>CM061133.1:284201203-285451885 GCA_030789695.1 Scilla litardierei | reverse complement strand
ATATCCTCTCACTCGTCCAGCTGACGGAATATGTCTTTTTATACATCCCGTGAGTCACTGAGTGTACTACCATAGGTGTACTTATTGGATGACAATGTTCCTTTTCGTAATTTCTTTAACACTCTGCGTGTATGAAATGTAACATGATTGTATCTATTTAGATAAATCTGTGAGTCATGACTTAATTTATTTTGCCAAGGTCTTTAATATCATGTTTGATAGTCAGGCTTGAACAGATATTTCGGGTTTCTCTTCAGGAGATTCGATGATATCTAAGTTATTTAATACTATGATCTCAAATCATGTTCTTTGTTCTTTGTAAAGATGCAAACACAACTCGAAGTCTTTTTGTAAAGATATTTCTGTTGTACAATATTTTGTTATTTCTTCAATAGAATAGACGTCCCAAAGTCTATTCATGCATTTAAGTAAATGCGGAATTTATCTTTTTCAAGATACCCATAGGGATATGTTGTCACAACATCCAAAGTAGCATATCCAAAAGTTCCTTTGCCAAATCATAAGTTATTTGCAACTTATAACTGGGGATTCTGATGCATCATGTGTATACGTGAGGCAAGCTCATCTCACTTGTTTATTCCCTAAGTTCAGCGAAAAAAAATTCTGAGCTATAGGTTGTACCTTATACCGTACGCTTTTTTAATTATATTTTTATTTATGCAGTACTTCTTATGCACACAGGTTTGACACCTTTTGGCGTCTAGACTTCAGGTTCGAACACTTCGCGTTTCTTAAGCGAGTCCAGCTCAGCTTTTATTGCCTCGTTCCACATTTGGTCAATCTCTACGTTTGCATTTTAGCAACGGAGTATGTAACGATATTTTTATAATTAGCATCTCTTTTGTGATGTAAGTGAAAATATGATACATGTATATATTTGTCGACAATTGTGTTCGTTCTGTCCAACACCTCTCCAGTACGTACAACATTTAATTTTCTTTCAGGTTCTCCCAGATTTTCCTCTTCAATGGGATTCTAGGAGGGGTGAGGGTATGGACATGCGATAATTGTCATGTGGTAGTATTGACTCAAGTCCTCCAGGGGTTTTCCTTTCTTGGAAATTTTGCCCTTAGAACCCGGTAGTATGCCTCTTTGAGGAATAGTCACTTCTGCTGCTAGTGGATTGCATCCATTCTCGAGGATGTCAGGCGTAACTGGAGTATTAGCAGCATAGATGTGTGATCTGACAAATTTTTTTGTTGTCAGTACATATGTCCGGTAACTGTTAAATAGTTTTTTTGACTGTGATGGATCTTCGGGATCTTATTATCACATTTTATATTTTTCGGATCATATATTTTTGTTTATTTATTTTGAATGGTCAGTATGGCTTCATGCATCAAACGCGCTGAGCCTAACACTGGGAATGTGGACATATTTATGCATAGTCTTCAAGACGTGCTTTTAACGCCTCCCCCATTTGGGGTGCAAGGTATTTAGGGTGCATCAAACCCTATATGGATTCCAAGACGGCGTTGAAGTCCTCATTTTATTCTCTGGGGTGATGTGGGGATGTAAACTGCACACCCAAAATCCTTAAATGAAAGGTACATATTTGGTGGCGTTCATATGCTAGTTGCATGGATAATGACTCTGATTCCCAGAGGGTCCGAGTCTTATTAAGCATGCAAGATTGCATGTCCCTTTGTAGTCACCAATAACTAGAATCAATGAATGTGTAATCCATTGGAGTCGTTTTTAATAATCAACTTTTCAAAAAACCCATTTTGGGTGTGAACACATACTTCAGGGTATTCAACTTTTATTCCAGTTGCAAATTATTTTTGTATCCCATGTTTATCCATTGTGCCCGCAATTTTGATAATTTTTCCTAATAGCTTTAGAAAAGCTGGACTTCAGTTGGATAATACGCCTACTGATTACCATTTTGAGGATGATAAGTACGGTAAGGTACTTTATCGGTCCTTCAAGATGAGTGGATAAAAATCACTTAAACACTCTCAAGGAAAAATTCTTATTATTTTCAATGGAGATATGTTTTCACTCCATAAAATGGAGATTCACTCTTCTAAAGAATCTTCGTGTTCTTCAAATTATTTTCATAGGATTGTGATTTGATGGAGTGCATCATCCCCGATTCTGTGTGTCTAAACCATTCGTATAAACTTATACAAGTTCAGGCACATTTGTGTGCTCCATTTTTTCTTTTCCTTTCTCTTTTTTGTTCTTTGAATCTTGTGTGATATGGACCTTTTGAAGGTACATTCAAACGCTCAAGTATGGTTTTTAGGCCATTAATTTTCTTGAGTCATTATATACCAGTATTCGGTATTTATTTATTTCATTAGTTTCCTCTGGATTTCGTATCGATAAATATCCTTAAAACTTTTCTTTTTCCATATTTTCTGGCATCCTCACATTTTGATCAAGAGTTTATATACTTACATTGTTTGATCCTCAATGTAGACATACCAAGATAATACTTCAGAACTATTGTTAAAGTGGGATGCTTTTGATAGCATGCGTCATAAATGATCATGTGCATGGTTTAATTATCCACAATTTTTTGACAAGTTCAACAAGTCAAACTTGTACCTAGTATAATTATTGCAAAAAATACTTCAATGCAAAACATAACCATTTATTTCAAAATATGGCATATAAGGAAAACTTTGCATATAATTTATTTTAGTGCATAGAAGTGTAGGTATTAATTGCAATACTCCTGAAAATTTTGGCAACTGGTCAAGCAAATTATTGTTTTCGAAATTTTTTACATGCTAGAAAAATAGCTAAGTATACAATAGCTAGATTTATGTTAGCTTTCGGCGTTAGACTGGCTTTATATAAATCTTGCAACTGTTTTGGCATACTGATACAACCCTCTGTCTGGGCTTGGGGAAACCAAGTCAACTACAACTAGTCACTCGGCCCACTACGGCCTTAAGCTCGAGCCCAAGGGTCTCACAGGCGGGTCGCGCCTCTCCACCCGAGACGAAGGCCCAAAAGACTGCCCTCTTTCCGTGGTTGTGGAAATCACTCCCCAAACCGAGGGAGCGCCCGCCAATTATGGCAGTCACTCAGAGCCATCATTCCAGCAAGCATGGCTCGCCTTCATGGCATTTATCCCCTCATCAAATGAACGCAATTATTGGGTCAATGCTTCCTAAATCAGCGCGCCATCATCAAGGGCGACATTAAGGCCTCTTCATTGCCTTAGAGATGTGTCACGCCCTGTTACCTAAAATAGGATGGACCGACATGACAAGCCGCGGTATTAAAATACCAAGCGCTAATGTGTAAGCCATAGACTCGCAGGCCACTGCAAACGCTGAGGAAATACAGGTAGTAAGGTACAAACTGAAATAAAAGCAGAACGGTACAGCTCCAACACAGAAAGAAAGTACAAGGTACTATCACACATGCAGCAGAGTAAAGTACGACAAACAGAACATCTCAAAGTCACAGAGCACCATAACCACCCAACTAGCAGCAAACAAGTCCATTGTACAACCCCAGCAACTAAAGCCCCCAAAAAGTACAACTCAGTCCCTCAGGGTACAAAGGGAAACATGGGTACAAAACTTTGCTATCATCCCACACCCACCCCAAGACTACACCACAAAACCCACACTAACTACAGACGTTACGGACCCTGTTGAGAAGGGCTGCCCTCCGGGGTCTCTGTCCTCGGTCCCGTCGCCTGAGAACTGGTACCTGAACCTGTGGGGGGAAAGGGACAGGTCACAACGTGTCCAGTAGGAACTCCACAACTCTACTACTCTAATCATAGTGCACAAACAAAGGAAAAGGCATCACATTCCAGGGTCACTGTTTTTTTTTGTCTTTATAAGTTAATTTTCATGCATGATTTCGAAACCTAAGTAACGGGTCAGACATCGGGGACTGGACCTCACCCAGTAAGGTGGGTGGAATGCTACGACTTCCCGAGACAAGCTCTTACGAAAGAAGCCGTTCTCCAACACAACCAACTCAACCAACCCAACCTACTCCCCGCCTCTGAGGGCTCGTCAGGAGTGGTCCACAACCCAGCAGTCCATCCCCGCATGTCCACTCGTTACCTTGGTTTCCCCCAAACCCCCCTAGGGCACTCACCCACCTCGAGTGGAACGAGACAACCCTAAGTTTTCTTTTAGCTTGTCTTTAATCCTAGTGCACAAGCATGTAAAATGAGGTCCAATACATTCTTTTTCACCGAGATGTCCACAACAAAGACTTGCATGTTCCATAAGCCATAAACATAAACATGCAACTCTAAAAACTTGCAAAATAAAGTAGCATATCCACATGCAAACACTTTAATGCTGATGCATCTACATTAGCAATATTGAGCATTAACATCTGAACGTAGGAATAAACCAAAACACAATTCGAGTCATTACCAAACAATTCAAATTGCTGAACTTTCACCAACAGTCATAAACATCAATGGATATCAGCCATTTCTAGTGCAAATTTGATAAAACTTCCTAAATGAAAGGTGCAGATATGGTAGTTTTGGATTAACGTATAAAATTTCATGCAAGAATATGAATTATATTATTTATGGCGAATTATTTTGTGAAGCCTTTCAGAACTGTTTTTCAGACAGATTCTAGGGTCTGTCTTGATTGCTAATTTTGGGCCTATTGCAGTCAGAATTTCGAAAAATATTCACTGAGATGATGTTGTAGAAAAACTTATTAACTTTACAACGAGACCAAGAACATAAAATTCCATTATGTCTGCAGGCACTTAGGTCCATTTTTCTAAACTGTGACCAGTCTGATAGAGATTCAGACATGTTCTAATTGTTGAAATTTTTACTCCTACTTATTGAATTGAAACTATATCAAATTTTATATGATTTTGGGGTAGGATTTCGTGAACTACATGAATATAATTATTTCAGATTGTATTTCTAAGTATACTGACTACAGAAGTAGGAATACCACACTACAAAATTTCAGCTTTCCAAGTGTTCGAGTTTGCTAGGGATTTCAAGAGGAACGCGGGTTTTTGTTAAACAAGGTGGCATTTTTATTAAACCTAACAACTAGCCTAACCCTAAAGATGTCATCTTTTAGCAAAAGGAGAACTTGTTATTAAAAATAGCGATTTTATTACACACATAACCTAAAAATGTCAACTTTTATTCAAAGCTACCATCTTTCTTTAATAATAACTAAAAAAATAAACATGATCCTAATCCCATCATCACCCTAGAGAGACAATCAAGCATGCAACCAACAAACGTAATTCTACAACACTCTTTCCAAATTTACAAGAAACTTTAACATGCAAGCAATGAAATTACCCAAGCATGCAACATAAAATCTATTTCTACAACACTCTTCCCAAATTTACAAAAACTTAAACATGCAAGCAATTTTCTTCCTTCATCTATAATTAGAGAGGGAGTTAGGGTTTAGAGTCTCCTCTAGCTTGGCCTTCTCTTCTCCTCCTCTCCTTCCTCCTCCTTCTCCTCCTCCACCACCTCTTCTCTCCTTTCTCTTCTCTCTTTTTTTTGCTCTATGGAAATTTCGGCCAGCCAACAAAATGGGGAGAAAAAAACAAAAGCTTAAAATAAATTGAAAAGAAAAGGAGGAGAGTGATGTAGGATTGTGTAGAAGGTTGTTTAGTTGGTTAATTATAAGATTACATTTTAAAACACCATAATTTACAACTTTGCCATGGCAAATGCTCTCACCTCTCTTTTTGCACAAAAATCCCTTGACTTATTGAAATTTGCCTCAATCCCAATTTTGCAATGATACCCCATTTGGGTACAAATGAAAATTTGAGGGGCAAAAATGCAAATATCTCCATTCCTGTGGACTGACATGTGCATATGCAAAGGGACTAGAGCCAACTCAATGTCAACTTAGTATTTATACATGAGGGTTGTTACACCCTACCCTCCTTAGAACAAATTCCGTCCTCGGAATTTAACAGAACTAGAAGGGCAGATATTTACATACAGCAACCAACAACTGCAGAAAATATAAAATACAACAGCTATTGCTCAAACAAGTACGGGTACTTCTCATACATCTCATCTTCTCGTTCCCAAGTTGACTCCCCCGAAGACTCTTGTTGCCACATGACTCGCACCAAGCCAATGGTCTTCTTCTTTAACATCTTCTGTCTCCGATCCAAAATAGCCACTGGCTGCTGCTCATAGGTGAGATCCGACCGTACTTCTATCTCTGAGAAATCTACAACATGATTGTGGTCTCCCACATATCCTCTAGCCGAGACACATGAAAAACATTAGGCACACCTTCGAGTGACGGCGGTAACACTAGCCGATATGCAACTTCACCGACCTTGGCAGAAATCTCGAACGGACAAATGTATCTAGGACTCAGCTTCCTGCGCTTGCCAAATCGGATAGTTCTACGAATCGGTGAGATCTTTAGGAACACATAATCTCCTGGCTGAAATTCCAAAGGGTCGCCGCTTTGTATCAGCCCAGTGCTTATATCGGTCTAGTGCGATGCGCATATTTTCTCTGACTATTTGCACTACATCTGTTGTTGCCGCCACCAAGACTGGCCCAAAAAACTCTCTGGCTCCAACATCATCCCAACTTAAAGGAGGCATACATTGCCTTCCATACAGAGCTGCGAAGGGAGCCATACCAATACTTGCTTGATAACTGTTATTGTATGCAAACTCAACTAAATACAGATGGTCCTCCCACGATCCCTTGAAATCAAGCATACATGCTAGCAGCATATCTTCAAGAATCTGAATGGTCCTTTCCGACTGTCCATCAGTCTGAGGATGATACACAGTACTGAAATTCAGGCGTGTCCCCAGACTAGCCTGTAAGCTCTTCTCAAAATGAGAAATGAATCTGTTATCTCTATCAGAAACTATACTCACTGGGACTCCATGCAGTCTCACAATCTCCTCCATGTACCTCTTAGCCAAAATTTCAGTGGACTGTTCAGCTTGGAACAGAATAAAATGTGCCGACTTGGTCAATCGGTCGATGATGACCCAAATCGCATCATTACCCCTTGGTGTCCAAGGCAACCCGGTCACAAAGTCCATGGTCACATGTTCCTACTTCCATTCTGAAATAGGGAGAGGCTGCAACAATCCTGCAGTTCTCTGATGCTCAGCCTTCACCTGCTGACAAACCAAGCAGGATGCCACACTCTTGGCTACACTCTTCTTCATTCCAGACCACCAATAGTATTGCTTCAGATAGCGGTACATCTTGGTTCCTCCAAGATGGATAGAATATGAGGAACTGTGTGCCTCCTGTTGAATATTGGACTCCCCGGATTTGGTTTTGGATGATGAGCAAACATAAATAATTCATGATCTAACAATTTGTGAGCGCAGTATTGGAGATCGTCGCCAATTTCACGTGAACATTCAAAGCGACATCTCAACACTTTCCAAAGCTCAGTTTCATGCCTAAAGCTTCGTTGAAGCTCTTGCGACGCTTTGGAAGTAATGAAGATTCAATCGAAGCTCTCAAAGACCGTTTATTAAGGTTTTATTTGTAGTCTTTTAGTTTCGATTGATAGAATGTTAAGCCTTGAGTATATCTTACGTTTCTATCTTCATTACGCTCATTTCGTAGCTCTAGGATTCTTGCACAAGTTCACTCTAACTTCCTCGAAGCGTCGCGCTTCGATTCGGACTTTGTTGTGCATGTTAGTTGGTACAAGAACAAGTACTGACCGACTAGATGGTGATCTAGTCGGTCGGCCACTGTTCTTGGACCGACTAGTTTCTGTCAGTTAATTCTTAGCTCTTTACTGTTTACAGTTAGTCGGTCTATGTTGACTCACCGACCGACTAGTTTGTGAACTAGTCGGTCAGTGATGCTTCTTTGACCGACTAGTTGAGACTGACTGTTCACTCTAAAATTCTCCTAAGCTACTGTTTACCGTTAGTCGGTCTAAGAACGTTTGATGACCGACTAGTTGACAATCTAGTCGGTCAACTTTTGTTCTTGGACCGACTAAGTCAACTTGCCTTCAGACTATGTTGTTTTGCCTCTTAGTCGGTCTACGTTCATTGGATGACCGACTAGTTGTGAAACTAGTCGGTCAGACAGTGTTCTTGGACCGACTAGTTTTCTAGGTCTGAAATTCTATCTCTTCTCAGATCTGCTCTTAGTCGGTCCATGCTTTGTGACTGACCGACTAGTTGATGAACTAGTCGGTCAGTGAGTGTTCTTTGACCGACTAGATCTCACAGATTTCTTTCCGTTGGAGATTGACCTAACTTGTTTTTATGGGACCCTATAAATACGAACCTAGGTCATTTCTATCTTCAATAGAGCTGTCATTAAGAGATTCATTGAGTTCTAAAGAGATAGCTATTCTCCCTCAAATCTAAAGCTCTCTTCCTCACAAGAAACCCATTCTCTCTCATTTCTAGATCTAGAGAGAAGCTTGTTCTTGGTGAGCTCTTCAAGCTATTGCTTGATTCAAGTTTCCAAATCTTCCCTAGGCACCCATTGCTGCTCATTTCCTTGGTGCTAGGGTTTGGTAACTTCATCTTCCTCAAATCCTTCATTCCACCTTTTGGGTAAGAAAAACTCAAGGTATAGGATTTTGTGGTAAGAGTATTTATTTCATATTAAACTCTTTTATATTGCTTATTGGCTCTCTCGGTTGTGAGAGAAGTTTGTGATCCCGGGTTGTGGGATTCACTTTGCCATTGCATGTATGATTTGATCTTGTGAAGGTTTTTCACAAGATATTCATAGTGGAAATCTTGAGTTAGGGTTTCTAACTCAAGTATCCGGAAGGGATCCGGGTGGTTGGGACGTAGGATCACCGGGAACAAGTCGGGGAGACTTGGGTGGATCCGAACCCATTAACTTCATTTGTTAGCATTGTTAATTTCATTGTTGTCATTCAATTTAAGCTTCCGCAAATTGACTTGGTAGTTGTGTGCAATTTAATTTGGAATAATTCGCCTTATTATTTTAAAGTACTATTCACCCCCCCTCTAGTACTTGTGCAGTAGCTGGTAGGGCATTACATTTGGTATCAGAGCCAGATACTCAGCTATGTCTGCCAACGACAACAAGACCGTGCCTCCACCTTCCAACTACGACACCTTCAGGAACCGTGAAGGAGCGTCATCGGTGATGGAAGGACATTCCTCTACAAGGCCTCCATTCTTCAACGGTACCAACTACGGGTACTGGAAATGTCGGATGGAAACCTTCCTCCGAAGTGCATCTTTATGGAGGACTACAATGAAGGAGTACAACGAGCCCGAAGAAGAAGATTTTGAGAAATGGACTACCGCGGAGGTCGCCGCGGAGGTAAGCAATGCCAAGGCAATGAACGCCTTGCAATGCGCATTGGAGCCCGAGGATTTCAATAAGATATGCACATGTAAGAGTGCATATCAAATTTGGAACTCTCTCCTCATACTACATGAAGGGACGAGTCGGGTAAGAGACTCTAAACTCGTTGTCGTAACCAAAGATTACGAAATGTTTCACATGCAACAGGGCGAGAAGATGAAAGAATATTACGCTCGCTTCGTTGACATAATAAACGAGTTAGAGGCCCTCGGCAAGATCTACACTCAAAAGGAGAAGTGCTTAAAGCTTATTGAAGGACTTCCCTCTTCTTGGGAAAAACGTACCTTCGCCATTGAGGAAGGTAATGACATGAACAAATATACCGTAGTTCAACTAATGGGTACTTTGATGTCATACGAGGTACGCAAAGATAGCAAGGTGAAGCTACAAGAAAAGATGAAGTCATATTTGAACCTAGATGCGCCTAAGAAAAAGGCGATTGCATTCAAGGCGGCTTCATCCACATCTTCCGATGATGAAGACTCGGAAAACGAGTTGGACTTGGAGTCCATGGCACTCATGGCCAAGAAGTTCAATCGTTTCTTCCGGAAAGGTAACTTCAAGACCAAAGGCAAATTTGGCTCTTCTAATGCCTCTTCCTCTCCTTTGTGTTTCAAGTGTAATAAGCCAGGACACATGAAAGCGGAGTGTCCTCTCAACAAACAAAAGGAGAAGTGGAAGGCGCCAAAATTCGATAAGTCCAAGAAATACAAGAAGGGGTACAAGAAAGGACTTGTCGGAGCAACATTCACCGACTCCGAGGATTCCTCAAGCGGAGAGTCGGATGATGAGAAAGTGGAGCAAGCACATATGTGCTTCATGGCAAGAGAGGAGAACGATCAAGGATCCTCCTCTTCCGATGATAGTAATGACGAAAGCGATGAGGTAACGATGGATGATCTTAGAAATGCTAACTCTCAACTTTGGTCAAAATATACTAAGTTAGTAAATAGATATACTAAGGTAAAAGATGACCTAGCTAGCATTCAAACATCGCCTAAGAATATCATCACCAACAACGACACCGTTGTTGAAGAGTTAAGAAATGAGATTGTGAATCTCAAATCTAAACTTGAACATGTTAGCATTGAGGATGCGGAAGAACATGAGATAGCGGATTTAACTTCTCAAAACTCGACTTTGAGTATTGAGAACGAGAATCTTAAATCTCGTGTTTATGTGCTCACATCGCAAATATCCGCTTTGGATACTTCTTTGCGTTCTCTCAAAGAGAAATATGAGGACACATTGGGCCGAATCAACAAATTCAACAAGGGTAAGGGCCATTTGGATAATATCCTAAAAGATTTACTTCCGGCCAAACACCACATTGGCTTGGGGTATATGATGGGAAATTCATCCAAGTCGGTCACTACTTTTGTTAGGCCAACTTCCGAAGCCTCAACGAGTGGGAGCAAACACTCTATTGGTAGTTCATCTACCAATGGTGCTTCCACTTCGTCCACACCCTCTTTCGGAAAGAAACCCACTTTGGGTGGACCTCCAAAGAAGGGGCATGCCTACATGTACACTAATAACATGCCACGTAGGAACACACGTCCTACTCCACCGTCTCACACTTATGATGATTTTTATGCAACACATTCCCGGGCACGTGCACACCAAGTGAGACACCCTCACGCACGTGTCTCCACACGTGCATATGTACACCCACCTCATCATATGAATAATTCTTTTCGTGCACCATTCCATCATGTCCCGTATGCCTATCCACAACATGCATCACGTAGAAATCAACGTAGCATGCATGCACCCAATAGGATGATGGCTCCCAAAATTTTCACTATTTGGAGCCCAAAGGACACAAGCATGGACGAAAAACAAATGTACATGAATGCTTATTTTTCGGATGTTGTGCATAGTAAGAATTATGTGGGGAAGTCTAAGTCCACTTGGACTTGGCTTCCAAAGGTCTAATCCCTTGGACCCAATGACCTTGGGTACCATGATATGAAAGTGTCTATCTTTAGGTACTCAAGGAAAAGAAAAAGAAAAGGAGCATCAAATTTAAATTTAGCTCCAAAGGGAATTGGATACTCGATAGCGGGTGCTCCAAACACATGACGGGTGACGCTCGTTTGCTCTCCGGAGTGGTTCCCATTGCGAATGGAAACCGCGTCGTATTTGGAGGCAACGAGAGCGGAACCATCATAGGTGTTGGTAAAGTCGGTAACCCTTCTAAACCATTAATTAGTGACGTTTATCTTGTTAGTGGTTTAAATCATAATCTTATTTCAATAAGTCAACTTTGTGACAAAGGTTACAAAGTTAGCTTTGCGAAAGGATTGTGTCACATTTTAAGAAAGGATAATGAAAAATTATTATTTTCCGGAACTCGTCGTAAAGACATCTATATTTTGGATCTTCCGAAGTCATATGAACAATGTCTCGTTGCCAACACAAGTGAACAACACTTATGGCATCGACGCTTTGGACATGTGAACTTTGGAACACTATATAAGCTTTCAAAATTGAATTCTATTAAAGGTTTTCCGAAGCTTGTTTTTGAAAAGAAAAGTTTTTGTGATTGTTGTCAACGCGGCAAGCTTCCTAAATCTTCATTTAAACCTAAGAAAAGCATCTCTACTAAACGGCCACTAGAGCTATTACATCTAGATTTATTTGGGCCAACTAGAGTAGCTTCCTTAGGAAATGCAAGGTACGGACTTGTCATCGTAGATGACTATTCAAGATTTACTTGGGTATTTTCATTGTGTAATAAAAATGAAGCTTTTGAAAACTTCACAATTTTTGTTAAGAAAGTACAAAATCTCTTAGGAACCACCATTGTCACTATTCGTAGTGATCATGGAGGTGAATTTGAGAATGAGTCTTTTGAGACATTTTGTGATGAAGTTGGTATTACTCACACCTTCTCTTTCCCTCGTGCACCTCCTCAAAATGGTGTAGTTGAGAGAAAGAATAGGACGCTAGTGGAGTGTGCTCGCACTATGCTTGATGATAGCCAACTTGGCCATCAATTTTGGGCGGAAGCGGTACACACCGCTTGCTATGTGTTTAATAGAATACTTTTGAGGCCCGGCACTAAACAAACTTGTTATGAATTGTTGTTTGGTAGGTTGCCTCAAGTTAAACATTTTCGTGTTTTTGGTTCGAAATGTTTTATTAAGAACACATATGGTAGTTTGGACAAATTCGATCCGAGATCCGATGAGGGGATTTTTGTTGGATATTCTACGCGTAGCAAAGCCTACCGGATATTCAACAAACGAACCTCAACGATCGAGGAATCGCTTCATGTCTCATTTAATGAAGGATTTGTTCCAACTAGAATTTCAAATGATAATGATTCTATGGATGTTTTATGTGATTCGTTTGAAAATTCTAAGTCTAATGATTCTATTGATTCTATTGAGACTAACCCAACTAATGAAGTTGTTGAGAATGTTCCAAGTGATCAAGGTATTCCCAAACGGCTTCATTCGGTTCGTGACCATCCCCATGAGCAAGTCATTGGCAATATCTATGATAGTGTCAAGACGAGATCCCAAGTTCACCGCTTCGCAAATTGTGCCTTTGCCTCATCGATAGAGCCAAAGAATATTAATGAAGCATGCGAAGATAGCGCTTGGATCTTAGCCATGGAGGAGGAGCTCATTCAATTCGAGAGGAATGAAGTTTGGGAGCTTGTTCCATTGCCATCGAAGAACCACACCGTCATAGGGACAAAGTGGATCTTCAAGAACAAAACCGACGAAAACCAAGTCGTCGTCCGGAACAAAGCTCGGTTAGTAGCTCAAGGCTATCGTCAAGAGGAAGGTATCGATTTCGAAGAATCTTTCGCTCCGGTAGCTAGATTAGAATCAATTAGATTACTTTTGTCTTTTGCATGCCATAAGAATTTTAAATTATTTCAAATGGATGTTAAAAGTGCATTTTTAAACGGAGATGTCGTTGAGGAAGTTTACGTTTCTCAACCTCCGGGCTTCGTAAATGAAAAATTTCCAAATCACGTTTTTAAACTAAAGAAAGCTCTTTATGGTTTGAGACAAGCTCCTCGAGCTTGGTATGATCGCCTAAAGAATTTTCTTTTGGATTTGAATTTTAAAATGGGCGAAGCCGATTCAACACTTTTTATTAAGCATGCGAATAATGATATTTTATTAGTTCAAATTTATGTTGATGATATCATTTTCGGTGCTACTAACTTCGCTCTTTGCGAAGAGTTTTCTAATGTGATGAAGGAACAATTTGAGATGAGCCACATGGGCGAACTCAAATATTTCTTAGGTCTCCAAATTCGCCAAATGAACGATGCAATCTTCATCCACCAAACGAAGTACACGGTGGAGTTGCTAAAGCGATTTGGAATGGAGAATGCCTCCGGGAAAAAGACTCCAATGAGCACGACTACGCATCTTGACAAGGATACGGGCGGTAAGGATGTAGACATTCGTCTATATCGAGGTATGATAGGTAGTTTGCTTTATCTTACCGCAAGTAGGCCCGATATTATGTTTGCCGTATGTATATGTGCTCGTTATCAGTCTCAACCTAAGGAGTCTCACTTAGTAGCGGTAAAGCGTATTTTTCGCTATCTAAGTTACACATTAGATTTTGGATTACTTTATCCGAGATCTAGCACATATGAGTTAGTCTCATATAGTGACGCTGATTATGCGGGATGCAAATCCGACAGGAAAAGTACTAGTGGCACTTGCCATTTTATAGGAAATTCTCTTGTCTCTTGGTTTTCCAAGAAGCAAAATTCCGTATCACTTTCAACCACCGAGGCGGAATATATTGCCGCCGGTGCCGCGTGTGCTCAAGTTCTTTGGATGAGACACACACTTAAAGACTTTGGTATAAATTGTGATACTTGCCCTATCATGGTTGACAACCAAAGTGCAATATGTCTTTCCAAGAACCCGGTACATCATTCCCGTTCGAAACACATAGATGTCCGACACCACTTTTTAGATGATCATGTTGCTAAAAAGGACATCATTCTAGTGTACGTTGAAACCCAAAAGCAAATCGCCGATATTTTCACGAAACCCCTAAAGGAGGACTCCTTTGTGCGGTTGCGTCGAGAATTGGGGATTATGGGTGAATCCGAGATATAGGATTCATGTTTCATTCAATAATTTTGCATGCTATTATTTTTGGCAATATCTCATTCATGCTAGAATTATTGGATTTTTCGGGAATTTTATGTGATATCTTGATTTTTCGTTCGATTTGTGCGTAATCGTCAAATTTCTGTTTTTCGATGATTAATGGGGTAGTTTCGATGTTTATTGAGAGTTTTGAGATTTATCGTCCAAGCGTATTATGGAGAGAACTTGATTTTCAAGTTTTTGACTCTTTAGTCGGTTCATGTTCAGTGACCGACCGACTAGATTGAGATCTAGTCGGTCAGTACTTGAACGCAGACCGACTAAATCTTGTCAGTAATTCTTGGATTCAGCCACTGTTTGCAACTAGTCGGTTCAAGCTCATTGACCGACCGACTAGATCGTGATCTAGTCGGTCAGTGCTTGAACTGTGACCGACTAGTTGTGCCAGGGGCTGTTTGGTCTTTTGCGAAATCGACCGACTTAAACTCAGTTTAGTCGATCGATTTTCATTCTAATCGATCGAAATCTCTTCTCTCTCCGCTCAAAACCCCGACCTCCCTCGAGACCCTTCGTCTTCCGGCCACTTTCCGACCATTCCAGCCGTCGCCGTCCGCCGATCTCCGACCTAGGGTATCCTCTCTTCCTCCCTCTCCTATCTAGGGTTCGGTTTCAGCTCTAGGGTTAGGTTTTCCAGTTGATTTCATCTCCTAGGGTTTCGATTAGGGTTTTCTAATTTCGGCTAGGATCTCTTCTTTCCAATCTCGTGTGTCGTGTTGTGCCGAGACTATGGCAAGAACACGCATTCCGATCACTCCCTCTAGCCCCTCTCCGATGACCGTTGATCCAATCTCTTCGGATCCCGAGCATCCAACCCCTCCGAAGCGTAGAGCCAAGACCACCCATCCTTCGTCGTCTTCGCCTCCTCTCAAGAAGAAGAGGGCGACGACCGCTCAACCTAGAGGTCAACCGAAACCCAAACCCAAGCCTAAGCCAAAGGCCAAAATTCTTGCTTCTCAATCTTCGTTCCATACTCCTACCGATTCCGATACGGAGTATAACCCCGAGACCGAGACTCATAGGGAACCCACTCCTCCTATTCATCCCGAGTCTAGCACCCACCCTCGTACGTCTACCCGTAAGCCTAAGGGAAAGGGTCCGATGCCGGTGGGCGGTGTCGATATTTCCTTATGTCGCGATGACCCTTTGTGTCTCGCGGCATATAACCGTATCGAACATTGCCCGCTGCTTCTGGAGCATTTCGTCCAGTTTAGCGACTTCATAGGGTTAGCTGATCTTCTGTCGTCGTCGGGTCTTCTCGATTACCTTCGATATGACCCGAAGGCGAATCCTCACCCCTACCCTAGATTAGTGAAGCTTTTCTATGCTAATAGGATCCGGGGTCAGTACGATCAGACCCACTCTGTTGAGACGACCGTTTTGGGGACTCCTATAGTCCTCACTGCGGAAATCTTAGGAGAGATTTTGGGTATCTCTTCGTCTGGCCTTCTTCCTTCTGATATCTCGGTAGATGATATTTCTTCTCTTGATCAGACCATCCTTTCAGAGATTTTCCATCAGATTCCTTCTGCCATGATTGGCGTGCCTTCTAAATCTTTCAAGCCAAATGCATGGGTCCTAAATCTGATTCTGAAGTCGTGCTTGCTTCCCAAGTACGGCTCCTCATCTTTACCATCCCAGCCATTTTTGAAGCTTATCTATGCGATCTTCATGGGGAGCTCGATTAATTGGGCTCGAATTATACTCGATAAGATTGACTCTTTCGAGTGTATTCGAAAGTCCAATAAATCGGCTCATATCCCATTTCCTTGCATGTTGACCCTCGTGTTTCGTCATTTTCGTGTCACATTGCCTCGTGACGATGAGCGTCCCCTTGGTCCTCCCCTGAATGCGACGGCCGTCAAGAAATCTCTTGCGGCGCTTCGTCACGTTCAGAGGACGACACCTTCTGCGTCTGTCCCTGCCTCTGCCAGTGCCTCTGCTACTCCCGTTGCCACCCTTGATGATGTCCTACGGATACTTCGTCGTCACGAGTCCCGCTTGGCTCGTACCGAGGAGGTAGTCTGCCGTATGGCTCGTCAGATGGGTGTTGAGCTTCCTCCTTCCGTGTCTGAGGATGAGGAGTTTGATGAGATGGCTGAGGAGGACATTGAGGAGCTCTGTCGTGCTTCGACTCGTGCCCCCGAGGGCACTTCTGCTGGTACTGCTGCTGCTGGTACTTCCACTTCTGCTCCTGGAGTTGCCACCTCTTCCGGTGTTCCAGAGCCATCTGCTGCAGCTCTTCAGCCTTCTGAGCCTGCTGCTGACCCAGTTTCCGAGCCTGCTCATGTATCTGCTGCTGCTGCTTCTGTCGAGACTCATGCTGCTGTTGAGCCTGTTGCTGAGATCTCGACTCCTGCCCCGACGATTCCATCTGTTGAGACACCTCTTCTCCCTGCAGAGCCTGAGTCCACTCCGTCGACTGGACCCACGGACGCTGCAGATCCTGCCTCCTCCTCGTGATCGTTGTTCCGAGGACTCTCCATATACGTTTTGGATGATATATTCTAGTGAGAGTGTCTTGGGTTAGGATGGGGTTGAGAGATGCTTTGATGTATTTTTTTTGTGCTTTCTGGTTGTCGGTGTTGGATTTTATGATGATGATGATGTATTTCTTTTTGATGATATGTAGCGCTTGATATGATGTATCTCATATATTCGATGTGATATTTTTTGGATGTACTCATGTTGTCTATATATATATATATGTTCATCATCGTTCACTTTATCTTTTATTCGTCGTGCAAGTTTTAATATTCGTTGAATATATTTGAAATGTGATATCGAATCGACGCATAAAAAGTTGGTTAAATGGATTTAAATTCTGTAATTTTATAGAATTGTTTTCCATGCACAAAATTAACCAAGAATATTGAATATTGAAGAGTATGTTTCTTTATTCAAGAAATGAATAATGATTTGGTGTTTTTGATGATTTTGAATTTTTTTTTGATAATGGAAAATTTGGCACACCTTGTTTTGATTTCCACAATTTTTCCCTTGGTGTCAAGTTGGTCCATTGCCTTTGTCTACGACTCCCGATGTTGGATTTTACATTTCCTAATTGTTGTCGTTGTATGCCCCCCCATTTTTGGGATAATGCCAAAGGGGGAGAGATAATGATAATAAATAGCGCAAATGAAAATTTAACTCAATTTCCAAGAATCTAGTTTGATATGCTAGATTCAGGGGGAGTTAAGATACATATAAGGATTTTCAAAATCCGATATTTCAAAAATCAATTCACTTTATTTATCTTACTCGTCTGCTTGATGCAATTCATTTATATTCATTTTGGAATTAACGTGTCATCAATGCAGGGGGAGTAAGTATTTTACATTTGAATTATTATCTTTGATTATTATTTATGTTGGTTTGTCATCACCAAAAAGGGGGAGAATGTTGAATATTGGACTCCCCGGATTTGGTTTTGGATGATGAGCAAACATAAATAATTCATGATCTAACAATTTGTGAGCGCAGTATTGGAGATCGTCGCCAATTTCACGTGAACATTCAAAGCGACATCTCAACACTTTCCAAAGCTCAGTTTCATGCCTAAAGCTTCGTTGAAGCTCTTGCGACGCTTTGGAAGTAATGAAGATTCAATCGAAGCTCTCAAAGACCGTTTATTAAGGTTTTATTTGTAGTCTTTTAGTTTCGATTGATAGAATGTTAAGCCTTGAGTATATCTTACGTTTCTATCTTCATTACGCTCATTTCGTAGCTCTAGGATTCTTGCACAAGTTCACTCTAACTTCCTCGAAGCGTCGCGCTTCGATTCGGACTTTGTTGTGCATGTTAGTTGGTACAAGAACAAGTACTGACCGACTAGATGGTGATCTAGTCGGTCGGCCACTGTTCTTGGACCGACTAGTTTCTGTCAGTTAATTCTTAGCTCTTTACTGTTTACAGTTAGTCGGTCTATGTTGACTCACCGACCGACTAGTTTGTGAACTAGTCGGTCAGTGATGCTTCTTTGACCGACTAGTTGAGACTGACTGTTCACTCTAAAATTCTCCTAAGCTACTGTTTACCGTTAGTCGGTCTAAGAACGTTTGATGACCGACTAGTTGACAATCTAGTCGGTCAACTTTTGTTCTTGGACCGACTAAGTCAACTTGCCTTCAGACTATGTTGTTTTGCCTCTTAGTCGGTCTACGTTCATTGGATGACCGACTAGTTGTGAAACTAGTCGGTCAGACAGTGTTCTTGGACCGACTAGTTTTCTAGGTCTGAAATTCTATCTCTTCTCAGATCTGCTCTTAGTCGGTCCATGCTTTGTGACTGACCGACTAGTTGATGAACTAGTCGGTCAGTGAGTGTTCTTTGACCGACTAGATCTCACAGATTTCTTTCCGTTGGAGATTGACCTAACTTGTTTTTATGGGACCCTATAAATACGAACCTAGGTCATTTCTATCTTCAATAGAGCTGTCATTAAGAGATTCATTGAGTTCTAAAGAGATAGCTATTCTCCCTCAAATCTAAAGCTCTCTTCCTCACAAGAAACCCATTCTCTCTCATTTCTAGATCTAGAGAGAAGCTTGTTCTTGGTGAGCTCTTCAAGCTATTGCTTGATTCAAGTTTCCAAATCTTCCCTAGGCACCCATTGCTGCTCATTTCCTTGGTGCTAGGGTTTGGTAACTTCATCTTCCTCAAATCCTTCATTCCACCTTTTGGGTAAGAAAAACTCAAGGTATAGGATTTTGTGGTAAGAGTATTTATTTCATATTAAACTCTTTTATATTGCTTATTGGCTCTCTCGGTTGTGAGAGAAGTTTGTGATCCCGGGTTGTGGGATTCACTTTGCCATTGCATGTATGATTTGATCTTGTGAAGGTTTTTCACAAGATATTCATAGTGGAAATCTTGAGTTAGGGTTTCTAACTCAAGTATCCGGAAGGGATCCGGGTGGTTGGGACGTAGGATCACCGGGAACAAGTCGGGGAGACTTGGGTGGATCCGAACCCATTAACTTCATTTGTTAGCATTGTTAATTTCATTGTTGTCATTCAATTTAAGCTTCCGCAAATTGACTTGGTAGTTGTGTGCAATTTAATTTGGAATAATTCGCCTTATTATTTTAAAGTACTATTCACCCCCCCTCTAGTACTTGTGCAGTAGCTGGTAGGGCATTACACCTCCTTCAATAATTCTTACCGAATATCGCCACTCGGCACACAAACCGGGCTCCCAAATCTCAATGATCCATCTTCATGAATACGAAAATCGGACTGAAGTCCAGCTTCCACCTGCTCTCGAATCCTCTTCAACTTAGCATCCTTTGACTGAGCTGCCTTGATCATATTCACCAAATCAGACTGAATCTGCAGTTCCATCATAACAGTCTTCTCTCCTGGAAGTACAACTTCTATTCCCATCTGTCGGATTGCCCATCGAAGTTGCGGCTAGGAAGTTAACCCTGTCACGCCCCGTTCCCCAGAATACCCGGCATTTAAATTTTTTTTCCAAATATCCTAAAGAGCGAGGGTGATGAGAAAGAAAAAGGACTAGAAAGAAGAAACTGAATATGCAGGCCACTGCGCACATGCTGGGATAGTACACGTGAAGCTCCACTATAATAACAAACAGTCTCACAAAACAACAATAACATTTTATATATAACATGTTTCATTTATATACATAGTCCATGTGTAACAATACATATACACCACTCTCAATCTGCCAAGACAACCCAGTCACAATACAAATTACAACTCACACCAAGACTACCCCTGAAACCTAACTCCAAGCCACCACCAACCATGCTGTCCCTGCTACCTAAAAAATAGGGGGGAGCACGTCAATGCGTGCCCTAATAGGAACCACTTGGATTTGGAACATCATTTCAAGGTTATTAACTACTAGGCAAGGCATGTGAAATAACGCGTGTAAACTAAATAGTATGGCTAAAAGTAAATAGCCAAGTAAGGGGATCATACCTACGGTCCGATGTCGAGCTACTGCAAGGAAGAGGGTTAGCACTAATAATGATGAGAATTTTCACACAAATATAGGCTAAAAGGAAAACTACGAGTGTCAGGTGTATAACTCAATGTCACACGCATTAAGGTAAAAGGGAAGCCAGCGGAAGAAGAACATGCAAAGTTCTCATTTTATAATTGAATCAATTAATTGAATTAATTGGAACTTGGATAAATTGTGTGATACTAGGTCCTGGACTTCACCCCAAATTTGGGATGAATATAGCACACGACGCAGTGGACACGAGCACTGTACGCCGGGCCTCTCAGCTCCCCCGTCCCTGGCAGGAGTGAGGCCTCCCACAGTAACACAACCTCCGTATGTCCCCTCCACTCCCGGTAAAGGCGAGTTGGTATAAATATCACATATCATATAATCATTTCCCCCAACTTCTCAGTTCAGGCCTTATATCCACAATTTACTCAAATTCCATCTAAATATGGGTTTTGCTAACTCACCCTCCTTAGAGAGGACTGAGACATTCAAGAGTTTCATTTTATCATTTTAGTGACGAAGGAGTCATGTTGTATGGCATCATATTCTATATTCATACCAACATGGGTCTTGCACCGAAGTGTCATGCCCTCCATCATAGTCACATTACATATCAACATGGGTCATGCACCCTAGGGTTATGCCCTTCATCATAGCCCTTTCAATTCAGTATCCATTACACATGAAACCATGCTTTCCATGACTCCGTCATCACCAATTTATAGCATGCGTGATAATACATGTATATACAAACCCATTTTGCAGGTTTCTCCCCTTTTGTTTCATTGAGGCATTTTCACGAACACATGGTGAATGTGACGTGTATGTCCATAAGCACATTAGAAAATCAATTGGCAAAACATATCATTAGTATATCTTCCATGTAAAAACAATAATCATGTACCATAGGGGGTAGAATAACACCAATACACAATTTATCACACCACTTAACCATTCCAGCTCGCTGGAATTTGCAGAAAGTGACAATACATGGCATATATAATCAGTTATTGTTGAGAATTTGACAAAATGTCCTAAATAAAGATTGTAGATATGCACCAAAAAAAAAAGATTGTAGATATATTAGTCCTGGATTCACATATAAAATTTCATGCAAAAGTATTAAGTAGGTGAATTATGATGAATTATTTGGTGAAATCTGTTCAGTCTGTTTTTAGAGAGATTTCAGGATCAGTAAAGATTGCTGTTTTTGAGCATGTTTTAGCTAGAATTTAGAAAATTATATACTGTGATGAAATTTTAGAAATACTTGTTAACTTTCCAACGAGATCAAGAACATCAAATTCCATTGTGTTTGCAGGTACTGAGGTTAATTTTACTAAACTGTGTTCAGATTGAAGATCAAACAGACATCTTGTAAAGATAGAATTTTTGCTCCTAATTTTTAAATTGAACATATATCAAAATTTATATGATTTTGGGGTACAACTTCAAGATCTATCAGAATATAATTTTTTTCAAAACTTAATTCGAGCTATAGTAACCAGTATCAAAGAAACAACAAACATCAGGATTTCTGAATTTCAAAGGAGATGATTTTGCTAAGAATTTCAAGGGGTAATTCATGAAAATTGAATCAAGACACATTAATTTGATTACCACTACTTTATATCAGTAAATCATGCTATAAAATTATGATAGCAAGAACAAATTATAGTAATTCCAAATCCAAGTAATTCCTACCTTAAAAATTTGATTTTTCCTTTTTTCCTTCTCTTCTTTCTTCTCCACCTTCTTCACACTTGCAACCACTTGAGATTATTGATTTTTGTGGGGATAATTGGGGGTTTGGAGTGAAGAAGAAGGGGGATAGATGGGAGGGGGTGGCCGGCCATGGTAGGAGGGAGAGGGGATGGAGATTAACATGAAAAAGAAAAGAAAAGAAGAGAAGTTTAGAAATGGGTAGAAACTTCCCATGAAAAAATCTCCTCCTTAGCCTTATCTTTAAGATAAGCATGCATCATTTTAAATGACCAAAATACCCCCCCAACTTATGGGTCTTTACGAGCTTGACATTACTTTATGTACACACCTCTTTAGTATGTACACACAGCATCCTTGGTCCAAATGACCATTTTGTCCCTCACATTTCTAAAAATTTACGGGCTTTGCCATTAACCCCTAACCCTTTTCACACTTGCATGGCTTCCCTACACATACCCATGCATGCCTACACATGCATACATGCACCACGCACACACATCCTACACAGTCCTGTTGTTTTACACCCACAACGTCTTTCACACTTCTCTCGCACTCAATCTCGCTTTCTCGTCTCTTAGCCACACATTATGGCCCAATCCCCCTTACACTACGGTACATACATCGATATTCACATTTATTTCATGCTTACGTATGCACCGTAGGTAGAAATACCAAGTGTGTTCAGTAGAATATACGTATAGTGCTAAATAGGGTATGACATAACCTCATCACAACATGCAATCGGCTAAGAGCATCTGACACCATGTTCACCTTCCCAGGATGGTATTCAGATCGACGTCGTATTCAGCCATTAATTCCAACCATCGACGCTGCCTCATATTAAGCTCCTTCTGAGTGAACATGTACTTCAGACTCTTATGGTCGGTGTATATCTTCACCTGCTCACCTAGCAGAAAATGTCTCCACAATTTCAAGGCCAAAAACACTGCTGCCAATTCCAGGTCATGAATGGATAGTTCAGCTCATGCTCCTTCAATAATCTGGCAACATATGCTACAACTCTTCCATGGTGATGAAGGACACAGCCTAGCCATCTCCCAGATGCATCGCAGTTAGGGGTGGCAAACGGACGGGTCGGGTCGGGTTCGGGTCGGGTCAGGTTTGACCCGACCCGAATAAGGGTAAACCCGAACTCGACCCGAATTAAATTCGGGTCAGGGTTCGGATACCCGAACCCGACCCGGTCGTAACCCGGGTGACCCGTAC
The DNA here is from genome assembly GCA_030789695.1 of Scilla litardierei. Classification (NCBI taxonomy): domain Eukaryota; kingdom Viridiplantae; phylum Streptophyta; class Magnoliopsida; order Asparagales; family Asparagaceae; genus Scilla; species Scilla litardierei. The sequence goes on along the minus strand of CM061133.1, from coordinate 285,428,458 downwards.
CCGACCCGGTTTGTCTTACGGGTTGGGTTCGGGTCGGGTTCGGGTCGGGTTCGGGTCCGGTTTGGTGTAAAATAGTGATTATTTTTCAAAAAAGGTCGGGTTCGGGTCGGGTCCGGGTGAAAAGAGTGAAAATACGGGTCGAATTCGGGTCAACCGGGTCGAGGGGTCAAACCCGTACCCGACCCGGATTTTTATCCGGGTCGATCGGGTTGACCCGAATTCGACCCGACCCGGATTGGCCCCTACCCATACCCGACCCAAGAGGCCGGGTTCGGGTCGGGTCGGGTCGGGTCTATTTTGCCACCCCTAATCGCAGTAAACTTCAAAACCACCTGAACGGTCAGGGATGGTTAAGATAGGAGCAGTGGTCAACCGATGCTTCAGCTCATCAAACGCGCGCCGGTAATCTTCTGACTAGACATACGCACCATCCTTCTTTGTCAGATGAGTCAAAGGCGAGGAAATCTTCGAGAAATCCTTAATGAACTTCCGATAATATCCAGCCAACCCCAAAAAGCTTCGAATCTCTGTGACTGTCCAAGGTATAAGCCAACTTTCTACTGCAGCAACCTTCTCAGGGTCAATAAACACTCTGTCCCCGGAGACTATGTGCCCAAGAAATTGGTCAACCAAAATTGGCACTTGCTAAACTTAGCATAGAGTTGGTGCTGCCTGAGAGTATTCAAAACTATCCACAGATGCTCAGCATGTTCATCCTCATTCTTCGAGTAAACCAGGATGTCATCGATGAATACCACCACAAACTTATCTAAATACTCGAAGAAGACTTGATTCATCAGCCTTATAAAAGTAGCTGGGGCATTTGTCACTCCAAAAGGCATTACCAAAAACTCGTAGTGACCGTATCGAGTCCGAAATGCGGTCTTCGGAACATCAGATTCATGCACCTTCACTTGATGATAACCACTTCAAATCCAGTTTCGAATACACCCGGGATCCACCAAGCTGATCAAAGATATCATCGATCCGAGGAAGAGGGTATTTATCCTTCACCGTCACGTTATTCAATTCCCAATAATCAATGTACATCCTCTGATATCCATCCTTCTTGTTTACAAGCAACACTAACGCTCCCCACGGTGACACACTTGGACGAATCAATCCTCTATCTGATAAATCGGTTAACTGATTGCAAAGCTCTGCTAACTCCGGTGGGGCCATTCGGTATGGAGCCCTCGCTATCGGTTAGGCACCTGGAATCAGATCAATAGTAAACTCCAGGGACCTATCTGGGGGTAATCCAAAGATATCATCTGGAAAGATGTCAGGAAATTATTCAACAACCCTTGGTAATACTGGCTCTGCTTCCATATCCAAATACTCCACGACTGTTGCTTGGAACTTCAAAAGGCTCAAGCTCACTACTACCATCCCAAAACTCAAACTCTGGATGGTCAGGGATCCGGAAAACTACCCTCCTTAGTCTACAGTCTATAGTAGCATAGAACATCCCTAACCAATCCATCCCATACACTGCCTCATAGTCGGGCAACTCAATCACTAAAAAGTCTGCATACAACTACCGCCCCCTAATCTCAACTGGACAGTTCCGTATCCCAGAAACACTACAAATGACCCCATTCCAGGTGTGAACATTCCAACTAGCAGCAAATGTGTCAACTACTAAGGAGTGTTGTGTCATAAACTTCTTAGACAGAAAACAACGTGACGCCCCATAATCAAATAGAGACAAGGCAGGGTAGAAGGCTACTCTAACAATACCTAAAGTACCACATAAATAAAACACAGCTTACTAGCTAAATAAAACAACCGAGGCTAAAATTAAATAGACTGCAGAGAGACAAGATTCATACCAGTGATCACTCGACTAGCGCCCTCCGAAGTCCCTACCGGGGTCATAGTATACTGCTGTCGCCTCGGTGGAGAAGCTGCCCACTGATACCCTCGTCGCTGCTGAGGGGGTGGAGGGGGTCCTTTCGGTGCAGACGGTCTCGGTCCTGGCAGTGCCGAAAGGGCAAGCTGCTGCGACGGTGTGGAAGAGGTCTCTGCGGTTCGAGCCAGACTGTTGCCGATGTCGGTGGTACTTAAGCATGACCCGACCGTGGGCAAAATCTGTTGATGCGACCCAGCTCTCCAAATGTGTAGCACCTAGCGGTCGAAACTCGGTAGTCTCTCTGCACATGCCCCAGCTTCCTGCATCTGTAGCATGAAAGCCCCCCCGGTCATTTGAATGTCACCTGCTGAACTGGGCCAGGTGTGGTCCTCTGCTGAGTGGCCGATCATTTGTCACTGGCTGGTGGTCTCCCTAGACTCTGTATGTGGGTCTCATGCTGTCTGGCTGCCCGCAGTACGACCTCCTGAGTCAACAACTCCTGAGTAGACATGGCCGCCCGAAACTCTACGTTTAGTCCCATACGAAAGTGCCTGGCTCTGGTGGCGTCTGTTGCTACAAGCTCTGGCGCGTACTTGCTCAGTAGTGAGAACTCTGCATCATACTCATCCACTGTCCTCTTAGTCAAGTGCTTGAATCTCTGTCTCAGCTCGTCCTTCGCCGCCTCTAGAAGGAACTTGGCCTCAAACAACTCCCGAAAGGTCTCCCAAGCAATGTTTCCCTTTAGTCTTCTCTCCTGGGCCTCCCACCAGTCTCTGGCCTGATGGGTCAAACCCAACTGTCTCGGGGAAACCGATACATCGTCAGATCATCATCAGTATGCCGTAGCCACTCATCCACCTCGAGGCTACTCTCCCTACCCGAGAAATATCGTGGATGCATCGTCTTGAACTCCGTATAGCTCGGCGGCTTCGACACTGCTGCCCTCTCCTCCATCTGACCCATGTGCTCCAAAATGCACATCAAAACCTTAGCCATCAGGGCCGACCTGAGGTCCCGTCACTTAGAGAGTGCCCATCACCAGCTGGACCAGTCCCGCCATCAGAAGCTTCGGTCCTGTTGGAAGTCCATTCCCACCTTCCATCTACAGGTGAGAAACAGAACAAATGAATTAGTACCATGTTCTGAAATATTGGAGCCTTACTTGTATTTCCTTTATACGTATCGCAGTATGCGCTGACCTGCACGGGCCACCACAAAACCTGTCAGGCCCCGTTACCCTAAATAGGGTGGACCGACGTGACAAGCCGCAGTATTAAAATACCAAGCGCTAATGTGTAAACCATAGACTCGCAGGCCACTGCAAACGCTGAGGAAACACAGCTAGTAAGGTACGAACTGAAATAAAAGCAGAACGGTACAGCTCCAACATAGAAAGAAAGTACAAGGTATTATCACACAGGAAGCAGAGTAAAGTACGACAAACAAAACATCTCAAAGTCACAGAGCACCATAGCCACCCAACTAGCAACAGACATGTCCACTGTACAACCCCAACAGCTAAAGCCCCCAAAAAGTACAACTCAGTCCCTCGGGGTACAAAGGAAAACAATGGTACAAAACTCTGCTATCATCCCACGCCTACCCTAAGACTACACCATAAAACCCACACTAATTACAGCCGCTACGGACCCTGCCAAGAAGGGCTGCCCTCCGGGGTCTCTGTCCTCGGTCCCGTCGCCTGAGAACTGGTACATGTACCTTTGGGTGGGAAAGGGACACGTCACATCGTGTCCAGTAGGAACTCCACAACTCTACTACTCTAATCATAGTGCACAAACAAAGAAAAATGCATCACATTCCAGGGTCACTGATTTTTTTTGTCTTTATAAGTTAATTTTCAAGCATGATTTTGAAACCTAAGTAACGGGTCAGACATCGGGGACTGGACCTCACCCAGTAAGGTAAGCGGAATGCTACGACTTTCCAATACAAGCTCTTACGAAAGAAGCCGTTCTCCAACACAACCAACACAACCAACCCAACCTACTCCCTGCCTCTGAGGGCTCGTCAGGAGTGGTCCACAACCCAGCAGTCCATCCCCGCATGTCCACTCGTTATCTTGGTTTCCCCCAAACCCCCCTAGGGCACTCACCCACCTCGAGTGGAACGAGACAACCCTAGCTTTTCTTTTAGCTTGTCTTTAATCTTAGTGCACAAGCCTATAAAATGAGGTCCACTACATTCTTTTTCACCGAGATATCCACAACAAATACTTGCATGTTCCATAAGCCATAAATATAAACATCCAACTCTAAAAACTTGCAACATAAATTAGCATATCCACATGCAAACACTTTAATGCTGCTGCATCTACATTAGAATATTGAGCATTAATATATAAACGTAGGAATAAACCAAAACACAATTCGAGTCATTACCAAACAATTCAAATTGCTGAACTTTCACCAACAGTCATAAACATCAATAGATATCAGCCATTTCTAGTGCAAATTTCATAAAACTTCCTAAATAAAAGTTGTAGATATTGTAGTTTTGGATTAACGTTTAAAATTTCATGCAATAATATGAATTAAATTATTTATGGTGAACTATTTTGTGAAGCCTTTCAGAACTGTTTTTAAGACAGAGTCCAGGGTCTGTCTTGATTGCTAATTTTGGGCCTATTGCCGTCAGAATTTCGAAAAATATGCACTGAGATGATGTTGTAGAAAAACTTATTAACTTTACAACGAGACCAAGAACATAAAATTCCATTGTGTGTTAGATACTGAGGTACATTTTTCTAAACTGTGACCAGTATGATAGAGATTCAGACATGTTGTAATTGTTGAAATTTTTAGTCCTACATATTGAATTGAAACTATGTCAAATTTTATATGATTTTGGGGTAGGATTTCGTGAACTACATGAATATAATTATTTCAGATTGTATTTTTAACTATACTGACTGCAGAAGTAGGAATACCACACTACAAAGTTTCAGCTTTCCAAGTGTTCGAGTTTGCTAGGGATTTCAAGAGGAACGCGGGTTTTTGTTAAACAAGGTGGCATTTTTATTAAACGGAACAACTAGCCTAACCCTAAAGATGTCATCTTTTAGCAAAATGAGAACTTGTTACTAAAAATAGCAATTTTATTACACACACAACCTAAAAATGTCAACTTTTATTCAAAGCTACCATCTTTCTTTAATAATAACTAAAAAATAAACAAGAACCTAATCCCATCATCACCCTAGAGAGACAATCAAGCATGCAACCAACAAACCTAATTCTACAACCCTCTTCCCAAATTTACAAGAAAATTTAACTTGCAAGCAATGAAATTACCCAAGCATGCAACATAAAACCTATTTCTACAACACTCTTCCCAAATTTACAAAAACTTAAACATGCAGGCAATTTTCTTCCTTCATATACAATTATAGAGGGAGTTGTAAAGAATCCTACCTATTTGGAGCTTCGAGAGAGGTCCTAGGGTTTGTATGGAGTCTCCTCTAGCTTGGCCTTCTCTTCTCCTCGTCTCCTTCCTCTTCTTCTTCTTCTCTCCTTTCTCTTCTCTCTTTTCTTTTTTTTTGCTCTATGGAAATTTCGGCCAGCCAACAAAATAGGGAGAAAAAACAAAAGCTTAAAATAAATTGAAAAGAAAAGGAGGAGAGTGATGTAGAATTGTGTAGAAGGTTGTTTAGTTGGTTAATTACAAGATTACCTTTTAAAACACCATAATTTACAAGTTTGCCATGGCAAATGCTCTCACCTCTCTTTTTGCACAAAAATCCCTAGACTTATTGAAATTTGCCTTAAGCCCAATTTTGCAATGATACCCTCATTTGGGTACAAATGAAAACTTGAGGGGCAAAATTGCAAATCTCTCCATTCCAGTGGACTGACATGTGCATATGCAAAGGGACTAGAGCCAACTCAATGTCTACTTAGTATTTACACACGAGGGTTGTTACAAGATGAAAGGGGGATGACTAGCATATATGAAGATCAAGTGGCTTCAGCTTTAATGAGATCTCATATATCTACAATGGCGGTAGCATAATACAAACTCTCACACCTTCTTTCACCTTACATTTCTCATCCACAGCTCGGTCTGAGGACTAGCATATTGGTCTCCTCGTGAACCATACTCGATCCCACCGAGCATCCTTCAAACAAGTGTTGACTTAGGCATCGGAGGAGACTTGGTCGGAACCAAGTTCTGGCCCTTCTGACGATTTCTTCGTTTTGCAGATCGAAGGAGACGTCATCTCACCAAAGCTTCCCTTTGGCGTTCCATCGCTTGGATCTGAACGCCCTCGTGCCAGAGCCTGTTCACCCGATCGATCCCGGAGGTTGTCATCCTGCTGAAGCCTTCAGTGCACCATCGCTCAGATCTGTGCATTTCCATTCAAGTGAACGCTCAACAGATTGACCTCAAAGGCCATCACTGTCTCTCTAGAGAACGTAGACCTTCGGACCTCAGACTACCATCCAGCGGTGAGAAAACACCCCGAAACATCTGGCGCAGTCTGTGAAAACGAGTCAACACCCATGTCATCAACCACATCTACAAGGATTCGTTCTGCTAATTAAAGGCCTGAAAGGCCTCGGGATAGCAGACTCTAAGCCCCGCATAGTAATTCTACGAGAATCTCCCCAGATGGGTGAGGGGTCCCTCGAGTGCACCGTCTGTTCTCTCCAAGTTCGAGGACGACGAGACACTCTGGCTCCTCCTCCAATACAGCCACGTGTTCCACTCTGGCTACATCAGCGATTGGCTCTCTGCCTATGTCACCTGCCATGTTTGCCGCTCCTTTACCGAATCCGAAAACCCTGATCTGGTGCTCGTCGGGTCTGGGCCCTGATCCGTCCCGATCCTATCCATCTGCTACTCATGCAACCCAGATCTGATGCTTTGCATCTCCCTGTACATGTCAGCAACGTCTTCCTAGGTCTCCAGAGTGGATCTCGACCATAGTCCTCCTCGGCCCCCATCGAAGGCGGTGGATAGGAGGATGGCATCGGTGATAGAGAGAGTGATTGAAGGGTAGGGGAAGAGCAATAGACTGAGGCAATGGAGGTGGTGCGCTGGCGTGGCAGTGTTTGTAATGGGCACATGCGTCGACATGATGAAGGTTTTGCCCCTGGGGATGGTAATGGCGGCCGTGATGTGGTTTGCGATTGCACGTCCGGGGTGACGCTGATAAAGCTACATAAGTGTTCCTATGTGTCCACAAAGGTTATCATGTTCCACGAGGCAAGGAACGCACGTGTGATGGCTCGGGAGACTGCCCCACATCAAAGGCCAGAACCGGCATCACCTCTCACTAATCATGTGGTCCTTCCTGACGCAATCCCGATGATATTTGATCCCTATGAATCTTGCCGCCATATTCTCTTCTATCTTAATGACAACCAAGAGCATTCAAGCACCCAAAAGTCTCTTGCGTCGGTGTTGGATTGTGAACCCAAAATTGACTTCGGCATGTCCGATCATCCAAGCCCCCGTGCTCCGATCTCTGAGCACGAGGCATGTCCGATCATCCAAGCCCCCGTGCTTAGCTGGCCGAGCTTAGTCCCTCCAGCCGAGCCCACCTCCTCCAAGCTGTCATTGTCCAGTGTCTGTCTTGAACATCGGAACAAAAACACATTCGAAATCACCTCCCCAATGTCCAGCAGATAAGTCCATGGAGACCTCAACCTCCGTGATATAGATGGACCGATCCCAGCCGACCAATGTGGTCGCGATCGAGTGCATCACCGGCGGCTCCTCCACGACCTCCGAATGAAGCAGGGACATTCGCCGACCAGACATTCGCCGACCAACTGATCCGTCTAAGAATGCACCAGCCAAACCTTGGTGTTAATGATCCTATCGAGGGGAGTCCGTCTTCCTCATGGAGGAATTGACTGCCAAGCTTCGTTAGGGATGCCTGTTCGATAACGGCTCGGTCTAGCCTTTGCTATCTCCTCCTCCTGGCAACAGAGCTTGGCCATCACTGAGGAATCCCAGCATAAGGAGCGCATGCCGGCAGAGCGCAGCCTATCCCAGGTGTCCCACAGCGTCATTGGCAAACCCTAACTCTGGCCTCCAGGGCATATCAGGCGACGAGAAGAAGGGGGAGAGCGTATCTAGAAGGCGCTAATGAACCCCGGCCTGCTGCTCCTCGACGAGCCAACATCTGGATTTGAGAAGCAAACAATGGCCCCTGGTGCTTTCATATACTTCATGCAGAGATGCCTCAAGATGAATGTGGCCACAATCAGCAACGAAGCTTGCTTGTGTCGTGTCTTTAAAGCTGTCATCACAAAGCTTGAGAGTATCGGGCTTGGGGAGATGCAGAGCCAAAGGCCTCCATGTCGATATGTAGACCATGACGAGATGACGAATGCACTCCATGCCGAGTGCACTGCATGCCGAGCTACCGATCAGTCCAAGCGGCGGATAGCACTCCCTGCCGACCCAGCCGAAGCTGCCTCATCTCCAAGCCGAGCTCGAAACTCCTCCGGCACGAAGGTCAATCTATTCCTTGCATCCCAACTAATTAATTGGGTTTCATCTACCAAATGCAAGTGCTTTTGTAACAGCTCGATTTTCTTCAATTTCCCGCAAGTTCGAGATAATCCAGCCACCTCCTCTACTGTGAACAAGACAAACACCACCACCACCGACTTATATACACACTCACCGTGTGTCTCCGAGGGGCCCACGACATTGCATCCACCTCTACCACCATCGGGCTCGTGAGATGAGCTATCCCATTTGCTCAAAGAGGGAATATCCATGGCACGGGAGGGGACATATGAGGCGGTAGTGTAGGATCCTGACAAAACAAGGACGTTAGGATCGAATAATAAAGTCGAGACTTACGCTTGCGTACGCGGCACCGTAATCTCGGAACTTCGCCCTCGGATTCGTCACAACGGTCGATACTTCGTCACGGAGGATCGAAGCAGAGTTTCACCGCCTAAATCTCTAACTAGAAGAGGATTTTAATGGAAGGGAGAAGAAGAACATAAGATGCCTTATGCAAACTTATAGCATGGAAAGTGTGGTATGAATGCCTTACCCTTGGTCCTATTTATAGGCTTTAGGGGTGGTTATTGTAGGAAATAACCAATTATAAGCTTATTAGCCTATATTAGCACATTCATTTATCCTCTTCTTCATTCACTTATCAAGTGCCTTTATGCACTTATAAAGTGACTTTTTCCACTTATCGAGTGGCTTTTTCCACTTATCGAGTGGTCCTTTTCACACGAGAAAAGGTTCCCTTCGTGCACGCTTTTGTGCACGCGACATTTGAGGTCCGTATACCCTCATACATCTCCTCATGGGTGTATTCATGTCGTCCATATCCAACATCTCCCACTCACACTTTAGGGGGTTGTAAGGAAACATCTTTTCCTTTATCTCTTCTGTTTGTCATACCGAGAAATAGGTCGTGTGACTGTCATGCGCATAGAGTCCGCTGTTGTGCACTTGTTAGAGATACACAACACTCCTCGAGGTTCAAAGTTGAGTAGATCAACACATGCTTTACCCAAGATTATTTCTTCACATTTCTTATACTTTATATTCAACAATTAAATCCCATCTGGATTACAATTGGCTGGCCAGCTTTGAATCTCTAAAGTCCAAATGTGAATATGAAATTAATCTTCCTCTTCTTGCGATCCTTTAATTGATCTTGATTTGACTCGCTTTTCTAACATGCCCCGCCGGACCGAATTAACCATAGTCCATAAGCAACATGCTAAGATAGCAATCACCCAGTCAAATCTGAAGGAACCAATTAGAGTCCATAAGGGTAATGAGTTAAGACCCATGTGGTCTTTGGGTCTCACATAATAGTAAACACAATTACTATTCTAACCCAATGGTCAAAATGCATACGTAGTATGAATACGTATTACAACATCACTCCTTTCCCAGGGAGCGTATGTCTTAATGATGTTGTAAGGATGATAACCAGACACCACAATGTCTGACTTTGAGTCCCTTTTACTACTCAAATAATCTTCTGGACTCACATCCCGCATAAGACAGATAGGATTTCAAAATCCTCTTAGATCTTTTGAAAGCATCCATATGATGCAGATCTTTCATACGACCATTTTGTTTAAGTCATGACTCTAAATCATCCGTCTGAAGATTTTGACTTTAAACAGGTCTCATATTTATTTTATCCGTCTGATATAATAAAGGCGGTTGCTCATGTGAGAGAGCCAACCTCAATCTGTCCGACATACTAAAAAGTATAGCTGAGATTTCAAAAATGTACACAAACATTTCTTAAAGAATTCATATGCAATGTTGAAAAAGAACTTATTCTTTTATTAAATTTGATCATTTACAGACATGAGAATTTACATTGGTACAACTCAACTCTTACGCAATCCTTGAGATGATAAGTGTTTGTAAAACACATCTCTGGGGATCGCCTTCGTTAGCGGATCCGCTATCATCTCATGCGTAGATATGTACCTTATGTCTACCTTCTTGGTTTTATCATAGTCTTTTGCAAAATTATCCTCTTAACCGCTTTCCAGTGTACTTGCCCTGGGTTGGATTGGTAACGACTTACCATTCCAACGGCAAAACAGATGTCCAGTCTTGTACACATCATAGCGTACATAAGACTACCAACTGCACTGGAATATGGAACTTTTTCCATAATTTCCTTTTCCTTTTGGTTCTTTGGACACGATTTCAGACATAAATTGTCGCACTTGCTTATAGGAGTATCAATGGACTTGCAGTCCTGCATATTAAAACGTTCTAAAACCTTCTTTATATAAGTCTCCAGTGAAAGAGAAAGAAGTTTCTTCGAACGATTCCTTGAAATCTTGACTCCAAGGATATATGCGGCTTCTCCCATGTCTTTCATCTCAAAAACTGATGAAAGCCAAGCCTTGATATCCATCACAAAGCCCTTGTCCTTTCCGGCTATTAAAAATGTCATCTACATATAGAGACATAATAACGTACTTGCTCTTAATCCTCTTGATATATACGTAGTTGTCTTCATCAAGCATGGAAAAACCATTTGATAAGACAACTTCTTGAAATCGTATATACCATTGCCTCGAGGATTGTTTAAGACCATATATGGATTTACGAAGTTTACAAACCTTATGTTCGTTTCCTTCTTTTACAAACCATGTTGGTTGTTCCATATAGATCTCCTCGTCCAATTCTCCATTGAGAAAGGCAGTCTTTACATCCATCTGATGTAATTCGAGGTCTAAGCAAGCTACCATAGCCAGAATCAGGCGAATCGAGGTAAAACGAACAACAGGTGAGAAGGTCTCTTCGTAGTCTATCCCTTCCTGTTGTGTAAAACCTTTCGCGACAAGGCGAGCTTTATATCTGTCTATAGAGCCATCAGCCTTATGCTTGATCTTGAGAACCCATTTGTTCCCAATAGCTCTACGTCCTCTGGGTAAGTCAACTAAGTCCCAGACTTGGTTAACTTTCATGGATTCCAACTCTTTCTTCATCGCTTCCATCCATTTGTCTTTTGCAGGGCATGATACGGCCTGTTTGAAAGTAGCAGGCTCGTCATCATCTTGTAGTAAAGTCATAAAGGTTTGCGGAAATTCATCCTCAAATCTTAGAGGAGCCAACCTTGTACGACTACTACGTCGTATTTGAGATTCTTCAAGTCCTTGTTGACTCGAATTTAGATAAATTCTAATATCACTCCCACTTGGAATGTCATTAGAAATGCTCCCACTTGGATCATTATTCCACTTGGATCATTATTCCCGTACGGAATAGGATTATCATCATTCGTATCATCCATTGGTGAAGTTTGAAACGTATTTTCGTCTTCACCAAGAATTCTCCCACTCGAATGAGGTAATCCTTCTTGATCATTAATCTCAAATAGAGATAAGTCCTGACTTATCTCGCCCTGTATTGGAAACTCGTTTTCCAAGAAAGTGACATCCCTCGACTCAAATTCAATTAGACCTCCATTGTCTTCCTAACTAATGAAAACATAACCTTTGGAGTTTTCTGCGTATCGTATGAAGATACATTTCCTTCCCCGTGGCCCAAGTTTGCCATACTTATGGGAGGAAATATGTGCGTAGGATGCACATCCCCAAGGTTTCAAAATGTTTAAGTCAGTAGACCTTTGGTTCCACAACTCATAAGGAGTAAAGCTAACTGATTTCGAGGGTACGCGGTTCAAGATGAAAGCGGCCGTCAATAATGCATCACCCCAAAAGGTGATTGGCAGTTTAGCTTGTGCCATCATTGAACGGACCATTTCCATTAAAGTCCTATTTCTCCTTTCTGCAACACCATTTTGTTGCGGAGTATAAGGCATAGTTACCTGATGTACTATGCCTTTTTCATCACAAAGTTCCTTAAAACTTGTTGATTGATATTCACCGCCCCTATCGGTTCGCACGACCTTAATCTTGTGATCTAATTGATTCTCCACTAAACTCATATAGTTCTTAAAGCAGGTTAATGCTTCACTTTTGTGGGATATCAAATAGATATGTCCGAATCGGGTGAAATCATCAATAAAAGTGATGAAATAGGACTTCCCGCGCCTTGTCTTGACATTCATCGGACCACATATATCCGAATGGATGAGCTGTAATGGAACCTCGGCCCTTGTGCCGGTTCCAAACGGCTTGCGACAAGATTTCCCCACAAGGCAATGTTCGCAGGTCGACATTTCAACCTTTGAAACATTGGATAGAAGGCCACGTTTGGCAAGTCTATCCATTCGTTTTGGTCCAATATGACCAAGCCTTGCGTGCCAACAAATTATATTAGACTCATAAGTCGAAGAATTTGTAACTAGGAAATTTTCATTACATAATGAAGAGTCATATATTGTATTTAATACAATAAATCCTTTAAATACATACCCAGTACCAATTAAGGAATTATTACAACACAAGTCCACTTTACAATCATGAAAAAAACCAGTTATAACCAAGAACCATTAACACGACCACAGATATAATATTCCTTCGAATATCTGGAGCGAAGAGGACATCATGAAGTAGGAGAGTGCGGTCGTTGTCCAAGACTAGCTTGTAAGTCCCAACGCCTTTCTCTTCAACACGTGTGTTGTTTCCTACATAGATCCACTTCGTTCCTTGGGGTATCCGGTGATACTCCACGAAGGACCGTCTGTCCCTTGCTATGTGGTCGGTGGCACCTGAATCAATTATCCAAAATGGATTAGATTCCACAAGAAATATTGAACTAGAAACACATATGTAACTAGTATAATTACAAGTTACCTCGTCACCTCCACTCGTACACGAACGAGCATAGTGACCGAGCTTGTTGCACTTGAAGCACTTGATCCTCTTCAAGTCTTTCTTCTTGTGCCATTTCTTGTGCCCACCCTTATGTTTGGGTTTCTTGGTAGACTCAGGTTGCTTATTACGTTCATTGGTAGACTTCGAACGATCTTTCCTTTTCTTTCCCCCGTGTGAGGAACTAGCAACCATGTGCACTTCTGCACTTGGCTTGGCAGCCGCAAGCCGCTCTTCCTCTAATTCGAGGTGCTTGGAAACATCGCTGAAAGTCTTGATGCTCTCACTGTGAGTGAGATGCATCTTCATTTGGTCCCACCCATTTGGTAGGGAACGTATGACTGCTTGGATTTGTTGCTCATCCGTGAGCACATGACCCGCATCCTTTAACTCTGATATAAGATTTGCCATATGTCGCAGATGTTTCCCCATGGAATGATCTGGACGTTTCTTGTATGAATCAAATCTTATAGTTAAGGCGTGAAGTTTGGACACCGATGTGCCACCAAACTTCTTCTCTAGCTTGGACCATATGTCCATGGCTAGGTCATGCTCTCGGAAGATGCGCATTATGTCATCGGCCATACTGCTCAATAACGTAATGCGAGCTATCTTATTCTTCCGAGACCAAGCAGCAAAAGCTTCCTTGTCTCGTCTGTATTGGGCCGTAGTGCCCAACTCGGGTTCAATCATTACGTTCTTTATAGTTTCGAGCACTTCTTGCTCCTCTAGAACGTATTGTATCTTGATGGACCATAGTTTGTAATTATCGCCGTTGAGTTTTTCACATCTGTTTAACTCAGCGACGATATTCTTTGAAGCGGAAGACATTTTACTTTTAAAATGCTGCAAAAGACACAAAACCGAAGGTTTGATCAAAAACATTGCATTAAAAATTCTTAAAATATAATTCCCACTTGAAATGATAATAGAATATCCCATTTGGATAGTTCTAATTTCAACTCCCACTTGGAATGATATTTATAATTTGATAAGTTACTTTCGAAAAATATTGAAGATGTTACTCTAAAATCGGAAAGGTCACTACGTTTCCAATCACCATCTAGAGCAATCCTTCAATATTTCCCCCTCACTTATCAAACGATAGCACTCTTATAGTACTTTCGCAGCGGAAAAGCGTTTTTGAAAACGTATTTTTCAAAGATGTATATTTCAACCTGTACCCTTATGATACTAGCGAAATATTCGGAAATTCCTGGCCATTTGCCGGGATGAGCCGTAGCTGTGCCAAGGCCGGATCCCCCCTGAGGGGATTTTTCTGCAAGCCATTGTCGCCGGCTCCCGTATGGATCCAGGCGCTCCCCCCCGTATACGAGAATTTTGCCGCAAACGACTGTCGTTGGCCCCGTATGGGCTAGTCGGCATGTTCGTGTTACATCGACCAAGGCCTCTTGCCGAGACCGACCAATGCGACCAAAAATCCCCGATTGGTCGACCAGACCAATGCCGACCAAAAGTCCTCGATTGGTCGACCATGGCCTCTGCTCTGCTCGGCCAAGGACCCAGGCACCCCCGGCCAGGGCCTCTGCCCTGGCTGGCCAGGGCCTTGCCCTGGCCTCTGCCAGGGCCGGCCATGGCGCCGGCCCTGGCCCCCGGCCAGGGCCCCCTGGCCCTGGCCCTGGCCAGGCCTCGGTCAGAGGCCGGCCAGGCCTGGCCGAGGCCGGCCAGGGCCCTCTGGCCTTGGCCAGGCCTCGGCCAGAGGTCGGACATGGCCCTCTGGCCCTGGCCAGGCCTCGGCCAGAGGCCGGACAGGGCCTCCTGGCCCTGGCCAGGCCTCGGCCAGAGGCCGGCTCTGGCCTGGACGAGGCCGGCCACTACCGGCCTGGCCATGGCCTAGCCATGGCCCATATGGCCATGGCCGGCCACCCCCTTTCATGGGTTTGGCCGCACATCCCCGCCGGAGGGGTGGCCGTGGAAGTTATTGACCGTAGCCAACCCCCTCTGCATGGGGAGGGGGGATGCATTGCCTCCATAGCCCATTTGGCCATGGTGATCATGAACCAAAAGTCATCTTCTCTGATGGGAGTAACCACCATCTTCTTCTTCGATGAAGCACCCGTTCGTCGATGAAGCACCCGTTCGTCGAGAAAGTAGTTATTCTCTAATGGCCGTGTGCCAAAATGAAAAAATAACATACTTTAAAGTTCGTAAACTACACGCTCCACATGAAGAGAGTTCACATTCCATATGAATGGAGACTCAGCATCCATGAAGAGTGCAAGCTTGACGATATGAACGGTCGGTTCTTCCCGTCACGGAGAGTTCCTGCCATATTCGTAATGGTAGGAGACCCTAACGTGAAAAGAACAACAGCTGCGTTCTCTCCGTCACGAAGCGTTCCTACCATATCCATAATGGTAGGATACCCATTCGTGAAAAAGACAACGCCTCGTTCATCGGTTCGACGGGGCGGCGGTTTGACCGGGGCGAACCCGTATGGCTCTGATACCAATGTAGGATCCTGACAAAACAAGGACGTTAGGATCGAATAATAAAGTCGAGACTTACGCTTGCGTACGCGGCACCGTAATCTCGGAACTTCGCCCTCGAATTCGCCACAACAGTCGATACTTCGTCACGGAGGATCGAAGCAGAGTTTCACCGCCTAAATCTCTAACTAGAAGAGGATTTTATTGGAAGGGAGAAGAAGAACATAAGATGCCTTATGCAAACTTATGGCATGGAAAGTGTGGTATGAATGCCTTACCCTTGGGTCCTATTTATAGGCTTTAGGTGTGGTTATTGTAGGAAATAACCAATTATATGCTTATTAGCCTATATTAGCACATTCATTTATCCTCTTCTTCATTCACTTATCAAGTGCCTTTATGCACTTATAAAGTGACTTTTTCCACTTATCGAGTGGCTTTTTCCACTTATCGAGTGGTCCTTTTCACACGAGAAAAGGTTCCCTTCGTGCACGCTTTCGTGCACATGACATCTGAGGTCCGTATACCCTCATACATCCCCTCATGGGTGTATTCATGTCGTCCATATCCAACAGGTAGAGGCGACGATCTCGTAGGTGTTGGACGGGCAGATTGCACGCTCGAGATAAAAGGCGGGTGCATGCTGTGGATCCGATCCGATTGGGTCCGAGTGCGGGCATGTCAACTCGTCGTCAAGCTTGGCCCTGATGGCGGCTTCAGATATCTTCTTTAGTGATGACGCCACCAGCCGTGGAGAAACACCAAGTGCTTCGTCTCCGACCATGTCGTCTTCATCAGAAACTTCCCGAACTTTATTGGGTCCCACTCGCCATCCTCCTCCATATGCTGAATAGGATGCTGGTATGTCAACCTACCAAGCAGTGACAGATTTACAATCAGGACTCTCCGACCTCCTCCAGTGCGGCATCACCTGCAACCTCTGCCATCTGACGAGATCTGTACATGCCAAGTTCATCAAATCCCCGCTCCTCTTCGACAACTCCCAACCCAATGACGAACAACGCCCACAAGCTGTTCGACGTAATGCCTGATAGAAATGTGGCATGCTTGCGAAATTGTAATGGCCCTAGAGCCATATACAATAGGATGTGTATGATTATGTATTTGAATAGTGTATGCATATTGGTATTCGTGTGTAGAGTGTATATGCACACATGTGGTGTATATAGTAACATGTAATGTAGTGCATATATCAGTGCATTATTTATTATTATTATTATAATTAGTGATGATGGCATTGTTGTAATTATTGGTTGTGTATAGTAAGAGTGGGTGTGTGTAGTAGGGGAGGGTGTGCATAGTAGTGACACATTTGTTATTAGTTAGTGGTGTGTGTAGACCAAAGGAGAGTGTGTTTAGAGATGGAGATATTTTGGAGGAGACTTTCCTTTTTAGAAAAATGGCAAGTTTGTAAAAAAGTGAACTTCAAAGAGATTATGTTGAGGACTTACCATAAAAGGAAATTGCTAACTTGTGAATAAATGAAGTGGAAGATATTTTGTGGAGGACTTTCCTTTTAAGGAGAGTTTTAATGGTAATTAAAGTAAACTTATGTAGATATTTTCTAAAGTGGATTAAATACTCTTTCTTTCCCTTTTTTTCCTTTTTTCTGTTCCATTTTCTTTTCCATTTGTTGCCCCCTTGGCCGTGGGTTTTTTCATGAGGAAACACAAAAAAAGGAAGGAAAAGAAGGATAAAAGGAGGAGTGATGGAGGAATGGAATTAAGGAGAAGAAATGAAAGGATGAGCTAATGAAGATGGCCTTGATTAGAGGAGAAATCAATGGAGCTTAAGAGGAGTTTTTTTGGAGGAGGAAATGAGCATTTAAGGTAGGATCTCTTCTTCGTATGGTGTGTATCATTTTAAGTTGTTGTAGGGGTTTCTTTGATTCAAAATTCTCATGTTAGATATGGTGTTGGTAAAGTTACAATTGAAGTTGTTGATGTTGCATTTTAGTATTAAAAGTTGCTAGTATTGCATGTTGATTTCTAAGTTGTTGAGAAAGTAAACTTGATGGGAATTGCTACATGGTTGTGTTGAGAAATTGTGGGTAATTGCTATAGTTGACTTGGCCATGGGCTTTGCTATGGATTTAAAATGTTGCATGATACTATTTAATCTAAATGTAATTTAAATTCTTGAACGTTATATGTTATAACATCATGTATGAAATCATTATAACATCCATGTTATGTTATATGTTACAACTGTTGGGATATTGAGACCCACCCTAGTGGATTTTGATGATGTGCACAAAGTGATATGTGTACTAATATGTCTAATTCAAGTATGTAGATGTATTGATCAATTATTTTATAGCCATGAAGTTCAAATGCATTGAAAAGCTAAATGAAGGACTTAGAATCTATGATCGGAAGTCTGCTTACGAGCCAAGAAATGAAGCATATGATGGCTCAACAATACGAAGCATATGAAGACTTAAGATCAAGATAAAATGGCTCAAGTCAAAGATCGAAGAACGAGAGCTAAAGATGTGTGTATTAGTAAGTTGTGTATTTAGAATGTAAAAGCCAAATGGATATTCTATACACACACACACACAAAAAATGATTTTCAAAAATAGTTTTAAATTTATTTGAGGGCTTATTTTTTGAGGGCTTATTTTTTGAGAGCTATATTTAAATCTTGTAGTCAACCTCCAAACACTCAGGAGTTGATTACATATTGCAGAGTTTTTCTGAAAAACTGCTCTGGGAGTCGAATATCTGCTGTAGCAGAGTTTTCTCTAAAAACTCTCTGGGAGTCGACTACCTCCTCTGGGAGTCGACTACCATCTGTGCGATTTGACTTCCTTGATTGCCTCTCCCATTTATTCCTAGCTTGATTTTTGGGCTGAAGTCAAACTTTATTTGAGTTCTTTTGAATTCTCTCTTAGCTCTATAAATAGAGAACCTTTGAGATCATTTTCCTCACCATTCATTCTTGAGCAAAGTTATAATTCTCTCAAGCAAACTCAAGTTCTCAAAGTTATTCGGTTTTTCTAAAGGCTAAGTATTTAATTCTTTTGTGCTTAATTTCGAAATTATTTTCTCTGATCATTTCTAGCCTTTAAAACTTAGTTTGATCTCCAAAGCTCATAACTTTTTTCTTGAGATTTAAACATCAAGTTTTTCTTTTTGATCTTTGTGTTCTTAACTTTTATATTTCTCTCAAAGATCAAAATCTTGATAATTGATCTCTAAAGCACAAATGCATATTTTAGAAGATCATTTTCAAGACAACTTTTTGAATTACTTGTTTTTGATCTTCAAAGCGAAAAGCTTTTTATATTGAGATTCAAAAAACAAGTCTTTCTTTTTAATCTTTGTGTTTTATAATTATATTCTTTTAAAGTTAAAAAGACTTGATCTTTGATCTCTAAAAGCCCAAGTGCATATTTTTAGAAGATCAATTTTCAAGATAACTCCTTTGAACAAATTAGTGCTCATCTATATCATTTAATTTGATCAAGAGTTTTTCGATTTTCTTTAAGCCACATATACACAAATATATTCTTTTGGCTTTAGGAAATCTTGTAATCAATTTCATATTTGTTGTAAAGCCTTTGAAGAAGGCAAAGAAGTTGTAATTTTAGTGTTATAAGGGAAAGGTGTTGTTGGAAAATCCTAGTTGGTTCAAAACTAGGTGTTTGTGTTGGAAATTCCTAGCGAGGGAAGCTTGGTGCTTGTACGAAGTCCTCTTCATGTGTTGAGGCAAGGTTGCTCTCGTGGAGAGCTAGTGGAGTGGTTGCTGGAGTAGGATACAGTGGGCAAGTGGGACTTGCATATCCGAATCAGGGTAAAATCGCTGTGTGTTTGTGTTGTGATCATTTATCTATGACGTATTATTATTGCTTGTACGCTTTCATTTCCGCTGTTATTAACTCTCATTTTTACAAGCATATAATCGTGTTGATTAAGGACCAAGCGTAGATCACTCTACTTGGTTCCTTAGGCAACATTGGAAGGGAACTTAGTCTTGTATTGATTATTATCGAAAAAGTTTTTATTCATACAACACTATTCAACCCCTCATTCTAGTGTTGTTTGCCATCCACATGATCCAACTATTGGTATCAAAGCAAGGTAACGAGATGGCGTCAACAATGGTAGCATCCACCCTCCAACGATTTGATGGAACAAATTATGCGGATTGGAGAAAGAGCACGTTGAGAGACATTGAATCTCTTGGACATATGGCTTGGAGTTTCATCGAGTTCCTGTACATCAAGCCTACCACTCCCACATCTCATGGACAAACCGAGACGTGGACGTAGCCGTTCTTCACTCTAAGGTAATGCGTTAATTATTATTTAATATTGACGATTTTATTTTTGAGTACGTTTCAGAGGCCACTACGAAATTTCAAATATGGAGCTTGCTTAAAGCAAGTATGGAAAGGACATTGTTGAAGATGAATGGGCTTTTGACACCACCACTACCAACGAGGAGGAACTCTAGTGAAGAAGAGAGAGACTCAAGTTATGAAGAAGAAGAGGAAAAGCAACCCGCAAATGAAATTTGCATGATGGCATATCAAGATGACCAAGAAGAGGTAAGTGACTCTAACTCGGATAATGATAAAGAAGTTGATCTAGAAATTGCGTGTGAGAAATTATATTGGGCATATGAAAAAATAAGAAAGAAGCATAAAATATTAGAAAAGAAGCATAGCGCTTTAATTGATGACTATGATGGTTTAACTAAGAAACATGATAGCTTATTGAATGATTATAATGATTTTAAAAATGATTGTAGTAGCTCTAATATTTCATTACATGATCATAATTACTTGAAGGCCAACTATGATGCATTATTGATTGATCACGATTTATTGAAAAATGAACATGCTTTGTATGTTTCTTGTTTAAATGATAAGATAGATTCACTTGCAAATGTTATTGCTTCTAGTCGTATAAAGCATGAAGAATTAGTTGCAAAATTTGATTGTATCAAGAATACTTCTATTTCTTCTTGTTCTTATGCTCCTAGAAATGTTGTTGATAGATCTACTCATGCTCAAGCTTCTACATCTAAAGATATGAGTAGAAATGTAAATGTTGTGCATGCCAACAGTAAAAAGTACACTTTTATGTATGGTAAAAATGCTAGACAAAATATTCATAGTGCACATCATGAACCCCATGCTTCACATGCTCCACAAGTTACACATAATGCTTTACACAAATCATGTGTTGCACACAATGCACATTATGTTGCATATCACAATGTTGCACACAACATTCCACACAAACCACCTACTGTGCATCATACTAAAAATAATGTTCGAATGGATGATAAAATGATTTGGGTGCCAAATAACTTGAATGATTGAGATAAAAATGTTTATATTGAACATGTTATACATGATATGTATAAAATTCGTGATTATATGCATATGCATAGGAAATCAAATTCAAATCGAATTTGGGTTCCTAATGGTTAGTTGTGATTGAACCCATGAATTTGGGGTATCCATGTGCCTATATGATTATCTGGTTGATCTCTAGTGTAGAATGATAAAATGGATGTTAGATTAAATCTTGATTATGGTTGTTTGAACAAAATTGATTCAATATGTTATTTATACCATGTTTACCATTCTATTGAAATAGTAGCCGACTACTTTTATAAATTAGCCGACTAATTCTGTGTACTTAAGAACATTTTATAATTTGTTCAAATTGATTACTCTATGACACTTCTTTGAGTTGTTACTATATTTGAACACTCATGTCTATAATTTCATTGTGTCAATGAGATTAAATAGAATTAATTATAGTTAAATGTAATGTTATATTCTTTGATAAAGAAATTAAACATGATTTATGATTAACCCCAAGAACCCTAAAAATCATGGGTACCAAAAAGTATTACTTTTCAGGTAATATTTACAAATTGGAGCCAACCCTTTCAACTCCTTGATTTTCAAAAAAAATGTTACTCAAAGAAGGAGATTGACATTTGATATGCTCATTTGTAAGGGGAGCTAAAAGTTGTAAGTATAAAAATTTATTTATGATACGTTTCAGACTCGTAATCACATGCAGTGTGTGTATTATTCTAATATGTGATATTTTCAATAGTTGATATTTTCAATATATGAAAATTTAGTTGATGACATGACATAATAAGTTTAATTTCTATTCAACACATGAGATCATATAAATGATATATGTCATCACATAATTATGGCACATCATCTCTAGTGTACCGAATTATCATGCTACGCTTGTATGTCACACAAATTGATTAATTTGTGGATTTATTTCCATGTGCCTCATTATTATATCTTGTTTGAAGAAATAGTTAGTTGACATAATTGAGCCTACTCTTTATTGAATATCAACTACTCGTATGATATTATTGCTCAATTGTAATATCTCATTGATTATATTTGATGCATCTTAATGCTCATGCTATTATTTACATATCTATTTCAATACTTGGTGATATCTTGGATATTTTGGATATTTTGAGTTTTGTCACACATCGTTAAAATATTAAAATTATTGATTGATATTTGTTGATCCACTTTTGAGAATGTCATACTCATAGAAATCATCACATTGCAATATATTTGATGTCAATATTATTTATTATAACATTCTTGAGTATATTATGCATTTGCGAAGTTGGAATATGGTATATTGAAATTATGGACAAATGATCATGACATATTCCTAAAATGCTAAGACATGCATATGTTGATAGGTGACATTCATGAAAATATTTTGAGTTAGGCTTATTTTGTGATATCTTGTGCTATAACTCTTTTCGAGCTCCTCTTTCAGAATAGTCACACATATGCTTATTGTTCATACTTATTGTGTATCACTATATGAAAAAATTATGATTTCTTGATTATGTTTATGTTGACTATGTCATATTGATTATTGAGATGCACATGTATCTATCTTGATGTCTATTTTGGATATAGTCTCATAAAAATTTATTTTTTTTTGAAATATGACCATTAATGACATATGAATCCATGCCTATATTTTTTTAATCTATACGTCGCATTGATATAACACTTGGTATTATACTTTCTATTAAAATCAATGAATGCTTGGATATTTATTTCATTAGAAAACAAAATTATTTTATGACTCAAAAGATTAAAAGAATTGCTATTGAGTCATCCTTAATGAATAATATTCCATTTATTCATGGATAGCAAAAGATTGTATTGTACTTAGTTGTTATGTATTCATTATGCATGCTAGTTGATTTTATTCATATGTTAAGATTATAAATATGTTTTATATTAGAAATTGTATATCGGATTGAATATACTTATTGACTATAATTGTTGTTTTTGGATATATTCTATGTTTAAATGTTGCTTGTTTCTTTCTAGCATTAATGCTGGGAGAGTAACACCTCCATGAGATTAATGCATTATTATAGGAGGAGTAAGTATGATTTCTTTTAATTCATGCTTCAATTAATGCTAAATTGAAATATATGCATGAAGGGATATTGAGACATTTTTATGTCATTGAATAATTGAATATTGCATGCTATGAATGTTTAAGACATACTATTTATTAAATATCTTTTTCACATAGTATGCATATTATTCTCTCAGTGTAAACTTTTCACACTTAGTGTCACGGGTATTTTTAACACTTGGATTGTATTTCATGTCACACTTTTTTATATGACGAAGGGGAGAAAAATACAATGCATATAAAATTATGTTTCATGGTTAAATGATATTGTTCCACACTTGAAATAGAAATATAATATGAATATGCACACATTTCTTCTTATTGCTAACCAGTCTTGATGCAGGGAGAGTAACTTCTCCATAGCAATCATGCATCTCTGCAGGGGGAGCGTAAGTTATTTTTGTTGTCATATTATATTTTCGATATTTTATATCATTTGTTGTCATCATCAAAACTGGGAAGAGTGTTGAGATATTGAGACCCACCCAGTGGATTTTGATGATGTGCACAAAGTGATATATGTACTAATATGTCTAATTCAAGTGTGTAGATGTATTGATCAATTATTTTATAGTCATGAAGTTCAAATGCATTGAAAAGCTAAATGAAGGACTTAGAAGCCATGATCGGAAGTCTGCTTACGGGCTAAGAAATGAAGCATATGATGGCTCAACAATAGAAGCATATAAAGACTTAAGCTCAAGATAAGATGGCTCAAGTCAAAGATCGAAGAACGAGAGCTAAAGATGCATGTATTAGTAAGTTGTGTATTTAGAATGTAAAAGCCAAATGAATATTCTATACACACACACACACAATGATTTTCGAAAAATAGTTTTAAACTTGTTTTAAACTTATTTGAGAGTGTTATGAGAGTGCCGACTACTGAACCTGTAGCCCTATATTTATATAAAACAATTACATAATTGGTGGATACCCTAAACACTATTGGGCTCCACTTGGGCCTACAAATGCCCGTTCATAACACTTCCCCTTATCCATCTGTAACGCCCCGCTTCCCAGAAGACACTGGAAGCGAGAACGTTACGCGGTCCGCTTAAACTGGAGCGGTGACGCTCGAGTCCAATAAGCGTGGTATTAACAATAAGGCAGGTTCTTGCATTACATTCCAGAACAATAAGAAACGTTCGAAAAGTAAAGCCACATCCAGAAAAGTGTCCAACAAGAAAATAAAACGAAAGCCACAGCTGGGCCAGAGTACAACGATCAGAACGTACATAAGCAAAGTACTGAAAGTAAACTAATGAAACGACAACTGGCAGGTCTAGTCCTCCGCAGGGAAGGGCTCGACGTCAATGGCAAACTCCTGGCTCGCTAGGTCAGATGTCTCCAAAGGATCCTCTTGCGACTCTGGCTCAAAATCTGAATACAGTCAAAAAGACATGAATGTATGTCAGCAAGGTCTGCAAGCAAAGGTCAGAAACCAAGGCAAGGTGTGCATATAATATGAATTTAGAAATGACAGTTATTTGCATATAATTAAGGTGTCCACAACAGCATTTTAAGGGATGACAAATTTAAAAGCGAAGTAAAATTTAACATCCTAACATGGCAGTTCTAAGCAAGTATGTGGAAGTAAGGTACTGACATTCACTTTATTGGCATGACAAGTTGTAATTTCATGTCCGCGTTTTCTATTCACTCCTAGGGTTCCCGCCTTTAAGACGTGATGAGTAAGTCATTCTTCTCACGGGGGTATAATCGTGATTGATACTAACCCACCGTATAGGTGGTGTTCTTGAAGACATGACCCCTACATACGCTTAGTGACCGTTCAACCCTAACCCCACCCAAAAAGTTTGCCGGAACACGCGCCGGCCTAGTCGACTCACACGACATCACGATTTTCACGATTCGCCTTTGAGGCGCACGATTTTCACGATGTAAAACTCATTAAATATTCCAAGACTTGTAGTTATTTACGTTATCAATATTGAGTTGTTCGTACAACATTTTCATAAGCAAGAATGGGTCAAAACAATATTTACGACAATTTTAAGATGACGTGAAGCATGGGTTTTCATTGAATTCGTTACAGAAACCAATATTCTTCGTTAATGATTAAAATTAAAGTACGTTGAATTATATGTCGTTGTGTCACAAATTTAGTCCGGAATGTCATGGCATCGTTTTCATGCGTCATTTCGCATGCGGTTTTCAAGTTACACAGCAATAAGTAAGAGCGACATATTACACATCAAACTTCAAAAACTCATAACTAATTACACACTTGCCTGTTTTTGGCGTTCTTGGTGTCGTCAGAAACGTCTCAACGGGTACTACACTACGGTGAGTTCGGTTACTAACTGTATACGTAGCGGAAGATTGGGACGCAGCGAAGCAGCGACTCGTACGGTGTCCACGGCCTGAAAACTCGCCACGGCAGCGAGGGGAGGAGTGGACAGCGGCGTCTGGAGATTATCGACGGTCTGCAGTCAGCGAGGGGTGATCGACAGCGACTGGAAATCACCCGGGGGCTGTCTGCAGGCTGGGGAGATCGCTGCGGTTTGTTCTGTGGCGCTGTCGGTGTGTGGATGAGAGGAGAAGATCGCTGGGTTCGCGTGTGCAGCTCTCGGGGCTTCTCGCGAGGAGGAGGAAGGTAGAGCGAGGGGAGGAAGAACGGTGGTTGCGGCCTCCGTGAGTGGGGTTGCTCAGAGAGGAGGCTGGTCACTGTTCGAGGCGAGGCCGGCGTTGTGGGGGGGTCGGACTGAGGAGAGATGGCGCGGTCTGATGGGTTGACGTGAAGATGAAAGATGTGGGGGCGACGCTGGGCTATGTTTGCATGGAGATGGTAGAGGACAGGGGCGCTGGACGTGCTGCGTTTGAGGGTAGGGATGTCGTCGCGTGCGAGGGAGATGGCCGCCGGTGTGAGGGGGATCGGGAGCTGCAGTCGCGTGGGGGAGCAAAAAGTCGGGGGCGGTGCTTCGTGGAGGAACGAAAGACAGGGGGCGGCTGCGGTTTAGACTTAGGGTTTGTTTTTTTTGTAAAGGGAGATATGGCTGTTGTGCTATAGGTTCAAAGGCCTAGGGTCTTTTTAATTGTAGAGTAGTTTCTCTTTTTTTTCTTTCCTTGTGTTTTCGTGCGGCTGATCAGTAGGCCATATGTAGAGGGGAGTAGGGGGAAAGGGTATCATGTGGGAGAGTGGGTTACATGGAGAGATAATGGGGATATGGTTAGGATTTAGTTGTTAAAAGATTTGAATTGGTTTGGGTTAGAACGTTGAACCAAGCTTTTGAATTCCCTTTTTTTGAAAAAAAAACTTTAGCTCGCAGTTTCATTGTAAATGAAATGAAAAAAAAAACAGTTACAGTTATGCAAAACTAATATATATTTTAAGTTAATAATAATAACAGATTATTACGAATTTGTGCCCCAACGTCCAAAAATTAGAAAGAAGATACTGGGGCGATCGCGCCTCCGCGAGGGACGTAAATACGGGGTCCGGTCACGCGTCCGAGCTACGGAACACAATAATACAAACAAATACGAAAATACGCACCACAAATAACATACGCGCTAAAATACGTACAACCGAACAGTGGTCGTTACATCATCCATTGTTGTAAGCTTGGTATATGAATGCTTCAGGATTCATAGAGCTTATCTGGTCATGAGGATATGGATATTTCTGGATCCTAAGTTAGGAGGTCTTGCCTCGTTAAAACCTTTGGTTATGGAAAACCCAGTGGAAAAACCAATAGCTAAGGAAAAAGAGTGCAAGTCTTCTTAACTTCCCCTGATCGGTGGATATCACCAGGGTTGGATGCTTTTGGATCAAAAGTTGATGTGGTTACATCGTTAAAACCTTCGGATATGAAAAACCCAGTAGGAAAAACCAATAGCTAAGGAAAAAAAGTACAACACAGCATTAACTCCCCCTATTGTGTACAACCTTCAGGCTTATAAGTCTCTCAACTGGCTCATCCCAATCCCTTTTATGAGTTTTCTAAAGGTACATCGAGGTAGTGCTTTAGTAAATAGATCTGCCAGGTTATTGCAAGACTGGATCTGCTGGATGTCGATCTGTCTGTCTTCTTATAGTTCATGTATTCAGAAAAGCTTGGGAGAAATGTGCTTCGTCCTGTCACCTTTGATGTAGCCATCTCGTAGTTGAGCTATGCAGGTTGCATTGTCTTCGTACATGGTGGTTGGTTCAAGGTCGCCCGTCTTCAAGTCAGTCGTTACCAGGATGTGGTGAATGACTGAACGTAGCCAAAAACATTCTCTGCTAACTTTATGGATCGTAATGAGTTTGGAGTGGTTGGATGAGGTTGCTGTCGAGGTTTGCTTCACAGATCTCCATGAAATGGCTATTCCACCATAGGTGAATACGAAACCAGTCTGGGACTTTGCGGTGTGAGGATCAGATCTGTATCCTGCATCTACAAAACCAACTAAGTTGGAGGATATGCCTTTCTGGTAGTATAGTCCCAGGTTTACTGACCCTTGGAGGTAGCGCAGAAGGTGCTTCACTCCGTTCCAATGGTGCTTTGTGGGCGCTGAACTGTATCTGGCTAGTAGGTTGACTGCGAACGCTATATCGGGACGTGTGCAGTTTGCCAGATAGAGGAGTGCTCCAATGGCACTTAGGTAAGGTACTTCAGGACCAAGTGTTTTCTCCCCCTCTTCCAGCGGATGGAAGGGGTCTTTATCAACATCCAATGATCTGACGACCATTGGTGTACTCAGCGGGTGACATTTGTCCATTTGGAAAATTTTTAGCAATTTCCTTGTGTAAGTGGATTGATGTAACATGATTCCTTCGTTGAGGTGTTCAATTTGTAAGCCAAGGTAGTATTTTGGTTTTTCCAAGGTCTTTCATCTCAAAAATCTGTGTAAAGATTTTGGATATCTCAGCTATCTCTTTAGGAGATCCAATGAGATTTAAATCGTCTACGTAGACGACAATTATTACGAATCCTGTTCCCTTTGCTCTTATAAAGATGTAAGGGTAGTCTTTATTATTTGTGAATCCTTGTTGTACAAGAAATTCACTAAGTCTGTTATACCACATTCTTTCCGACTGTTTTAGACCATACAGTGATCTTTAGAGTTTGACAGAATAGACGTCTCGAGGTCTATCTGAAATTTTGTTGGTAGTTTATAACCATTTGAAAGTATCATATAGATGTACTTATATATATAACCATATAAGTATGCAGTCACAACGTCTATGATCTACATATCCAGGCCTTTCGTAGCTGTTAAGCTAATTATAAATCGGAAAGTGATCGCATCCATGACTGGAGAGTATGTATCATCATAATCTATTCCTGGTCATTGGGAAAAACCTTGTGCAACAAGGCGCGCTTTGTAGCGTACGATCTTATTATTCTCGTTTCTCTTTCTTATGAGTACCCATTTATTCCTACAGGTTTTACACCCTTTGGTGTTGGGACTACATGGCCAAAAACTTTGCGTTTTGAGAGTGAGTCCAGCTTTACTCCTATTGCCTCGTTAAATTTTGGTCAATCCTATCTGCGTTTACATTCTGCTAGAGAGCATGGATCGATATCATCATCATATTCAGTGACGTGATTAGCAATAACGTACGCGAAGTCATCATCGATGATTGTGATTTTTCTGTCCAGTACCTCCCCAGTACGTACATAATTTAATGATATTTCTCCTAAATTTTCCTCTTCAGGGGTTTTTAGGAGGGGAATGGTGTCTGGGCTAAGCTCAGCATCCTATGGTAATATCGTATAGTTTCTCAAGGAGTTTTCCTCTTTCGAGGAAGTTTATCCTTGGAGCCTGGGGTCATCCTCTTTTTTGTTGAGGTACGTCCGCTTCTGTTGCAGGTGGATTGCATCCATCTTTGGGTATGTCAATCCTAGCTGGTGTGTTTGCAGCAGGGATGTGTGATCTGACAATCTTCTGCTTGTTAGTGAATATGTCTGGTAGTATGTGAACTGTATTTTGTATTTGGAGGATCTTCCGATCTCATCTTCACAATAGTTTGTACGCGGATCAAAGTGGGATAAAGTTTTGGTATCCCATGATATGGTCTTTGAAGCTTCGGGCTTCTTAGCATTCATGCCTAGTTTGGGAAAGTTATTTTCGTCAAACCCACAGTCTTCTAGACCTGCATTAAAAGTGTCCCCCGTTAGGGGTTCCAGGTAGCTAATGATCGATGGTGATCGAGCCCTATATAGATACCTAGGTGATGTTGAGGACCCATCTTGGTCCTCTGTGGTGGTGGGATGGGAACATATACCGCACATCCAAATAACATCAAGTGAGAGATATTTGGTGGAGTTCCATATGCAAGTTGCATCGGGGAATAAGTTTGACTACCAGATGATCGTAATCTTATTAGCGATGCAGCATGCAAGATTGCATATCCCCATGCAGTCACAGGCAACTGGGATTGTATTAGCAATGGACAAGCGATCCATTGTTGTCTCTTTATAAGAGATTCAGCTAACCCGATGGGTGTGAACATGTGCTACAGGATGTTCAACTTCAATGCCAGTTGCTTGGCAGTAGTCTAGAAAGACTTGTGATGTAAATTTCCCAGTGTTATCCAGACGTAATTTCTTAATCTGGTTATCTGGGAAATGTGCCCATAACTTAATGATTTGTGCCAGTAGCTTTGCAAAGGCTACATTGCAGGTGGACAGTAGGCACGCATATAACCATTTGGAAGATGCGTCTATCAGTACCATAAAGTACCAGAATGGACCACTTGAGGGGTGAATAGGCCAACAAATATCTCCATGTATTCTCTCCAGGAAGCTGGGAGACTCTGAGTCCATTTTAGGTGGAGATGGTCTCGTAATCTATTTACCTTTTGAACAAGGGGGATAAGGAAAATCACCCTTTCAAAGTAAATTCAGGTTCTTCAAATTAATTCCACGGGACTAGGATATGATGCGGTGCATCATTACCGATCCGGGGTGTCCGAGTCTATTATGCCAGAGTTGGAATTCTGGTTGATTTTTGCACTTCTGGTGCTCAATTATATTGACTTCCATTGCTCGTATTGTTGTATAGTAGAGACCCGACAGGAGTCCCTCGAAACACTCAACGATGGTTTTAGCACCGTTTTAATAGCAGTTACATACAAGTATTCTTTATCATGTTTGTTCACCGATTCTAGGTGGTACATTCGACTGTTATAAACAATCCTTGCACAATCAATAAACAAATGAATTGGGGTCAAATGACAATTGATCTAATGATGTCCTATGACCGAATGTAGATGTGTGTGAGTGCTCCATCAAAGTTCTACTTCTAAGCTACATACTAGAAGAGACAAAAGAAAATTACATTTGACGAAGAATCTCTTCTTTCCATCATATGAGCTTGAAGTCTTCACGGAGCTTCAATCAACATCTACGATCATCCAATCCATGTAATTTGCCTTCAATGAACTTTGTGAGTCATCCATTGCTAGTAGATCTTCATAATAGTCTTAGGCAATGGATTAACTGCAAAATAGGGGATTAGTCACAAGTATTTATGTTAGCTCATCATTAACACCAAGTAGAGAAGTCCAATATCCAACATGTCTCAACCCTTATAGCGCTTTCTTAAGCTTGAAAATATGGTTTGGAAATTTTTTATGTATGAAACCGGGTGGTTGAGAAACATGCACTTCTTTATTAGCGATATTATTTAAAAATGTACTTTTAACATGCATTTGAAATAATTTAAAAATTTTATGAGATGCAAAAGATAAAAGCAACCTAATAGCTTCTAATCTAGATACGGGGGGAAACGATTCTTTGAAATCAATACATTCCTCTTGTCAGTAGCCTTGAGCTACTAACCTTGCTTTATTCCTTGTGATGACCTCGTTCTCATCGGTCTTGTTCTTAAAAATCCATTTGGTCCCAATGAATTGGTGACCATTTGGAAGAGGAACGAGCTCCCAAACTTCATTTCTTTCAAATTGCATGAGCTTCTCTTCCATTGCAACTATCCAAGAGCTATCTTCACACTTGGATGTTCTTTGGCTCAATGGCATAGACAAATGCACAATGAGAGAATTCATCAACCCTTAACCTTAGTCGGACACCCACATCAATATCTCCAATTATTTGGTCATGTGGGTGATTACGAACGGTCAGATAAGCTTTGGGAATACCTGGATCACTCGGAATATGCTCAACATTTTCATTAGTATTGTTAGTTTCAATAATAAAATCATTAATTTTAACATTACTAACGGAATCACATAAAACATTTGTTGGATATTGGACTCCCCGAATTTGGTTTTGGATGATGAACAAACATAAATATATCGTGAACTAACAATTTGTGAGCGCAGTTATGGAGATCGTCGTCAAATTCATATGAACATCCAAAGCGACATCTCGAGACTTCTCAAAGCACGTGATCGTATGCCTAAAGCTTCGTTGAAGCTTATGGACCATTTTAGAAGTCATGAAGATTCGATTGAAGCTATTGAAGACGGTATCGTCAAGTTTTATTTATAGTCTTTAAGCTTCTTTCGTAGAATGTTAAGCCTTGAGTAGGTCTTACGGTTTAAATCTTCATAACGCTCCTATCTTAGCTCTAGGATCTTAATAGAAGTCCATACAAACTTTCCCGAAGCTTCGCGCTTCGATTCGCAACTTCTTGTGCATGTTAGTTGGTTCAAGAAGAAGAACTGACCGACTAGATGGTGATCTAGTCGGTCGGCAAAGCTTCTTGGACCGACTAGTTTCTGTCAGTTAATTCTAAGCTCTTTACTGTTTACAGTTAGTCGGTCTAAGTTGACTCACCGACCGACTAGTTTGTGAACTAGTCGGTCAGTGATGCTTCTGTGACCGACTAGTTGAGCTTTCCCTGTACATGCAAATTTGAGCCTGAGCTACTGTTTATAATTAGTCGGTCTGTGTTCATTTATCGACCGACTAGTTGATAAACTAGTCGGTCAACTTTCCTTCTTGGACCAACTAGTTGAGCTTTACTGTACATGCCAATTTTCACCTAACTTACTGTTTATCGTTAGTCGGTCTATGCACATTTGGCGACCGACTAGTTGATGAACTAGTCGGTCAACATTTGTTCTTGGACCGACTAAATCAATTTTTGCTCAGACTTCAGTTTTATCTCTTAGTCGGTCTCAGTTAAGTAACCGACCGACTAGTTATGAAACTAGTCGGTCAGCTACTCTTCTTGGACTGACTAGTTCCTTTTGTCTGTGCTTCGACCTTTTGGCTGTTCTTCTATTAGTCGGTCTACGTTAAATGACCGACCGACTAGTTGATGAACTAGTCGGTCGGTGGTTGTTCTTTGACCGACTAGTTGGGTTCAGAAAAGAGCCGTTGGAGCATTTAATGACTCGAATTTCTTTCTCTCTCTCCTCTATCCTATAAATACTTGTTGAGCTGCATTCATTGCACTCAAGGATGATATTATTGCAAGTTTAGAGATCAAGAGAAATCATTCCAAGCTCATTCAAAGCTCTTTCATTCCATTCAATAATCTCTCCTCACTCTTACTTCCAAAGAGAGATTCATTGAGTGTGAAGCCTTCCAAGCCAAGTGCTTGATCCTAGGTCACCAACAACCCCATAGATCTCCATCGTTGATCTACATCTTGGAGCTAGGGTTTGGTGCCTTCTACTTCCTCAAAATCATCCTTGCCCTAATTCGTAAGTGTACTCAAGGCATAGGTATTTTGTGGTAAGTTATTCTATTTCATTTACTTTCATTTTGTAATTGTTTATCTCTCGGTTGTGAGAGTTTTGTTTGTGATCCCAGGTTGTGGGAGTCACAAATTACTTTGTGTATGATTTGACTTGGTGAAGGTTCTTCACAAGTATTTCATAGTGGAAATCTTGAGTTAGGGTTTCTAACTCAAGTATCCGGAGGGGATCCGGGTGGTTGGGATGTAGGATCACCGGGAACAAGTCGGGGAGACTTGGGTGGATCCGAACCCAGTAATATCGTTGTTTGCGATTGTTTCTTTGTTGTCTAACGTTTACTTTTCCGCATTGTTTGGTAGAGTTTGCAAGTAATTAGGAATTAGCCTCTTAATTATTTTAAATTAATATTCACCCCCCTCTAGTACTTGTGCAGTAGCTTCGCAGGGCATTACATTTGGTATCAGAGCCAAGTCTATAGCTATGTCTGCCAACGACAACAAGACCGTTCGTCCACCTTCCGACTATAGCACCTTCAAGATCCGTGAAGGAGTGTCTTCGGTAATGGAAGGACATTTCTCAACGAGGCCTCCATTCTTCAACGGTACCAACTACGGGTACTGGAAATGCCGGATGGAAACTTTCATCCGGAGTGCTTCACTATGGAGGACCACAATGAAGGAATATGTCGAGCCCACCGAAGAAGATTTCGAGAAATGGACTCCCGCGGAGGTTGCCGCGGAGGTAAGCAATGCCAAGGCAATGAACGCCTTGCAATGTGCTTTGGAGCCCGAGGATTTCAACAAGATATGCACATGTAGGAGTGCATATCAAATATGGAACTCCCTCCTCATATTACATGAAGGGACGAGTAGGGTAAGAGACTCTAAACTCGATGTTGTTAATAAAGATTACGAGATGTTTCATATGCAACAGGGTGAGAAGATGAAGGAGTATTATGCTCGCTTCGTCGACATCATAAACGAGTTAGAGGCTCTCGGCAAATCCTACACCCAAAAGGAGAAATGTTCGAAGCTTATCGAAGGACTTCCTTCGAGTTAGGTAAAACATACTTTTGCCATCGAGGAAGGTAATGATATGAACAAGTATACCGTTGTTCAACTAATGGGTACTTTAATGTCATACGAGGTACGCAAGGATAGCAAGTTGAAGTTGCAAGAAAAGATGAAGTCCTACCTAAAGCAAGACGAGCCAAAGAAGAAAGCTATTGCTTTCAAGGCCGCTCCATCTACTTCCACATCAACCGATGATGAGAACTCGGAAAATGAGTTGGACTTGGAGTCCATGGCACTCATGGCCAAGAAGTTCAACCGGTTCTTCCGGAAAGGTAACTTCAAAAACAAGTCAAAGTTCAATTCTTCTAACGCCTCTTCTTATTTGTGCTTTAAATGCAATAAGCCAGGACACATGAAATCAGAGTGTCCTCTAAACAAGCAAAAGGAGAAGTGGAAGGCGCCGAAGTACGACAAGTCCAAGAAGTACAAGAAAGGAAACAAAAAGGGGCTTGTCGGGACTTTCACCGACTCCGATGATTCCTTAAGCGGAGAGTCGGATGATGAGCAAGTGGAGCAAGCACACATGTGCTTCATGGCAAGAGAGGAGCATGATCAAGGATCTTCCTCTTCCGATGATAGCGACAACGAAGGCGATGAGGTAACTATGGATGACCTTAGGAATGCTAATTCTCAATTGTCGTCTAAGTATACTAAATTAGTAAATAGGTATACTAAAGTAAAAGATGACTTAGCTAGCATTCAAATCTCTCCTAAAAC
Organism: Scilla litardierei; assembly: GCA_030789695.1. Classification (NCBI taxonomy): domain Eukaryota; kingdom Viridiplantae; phylum Streptophyta; class Magnoliopsida; order Asparagales; family Asparagaceae; genus Scilla; species Scilla litardierei. The sequence continues at coordinate 285,394,000 of CM061133.1, read as the reverse complement.
TATCATCACCAACAACGACACCGTTTTTGAAGGGTTGAAGAATGAGATTGTTAATCTCAAGACTCAACTTGAACATGTTAGCATTGAGGATCCGGAGGAACACAAAATAGCGGATTTGACTTCTCAAAACTCGACTTTGAGTATTGAGAATGGGAATCTTAAATCTCATGTTTATGTGCTCACATCGCAAGTATCCACTTTGGATGCTTCTATGCGTTCTCTCACCGAGAAATATGAGAACACATTAGGCCGAATTAATAAATTCAATAAGGGTAAGGACCATTTGGATAAAATCCTAAGTGACTTACTTCCGGCCAATCACCGCATTGGCTTGGGGTATACAATGGGAAGTTCATCCAAATCGGCCACTAATTTTGTTAGGCCAACTTCCGGTGACTCAACGAGTGGTAGCAAACACTCTATTGGTAGTTCATCTACCAATGGTGCTTCCACCTCGTCCACGCCCTCTTTCGGAAAGAAACCCACTTTGGGTGGACCTCCAAAGAAGGGCCATGCCTACATGTACACCAATACTATGCCACGTAGGAACACACGTCCTACTCCAACAGCTCACACATATGATGATTTCTATGCTACACGTCCACGGGCACGTGCACACTATGTGAGACACCCTCACGCACATGTTCCTCCACATGCATATGTTCACCCACATCATCGTATGAATAATTATCCACATGCACCATTCCATCATGTTCCTTATGCCTATCCACGACATGCATCACGTAGAAACCAACAACGCATGCATGCACCCAATAAGATGAGGGCTCCCAAAATATTCACAATTTGGAGCCCAAAGGACACAAGCATGGATGAAAAACAAGTTTACAAGAATGCTTATTTTTCGGATGTTGTGCATAGTAGAAATTATGTGGGGAAGTCTAAGTCCAATTGGACTTGGCTTCCAAAGGTCTAATCTTTTGGACCCAATGACCTTGGGTACCATGATATGAAATTTTCTATCTTTAGGTACTCAAGGAAAAGAAAAAGAAAAGGAGCAACAAATTTAAATTTAGCTCCAAGGGGAATTGGATACTCGATAGCGGGTGTTCAAAACACATGACAGGTGACGCTCAATTGCTCTCCGGAGTGGTTCCCATTGCAAATGGAAACCGCGTCGTATTTGGAGGCAACGAGAGCGGAACCATCATAGGTGTTGGTAAAGTGGGTAATCCTTCTAAACCCCTTATATGTGATGTTTACCTTGTTAAAGGATTAAACCACAATCTCATTTCAATAAGTCAACTTTGTGACAAAGGTTACAAAGTTAACTTTGCGAAAGGAATGTGCCATATTTTAAGAAAAGATAATAATGAATTATTGTTTTCCGGCACACGCCATAAGGATATATACATCCTAGATCTTCCAAGATCACATGAACAATGTCTCATTGCCAACATAAGTGAACAACACTTATGGCATCGACGTTTTGGTCATGTGAACTTTGGAACACTTTTTAAGCTTTCCAAGTTAAATTCTATTAGAGGCTTCCCTAAGCATGTCTTTCAAAAGAAAAGCTTTTGTGACTCGTGTCAACGAGGCAAGCTTCCAAAATCTTCATTTAAACATAAGAAAAGCATTTCTTCTAAGCGGCCTCTAGAGCTATTACATCTAGATTTATTTGGGCCAACTAGAGTTGCTTCATTAGGTAATGCTAGATATGGACTTGTCATCGTTGATGACTTTTCTAGGTTTACTTGGGTATTTTCATTATGTAATAAAAATGAATCTTTTGAAAACTTCACAATTTTTGTTAAGAAAGTACAAAATCTCTTAGGAACCACCATTGTCACTATTCGTAGTGATCATGGAGGTGAATTTGAGAATGAGTCTTTTGAGACATTTTGTGATGAAGTTAGTATTACACACACCTTTTCATTCCCTCGCGCACCTCCTCAAAATGGTGTTGTTGAGAGAAAGAATAGGACGCTAGTGGAATGTGCTCGCACTATGCTTGATGATAGCCAACTTGGCCATCAATTTTGGACGGAAGCGGTACATACCGCTTGCTATGTGTTTAATAGAATACTTTTGAGGCCCGGTACTAAACAAACTTGTTATGAATTGTTGTTTGGTAGGTTGCCTCAAGTTAAACATTTTCGTGTTTTTGGTTCGAAATGTTTTATTAAGAACACGTATGGTAGTTTGGACAAATTCGATCCAAGATCCGATGAGGGGATTTTTGTTGGGTATTCCTCACGCAGCAAAGCCTACCGGATATTCAACAAATGAACCTCAACGATCGAGGAATCGCTTCATGTGTCATTTAATGAAGGATTTGTTCCAACTAGAATTACTAATGATGATGACTCTATGGATGTCTTATGTGATTCAATTGGTAATTCTAACTCTAATGATTTTATTGATTCTATTGAGACTAACCCGTCTAATGAAGTTGTTAAGAATGTTCCTAGTGATCAAGGTATTCCCAAACGGCTTCATACCGTTCGTGACCATCCTCATGAGCAAGTCATTGGCAATATCCATGATAGTGTCAAGACGAGATCGCAAGTGAACTACTTCGCTCATTGTTCCTTTGCCTCCTCGATAGAGCCAAAGAATGTTAATGAAGCGTGCGAAGATAGTGCTTGGATCTTAGTCATGGAGGATGAACTCATTCAATTCGAGAGGAATGAGGTTTGGGAGCTTGTTCCATTGCCATCGAAGAACCACACCGTCATAGGGACAAAGTGGATCTTCAAGAACAAAACCGACGAAAACCAAGTCGTCGTCCGGAACAAAGCTCGGTTAGTTGCTCAAGGCTACCGTCAAGAGGAAGGTATTGATTTCGAAGAATCCTTCGCTCCGGTAGCTAGATTAGAATCAATTAGATTACTATTATCTTTTGCATGCCATAAGGATTTTAAATTATTTCAAATGGATGTAAAAAGTGCATTTTTAAACGGAGATGTTGTTGAGGAAGTTTATGTTTCTCAACCTCCAGGTTTTATAAATGAAAAATTTCCAAATCATGTTTTTAAACTTAAGAAAGCTCTTTACGGTTTGAGACAAGCTCCTCGAGCTTGGTATGACCGTCTAAAGAATTTTCTTTTGGATTTAGGATTTAAAATGGGAGAAGTTGATTCCACATTATTTGTTAAGTATTCGAATAATGATATAATTTTAGTTCAAATATATGTTGATGATATCATTTTCGGTGCTACTAACTTTGCTCTTTGCGAAGAGTTTTCTAATGTGATGAAGGATCAATTTAAGATGAGCCACATGTGTGAGCTCAAATATTTCTTAGGTCTCCAAATTCGCCAAATGGACGATGCAATCTTCATCCATCAAACGAAGTATACGGTGGAGTTGCTTAAGCGATTTGGAATGGAGAATGCCTCCGAGAAAAAGACTCCAATGAGCACGACTACGCATCTTGATAAGGATACGGGCGGTAAAGATGTAGACATTCGTCTATATCGAGGTATGATTGGAAGTTTACTTTATCTTACCGCAAGTAGGCCCGATATTATGTTTGTCGTATGTGTATGTGCTCGTTATCAGTCTCAACCTAAGGAGTCTCACTTAGTAGCGGTAAAGCGTATTTTCCGTTATTTAAGTTATACACTTTATTTTGGATTACTTTATCCAAAATCTAGCACATATGAGTTAATCTCATATAGTGATGCCGATTATGCGGGATGCAAATCCGACAGGAAAAGTACTAGTGGCACTTGTCATTTTATAGGAAATTCTCTTGTCTCTTAGTTTTCCAAGAAGCAGAATTCCGTACCACTTTCAACCACCGAGGCGGAATACATTGCCGCCGGTGCCGCGTGTGCTCAAGTTCTTTGGATGAGACACACACTTAAAGACTTTGGTATAAACTGTGATACTTGCCCTATCATGGTGGACAACCAAAGTGCAATATGTCTTTCCAAGAACACGATACACCATTCCCGTTCGAAACACATAGATGTCCGACACCATTTCTTCGATGATCATGTTGCTAAAAATGACATCATAATAGTGTACGTTGAAACCCAGAAGCAAATCACCGATATTTTCACAAAACCCCTAAAGGAAGACTCCTTTGTGTGGTTGCGTCGAGAATTGGGGATTATGGGAATCATGTTGCTAAAAAGGACATCATATTAGTGTACGTTGAAACCCAGAAGCAAATCGCCGATATTTTCACGAAACCCCTAAAGGAAGACTCCTTTGTGCGGTTGCGTCGAGAATTGGGGATTATGGGTGAATCCGAGATATAGGATTCATTTTTTTCAATATTCTTGCATGCTATTCTATTCGTTATATTTGCTCATGCTTGAAGTATTGAAATTTTCTGGATTTTTGTTGAATTTTCGGAATTTTCGCTCGATTTGTGCGTAAGCGTCAAATTTCAGATTTTCGATGTTTAATGGGGTAGTATAATGATTAATGAGAGTATTTTGATGTTTCATCCAAGTGTGATTAGGAGAGAAATCAAATTTCAAAGATTTTCAATTTTTGAAATCTCTTAGTCGGTCCAAGTTCATTGGCCGACCGACTAGATTCGGTTCTAGTCGGTCAGTGAATGAGCTTAGACCGACTAAATCTTGTCAGGAAATTTGCCTTCAGTTACTGTTTACAACTAGTCGGTTCAAGCTCATTGACCGACCGACTAGATCGTGATCTAGTCGGTCAGTACTTGAACTGTGACCGACTAGTTGTGCCGGGGACTGATTGGTCTTTTCGACTTCCTACCGACTAATACCTCGTTTCGACCGACTTTTCTCGCTTCTAGTCGGTTTCTAATTTCCTCTCCAGCTCGAAAACCCCCGACCCCGCTCAGACCGTTCGACTTCCGGCCGATTTCCAGCCAACCCCGCCGTCGCCGTCCGTCGATCTTCCACCCTAGGTGATCTCTCCTCCCTCTCCCAGCTGCTAGGGTTCTATTCTAGGTTGATTTCACTTCCTAAGGTTAGATTCTATCGGTTATGGTTTCATTTCGGTTGCTAGGGTTTCGATTCTCTAGGGCTTTTTCGATCTCTTGCGTCGTGTCGTGCCGCGCTTATGGCTCGTACACGTATCCCGATCACTCCCTCTGGTCCTTCACCCATGACCGTCGATTCACCACCCTCGGACCCCCACCTCCGAAACGTCGATCTAAGACTACCCAGCCCTCGTCGTCGTCGCCTCCTCTCAAGCGGAAGAGGACGACGACAACGAAGCCTAGAGCCCAACCCAAGCCCAAGTCCAAGCCCAAGGAACTTGCATCTCCCTTCTCTTTCCATACCCCTACGGATTCTGATACGGAGTATAGACCCGAGCCTGAGACCCATAGGGACCCCTCTCCTCCTCCTAGGCAGCCTGAGTCTAGCTCATGCCCCCGTACCCGTCAGCCTAAGGGAAAGGCTCCGATGCCGGTTGGCGGTGTCGATATTTCGTTGTGTCGCGACGACCCTTTGTGTCTCGCGGCTTACAACCGTATCGAACACTGCCCACTGCTTCTGGAGCATTTCGTCCAGTTTAGTGACTTCCTAGGCCTCGCCGATCTTCTTTCGTCCTCCGGTCTTCTCGATTACCTTCGATATGACCCGAAGGCGAACCCTCACCCCTACCCTCACCTAGTGAAACTATTCTATGCCAACCGCGTCCGGGGTCAGTACGATGCGACCCACTCGATTGAGACGACTGTCTTGGGGACTCCTATAGTCCTCACGGCAGAAATCTTAGGAGAGATTTTGGGTATCTCCTCGTCTGGCCTCCTTCCCTCCGATATTTCTGTTGATGATATCTCCTCCCTTGATCAGGTTGTTCTCTCACAGATCTTCCATGAGATCCCCCCCGCCATGATTGGCGTTCCCCCCAAATCCTTCAAGCCTATCGCCTGGGTCCTAAATTTGATTCTGAAGTCGTGCTTGCTTCCCAAGTACGGCTCCTCCTCTCTACCGTCCCAGCCTTTCTTGAAGTTGATATATGCTATTTTCATGGGGAGCTCGATTAACTGGGCTCGCATTATACTCGATAAGATGGACTCTTTCGAGTGTATTCGCAAGTCCACCAAGTCGGCTCATATCCCCTTCCTGTGCTTGTTGACTCTGGTATTTCGTCACTTCCGTGTCACTCTTCCTCCTGACGATGAGCGTCCCTTTGGTCCTCCCCTGAACGCGACGGCCGTCAAGAAGTCTCTTGCGGCGCTCCGTCACGTTCAGAGGACGACACCTTCAGCGTCAGCCTCTGCCTCTGCCTCAGCTGCTCCCTCTTCCACTCTTGCCGAGCTCGTTCGTTCTCTGCGATGTTTGGAGTCTCGTCAGGCTCGTTCTGAGGAGATTCTCTGCCGTATAGCTCGTCACCTTGATATTGAGGTCCCTCCGTCTTTTTCTGACGAGGATGAGTTGGATGAGGAGGACATTGAGGAGCTTGCTCGTGCTTCTACTCGTGCCCCTGAGGGCACTTCTGGTGATGCTGCTGCTGCTTCGTCTGCTGGTGCCTCCGAGAGCACACCTGTTGCCACCGCTCCTGCGGTGGATGCTCCGACTGGTGCTCCCGAGGCCACTACCGTTGCTGCTTCTGAGATCGTCTCTTCTGCCGTGCCTGAGACTTCTGCCGTCGCTCCCGTTGACATTCCAGCTGTTCCTGTGACCACCACTTCTCCTGCAGAGCCTGCCGCTGCTGCAGATCTTGCCACTGCTGCAGATCCTGCCGCTTCCTCTTGAGCTTCTTTGAGGACTCTCCGATGCTCCTTGGATGATACATCTTATGTGAGAGAGTCTGGGTAGGATAGAGTGTGGTTCTGGATGTTTTTTGATGTTTTGATGTATTTTGATGTACGTTGGATGGATGTCGATATGTTTTTGTGATACTTCCATATATGCTGTGTTCTGAGATATATGATGTTGTATTTTGATCGTCGATCGTTGGATCGCTTTTTGGATATCAGTGATGTATATTTTTGATGTACTCTGGTTCATATTTTTATATATATACATCGCAGTTGACATTTCATTCTATTGTGCACAATTTATAATTTTTTTATGTCTCTGATGTTTGATTTCGTCGCTCGACGATATTAACATGGTTAAATAGATTTCACTTTATGAAAACATAGAATTGTTTTCCATGCACTAAATTAACCAAGAATGTTGATATTGGAGAGTATATTCCATAACTCAATCCGTAAAATTGATTTGAGTTTTTAATGATTTGGTTTTACGATTTTCGACTATGGTATCATTTACACGCCTTGTTTTATTCGTATTTTTTCTTTGGTGTCACTTGAGCCATGATCATATTCTACGACTCCCATGCTTTTTATTTGAAGCCATTGTTGTTGTCGTTGATCTCCTCCCGCTCTTTTTGCTTATGCCAAAGGGGGAGAGATATAATAATAACGATGTGCTAAATGATAATTTAAAGCATTATTCCAAGAATCTAATTTGATATGTTAGATTCAGGGGGAGTTAAGATATATAAACGGACTTTCAAATCCGATATTTCAATAACCAACATTTCGTATTCGATATTTCAATAATCGATTCTCATTGATATACTTTACTCGTCTGCTTGATGCGTATGATTATTGTTTAATTTGGAATTAACGTGTCATCAATGCAGGGGGAGTAAGTAAATTTCATTTGAATTATTATTTTTGATTATTATTTATGTTGGTTTGTCATCACCAAAAAGGGGGAGACTGTTGGATATTGGACTCCCCGAATTTGGTTTTGGATGATGAACAAACATAAATATATCGTGAACTAACAATTTGTGAGCGCAGTTATGGAGATCGTCGCCAAATTCATATGAACATCCAAAGCGACATCTCGAGACTTCTCAAAGCACGTGATCATATGCCTAAAGCTTCGTTGAAGCTTATGGACTATTATAGAAGTCATGAAGATTAGATTGAAGCTATTGAAGATGGTATCGTCAAGTTTTATTTATAGTCTTTAAGCTTCTTTCGTAGAATGTTAAGACTTGAGTAGGTCTTACGGTTTAAATCTTCATAACGCTCCTATCTTAGCTCTAGGATCTTAGTAGAAGTCCATACAAACTTTCCCGAAGCTTCGCGCTTCGATTCGTGACTTCTTGTGCATGTTAGTTGGTTCAAGAAGAAGAACTGACCGACTAGATGGTGATCTAGTCGGTCGGCAAAGCTTCTTGGACCGACTAGTTTCTGTCAGTTAATTCTAAGCTCTTTACTGTTTACAGTTAGTCGGTCTAAGTTGACTCACCGACCGACTAGTTTGTGAACTAGTCGGTCAGTGATGCTTCTGTGACCGACTAGTTGAGCTTTCCCTGTACATGCAAATTTGAGCCTGAGCTACTGTTTATAATTAGTCGGTCTGTGTTCATTTATCGACCGACTAGTTGATAAACTAGTCGGTCAACTTTCCTTCTTGGACCGACTAGTTGAGCTTTACTGTACATGCCAATTTTCACCTAACTTACTGTTTATCGTTAGTCGGTCTATGCACATTTGGCGACCGACTAGTTGATGAACTAGTCGGTCAACATTTGTTCTTGGACCGACTAAATCAATTTTTGCTCAGACTTCAGTTTTATCTCTTAGTCGGTCTCAGTTAAGTAACCGACCGACTAGTTATGAAACTAGTCGGTCAGCTACTCTTCTTGGACTGACTAGTTCCTTTTGTCTGTGCTTCGACCTTTTGGCTGTTCTTCTATTAGTCGGTCTACGTTAAATGACCGACCGACTAGTTGATGAACTAGTCGGTCGGTGGTTGTTCTTTGACCGACTAGTTGGGTTCAGAAAAGAGCCGTTGGAGCATTTAATGACTCGAATTTCTTTCTCTCTCTCCTCTATCCTATAAATACTTGTTGAGCTGCATTCATTGCACTCAAGGATGATATTATTGCAAGTTTAGAGATCAAGAGAAATCATTCCAAGCTCATTCAAAGCTCTTTCATTCCATTCAATAATCTCTCCTCACTCTTACTTCCAAAGAGAGATTCATTGAGTGTGAAGCCTTCCAAGCCAAGTGCTTGATCCTAGGTCACCAACAACCCCATAGCTCTCCATCGCTGATCTACATCTTGGAGCTAGGGTTTGGTGCCTTCTACTTCCTCAAAATCATTCTTGCCCTAATTCGTAAGTGTACTCAAGGCATAGGTATTTTGTGGTAAGTTATTCTATTTCATTTACTTTCATTTTGTAAGTGTTTATCTCTCGGTTGTGAGAGTTGTGTTTGTGATCCCGGGTTGTGGGAGTCACAAATTACTTTGTGTATGATTTGACTTGGTGAAGGTTCTTCACAAGTATTTCAGAAATCTTGAGTTAGGGTTTCTAACTCAAGTATCCGGAGGGGATCCGGGTGGTTGGGACGTAGGATCACCGGGAACAAGTTGGGGAGACTTGTGTGGATCCGAACCCAGTAATATCGTTGTTTGCGATTGTTTCTTTGTTGTCTAACATTTACTTTTCTGCATTGTTTGGTAGAGCTTGCAAGTAATTAGGAATTAGCCTCTTAATTATTTTAAAGTACTATTCACCCCCCTCTAGTACTTGTGCAGTAGCTTAGCAGGGCATTACAACATTTACACTATCATTGACAACATAAGGAATATCAAAATCTTCATAAAATGAAACGTGTAGTGATACCTCGATCGTTGAAGAGGTTTTGTTGTATATCCGGTAGGCTTTACTACGTGTGGAATATCCAACAAAGATTTATTCATCGGATCTTGGCTCAAATTTATCTAAGTTACCATATGTGTTCTTTATAAAACATTTTGAACCAAAAACATGAAAATATTTAACTTGCGTCTTTTTATTATAAAATATTTCAAAACAAGTTTTGGTCGTTCGGGGCCTCACTAGGATCCTATTTAGCACATAACATGCCGTGTGTACCGCCTTCGCCCAAAATTGTAGCCACGATGACTATCATGGAGCATGCTGCGAGCACACTCAATTAGGGACCTATTCTTTCTCTCAACAACACCATTTTGAGGTGGTGCGCGAGGAAAAGAAAAGTTGTGAGTAATCCCGTTGTCATCACAAAACTTAGTGAAAAATTCATTCTCGAATTTTCCTCCATAATCACTACGAACAGTGATAATGGTGGGTCCTAAGAAATTTTGAATTTTCTTTGTAAATATAGTAAACTCTTCAAAAAATTCATTTTTATTTGTTAAAAATAAAACCCAAGTAAGTCTAGAGAAATCATCAACGATGACTAATCCATAATGAGCATTACCTAAAGATGCGGTTCTAGTTGGCCCAAATAAATCTAAATGAAGTAATTCTCGGGGCCTTTTCAAAGTTATGCCATCTTTAAGTTTAAAAGACGATTTACTTAGTTTACCTCTTTGGCATGAATCACATAAATTTTTCTTACTAAAAGCAATTTTCGAAAAACCTTTAACAAGATAATGCTTAGCTAACTTATATAAGTGCTTAAAATGAACATGACCAAAACGACGATACCATAATAGTTGTTCATTTGTATTAGCAACTAAACAATGTTCTATAGGTTTAGGCAAGCTCAAATAATAAATATTTTTACACATAATACCAGTAAATAAAACATGCGAATTAATATCAACAATATGGCAAATACCCCTCCAAAGTTAACCTTGTAATCCTTGTCACAGAGTTGACTAATGAAGATAAGATTATGACATAAACCACTAACTAAATAAATAGTGGTAATTAGTGGTTTGGAAGGATTACCGACTTTACCTACTCCAATGATGGTTCCCCTTTGTTTGCCACCAAAAGTGACTGTTGCACCATCCTTGATGTGAACCACTTCAGAGAGCAATGTGGGATCTCCCATCATGTGTTTGGAGAATCCGCTATCGAGTATCATCATTTGTTTTTAGAGCCAATATGTCTAATATTGCTCTCTTTCTCGTTCTTGGGTACATACATAGTATAACATAAGCTAATCGTACCCAAGATTTGTTGGGTCCTAGGGGATTAGCCCTTTGGAAACCAAGTCCAAATTGACTTTGGCTTCCTAACATAGTATTCTTAGGACCCCAAATTGTGTATGTTTTGTGTGTCCTTTTCCTAGTTGCATGCATATTTGGTTGAGATCTATGTGGTGCATGCTTCATAGGAGCATGAGATCTAGCATATGAAGATGGAGGTGGATAAGCATGAGACATATATGGGTTATATGCAAATTGAGGAGCATGCATATTATATGAAACATATGGAGCATGCATGTGATATGGTGGATGAGCATGAGCATACATGAGAGAATTATGTGTATGAACATATGAATGTGTAAGAGCACGTGCATGAGTATTTCTCAAGTGTGAGTTTGCATGTGCCCGTGGGTGTGGAGCATAAAATGTGTCATAAGTGTCCACATTGAAGTAGGAGATTTCCTACGTGTATGAGTGTTGGTGTACATATATGCATGTCCTTTCTTTTGGTTTCCACCCTTAGTGGGTTTCTTGCCAAAAGAAGAAGCGTGTGAAGTGGTTGTCTTCTTGGTAGGTTTGCAACCAATAGTATTTTTGACACCACTAGTGGATGCACCGGAGGATGGCCTCACAAAATCTATAGTTATACCACTATAGGAGGTGCGAGATTTGGATGCATTTGCTTCCACATAACCAAGTCCAACACGATGTGTGGCCGAAAATTGGTTTGAAAGCAATTCATCCAATTGCCATATACCTTTGTTAAATCTCTTAACTTGGGAGGACATGAACTCATATTTCTCCCTAAGGGAAGAAACATTAGTGTCCAAAGTGGACACACGTGTTTTGAGCTCGTGCACTTGGGTTTTAAGAGAACCATTCTCAATACCCAATCGAGTGTTTTGTGAAGCTAGATCAACACTATCTTTAGGATAACCTTGATCTAGTTGAGATTTGAGAGAATTCACCTCATCTCTCTATTGGATACAACGTATGTTGGATACAATGATTGTTAACTTCATGTTTGATGATAACAAAGGTGAGTGAACGTTCTAATGTGTGTGCTAAGTGTTTTCAGGAATGGCATGCTCGTAAATTTTCAAAGTGAGGACTAAGTCAATTGATGGAGGAATTGCTATTCACATAGCAAATTGGAAGATGGAGAAATTGCTATTCATATAGCAACTTGGAACTTGGTCAAAGATAGAGAGATATGGAGTATCTCAATCAAATCTCTCTTGGATTGATTCAAATCAATTAGAGATTGAGTCAAATCCTAATCCTATTTGTATTGCAATGAGATCAAAAAGAATCCCAATCAAATCTCCATTCAAATCCCTAGTCTCCCTAGCATTATGATTACTCCCCTACCTATATAAACCATGCATCAAAGGGAAGGAAAGAGTGCGGCCGCCATCAATACCCGAAGCCAAAAGTTACGGCCAAAATCAATACCCTAAGCCAAAAGTTGCATCCAACATCCTAAATAAAACCCTTGCAAAACCCTATATAAACAATCATCTTCAAGTGTAACAAGTAGAGGCATACAACAAGGAGAAGTTGTAGCCATCCCATAGATCTCCCATGCTCAAACCCCCTCACTATTGCCAAAATAACTTTCAAGAATTGAGTCATTGCCGCAAGCTTCCACAGGCCAAAACTCCTCCTCTCCAAGAGCCAAGCTTCATATCTTCTTATATTGCGCAATACACAAGGCCATAAAACTTCTCTCCATTGCAATCTCCTTGCCAAAGCCTCTAAACCAAAAGCCCTAGACACAAACTCCATTGCTCAAAAGGCCATTGCCGCAAGCTAGGGACCCAACATCTCCAAGTTGCGCAAGTTGCTAGGGGAGTCCTCCTTCCAAATAGCCAAGCTTCACCATTGCTCATCCTCTCTAAGTTCCAAGATCTCATCATCCCCTTGATATTGCCATAACCTAGCATTGCCAAGCAAGCATCATCAAGGGGAAGCCGCAACAAGGAGAGAGGAACATAGCTGCTGCACCAAAGGGGGGCTGCTGCGCGCACTGCTGGGTCCTGGCCGTGCACTGCAGGGTTCAGGCCGCGCACTACAGGGTTCAGGCCGTGCACTGCTGCTGCACCATCAAGAACATGCCATGCACTGCTCCTAGCCGCAAGTCTCCATCACCCCAAGAGCCCCCTCCATCATTAAGCAAGTCAACATCAAAGAGGGTGTGCAACTTTCAAGCACAAGGAGGCCACAACCTTCAGAGAGATGTGCCTCAACTTGAGTTGCTCAGGAGACTAGAGACGAGACATCTACATCTTGCCAGATGAGAGCTGGCCCGTGCCGATTGACAGAGACGACTATGCCTACACACTGATATTCTCTAAACTCTTTTACTATTATTTGTGTGTAGTAGTAACGATCTCTGTAGGGGAAACTTTACAGCTTTTGTGTTCTTTTGAGACTTGTTTAGTCAGGGGACTAGATAAGAGGGTCTTGACAAGTGGGGCTTGTCAGGATAGAGCATTTACTAGGTTGATAGTGTTTTGCACTCAGGGAGTGTGGTACATACTAGGTGGGTAGCCGAAGGCTCGAGACTCATTGTAGTAGTACATAAGAAACATATTAATGCTAGTATTTGCTTAGGGGCTGGAGTAGGCTGTGGGACGACCGAACCGGGGTATATCTGTGCGTACTCTGTGATTACATATTTTTTGCACTGCCCGTGATTATAAACTGCGTGTGATTTTTTGTGGGTTGTACGAGAATTTTTATTAGCCTATTCACTGCCCTCTAGGCTTAGATTCAGATCCAACAAGTGGTATCAGAGTAGATTAGAGGATCTATACTAGATTGACCATGAATAGTTTTGATTCTGCATTTGTTGAAGGCCAGTCTATATCATGCCCCCTAAATTTAATGGTGTAGATTATGCTTATTGGAAAACTAGAATGACAATCTACTTAGCCTCTGTTGATTATAATGTATGGAATATTGTTGAAAAAGGATATAGTCCTCATATGCTTAAAATTGGAGTTACTGAAATGTTGAAACCTGAAGATAAATAGGATGACAATGATAAAAAACGTTTTTCTTTGAATAATAGAGCTATGAATGCGCTTATTTGCTCTTTGGATAAAGCTGAATTCAATCATATGTCACAATATTTAACTGCGTAGGAAATTTGGCACACGCTGGAAGTGACGCATGAGGGAACATCGCAAGTAAAGGAATCCAGACTGCGTTGCTGAGTACAGAATATGAGAGCTTCTGCATGCTTCCATCAGAATCCATTAAGGACATGTTTTCGAGGTTCACAAATATTGTATACAAGTCCACCTCCCTCGGTAAGCCATACTGTAGCCTTGAACAGGTAAGAAAAATCTTAAGAGCGTTACCAAGCTCGTTCAGGCCTAAAGTCACCGATATCCAAGAAGTGAAAGATCTAAAGTCACCGCTATCCAAGAAGTGAAAGATCTATCACAGATGAGAGTGGACGACTGGATAGGCAACCTAATGTGCCACGAGCTTGAGCTACAGAGTATTGAAGAAAGAGAGAAACCTGAGGCAAAGGAAAAGCTCCAAAACCACTAAGTCTTCAAGCTAGCGAGGATGACAAAGATGATGAGTAGCATGCACTTATGGTAAGAGGGTTCATCAGAAGGAGATGACAATTTGCGAGAGATTGCCCACAAGAGACGGCTAATGTTGCAGACAAGAAAGGAAAGCCGTGGTGCGAACGTGGGATATGGATAGTGAGGATGCGAATGACAAGCATGAAATTGGAATCAATCTTGCTTTGATGGAAAGACACGATGAGATAACATCTTATACCAGAGCTGAACTTTTTAAGAAAATGCAAGAGAAAATTGATGAGCTAGATTCTAGTGTAGAAAGCTATAGAAATGCGTGTTTTGAATTGTAAAAAGAAAATTGTGACATGTTGGAAGTAACTAAAAATCTGAAAAAAGAGCTTGTTGCATGCAAATCCACCATTATCATGTTAAAAGAAAAATCTAGCTCACCTGAAAAAATTGATTGTCTTTCTTGTCCCTCTTTGATGAATGATATTAACATGCTAAAGCAAGATTTAATTAAGCTGGAAACTGAAAAAGACTATGTGATTAGAGAGCTTAATGAAAAATTCTGCATGGTTAATAATGATCTTAAAGAAAAGTGATTGAGTTTGAAAAGAAAGAAGAGGAAAACAAACAAGCTTTCATTAGTAAATGTACTTTGCTTGTGAATGATAATGCATTATTAAAATCCAAAGTCTCTAGTCTTGAATTGTCTATTAAGAAATTTTTCAAAGGAAAACAATCTCTAGATATCATTCTTGGAAATCAATTATATGGCAATAATAGACGAGGACTTGGATTTGGTTTGAAAAATGTTGAAAAGCCAAAATTTAAGAAAATTCACAATGTGCCAACTATTTTCAAAAATATGCGTGCAAAGTGATTTACTTGTGATAGTGTTGGTCATACATCTTATAATTGCAAGTTTAGGAACACGAAAATAAAGTTTAAATAAGTGTTGATTCCTAAATCTTTGGTGACTAACATGAGTGGACCTTATAGGATTCCAAAGTCAAACTAGCATCTACCGTGTAAGTACGATGGAGATTTGGCGAGGAGCTTTGGATTGAACGGTTTCATTATTTAAGCTTCTTAGCCAAACGACGACGTGAAGGTATATCTTTTTCTTTGAAATTAATGCATACCTTCGTAGATTTTGCATACTTGAAAGATTTTTTATTTGTGTGCTAGTTTGCTTGATTCTAGTTTGCTTGATTCATTATTTATTAAAAAATTTGAAAAAGATAAAAAGCAAAAAAAAAAATGGATGCTTAATGAATATCTCTTCTCTTTGTATCATTCAAGTAGTATTATTGAATGTCATTCATATTCTTGTATAAATTATTGTATTATTGTTACAGCTACATGTGCATGCTAGAATTCCTAAGTGGCCATGACATGTTTAATGAATTGAATAACATGATTTCTACACCTACACCTTCACTTCCACTTGTATTGAATATTGGTGCACAATTGGAGATCCTTTTATGAAATGTTGGAAAGTGAATGTAGGTTGATAATAACTGTTAAATCTAAGGGATATGATGCGTATTTGCCATGGATAAAAATTGATCACAAAATAATTGAATATGAAACAAGAAAAATGAAAAAAATTTGAATATTGCTCCATATGTAAAATGGATAGAATTTATGGCAAGTATACTACCCACGCAAATCTAACTTAAGCTATATGGGTAATCTTTAGCGTTGGCGTATTTTACTCGTCAAGCAATGCCACCTTCACATCTGAGAGTCCTTATAGGCTATGCTTTTGGGGTGTGGTATCTTGAACTCATTTTAATGAGGTGGGGAAAATCAATCCTAGTGATTTCATGTTTATTGGAAAATATGGATTGGTTTTGGTTAAGTTTTATTAAAGGTTCTCCCTTTGTGCTTCAATTATTTAATCATCACGCTTACACGATAATGTAGAAGTCTTTGTTACACTTTTCATTGAAATTGAAGTGCTTACTCTAAGAAAAATGACATGCAAGTGTTGGTTGTGATTTATAATACTTTATTTTTGCATGTGACATGAACTAGACTTCGTGTATATGCTTTTGATGATAACAAAAGGGGGAGAAAATATTGAAGATTTGGTGCATTAATGCTTATATGTGCATATATGAAAATTGGTTAAAGGGGGAGCATTAATGAATTATTGAATATGTGAATATATATTCAAGGGGGAGCATGAAAATACGGAGAGCATGCCATGCTTATTTGTATCACATTATAATTGCATCATTGCATGCTTGTATGCTTGTACATCAAGTGTTATATTGCTGTATACATCCTCCCATTATCACACTTCACACACACATGTCACGATGTATTATTTGGAACGTTAATGCAAATCTTATAATCGTTTGTCATAATCAAAATGGGGAGATTGTTGGATACAACGTATGTTGGATACAATGATCGTTAACTTTGTGTGTGATGATAACAAACGTGTGTGAACATTCTAATGTGTGTGCTAAGTGTTTTCAGGAATGGCATGCTTGTAAATCTTCAAAGTGAGGACTAAGTCAATTGATGGAGGAATTTCTATTCAGATAGAAAATTGGAAGATAGAGAAATTGATATTCATATAGCAAATTGGACTTGGTCAAAGATGGAGGGATATGTAGTATCTCAATCAAATCTCTCTTGGATTGATTCAAATCAATTAAAGATTGAGTCAAATCCTAATCCTATTAGTATTGCAATGAGATCAAAAAGAATCCCAATCAAATCTCCATTCAAATCCCTAATCCCCTAGAATTAGGATTTCTCCCTACCTATATAAACCATGAATCAAAGGGAAGGAAAGAGCGCGACCAACATCAATACCCTAAGCCAAAAGGTGTGGCCAACATCAATTCCCTAAGCCAAAAGTTGTGTCCAACAGCCTAAAGAAAACCCTTGCAAAACCCTATATAAACAGTCATCTTCAAGGGTAACAAGTAGAGGCATACAACAAGGAGAAGTTGCGACCATCCCATGATCTCCCATGCTCAAACCCCCTCACCATTGTCGAAATCACTTCTAGGGTTTGAGTCATTGCCGTACGTTTCCACAAGGCCAAAACTCCTCCTCTCCAAGAGCCAAGCTTCATATCTTCCTATATTGCGCAATACACATGGCCATAAAACTTCTCTCCATTGCAATCTCCTTGCCAAAGCCTCTAAGCCAAAAGCCCTAGCCACAAACTCCATTGCTCAAAAGTCCATTGCCGCAAGCTAGAGACCCAACATCTCCAAGTTGCGCAAGTTGTTAGGGGAGTCCTCCTTCCAAAGGGCCAAGCTTTACCATTGCTCATCCTCTCCAAGCTCCAAGATTTCATCATCCCCTTGCCATTGTCGCAACCTAGCATCACCAAGCAAGCATCATCAAGGGGAAGCCGCAACAAGGATAGAGGAACATAGCTGTTGCACCAAAGGGGGGGCTGCTGCGCGCACTGCTTGGACCTGGTCGTGCACTACAAGGTTCAGGTCATGCACTACTGGGTTCAGGCCACTTACTGCTGCTGCACCATCAAGAACAGACCGCACACCGCTCCTAGCCGCAAGTCTCCATCACCCCAAGAGTCCCCTACATCATCAAGCAAGTCAAAATCAAAGGGGGTGCACAACTTTCAAGCACAAGGAGGCCGCAACCTTCAGAGAGATGTGCCACAACTTGAGTTGCTGAGGAGACTAGAGACGAGACATCTACATCTTGCCAGATGAGAGCTGGCCCGTGCCGATTGACAGAGACGACTACTCCTACACACTGATATTCTCTAAACTCTTTTACTATTATTTGTGTGTAGTAGTAACGATCTCTGTATGGAAAACTTTACCGCTTTTGTGTTCTTTTGAGACTTGTTTAGTCGGGGGACTAGACAAGAGGGTCTTAACAAGTGGGGCTTGTCAAGATAGATCATTTACTAGGTTGATAGTGTTTTGCACTCAGGGAGTGTGGTACATACTAGGTGGGTAGCCGAAGGCTCGAGACTCATTGTAGTAGTACATTAGAAACATATTAATGCTAGTATTTGCTTGGGGGCTGGAGTAGGTCGTGGGACGACCGAACCAGGGTATATCTGTGCGTACTATGTGATTACATATTTTTTACACTGCCCGTGATTATAAATCACGTGTGATTTCTTGTGGGTTGCATGAGAATTTTTATTAGCCTATTCACCCCCAGGCTTAGATCCAGATCCAACACTCTCAAGGTGCCATTTTAAGAAACCAAATTGGCTTTCTCAAGTGTAAGTGTGTCAACAATAGTGTCATTGTTGGTGATGCATGGCATGGATGATTTACTAACATTAGATTTCTTCAAATTAGTACATCTAAGCATAATAGATTGATACTTAGAAAAATAATTCTTCGTTAGCAAAATGAAATTCATCCATGGTTACCTCGAGTTCATCATTCTCACTACCACTCTCATCGGAGAATGCATCTTCTTGGGCCATGAAGCACATATGTGCACTCTCACCCTTCTCATCCTCGAATTCACTCGAAGAATCTCTACTTGAATCATCGAAAGTCCCAAGAAGTCCTTTCTTTTTGTCCTTCTTAAACTTGTCGAACTTGTGGTACTTTGGTGCTTTCCACTTTCCTTTGTTTCTTAGCATTGGGTAATCCTTCTTGATGTGCCCTGGCTTTTTACACTTAAAACAAAGAGCCGATGAATTGTTAATGGAATCAAATTTAGATTTGAAAGGAAATTTACCTTTGGGAAAGAAGCGTTGGAACTTCTTCACCGTTTGGGCCATTTCTTCCAAATCCATTTCGTTCTCGGATTCATCACTATTAGAGGATGAATTAGTAGCCTTGAAGGCTAACGATTTCTTGTTTGCCTCCGTTGCGTTCATCATAGCTCTAACCTTTATTTGATTCTCCCTTCTTACTTCGTAAGACATGAGAGTACTGATGAGATTCTCCACGGTATAGTTTTTCATGTCATTGACATCCTCAATGGCAATTGCCCTTCTTTCCCATTTTGAGGTCATTCCCATGATTATCTTTATCACCTTATCTTGTTGAGTGTATACTTGACCGAGAGCTTCAAGATCATTGGTGATGTCGGTGAAACGATTGTATATCATTGCAATGTTCTCTCTTTCCTGCATATGAAACATGTCGAAATTTTGTATATCAACATATAATTTTGACAATTTTACCTTGTTCGTTCCCTTATGTGTAATGACGAGAAGGTTCCATATTTGATATGCACTCTGACATGTGCATACCTTATTGAACTCATCTGGATCCAATGCAAATGAAAAGCATTCATTGCCTTGGCATTATTCACCTCGGCGGACTTCTCGGTGGGAGTCTATTTGTCAAAATCTTCTTCGGTAGGTTCAACGTACTCCTTATAGAGGGTTCTCCAAAGAGAAGCACTCCTTAGAAATGTCTCCATCCGGCACTTCCAGTAGCCAAAATTCGTGCCATTAAAACGCAGAGGACGAACCGTTAATTGTCCTTCGAAAACGGTATACGCACCATCACGATCGTGATTGTTGTACGAAGGAGGTGGAGGAACGTTGTTGTTGTTGGATGCCATAGCTATAAACCTTGTGCTTTGATACTAATTGCAAGCACACTGGCTATGAGAAAAACACTAGAAGGGGGGTTGAATAGTGTTTATAAAATGTAAACGATAGTTATACCAATTTATTTTCCTAACCAACAATAAATGCGGAATTATAAATTAAACCAAAATGAAACAAGCTAACACAAAGGATGTTTCAAGGGTTCGGATTACCCAAGTCTAATCCCGACTTGTTCCTGGTAATCTCACATCCCTTCTACCTGGATACCTCCAGATACTCAAGTTAGAACCCTAACTTGAGGTTTCCTTTAAAGCCACTTGTAGCAACCTTACAAGTGTAATCGAAACACAATCGATGTCCTTGACTCCCACAACTTGGGATCAAGCAAACCACTCTCACAAACCGAGAGTAAAACTAATTACGAAAGTTATGAAATTCGAAATGAAATTGCAACACTTACAATCACCTATGCCTGGAAGTAAAACTTAAAGGAGCAAGTGTGTTGTGTGTTGATGTCTCTTACAAGAAGAGAGAAAGCCCTTGTACTTGTCTTCACCAAAGCTAGAGGATAAAAAATTGGTTCTTGTTGGAAGTCAAGATGAAATTGAGATTTAGGGCTTGAAAGAGTGGAGAGCTTGAGAGCTTGAAGATGAGAGCTTAGGGTTTTCAAGAGTTGATCAAGAGGTGCTCAATGAAACAATAGAATCCCCTCTTATAGGTTCTCTCAAAGCCTCAATCAAAATACCCAAAACCCCCTTTGAAATATGTGTGGAAAATCCCAATGGGTTAATTTTACAGCCAAAACAAGCGACGGATGAAGAACTTACAGTCGCCTGCTGCACTATGTCAGAGGTAGGTGAGAATTCAAATGGTAACTTACCACGTAGGACTGTCGATTGATGAAGGTTGGACAGGCGCCTGTAAACCAACAGGGGACTGAGAAACCTTTTACAGGCGATTGAGCAAAAGATGAGCAAGTGATGAAAACTCAGGAAGTTTGGAAAGACAGGATATGCAACTAGTGTGGTATCCACATGTGCTTGTAACATAGACAGGCGACTGCGAAACCAACATCAGTCGTCTGGCCGAAACTTGTGAAACTTGCCAAACACCAAGTGTCAGGACAAGGATCGACAGGCGACTATAGAAGCATGCACAGATGCTTGTGCCTTGGGCAGGCGACTGTGAAAGCAACATCAGTCGTCTGACCGAAAGATGACAAACTAGGAACCTTTGGACAAGAGAGAGACACACGACTGACTAACAAGTCACAGGCGCCTGTAACTGGACAGGTACTTTGTACAGCAGTCGTCTGATGAAAGTTATAGCAAAAGCCAAAAACCCAAGTGTCAAAGTATGTGCAAAATAGACGACTGTAGAACAAATCGTAGGCGACTATTTGGAGACAGGCGCCTGTAAAACGTTCAGCAGTCGCCTGATGAAAGTCCAAAATGCACATGATATAGAATAATGAATTGAAGGCCTAGGAAATGAGTTCTAATGATTTCTTATGACAGGAAGAAAGATGTGTGTGTGCTCCAACATAATTCTACTTTTATTCTACATACTAGAAGAGAATAAAAAGATTACATCTTGTTTTTTTGCCTCTCTTCTGTCTATTGAATGAGCTTGAAGTCTTCTAGGAGCTTCAATCATCATCTTCGATCATCCAATCCACTTTACATTCTTTGATTGATCCTTGAGTGACATCCATTGCTAATTGATCTTCATGATATGCTTAGGCAATGAATTAACTGCAAGTATGGGATTAGTCACAAGTATTTATGTTTGCTCATCATCAAAACCAATTAGGGAGAAGTCCAATACTCAACACGTAAAGCTGAGAGAAACTCCCCCAGTGGGCCGATCATTCGATCGACCGTAAGACTGGGGGTAGCTCCCCCAGCAGGCCGATCGACCTATCGACTATAAGGCAGGGGCAACTCTCCTAGCATGCCGATCACTTATCAACCGTAAGGCTGGGGGCAACTCCTGTAATGCCCTACCAGCTACTGCACAAGTACTAGAGGGGGGGGGTGAATAGTACTTTAAAATAATAAGGAGTATAATTCCAAATTAAATTGCAAACAACTACCAAATCAATTTACGGAAGCTTAAATTGAATGACAACACAAAATTAACAATGCTAACAAACGAAGTTAATGGGTTCGGATCCACCCAAGTCTCCCCGACTTGTTCCCGGTGATCCTACGTCCCAACCACCCGGATCCCCTCCGGATACTTGAGTTAGAAACCCTAACTCAAGATTTCCACTATGAATATCTTGTGAAAAACCTTCACAAGATCAAATCATACATGCAATGGCAAAGTGAATCCCACAACCCGGGATCACAATCTTCTCTCACAACCGAGAGAACCAATTAGCAATATTTAAAGAGTTTAAATGAAATAAACAATCTTACCACAAAATCCTATACCTTGAGTTTTTCTTACCCAAATGGTGAAATGAAGGATTTGAGGAAGATGAAGTCACCAAGACCTAGCACCAAGGAAATGACCAGCAATCGGTGCCTAGGAATGAGTTGGAGACTTGGATCAAGCAATAGCTTGAAGAGCTCACCAAGAACAAGCTTCTCTCTAGATCTAGAAATGAGAGAGAATGGGTTTCTTGTGAGGAAGAGAGCTTTAGATTTGAGGGAGAATGGCTATCTCTTTAGAACTCAATGAATCTCTTAATGGCAGCTCTAACCTAGATAGAAATGACCTAGGTTCGTATTTATAGGAACCCAAAAACACAAGTTAGGTCATTCACCAACGGATAGAAATCTGTGATACTTAGTCGGTCAAAGAACAATCACTGACCGACTAGTTCATCAACTAGTCGGTCAGCCAAACAACGTGGACCGACTAAGAGTAGATCTGAGAAGAGATAGAATTTTAGACCTAGAAATCTAGTCGGTCCAAGAAGACTGTCTGACCGACTAGTTTCACAACTAGTCGGTCAGTCAGTGAACGTAGACCGACTAAGAGGCAAAATAACTTAGTCTGAAAGCAAAGTGACTTAGTCGGTCCAAGAACAAAAGTTGACCGACTAGATTGTCAACTAGTCGGTCACCAAACCTTCTTAGACCGACTAACGGTAAACAGTAGCTTAGGAGAAATTTAGAGTGAACAGTAAGTCACAACTAGTCGGTCAAAGAAGCATCACTGACCGACTAGTTCACAAACTAGTCGGTCGGTGAGTCAACGTAGACCGACTAACTGTAAACAGTAAAGTCCAAGAAATTAAGGAATCAAACTAGTCGGTCCAAGAACAGTTGCCGACCGACTAGATCACCATCTAGTCGGTCAGTACTTGTTCTTGTACCAACTAACATGCACAAACAAGTCCGAATCGAAGCGCGACGATTCGAGGAAGTTAGAATGAACTTGTGCAAGGATCCTAGAGCTACGAAATGAGCGAAATGAAGATAGAAACGTAAGATATACTCAAGGCTTAACATTCTATATATCGAAGCTAAAAGACTATAAATAAAACCTTAATAAACGGTCTTTGAGAGCTTCGATTGAATCTTCATTAACTTCCAAAGCGTCGCAAGAGCTTCAACGAAGCTTTAGGCATGAATATGAGCTTTGGGAAGTGTTGAGATGTCGCTTTGAATGTTCTCGTGAAATTGGTGACGATCTCCAAAACTGCGCTCACAAATTGTTAGTTCATGGATTATTTATGTTTGCTCATCATCAAAACCAAATCCGGGGAGTCCAATATTCAACATTCTCCCCCTTTTTGGTGATGACAAACCAACATAAATAATAATCAAAAATAATAATTCAAATGTAAAATACTTACTCCCCCTGCATTGATGACACGTTAATTCCAAAATGAATATATATGAATTGCATCAATCAGATGAGTAAGATAAATAAAGAGAATCAATTTTCGAAATATCGGATTCTGAAAATCCTTATATGTATCTTAACTCCCCCTGAATCTAGCATATCAAACTAGATTCTTGGAAATTGAGTTAAATTTTCATTTGCGCTATTTATTATCATTATCTCTCCCCCTTTGGCATTATCCCAAAAATGGGGGGCATACAACGACAACAATTAGGAAATGTAAAATCCAACATCGGGAGTCGTAGACATAGACAATGGACCAACTTGACACCAAGGGAATAAAAATGTGGAAATCAAATCAAGGTGTGCCAAAATGTCCATTATCACAAAAAGATCAAAAATCATCAAAAATACCAAATAATTATTCATTTCTTGAATAATGAAACATACTCTTCAATATTCAATATTCTTGGTTAATTTTGTGCATGGAAAACAATTCTATATAATTATAGAAATATAATCTATTTAACCAAGTTTTTAATCGTCGAGCGACGAATTCACATTTCAAATGCATTCAACGAATATATATAAAACAAATGCACGACGAATAAATGACAAAGTGAATGACGATGAACATATATATATATGTAGAGACAACATGAGTACATCCAAAAAGATATCACATCGAATATATGAGGTACATCATATCAAGTGCTACATATCATCAAAAAGAAAAAACATCATACATCATCGACATCATCAAAGTATATCTACATACATCAAAACAACATCATAACATAATATCCAACTCCGACATCAAGAAAGCACAAAAATACATCAAAACATCTCTCAAACCCCATCCTAACCCAAAATACTCTCACTAAGATATATCATCCAAAGCGTAGTGGAGAGTCCTCGAAACAAGCGATCACGAGGAGGTGGCAGGATCTGCAGTCTCCGTGGGTCCAGTCGACGGAGTGGACTCAGGCTCTGCAGGGAGTAAAGGTGTCTCAACAGATGGAATCGTCGGGGCAGGAGTGGAAATCTCAGCAACAGGCTCAACAACAGCAGCAGGGGTCTCGACAGAAGCAGCAGCAGTGGCAGTGTCAACAACAGCAGGAGATACATGAGCAGGCTCGGAAGAAGGGTCAGCAGCAGGCTCAGAAGGCTGAAGAGCTGAAGCAGAAGGCTCTGGAACACCGGCAGTGGTGCCAACTCCAGGAGCAGAAGTAGAAGTACCAGCAGTAGCAGCAGTGGCCTCATCGCCACGGGCAAAAGAAGTGACAAGCTCGTCAAGCTCCTCATCGTCCATCTCCTCGGCCTCAGACACAGACGGAGGAAGATCAATCCCCATCATACGTGCCATACGGCAGACTACCTCCTCAGTACGAGCCAAACGGGAGTCGTGCTGACGAAGTAGACGTACGACATCGTCTAATGTAGCAGGGGAAGAGGAGGCTGCAGCAGCTGACGGAGTAGGCTGAGATGCAGATGCGGTAGACCTCTGCACGTGACGAAGTGCCGCTAGAGATTTCTTCACGGCCGTCGCGTTCAGAGGCGTACCCAAAGGAAGCTCATCGTCAGGAGGGAGAGGGACTCGGAAATGACGGAATACGAGAGTCAACAGGCAAGGGTATGGAATGTACGCAGACTTATTGGTCTTTCGTATACACTCGAAAGAATCCATCTTATCGAGTATCACGCGAGCCCAATTAATCTCGCACCCCAAGAAAAGAGCGTAGATCAATTTCAAGAACGGCTGGGATGGGAGTGAAGAGGATCCATACTTAGGGAGGAGACATGACTTCAAAATCAGTTTAAGAACCCACGCATTCGGCTTAAAGGATTTCGAAGGAATACCAATGAATGCGGAGGGGATAACCTGGAAAATCTCAGAAAGAATAGACTGATCCAAGGAAGAAATGTCGTCTACGGAAATGTCCGAAGGGAGGAGACCACACGACGAGCAACCAAGAATCTCCCCCAAGATTTCTGCCGTGAGAACTATATGAGTTCCCAAGACAGTCGTCTCAATGGAGTGGCTGGCATCGTACTGGCCTCGAATACGATTGGCATAGAACAATTTCACGAGGCGAGGATACGGTTTGGGATTGGCCTTGGGGTCGTATCGGAGATAATCTAGAAGACCACTATAGGACAGAAGATCAGCAAGGCCGAGAAAATCAGAAAACTGAACGTAATGCTCTAACAACAGTGGACAGTGCTCTATACGGTTGTACGCTGCGAGACACTGAGGGTCATCACGGCACAACGATATGTCTACACCGCCGACTGGCATAGGAGCTTTACCCTTAGCCTTACGGGTCTTCGGAGGTGGAGTGGGTTCCCTAGTAGGCTCATCCTCTGGGATAAAATCAGTGTCGGAATCGGGAGGAGTAGCCGGAGATTGAAGAATAGGCTTTTTGGTCTTGGATTTGCGGGGTTTAGCTATCGCAGTCCTAGGCTTCTTAGGAGGAGGCGATGATGGAGAGGCTTGGGTTGACTTAGCACGACGCTTAGGCTTCAGGGGATTCCTAGGGTCGGAAGGCCCTACGGTCATAGGAGAGGCCCCAGAAGAGGTGATGGGAATTCTCGTCTTAGCCATAGCACTATGAGCACAAGCAATCGATGATAAGATCAAAAACAACCTAGCACAAACCCTAGAAGCTAACACAAACCCTAGAAATCAAGAAATTCGAAAATACAAACCCTAGGTTAAAACTAGAAACCCTAGAATACCTAGGAGGAGAAATCGAACCCTAGGGCAAGAAATCGACCTAGGAGAGGGAGGGAGATACCTAGGAGGTGGAGTCGACGGCGGCGGACGGCGGGGATGGCCGGAGATATGGCCGGAGTCGACGGAATTTGAAGAGGCTCGATCGGGTTTTGGGGGTTTTCGAGTTTGAGCTGGAGAGAAGACCGACTAAAAGAAATTTTAGTCGAATGAAATAAGATATAAGTCGGTCGGAAGCAAAAATACACAAATTCCCTAACACACTTAGTCGGTCACAGTTCAAGCACTGACCGACTAGATTACGATCTAGTCGGTCGGTCACTGAGCTTGAACCGACTAAGTCGAAACAGTGGCTCAGATGAATTTCTAGGGCAAGAATTAGTCGGTCGCAGTATATTCACTGACCGACTAGTTTTCGATCTAGTCGGTCGGTAAGTGTACTGAGACCGACTAACGAAAGAAAATGATAGGAGTTAGATATAGGCTTGATCTAGTCGGTCTGAGTTCATTTGCTGACCGACTAGATGAGCATCTAGTCGGTTGACAAGTGAACTGAAACCGACTAAAAGAGTCCAAAAATTGATAATTGATTTCTCTTCACAAACCACTTGGATGGAACATCATAACTCACTCATTAGTCATCTAAATTACCCCATAAAACGTCGAAATCTTAAATACGACTTTCAAATACGAATTCGATCATAAATTCAAATATATCACATAAAATTCCCAAAAATTCAATAAATCTAGCATGAATGAAATATCGCGAAATATAATAGCATGCAAGATAATTGAATGAAATATGAATCCTATATCTCGGATTCACCCATAATCCCCAATTCTCGACGCAACCGCACAAAGGAGTCCTCCTTTAGGGGTTTCGTGAAAATATCGACGATTTGCTTTTGGGTTTCAACGTACACTAATATGATGTCCTTTTTAGCAACATGATCATCTAAGAAATGGTGTCGGACATCTATGTGTTTTGATCGGGAATGGTGCACCGGATTCTTTGAAAGACAGATAGCACTTTGGTTATCCACCATGATAGGGCTAGTATCACAATGAATACCAAAATCCTTCAATGTGTGTCTCATCCAAAGAACCTGGGCACAAGCGGCACCGGCGGCAATATATTCCGCCTCGGTGGTTGAAAGTGATACCGAATTTTGCTTCTTGGAAAACCAAGAGACAAGAGAATTTCCTAGAAAATGGCAAGTGCCACTAGTACTTTTCCTGTCTGATTTGCATCCCGCATAATCAGCGTCACTGTATGAGACTAACTCATACGTGCTAGATTTCGGATAAAGTAATCCAAAATCTAAAGTGTAACTTAGATAACGGAAAATACGCTTTACCGCTACTAAGTGAGAATCCTTAGGTTGAGACTGATAACGAGCACATATACATACGGCAAACATAATATCGGGCCTACTCGCGGTAAGATAAAGTAAACTACCTATCATACCTCGATATAGACGAATGTCTACATCTTTTCCGCCCGTATCTTTATCAAGATGCGTTGTAGTGCTCATAGGAGTCTTTTTCTCGGAGGCATTCTCCATTCCAAATCGCTTTAGCAACTCCACCGTGTACTTTGTTTGGTGGATGAAGATTGCATCGTTCAATTGGCGAATTTGGAGACCTAAGAAATATTTGAGTTCGCCCATGTGGCTCATCTCAAATTGTTCCTTCATAACATTAGAAAACTCTTCGCAAAGAGCAAAGTTAGTAGCACCGAAAATGATATCATCAACATAAATTTGAACTAATAAAATATCATTATTCGCATGCTTAATAAAAAGTGTTGAATCGGCTTCGCCCATTTTAAAATTCAAATCCAAAAGAAAATTCTTTAGGCGATCATACCAAGCTCGAGGAGCTTGTCTCAACCCATAAAGAGCTTTCTTTAGTTTAAAAACATGATTTGGAAATTTTTCATTTATGAAGCCCGGAGGTTGAGAAACGTAAACTTCCTCAACGACATCTCCGTTTAAAAATGCACTTTTAACATCCATTTGAAATAATTTAAAATTCTTGTGGCATGCAAAAGACAATAATAATCTAATTGATTCTAATCTAGCTACCGGAGCGAAGGATTCTTCGAAATCAATACCTTCCTCTTGTCGATAGCCTTGAGCAACTAACCGAGCTTTGTTCCGGACGACGACTTGGTTTTCGTCGGTTTTGTTCTTGAAGATCCACTTTGTCCCTATGATGGTGTGGTTCTTCGATGGCAATGGAACAAGCTCCCATACCTCATTCCTCTCGAATTGAATGAGCTCCTCCTCCATGGCTAAGATCCAAGCGCTATCTTCGCAAGCTTCATTAATATTCTTTGGCTCTATCGATGAGGCAAAGGCACAATTTGCGAAGTGGTGAACTTGCGATCTCGTCTTGACACTATCTTGAATATTGCCAATGACTTGCTCATGGGGATGGTCACGAACCGAATGAAGCCGTTTGGGAATACCTTGATCACTAGGAACATTCTCAACAACTTCATTAGTTGGGTTAGTCTCAATAGAATCAATAGAATCATTAGACTTAGAATTATCAAACGAATCACATAAAACATCCAAAGAGTCATTATCATTTGAAATTCTAGTTGGAACAAATCCTTCATTAAATGAGACATGAAGCGACTCCTCGATCGTTGAGGTTCGTTTGTTGAATATCCGGTAGGCTTTGCTACGCGTAGAATATCCAACAAAAATCCCCTCATCGGATCTTGGATCGAATTTGTCCAAACTACCATATGTGTTCTTAATAAAACATTTCGAACCAAAAACACGAAAATGTTTAACTTGAGGCAACCTACCAAACAACAATTCATAACAAGTTTGTTTAGTGCCGGGCCTCAAAAGTATTCTATTACACATAGCAAGCGGTGTGTACCGCTTCCGCCCAAAATTGATGGCCAAGTTGGCTATCATCAAGCATAGTGCGAGCACACTCCACTAGCGTCCTATTCTTTCTCTCAACTACACCATTTTGAGGAGGTGCACGAGGGAAAGAGAAGGTGTGAGTAATACCAACTTCATCACAAAATGTCTCAAAAGACTCATTCTCAAATTCACCTCCATGATCACTACGAATAGTGACAATGGTGGTTCCTAAGAGATTTTGTACTTTCTTAACAAAAATTGTGAAGTTTTCAAAAGCTTCATTTTTATTACACAATGAAAATACCCAAGTAAATCTTGAAAAGTCATCTACGATGACAAGTCCATACCTTGCATTTCCTAAGGAAGCTACTCTAGTTGGCCCAAATAAGTCTAGATGTAATAGCTCTAGTGGCCGTTTAGTAGAGATGCTTTTCTTAGGTTTAAATGAAGATTTAGGGAGCTTTCCACGTTGACAACAATCACAAAAACTTTTCTTTTCAAAAACAAGCTTCAGAAAACCTTTAATAGAATTTAATTTCGAAAGCTTATAAAGTGTTCCAAAGTTCACATGTCCAAAGCGTCGATGCCATAAGTGTTGTTCACTTGTGTTGGCAACGAGACATTGTTCATATGACTTAGGAAGATCCAAAATATAAATGTCTTTATGACGAGTTCCGGAAAATAATAATTTATCATTATCTTTTCTTAAAATATGACACAATCCTTTCGCAAAACTAACTTTGTAACCTTTGTCACAAAGTTGGCTTATTGAAATAAGATTATGATTTAAACCACTAGCAAGATAAACATCACTAATTAAGGGTTTAGAGGGGTTACCGACTTTACCAACACCTATGATGGTTCCGCTCTCGTTGCCTCCAAATACGACGCGGTTTCCATTAGCAATGGGAACCACTCCGGAGAGCAATCGAGCGTCACCCGTCATGTGTTTTGAACACCTGCTATCGAGTATCCAATTCCCTTTGGAGCTAAATTTAAATTTGTTGCTCCTTTTCTTTTTCTTTTCCTTGAGTACCTAAAGATAGAAACTTTCATATCATGGTACCCAAGGTCATTGGGTCCAAGGGATTAGACCTTTGGAAGCCAAGTCCAAGTGGACTTAGACTTCCCCACATAATTCTTACTATGCACAACATCCGAAAAATAAGCATTCATATACATTTGTTTTTCGTCCATACTTGTGTCCTTTGGGCTCCAAATAGTGAAAATTTTGGGAGCCATCATCCTATTGGGTGCATGCATGCGACGTTGATTTCTACGTGATGCATGTTGTGGATAGGCATACGGGACATGATGGAATGGTGCACGACGAGAATTATTCATATGATGAGGTGGGAGTACATATGCATGTGTGGGAACACGTGCGTGAGGGTGTCTCACATGGTGTGCACGTGCCCGTGAACGTGTAGCATAGAAATCATCATATGTGTGAGATGGTGAAGTAGGACGTGTGTTCCTACGTGGCATGGTATTGGTGTACATATAAGCATGCCCCTTCTTTGGAGGTCCACCCAAAGTGGGTTTCTTTCCAAAAGAGGGCGTGGACGAGGTGGAAGCACCATTGGTAGATGAACTACCAATAGAGTGTTTGCTCCCACTCGTTGAGGCTTCGGAAGTTGGCCTTACAAAAGTAGTGACCGACTTGGATGAATTTCCCATCATATACCCCAAGCCAATGTGGTGTTTGGCCGGAAGTAAATCTTTTAGGATATTATCCAAATGGCCCTTACCCTTGTTGAATTTGTTGATTCGGCCCAATGTGTCCTCATATTTCTCTTTGAGAGAACGCAAAGAAGTATCCAAAGTGGATATTTGCGATGTGAGCACATAAACACGAGATTTAAGATTTTCGTTCTCAATACTCAAAGTCGAGTTTTGAGAAGTTAAATCCGCTATCTCATGTTCTTCCGCATCCTCAATGCTAACATGTTCAAGTTTAGATTTGAGATTCACAATCTCATTTCTTAACTCTTCAACAACGGTGTCGTTGTTGGTGATGATATTCTTAGGCGATGTTTGAATGCTAGCTAGGTCATCTTTTACCTTAGTATATCTATTTACTAACTTAGTGTATTTTGACCAAAGTTGAGAGTTAGCATTTCTAAGATCATCCATCGTTACCTCATCGCTTTCGTCATCACTATCATCGGAAGAGGAGGATCCTTGATCGTGCTCCTCACTTGCCATGACACACATGTGCGCTTGCTCCACGTGCTCATCGTCCGACTCTCCGCTTGAGGAATCCTCGGAGTCGGTGAATGTTGTTCCGACAAGTCCCTTTTTGTATCCCTTTTTGTACTTCTTTGACTTGTCGAACTTCGGCGCCTTCCACTTCTCCTTTTGCTTGTTTTGAGGACAATCCGCTTTGATGTGTCCTGGCTTATTGCATTTAAAGCACAAAGGTGGAGAGGCGTTAGTAGAAGTAAACTTAGATTTTTGTTTGAAGTTACCCTTTCGGAAGAAGCGATTGAACTTCTTTGCCATGAGTGCAATGGATTCCATGTCCATTTCTTCTTCCGAGTCCTCATCATCGGTAGAGGTGGATGAAGCCGCCTTGAATGCAATCGCCTTTTTCTTAGGCGCATCTAGGTTCAAATAGGACTTCATCTTTTCTTGTAACTTCACCTTGCTATCTTTGCGTACCTCGTATGACATCAAAGTACCCATTAGTTGAACAACGGTATATTTATTCATGTCATTACCTTCCTCGATGGCGAAGGTACGTTTTTCCCAAGAAGAGGGAAGTCCTTCAATAATCTTTGAGCACTTCTCCTTTTGAGTGTAGGACTTGCCGAGGGCCTCTAACTCGTTTATTATGTCAACGAAGCGAGCGTAATATTCTTTCATCTTCTCGCCCTATTGCATATGAAACATTTCGTAATCTTTGTTTACGACTACGAGTTTAGAGTCTCTTACCCTACTCGTCCCTTCATGAAGAATGAGGAGGGAGTTCCAAATTTGATATGCACTCTTACATGTGCATATCTTATTGAAATCCTCGGGCTCCAATGCGCATTGCAAGGCGTTCATTGTCTTGGCATTGCTTACCTCCGCGGCGACCTCCGCGGTAGTCCATTTCTCAAAATCTTCTTCTTTGGGTTCGATGTATTCCTTCATAGTAGTCCTCCATAAGGATGCACTCCGGAGGAAAGTCTCCATCCGGCACTTCCAGTACCCGTAGTTGGTACCGTTGAAGAATGGAGGCCTCGTAGAGGAATGTCCTTCCATCACCGATGACGCTCCTTCACGGTTCCTGAAGGTGTCATAGTTGGAAGGTAGAGGCACGGTCTTGTTGTCGTTGGCAGACATAGCTGAGTATCTGGCTCTGATACCAAATGTAATGCCCTACCAGCTACTGCACAAGTACTAGAGGGGGGGTGAATAGTACTTTAAAATAATAAGGAGTATAATTCCAAATTAAATTGCAAACAACTACCAAATCAATTTGCGGAAGCTTAAATTGAATGACAACACAAAATTAACAATGCTAACAAACGAAGTTAATGGGTTCGGATCCACCCAAGTCTCCCCGACTTGTTCCAGGTGATCCTACGTCCCAACCACCCGGATCCCCTCCGGATACTTGAGTTAGAAACCCTAACTCAAGATTTCCACTATGAATATCTTGTGAAAAACCTTCACAAGATCAAATCATACATGCAATGGCAAAGTGAATCCCACAACCCGGGATCACAATCTTCTCTCACAACCGAGAGAACCAATTAGCAATATTTAAAGAGTTTAAATGAAATAAACAATCTTACCACAAAATCCTATACCTTGAGTTTTTCTTACCCAAATGGTGAAATGAAGGATTTGAGGAAGATGAAGTCACCAAGACCTAGCACCAAGGAAATGACCAGCAATCGGTGCCTAGGAATGAGTTGGAGACTTGGATCAAGCAATAGCTTGAAGAGCTCACCAAGAACAAGCTTCTCTCTAGATCTAGAAATGAGAGAGAATGGGTTTCTTGTGAGGAAGAGAGCTTTAGATTTGAGGGAGAATGGCTATCTCTTTAGATCTCAATGAATCTCTTAATGACAGCTCTAACCTAGATAGAAATGACCTAGGTTCGTATTTATAGGAACCCAAAAACACAAGTTAGGTCATTCACCAACGGATAGAAATCTGTGATACTTAGTCGGTCAAAGAACAATCACTGACCGACTAGTTCATCAACTAGTCGGTCAGCCAAACAACGTGGACCGACTAAGAGTAGATCTGAGAAGAGATAGAATTTCAGACCTAGAAATCTAGTCGGTCCAAGAAGACTGTCTGACCGACTAGTTTCACAACTAGTCGGTCAGTCAGTGAACGTAGACCGACTAAGAGGCAAAATAACTTAGTCTGAAAGCAAAGTGACTTAGTCGGTCCAAGAACAAAAGTTGACCGACTAGATTGTCAACTAGTCGGTCACCAAACCTTCTTAGACCGACTAACGGTAAACAGTAGCTTAGGAGTTTAGAGTGAACAGTAAGTCACAACTAGTCGGTCAAAGAAGCATCACTGACCGACTAGTTCACAAACTAGTCGGTCGGTGAGTCAACGTAGACCGACTAACTGTAAACAGTAAAGTCCAAGAAATTAAGGAATCAAACTAGTCGGTCCAAGAACAGTTGCCGACCGACTAGATCACCATCTAGTCGGTCATTACTTGTTCTTGTACCAACTAACATGCACAAACAAGTCCGAATCGAAGCGCGACGCTTCGAGGAAGTTAGAATGAACTTGTGCAAGGATCCTAGAGCTACGAAATGAGCGAAATGAAGATAGAAACGTAAGATATACTCAAGGCTTAACATTCTATATATCGAAGCTAAAAGACTATAAATAAAACCTTAATAAACGGTCTTTGAGAGCTTCGATTGAATCTTCATTAACTTCCAAAGCGTCGCAAGAGCTTCAACGAAGCTTTAGGCATGAATATGAGCTTTGGGAAGTGTTGAGATGTCGCTTTGAATGTTCTCGTGAAATTGGCGACGATCTCCAAAACTGCGCTCACAAATTGTTAGTTCATGGATTATTTATGTTTGCTCATCATCAAAACCAAATCCGGGGAGTCCAATATTCAACAACTCCCCCAGTATGTTGATCATTCGATTGATCGTAAGACTGGGGGTAGCTCCCCCAACATGCCGATCGACCTGTCGATCGTACGGCTGGGATCAACTCCCCCAGTATGCCGATCACTTATCGATCGTACGACTGGGGCAACTCTCCCAGCATGCCGATCATTCGATCGACCATAAGACTGGGGGTAGCCCCCCAGCATGCCGATCGACCTGTCGACCGTAAGGCTAGGGCAAATCCTCCAGCATGCCGATCACTTATCGACCGTAAGGCTGGGGCAACTCTTCCAGCCGTCCGATCATTCGATTGATCGTAAGACTGGGGGTAGCTCCCCCAGCAGGCCGATCGACCTGTCGACCGTAAGGCTGGCGACAACTCCCCCAAGTTGGCCGATCACTTATCGACCGTAAGGCTGGGGCAACTCCCACAGCAGGCAGATCATTCGTTTACTGTAAGGCTGGGGGCAACTCCCCCAGCGGTCCGATCGACCAATCGACCGTAAGGCTTGGGATAGCTCCCCTAGTAGGCCGATTGACATGTCGACCGTAAGGCTGGGGGCAACGCCCCCAGCTAGCAGATCATTCGTTTGCTCGTAAGACTGGGGGTAGCTCCCCCAGTAAGCCGATCGACCTGTCAACCGTAAGGCTAGGGGCAAATCCCCCAGCAAGCCGATCACTTATCGACTGTAAGGCTGTGGACAACTCCCCAAGTAGGTCGATCATTCGATCGACCGTAAGACTGGGGGTAGCTCCCCTAGCATGCCGATCGACCTATCGATCGTAAGGCTAGGGGCAACTCTCCTAGCGGGCCGATCACTTATCAACTGTAAGGCTAAGGGCAACTCCCCCAGCAAGCCGATCATTCGATCGACCGTAAGGTTGTGGGCAACTCTCCCAGCAGGCAGATGACTTATCGATCGTAAAACTGTGGGCAACTCACCCAGCAGGCCGACCCATCAGGATTTGCCGTAAGGCTGAGGGCAACTCCTCCATTAGGCTGACATCTCCTTCGTCGGTTGTAAGTCGTGGGGCCACTCCACTCGCCACCGAACGAACGAGGACCATCTCCTCGTCAGTCGTAATTCATGGGGCTACTCCCCTCGCCCCCGAACGAACATGTCGATCGTAAAGATGGTGGCCACCACCAGCGGACTGACGAACTTCTCAGGTAGACCAATTACTATCCATAAGCCGACTTCGCAAGCTGAACCAAGCTTTCAAAAGATGCCACTTCTCTCTCTCATACTACATCACCCGACCTCAACCATTGCAGCAGTAGAGCTCGGGAGATGGGGCAATTGATACAACCCTCGACTGGGCCTGTAGAAACCAAGTCCACCACGACTAGTCACTCGACCCACTATGGCCTTGGGCTCTAGCCCAAGGACCTCACGGACGGGTCACGCCTCTCCACCAGAGACGAAGGCCCAAAAGACCACCCGCTTTCAGTGGTTGAGGAAAGCACTCCCCAAACCGAGGAAGCGCCGGCCAATTATAGCAGTCACTCAGATCCATCATTCCAGCAACCATGGCTCGCCTTCATGGCATTTATCCCCTCATCAAATGAACGCAATTATTTGGGTCAATGCTTCCTAAATCAGCACGCCGTCATGAAAGGTGACATAAAGGCCTCTTCATTGCCTTAGAGATGAAAGGGGGGGATGAGTCGCCTATATGAAGACCAAGAAGCTTCAGCTTCAGGGGGATCTCCGAGATCTACAATGGATGTAGCATAATACAAAGTCTCACACCTTCTTCCACCTTACAATTCTCCCCCACAGCCCGGCCTAAGGACTCACATATTGGTCTTCCCATGAACCATACTCGATCCCACCGAGCATCCTTCAGACTGACTTAGGCATCAGAGGGGACTTGGTCGAAACCATGGTCCGGCCCCTATGATGAGTTCTTCGTTTTGCAGATCGAAGGAGACGTCATCTCGTCCAAGCTTCCCTTTGATGTTCCATTGCTCGTATCCGAACGCCCTCGTGCCAAAGCATGTTAGTCTGATCGATGACGAAGGTTGTCTTCCCATTGAAGCCTTCGATGCACCATCACTCGGATCCGCAAATTCCCATTCAAGTGAATGCTCGGCTGATCGACCCCAAAGGCCGTCATCGTCTCTCTAGACAGCGTAGACCTTCAGACCTCTGGAATACCATCCAGCGGTGAGAAAACACCCCGAATCACATTCATTAATGACCTACATAGGTCTTGCCAGTCTTTACTGGACTTGGTTAGCCACTGCGATTTCTCGTTGAGCTATACTTTTCTCCTTTCCCTTTTTGTTTATGTTCCTTGTAATTTCTGTGCTCATCATGTTTCCATTTCTTTACGTTTATGATTTTCTTCGAGAGAGGAAGCATTAGCCTCACTTAGGATGTAGATATAAGGATGCAATCTCCCCCTATTTGTTTCTTCCAATTTTTATACATTTTTCTGAAAGGAAAAATATTAATCTCACTAAGTAGACAGTTACTAAGGTGTGAGCTCCCACTGTTTCATTTCTTCCATTTTTTCGGCCGTGGAAGAAGAAACATGACTGGGGGGGCAAATGGAAGGGTGCGATATTCATTATTATATGTTTCTCACTTATTCTGTCAAGTCACGACTTCAGTCGTGATCTTATTATTTATTATTTTTATGATAGAATTATTGCTCAAGGCTTATATTTAAGAATCATGCCCGTGAGGGGAGCTCATTTAGCGGTGACATGGCGTCCTTTTGGTGGCCATATTGGTTTGTAATTAGACCATAGATCTTTTAGGATCTATTTATCTATCGTCTACTGTTGCAAAAAATTACTGTCGCAAAAAAAAATCACTATTGCAAAACTGCAAACTGTTAAATTTGAGAATAGTGGTTAAACGAGCAAAACCTTTTACGTTCATTCATTTGTATTTATTCTGTTTTGAAAATTTTAAAATATAAAGATCAACTATTTCGATCAGCAGAAAAAATAAATGTTTGGTGAACTTTTGATCTTTAGCTAGCTGATGCCCTGGTTCGTTCTATACATCTCATACTTGAGAAATGCATGTGACAAAAAAGTCATCCAAGTACAGAATATTGACATCAATGAAATAGAGAATTGCTAAATACACGACCTTTTTTCCCATTTAGATAAAAAGTGTCACATCAGATGGGATTGATGGGATACCTGAATGTGATACTTTTTTCGAAAATGAAAAAAAGAACATGCACCACAATGCATTCGGTGTATTTAGTAGAGGCCATTAAATATGTCCCCCAAACAAAAAGTAAAAGTGTTGTAAACTTGGCGGCTATGGAGACCATAGCCCTATATTTATAGTGGTAGGGTTACATAATGGGTGGATACCCACTAACGGGTAGGCCCACCAAGAAGCCCGTTTATAACACTTCCCCTTATCCATCCATTGTTGTAAGCCATGATGAACGCTTCAGGGTTCATGAAGCTTATTTGATCATGGGGTTGGAGATACTTCTGGATCTCTAAGTTTAAGAGTGCTTGCCTCATTAAAACCTTTGCCAAGGAAAACCTAGTGGGAAAAACCAGTGGCTAAGGGAAAAGAGTACAAGTCTTTGTAACTTCCCCTGATCGATGGATAACATCAGTGGTGGATACTTCTGGATCCTGAGTTAATGTGGCTGCCTCGTTAAAACCTTTGACTGTGGAAAACCCAGTGGGAAAAACCAACAGCCAAGGAAAAAGAGTACAGCACTACGTTAACTCCCCCTGATAAGTACAAGCTTCAGGCTTGTACATCTCTCAGCTGTCTCATCCCAATTCCTAGTACAAGTTTTCTAAAGGTACTGCGAGGCAAAGCTTTAGTGAATAGGTCAGCCAGGTTGTCACAGGACTGGATCTACTGGATGTCGATCTGGTTGTCCACTTGTTGTTCATGCGTCCAGAAGAGCGTGGGGGAAATGTGCTTCGTCCTGTCACCTTTGATGTAGCCACCTCGTAGTTGAGCGATGCAGGCAGCATTGTCTTCGTACATGGTGGTAGGCCCAAGATCTCCCGTCTTCAGGCCGGTGGTCTTGAGGATGTGGTTGATGACTGATCGAAGCCAGAAGCATTCTCTGCTAGCTTCGTGGATCGCGATGAGCTCGGAGTGGTTGGATGAGGTCACTGTGGATGTCTGCTTCACGGATCTCCATGAGATGGCCGTCCCACCGTATGTGAATACGAAACCAGTCTGGGACTTTGCGGTATGTGGGTCGGACCTGTATCCCGCATCTGCGTAACCGACCAGGTCGGTGGATACACCTTTCTTGAAGTACAGTCCCATGTCTACAGACCCTTGGAGGTAGCGCAGAAGTTGTTTCACTCCGTTCCAGTGGCGCTTTGAGGGCGCTGAACTGTATCTGGCTAGTAGATTTACTGCGAACGCTATATCGGGACGCGTGCAGTTTGCCAGGTATAGGAGTGCTCCAATTGCACTTAAGTAGGGTACTTCAGGACCCAGTGTTTCCTCCCCCTCTTCCAGCGGTCGGAAGGGGTCTGTTTCAACATCCAATGATCTGACGACCATTGGTGTGCTAAGCGGATGACATTTGTCCATAAGAAAGTTCTTTAGCACTTTCTTTGTATATGTCGATTGGTGCAACAGGATTCCTCCGCTTAAATGTTCAATTTGTAGTCCTAGGCAAAACTTCGTTTTGCCGAGGTCTTTCATCTCAAAAGTCTGTGTGAGACTTTTGGATATCTCATCTATCTCTGCGGGAGATCCGATGATGTTCAAGTCGTCTACGTAGACGGCGATAATTACGAATCCTGTTCCCTTTACTCGTATGAAGATGCAAGGGCAGACTTCATTTGTTGTGAATCCTTGTTGCACTAGGAATTCACTCAGTCTGTTGTACCACATTCTACCTGACTGTTTGAGACCATACAGTGATCTCTG
Source organism: Scilla litardierei (assembly GCA_030789695.1). Classification (NCBI taxonomy): domain Eukaryota; kingdom Viridiplantae; phylum Streptophyta; class Magnoliopsida; order Asparagales; family Asparagaceae; genus Scilla; species Scilla litardierei. Next base: position 285,354,672 of record CM061133.1, on the reverse strand, counting down.
GAGTTTGACGGAATAGACGTCCCGAGGTCTTTCTGTCATTTTTGTCGGTAGTTTGTATTCGTCTGGGATTTTCATATAGATGTCCTTATCTATATTTCCGTATAGGTATGCAGTCACAACGTCCATGAGCTGCATGTCCAGGCCTTCCTTCGTGGATAGGCCGATAATGAAACAGAAAGTGATCACGTCCATGACCGGGGAATATGTATCGTCATAGTCTATTCCTGGTCGTTGGGAAAAACCTTGTGCAACAAGGCACGCTTTATAGCGCACGATCTCATTATTCTCGTTTCTTTTTCTCACGAATACCCATTTATATCCCACAGGTTTAACACCCTTTGGTGTTAGGACTACAGGTCCAAAAACTTTGCGCTTCGAGAGTGAGTCCAGCTCTACTCCTATTGCCTCGTTCCACTTTGGCCAATCCTCTCTGTGTTTACATTCTGCTAGAGAGTGTGGATCGGTCTCATCGTCGTATTCAGTGACGTGAGTGGCAATAATGAGCGCGAAGTTGTCATCGATGATTGTGCTTTTTCTGTCCAGTACCTCCCCGGTACGTACATAGTTTAATGAAATTTCTCCTATATTTTCCTCTTCAGGGGTTGTTAGGAGTGGAGAGGTAGCTGGGCTGAGCCAGCATCCTGTGGTGGTATTGTTATTGTTGCTCCAGGATTTTTCCTCTTTCGAGGATTCTTATCTTTGGAGCCTGGGGGTCGTCCTCTTTTTTGTTGAGGTACGGCCGCTTCTGCTGCAGGTGGATTGCATCCGTCTTTGGGTATGTCAATCCTAGCTGGCGTATTTGCAGCAGGGACATGTGATCTGACAATCTTCTGGTTGTCAGTGAATTTATCCGGTAAAATGTGAATTGTGTTCTGAATTTGAAGGATCTTCAGGATCTCTTCTTCACATTGATTTGTGCGCGGATCAAAATGGGATAAGGTCTTTGTGTCCCATGTAATGGTCTTTGAAGCTTCTGGCTTCTGTGTGTTAATGCCTAGTTTTGGAAAAATGCTTTCATCAAACTCACAATCTGCCAGACGTGCTTTAAAGGCATCCCCTGTAAGGGGTTCGAGGTATCTAATGATCGATGGTGAGTCAAAACCAATATAGATACCAAGACGCTGTTGAGGACCCATCTTGGTTCTCTGCGGTGGTGCTATGGGGACATAGACAACACATCCGAATATCCTCAAGTGAGAGATATCGGGCGGGTTCCCATATGCAAGTTGCATCGGAGAATAAGATTGACTACCTGACGGTCGTAATCTTATCAGCGATGCAGCGTGCAGTATGGCATGTCCCCATGCACATACCGGCAACTGGCATTGCATTAACAATGGTCTAGCGATCCATTGTAGTCTCTTTATGAGAGATTCGGCTAACCCGTTCTGGGTGTGAACATGAGCTACAGGATGTTCAACTTCTATGCCGGTTGCTTGGCAGTAGTCTAGGAAGACTTGTGAGGTGAATTCCCCAGCATTGTCCAGACGCAATTTCTTGATCTGGTTGTCTGGGAAATGTGCCCGCAATTTTATAATTTGTGCAAGTAGCTTTGCAAAGGCTACGTTGCGGGTGGACAAGAGGCACACATATGACCATTTTGAAGATGCGTCGATTAGTACCATGTAGTACCTAAATGGTCCACTTGCGGGGTGAATAGGCCTGCAAATGTCACCATGTATTCTCTCTAGGAAGCTTGGAGACTCAGAGTCCACCTTCAGGGTGGATGGTCTCGTAATCAATTTCCCTTTGTAACAAGGGGGACAAGGATTTGCACCCTTCCGAAGTAGCGTCAGGCTTTTCGGATTAATTCCACGGGATTGGGATATGATGCGACGCATCATATTCCTTCCAGGGTGTCCTAGTCTATCGTGCCAGAGTTTGAATTCTGGTTGGTTTTGGCACTTCTGGTGCTCCAATGTGTTTGCTTCCATTGCTCTGATCCTTGTGTGGTAGAGACCCGACGGGAGTCCCTCAAAACGTTCGACAGTGTTTTTAGCACCGTTTTTATGAAACGTTACATCAAGGTATTCACTGTTTCCTTTGCTCACCGTTTCTAGGTGGTATCCGTTTAAGCGGATATCTTTAAAGCTTAACAGGTTTCTATGCGAGCTAGGGGAGAGAAGGGCATCTTTTATAAGTAGTTTTGTACTATTGGGGAGCATAAAATGTGCTTCCCCTGATCCTTCAATGATACTTGATGGACCGGAAATCGTATTTACGGTGCCATCGTATTTATTAATGCTTTGAAAAAAGCAGATGTCTTGGAGGATCGTGTGCGTAGAGGCACTGTCCACTAGGCATTTAAAGTCCATCTATTTTAAAAGAAAAATGTCGCAGTATAAGGCAAAAACACAAAGGAATATACTACGAAAATTAAGTTGATGTCTGAAAAGTACTTAAACATGCCAGAGATAAGCAGATAAATTGTTTCTCAAAAGGAAAAAACTAAAATGCATATAAAGTAGATAAATGTCCTCAGTCGAGCAGGTCATCGTTGGAGAAGTCCTCAGCGATGAACCTGATTGGTGCCAGGTTTTCTTGAACCGCCAGGTTTGTCTCAGCTTGCTTCTGGCTTGCTTTGTACAACTCCTGAAGGTGGCGTGGAGTACGACAATTTCTGGACCAGTGTCCAGTCATGCCACACCTGTGGCATTTATCTTCCCAGTCCTTTTTGGGGGCAGAAGTCTGGCCGTCGTCTTTTCTTTTCCACACATTTTTCTTCTTTCCCTCTTGGTTGTTTCTTGGAGGGGGTCCTCGAGCCTGCTTCTTCATGGTCTTGCCCTTCTGGGGTTTGCCTTTGAAGTTGCCCCTTTTCTTCTGGAAGGAGCTGTGGTGCGCTTCAGGCGCAGGAGCAGTGCCGGTAGGGCGTGAGTTGTGGGTGGCCAGAAGGAGGTCACGATTCTGCTCTGCCATCAGAAGGCATGAGAGAAGCTCAGAGTATTTTGTGAACTTTCGTTCACGATACTGTTGCATCAGTATGACATCCTTCTCATGGAAGGATGTATACGTCTTCTTTAACATGCGTTCCTCCGTCACCTTTTCACCACACAACTTCAGGCGTGAGGTGATGCTAAAAGAGTGCCGAGTTGTACTCGACAATAGACTTGAAGTCTTGGAGACGGAGGTTCTCCCATTCATATCGCGCTCGAGGTAGGATAACATCCCTTTGATGTTTATACCTGTCCTCGAGGGCGGTCCACAACTCATACGAGTCTTCCACCGTTAGGTACTCGGCCTTCAGGGTCCGATCGATATGGCGTCTGATATAGATAATTGCTTTCGCTTTATCTATATCAGAAACCTTATCGCCTAAGGCGATGGCGTGACTCAATCCCTGTGCTCGCAGATGGAATTTTATATCCAACTGCCAGCTTAAGTAATTCTTTCCTGAAGCATCCAAAACGTCGAAATCGACGCTCGCAATTTTGGCCATTTATCACTCTAGCATGTAAAAAGATAGCATTAATTAGATATTTTTGCAGAAAAATAAATAATCAAGCACATCAGACATAAATATTTGCTGCGTGGATCGGCTAATCACCATAAATAATTAGTCCATTACAGTCCCAAAAAAGAAAAAGGAAGTACAACTCGGGAACCCCCGTGGGGCCCCTATTCTTCTGGAATAGTCCTTCATCTTCTTGAGGCGTCCGCCGGGCTTGTAATTTTACAAAATTATCCTCACTACATTTTTCTCTCAAAAAAAGAAAATAATGCATGAAAATAAAAATGGTGATCACTAGCCGATCAAAAACCACAGCATATATTAAACATTCGTCGCAGGCAGTTATAATGTAGCAGGCATCATCACAGGCAGTTTATACATCACATGCAATTTATTTATTCATCACAGGCAGTTTATAGTGGAAATTGAAATCTACCGTTTAAAAATTATTGGACCACTAGGCAACGTCATGCACCGTTAGGTTAGTTGACTAACGGCAGAGCGGTCGCAGGATCTTCTTAATTTTTAAACGTTTTTTAAAGAAAATCATAAATCCAAATATAATTGCGATGAGTAAAAATCACATGCAATTTGGTCCAGATTATAACGAAAAAGAATCGTAATTAAATCTGAAAAGTTTTTGAAAATTCGAAAAAGAAATTTCTGGGTCAGAAACCCTAGTTAGGGTTTTGGGGTACGCACGCCGGGCCCGTACCCGCTACTGGCGGGCGGGCCCGTTTGCCGCAGCAGGCGGCGGGGATGGGGGGGCCACCGCTGCAGGCGGCGGGGGTTGCCCGCCGCTGTAGGCGGCTGGGAGCCCCCGCCTGCAGGCGGCGGGGGCAGCCCCCGCCTGCGGCGGCGGGGGTGCCCCGCCTCTGCAGGCGGCGGGGAGCCCCCGCCTCTGCAGGCGGCGGGGGTGCCCCGCCGCTGCAGGCGGCGGGGAGCCCCCGCCGGCGGCGGCGGGGGTTGCCCGCCGCTGCAGGCGGCGGGGAAACCCCCGCCTGCAGTGGCGGGGGGGGGGGGGGGGTTCCCGCCGCCGCAGCGACGGCGGGAAGGCCCCACCGCTGCCGGCGAGGGGGGGGGCGTGGGAGAACCCTATTTAGGGTTTGGGTGATTTTTGGAGAAAAACAACTGGTAAAAATCCGATTTTTAGTGGAAAAACCAATTTTTTTCTTCCAAAAATACGTTTTTATTGAAAAAGGTGTGATTTTAATCAATAAAAACGGTATATTTTTGATCGATTGATCCAAAAAAAAATTGAATCGCCACATATGCGCATATGCAAAATTTAGATCTAGGGAGAAAGTTACCTCTAGATCCTACCCGCCGGATCTAGCGACGTTCGGTGAAGGAAGCCCGTTCGCGTCGCGTCCGTCCGTCGCGTCCGTCCGTCGGCAGGGGTTCGGCTTAGCTTTGAGCGTGTTGATAACGTGTTGTAAACTTGACGGCTATGGAGATCATAGCCCTATATTTATAGTGGTAGTGTTACATAATGGGTGGATACCCACTAACGGGTAGGCCCACCAAGAAGCCCGTTTATAACAAAAATAGAATTATTGCACATCAACATTATTTAAAACAGCTAGAAGACAGAACTACGATTCCTTCAAACGCTAGCGATGGTGTGCTATGCACTAATCTAATTCAATCTACATTGCTAATGATTCCATTCAAAACAAAAAGAAATTAAGAGGAAATCGTATCAAAGCAAAGATGGTCCATTGCAAGGGGCATCATACAATAAAGAAATCATAGAAGTAGTCGACTACATCATTAGAAGTAGTTGACTACAATATTAATAATAGCCGACTATTCCGCATTATTATCTCGTTTCATTTCGACTATTATGTGGGTTTGCAGGTTTTGTTTGAGTAAATTGGACTTGGATCCGACTCATGTTGGGTAGGAAAGAGGAGGGGTAGCAGGATTAATAGGCTACGCCTTCAAGCAAAGATAAGCTTATGCATTTGAATTTTCCTATGCATGGATAATGGTAATGCCACTGAAGTGTTGATGGCAAGATCCCAACATTTGCCTTCTCTACATGTGACATCGAATTGGTTGATCATCTATTCTTGGGCTATCAAGTCACTCGACGGTCATGTTGTTGGGATGCGAACAATATGCCCACATCAGTTGTGAGTATGGAGGGTTTTGGAGGGTACCAATCTCGATTAGTATGATGCCTTTTGGGGGAAGTCCAAGAGCAAAACCAATTGGACATGGGGTGCAATATGACAATATCATACCAATGTGGAGATTTGTAGGCCATATTATAAAAATTAACATGGTATAAGCGCCAGACATGTACTCCCAATGTTGTTTGATCTTGGGCTATCAAGTCACTCGATGGTCATGTTGTTGTGATGTGAACAATAGTCCCACATCGGTTGTGAGCAAGGAGGTTCGTGTGTTTATAATAGGGTAGAAATCTTCGTGAGCATGGAGGATCTTGTGTTTATAATAGGGTAGAAATCTTCATTGGTAGGAGGTCTTTTGAGGGGAGGATTACATCATTCTGCTCACTATTTTGCCTCAAAAACTAATGCAGCATAACCAAAACATGCAGTATCAACCTTATTGAATCCAAGTATATATTGTATACAAAGTCAAGCGGTGGTGGGAAATATTTACCATCGACTGCAACAATTCCATGCAGCTTGAATTTGAAGGGGGGGAAAAATACACCAAGGGATCAAAATATTTGTCCAAGAAGTATTATTAAATTAGGAAATTAACAGCTCGATCATTATATCCCACTCCCAACATTTCATTATCTGAAGAATTTCGACAATAACGAATCTCTCTTTATCTACATTTAGCTCATTACTATATTTTTTCAGTCCTTAGTCTCATGCAATATCGAGCTCGCATTGAAAAATGGGAGACACGAAGGCGTTGAGACCGCCGAAGATGGCGTCGACGTCGTCGTCGTCGACACCGGCGTAGGTGCCGGCGCCTGCGTCGTGGCACTCGAAGTAGGTCTGTATGTCGTCAGGGAAGCTGCATCTCGACGGCCTGTTTTCGGACTCCGGAGGCGAGGACGGGTCGCCGCCCACGGCAGAAGTCCTCTCCAGCATCTCCTTGAACTTTGGAGACTGGAGCAGCAGCCCGAGCGCAGACGACGCGCTCGCTCCCCCTTGCCGCTGCGGCTGGGGGAACGTCGACGAGTTCTCGCCGCCGCAGCCGATGCTTTGATCGTGGACTGCACTGATGGCTGGGCCGGGCTTGGAGTCGGGGGAGTCCGGGTTGGGGCGGAGCCACTTGATGTAGCGGCTGAGGTCGAAGTTGGTGACCGCGTTGAGGCCGCGGTACTCGATCGCCGCCATGTCGTACGCCGTCGCTGCTTCCTCCTGGGTTGCTGCAGTAGTTTGGTGGCACGATAGGGTATAAATCGAAACAAATGTATATATGAGGGGTTTATGAGAAGAATTAATTTTGTTTCCTAAACAAGGTGCACGCAAATTGAATAAGAGGGACGCTTTCGGTGGGCGTTGGTGGGTTCAATTGCTTCCTACCCCCACCCAACTAGATCTTTGAAGGGCTTTGATTGCGCAGGGATGGGCTCAAACTGCACACATCGGCGTGGGTGAGAAAATGAGTGTAATTTGAGTAATTAAGATCCCAACTCCTCACCTACATTCCAACCTAATTATCAGATCCCTGAATATTGAAATTATTTTATTTTTCTATTCATGGTGTTAATTAGTTAGGTACCAATGGTTTATTTTTTTAGATCGCAGTTGATATTTTTCTCTCCCATTATTCTCATAAAAAATATTAATATACGATGAATAATAGCAACGAGCTTACCATAAGTTCCAAGATACAGATACTTGTTTCCAAATACACGGCCAATCCTAGCTTCCCACCTTCCATTGTGGTGGTGCCTGCACACACATACGAACCGAATAGAAACTTCTTATCAAAAGAAAGCCCAAAACACCAAAGATGACTGGGCGGTTGACTGGACTGGACGATGTGACGTTTGTCCCAGACCAGCCCTATTTTGTAGAATAGATGAGGATGGGTTACGTGTAGAGACGTAAGAAAAAACAAATCCAATTCTGTGTATTTTATGTCTCTTTAAGTAAAAATTATCTCTTCTGAAAATATCTTAGATTTGCCATTTAACTGCCTTCTTTATCTACCAAGCACGTATCATATTTTAAAAAAAGGGTGCATATATCAAACTTGTATATATTGGGGTTGACTTTTGAGGAGATTTGTAGGTAGCCGACTGATGCTGAAAATCCAAAGCCAACAATAAAGTAGAGAGTTTTTTTCTAAACTGTCACCCAAAAATCTCAACCAACTTCACCTTTTTGCACCCTTATTAGTGTTCAAAATCTAGCCAGACTATATTATTAAATCTTCACATTTTCCTTTGAATTTTCTTGGGCATTTTTTTTTACTGAAAAGGTTGACACATGCATACCTGGCAACTCCCCTGTACTTGGACACTCCCCTTGAAAACCCACTGCTCTTCCTGCAGTTGAAATCACATGATTAAATTAATTAATTGCAATCTTTTTTTGCTAAATCATCTGTAATTTATACCCCCTTTTCTTCCTTTTTTTATCACATATATTTACTTCAATTGAATTACCTTCTCAGGGATCCAATGTATTCTTCCTTTGATTGCCCTCCCATTTCTTTCAGCTCCTCTTCGTATCCGGCCAACTGCAATTAATTAATTTTTTTTACTGTTACTAAAGAACATAATAGCAACCAATGCTTACAATACAGCACTAATAATAAGGTGGGATTAATGGGTATCAGAATTTGATATCGGCCTTTCAAAAAACAAGCGGCCTCACATTTGCTATTTGAAAGGCCGTCACGTCAGCGTACCTGATCCAAGTTGGACAGTCACCGTCTTTGCTACATTATTCTCGAATAATAATTAACGGAGCATGGACATTTAATGAAAATGGTTACCGGGAAGTTGAGGATGGTGTCGTGGCCCCAGTACTTCAATGCCGCCAAGTCATATGCGTGGGCTGCAGCCTCTTCTTCATCATATGCTCCTGCAGCAACAACAAAAAAAATTTTATTAATTTCACAAAACTAATAATAAATTTTTAACTAAACATGGATAATTTTTCTATTACTTTACCTAGATACACTGCAGTGCATATCAGGTCGAATTCACCCACCAAACGAAAGGGAAAAACGCAAAACTAATTAGAATCCGAATCCAATGATATTAAACGTAAATTAAGGGGTTGAAATCAATTAATCAATTAGAGAAACCTTGGCGTCCTTTCTTGTTCTGAGACTCGTTCCAGCAGTTCTTGTCCCACAGATGCGCCTCGTACCGCCCCGTCCATCTATGCCTGCATCCACCTCGCTATCATGCATAGAATTGCTAAATACACCGCAAAAAGAGGTGTATGGATGTGACAGCTTGTCAAAAATGAAAAGAAATTGGAAGCACGGGGAAGAGATTTGATCCAATCAATAATTTCTCGTTCCATGCATCACAATTGAGGTGTATATAGTCGGTCTCTGAAGAAATGAGAGAGAGAGAAATTTGTATGAACCTTGTGACTCCTCTGTAGATTGAGCTGCGTTGGGAGGGGGACTCCCTTGGCACGCTCTTCCTCTTCCTCTTCACCTTGACACCGCTGCTGCAGTCGGCATTGACGGCGGCGGCGGCGGAGGAGCTCGCGACTGCGGCCTTGTTGTTCTTTGCCATTGAGGAGCACTGGGATAGAGAGAGAGAGAGATGACCGAGCACTGAGAGCTTTAAAGGGAGGAAGAAGTTACACAGAGGCCGGCTCTTTAATTCTGGAAGAGAAAATGAGAGAGAGGGGGGGATTAATTGGCCGCCTGCTTTGTCTCTAGTTATATTGGGATTGCCACACGATACTGTGTATTTTGTGTGTGCTCAAAAAAAAAAATAGAATCAGTTTTATTTGTTAAGTTAATTAGGTTATTTGTTGTTGATGTTGGTTGGATGCTACTCTATTGGATACTCGTGGATTGGGTCACCTAATGGGATCTTACCTCTTAAGATCAAAATTGGGGTTTTGTTTTGTTTTGTTTCGTGGGATGTGATCTGTTTGCCATTGGGTGGGGTTTTGTGCTTCGGCTTCGGATGTGACCCTTCTTTGTGTGGGTGATCATGCATGAGCCCATCCTGTTTATGTGAACACTTGGACCTTTGCAAAAATAACGGATGGAGGTTGTGATTAAGTCACCCAATTCCCATTGCTTGAAAGAAAGAGCATCTGGTCAAAAAAAAAAAAAATTTCATTGTAAAACAATTTTTCGTAATACTCACTTTCAAACTCAAAATGGGTTCACTTTGAGGTGTTATGCGTCAGCGGGATACTAGAATCATCGTCGATTACGGGGAGGGAAGAAGATGAGCGGATCACAACCAATCACAGAGAAATTAGAGTGCAACTTTAGGACGAGGACCGGCCTAGACATCAACAATAGAATCTCTCAACGTTGGCTCTCGACAATGGCGGTTCACAGCTCTCAATTGATCTCACTCGATCTTCCTCATCTATGAAACCCTCTACTAAACACCCTTTATATAGCCTGGGGCACGATAGGTATTCTAATAGAAGATGGATTCCTATTTGACTAGAATTTCAAACAGAGTTCTAATCCAATCACAACTCTACTTCAAATAGGACACAACATCATATGGTCAGCCCCTCCGTGCTATCGAACACCTTAGTGAAGACCGAGCTAATGAAGTGATATGCCGAGCTATCCGAAATTCGAACTGTAGAGTTGCCGATCTATGAGCTGCCGATCCTTCGACCTGAGTATCCAAGCCTGTAGAAGTCCATTAGCTCGGAATCCCCGTATTTAACTTGTGCAAAGCCAGCTAAGCGGGATCCAGAGCACAAGCGAGCTAGCTCTACACAAGATAGCTCATCTGCACATCTTCAATACTTCTACATCGCCTCAATCGCGCCAACTTTCACAAATCTCCACCTTTGCGAGATTTAGGCCTATGTCACACAATCAGCCCTCCTTGCTCCACCTTGGCGAGAATCAACTCACGTTCCATTCACCTTGCTCCGAAGAGCTCACCTGGCTCCACCGAGCCTTAATACCCCCAATTGGGGCCACCATCGACATCATCTCGAAACAACATTAGGCAAGTCCAAGCAGTGCGTAAACTAAACTCCAGATACAATCTTAGTCAACATGTCTGTAGGGTTGTCATCTATTTACATCTTCAGCAAATTTATATCGCCTTCTTCTCCCACGTAGTCTCAAACAAAGTGATACCTCACACCGATATGCTTAGTGCGTGTATGGAAGACCTGATTCTTAGCTTAATACACCGTACTTTGGTTGTCACAATGAAGATCATACCTCTCTTGGTATACTCCCAGATCATCTATTAAGCACATGAGCCATATCGTCTCTTTCACTGCTTCAGTCAATGACATATATTCTGCCTCCATAGTAGACATGGCTACTGTAGAGTGAAGTATACTACGCCAATATATTGGAGCGTTTGATAGGGTAAAGATGTAATCTATCATAGATCTCCTTCAATCTAAGTCACCTATAAAATTGGAATCAACATATTCGACAGCTCGCGGAATGTCATTAGCTCGTCTATATGTCAATCCGACATCAATGGTGCCATTGACGTATCTAAGTACCTATTGAATAGCTTGCCAGTGTACTTTTCTCGGATTGTGCATGCTTTTGATCACCATGCTAACTGCATGTGATAGGTCAGGTCGCGTACACACCATAACATACATTAAGGCTCCTACCGCATTGGCATACGGTATGCTCTATATGAGCTTCTTCTCATCGTCGTTCTTCAGGCAATGGTCAGCACCGAGCTTGAAGTGTGGTGTAATCAGAGTAGCTACAAATTTCATACTTTCACAACTAAATCTCTGTACGACAGTCTTCAAATAGTGAATTTGTGAAAGATGAACTATGCATCTACTTCGATCTCGGTAGATCGTCATCCCACGCATCCTCTATGCTTCGCCTAAATCCTTCATCTTAAATGCACAACTCAACTCTGACTTCAGTCTCTGTTTCTCTGCTTTATTTGATGAAGCGATGAGCATCTTATCAATATACAACAAGAGATAGATGAAGGACCCATCTCCCAGCCTCTGAAAGAACATGCAATGATCATAGGGGCTACTAACATACCCTTGATCATTCGTCATAACTTGCTCGAAACGCTTACACCATTGTCTAGCTGACTACTTCATCCCATAGAGCGATTTTTCATCTACATGCAAACCCATTGATGCTTTCATAGCCATCTGGCTGAGCCGTATAGATCTCTTCCTTGAGCTCTCTATGTAAGAATGCCGTCTTGACATCTAGTTGTCCCAGCTCAAGGTCGAGTTGTGCAACTAATGCCAACAGGATCCGAATAGAGCAATGCTTCACCATCGGAGAGAAGACCTCATTGTAGTTGATGCCTTCTCTCTGTGCATAGCCCTTCGTCATAAGATGATCTTTGTAGCAAACTTTTCCAATTTCAGATGTATCCTGTAGACCCACTTAGGCCATATCGCCTTCTTACCTTTAGGAAGCTCCACCAAATCCCATGTTTATTTTTTACCAATGATTCCATCTCTTCGTCAATCACTTTCCTCCACCTGTCTGGGTCTTCAAAGTGCTCTACATCTCTGAAAGAAGTGGGTATGCCAATTCCTACAGCAGGGAAATCAAATGAGACCATCTCCGTGCATTGTGCAGGTCTTCGTATCTCACGCATCAGTCTCGTAACTGTAATGGAATCCATATGCTATGCGACTTGGGGAGATGAGCTATCTCCACCATCCGAGCTTGGACCACAAACATCACCAACATCTATCTGTAATACATCGTCTACAGTCTTTGGTGAAGGTCGGCTAGAGTCAGTAGCTGAGCTGCTAGAACCTTAGACATTTCTATGTAGACCTGCTTCGCCTGTGTCTCTTTGGGCTCCACCGTTGGTCCATGCTCCTCCTTCAACAGTGCTGACTCACTAAAAGTTACGTCTCTACTTACAATCATTTTCTTTTGCCTCGGACACCATAGCTTGTATCCTTTGACACCATCCCTAAAGCCCAAGAAGATGACTTTCTTGGCTCTAGTGTCAAGCTTGTCTTTCTTCACAGCGTAGTAGCTTAGACAGCCCCATATACATAGAGACTCATAGTCAGGAACTGGCTTTTCTGACCAAACCTATAGAGGAGGCCGTCCATCTAATGCAGTAGAAGATAGCTAATTGACCAAGTAGGTCGCATACGCCATGGCATCTTCCTAGAACTCCTTCGATAGGTCAACAGTAGATTTCATACATCAGACTTTCTGTATGGTCTTTGAATTCTTTCTACATTGTCTTAGAAAATTCTTCACATGGAGATTCATTAGTAGAACCAAAATTATATGATCAACATATACTAGTATGATAATAACATCAGAATCAATGTGCCTAGTGAATAATGTAGAATCTATCTTACCAATAGAATATCTAGATTTCAAACGAAAATTTTAAGTCTTTCCTACAAGCACATGGTGCTTGTTTCAGACCATATAAAGCTTTCTTGAGTTTGAAAACTTGATTATCTAAAATTTCATGTTGAAATTAAGGTGGTTGCTCTACATAAACTTCTTCTTTTATGAATTCATTTAAGTATTTAATGTAGAAAAGCTGCCACTTGATCCAATGGATCAGGTGGCAAGACACAAAAACGGTGGAGAGTACAAGCCCCACATGGGCTTATACTCGTTGGGGCCCACCCCTTTGTGTCTTGCACCTGATCCTTTGGATTCCACCTGCTCTACATTAATCCCTTCATTTAAAAAGGACTTTGTTGGGTGTTTTACATTTATAACCGCAAGCGCACGGCTGTCGTCGTAGCGATGACGGGTCGTCCGTAGGGAGTTTGTATGATTGAGTACTAGCTCTATCCTAGGTCGTGGTTAGCTACGTGAGATGTTGAAGATATAATCGCTAAACATTAATAAAAACATAGAGGCAACATGTGGAAACATCACAAAACAGCAAGAACAAATAGAGAAAGCAAATAACTAAAGCAAGAAATACTTATGTCAATGGTTGCATACAAGAGTTGTCAATTCGTGCTTACATCCATGAGAAAAACGAAGTAAACCCTAATTTAAATCTAATCTACTCCTAGAAAGTAAGAAATGGAGTAAAATCGGGGTAAAATCGCAGTCCCCAAGTCGCTCCCTCGCTCTGGTGGTGCCCCAATCTATATATAACTCACCCAAAACCCTAATGAGTTGGCAGGAGACCCGACCCGACATGATTGTGGGGAAGGCTACACGGTCATGTGGGAAAAATCTGCAACTTACGGCCTTCAGAGCTTTTCAAAATATTTGAATCGATGCGATCGTGCGGATGGCCACTCGACCGGGTCACTGCTGTGCATAAGGTGCATCGGCTAATGCTCTTGTCTCTTCTTGGGGCGACACAGTTGTGTGGATGGCCACACGAATGTGTCGTTCTGGCTTCTTCTTCTCACCAACACTGCCCAAACGACGTTTGAAACGATCGTGTGGGGCTTTGTTTAGCTCTTGGGCAGTGTCATTCCACACGTTCGTGTGTGGTGACACTCACGGTCGTGTGGATGCTTGAATCTCTCAATAATCCTTCATCGATATGAAGCCCATCGTGTCTCTGATCACTCCCAAAGCCTATGTCCACGCTCTTGGGTCCCAAAGTTCCATGTTTTGACCTGAAAGACACAGAGAAAGCCCAAGAGCAAGAAAGAAACTAAAAAGTGAAGGAAACGATGTAGAAAGCGTGGTTGAGTGGTGTGAAATGTGAGGGGAAAATACATAAAAAGCAAATAAAATAAACACTCATCAAAATCTCCAAAGCTAAACTCTTACTTGTCCTCAAGAAAGACATGAAAGAGTAAAGACTGAAAGTATGCAAGCAAGCAAACATATGATGGCATGTCGTTTAATAATTTCTCAACTTCGAGTGTATATTCATGGGTGAATGGGAAATTCAGGCTCATGGAAATAATAAGTACACAACTCCTCTCCATCGGATATAACATAATCTAAGGACGTTGTTTTTAGCACAAATCAGTAAATAACATACCTAATATTGATCATGAACAAGTCCTAGAATATTTTCTTTTAACCCGTCCTAGGTCGAAGGAATGGGCATAGAAGTTATGCGATGGTCGAGGAAAAGATTAGTATCAGGTAATGACCTATATATCTATCAAGGAAGTGGCTCTCACAACATGTTATTGTCTAAAAGATAAAATCCTGTTACATTAAAATTCATACGCCCAGAGTGCGTTGAAGAAATTACAAGGATCATTGTCATCGAATAAGTACATCTATGGTAGTACGCTCAATGGATGTACAAAAAGACTCCTTCCATTCGCTGGAAGATGGGCAGGATATACTTGGTCCTGAAGTCCATTATCTAAGTGCAATCAGTGCACTCCTGGCTAACTGCACGCGTCCCGATATAGCAGTTGCAGAAAATTCACTAGCCAGAGACAGTTAGGCACCTAAAAGTGCCAATAGATCGGACTTAAGCATCTTCTGTGCTTCCTCCAAGGGTCGATATATTTGGGCTTACATTATAAAGAATTATCATCCATGCTTATGCACATGCAGGTTACAGATCTGACCCCTATAATGAGAAATCACTAACTGGGTACCCACAGTGGGACAGCCATATACTGCAGATATGCAAAGCAAACTATGAAGGTAACATCATCCTATCCTTCCAAGATCCTCACCATTCCAGAAACAAACCAATGGTGTATTTGAGTACGACTGGTGGTACATCACATTTCGGTGACGACTGTGCCAGAGGCTGATCTTTTAGAGCTGACCACATAATCTGAAGACCATGCCAGATGCTTACCTCACTTTTAAGGAGACCACATCATAGACGACGAAACAAAGTACACCTCTCTAGAGTTTTTGGTTTCACCAGCTTAATGATAGTGATAGTTGTAATTTGTGTATACTTTCGAAATGTTGTAAATAGGAGTGATTGCCAAAGAGATTTGAAAGCCCAAGGTCTTGTACGGATCAGGGGGAGTTAGAGGGAATTTGTACTCGTTTTCCTTAGCTATGGTTTTTTTCCACAGGGTTTTACATAGCTAAAGGGTTTAACGAGGCAAATCACATCAACATATGATCATGAAGTATCCTCCCCTTTGTGAGACTCATATGACGCTCAGAATCCCGAAGTATTCATGGGCAGAGTCCATGCTTATGGCTGGATAAGGGGGAGTGTTGTAAAGAGATAAGATTGTATCTTATCTTAGATACGATTGTATCTATTGTATCTCATCTATGTATGACTCTCACATCCACTATAAATAAGGGGCCTAGGGTCTTACCCAAAGATACGAATTTATAACAAAACTATAATTCTAAATATTTATTTTTGGATCAATTTTGCTTTCAGTAAGTTAGTATTCCATTGACATTACAAATATTTATGTGTCTTATAATTCTTCCAATACAATTTAATTTGCGTCTCATATGTATTTACATGAACACTTTGTTTTAATAAGCTAATGTGTCAACAACAATTATCATTGTGCTATTTGATAGTTTACTTGAGCTTCATTTAATATTTTCATAACATATTACTCAAGAAAAAGTAAAATTATGTATAAGGGTAAATTATAAGAAACCATTATCAAGTTTATCCCAAATCTCAATTAGACCCTTGAACTTCGAAATTAGACAAAACACATTTGAGGTTTAAAGTGGGTTTTATTAGATAGAGTGATTTGCACTATAAAAATTATTTTTAAAAAATAAATGTAAGGTTACTGAAATAACATCAGCTCCATCCGCTTACCCTCTTCTTCTTCCATTAACCTTAGTAGCACAAAGAAAAAAAATAGAAAGAAAAGAAAGAAAGAATTTAAAGATAACCCAACTAAAAGAATGTCACATACACCTCTTCTTCCGCCGTCTTCCCTTCCACCGTTTGCCTCCCACCGGTGTTACTTTTGTTCCTTCCCCCCTTCTGATCCTTCTCCTATTTTGCAACAATCCACTCCAATTTCATATGCTCCATTTCTAACACCCTCAACAAGATCTCCCGTTCTTATCCTTCATTGACATTACCGATCAATTCTCTTTCCTCTTCTCCAACATCCTCTTTAAGACCGCATTCATCCCTAACTTCTCTACTATCTTGACATAATCCAACAACAACAACAACCAATAAAATCAACCAACCGCTTTGAATCTCTTCTAAAAAGTTTCAATCAAGCCAACCATTACAACAAACATAAAAACTAACAAAATGAAAAAGCTCTTAGAATCTCTCCCAACAAATGCTCAAACAAAACAATATTACAACAAATACTTGGTTTCAATTTTGTCAACAAATCTAAACTAGATTATGTCATGATGATGATTCCAGCACTTGAAGGGACGTGTCAGAAGAATAATCTTTAATTCAATCTGCTTAATCAATATCTCTATATCTTTGACTATCCACACATTAGACCATCCACCTAGGTCTTCACCCTCATTTGACCTTCACTCTATCATGAAATCTTATTGGAAATTGAGCTCGATGAGGGCAACTTCTCAACCAAAATCTTTATTGATTAGGAGGTGCAATCTAAGGAAACACTTAGACGTTCACTACCTCAATCTATAATCCTACCCCTCACCTTAACATTTGCATAATGATATTAACAACTTACACCACAACCCGGTGCCTCGGTTGCAATTCTCCCACTACAGGAGTACAAAGACCAAATCTCTTCCTGGAAATAAACACGCTTTTCCAAGAGCCAATCTTATCCAAGATTGCAACACCTATTCCAAGGGCCACACCTCTCTTTCCACAGAGACACTCCAACAACCAGGAGCAAGTGTAACGACCTGCTCTCATGGGGCCATTACTTATTTGATTACATTTGCAGGTCTACATATCACCAGTGAAAACAATATAGCCACAATACAGAGATGTACCACTACCCAAAGCAGCGTACAGTGTTACAGTCCATAATTAAAATACAATACACAATAGCACTCTCATACCGAGTACATGAAAGGAAGTACAGAAAGGAAAACAGAAAGGAAATACAATGCGCATACCAACTCAACTATCTCTAGAAATCAGCAGTCTCAGGGTCAACCTTCGGCTCCTCAAATCCAGTGGCCTCTTCTTCGATCTGTTCGTCGTCTACCAGTGCCATGAAATGGAACCGTAGGTAAGTCACAACAATTATATAAATAAAAAGGAAGCAGTGCACAAGTATAGAACATGCTAAGTAAGGAAACAGGCTAAAGAAGTAGCTACAGACAAGTGCGACAAGTAAAGTAAATGCAGTCATGCATACAAATGTGATAAGTAAAGTACTGGTGGCTGCGCAGGTGTGGTAAGTAAAGTGCATGTAATGCATAAAGTAAAGTTGACTGTGCAAGCAATAACTACACTAGAACTACATGACTCAAGTAGGAGAGTATGCTATGCAACCATTGAGTTCATCTCTTGCCTGGGTGCGCTTACCTAGACGAATGCCGAAACACAAGTAACAGTACATGTATTTACAGAAACGCAGGCAGTATGACGGGATGCCAAAACACAGGCAGCGGTACTTGAAGATGAATTCCAGTCACTCCCACACTCTCTCAAACTATGAGTTACCCCAAACCCAGTGAAGTGTCAAGTGTTCAATGTATATGTTTCTTACAGGATGTTCCACAAGATATTTCATAAGATATTCCACTAGATATACCACATGATATTCTATATGATTATTCGTTATCATTCACTAAGCCATAGATGGCATGCAACATGTGAGGTGACTATTTAAGCGTGAGCAATCGTGTAACAAGTGCATCCAAAGTTCATGCATAGTTTTCAAATTAAAAGGATTAGAACATGGTAGACAAGGGTGAACGAGACAAGAGAGTGATCACTTGTGATGAAAAGGTTGAAGTAACTCTTTTGACTGTATTTATAATCAATAGTTGCAACTGATCATAATTGGAATTCTAACATTGATCCATGCATACACGGCCAGTCAGGTTTGGCCAAGCAGGTCACTATCCCCGCAAGCAGGGTGATCCAAACTTTGACACAAACGATCCTAGACTCCGGGTGGTATCAATGTTAAGAATGCCAATAATCGCATCTCCTCCATCGATTATATTAACAATCAGTAGAGTAGTTCCTTATTTAGATCGCTACCACTATGCTAGTTAAACCATGACCACTGATTGATTTTCTTATTGAAAACCAGAAAGTTGAGAACCCTTTACAAATCGACTGTGCCAAAGCAAAGTGGATGCTAAGAAATTTGAGGATAAAGACAAGTCCAACAATTGTGATGTTGATCCCATGCTTTGAGCATGTGGTACACAGTTTACCCAAGTAGATGGTTGCGTGCCATAATTACCAAAGTTGAAAGTTGGCAATGTCGTATGCTCAAGTTAATAGTCGTTCTGAGATTATAAGTTTAGTTTCCTATTAAATTAGATCTCTAGTTGTTGGTTCAAGTCAATACCGTTCTGAGGCTATATATGATGTCTTAAGTTCTTACAAGTACACTATCTAATTTTCTAAATTTAGAATTCATTTTGACTTACTGGTTTCGAGATTGTAGTAGTAAGCTGTTGCTGGAGCTAAAGCTTTTAAAGGAGCTGGTGCAAGAGAATCGACACTTGAAATCACAAAAATTTGTTGGTTATAGGCAATACCAAATTCTATCTATTTAGCTCGATTGTTTTTATTTTATAATAGCTTGAAAAGATGTCAAGATACTTTTTAAAATTTTAGATAGGCTAGATATAAGAAATATAATTTTACCTAAAAGGGAATTTTTTCTGAAGCTTCTGGGTATTTTTTAATAATTTTTAAAAGCTCAAAAACGATTTAAAATGGATTTAAAAACTAATTTTAAATATTTATTGTAAACGTTCAATAATTTCTTCTGAATGAAATACGTATCAGAATACTTCAATTAAACTGTCAAAACGAGCGTCTCGTTATATACTACAACATATAATTTTTGGGGTTTTCTCATATTAGTCCCTAAAATTATGTGTATTTTGATATTAGTCCCTTAAATCTTTGTAATTTGAATTCAGTCCCTTAAAGGGACTATTTAGGTTAAACTTTAAACATTTAAGGGACTATTTAGGTGATCAATTTTTTCATATATCGGTTTACGTGAAAAGTTTAAGATATTAATTATTAAGTGAAAACAATGTAAATAGATTTTATCTTTAAAAAAATACTGAGGAAAATATACTTGCCTGATGGTGATGAAACTAATGTCAACGTGTTCGGGACGTAATGCTGAATTTTCTGGACCTTCTCTTGTATTTTTTCGACCTATAAATATTTTATTATGAATTTTAGATTAAAAATCCATATTATATAAATATAAATACGTGCGAAAATACATTTATACACGTATTTCATATAAAAACTTAAAAAAATACCCAAACCTATATTCTCCTTCGTTACGCAGAGGGGGGCTGAGTTACGTTCGCCGGCGGCGGCGTGGTCGGAGGGGGACGCGGTCAGCGGCGGTGGAAGCGGGAGGAGCTGACGGCAACGAGTGACGACGACGAGCGACGTTATCGACGGCGGCGTCAAAGTTAAAGAGCAGGAATGTTAGCTCGCTCTTTGCAGGGTTGTTGAGGCACTGAGGGGCTCGTTGCAGCGGCGGGAGGTGCCGCAAGGTTGTCGGCGATCAGCGGAAGGCAAAGGAGGCGGTGGTGGTCCGAAGGAGCTCCAGTGGAGGGTTTTGCAAGCTCAGAGGGAGCTGCGGATGTTGATCTCGAGCTGTCGTCAGGCTGGGGCTGATAGCGAGCTCGTCGGATCCGTGGCGGAAGGCGGACGACGGTGGTGTCGGGGCAGATAAGGAGGCAGGCAGTGACGACAACGAGGCGAGGAACGACGGCTAGGCGAGGGGAGAATGGCAGCAGACGGGGGCTGCTGCGGGTTTGTTGTGGTGGTGGAACGGCGGCGTGGTAGCGACGTGGAGAAGGGTGGAGGTCCTACGGAGCTGGAGGCCTGGCGACGGTGGGAGGTCGAAGGCGAGGCATGCAGACGGAGGAGGAAGTGCCCAGACGGTGGGCGTGGTTGAGGGAGAGGGTGAACAGAGAAGGGACAGAGCGGTAACGGGCTGAGAGAGTTAGATTTTTTTAAAATATTTTAATAATTATTAACTTAGGGATTAACAGAGATAAGAGGGTATTTATAGCTTAATTGGGTTCATGAACCCACTATTAGTCATAAATAAGGTATTAATGATGTTAGGGGTAGTTGACTAAGTTTAGAAAAAATTCTGAACGTGTAAACGTTTTAAGCATGGGAGGGTTATTAAGGTAAAGTAATTTGGTAATTAATAAGTGATAGTAATTAGTAATAGATACTATTATAGTATTATTATAATATTAAGTATCGATTATTACAAACGATATTGGAAAATTACGAAAAAAATAGCTACAGCTTCGTTTCGTCGCAAGGATCATGATATGAAGTCAAATTTAAGGTTTGAGCGCCGAAAAAATTAGAAAAAGATTCATTTACTCATTTTGAACTTGTGTGATACCATCGTGAATACGGATATTCGTGTATGCTGAAACCAGACCGTTACATCCTACACTCCTCATAAGAATTCCGTCCTTGGAATTTCTCGAAACTTCATCAATCAGATAATTTCTGTTATCAAGAAGCTCAAGCAATTAAATAATAGAATGGAATGATTAATGGATGATAGCAATCCAATAAATCAGGTTGTAAATAGCACGAAATATAATGTGACATCATAGCATCATGAAAACAAAAGACGATGTCCATGAATACTTACTATTAACATCACCATAGCTTTCGTAACTATCCTCGAGATTAGTAAGGTCCTCCGACTCAATAAATAAGTATGGGGTAGCGTTCTCACATATCATCTTTTCGCTCCCATGTAAATTCTCTAGGTGAGTCGTGACGCCACATCACTCTGATAAGGTTGATAACCCTATTCTTGAGGGTCTTCTGTCGTCGATCTACGATCTCTACTGGTCGCTGCTCGTAAGATAGATTTGGGCGTATAGCAATCTCTGAGTAATCCACAACATGACTGGGATCACTCACATAGCGTCGTAGCTGTGAGACATGAAAGACTTCATGTACTCCCTCCAAGGCAGGTG
This sequence comes from Scilla litardierei, assembly GCA_030789695.1. Taxonomy (NCBI): domain Eukaryota; kingdom Viridiplantae; phylum Streptophyta; class Magnoliopsida; order Asparagales; family Asparagaceae; genus Scilla; species Scilla litardierei. The sequence continues at coordinate 285,333,080 of CM061133.1, read as the reverse complement.
CCAAAGCAAGGTGATAGGCCACCTTGCCTACTCGTTCCAAAATATCAAATGGACCAATATATCGTGGACTAAGCTTCCCTCTTCGTCCAAAACGAATCATTCCACGATTAGGAGAGATCTTCAAAAATAGATGGTCACCAGGCTAGAACTCCAAATGTCTGCACTTTGCATCCGCCCAATGCTTGTAACGATCATGAACCAACTGTAGTTTCTCCCTGATGGTCCTGACTACATCCACTTCTTCAACAATCAATTCTGGCCCGATGAGCTCTAGATCACCAATGTCGTCCCAACTCAAAGGAGAACGACACTTCCTGCCATATAGCGCTGCAAAGGGTGCCATACCAATGCTGGCCTGGCAGTTATTATTGTAAGCGAACTCCACGAGATGAAGATGGTCTTCCCAAGATCCTTTGAAATCCAACATACATGCACGCAACATGTCCTCCAAGATCTGAATTGTGTGTTCCGATTGATAAGCTGTACTGAAGCTTAAGCGGGTCCCCAGACACTCCTGTAAACTGTTCCAAAAGTGAGACGTGAATCGAGTGTCTCTATCTGAAACAATACTAACAGGGACACCATGCAACTTTACTATCTCCTCCATGTACTTCTTGGCTAGCACTTCGATTGACTGGCCCACTGTGAAAGGAATAAAGTGCGCTAACTTGGTCAATCGATCAAGGATTACCCAGACAACATCGTTATGCTTCGTACTCTTGGGCAGTTCCGTCATAAAATCTATCGTAATGTGTTTCCACTTCCATTCTGGAATGGGCAAAGGCTGTAACAAGCCGGCAGATCGGTGATGTTCAGCCTTCACATGTTGACAAACTATACACTTTGCCACGCTATATGCGACACTTCTCTTCATACCATGCCCTAGTAGTGTTGTCGCAAGTCTTGATACATCTTGTTACCCCTGGATGAATGGAATATGGAGAACTATGAGCTTCCTCCAATAGTTTTTCTCTGACGTCTCCAGATGGTACACAGATGCGGTTGCCGAATCGCAAAGATTCGTCCTTGTGGATATTGAATTCAGGCCTCTGACCTGCCATCACCATGTCTCTGATCCTTTGTAACTTCTCATCTCCTGCTTGGGCAGCCTTGATCATGTCCATCAAATTCGACTGGATCTGAAAGTTGAGTAACGAAGAAGTTACTCTTGGAAATATTACATCCATCTCCATGGCTCGTATCTCTTGTCGTAGCCTCCATTGCGATGTGAGGGTCATCACCGCAGGGAGATGACTCAATGCATCTGGTACAATATTGACCTTTCCAGGATGGTACTGAAGGTCAACATCATAGTCCGCCATTAGCTCGATATATCGTCGTTGTCGCATGTTGAGCTCCTTATAGGTGAATCGGTACTTGAGACTCTTGTGATCTGAAAATATCTTCACATGCTCGCCCAACAAGAAGTGTCTCCAAATCTTTAGAGCAAAGATAACTACCGCCAACTCAAGGTCATGAGTGGGATAGTTCTTCTCGTGGTTCTTCGGTTGTCTGGATGCATAGGCAACAACTCGGCCATGCTGATGTAGCACACACCCAAGTCCTTTGCTAGATGCGTCACAAAGTACTTCGAAACCTCCAGTCCTGTCTGGAATGATCAGAATTGGGGCCGAAGTTAATCTTCTCTTCAGCTCCTGGAATGCATCTTCACAAGCCTTCGACTAGACAAATACCATGTCCTTTCTCGTCAATCGCGTCATGGACTCAACGATATTCGAGAATTCTTGGATGAATCATCTGTAATAACCTACTAGTCCCAAGAAGCTTCGAATCTCCATCACGGTTTTAGGGATCGGCCAATTTCGAACAATTGCTACCTTCTCGGGGTCGACAGATATTCCTTCTCCCGACACGATGTGGCCCAGGAAAGCCACATTGTCTAGCTAGAATTCACACTTGCTGAATTTGGCATACAGTTGGTGTTGTCTCAAGGTTTCCAAGACCTTCCTCAGATGTTCTCTGTGCTCCTGAGCATCCTTTGATTAGATGAGGATGTCGGCGATGTAGACAACTACGAACTTTTCCATATGGTTATACAGTACCAGATTCATGAGACTAATGAACACCGCAGGTGCATTAGTCACGCCAAACAGCATCACTAAGAACTCGTAGTGTCCATATCTGGTCCGAAATGCGGTCTTGTGAACATCCTCCTTCTTTACATTCACTTATGATACCCGATGTAACAGACACTTTCCGGTTGTAAGTGTTTAATACGTATTCTGTTATTATGTGTGTATATCTTTGTTTGATTTTAGTTATTTAATTCGATCGCTCTTATGCGTGACTGGACCCCGTATTTGTGATCCTTTCGAAGGCGCGATCACTCCAGTATTTTCTTTATAATTTTAGGGACACCGTTTTTATGTAAGACGAAAGCGTAGTAATTTTAAAATCTTAATTATATTTTCAAATACAACATAATATTTTAAATATATTAATACCTTTTCAATTTACATTTTTTAAGATCTAATAAATTCTAAACCAATTTTCAAAATCAAGTCGTATTTAATATTATCCTAGCCGCAACCGCCCACATTTTTCTCTCCATCTATCTCGTTACATGAAACAGACCCATGCAACAACTTTCCACGTATCCACTCTCCTCCATATCTTGTAGTAACTAACCCCTCCCCCTATCAGTTTACATGCACATGGCCTGTCCCAACATTCACGCACATTCGTCATCTCCCTCCTTTCCTTCTTCAAAAACGAACACAGGCAAAGCCCCCCTCGAAAACACCAACCCACCACCCCCGACTTCCAACTACACCCCTAGCCACCCTCCGATGACCCAGAGCCGTTGTGTTTCCCCTAGCCAACCACCCTGACGCCATCTCCGACCAAGTCTCCAGACTCAGCCCCGCCTCTTCCCGCAGGCGCCACCTGCCTCCTCCAGTTCATCGCCCATCTCCGACCTTACCCCGCGCAGCGTCGCCTCCTTTCTGCGACCACCGCACACCCAGGCGACCCTATGCGCCACCTTTCCTTCCTCCCGAAGCCTGCGCCCACTCCGTTTGTCATGGCCCATTTTGCCATATATGGTATATATGTTTGGTTATGGGTGTAGTTGGCATGCATAGGGGTGACCCTTGAGAGGGGCTAGTGTGAAAGGGTTAGGGTTAGTGGCATACTTGTAAATAATTAGAAGTGTGAAGGGTAAATTGGTCTTTTAGCCAAGTGTGTGTGAAGTAATGGTGTGTGTGTGTGTATAGTAATGGCAAACTTGTAATTACCTATAAGTTGGGGGATATCTTGGTCATTGTCCTCATGGAATATTCCAAGGGAATATTCCTTTCTGAAATGAAAAGGAAAGAATATTCCTTGGAATATTTCTTTCTTAAATAAAAAGGAAAGAATATCCTTAGAATATTCCTTTCTTAAATGAAAAGGAAAGAATATTCCTTAGGATATTCCTTTCTTGGAGGGGAAGAAAACTAATATATTTATACCTCTCTTCCTACACTCTTCTCTATCTTCCTCTTTCTCTTCTCCTCATTTTTGTCATCACATCTTCTCCCTGTCATTTCTTCCCATGGGGGCTTTATGGAGTGGATGTAGGGTCTCTAATCTACAATTAAGAGAGGGCTTTTAAACCACCAAGAGGTAGGAATCCAACCCTAGCTCTCATGTTCATTTCATGTAGGAATCTAACACTAGCTCTTATGTTCATTTCATTGCATATTGATTAAAGCTTGCATTTTTAGGGTTTTTGGAAACCACTTGACATGGTGCATTCAAGTTTGAATTAATATGATGTATTGAATCATTTAATGTCATGAATATGATTTATGTTGCTTTGAATGTTTTGTTTCAATGATTATGTGAAATTACTCTCATTTAGAATGTTGGATGTTTAATTTTCCACTATTCTTTGCATGAAAAGTGCTAACATGAGAATAATGAAGGGATATGTGCAATTGGCTATAATTATGTGATGTAAAGTGGGAGCTTGAGGCCACCCTTACTTTTCGGCATAGGGTCTCTTGTAGCCCTAGTGCCATGGTGTTGTGTTGGTAAAGGAAAGATATGAAATGAGAATGAAATGGTATGAGAATGAGAAGTAGCCTTCATTAATTACCATGAAACATGGTAGTGTAGTGTGTTGTATGTTTTGGGGCTCTAGTCTTATATGTGATGGGAGGTAGGAGGGTGGACATGACATCCCCCAAAGTGGTTGTGGTGGTGGTATGTGGTTATGGATATGATGGGCATGGCACGTGAGTGCATGGCCCTTTGTTGTGATGATATGCGAATGAGTTATGTTTTTCCATGTGGGTAATGTCATCGGGACCACATGGTTTATCACATATGAATCTGGGACCTCTAGACATGCCTCACATTATAATGCCAGGTTTTTGCTTATTGACGTTGCAGTTTACTTCTCTTTCTATAGTACTCAATTTGTTTTGCAGGTCTTCCTTGGCCGTAGGTACGTGTTTCTGTTATTTATGTCATTTACATTTTCATATATGATGTGGTTATATGGTTACGTACATCTCCTTCCATGATATGGCATGAGTTAATTCACAGTTTATTGCATAACTGCATTGCATTCCATTGCACCATGTGAGCTGGGTTTGGATATCCTACTGGGACACGAATTGACGTGCCCCCGTTGACTTTCTAGGCATTGGTTCTTGGAGTTGGAGGCCCATTAGCTCAGATGGTTGGATTTGAGGATTGTGTGAGTGTGAGAGAGTGCTGGGTGTATGCTCTTGTACTTGGTGGGGGTGAGGGTTCTTATGGTATATGAGATTGTATAAGGATGTTGTATATGGACAGTTTGTATATATAACAGTGTTGAGTTGTTGGTTCTCTTTGTATTTCTGTGATGTTTGGAATGCTATAGGTACTATCCCAGCAGTGCACAGTGGACCTGCCTGTCTTTTACATTTCCTTTCGTAACACTCGCTCTTCGGGTATCCCTGGGATCCGGGCGTTACACCGTTCATCGCCAGTCTGTGCCTTGTCGATCTCCCCGCGCCCTTAGCCCACTCTCCAACCTGCAAGCATACCCCCTTTCCTCTCGAAGCTCAGCCCACATCCTCGCCGTGCCTTCCCACCTCCGATCCGTCGCTCTGCTTCCCTCTCAGCCCGTCGCAACCCCGGTGGCCAGAGCCACCCCGAGCAGCCGCTGTGGTTGCCTGAACCATTGCCTCCGCAGCCGCTTGAGCCACCTGCAGCGCCATCGAACTTCAGGCCTATGCCTGAGATCTTGAGGCCACGACAGTGTTCCCGAAGCACACGTTGCTGTTTCGAGACATTGTCGTGCCACAACTCCCCATCCGCTAAGTCTCGGCTCCATTCTCTATGTCACCGGTTAGTAACCCTATCTTACTAAGCTACAACCCACACCCTAGGTTAGAGAATGTAATAAAATCAAATTATTAGACGTCGTAAGGTTTATTTAATATTTTAATTATATCTGGACGAACCTAATTCAGTTGCATGTTTAATCAAACCAGAGAATCAGTCGTGCCATAACATGGTGCTCGCCAAGACGAACCTAACGACACCAAATCGCTGAAAACATGCAAATGTGCGAATTTATACAAATTATTGAAGTGTTAATGTTTAATTGCATTTTCTTTTAAAACAGAATTTGCGAAAAATTGACCCGTGAAATGATGTTCATAAAAATTACCATGAAAATCTACGCTTATTATATGACACGTTGACAGAAAACTTCGCAGGCTTAGGATTTAAGACTTCACAACGAAAATATTTGTTGGCAGCATATTTATTAATTTCCTTGTTTTAGAATGCGTTAAATGTCATATGAAAATACTGATTATTAATATGTCACCATGCTTCACTTCATGATGTACACACACTTAATAGAATGAACAATGATGGAATACCTTGAAAGTGATGGAATACCGTGAAAGTTTTAGAGTACCCTAAAAGAACTTGAATTCGTGAACTCGTGTATTGATTAGGCTGGCTCGTGTTCCAGCACAACATTTGGGGTGTGGTTAGGGTTGAGCGGCCATTAAGCATGTCAAAGGATCCCTCTTCAAGAGCACCACCCGCATGCGGTGGGTAGCGTCAATCACGGTTATACCCCCGTGAGAAGAAGCAATTCACTCACCACGTCTTAAAGGCGAGAACCATATGCATGATAGAAAACATTTGCATGGAACTTGAAATAATTGTTGCTACCTTACTCGCACATTAGAATTCTCATGTTTATAGTGCTTGCTTAAATTCATTAGAACTGCCATGCTTAGTAGTACTTTACTTTAAATCTTTAGAAATGCCATGCTTATAACTATGCTGCTAGTTAATTGTATAACTCTGACATTAGAACTGTTAATACTTCATAATCTGTTTAATATTTGTACACCTTGCCTTGGGTCGACTCACCTCTTACTTGCCAGACCCTTGCTGACATACATTCATGTTTTTAGAATGTATGTCAGATTACGAGACAGAGTACAAGGACCAGGAGTTATTTGAGACGGCTGACCCAGTGAGTCAGGAGTTTGCTGTTGACCCGGAGTCACCATGCGGAGGACTAGAGACTTGTGTTGTTGCCGCCTTCTTTATACTTGTTTTAGCACTTGTAGTAGGGTATGCTTTCTATGTTGTAGTTTCTTTTGGTCATGTTGGGGCCTTGTCGCTTTTATTTCGTGTACGAACCTCTGGATATGGCTTTAAATATATGAATGTTTTTATTTGTTCTGAATGCATGCAAGAAACCTGATATGTTGTTATCACAGACGCTTAGTGAACTCGAGCTTCACCGCTCCAGTTCATGTGGACCTTCGTAACGTTCTCACTTCCATTCGTTTTAAGAAGCGGGGCGTTACAGGTTTTTGTGGTGGCCCATACAGGCCATGCATTTGCGAAAAATTCAGAACAATAAGAACGCTGACATTAGCCATACATCTAGAGTAATCATGTATACGAGATTAATTTGAGGTTTTCTTGTCTCAGAATGGCAGGAAGACATAATACTCGAGCTGGAGCTGGTATTTTCGGAGGCAGACATGATGACATCTGCCAGATGCTTGTAGTCATGAGAGAGATGCTAGAGGTTCATCACCACCTGGTCCAGCAGGGACCACAGGCTGCACCAATTGCACCACCTCACCCTCACTTCGAGCCTGGAGCCAAGCAATTCCGGGAGATGCGTCCGAAGAGCTTCTCCGAAAAAGAGGGTCCACTAGCGGCCGAGGAGTGGCTTTGTGGCACTGAGGACGACTTGGGTCTTGCTCGAGTCAATCCGATCGAGTGGGTGGAGTTAGCTAAGAAGCCGTTGAAGGATAATACCTGCAACTGATGGGATGCTAAGGAGACCAGGCTGATCAAGCCAATTCCATGGGCTACCTTTCGGCTGAGATTTGATGCTCAGTACTTTCCCAAGGCTGCGAAGAGAGAGATGCAACAACGATTCATCAACTTGGTCCAGGGCACCATGACCGTTGATGAATATGAGTCTGAGTTCGCCATGCTGAGTTGCTTTACCCCTACTTTGGTGGCAGACCCAGAGGACTGTGCTCATCGCTTCCTACAGGGGTTGGATCTAGACATTTAAGCTTCGATGTCCTCTGCCACTTTTACGACTCACGAGGAAGTCCCGATAGCGGCGAGGAAGCATGAGCTGATCGTGAATCAGAAAAAGGTGCGTCAGGCAGGCAAGCATCCAATGGAGTTGCAGAGGAGTGCACCTAGGCCCATTACTCGTCCAGTTCAGACAACTCAATTCAAGAGGCCAGCTGCACCCGTCCCCAATCGAACTCGGCTGACTTGCTTTTCTGCGGCAAGCTTGGACATGTGCATGAAGAATATAGGAGGAATGTGAATCAGTGCCTAGTATGTGGATCGCCTAATCATACTGCTAGAGACTGCCCCCGCGACACTTAACCTGTATCTACTGGAGCACCTGGACCTGCTCAGTGAGTAGTACCTACATCTGGACAGCGTGGACCGCCTCTGGTTCCACAGAATCAAGCTTTTCAGCAGGCCAATCAGTCGAACCGTCGGGCGTTCACCATGACATCTGTAGAGGCTGAGGCTGAGGACGATGTGATCGTAGGTAACATCTAGACTTAGTTTTTACCTTGCTTATACTTTCATGCTTGCCTAGTTAGATCACTATGCTTAACTTAATTATATTATATCTTAGATGTCATCTTAGTTTCATCGCACCTAGCCCTGACCCTGTTTGATTCTGGGGCTTCTATGTGCATCTTATCTCGAAAGTTCGTAGCTAAACATTCGATTTCCACTTTCACTCTTCCCAAGTATTGGAATATCACGACTGGGAATGGTGTAGTGAAAGTTGCATTGGGATGTAGACCGTGTCCGTTGGTGATTAGTGGACATGAGTTATATGCTGGTTTCATTGTCTACGATCTACCCAACTACGATACAGTACTCGGCATTGATTGGTTAGGAGCTTTTTATGCCACGATCGCCTGTCACAGGAAGACAGTGGTATTCAAAATTCCTAACCACCCGGTGTTCGAGTTCGTCAGTGGAGGTCGTTCGCTTGGGCCTATCAAATTCTGGGCCCAGCCGAATGAATTAATTATTGCATCATTGATAGCTAGACCTGAGAAGCCTGCAGTAGCTAGAGATTTTGAAGATGTCTTCCCTAAAGACATTTTTGGATTGCCGCCCGATCGATTGTTGGAGTTCGGCATTGATCTTATGCCAGGAGCTCAACCAATTTCGAAGGCGACTTACCGTATGGCTACTGCAGAGCTGGAAGAACTGAGGAAGCAGTTGGATGAGCTATTGCAAAAGGGTTTCATTCATCCCAATGTATCTCCCAGGGGTGCACCTGTCGTATTGGTGAAGAAGAAAGAAGGATCGAGGAGAATGTGCATTGACTATCAGGAGCTGAACAAGGTCACAATGAAGAACAAGAACATGTTTCCTCGTATCACGATATCTTCGATCAGCTTGGTGGATCGAGAGTATTCTTGAGTTAGATCTCCGGAACGGATACCATCAGGTGAAGGTCAAGAGTGAAGATGTTCCCAAAATAGCTTTTCGGACCAAGTACGGGCATTATGAGTTTGTTGTCATGCTGTTCGGTGTAACCAACGCCCCTGTGTTCATGAATCTCATGATCTTATCTTCTATGATTTCCTAGATAACTTCGTGGTGATTTTCATAGATGATATCTTGGTATACTCGAAGAGCGAGGAGGAGCATATCGAGCATTTGAGGATGGTCTTAGAGACGCTCCGTCGTCATAGTCTATATGCCAAGTACAGCAAATGCAAATTCTGGCTAGACAGAGTTGCATTCCTTGGGCATGTAGTATCAGGTGCTGGCATTTCAGTGGATCAGGAGAAGGTCAAAGCAGTCAGTGAAGGGCCTACACCTCGATCAACGTCTGACTTTAGGAGTTTCCTTGGATTGGCGGGATATTATCATAGATTCATCAAGGACTTCTCGAGGATAGTGAAGCCTATGACGAGATTGACGTGGAAGGATGTCAAGTTTAGTTGGACAGACTCTTGTGAGCAGCCCTTTAGCACTTTGAAGGAGAGACTGACTACTGCACCAATCTCGGCTGTTCCAGATAGAAGTAGAGGCTTTGAGATATTCTGTGACGCATCAGGCAAGGGACTTGGATGTGTTCTGCATCAGCACAATCATGTGGTCGCATATGTTTTGCGACAGTTGAAGGTTCATGAGAAGAACTATCCTACTCATGATTTGAATTTAGCCACTGTCGTCTTTGCATTGAAGATCTGGCGACATTTCTTACTGAGCGAGAAAGTGAAAATTTTCACCGATCACAAAAGTTTAAAATACATATTCACTCAAAAGGAGATGAATATGAGACAACGTAGATGGTTGGAGTTGATGGCTGACTACGACATTGACATTCAGTATCATCCGTGGAAGGTGAACGTCGTACCTGACGCTTTGAGTCGACTACCGGAGGTGATGATTCTTACAGCTCAGTGGAAGTTACAGCAGGATCTGTGAGAGTTGGATGTTAAAGCTATTCTACCTGGAATCACCTAATCGTTGATGAACATGCAGATTCAGTCGATGATTGTAGATCGGATCAAGTCTGCTCAAGCTGGAGATGTTAAGTTGCAGAAGATTAGAGAGCAGGTTGAAGCAGGACTCCAGATCGATTTTCTTATCCACGAGGATAGATTCCTGAGATATGGCGGTAGGATCTGTGTACCTGCACGGGATATCAAAGAGGAATTGATGAATGAGGCACACAGTTCACCTTATTCCATTCATCCTGGTGGTACGAAGATGTAGAAGGATCTTCTTTAGAACTTCTGGTGGCTCGGGATGAAGAGGAGCGTGGCACGAAGCGTTGCCAAGTGCCTTGTGTGTCAGGTGAAGACTGAGCATCATCGCACTGCCAGAATACTTCAACCTCTGCCAATTCCGGAGTGGAAGTGGCAGCACATCACGATGGACTTCGTGACTGGCTTACCTCGGAGCACCAAACAGAACGACACAATCTGGGTCATCCTTGATCGATTGACCAAGTCTACGCACTTCATACCATTCCGAGTGGGATAATCCACGGAGATACTGGCGAGAAAGTATATGGAGGTAATGATCTGACACATACCTTTATGGTTTCTTTATAGTATTAGTTGTGATGTGAAACATGTCGTGTAGGAGATTGTACGACTGCATGGAGTCCCCGTGAGCATTGTAACCGACCGAGATACGAGGTTCACGTCTCAGTTCTGGAAGAGTCTACAGACCAATCTGGGTACCAGTTTGAAATTCAGCAGACGGATGGCCAGTCAGAATGGACCATTCAGATTTTGGAGAATATGATGAGAGCCTGCATGCTAGATTTCAAAGGCTCATGGAAGGATCATCTGCATCTGGTGGAGTTCTCCTACATCAACAACAATCAGACGAGCATTGGCATGGCGTCTTTTGCTGCTCTCTACGGGAGGAAATGTCGATCGCCAATGAGTTGGGATGACATAGGTGATAGAGAGTTATTGGGACCAGAGATGATAGTTGAAGCGGTTGATGTTGTGAGATATCAGGGACAAGCTTCAGATCGCCCAGGACCGTTTCAAGCATTGGGCAGATGCTAAACGGCGTCCAATAGAGTTTCAGCCAGGGGATCATGTATTCCTGAAGATCTCCCCAAATCGAGGAGTGATCTGCTTCGGGAAGCGAGAAAAGCTTAGCCCAAGATACATTGGACCCTTCGATGTGCTAGAGCGAGTTGGAGAGGTAGCTTATTGTCACGTCCCGTCTCCCAAAAACGGAAGACATGGGTGACGGGCCGCAATACGGGGTACCAATCATGAATGTGCCGCCATGAAAAGAAATACGCAGGCCACTGTAACAGCTAGACCAACATAGACTAAAAGTATAGCGTACTACAGAGAAGTACAAAAGGTAAATGCTCCAACACGACAGAATAAGTACTGCTAAGCGGCAGCAGACAAACAGCGGGAGCCTCTAGGGTCACACACAGAAGTGTTTACTAATCTCATCATCATGGCATCATCACAGGAACTGTACAACCCAGAAAGCATAATAGTAGTCATCCAGGGGGTAAAAAACTGAGGGGGTGCATAAAAGTAACTACAGCTCCTCCCACTCACCCTCGTGACCCAAAACCCATAATAACCACTCACAGCCTAGCTACCATGTGACCTAGACTGGAAAGTGCCACCCTCCTGACGTCTCTGCTAAGGCTGAGGACCCGCCGTCTCTTGACCTATACCTGTGGAGTAAGGGGACATGTCACAGCGTGCCCAGTAGGAAAACTCAACCATACCAAGGCTCTATCTAAGGGTTTAAAGTTTCAACGCTACAATCAGTAAACACGGTAAGGGAACAACACTAAAGGTGACAAATATTTAAATTTATTTATTATCCACTCTCCGCCCCGGTAGCCCGACAGGAGTGCGAGTGTACCCAACACAAACCAACACAGACCAACACAAACCAACACAGCCAGTCCCATCCTTTATGCCAACCCAATGCTTTGGTTATCCCCCACCCCTCCCAGCGTGTTCACCCTCCTCAAAAGTGGAAGTAGACACCTGGGATTTAATTTAATAAATTTTTTATTTTACAAGAAGTAGTGGCATGCGAAGCATAACTACCCGTAGGCCAAAACACTCGAATTCACATTCATTTTTCCATGCACTATTTGAAACAAACCAAGTCTCACACTTCCTACATCATTAGTCAAATACTCATCCTTTGTGCGTAGTTCTTCCGCATGCCACTCCTTTTCATTCAACCATCACCGTTTTATCAAGGCACCATATTTAAAAGACTGTTAAATTGTCATATGCAAGTTTGGGACCCAAACATCCACAAGTTGCCTAAACATGCAAGTAAAGGAACTAAATATCCACAATTGGCTTGATCAAACATGCAAGCATAAGAACCATCACATATTAAGAGATGAAGGCAAGTAATGTAAATGGAGCCACTTCCTTTTAGCATTAACATCAACATACTTCTTAAGGAAAGGAAAATGCAACCCAAATAATTAAGTTAATTAAACAAGCGACTAACCTAAGCATTTCAAAGAAGGGATTCCTAAAACTAGTTAAGTATTTATTGTGCATTGTTATTAAGTAATCCCCTTGTAGTAATTACATGACATATTCAAGTAGACACTTAGAAATAAATAAAAAAATGGGATCATTGAAGAGGAAAACTTATGAATGTTTGTAAGACTACCCACTTTAGCTTTAATATTATGTACTTTCAAAGAAAAATTTTATTTGTGAAGGAAAATGAGGAGTGGGTAATAAGAGGGTTAATTTTTGAAAAGGGAAACATAATGAATTATTATATGAATGCATGGTTAGAGTCTTTACAAGAGTTCTTGGAAGAAAGACATAAACTTTTTCAAAAACATTTTAACTTGAACAAAACCCTCTTACTAATTTTGGGGAAAATTACATTTTTAATGAAAGGAGATGAGGAGAAAGTGTGGGATTACATAATTTGAAGTCCTTTATAGAAACTCCTTAAGTAAAAACCTAATCTTTTTGAAAGTCATCAACTTTCCTAAAGCCACTTAAGAAACATCAAATTTTTAGCTTATCTTCTATAAGTTCCTAAAAATTTGGGCATAACCTCTCCTTAATTGTTGATAATCCAAGTTTTACAACATTACAAGAGCAAGGAGAATTTACCACACCACAGATTTTTAAGAAGAATCATTAATCCATGGAAATTACAAAACCACAACTTCAATTACAACAATGAACCAACTTAATTAGATCTAAGCGGGTTGAGATTCCCTACCCAAACCTTGAATATGATTGATTAGAGATCCTCCTTAAGCTTTATCTTCTTCACTTTCTTCCTCCTTCCCTTTTCTCTTCCCTTTTCTTTCTCTTTTTTCTTTCCCTTTTCCCTTTTTTCCTTTGCTGTTTTTTTTTGCCTCTTGCTGGTTCGGCCTTCTTGGGGGATAAGAAAAAATCAAATTGAAGTGGGTTTTGGGAATTAAAGAATGAGGTATGGGGTAGAGTGTAGAAGCTTCATGATTCTCATCCCATTTACAAGTTTGCCATTTCCCTTTTCTTTTTTTTTGTTATTTTTTGAAATCCTCTTACTATCCATCTTTAAATAAATGCCCTTCAAGATGTGATCATAATTACCACTCATGCCATTTAGGAAAATTTTGCTCCAAAACCCCCCTTTAATGAAAATTTGCAAATATGCCCTATTTTGGGTATAAATGCAAAACTCGTTGGGCATGAATGCAAATGTTGTCAAAACTTGGGCTATTGCATGAATTACTACTAAATATAAAAAGAAATATTGGTATTAGCACTTGTAGGTGTTGGAAATTCAATACTCCTCATGTGGTTTTGATGATACAAACATTATATTAACTCTATCTATGCAGATGTTATAGCACAAATCAACTAAGACAATCATCAAGTCTACATATTGCAAGAAGCATCCACTACAAGACGAAGCTTATCGATGATATTTTATATCTTGTAAATGAGATTAATTTTTATATTTTCCCTTGCAGCTACTTAGAATGTAAAATCCTTGATGATAATCTTTCTTAGTCATTTAAGATTCATCCTCAAAAATCATGTCAAAAATCCTATTAGTCGACCAACCACTGACACTAGTCGACTAATTTTAATATTAAAATATTTCTGTTCTAAAATTTCGTCAGACCCATTTTTAAGTCTCTAGGATCATTTTCTGGAAAATTCCTAAAATTTCATATTTTTAGTTGACCAACAAACTCTGTTAGTCTACCAGTCCATTTTTCAAAATAGTTATTTAAATGATTTATCATTTAAATAATATATTTTATTTCTGAAACTTAGAGCTGCCATAAACAGCTAGTTCCTGACAGTTTATATCTGTTTAAAGAAGTTTCTTTTCGTTTCTGGAAGTTACTTTCTGAAAAGACACCTCAACAGCCAGAATCCTAGTCAGCGGTTCTAATCAGTCGACCAGGCACCTATATTAGTCGACTAATAGAAAAAAAATTCCAGAATTTTTTGAAAATTTAGGCAGTTGTCCAACATTCAAAAACTACCTTTTTGGACTATAAATAGACCCCCAGACCCCTGCCTAAAAACACACGAAAATTCACTTTCTTTCTCTTTTTCTTAAGTTCACATCTCTCTAGAAAGTTAGTGATTTTCATATTTTCTTAGAGGAACCTTTGCAGAAATTTTTCCTCCATAGAAAGTCCAATCTTCAAGTTCGTTCTACTACAAGTTCCATCCAGAACCTTGGAGATTCAATCACCTTCCTTGCTCAATAATTCCATCAAGTATCAAAGCTATATGTGATATTGTTTCATACTCTTTCTTTTACTTTTGGTGAATCTCTTGTTGAAGAGATTGTACTAGTTTGCAACATAGAGAGTGTTGGTATCTTTGTATGTTGATTACTTGCAGGGAGCAAGTGTTTTAGTGGATTCAAATCTCTACGAGGTATAGGACTGGATGTAGGATCACAAGGATCCAAACCAGGATAAAAATTTCTGTGTTTGCGTTTGAATTATTCTGGATTGTGATCTTTTATTTTCCGCAATCTTATTGCAATTTTTTATTAACCTTTAATTTTACAATATCGTCGTGATTTACACTATTCACCCACTAGTGTATTTGGTGTGCCAGGAGATCCAACAATAGGTGTTACATCCTACCCTCCTTAAAACAAATTCCGTCCCCAGAATTCAAAAGAAAAGAGGGGCATATCCATACACAAGTGCAAACAAACAACTGGGAATTTCAAAGATATAAGGATCTTCATACAAACAGATGAGGATATTTCTCCCACATCGCATCCTCTCGCTCCCAAGTTAATTCTCCGGGAGACTCTTGTTGCCACATGACCCGCACCAAACTGATGGCCCTTTTTCTTAGCATTTTCTGTCTTCGATCGAGAATGGCCATCGGCCGCTGCTCATAAGTCAGATCCAGACGCACTTCTATTTTTGAATAGTCCACGACGTGATTGGGATCCCCTATATATCCTCTGAGCTGTGACACATGGAACACATTGTGTATATTCTCAAGATGCGATGACAGCACCAATCGATATGCAACTTCACCAATCCGAGCTGAAACTTCAAAAGGGCCAATGTACCTCGGGCTTAACTTCCCATATTTGCCAAATCGGATAGTTCCACGGATCGGTGAGATCTTTAGAAACACATAATCACCTGGCTGAAACTCCAAGGGACGCCTCTTTGTATCAGCCCATTACTAATAGCGGTCTTGTGCAATGCGAAGATTCTCTCTGACTGTCTGCACTACATCAGTCGTAGCAGCTACTAATTCAGGTCCAAAAAATTCACTTTCTCCGACATCGTCCCAGCACAAGGGAGATCGACAGTTCCTTCCATATAAAGCTGCGAATGGAGCATGCCAATTCTTGCCTGATAACTTTTATTATATGCAAATTCTACCATATGCAGATAATCTTTCCAGGATCCTTTAAAATCCAACATGCATGCCTTTAGCATATCTTCCAGGATCTGAATAATGCGCTTCGACTGTCCATCCGTCTAGGGATGATAAGCAATACTGAAATTCAGATGGGTCCCCAAACTAGCTGTAGGCTTCTCCAGAAATGAGATGTGAACCTGGTATCCCGATCTGATACAATGCTTACGGGAACCCCATGTAGTCTAACGATCTCGTTCATATATTTCTTGGCCAAAACCTCTGTGGACTGTCCAACTCGAAATGGAATAAAATGCGGTGATTTCGTCAATCGATCAACGACTACCCAAATCGTGTCATTCCCTTTTGGGTCCGAGGTAGGCCAGTCACAAAATCCATTGTCACGTGCTGCCACTTCCACTTTGGTATGGGGAGAGTTTGCAATAAACTTGCAGTTGTTTGGTGTTCAGCTTTCACCTACTGGCAGACGAAACATGAGGCCACGCTCTTTGCTACACTCCTTTTCATCCCATGCCACCAGTAATACTGCCGCAGGTCTCTGTACATCTTCGTCCCTCTATGATGGATAGAATAAGGGGAACTGTGTGCTTCCTTCAGCAATTCTTCCTAGATGTCGCCACTCGGCACACAAACCCGGTTTCCAAATCTCAGAGATCCATCCTCATGAACCCGAAAGTCAGTTCGGAGTCCTGTCTTCACTTGTTCTCGGATACATTTCAGCTTCGCATCCTCTGACTATGCAGCCTTGATCCGATCCATCAGGTCGGATCGAATCTGCAGGCCCAACATATCAGCCTTATCTCCCGAGAGTAACACCTCGATCTCCATCTGCCACAGAGCCCAACGAAGTTGTGGTTGAGTGGTTAACCTCATTGCTGCCGGAAGTCGACTAAGAGCGTCTGGTACTACATTAACCTTTTTCGGGATGATATTGTAGGTCTATGTCATACTCTGGCATCAACTCAAGCCACCGACGCTGCCTCATGTTGAGTTCCTTCTGGGTGAAGAAATATTTCAGACTCTTATGATCGGTGTAGATCTTCACATGTTCGCCCAACAAGAAATGTCTCCACAGCTTCAGAGAGAATATCACTGCAGCCAGCTCTAAGTCATGAGTGGGATAATTCTGCTCATGCACTTTCAACAATTTAGAAGTATAAGCTATGACCCGTCCATGGTGGTGAAGTACGCAGCCAAGCCCTTTGCCTGAAGCATCGTAGAAAATCTCGAATCCACCTGATCGGTCTGGAATTGTCAAGACAGGAGCAGTAGTCAGCTGATACTTTAATTCATCAAATGCACGCTGATAGTCCTCCGACCAAATGTAGGGGACATCCTTCTTAGTCATGTGTCAGAGGTGAGGCGATCTTAGATAAGTCTTTTATGAACTGTCGATAGTAGCCGGCCAATCCTAAGAAACTCCTGATCTCTGTGACTGTTCGAGGAATGTGCCACTTCTCCACTGCAGCAACCTTCTCCGGGTCAACCGACACCCCCTCTCCAAAAACAATGTGACCAAGAAACGCAACCTTAATTAACCAAAATTGGCACTTGCTGAACTTGGCATACAGTCGATGCTGTCTGAGAGTCATCAACACAATCCGTAATTGCTCAGCATGTTCGTCCTCATCCTTCAAGTACACCAGAATATCATCGATGAAGACCACCACAAACTTATCCAGATAGTCAAAGAAAACCTGATTCATCAATCTCATAAAGGTCGCTGGGGCATTAGTCACTCCAAATGGCATCACCAAGAATTCATAGTGCACATACCAAGTTCGGAATGCAGTCTTCGAACATCTGATCCCCGAACTTTCACCTAATGATACCCGCTCCATAAATCCAGTTTTGAATACACTTGATATACACCAAGCTGATCAAAAATGTCATCAATCCGAGGGAGTGGGTACTTATCTTTCACAGTCACTTTATTCAAATCTCTATAGTCAATGCAAATCCTCCGGGTCCCGTCCTTCTTGTTCACCAACAGCACAGGCGCTCCCCACAGTGACACACTCGGACGTATCAATCCTCTATCAAATAGATCAGTTAACTGATTGCGTAGCTCGGCCAATTCAGGTGGGGCCATACGATAAGGAACATTCGCAATCGGTTGAGTTCCCGGTATTAGGTCTATAGTGAATTCTAGAGATCTATCTGGGGGAAGTCCGAAGATATCATCTGGGAATACGTCTGGAAATTCCTGAACAACCTTTGGCAAAGTCAGCTCCGCCTCCATCGCCATCTCCAGAGATGATGCCTTAAACTTCAAAGGTTCAAGTGTCTCATTACCGCTACGAAACTCGAACTCCGGGTGGTCAGGGATCTGGAAGACTACCTTCTCAGTCTACGGTCTATAGTAGCATAAAACATCCCCAACCAATCCATTCCGAACATGGCCTCATAATCAGGTAATTCAATTACCAAGAAATCTGCATACAACTCCCGCCCCCTATCTGAACCGGACAATTATGTAACCCAGAAGCACTACATATAATCATGTTTCCCATGTGAACATTCCAACTAACAGCAAATAAGTCAACTACTATAGAATGCTTGGTCACAAATCGTTTAGACAGAAAGTAGTGGGACGCTCCAGAATCAAATAAAGACAAGGTGGGATGTGAAGCTATTCTAACAATACCTATAGCAGCAAGCCACAAAGAAATTCTAACCATCTAACAAACAGCTGGAAAAGGAACCATGTATTCTAAAGTAAGAATCAGGATCATACCAGATATCACCTGTCCTGACTGCTCGGCCTCAACTGCAGTCATCAGGAACTGCTGCTGTCTTTGGGGCCAGGAGCCGTCCTCTGGAAGCCCCACTGCAGAGGACACGAAGAAGGTCCCCTCGGAGCAGTAGGTCTCGGCCCCGGTGGTGCTGGAAGGGCCAATCACTGCAGTGCTGGCGGGAGAGTCATCTGCTGAGGCGGTCTGGCAGCCACTGGTGATACAGGAGGTCGGTCTCGGTGGGGGCAGAAGCTACTAATGTGTCCGACTTCTCTGCATATGTAACATTGTCTATCCATAACCCTGTAGTCTCTTGCCACATGTCCCGGCTTCCCAGACTTCCAACAAGAAGTCTCCCTCGACGATACTGGTGGAACTCCCGGCCGCTTAAAGGTCACAAGTTGGGTCGACCGAGGGGCAGTCCTTTGTGGCACAGCTGGTTGCCGGTCACTGGCCGATATCTTCCCCAAACTCCTCAAGTGTGCTCCGTACCGTCTGGCTACACTCAGTATGACCTCATGTGTCGTCAGCTCCTAGGTAGCCATAGCTCCTCTGACCTCAGGGTGTAGACCCATATGAAAACGTCTAGTTTGGGTGGCATCTGTCCCCACTAGCTCAGAGGCATACTTGCTAAGTAGGGTGAACTCTGCATCATACTTGTCCACCGTCCTACGGCCCTGAGTCACGTGCTCGAACCGCTGCCTCAACTCGTCCTTCATGGCCTCTGGGAGGAACTTGCCTCAAATCGCTCCCTAAAAGTCTTCCACTCCACCACCCCAGTCATATGCCTCTCCTGGGCATCCCACCAATCACTGGCCTGTTGTGTCAGTTGTCGCTTGGCGATCTCCACCCATCCATCTCGTGCAATACCGGACAGGGTCAGGTCATCCTCTATGTGTCTCAGCCACTCATCGACGTCAAAGCTGCTCTCCTTACCCGAAAAGTACACTGGATGCAACTCCCGAAACTGCTTGTAACTCGGCGCCTTCGGTGTAGGCGCCACCAGTCCAGCCACCCCATCCTCCTGTTGATGTAAGTGCTCCATGATCTCCATCAGGGCCTTTGCCAGCAAGGCTGACTCCGAGGTCCTGTCTCTGAATGTGGGTCCACCACCAGAAGCCCCGGACTCTCTGTACCCTCCATACGTCCTGTTTCCAGCCTCCATCCTACGAAAGGAAAATAGAACAGATTGAATTAGTACCACAACTGAAGTATTGGAGCATAGCCCATGGCGTCCATATGCATATCGCAGTGCGCGCGAACCTGCATGGGCCACCACAAAACCAGTCACGCCTCATCTCCCAAAAACGGAAGAAAGGGGTGACGGGTCGCGATACGGGGTACCAAGCGTGAATGTGCTGCCATGAAAAAAATACGGAGGCCACTGCAACAGCTAGACCAACACAGACTAAAACTATAGCGTACTGCAGAGAAGTACAAAAGGTAAATGCTCCAACACGACAAAATAAGTACAGCTAAGCGGCGACAGACAAAAAGCGGGAGCGTCTAGGGTCACAGACAGAAGTGTCTACTAATCTCATCATCATGGCATCATCACAGGAACTATACAACCCAGAAAGTACATTAGTAGTCATCCAGGGGGTAAAAAATTGAGGGGGCGCACAAAAGTAACTACAGCTCCTCTCACTCATCCTCGTGACCCAAAACCCACAACAAGCACTCACAGCCTAGCTACCCTGTGACCTAGATTGGGAAGTGTCTAAAGGGTTTAGCGGATCCAATGGCTTCTCTTTCGACTAGTGCATTGTCCGTCCTTCGCCCTACTTGAGAGCGAAGGCCGGACAACCTTGCACAAAATAACGCAGCGGAAGCGAAAATAAAGATATAAAAACTTATATAAACATTATATATAAACTATCCCTATGTGCATAAAACCCAAGCCAAGAAAACGCTACTATCTCGGGGTTGGGTCCAGACCAACCCCTGAGGATACTACTATCTAACTAACTACTTTAGCTACTGCAATTAAAATAATGCACATTAATTAAAACTAAGGTTGAGAAAACTCAACATACCCGTAACTCTTGCCTTGCAGCAAAAGTGTTACCGAAGGCAATCAATTGCCCTTCCCGCACGAGCCGCTCCGATCCCAGCAATCGCTTGCTCCGATCCCAGCAACTTCTCGTCGCCGAGCCAACCACTTGCTCTAGAAAGTTTCACTTGAATGGATCCAACGCCTAGGCTTCAGATCCGATCTGAGTTCCTCCGATGCCTTGCTAGGGCTCGATCGAAACAAAGAATGAGAACGAGAACTTATAATTTAGCTTCCAGATCAAGGCTTGTTCTTAATTTGAACTACCTTGATCATTGGCTGGTGCAAGTTTCAATGAGGAGACCACCCTTCTATTTATAGGGAAAGTGAGGAGCTTCTCAAATGAAACAGTCGATGTGGGACAAAAAAACAATTAAATATGGGAATGGATTTTTATAGTTCAAAACTATAAAGAACCATAGATAATTCGTTTCTCAAGCAAAAACTTACATATTATATATGTAAATCGAAGTGCTAGATGAGACGAACGCATAGGAAGAAACGGCACCTCATTTGGACTTCGTTTGACCCCTCAACCTCAAGATTGAAAATCTGATTTTCGGAAAAAATTGAAGAACAGCGATCGGAATCGCGTTCAGGGATGCAACTCCCGAAACTGCTTGTAACTCGGCGCCTTCGGTGTAGGCGCCACCAGTCCAGCCACCATATCCTCCTGTTGCTGTAAGTGCTCCATGATCTCCATCAGGGCCTTTGCCAGCAAGGCTGACTCCGAGGTCCTGTCTCTAAATGTGGGTCCACCACCAGAAGCCCCGGACCCTCTGTACCCTCCAGACATCCTGTTTCCAGCCTCCATCCTACGAAAGGAAAATAGAACAGATTGAATTAGTACCACAACTGAAGTATTAGAGCATAGCCCATATCGTCCTTATGCATATCGCAGTGCGCGCGAACCTGCATGGGCCACCACAAAACCAGTCACGCCTCATCTCCCAAAAACGGAAGAAAGGGGTGACGGGTCGCGATACAGGGTACCAAGCGTGAATGTGCTGCCATGAAAAAAATACGGAGGCCACGGCAACAGCTAGACCAACACAGACTAAAAGTATAGCGTACTGCAGAGAAGTACAAAAGGTAAATGCTCCAACACGACAGAATAAGTACAGTTAAGCGGCGGCAGACAAACAGTGGGAGCGTCTAGGGTCACAGACAGAAGTGTCTACTAATCTCATCATCATGGCATCATCACAGGAACTATACAACCCAGAAAGTACATTAATAGTCATCCAGGGGGTAAAAAACTAAGGGGGCGCACAAAAGTAACTACAGCTCCTCTCACTCATCCTCGTGACCCAAAACCCACAACAAGCACTCACATCCTAGCTACCCTGTGACCTAGACTGGGAAGTGCCTGAAGGGTTTAGCGGATCCAAGGGCTTCTCTTTCGACTAGTGCATTGTCCGTCCTTTGCCCTACTTGAGAGCGAAGGCCGGACAACCTTGCACAAAATAACGCAGCGGAAGCAAAAATAAAGAGATAAAAACTTATATAAACATTTTATATAAACTAGCCCTATGTGCATAAAACCCAAGCCAAGAAAACGCTACTATCCCGGGGTCGGGTCCAGACCAACCCCTGAGGATACTACTATCTAACTAACTACTTTAGCTACTGCAATTAAAATAATGCACATTAATTAAAACTAAGGTTGAGAAAACTCAACATACCCGTAACTCTTGCCTTGCAGCAAAAGTGTTACCGAAGGCAATCAATTGCCCTTCCCGCATGAGCCGCTCCGAACCCAGCAACCGCTTGCGTCGATCCCAGCAACTTCTCATCGCCGAGCCAACCACTTGCTCCAGAAAGTTTCACTTGAATGGATCCAACGCCTAGGCTTCAGATCCGTTCTGAGTTCCTCCGATGCCTTGCTAGGACTCGACCGAAACAAAGAATGAGAACGAGAACTTATAATTTAGCTTCCAGATCAAGACTTGTTCTTAATTTGAACTACATTGATCATCGGCTGGTGCAAGTTTCAATGAGGAGACCACCCTTCTATTTATAGGGGAAGTGAGGAGCTCCTCAAATGAAACAGTCGATGTGGGACAAAAAAACAATTAAATATGGGAATGGATTTTTATAGTTCAAAACTATAAAGAACCATAGATAATTCGTTTCTCAAGCAAAACTTACATATTATATATGTAAATCAAAGTGCTCGATGAGACGAACGCATAGGAAGAAACGGCACCTCATTTGGACTTCGTTTGACCCCTCAAACTCGAGATTGAAAATTTGATTTTCGGAAAAAATTGAAGAACATCGATCAGAATCGCGTTCAGGGAAACCCCCCCTGCAGTGCCACATGGCGCGCCCGGAGCGCGCCACGTGGCGCGCCCCGGGCGCGCCACGTGGCGCGCTCCTATTTGGCGCGCCGCTCGCGATGACGCGGGCGGCAGCCCGCCTTTTGCTGCGCCCGCTTCTGCGAGCGTAGAAACTTGAGTGCGGGCCAGTGGGGCCCGCACTCTGCGTCAGCTGACGCTGACGCGGGGGCCCGCATCAGCGCGCAGACGTCAGCGGGCCCTTGCGTCAGCGCGCCAGGAGGGGGGGTTTTTTTTTTCTTCTGTCCTATTTACAGAAAAGTCTCTTGTAATTCCACTAATTACAAAATGATTCTTTTGAGCATAACTTGCTCATATGATCTTCGATTCAGGTGTGGTTTCTTCCTATGCTCTTCTTAGAATGTCCACTACATTCCTAAGCATATAATGTCCCATTTATTATTGTATCGTATACAAATGATCTGAGGGAACCATCCCTCAACATTTCTCCCACTTGCACTCAGGATCATTTATCCCGAGTACAAAAGCTATCTGCAACTTCCTTGCAGTATCAGTTCTCATGCATCATAATGCATTATTCCCCTTTCTTTTACTAGACGTAAGACCACTCTCTTTGTGAGACCCTACAGCCTGACCCTACTATAGGTTTGGGTTCGTGACCCTAGAAGGCAGTGACCACGAGCAGTAGTTCCCATCACTGTTTCGGCATCATAATTATGTGGTTGACCCATTTAAAATCGTCGGGACTACCAAGACTGTGTCCGTGGTGAATACCGCAGTTTTAATCCTTTCGTCAAGACTATGTTGTTTATTCAAGTTTAGGGTATGGTAACATGTCAACCCCACCAACTTGAAACTGGTCAGTTACATCGGTCTTTAGTTAAATACATGTTGAACTTCTTTCAACATACTTTGATCAAAGATTTTCACTAAAGCACCGAACCAACACATACAACACTAACTCTCCTTAATAAGAGAGATGAATCCTTTCTTAGACACAACTCCCCTCACACGCTTCAAGTGCCACCCAACCAAAATCCTTTCGACAAGTAAAGCCTTGAAGCTAGGAAGATGATCTAAGTGACACCATTCACATGCAGGTTTGTTCAATGTCCTCAAGTCATAGGACCAACTTGCCTATCATCACTAAAAGTTATCATTGACATTTTAAATTAAGTTTAACCAAATGATAACCTTTTATGAGTCGTTGAGTGAACTCATTCTCTAATGAGCACCTGTGTCTTGTTTCTGACTTCACCAAGTCAAACGATTACGAGTTCATCGTTACTAATCCATAGTGAATACAAAGACACAATGGTCTTTTTGATGTGTCGATATCCTCTTCTTGACATATCAATGACCACGAACCAGTTTAAGACTTTAAGCTCCAATCGGTAAAAATAGTTTCTCATAATCGCGATCGGCATCAAGATAAGTGTATACCTTGCTATAAGTCTAAGGAAATTATCTAAGTATATAAGATGACACAAATGCACAAAGATAATTTGATACCAATAAATTTATTTAATTCATGAATAAGATGTTTTACAAGACAATGTGCCTCATAGGCATACAACTCTCAAAAAAGACATCTACCACTCACTACAAGGCCCACTCTTTATGGTATTTCATACCGCTTTTACACATCAGTTTCTCCAAACGATCACGTGCAAGGGCCTTTGTAAATGGATCAGCTAAATTCTCTTCAGACGAGACCCTGAGGATTTCTATGTCCTTCCTCTTCTCAATGTCACTTATCAAGTGATATTTTCGAAGAATGTGTCTGGATCTCTTGTGGAATCTGGGTTCTTTGACCAAGCTCATTGTGGCATTGTTATCACAATACAACGGTATTAGATCTATAACAGTAGGCACCACTCCTAGCTGGCTCACAAACTTCCTAATCCAGACAGCTTCCTTTGCTGCATCATTGGCCGCTATATATTCGGCCTCCATAGTTGAATCAGCAACTGTATCTTGCTTTGAACTCCTCCAGCTCACTGCACATCCGTTGAGAGTGAAAATGTATCCTGAAATTGACTTGCTATCATCCACGTCACTCTGAAAGCTGGAATCCGTGAAGCCCTCAATTTTGAGTTTTTCACTTCCATAAATTAAAACTAGATCTTTTGTTCTTTGCAAGTACTTGAGAATCGTCTTGACTGCTTTCCAGTGTTCTTCTCCATAGTTAGACTGATATCGACTTACTGCACCTAGTGCAAAAGCGACATCAGGTCTGGTACATATCATGGAATACATGATCGATCCAACTGCCGAAGCATATGGAATATTGCTCATGCGTTCTCTTTCCAAGTCAGTCTTTGGAGACATCTTCTTGGGAAGACTTATTCCGTGATTTGCGGGTATAAACCCACCTTTACTGTTTTCCATGTTAAACCGTTTTAACACAGTATCAATGTACCTAGATTGGGAGAGTCCTAGCATCCTTTTAGATCTATCTCTATAGATCTTCACACCTAGTATATAGGATGCTTCTCCAAAATCTTTCATGGAGAAGTTAGTTGATAACCAATCCTTAACAGATTTCAACATTGGTATGTTGTTACCTATTAAGAGAATGTCATCAACATAAAGTACGAGGATGACTAAATTGTTTCCACTGGTTTTCTTATAAACGCATGGCTCATCTTCATTTTTAATAAAATCAAACTCTTTGACCGTATTATCAAATCGGATGTTCCAGCTCCTGGATGCCTGCTTCAATCCATAAATGGATCTATGCAGTCTACACGCTTTCCCTTTGCTCCCACTGACTTCGAAACCTTCCGGCTGAGACATGTAAATATGCTCTTCTAAATCACCATTTAGAAATGCAGTTTTTACATCCATCTGCCAGATTTCGTAGTTGTGATAGGCAGCAATAGCGAGTACGATCCGGATGGATTTGTGCATGGCTACGGGCGAGAAAGTTTCGTCATAATCTACACCTAGAATCTGACGATAACCTTTCGCAACAAGTCTAGCCTTGTACGTTTCTATTTTTCCATCTGTACTGATCTTCCTTTTGAAGATCCATTTGCAGCCAATAGGAACACTTCCCTTAGGCACATTCTCTAAAGTCCAAACTTCAATAATGTGCATGGAATCCATCTCAGATTTCATTGCATCCAGCCATTTCTTAGAGTCTTTACTCTGAATGGCTTCTTGGAAGCTAATAGGATCATCTTCAACTAAGATGCTATCCTCAACTCCTCCATCTACGAGAAACCCATAGTATCTTTCTGGAGCTCGAGAAATCCTATTTGACTTCCTAATAATTGCTTCAGGAGCATCAGGCTCTGCCTCTCCCACTGGTTCCGTGATCTGTTCATGTGTTGATTCAGTTTCTAGACTTTCGTTCAGTTCTATTACCTCGCCATTAGACTCCTTCACAAGGAATTCCTTTTCAAGAAAGGTGGCGTGTTTGGACACAACAATCTTTTGTTGTTCCTGGTGATAGAAAATGTGTCCCGTCGAGTGACTAGGATATCCAATGAATCTACACATAACAGACCTATCCTCCAGTTTATCTGGATTAAGCTTCTTGACATACGCAGGACAACCCCATACCTTAATATGTTTAAGGTTTGGTTTCTTCCCGTTCCATATCTCATATGGTGTCATTGGCACGGATCTAGATGGAACTCTATTAAGGATATGGGTAGCAGTTTCCAGGGCATAGCCCCAAAGGGAGATAGGTAACTCAGAGACACTCATCATTGATCGAACCAAGTCTAACAAGGTACAATTCCTTCTCTCTGACACACCATTATGTTGAGGTGTGTAAGGAGGAGTGATCTGAGAGAGAATCCCATTCTCTTTTAAATGCGCAAGGAATTCATGGCTCAAGTATTCTCCTCCTCGATCAGATCGAAGAATTTTAATACTTTTGCCCGTCTGTTTTTCAACTTCGTTACGATACTCTTTGAATCGCTCAAATGTATCAGACTTGTGCTTCATCAAGAACACATGTCCGAACCTAGAGTGATCATCAGTAAATGTAACAAAGTATGAATAACCTCCTTTTGCTAAAGTAGACATGGGTCCACATACACCAGAATGTACTAGACCCAAGAGTTCACTAACTCTTTCCCCTTGACCCGCAAAGGGAGTTTTAGCCATTTTACCTTTGAGACAAGACTCGCAAGTGTCGTACGACTCATAATTCGAGAGGTCAAGAGACCCCTCTTTATGCAACTTGCTAAGTCTTTTCTCTCCGATATGGCCCAGTCTACAATGCCAAAGGAAAGTTTCATTAAATCTAGATTCCTTACGTTTTCGTGTGTTAACACTTAACACAACGTCATTAGACAGAGTGTATACACCATTATTCATTGTTCCAAATCCCAGCAATTTATCATTAAAGAAAATGTTCATAACAGATTCATCAATGGTAAATTTATATCCATCTTTGGCCAAAGCCGAAATGGAAATAACGTTGCATAGGAAATTTGGTATATAATAACATTGTTTCAAAAACAATGTGGCACTGTTTGCCAAGGTGTGCTTTCGGTCTCCTACGGCTTTAGCAGCTACACTAGCTCCATTACCGACTTGAAGAACTATTTCGTCCTTTCTTAAGTTTCTAAATGTGCTCATACCTTGTAAAGAATTACAAATATGAGTACCCGCACTAGTATCCAATACCCATGCGTTAGAAGTTACAGAAAGGACTATACTCTGTATAACTAATACCTTAGAAGTCGAGACATCAATATTGTAACGACCACTTTTCGATGCACTTTGTTCGTGCACGTGCTTTTGGCCGTGCACGTGTTTGTTTTAGACTTTGTTTGCTTGTGAACACTTTGTTGTGTCATGTCGTTGTGAACGTCTTTGAGAGTATTAAATAGTGGCACTAATTTGGAACGACATTTCTCGAGTCGTTTTCCCACAATTTAATCTTATTCGATGAGACGTTGCGATGTTCACTTTTGACGGGAGACATTTCTATTTTTAGTTTCGTCGTCCGACGTTGAAATTGAGATCCGTCTTCTTAGTTAGCTTTCTTTCGTCATCACGATCACCACGATATTTATTTTATAATTTTTGAAGTTCATTTGACCACTTTTATATTTTTAGCAAGGTTTAAAATATTTTTAAAAGCTATGTTTTAAATTAATTTCGGCAAAATAAAATTTATTTGAGTTTAAAACATTTTAAATAATTTTTGAGCCAAATTCCAGCTCATTTGGGCCGCATCCAAGCCTAGGGTGAGTTATAGATGGTGAGATTTGAATTTTAAATATTTTTAAACTCCTAATCCCATTAGGATTAGCCCTAGACCTAGTCAACCCATCTACACTATATAAACAACCTTTAGGAAGACCTATTTTCGCAAGAAATTAACCATAGCCGCTTCCAAAACCCAAAATTTCACATTGCGACAGCCATCTCCCCGCACGACGGAGGAAAACACGCCAAAACCCCCGCACCGACAGGCAGCCCCCGCCGCACCAAGCCCGCTCCGCACCCCGCTGCATCGACCCCGCTCCGTTCTCCCGCTCCGACCGAGGGGAGCCCTCGGTCTGA
Source organism: Scilla litardierei (assembly GCA_030789695.1). NCBI lineage: Eukaryota > Viridiplantae > Streptophyta > Magnoliopsida > Asparagales > Asparagaceae > Scilla > Scilla litardierei. The sequence goes on along the minus strand of CM061133.1, from coordinate 285,304,549 downwards.
CCGAGAGCTTGGCCCGCTCACGCCCGCATCCCCGCACTGCACAGCGCCCCGCTCCAAGCCCCCGCTCCGCTCCATGCCCGACCGAAGCCCCCGCCTGCACCGACCGAAGCCCCGCTTCGTTGCAACGTTGCAACGTTGCAACGCACCCGCCAAGCGCCCGACCGGCGCTGTCTCCCGCACCGACCGAGGATTTCCTCCGCACCAAGCTTCCGCCCGCTCCACTGCACACCCCAAGCGCTGCAACCCCGCTCCCCTAGTGCCCGACCGAGAGATCTCCTAGCACCAAGCGTGTCTGACCGAGAGCCAAACGTCGCAACCCCGCACCCGTCGCACCGCTTGCCACCGTGGGCCTCCCAAGTTCTCCAGAGGTATTGTGGGTCCCCTATTGGTCCCTAGGACTACTGTGAGCCCCACCTAGATGCTTTCTCTCCGACAATTTTCCGCGTACGACGTTGCGACACGTCGTAGCCCGTCTTCGCACGTGCTAGCTTTGGAATCTGGATTCGTCGCTCCGGTTGCTGCTCTGAACTTGCCAGCGAGGAATCTATATTGGAATCAGGACTTAGAGCGCGTTCTTTTATTCCAACCCCTGGCGTCGCTACCCGACGCCAGTGTAGCTTTCGCGTCGTGTTGAGGTAACGCTTTGCACCCCTAGGACCCCCAACCCAATTACATGCTAATCAAGACTAAAATCAACGTTTTTAAAGTATTTTAAATGTTTTAGAATTCACTAATCAAGATTAATAAAACGGATGTAGGCCGGTGGACTTGTGCACGTAGGATTTTGTGACTTGGACTCGTTGGACGGTGTTTCTCTGACGTGATACTTGCAGGCAAGTGAAACTTGACAACTCTTGTGTAGGGCCATGTTTTTAGGCCACTTCCTTGTTTTTAGCGTAAAAGAGACTAGTCAGTGAAAAGATAGCTGGCTAGACGCCTACTTGATCTAGTTTGACAACGAAACTAGATCAGTCACCTAAATTGATCTAGCTTGACAACGAAGCTAGATCCAACTCTTTAACTTGTTGATCATGCATACTAAACTTTCATGTTTACTTTCCTTACCTGTACGCCTTACTACTTGCCATGTCATGTCATCCATGCATTGAATGTAGCATTCGTAGCACACGCTACAATACTTGTACTTGTACTTCCTTGTCCGGCTAGGTGCACCCCTACGCCATCATCAATAATACTTTCTGGACTCATGATTTAGAAGCAGGCCTCATGTGTTGGTCAAAAACCAATGCCCGATCTCCTTGTCCGGCTAGGTGCACCCCTATGCCATATTGAAATACACTTCCTGGCTCGTGATCCAGAAGCGAGCATACACGTTCGGGGGTAAGGCCCTGGCTCGATACACGTGAGGGGTAGGGATAAGCGATCACTTGAGCTAGGAGTTGGCCACGCAGCCACTCTAGCCAAAAGGCGTAATCTCTGTGCACGACGTGCTTACTTTACTTTACTTGTCTTGTACTAGTGAGTGTTTCTTGTAAAACTTGACCTCAATGCCATGCTCGTACTTTACTTTACTTTACTTTACTTTTTGCACTCATACCTTAACTGCCATGTCATTGCATTCATGCTAGGACTGCTAGGTTGCTTTACCTACTTTCAGTTTCCTTGCACAAGTCTCTTGTAGACTTGCTGACATGTGCCCCTTGCTCTTTTGGATGTCACATGTTAGACCTTGAGCCAGAGACCGTTGCTGAGTACGTGATGTTTTGCTGACGCTGAGCCTGAGTCCATGTCTGCCCAGGAGGAGTTTTGTGGACACCGGTGACCTCTCCTGGTGACCTTGCTGAGCTTTCTTTTGTTTTAGGTTTTGTTGTTAGTTGTCGGTGCGTGGCACCTTTACCTTGTACGTTGTACTTTTGTTGGCCATGTGTGGGCCTTTAGACTCTTTTTCTTTTCAGCCTGGTGGCTTTTTCTGTGATGTTGAAACTTATTTTATGGATATTCTGAGATGTCTCTTTTGTCTCACTTCATTATTATTATCTTTGTTTCGTTTCGCGTTGCAAGGACCTGCTATTTAAAGTTGATTGACGTTTATCGGACTTGCAGCTTCGTAGCTTCAAGTCTGAGCAGACCTTCTCACGCTTCGCCTCCATATTTTTGGGAAGCGGGGCGTGACAGGTTTTGTTGGTGGCCCATGCAGGTCCGTCTTGCAATTGCGAATTAACGGAACAACGACAATAACGGAATGTCCATTAAATAAATTGCAACATCCGAGTCATAAGCCATGAGTCTAGTCATTTTTCCTATGTCACTAGGTAGTAAGAGACTTAGTTAGACGTCTGTGTTTGCTAGATAGAGGCCCTGATTGTTAGTTAGACTCCCTGCTAGCAATTGATTTAATCGTCGTAGGAGTTACCTTGGTGGTCCTTGTCTACCCCTGACCATAGTAGACTTCTAGAATTCCTTCAGTCGTTCGTCTGGGTTCGTCGACTTCGGACCAAGCTGAACGCATTTCATTACCGTCTAGCCCTTAGAAAGTCTTAGCGCTTAGTTTCTTAATCTTTGGTTGGTCGACTGTAGGAGTTTCCCGTAGGTTTTCCTAAGTCATATCCTAGGCGTGTTTATGTTTCGATCATGCGACCAATTCCTTGCCTCAATTCACGTGATCACCACATTACGATAATCGTTGACTTTCAAATGTCCTCCTTCGCAAAACTGGATTTTTCCAAAGTTATTTTTTTCGATTTTCCCTTATTAAAAGTTTTCGCTAAGTTTAAATTTTGTTTTAAACTCTCTACGTATATATATTCAAAAATTCCTTACCTTCTGGGCGAGTCAAAAATTCCTTGTAGATTCTGAAGTCTATTGGTGGTAATTATAATTACTATCTCGTAACCATTTTCTAATCTATATTTTTCGCATTTCGGTTTAAAGACTCTATTACTATTTTGAAAATTCGAGATACCATTTTTCCTAAACTATGAGATTCATTTTAATCGCTTAGCATACATACTTTAAAATCTTTTCCAAGCTAAATAGAATTTCAATTACTATATATATATATATATATATATATATATATATATATATATATATATATATCAGTTTTAGGATCCGTGGTACTCGTACTTAAAGATCTTTGTATAAATCAGTTCGTTTGGCAAGACCGGGTTTCTCTAAAAGTATTTTCAATATTATTTATTTAAAATTTCTCTTCAGTTTTCAGACTTGGAAAACATTCCTTACACCATAGTTAACTTAATTTCATTCTCTGACTTTCAAAACTTTTGCCAACATTATATTAAACTACTGACGTATAATATTTTCTAAACCACGTCCTTAATATTCGTGTAAATGATTTACTTCCTCTTTTAATGATTTTATATAAACCAATAAACCATTTTCTCTTATTATGTATACTCGACTCAAACTTATTTTGAACAACTCGTTTCTTCGATCTCCAAATATTTTATACATACGAGGATTCCAACTTTTGAAGCACAACAGTTTTCAATTTCACGTGTTTTAGCTTTGCTAATTGCACTATTTTCCTTCTGTATCCGATGAGGGTATCACTACACCCCTTTCCTCTACCTAAGCATTCACGATTGATTCGCTGTTCCACCTAACCAAGCTGTCTCCTTTTAGTCGTCCTATCTGAATTCGTGCTTATCGATCCTTCCCTCGTCACGCTTTCGACCTCCCTCTACTGCTTAGGCTTTAGTGCTCGTCAATAACTGTGTCAACTCTAAGTTGTTAGTAGGCCCTTGGATCTTGTGATGTTGTCGTAGTGAATGTACCTAAGTTGTCTATGTGGGCTTGAATGAGTGTACTCCCCCATAGTGTATTAATGTTTGTCTATTGTGTGATATATATATACTTAGAGTTATTCGTGATATTATGAAGTTGTTTGTGTGTTAGTATTTATAGATTTGTGTGTGGTTAGCTATACCATACTAGGGATGTCTGTGCATTTAGGAATCAGTGTTGGGATGTCCAGTGGGGCGTATGTTGTTGGAGATACTTATGATGGTTGAATAATATGTTGGTAAGGATGTATAATGATACTAGGGTAATTATAGTTAAATGTGCATGTCTATTATATGACCCATATGTTTGTACGTGTGAGCGCGTGCTCGTACGAAGATATGTTTTGTGCTTAGACGTAAGTAGTTATGTTTTGTTGCATGAGTATATAGGTGATATACATATGGTAGTAGGCTATGGTGTGAATATATGTTACATGTGTGTGACTATACGATGAATGCGTAGGTAATAGGGAGTGTATTATAATTATACGTGTGCTGAAGTCTGCATTATTATTATGGTATATAGAGTAATTGAACTATGTGAGTATTATCTGACTAAATATTAAGTGTGATTGACTTATGGTATGTATATGGTTGTATTGGTAGATATATATATATTGGAGTGGTATCGGTATAGATATAGATACCGTGTTACGTATATAATGTAATCTGATATGTGTATTGAGTCTCACTCAAGCCTGAGTGGGTATACTCTAAGTATATTGTTATATATGACGGTGGTTGCATATAGCAATGTTTGATGTATGTATAGTGATAGGAGTGTTTGTGTCTGGTTGTGTTACGCACATGATTGTGGGTCGCTATACCAGTATATAGTTATAGGTGTTGGTCTTGTGGTATAGTTAATTACTAAGGACTTGCCTGTGTGAACGTATGTGTGCTAGCTAAACCAGGTGTGTAGATGTGCTGGATATATAATGGTATGATTGGTGTATGTGAATGAAATGTTAGCGTGTATGGGTGTGCACCATGCATGGGTAAATATGTGCCTAGTTATAAGTGTTGGTGACTATGGTATGTGTGGCGTGTCGTGAATATAGTTATAGGACCGTATGTAATGTGAATGTATGGTGAAATAATTGCATGCATTTGAATGAATATATATTGTGAAAATATAGTAGTGGTGAATGTATACTAGATATGGTAAAACCTGATTTAGTAGTGGTATGGTGTGACTACATGTGGAAGTGTTTGATATAAGATGTATACTAGGAGATATAGGGAGTAGTGTATCATTATTGTTTGTGCATAAGTAGCTACCTATACGTAGAAAATGATTGTATTTGCTAGTGTGAGACCATACTTATATGAGTATCTGAAATATTGTTTTGTGTTAGGTAAGAGTAGTTATATAAGAGATGTATGCTTATATGTATGATTGAAATACGTGTATGAAATTGACTGACTGTAATAGGTATAAGTGTATAATGTACGTGAATATATATATATATATATATATATATATATATATATATATATATATATATATATATATATATATATATATATATACATGCTGGTAGTGTTAATCCATACAATTATATACCCCAGGGAAAATAATGGGTGAACCCGTTGGGCATTAGAGCACACATCCACCCGTTACAAATTTAACGGTCTCAAAACGTGCGAATTTGATGAAATGCCTTGATCGAAGGCCAAATGGCATTATTTCTCAACCATTATTTTTTGAGGGGGGTATAACAACATATAATGAGGGTGGAAAAAAGAATTTTTGAAAAAAAAAATTTCAAAAAAAAACTAAAAACATTTTCGCACGGTGCGAAATGTTTGCATTTGAAAATTTTCCTATATATATATATATATATATATATATATATATATATATATATATATATATATATATATATATATATATATATATACACATGCTGGTAGTGTTAATGTTTGACCACCTAGTGCATATATAAGCACTTGTAATGACTATACCTGGTTTGAAGTATAATGTGCCATGATTGGGGTAGTTACTAGAACGACTAGATATGTTAGAAAGTCCGAGGACGGACTTTATTCTAAGGTGGGGAGGATGTAACGACCACTTTTTGTTGCACTTTGTTCGTGCACCTGTTTGTTTTAGACTTTGTTTACTTGTGAACACTTTGTTGTGTCATGTCGTTGTGAATGTCTCTGAGAGTATTAAATAGTGGCACTAATTTGGAACGACATTTCTCGAGTCGTTTTCCCACAATTTAATCTTATTCGATGAGACGTTGCGATGTTCACTTTTGACGGGAGACTTTTCTATTTTTAGTTTCGTCGTCCGACGTCGAAATTGAGATCCGTCTTCTTAGTTAGCTTTCTTTCGTCATCACGATCACCATGGTATTTATTTTATAATTTTTGGAGTTCATTTGACCACTTTTATATTTTTAGCAAGGTTTAAAATATTTTTAAAAGCTATGTTTTAAATTAATTTCGGCCAAATAAAATTTATTTGAGTTTAAAACGTTTTAAATAATTTTTGAGCCGAATTCCAGCTCATTTGGGCTGCATCCAAGCCTAGGGTGAGTTGGAGATGGTGAGATTTGAATTTTAAATATTTTTAAACTCCTAATCCCATTAGGATTAGCCCTAGACCTAGTCAACCCATCTACACTATATAAACAACCTTTAGGAAGACCTATTTTCACAAGAAATTAATCCTAGCCGCTTCCAAAACCCAAATTTCACGTTGCGAAGAATCGTCGCAACGTTGCGACAGCCATCTCCCCGCACGACCGAGGAAAACACGCCAAAACCCCCGCACCGACCGGTAGCCCCCGACGCACCAAGCCCGCTCCGCACCCCGCTGCATCGACCCCGCTCCGTTCTCCCGCTCCGATCGAGGGGAGCCCTCGGTCTGACCGAGAGCTTGGCCCGCTCACGCCCGCATCCCCGCAATGCATAGCGCCCCGCTCCAAGCCCCCGCTCCGCTCCGTGCCCGACCGAAGCCCCCGCCCGCACCGACCGAAGCCCCGCTTCGTTGCAACGTTGCAACGCACCCGCCAAGCGCCCGACCGGCGCTGTCTCCTGCACCGACCGAGGATTTCCTACGCACCAAGCATCCGCCCGCTCCACTGCACACCCCAAGCACTACAACCCCGCTCCCCTAGTGCCCGACCGAGAGATCTCCCCGCACCAAGCGTGTCTGACCGAGAGCCAAACGTCGCAACCCCGCACCCGTCGCACCGCTTGCCACCGTGGGCCCCCCAAGTTCTCCAGAGGTATTGTGGGTCCCCTATTGGTCCCTAGGACTACTGTGGGCCACACCTAGATGCTTTCTCTCCGACGATTTGCCGCGTACGACGTTGCGACACGTCGTAGCCCGTCGTCGCACGTGCTAGCTTTGGAATCTGGATTCGTCGCTCCGGTTGCTGCTCTGAACTTGCCAGCGAGGAATCTATATTGGAATCAGGACTTGGAGCGCGTTCTTTTATTCCAACCCCTGGCGTCGCTACCCGACGCCAGTGTAGCTTTCGCGTCGTGTTGAGGTAACGCTTTGCACCCCTAGGACCCCCAACCCAATTACATGCTAATCAAGACTAAAATCAACGTTTTTAAAGTATTTAAAATGTTTTAGAATTCACTAATCAAGATTAATAAAACGGATGTAGGCCGGTGGACTTGTGCACGTAGGATTTTGTGACTTGGACTCGTTGGACGGTGTTTCTCTGACGTGATACTTGCAGGCAAGTGAAACTTACCAACTCTTGTGTAGGGCCATGTTTTTAGGCCACTTCCTTGTTTTTAGCGTAAAAGAGACTAGTCAGTGAAAAGATAGCTGGCTAGACGCCTACTTGATCTAGTTTGACAACGAAACTAGATCCGTCACCTAAATTGATCTAGCTTGACAACGAAGCTAGATCCAACTCTTTAACTTGTTGATCATGCATACTAAACTGTCATGTTTACTTTCCTTACCTGTACGCCTTACTACTTGTCATGTCATGTCATCCATGCATTGAATGTAGCATTCGTAGCACACGCTACAATACTTGTACTTGTACTTCCTTGTCCGGCTAGGTGCACCCCTACGCCATCATGAATAATACTTTCTGGACTCATGATTCAGAAGCGGGCCTCATGTGTTGGTCAAAAACCAATGCCCGATCTCCTTGTCCGGCTAGGTGCACTCCTATGCCATATTGAAATACACTTCCTGGCTCGTGATCCAGAAGCGAGCATACGCGTTCGGGGGTAAGGCCCTGGCTCGATACATGTGGAGGGGTAGGGATAAGCGATCACTTGAGCTAGGAGTTGGCCACGCAGCCACTCTAGCCAAAAGGCGTAATCTTTGTGCACGACGTGCTTACTTTACTTTACTTGTCTTGTACTAGTGAGTGTTTCTTGTAAAACTTGACCTCCATGCCATGCTCGTACTTTACTTTACTTTAATTTACTTGTTGCACTCATACTTTAACTGCCATGTCATTGCATTCATGCTAGGACTGCTAGGTTGCTTTACCTACTTTCAGTTTCCTTGCACAAGTCTCTTGTAGACTTGCTGACATGTGCCCCTTGCTCTTTTGGGTGTCACATGTTAGACCTTGAGCCAGAGACCGTTGCTGAGTACGTGATGTTTTGCTGATGCTGAGCCTGAGTCCATGTCTGCCCAGGAGGAGTTTTGTGGACACCGGTGACCTCTCCTGGTGACCTTACTGAGCTTTCTTTTGTTTTAGGTTTTGTTGTTAGTTGTCGGTGCGTGGCACCTTTACCTTGTACGTTGTACTTTTGTTGGCCATGTGTGGGCCTTTAGACTCTTTTCCTTTTCAGCCTGGTGGCTTTTTCTGTGATGTTGAAACTTATTTTATGGATATTCTGAGATGTCTCTTTTGTCTCACTTCATTATTATTATCTTTGTTTCGTTTCGCGTTGCAAGGACCTGCTATTTAAAGTTGATTGACGCTTATCGGACTTGCAGCTTCGTAGCTTCAAGTCTGAGCGGACCTTCTCACGCTTCGCCTCCATATTTTTGGAAAGCGGGGCGTGACAAATATGTCCTTTCTTCTCTCCGTTAAGCCCAAAGTTTTCTAAGCAATCAATATTTAAACCAGTCAATTTATTATTCAGGATAAGATTCATATTCGAGTTCATGCTGCAAAAGACATAGAATTAATTTAGTGTAATTCATGATAAAATAATATAGTTAATATGGTTTTTAATTAACTATGGTCTCCCACTATTTTACGATCATTCTTTGAAATGAACGAATTTTAATATTTAAAATTTAGTGAAAGAGGGATCCAATCATCCTGAACCTCACAACCTTGAGGAGACTCAACAAGTTGATTGGTTCCATGATTGGTAGACTAACTCTTAGTCAATCACATCACATGTGACTCCCTATCGATATTTACCCACAGTCACTTATGATCTTGAGGAGACTCAACAAATCATAATGACTGGTCTAGTCAGACCCTTGATTTCGTGTCCAGATTTGACTTAGATCGATGCTCGAGGAGACCTGACGTATCGATTTGGGTCAAGTCTAGACTACATCACATGTATGTTGGAGTTTGTTCCTTAAAGAAAAACATGTCATAGCTTGAGGAGACTCAACAACTATAATTGTCTTCTTTGAGTTACCAAGCTCCAAAATCAAGGAGGGATACGATTTAATCTTTAATAAGATTTATAACGCATTGACTAGATATAACCAAAGCTAACACATTTTATTATTAGCAACTTTGCGGTACAAGCGGGCATGACCAGGGTTAGGGCCGGGCAGGATCACTTGCGCCCAGCATAAACTGAGTCGATCCACAACACCTTCCCTAACTACCTAACCATACCATTCCCTATTGAAAGTGCTAATGATAAAATATGTTACATTGATTTAATCTGGTTGTTATGATTTATATAACTAGTTAATCCTATCAACTAGTTATAACCTATAATTCAAAATTATTAGGATGTGTTTCATAACTTTTATTAGAATCCTATCAACTATAAGATTTTAATAAATCACATCAAAATTGTTTCAACAAACAAGGGACTATCCTAATCATTCATTAGGATGTGTTATTTAAAATATTGTGAACAACATTTTAAAACATAGCCAAAGCTAGTCATTTAAATTTAATCAAATTAGAGATTTAAATGAATTTTAATGGCTAACCCAACAAGGCTTTCTTTTAGCAATTATCAAATAAAAGCAAAAGAAACATAAAGTCATTAATTATCACATAATTAAAAAAAGATCTAATCTTGGTTTTCAAAACAATTTTCGAAAAAAAATTGAAAACCAACATATAATTAGTGCAAGACTAACAACAAGTTTTAATGCATAAAACCATCGCATAGTTAGAAAAAAGCATAAAAAACTTTCAAGTTTTAATTACATGCATTTCATAAAAGCAGTATATAGATAGTCTATGTAGCCTGGCTCTGATACCACTGAAGGGTTTAGCGGATCCATGGGCTTCTCTTTCGACTAGTGCATTGTCCGTCCTTCGCCCTACTTGAGAGCGAAGGCCAGACAACCTTGCACAAAATAACGCAGCGGAAGCGAACATAAAGAGATAAAAACTTATATAAACATTTTATATAAACCATCCCTATGTGCATAAAACCCAAGCCAAGAAAACTCTACTATCCCGGGGTTGGGTCCAGACCAACCCCTGAGGATACTACTATCTAACTAACTACTTTAGCTACTGCAATTAAAATAATGCACATTAATTAAAACTAAGGTTGAGAAAACTCAACATACCCGTAACTCTTGCCTTGCAGCAAAAGTGTTACCGAAGGCAATCAATTGCCCTTCCCGCACGAGCCGCTCCGATCCCAGCAACCGCTTGCGCCGATCCCAGCAACTTCTCGTCGCCGAGCCAACCACTTGCTCCAGAAAGTTTCACTTGAATGGATCCAACGCCTAGGCTTCAGATCCGATCTGAGTTCCTCCGATGCCTTGCTAGGGCTCGACCGAAACAAAGAATGAGAACGAGAACTTATAATTTAGCTTCCAGATCAAGGCTTGGTCTTAATTTGAACTACCTTGATCATCGGCTGGTGCAAGTTTCAATGAGGAGACCACCCTTCTATTTATAGGGGAAGTGAGGAGCTCCTCAAATGAAACAGTCGATGTGGGACAAAAAAACAATTAAATATGGGAATGGATTTTTATAGTTCAAAACTATAAAGAACCATAGATAATTCGTTTCTCAAGCAAAACTTACATATTATATATGTAAATCGAAGTTCTCGATAAGATGAACGCATAGGAAGAAACGGCACCTCATTTGGACTTCGTTTGACCCCTCAAACTCGAGATTGAAAATCTGATTTTCGGAAAAAATTGAAGAACAGCGATCAAAATAGCGTTCAGGGAACCCCCCGATCAAAATAGCGTTCAGGGAACCCCCCCCCCCCCCGCAGTGCCACGTGGCACGCCTGGAGCGCGCCACGTGGCACGCTCCTATTTGGCGCGCCGCCCGCGATGACACGGGCGGCAGCCCGCCTTTCGCTGCGCCCGCTTCTGCGGGCGCAGAAACTTGAGTGCGGGCCAGTGGGGCCCGCACTCTGTGTCAGCTAACGCTGACACGGGGGCCCGCGTCAGCGCGCTAACGTTAGCGGGCCCCTGCGTCAGTGCGCCAGGAGGGGGGTTTTTTTTCTTCTGTCCTATTTACAGAAAAGTCCCTTGTAATTCCACTAATTACAAAATGATTCTTTTGAGCATAACTTGCTCATATGATCTTCGATTCAGGTGCGGTTTCTTCATATGCTCTTCTTAGAATGTCCACTACATTTCTAAGCATATAATGTCCCATTTATTATTGTATCGTATACAAATGATCTGAGGGCACCATCCCTCAATAGTGCCGCCCTCCTGGCGTCTCTGCTGAGGCTGAGGACCCGCCGTCTCTGGACCTATACTTGTGGAGTAAGGGGGACACGTCACAGCGTGCCCAGTAGGAAAACTCAACCACACCAAAGCTCTATCTAAGGGTTTAAAGTGTCAACGCTACAATCAGTAAACACGGCAAGGGAACAACACTAAAGGTGACAAATATTTAAATTTATTTATTAGTTTTTATTGTTGATGACCTAGTCACTGAGTACGGCATAAGGGACTAGGACCTCACCCAATAAGGCAGGTGGTAGGAACTAGGACTCCCCGCCGCGCTAGCCCGTCAGGAGTCTATGGTGGCACCTCCGCCCACTCCCCACCCCGGTAGCCCGACAGGAGTGCGAGTGTACCCAAAACAAACCAACACAGACCAACACAGCCAGCCCCGTCCTTTATGTCAACCCAATGCTTTGGTTATCCCCCACCCCTCCCAGGGTGCTCACCCACCTCAAAAGTGGAAGTAGACACCTGGGATTTAATTTAATAAATTTTCGGTTTTACAAGAAGTAGTGGCATGCGGAGCATAACTACGTGTAGGCCAAAACACTCGCATTCAGATTCATTTTTCCATGCACTATTTAAAACATAAACCAAGTCTCACACTTCCTACATCATTAGTCAAATACTCATCCTTTGTGCGTAGTTCTTCTGCATGCCACTCCTTTTCATTCAACCATCACCATTTTACCAAGGCACCATATTGAAAAGACTTGTAAATTGCCATATGCAAGTTAGGGACCCAAACATCCACAAGTTGCCTAAACATGCAAGTAAAGGAACTAAATATCCACAATTGGCTTGATCAAACATGCAAGCATAAGAACCATCACATATTAAGAGATGAAGGCAAGTAATGTGAATGGATCCACTTCCTTTTAGCATTAACATCAACATACTTCTTAAGGAAAGGCCAATGCAACCCAAATAATTACGTTAATTAAACAAGCGACCAACCTAAGCATTTCAAAGAAGGGATTCCTAAAACTAGTTAAGTATTTATCGTGCATTGTTATTAAGTAACCCCCTTGTAGTAATTACATGACAAATTCAAGTAGACACTTATAAATAAATAAAATAAATGGGATCATTGAAAAGGAAAACTTATGAATGTTTGTAAGACTACCCACTTTAGCTTTAATATTATGTACCTTCAAAGAAAAATTTTATTTGTGAAGGAAAATGAGGAGTGGGTAATAAGAGAGTTAATTTTTGAAAAGGGAAACATAAGGAATTATTATAGGAATGCATGGTTAGAGTCTTTACAAGAGTTCCTTGAAGAAAGACATAAACTTTTTCAAAAACATTTTAACTTGAACAAAACCCTCTTACTAATTTTGGGGAAAATTACATTTTTAATGAAAGGAGATGAGGAAAAAGGGTGGGATTACATGATTTGAGGTCCTTTATAGAAACTTCTTAAGTAAAAACCTAATCTTTTTGAAAAGTCATCAACTTTCCTAAAGCCACTTAAAAAAATCAAATTTTTAGCTTATCTTCTATTAGTTCCTAAAAATTTGGGCATAACCTCCCCTTGATTGTTGATAATCCAAGTTTTACAACATTACAAGAGCAAGGAGAATTTACCACACCAAAATTTTTTAAGAAGAATCATTAATCCATGGAAATTACAAAAAGACAACTTCAATTACAACAATGAACCAACTTAATTAGATCCAAGTGGGTTGAGATTCCCTACCCAAAACCTTGAATATGATTGATTAGAGATCCTCCTTAAGCTTTATCTTCTTCCCTTTCTTCCTCCTTCCCTTTTCTCTTCCTTTTTCTTTCTCTTTTTTTTTCTTTCCCTTTTCCCTTTTTATTCCTTTGCTTTTTTTTGCCTCTTGCTGGTTCTGCCTTCTTGGGGGATAAGAAAAAATCAAATTGAAGTGGGTTTTGGGAATTAAAGAATGAGGTATGGGGTAGAGTGTAGAAGGTTCATAATTCTCATCCCATTTACAAGTTTAACATTCCCCTTTTCTTTTTTTTTTGTTTTTTTGAAATCCTCTTACTATCCATCTTTAAATAAATGCCCTTCAAGATGTGATTATAATTAACACTCATGCCATTTAGGAAATTTTTGCTCCAAAAACCCCCCTTTAATGCAAAATTGCAAATATGCCCTATTTTGGGTACAAATGCAAAACTTGTTGGGCATGAATGCCAATGTTGTCAAAACTTTGGTTATTGCATGAATTACTACTAAATATAAAGAGAAATATTGGTATTAGCACTTGCAGGTGTTACACTTATCGCTTAGCACTGCCAACATCCTTAGAGAGAGTTCATGACGTCTTCCATGTGTCTCAGCTCCTTCGTTATATCAGTGACCCCTCTTACGCTGTGGACTACTCAGAGATTACAGTTCGGTCGGATCTGACGTATGAGCAGCAGCCAGTGCAGATCCTTGACAGACGTCAGAAGACGCTCAGGAACAAGGTCGTTAATCTTGTTAGAATGATGTGTGGCATGACTCATCAGGATAGTCCACCTGGGAGAGGGAAGAAGAGATGAGAGAGCGCTACCCTCATTTGTTTTCTAATCAGTAGTTGATAGAAATTCAGAGGGCGGAATTTTTGTAAGGTGTGTAGGATGTAACAGCCACTTTCCAGTCCTACGTATTTAATACGTATTCTGTTATTATGTGTGTATTTTTGGGTTTGGTTTTAGTTATTTAATTCGATCGCTCTTATGTGTGACCGGACCCCGTATTTGCGAGCCACTCAAAGGTGTGATCGCTCCGGTATTTTCTTTATAATTTTTGGGATACCGTTTTTATGCAAGGAAGAAAGCGTAGTAATTTTGAAATCTTAATTATATTTTCAAATACAACATAATATTTTAATTATATTAATACTTTTTCCAATTTAGATTTTTTTAAGATCTAATATAGTCTTTTTACTAAACCAATTTTCAAAATCAAATCGTATTTAATAATATCCTAGCCGCAACTGCCCACATTTTTCTCTCCCTCTCTCTCGTTACACGAAACAGACCCATGCAACAACTTCCCACGTATCCACTCTCCTCCATATCTTGTAGTAACTAACCCCTCTCCCTATCAGTTCACATGCACGTGGCCCGTCCCAATATTCATGCACACACGTCATCTCTCGCCTTTCCTTCTTTAAAAGCGAACACAGGCAAATCCTCCCCCTCCAAAACACCAACCCGCCACCCCCGACTTCCAACTGCGCCCCTAGCCTCCCTCCGGTGACCCAGAGCCGCCACGTTTCCCCTAGCCAACAACCCCGACGCCATCTCTGACCAAGTCTCCGGACTCAGCCCCGCCTCTTCCTGCAGGCGCCACCCGCCTCCTCCAGTTCACCGCCCATCTCCGACCTTACCCAGCGCAGCGCCGCCTCCTTTCTGCGACCACTGCACACCCAGGCGACCCCATATGCCACCTCTCCTTCCTCCCGAATCACGTGCCCACTCCGTTCACCGTCAATCTGTGCCCTGTCGATCTCCTCGTGCCCTCAGCCCACTCTCCAACCTGTAGGCATACCCCCTTTCCACCCGAAGCTCAGCCCACATCCTCGCCGCGCCTTCCCACCTCCGATCCGCCGCTCCGCTTCCCTCTCAGCCTGTCACACCCCCGACGACCAGAGCCACCCGGACAGCCATTGCGGCTGCCTGAACCGTCTCCTCCGCAGCCGCCTGAGCCGCCCGCAGTGTCATCGAACTTTAGGCCTATGCCTGAGATCCTGAGGCCGTGACAGTGTTCCCGAGGCACACGTCGCTTTTTCGAGACGTTGTCACGCCACAGCTGCCCTTCCGCAACGTGTCGGCTCCATTCTCTACGTTACTGGTTAGTAACCCTATCTTACTAAGCTACAACCCACACCTTAGGTTAGAGAACATAATAAAATCAAATTATTAGATGTCGTAAGGATTATTTAATATTTTAATTATGTCAGAACGAACCTAATTCAGATGCATGTTTAATCAAACCAGAGAACCAGTCATGCCATAATGTAGTGCTCGCGAAGACGAACCCAACGACACCAAAATCGCTGAAAACAGGCAAGTGTGCGAATTTATACAAATTATTGAAGTGTTAATGTTTGATTGCATTTTCTTTTAAAACAGAATTTACGAAAAATTGAATCGTAAAATGATGTTCATAAAAATTACCATGAAAATCTACTCTTATTATGTGACACGTTGACAGAAAATTTCGCATGCTTAAGATTTAAGACTTGACAACGAAAATATTTGTTAGCAGCATGTTTATTAATTTCCTTGTTTTAGAATGTGTTAAATGTCATATGAAAATGTTGCTTATTAATATGTCACCATGCTTCACTTCATGCTATACACACACTTGATAAAATGAACAGTGATGGAATACCTTGGAAGAGATGGAATACCTTGAAAGAACTTGAATTCATGAACTCGTGTATTGATTAGGCTGGCTCGTGTTCCAGCACAACATTTGGGGTGGAGTTAGGGTTGAGCGACTACTAAGCGTGTGAAAGGATCCCTCTTCAAGAGCACCACCCGCATGCGGTGGGTAGCGTCAATCACGGTTATACCTCCGTGAGAAGAAGCAATTCACTCACCACGTCTTAAAGGCGAGAACCTTATGCATGATAGAAAATATTTGTATGGAACTTGAAATAATTGTTGCTACCTTACTCGCACATTAGAATTATCATGTTTATAGTGCTTGCTTAAATTCATTAGAACTGCCATGCTTAGTAGTACTTTACTTTAAATATTTAGAAATGCCATGCTTATAACTATGCTGCTAGTTAATTGTATAACTCTGACATTAGAATTGTTAATACTTCATATTATTAATGCTTATAATTATGCTGCTAGTTAATCTGTTTAATATTTGTACACCTTGCCTTGGGTCGACTTACCTCTTACTTGCCAGACCCTTGCTGACATACATTCATGTTTTTGGAATGTATATCAGATTATGAGACAGAGTACCAGGACCAGGAGTTGTTTGAGACGGCTGACCCAATGAGTCAGGAGTTTGTTGTTGACCAGGCGTCGCTCCCTACGGAGGACTAGAGACTTGTGTTGTTGCTGCCTTCTTTAGATTTGTTTTATCACTTGTAGTAGGGTATGCTTTCTATGTTGTAGTTTCTTTCGATCATGCTGGGGCCTTGTCGCTTTTATTTCATGTACGAACCTCTGGATATGGTTTTAAATATATGAATATTTTTATTTGTTCTGAATGCATGCAAGAAACCTGCTATGTTGTTATCACAGACGTTTACTGAACTCGAGCTACACCGCTCCAGTTCATGCGCACCTTCGTAACGTTCTCACTTCCATTCGTTTTGGGAAGAAGTGCATTACACCAGGTCCTCAGGTCCAGCTTCGAATATACGCTCGATCCTCCAAGCTGGTCGAAAAGGTCTTTGATGCAGGGAAGAGGATACTTATTCTTTACCGTCATCTTATTTAGCTCACGGTAGTCGACGCACATGCACTGGGATCCATCCTTCTTCTTCACGAGTAGTACAGGGGCACCCCATGTGGATACACTAGGTCATATCCATCCCTTTCGTATAAGATCATCCAACTGAGCCCGAATCTCTTCAAGCTCAGGCGGTGCCATGCGATAAGGTCCCTTGGATATTAGTTGTGCTGCTGGTAATATATCAATGGTAAATTCGATGCCGCGATCTGGAGGCAAACCTAAGAGTTCGTCCGGAAATACGTCCAAGAATTCTCGTACTACTTCAGGTTTCTCCTGCTCGACTTCCACTGTAGTCGTCACTGCCTTTAAAAGTCTGGCTATGAACTTCACTGGTCCTTCTGATTTGCTTCCACTGAGAAATTCGAACTTAGGATGATTGGTTATCTCGAATACTATCCTCCTTTGACGACAGTCAATGATAGCATGAAATGTTCCTAACCAATCCATTCCAAGAACAGCATCAAAACTTGGCATCTCGATCACCATAAAGTCGACAAATAGATCACGTCCACAAACCACTACAGAGCATTGAAGACATCCGCTACTTATTGGTATAGAACCGCCAGCCGTGTCGACCTTCCAACAAGAAGTCAGAGGTTCAACGGAGACGGCATGTGTGTTGAAGAATCGACTCGTCAAGAAGCAATGTGTGGCTCCCAAGTCGAATAAGGTATGAGCGGGTTTACCATCTACTAAAATGATACCTGCGGTTACAAGATTTATGTCTAAGCTAACGGCTTATAAATAATTGAACATGATACTAAATGTGATATTTTGTACATGTGAACACCTGGCCAGTAGATTTGATCGCTAGCACATTCATGGTATAAACTTGGCGCTTTGGGGGTGGCGCCTGTCGTCGCGCTTGCTGAAACTCCTGTTGCTGAGGGAGAAGTGGTTGTTGTTACGGAGGAGGTAGTGGTCATTGTGGAGCGTTCCTAGAAGGAGCATTAGTTGGAGCAGTATTAGGACAACGGGGCTTCCTTTCTGGGCAAACCCTTGCGCCATGGTCCTTTGACCCACAGATCAGGCAAAGGTTCAGATATGGTCGACATTCGGATCGGAAGTGTCTTGACTTTCCACAATGGTGACACACCTGGCGTTGTGGCAGAGCCTGTCTCTTGAATTGAGTTTGTTGGGTAGGCCTATACATCTGGTTGGATGGAGATCGACGGCTGGATCTAGCAGCAGATGTTGGAGGTAGCAGTCTTTGGGGATGGGCAGCTATGGACTGCCCTCGCTTCTCTTCTTTTTTGATAAATTCATGCTCACGAGTTGCAGCTAGGACTTCCGTGTGGGTATACAGTTTAAGTCCAATCAAGTTCCGTCAAATCTCGATGTTCAGTCCTTGCTTGAAATGTTGTGGTCAAGCTAGAGGGGTGTCAACCATCCCTGGAGCAAGTCGGCTAAGCATAGTGAACCGAGCATCATATCGTTCCATTGTCATGGAACCTTGCTTCAAATTGACGAACTGTGCATGCAGTTCCATCTGTGCCTCGGGTGAGAAGCACAGGGTGTTGAAGTGATCGGTGAATGTCGCCCAATCAATTGGTCGTTCCAGGCGACATTTAGTGGAATTCCACCAAATCCGAGCTCCGTCAGTCAGTTGCAACTTAGCAGTGTCCACCAATGCGTATTCTGCGATCTGAGCTGCTCTCAAGTCGTCCTCAGTGCTTCGTAACCATTCTTCGGCCTTCAAAGGACCGTCCAAACCATTCCAAGGCTTTGGGCAGAGCGACCTAAATTGTTGCACTCCTCCTTCGCGCTTTTGTTCCCCTCGTAAGGCGTGAACAAGCTCTCGTAATGCGACATCAGATATTTTATGCACTGTAGGAGATGGTCTGTTGTTGAGGTTGGTTTGATTGCTGGTTGCGAACACATCAGCTCCATTAGGACTCTCAGAAGTATTTTCGTCCATTGTTTGAGTATCACACTTACATACATAGAAAAATGTCATCTTCGTTGAGTATCGTATACAATACATCCTGATTTTTACTATACTGCATGGGCCACTAAACGTGTAACGACCCGCTCTCAGGGGGCCATTACTTATTTGATTACATTTGCAGGTCTGCAGATCACCAGTGAAAACAATATAGACACAATACAGAGATATACTAATACTCAAACCAGCGTGCATTCTTACAGTCCATAATTGAAATACAACATACAACAACACTCTCACACTGAGTATATGAAAGGAAGTACAGAAAGGAAATATAAAAAGGAAATACAATACGCATAACAACTCAACTATATCTAGAAATCAACAGTCTCAGGGTCAAACTCCGGCTCCTCAAATCCAGGGGCCTCATCTTCGATCTGTTCGTCGTCTACGAGTGCCATGAAATGAAACCGTAGGTAAGTCACAATAATTCTAAAAATAGAAAGGAAGAAGTGCACAAGTATAGAACATACTAAGTAAGGAAACATGCTAAAGAAGTAGCTACAGACAAGTGCGACAAGTAAATGCAGTCATGCATACAAATGCGATAAGTAAAGCACCGGTGGCTACTCAGGTGTGGTAAGTAAAGTGCATGTAATGCATAAAGTAAAGGTAAATGTGCAAGCAATAACTACACTAGAACTACGTGACTCAAGTAAGAGAGTATGATATGCAACTATTGAGTTTATCTATTGCCTGGGTGCGCTTACCCAGAGGAATGTCGGAACACATGCCACAGTACATGTATTTGCTGAAACACAGGCCGTGGGACGGGATGCCGAAATACAGGCAACGGTACTGAAAGATGAATTCCAGTCACTCCCACAATCTCTCAAACTATGAGTTATCCCAAACCCAGTGAAGTGTCAAGTGTTCAATGTGTATGTTTCTTACGGTATGTTCCACAAAATATTCCACAAGATATTTCATAAGCTATACCACATTATATTCCATACGATTATTCGTTAGCATTCACCAAGCCATAGATGGCATGCAGCATGTGAGGTAACTATTTAAGCGTGAGCAATCGTGTAATAAGTGCATCCAAAGTTTATGCATAGTTTTCAAATTACAGGTATCAAAACATGGTAGACAAGGGTGAACGAGACAAGAGAGTGATAGTTTGTGATGAAAAGGTTGAAGTAACTCTTTTGAGGGTATTTATAATCAATAGTTGCAACTGATGATAATTGGAATTCTAACATTGATCCATGCATATACGGCGAGTCAGGTTTGGACAAGCAGGTCACTATCCCCGCAAGCAGGGTGATCCAAACTTTGGCGCAAACGATCCTAGACACAGGGTGGTACCAATGTTAAGAGTGACAATAATCGCATCTGCTCCATCGGTTATATTAACAATCATTAGAGTAGTTCCTTATTTAGATCTCTACCACCATGATAGTTAAACCATGACCACTGATTAACTTTCTTATTCAAAACCAGAAAGTTGAGAACCATTTACAAATCGACTGGGCCAAAGCAAAGCGGATGCAATGAAATTTGAGGATAAAGACAAGTCCAACAATTGTAATGTTGATCCCAAGCTTTGAACATGTGGTATTTCCATTAGTACACAGTTTACCCAAGTAGATGGTTGCATACCACAATTATCAAAGTTGAAAGTTGGCAATATCGTATGCTCAAGTTAATAGTCCTTCTGAGATTATAAGTTTAGTTTCCTATTAAATTAGGTTGTAATGCCCTACAAGCTACTGCACAAGTACTAGAGGGGGGGTGAATAGTACTTTAAAAATAACAAGGAGTATAATTCCTAATTATCGTGCAAACAACTACCAAATTAATTTGCGGAAGCTTAAATTGAATGACAACAACAAAATTAACAATGCTAACAAAAGATGTTACTGGGTTCGGATCCACCCAAGTCTCCCCGACTTGTTCCCGGTGATCCTACGTCCCAACCACCCGGATCCCCTCCGGATACTTAGGTTAGAAACCCTAACCCAAGATTTCCACTATGATATCTTGTGAAAACCCTTCACAAGATCAAATCATACATGCAATGGCAATAGTGAATCCCACAACCCGGGATCACAACCTTCTCTCACAACCGAGAGAATCAATAAGCAATATAAACAAGTTTATAATGAAATAAACAATCTTACCACAAAATCCTATACCTTGAGTATTCTTACCAAATAGGTGCAAGGAGGGATTTGAGGAAGATGAAGTCACCAAGACCTAGCACAACTGAAATGACCAGCAATGGGTGCCTAGGAGTGATTTGGAGACTTGAATCAAGCTAGAGCTTGAAGGGCTCACCAAGAACAAACTTCTCTCAAGATGGATTCTAGATCTAGAAAGTGAGAGAATGGATTTCTTGTGAGGAAGAGAGCTTTTGAAATGAGTGAGAATGTCTCTCTTTCAATCTCAATGAATCTCTTAATGGCAGCTCTTAACCCTAGAGAAATGACCAAGCTTCGTATTTATAGGGTCCCATAAAAACGAGTTAGGTCAAATCCCAACGGTTAGAAATCTGAAGCAACTAGTCGGTCAAAGAACAACCACTGACCGACTAGTTCATCAGCTAGTCGGTCAGTCAAACAACATGGACCGACTAAGTGAGGAACAGTGAAGAGATAGAATTTCAGACCTAGAAATCTAGTCGGTCCAAGAAGACTTTCTGACCGACTAGTTTCATAACTAGTCGGTCGGTCAGTGAACTTAGACCGACTAAGAGTCAAAAACAAATAGTCTGAATACAAATTGATTTAGTCGGTCCAAGAACAAATGTTGACCGACTAGATTATCAACTAGTCGGTCACCAAACGTTCTTAGACCGACTAACGATAAACAGTAGCTCAGGAGAAAATTAGCATGAACAGTAAAGCTCAACTAGTCGGTCAAAGAAGCATCACTGACCGACTAGTTCACAAACTAGTCGGTCGGTGAGTCAACGTAGACCGACTAACTGTAAACAGTACTGAGCAAGAAAAGATTAACACAAACTAGTCGGTCCAAGAAGCTTTGCTGACCGACTAGATCACCATCTAGTCGGTCAGTTCTTCTTCTTGAACCAACTAACATGCACGAATAAGTCCGAATCGAAGCGCGATGCTTCGAGGAAGTTAGAATGGACTTCTACTAAGATCCTAGAGCTACGATATGAGCGTTATGAAGATAGAATTGTAAGATATACTCAAGGCTTAACATTCTGTAGATCGAAGCTAAAAGACTATAAATAAAACCTTAAGGAACGGTCTTCGAGAGCTTCGATTAATTCTTCATGACTTCCAAAACGGTCCAAAAGCTTCAACGAAGCTTTAGGCAATGAATACGAGATTTGAGAAGTCTTGATATGTCGCTTTGATTGTTCTCGTGAATTTGGCGACGATCTCCAATACTGCGCTCACAAATTGTTAGTTCATGAATTATTTATGTTTGCTCATCATCCAAAACCAAATCCGAGGAGTCCAATATTCAACATTCTCCCCCTTTTTGGTGATGACAAACCAACATAAATAATAATAAATAATAATGATTCAAATGTAAAATACTTACTCCCCCTGCATTGATGACACGTTAATTCCAAAATGAATATATATAAATTGCATCAATGAGACGAGTAAGATATATAACGAGAATGGATTTTCGAAATATCGGATTGTGGAAATCCTTATATATATCTTAACTCCCCCTGAATCTAACACATCAAATTAGATTCTTGGAAATTGAGTTAAATTTTCATTTGCCCTATTTATTATCATTATCTCTCCCCCTTTGGCATTATCCCAAAAATGGGGGGCATACAACGACAACAACTAGGAAAAAGGAAAATCCAACATCGGGAGTCGTAGATATTGACGATGGACCTAATTGACACCAAGGGAAACGTGATGAAATCAAATCAAGGTGTGCCAAATTGTCCATTATCAAAAAATGAAAACTAAATCCATCAAAAATACCAAATATTAATTCATTTAGTGAATAAAGGAACATACTCTCCAATATTCTATATTCTTGGTTAAATTTGTGCATGGAAAACAATTCTATACAATCATAGAAATATAATCTATTTAACCAAGTTTTTAAGCGACGAGCGACGATTTCACATATCATAGACATTGAATGAATATTAAATGTGCACGACAAAGTAAAACAAAAAGAGCATCGATGTATATATATATATATATGAATACCATGAGTACATCCAAAAATCACATCGATTACATCATATCAAGTGCAACATCTACATCAACATCAAAAAGGTACAACATAATCATCGGGTCATCATCATCATACATCCAACAAAAAGTACATCACATACACCGACATCCAACATATCAAAACACATCAAAACAACACCCAAACTCCATCCCATCCTAACCTAAAACACTCTCAACAAGATGCATCATCCAAAGATCACAGGAGAGGCCTCGAAACAGACGATCACGAGGAAGTGGCAGGATCAACAGTCTCCATGGGTCCAGTCGAAGGAGTGGACTCAGGCTCTGCTGGGAGGAGAGGCGTGTCAACAGACGGGATCATCGGGGCAGGAGTGGAAACAGCGACGACTGGCTCAACGGCTGGGGTATCAACAGGAACATCAGCAGGCAGATCAGGAGTAGGGTCGTCAGAGGGAGCAGGAGCAGCATCAGAAGTCTGATCCACTGGTGCAGAAGTCACTGGAGCACCGGAAGAGGTGCCAGCTCCAGGAGCAGATGTGGTAGCAGCAGCAGCAGTGGCCTCAGCGCCACGAGCAAGGGAGGTGACAAGCTCATCGATATCCTCATCATCCATCTCCTCATCCTCAGAAACAGGAGGAGGAAGCTGGACGCCCATCAAACTAGCCATACGGCAAACTATCTCCTTGGTACGAGCCAACCGAGACTCGTGCCGACGAAGTAACCGGACAACATCATCAAGTGTGGTGGGAGGTCGAGAAGCAGCAGCTGCAGAAGTAGTGCCCTAAGACGCAGAAGGAGTCGTCCGCTGCACGTGACGGAGTGCCGCAAGAGATTTCTTTACGGCCGTCGCGTTCAGTGGAGGACTAAGAGGACGCTCATCGTCAGGAGGCAGAGGGACACGGAAATGACGGAAAACCAAGGTCAACAAACATGGGTACGGGATATGCGCAGATTTAGTGGTCTTGCGAATACACTCGAAAGAGGCCATCTTATCGAGTATAATGCGAGCCCAATTAATCTCGCTACCCATGAACAGAGCGTATATTAATTTCAGAAACGGCTGAGACGGAAGTGAAGAAGATCCATACTTGGGAAGAAGGCAGGATTTCAAGATCAGGTTAATCACCCAAGCATTCGGCTTGAATGATTTGGAAGGGACGCCAATGAACGCAGGGGGGATAACCTGGAAGATTTCAGCGAGGGTCGGCTTATCGAGGGAGGAGATATCGTCTACAGAGATGTCAGACGGGAGGAGGCCACACGATGAGCAACCTATCAACTCCCCCAAGATCTCTGCCGTGAGGACTATCGGAGTCCCCAAAACAGAAGTCTCGATGGAGTGAGTCTCACTGTACTGACCTCGGACACGATTGGCATAGAATAATTTGACCAGGCGAGGATAGGGTCTAGGGTTCACCTTAGGGTCAAATCTAAGGTAGTCCAATAGGCCACTATAGGATAGCAGATCAGCAAGGCCAAGAAAATCAGAAAACTGAACGTAATGCTCCAACAGCAGTGGGCAGTGCTCTATACGGTTGTAAGCCGCTAGACACTGAGGGTCGTCGCGACACAACGATATATCAACACCGCCGACTGGCATCGGGCCTTTACCCTTAGCCTTACGGGTCTTAGGAGGAGGTGGAGGAGGGGGTGGAGTAGGTGCCTTCTCGGGATGTTCAGGAGTGTATTCTTCCTCGGAATCATCCTCGGAGTCACTATCTAAACGCTCACCGGGAGGGGTAGGAGCACGGAACTTTTTGGGTTTAGGTTTGGGCTTGGAAGATTGGCCGGTAGGTTTGGGCTTGGATGTCCTCTTCCTCTTCAACGGAGTTGAAGACGAAGAGGGGGGGCGTGTGGTCTTGGCCATACGCTTAGGAGGGGTCGTGCGGTCGCGGCCTCTATGGTCATGGGGGATGCCCCAGAAGAGGTAATCGGAATTCTCGTTCTTGCCATGATCGCGGCACAACGAGTACAATCAAGCGACGTATGATAAGATCACGCAATCCTAAGCTTAAACCCTAGAACCTAAAACAACAAGCCCTAAGAGTGAAATTCGAAACACTAGAGGAGGATTCAAGCCCTAGGACAAACCCTAGAGATGAAAACGAGACCTAGGAAGGAGGGAGTTACCTAGGGGAGTGGTCGACGGTGACTGGCGGCGGAGTTGGCCAAAAAAATGGCCGGAGATCGACGGGAAGACGAAGGGTCTCGATCGGGTTTTGAGGGTTTTTCGAGCAGGAGAGCAAAAACAACCGACTAGACTTAGAAAAAAAAATCGGTAAGAATGAGTATTAGTCGGTCGAGAATGCGAAAAGACGTGATTGCCCTAGAGCACTTAGTCGGTCACAGTTCAAGCACTGACCGACTAGATTACGATCTAGTCGGTCGGTCAATGAGCTTAAACCGACTAAGTCGAAACAGAGGCAAAACGAAAAATCTAGGGCTAGAGTTAGTCGGTCACAGTAGAATCACTGACCGACTAGTTTTCAATCTAGTCGGTCGGTAGGAGAATTGTGACCGACTAAAAGAAGTCAATGACAAGTGAAAGTTCACATCTTGAACTAGTCGGTCTGAGTTCACTAGCTGACCGACTAGATGTGCATCTAGTCGGTTGGCTGATGAACTGAAACCGACTAAAAGAGTCCAAAAGTTGATAAATGAGATCTCTCCTCAAAACACTTGGACGAAACATCTTAACCCTCTCATAAGTCATCTAAACTACCCCATAAAACATCGAAATCTCAAATACGACATTCAAATAAGAATTCGAGCAAAAATTCAAACATATCACATAAAATCCCCAAAAATTCAATAAGTCTAGCATGAACGAAATATTGCGAAATATAATAGCATGCAAGATAATTGAATGAAACATGAATCCTATATCTCGAATTCACCCATAATCCCCAATTCTCGACGCAACCGCACAAAGGAGTCCTCCTTTAGGGGTTTCGTGAAAATATCGGCGAGTTGCTTTTGGGTTTCAACGTACACTAATATGATGTCCTTTTTAGCAACATGATCATCTAAAAAATGGTGTTGGACATCTATGTGTTTAGATCGGGAATGGTGCACCGGATTCTTTGAAAGACAAATAGCACTTTGGTTATCCACCATGATAGGGCTAGTATCACAATGAATACCAAAATCCTTCAGTGTGTGTCTCATCCAAAGAACCTGGGCACAAGCGGCACCGGTGGCAATGTATTCCGCCTCGGTGGTTGAAAGTGATACCGAATTTTGCTTCTTGGAAAACCAAGAGACAAGGGAATTTCCTAGAAAATGGCAAGTGCCACTAGTACTCTTCCTGTCGGATTTGCATCCCGCATAATCAGCGTCACTATATGAGACTAACTCATATGTGCTAGATTTCGGATAAAGTAATCCAAAATCTAAAGTGTAACTTAGATAGCGAAAAATACGTTTAACCGCTACTAAGTGAGAATCCTTAGGTTGAGACTGATAACGAGCACAAATACAAACGGCAAACATAATATCGGGCCTACTTGCGGTAAGATAAAGTAAACTACCTATCATACCTCGATATAGACGAATGTCTACATCTTTTCCGCCCGTATCTTTATCAAGATGTGTTGTTGTGCTCATAGGAGTCTTTTTCCCGGAGGCATTCTCCATTCCAAATCGCTTTAGCAACTCCACCGTGTATTTTGTTTGGTGGATGAAGATTGCATCGTTCAATTGGCGAATTTGGAGACCTAAGAAATATTTGAGTTCGCCCATGTGGCTCATCTCAAATTGTTCCTTCATAACATTAGAAAACTCTTCGGAAAGAGTGAAGTTAGTAGCACCGAAAATGATATCATCAACATAAATTTGAACTAATAAAATATCATTATTCGCATGCTTAACAAAAAGTGTAGAATCGGCTTCGCCCATTTTAAAATTCAAATCCAAAAGAAAATTCTTTAGGCGATCATACCAAGCTCGAGGAGCTTGTCTCAAACCATAAAGAGCTTTCTTTAGTTTAAAAACATGATTTGGAAATTTTTCATTTATGAAGCCCGGAGGTTGAGAAACGTAAACTTCCTCAACGACATCTCCGTTTAGAAATGCACTTTTAACATCCATTTGAAATAATTTAAAATTTTTATGGCATGCAAAAGACAATAATAGTCTAATTGATTCTAATCTAGCTACCGGAGCGAAGGATTCTTCGAAATCGATACCTTCCTCTTGTCGATAGCCTTGAGCTACTAACCGAGCTTTGTTCCGAACGACGACTTGGTTTTCGTCGGTTTTGTTCTTGAAGATCCACTTTGTCCCTATGACGGTGTGGTTCTTCGATGGTAAAGGAACAAGCTCACATACCTCATTCCTCTCGAATTGAATGAGTTCCTCCTCCATGGCAAGGATCCAAGCACTATCTTCGCACGCTTCAACTATATTCTTTGGCTCTATCAATGAGGCAAAGGCACAATTGGCAAAGTGGTGGACTTGCGATCTCGTCTTGACTCTATCTTGAATATTGCCAATGACTTGCTCATGTGGATGGTCGCGAACGGTATGAAGCCGATTGGGAATACCTTGATCTCTAGGTACATTCTCAACAACTTCATTAGTCGGGTTAGTATCAATAGAATTAATTGAATCAATAGACTTAGAATTTTCAAACGAATCACATAAAACATCCATAGAATCATCATCATTTGAAGTTCTAGAAGTAATAAAATTCTCATTAAAAGAGACATGTAGTGATTCCTCGATCGTAGAGGATCTTTTGTTGTATATCCGGTAGGCTTTGCTACGTGAGGAATACCCAACAAATATCCCCTCATTCGATCTCGGATCAAACTTGTCCAAATTATCATATGTGTTTTTAATAAAACATTTTGCGCCGAAAACACGAAAATGTTTAACTTGAGGCAATCTACCAAACAACAATTCATAGCAAGTTTGTTTGGTGCCGGGCCTCAAAAGTATTCTATTAAACACATAACAAGCGGTGTGTACCGCTTCCGCCCAAAATTGATAACCAAGTTGACTATCTTCGAGCATAGTGCGAGCACACTCCACAAGCGTTCTATTCTTCCTCTCAACAACACCATTTTGAGGAGGTGCGCGAGGGAAAGAAAACGTGTGAGTAATTCCAAGATCATCACAAAAATTTGAGAAAGACTCATTCTCAAATTCACCCCCATGATCACTACGAATAGTGACAATGGTGGTTCCGATGAGATTTTGTACTTTCTTCACAAATATTGTGAAGTTTTCAAAAGCTTCATTTTTATTACATAAGAAAAATACCCATGTAAATCTAGAAAAATCATCGACGATGACAAATCCATATCTTGCATTTCCTAAGGAAGCAACTCTCGTTGGCCCAAATAAATCTAGATGTAATAGCTCTAGTGGCCGTTTAGTAGAAATGCTTTTCTTAGGTTTAAATGAAGATTTAGGAAGCTTGCCACGTTGACAAGAATCACAGAAACTTTTCTTTTCAAAAACGAGCTTCGGAAAACCTTTAATGAAATTTAATTTTGAAAGCTTATAAAGTGTTCCAAAGTTCACATGTCCAAAGCGTCGATGCCATAAGTGTTGTTCACTTGTGTTGGCAACGAGACATTGTTCATATGACTTAGGAAGATCCAAAATATAAATATCTTTATGACGTGTGCCGGAAAATAATAAATCATTATTATCATTTGAAATATGACACAATCCTTTCGCAAAGCTAACTTTGTAACATTTGTCACAAAGTTGGCTTATTGAAATAAGATTATGATTTAAACCATTAACTAGATAAACATCACTAATTAAGGGTTTAGATGGGTTACCCACTTTACCAACACCGACGATGGTTCCGCTCTCGTTGCCTCCAAATACGACGCGGTTTCCATTTGCAATGGGAACTACTCCGGAGAGCAATTGAGCGTCACCCGTCATGTGTTTTGAACACCTGCTATCGAGTATCCAATTCCCTTTGGAGCTAAATTTAAATTTGTTGCTCCTTTTCTTTTTCTTTTCCTTGAGTACCTAAAGATAGAGAATTTCATATCATGGTACCCAAGGTCATTGGGTCCTCAAAGGTTAGACCTTTGGAAGCCAAGTCCAATTGGACTTAGACTTCCCCACATAATTTCTACTATGCACAACATCCGAAAAATAAGCATTCATATACACTTGTTTTCCATCCATGCTTGTGTCCTTTGGGCTCCAAATAGTGAAAATCTTGGGAGCCCTCATCCTATTGGGTGCATGCATGCGACGTTGATTTCTACGTGATGCATGTTGTGGATAGGCATACGGAACATGATGGAATGGTGCACGACGAGAATTATTCATATGATGAGGTGGGTGAACATATGCATGTGTGGGAACACGTGCGTGAGGGTGTCTCACATGGTGTGCACGTGCCCGAGAATGTGTTGCATAAAAATCATCATATGTGTGAGACGGTGGAGTAGGATGTGTGTTCCTACGTGGCATGGTATTGGTGTACATATAAGCATGCCCCTTCTTTGGAGGTCCACCCAAAGTGGGTTTCTTTCCGAAAGAGGGTGTGGACGAGGTGGAAGCACCATTGGTAAAAGAACTACCAATAGAGTGTTTGCTACCACTCGTAGAGTCACCGGAAGTTGGCCTAACAATAGTGGCCGATTTGGATGGACATCACATCGTATACCCCAAGCCAATGTGGTGATTGGCCGGAAGTAAGTCACTTAGGATTTTATCCAAATGGTCCTTACCCTTATTGAATTTATTAATTCGGCCTAATGTGTTCTCATATTTCTCTTTGAGAGAACGCATAGAAGTATCCAAATTGGATACTTGCGATGTGAGCACATAAACACGAGATTTAAGATTCTCATTCTCAATACTCAAAGTCGAGTTTTGAGAAGTCAAATCCGCTATCCTATGTTCTTCCGGATCTTCAATGCTAACATGTTCAAGTTTAGATTTGAGATTAACAATCTCATTTCTTAACTCTTCAACAACGGTGTCGTTGTTGGTGATGATAGTCTTAGGCGAGGTTTGAATGCTAGCTAGGTCATCTTTTACTTTAGTATATCTATTTACTAATTTAGTGTATTTGGACCATAGTTGAGAGTTAGCATTCCTAAGATCATCCATAGTTACCTCATCGCCTTCGTTGTCGCTATCATCGGAGGAGGAAGATCCTTGATCATGCTCCTCTCTTGCCATGAAGCACATGTGCGCTTGCTCCACTTTCTCATCGTCTGACTCTCCGCTTGAGGAATCCTCGGAGTCGGTGAATGTTGCTCCGACAAGTCCCTTTTTTACCCCTTTTTGTACTTCTTGGACTTGTCAAACTTCGGCGCCTTCCACTTCTCCTTTTGCTTGTTTTGAGGACAATCCGCTTTGATGTGTCCTGGCTTATTGCATTTAAAGCACAAAGGTGGAGAGGCGTTAGTAGAAGTAAATTTAGATTTTTATTTGAAGTTACCCTTTCGGAAGAAGCGATTGAACTTCTTTGCCATGAGTGCAATGGATTCCATGTCCATTTCTTCTTCCGAGTCCTCATCATCGGTAGAGGTGGATGAAGCCGCCTTGAATGCAATCGCCTTTTTCTTAGGCACGTCTTGGTTCAAATAGGACTTCATCTTTTCTTGTAACTTCACCTTGCTATCTGTGCGTACCTCGTATGACATCAAAGTACCCATCAATTGAACTACGGTATACTTATTCATGTCATTACCTTCCTCGATGGCGAAGGTACGTTTCTCCCAAGAAGAAGGAAGTCCTTCGATAAGCTTCGAACACTTCTCCTTTTGGGTGTAGGTTTTGCCGAGAGCTTCCAACTCGTTCATTATGTCGACGAAGCGAGCATAATACTCCTTCATCTTTTCTCCATGTTCCATATGAAACAATTCGTAATCTCTATTGACTACCACGAGTTTAGAATCTCTTACCCGGCTCGTTCCTTCATGCAAAATGAGGAGCGAATTCCAAATTTGATATGCACTCTTACATGTGCATATCTTATTAAAATCTTCGGGTTCCAATGCACATTGTAAAGCATTCATTGCTTTGGCATTTGCAATCTCCGCGGCAACCTCCGCGGTAGTCCACTTGTCGAAATCTTCTTCGGTAGGCACATTGTACTCTGACATGGTAATTCTCCACAAGGAGGCGCTCCGGAGGAACGTTTCCATCCGGCATTTCCAATATCCATAATTGACGCCGTTGAAGAATGGAGGCCTAGTCGAGGAATGTCCTTCCATGACCGAAGACGCTCCTTCACGGTTCCTGAAGGTGCCATAGTCGGAAGGTGGACACACGGTCTTGTTGTCGTTGGCAGACATAGCTAAGTATCTGGCTCTGATACCAAATGTAATGCCCTACAAGCTACTGCACAAGTACTAGAGGGGGGGTGAATAGTACTTTAAAAATAACAAGGAGTATAATTCCTAATTATCGTGCAAACAACTACCAAATCAATTTGCGGAAGCTTAAATTGAATGACAACAACAAAATTAACAATGCTAACAAAAGATGTTACTGGGTTCGGATCCACCCAAGTCTCCCCGACTTGTTCCCGGTGATCCTACGTCCCAACCACCCGGATCCCCTCCGGATACTTAGGTTAGAAACCCTAACCCAAGATTTCCACTATGATATCTTGTGAAAACCCTTCACAAGATCAAATCATACATGCAATGGCAATAGTGAATCCCACAACCCGGGATCACAACCTTCTCTCACAACCGAGAGAATCAATAAGCAATATAAACAAGTTTATAATGAAATAAACAATCTTACCACAAAATCCTATACCTTGAGTATTCTTACCAAATAGGTGCAAGGAGGGATTTGAGGAAGATGAAGTCACCAAGACCTAGCACAACTGAAATGACCAACAATGGGTGCCTAGGAGTGATTTGGAGACTTGAATCAAGCTAGAGCTTGAAGGGCTCACCAAGAACAAACTTCTCTCAAGATGGATTCTAGATCTAGAAAGTGAGAGAATGGATTTCTTGTGAGGAAGAGAGCTTTTGAAATGAGTGA
Organism: Scilla litardierei; assembly: GCA_030789695.1. Classification (NCBI taxonomy): domain Eukaryota; kingdom Viridiplantae; phylum Streptophyta; class Magnoliopsida; order Asparagales; family Asparagaceae; genus Scilla; species Scilla litardierei. The sequence goes on along the minus strand of CM061133.1, from coordinate 285,272,394 downwards.
GAATGTCTATCTCTTTCAATCTCAATGAATCTCTTAATGACAGCTCTTAACCCTAGAGAAATGACCAAGCTTCGTATTTATAGGGTCCCATAAAAACGAGTTAGGTCAAATCCCAACGGTTAGAAATCTGAAGCAACTAGTCGGTCAAAGAACAACCACTGACCGACTAGTTCATCAGCTAGTCGGTCAGTCAAACAACATGGACCGACTAAGTGAGGAACAGTGAAGAGATAGAATTTCAGACCTAGAAATCTAGTCGGTCCAAGAAGACTTTCTGACCGACTAGTTTCACAACTAGTCGGTCGGTCAGTGAACTTAGACCGACTAAGAGTCAAAAACAAATAGTCTGAATACAAATTGATTTAGTCGGTCCAAGAACAAATGTTGACCGACTAGATTATCAACTAGTCAGTCACCAAACGTTCTTAGACCGACTAACGATAAACAGTAGCTCAGGAGAAAATTAGCATGAACAGTAAAGCTCAACTAGTCGGTCAAAGAAGCATCACTGACCGACTAGTTCACAAACTAGTCGGTCGGTGAGTCAACGTAGACCGACTAACTGTAAACAGTACTGAGCAAGAAAAGATTAACACAAACTAGTCGGTCCAAGAAGCTTTGCTGACCGACTAGATCACCATCTAGTCGGTCAGTTCTTCTTCTTGAACCAACTAACATGCACGAATAAGTTCGAATCGAAGCGCGATGCTTCGAGGAAGTTAGAATGGACTTCTACTAAGATCCTAGAGCTACGATATGAGCGTTATGAAGATAGAATTGTAAGATATACTCAAGGCTTAACATTCTATAGATCGAAGCTAAAAGACTATAAATAAAACCTTAAGGAACGGTCTTCGAGAGCTTCGATTAATTCTTCATGACTTCCAAAACGGTCCAAAAGCTTCAACGAAGCTTTAGGCAATGAATACGAGATTTGAGAAGTCTTGAGATGTCGCTTTGATTGTTCTCGTGAATTTGGCGACGATCTCCAATACTGCGCTCACAAATTGTTAGTTCATGAATTATTTATGTTTGCTCATCATCCAAAACCAAATCCGGGGAGTCCAATATTCAACATAGATCTCTAGTTGTTGGTTCAAGTCAATAGCCGTTCTGAGGCTATATATGATGTCCTAAGTTCATGCAGGTAGACTATCTAATTTTCTAAATTTAGAATTCATTGTGACTTACTGATTTCAAGGTTGTTGTAGTAAGCTGGGGCTGGAGCTAAAGCTTCTAAAGAAGCTGGTGCAAGAGAATCGGCACCTGCAATCACAAGAATTTGTTGGTTATAGGCCGTACTAATTTCTATCTATTTATCTCGACCGTTTTTATTTTATAATAGCTTGAAAAGGTGTCAAAATACGTTATAAAATTTTAGATAGGCTTGATATGAGAAATATAGTTTTACCTAAGAAGGGAATATTTTTCTGAAGCTTCTAGGTATTTTTAATAATTTTTAAAAGCTCAAAAACGATTTTAAATGGATTTAAAAACTAATTTTAAATAATTATTGTAAACGTTCAATAATCTCTTCCGAATGAAATACGTATCAAAATACTTCAATTAAACTGTCAAAACGAGCGTCTCGTTATATACTACAACATATAATTTTTTTCATATATCGGTTTACGTGAAAAATTTAAGATATTAATTATTAAGTGACAACAACGTAAATAGATTTTAGCTTTAAAAATATACTTAGGAAAATATACTTGCCTGATAGTGATGAAACTAGTGTCAACGTGTTTGGGACGTCACGCTGAATTTTCTGGACCATCTCTTGTATTTTTCCAACCTATAAATATTTTATTATGAATTTTAGATTAAAAATCCATATTATATAAATATAAATACGTGCGAAAATATGTTTATATGTGTATATCGTATATAAACTTAAAAAAAACACCCTAACCTATCTTCTCCTTCGTTGCGCGGGGAGGGGGGCTGAGTTACATTCGCCAGCGACGGCGTGGTCGGAGGGGGACGCGGTCAGCGGCGGCGGAAACTGGCGGAGCTGACGGCGATGAGCGGCGGTGGCGAAGTTAAGGAGCGGGAATGGCAGCTGGCTCTTTGCGGGGTTGTTGAGGCGCTGAGGGGGGCTCGTAACGGCGGCGGGAAGTGCGGCGAGGTTATCAGCGATCGGTGGAAGGCGAGGAGGCGATGGTGGTCCGGAGGAGCTCCAATGGAGGGTTTTGCAAGCTCGGAGGGAGATGCGGATGTTGAGCTCGGGCTGTCGTCGGGCTGGGGCTGACGGCAAGCTCGTCGGAGCCGTGTCGAAAGGCGGAGGAGGTGGTGTCGGTGTAGCAAATGAGGTGAGCAGTGACGGCGACGCCAGCGGCGGCGAGGAACGGCGGCGAGGCGAGGGGAGAATGGCAGTGGACGGGGCTGTTGCGAGCTTGTTGCGATGGAGGAGCGGCGGCGAGGCAGCGACGTGGAGAAGGGTGGAGCTTTGGCAGAGCTGGGGGCCTGGCGGCGGCAGGAGGTCGGAGGCGAGGTGTGCGTGAGGAGGAGGAGGCGTCTAGACGGTGGGCATGGGTGAGGGAGAGGATGAAGCAGAGAGGGGAGAGAGCGGTAACGAGCTGAGAGAGTTAGAATTTTTTTTAAATTTTTAATAATTATTAACTTAGGGATTAACAAAGATAAGGGGGGTATTTATATCTTAATTGGTTTCATGAACCCACTATTAGTCATAAATAAGGTATTAATGATGTTAGGGGGTTGATGTTGACTAAGTTTAGAAAAAATTTCTGAACGTGTAAACATTCATTTTAAGCATGGAAGTGTAATTAAGGTAAAGTAATTTGGTAATTAATAAGTGATAGTAATTAGTAACAGATACTATTATAGTATTATTATAATATTAAGTATCGATTATTACAAACAATATCGGAAAATTACGAAAAAATAGCTACGGGTTCGTGTCATCGCGAGGATTATGAATATGAAGTCATATTTAAGGTTTGAGCGACGGAAAAATTAGAAAAAAATCATTTACTCATTTTGAACTTGTGCGATACCATCGTGAATACGAAAATTCGTGTACGCTGAAACCAGACCGTTACAGCAAGGTTTCACAAAGACAAATGAAACAAAATAAACACTTACTTATGTCTTGAATAGATTTACATATGTAAAGATGAAGGCATGGAAGTGTGAAAACCAAGTGTTTGAGATGATGAGCTTGATGAACTTGGAAACTTCTCCTTAAGCTACGGTTTTAACCTCTAAATCATGCTTTAAGTGAAAGAGAAGAATGAGAGAAGATGAGGAGCTTTATCCCCATGCTATTTGGCTCTCTAAAATGATTTCTATATCCGTGGAGAGATGGCCAAAATTTCCTCTCGATCGGTCTTAAATAACACTCTCAAATCGTCTCAAACCCCAAGCAATCAACCCCATAAACTCATAACCTAACGGCTATAAAGGGACATAGTTCAGAGTCATCAAACGTCTGGTGAAGTGTTCCCAGACAACTGATCAACTGTTCAGACGTTTGATCATCATTCATCAGACGGCTGAAAAGTGAGTTGACTATGGATCTAAATGAAGAACCAACTCCAAGCAAGCAGACATCTGAAGAACACTAGTTAAACGGTTGATGCATTGTTCAGTCGTCTGATAAGCCTTCTACAAATGGCTAGACACAAGTGGGTGATGGAAGAGACAGCTCTCGGAAAATAATCCCCAAATTATTTCCACTGAACAGACGTCTGGAGTTCACCAGTCAGACGTCTAATCTATTGTTTAGATGCCTGGCCAATGTGCTTCAGACGTCTAACATATGGCTGTGTCTGAACAAGTAAAATCAGACATGCCAGACGTCTAGTGAATCTATTCCAGATGTCTGGTCCTGGTCCAAAACCACATTCTAGAGTGTTTTGGCCAAGAAGCATATTGGGATGGGTTCCAGGATATCCATATGGTTCCCTATGATTGAAAATGATGCAAATGAGAGTGTGTGGCATCTATTCAAGGCTACATCAAATCTATAAAAAGAAATGAAGAAATACAAATGTACTACAATGAGGTCCAATATTTCTTCAAGCAATCTTCTCGCCAAGCCTCGAAACCATCATCCCATCACCAATACGCTTTGTCTCCATCAAGATAATCATTAGTAAACCTGAGACAGAAACATATAATATGATTAGCACACAGCATAATGTTGATCATCATCAAAACAACATTGGTCTTGAACCCACGAACCAACAGCCCAATGCTCAGTCGGCTGTCCAAGTCATCCTTTGCCATCCTACGGCAGCTACTGCAATCACCTATTCATCCGGCTGCTTCAGCGGTGAGAAAACAACCGTAAACAAGATTAGTTACAAATTCCCAACAATTCTAAGTCATAATGCATATGACTCCATCGACAGTGTATAGAGTGGCTTTAAAAAAAAGAAAAAAGACGTACCATTACGCCAACAAAAAAGGGAACAAAATGATAGTTTCTGCTATTTACCATATCCAAATTATATGAAAAGGCTGTGAAAGAGAGGACTGAATAATTTATCATATCCTATCCTAACTTTTTTTAGAGCATACCCTCCGACCAGGGAACTAGATAGGTCGAATGCATTCTCTTGAGGTTGCGTGAAGAATTAAATTTTTTGTTGTAGTTGCGCGTTTGTCAGTTTGGAGAAGCTTTAGATTGTTACTTTCATGCGCTAACCTCACATCTCTACACGGCCAACAAAAGTCCACAAGTAAACCAATCGAGTGGATGATTTGATCTAATGAACCAAGGCATCCTTATATTTTAATAGAATACATATGTGTATCTAAATGTTTCTCAGATGTAGGCAACTCTGAGATCAAATAGGGTAAGATGATGCACAGAGAGATAAACGTTCCTTGTGATGCAAACAAAGCACGGAACCGTTGTTTTTTGGTCTCTTTTGGGTGATTTGGAAAGAAAACGACTCCTGCATGTATTGATGCCCAGTGTGACTGCATGTATTGATGCCCAGTGTGACATCTTCAACGGAAGGAGATGATGAGAATGTTTGTAAGGATAGGAACACACGACATCCATTACCTCCGAATAATTCGATTAAACAAACGAAGTAATCTGGTCGCCGTCGAGGAAGATGAGTTTCTGCTGCACATATTTTCAATGTCAATTCGGATATGTCATCTGTGAAAGCAACTGAATGACTGCAATGGCCGAATAAAGAACTGAATGACCGCAAAAAACTGTATCTTCGCCATTATTTCTACCATTGCTGGACTCCCCAACATCGGCATTTTGCTTCTCTGACTGCTCTTCACCGTTATTACCATCATTCTCAATGTTGTCCCCTTCTCCCAAAACTACCACTATTTTAGGGGACTCCAATTGTAGCTGGCATATGTGAGGCTACATCTGATGATACTGGATTCTCAGTTGGTGATACCGGATCACCATTAGGTCCCCATTTGATGATACTGGATTCTCAGCAGCATTTGGGTTCATGATCCTAGTGGCAGGCCATTCCATATCTACTACTACCATCTCTCCATTCTGCAACCCGAGCTTGTTGTCATGCTCCAAGAAATTTAGACAAAATTTCCCACAGCCCACATGGTTGGAAAAGGCCCAAGAGCCTTATTGGATCATCATGGCCCAAGAAGCCATGAAGAACATTCTTGAAGGCCCAAGTCCAAGAGAGCTCTAGAAAGCTTGTAAATAGTAGAAAATTCTAGAAAGTCGTAGGCTTGTCCATTTGTAGAACTTTCAAGAAGCTAATTTGTAACCATAGCATCAAACCAACTTGGCCATCCATTTTGGAGGTGGAGGCCTATAAATAGGGGAGCTTGCCTCAGTTGTAAACCATCCAAAAATTGAAAAGCAATCTTGAGTAATAAAGAGTTCTTTGAGGGTTCGTCTAATCTTGAGAGTTCTTCCCTTTGTTCTTCTCAAATTTGAAGCCACCTAGCTTTTCGATCTTCCGCGAAGCGTCAAAGTCAGGCTGAGTTAGTTCTTCAAAGGGAGCATGAGCTAGTGCCGCACGGTCGTTGGTGAAGGGTAGACCAAGTCCGTGACAAGTAGTATCAGAGCGGTTCGATGGCTGGAGAAGTCAACAGCAATGCGACCACCAGCGAGGTGATCCAGATGGAGGAACAAAGAAACAAGAGGAAGAACGACAAGAAGACTCATGAGAGATCAAGAGACCCATTCCTCGAATGGGAGGCCAGGTTGGGAATGTTGCAGATTGCCTGCGCTGAAGGGCAAGAAAAGTTTGAGGAGCTTGAAGAAGTCCAAGATGCCTTGACTCAAGCCACAAGGAGATCCAAGTCCTGAACCGGGTTCTTGCGGAGAGTCATGACCAGGTAACACCTCTCGAAACTACTCTTCGTACTGAGATTGCTGCTTTGCGGGAAGAGTTGGCTGTGTGCAGGAGAGCCGTTTGCACAAGGGGCTACTGCCACACCCATTGTTGGTCATCCACCAAGTAGCAGTGTTCCAAAGCCCAAGTCATTCAAAGGGTCAAGGAATGCTAAGGAGATCGACAACTTCTTGTGGGGGATGGAGCAATACTTCAAGGCCCTCAACATTGCTGAAGAGACCCAAAAGATAGATCGTGCTGCACTCTACCTGGAGGATACCGCTATGGTATGGTGGAGAAGGCGGTCTGAGGCTATCGAGAGGGGCACTTGCACCATCAATACGTGGGAAGAATTCAAGGGAGACCTTAAGAAGCAGTTCTATCCGATGAATGCACAAAATGATGCAAGGACAAGACTGAGGCGTCTACAACAAAAGAAAAGCAAACGGGACTACGTCAAAAAGTTCACCGAGATACTCCTGGAGATCCCCAACTACCACGAAGGTGAGGCTCTTTCGCTTTCCTTGATGGCTTGCAGAAGTGGGCTAAAGTGGAGCTTGAAAGGCGTGGAGTCCAAGATCTCGCCTCCGACATTTCCACAGCCAAATCCCTGACCGGGTATACAAAGCCCGCTAAGTTGAAGACCTTAGGGGAGAAGGCCTACAAGGGAAAGAGTGGGGGAGATTAACATCTCAACAAGGCCAAACCACCCAGGCCATACGAGGCTAAGAGTACCAGGAGTGGAGACAAGCCACTCCAGTGTTTCTTTTGCGAAGGACCACATAAAGCTCGTGAATGTCCCAAGAAGTCCAAGATCTCCGCCATAATTGAAGAATACTACGAGCAACAAAGGCCCCAAGAAGAGACCAAGCTTGGATTATTGCAGATTCTAAATGACATCCAAGCCAAGGTGGAGTTGCTCAAAGTTGGGAATAAAGGGAGACTCTTTGCCGAGTCTAAGATCGGTGACAAGACAATCCAAGCCCTTGTTAATACCGGAGCCACCAACTTCGTCAAGGAAGAAGAGGCCAAGAAGTGGGGACTCAAGTTCAAGAGAAAGGATGGATCAAGGGTGTCAACTCAGAGCCAAAGTCCATATGTGGTAAGGCTCGTAATGTAAAGGTCACCCTCGGTAAGTGGTCTGGACTTCTAGATTTCTATGTTGTTCCCATGGACGATTTCTCTATTGTGCTTGGCATGGACTTCATTGATAAGGTAGATGCACTACCGGATGCATCTATCAACACTTTGATTATCCGAGAAAAGTGGAACACCTACCTTATTCCACTAAATAGGGAGGCCGCCTAGAAGCCCAACAAATATCTGCCATACAGCTTGCTAAGGGACTGAAGAAGGAAGAGCACGCATTCTTAGCCGCCTGGGTGGAAGAGGACAATGCGACCTCTCAAAGAGAGCTACCTCCAGCATTGCTAATGTCCTTGAGGAGTTCAAGGATATCATGCCCCCAGAATTGCCCAAGAAGCTTCCACCCGAGAGGGAGATAGATCACAAAATCGAGCTGGTACCTGGCGCAACACCACCTGCTACAGAATGGCGCCTCCAGAACTTGAAGAGTTGAGGAGACAATTGAAAGAATTTTTGGATGCGGGATATATCCAACCATCGAAAGCTCCTTATGGCGCGCCGGTGTTGTTCCAGAAGAAGCATGACGGAACGCTTCGGATGTGCATAGATTACCAGGCACATAACAAGATCACAGTCAAGAACAAGTATCCCATTCCGCTAATTGGCGACTTGTTCGATCAGCTTGGTGACGCTACATAGTTTACCAAGCTCGATTGGAGATCAGGGTACTACCAAGTGAGGATAACCAAGGAAGATGTGCACAAGACCACGTGTGCAACGAGGTATGGTTCCTATGAATTCCTTGTGAAGCCTTTTGGACTAACAAATGCTCATACCACCTTTTGCACACTGATGAACAGAGTATTCCAACCATTCTTGGATAAGTTTGTCGTGGTGTACATGGATGATATTGTAGTCTATAGCAAGACGCTTGAAGACCATGTTGCACACCTTCGACAAGTTTTCCAAGTGTTGAAGGAGAACAAGCTTTACGTAAAGAAGAAGTGTGCATTTGTCCAACAAGAAGTCCCATTCCTTGGACACATTGTGGGATCAGGAAAGTTGCTGATGGACAAGTCTAAGATCCAAGCCATTCAAGAATTGGAGCCACCAAAGAGAGTATCCGAGTTGCGGTCTTTCTTGGGTCTTGTCAACTACTACCAAAGGTTCATCAAAAGCTATTCATCAATCGCCACACCCCTCGCCGACTTGCTAAGGAAGAACAAGACATGGAGTTGGGATGCAAGGTGTCAAAAGTCCTTTGAAACGTTGAAGGATGTCGTGATCAAGAACCTGTGTTGGCCTTACCAGACCACACCAAACCTTTTGAAATTCATACTGATGCTTCTGATTTTGCTCTTGGTGGTGTGTTGATGCAAGAAGGCCGCCCAATAGCTTATGAAAGCTGCAAGTTGAATGATGCAGAGGGGCATTACACGGTCTAGGAGGAGATGACCGCGGTGGTCCACTGTTTGCGGACCTGGAGACACTATCTGCTGGGGTCCAAATTTGTGGTAAAGACTGACAATGTTGCCACGAGCTATTTCCTCAAGCAAAAGAAGCTTACGTCGAAGCAAGCCAGGTGGCAAGACTTCCTAGCCGAGTTTGACTTCGTGATGGAGTACAAGCCAGACAGAACCAATGTTGTCATCGATGCTTTTAGTAAAAAGGCGGAGTTGGCCTCCATTACTAGTACAAAGTTCCCTCTGGCGGATCAGATCAAGGAGGGACTTGAGCATGACCCTCAAGCCAAGAACCTGATGCAGCTAGCAAGGGGAGGGAAGATGCGCCAATTCTAGCTAGCCAATGGAGTACTCACTACCAAAGGCAACCGAGTCTACGTGCCAAAGTGGCAAGGCTTAAGGAGAGACATCATCAAGGAGTGCCATGACTCCAAGTAGGCGGGACATCATGGCGTGCATCGAACTCTGGCTCTCATTGAACAAGCCTACTTTTGGCCACAAATGAAGGACGACATTGAAGTTTTTGTCAAGACTTGCCTTGTTTGTCAACAAGACAATGGAGAACAGAAGCGACCCGCTGGACTGCTCGAGCCACTACCCATCCCATCAAGGCCGTGGGAAAGTATCTCCATGGACTTCATCACATGCCTACCAAAATCTGAAGGATGCATCAACATCATGGTGGTGGTCGACAGGTTCAGTAAGTATGATATCTTTGTAGCAGTCCCTACCAAATTCAATGCTGAAGATGTTGCTCGCTTGTTTCTTACAAATGTTGTGAAGTATTGGGGTGTTCCATAATTGATTGTTAGTGACATGGATACCCGCTTCACGGGAAGATTTCGGGCCGAGCTATTCAAGCTAATGGGGACCAAGCTGAACTTCTCAACAAGTTTTCACCCTCAAACCGATGGCCAAACGGAAAGGGTGAATGCACTTCTCAAGACATACCTATACCTGAGGCACTATGGGAGTGCCAACCAGCATGATTGGGCCAAGTTGCTAAATGTGGCTCAATTCTCCTACAATCTTCAGAAGAGCGAGTCAACAGGAGCAAGCTCATTCGAGATCGCTACTCTTCAGCAGGCAGGGACTCCACACACTTTAGTCGCTCGATACAAATGACCAAATCACACAGCTTACAAGTTTGCCAAGGAGTGGCATGAGAGAGCTGAAATGACTAAGTTATACTTGGAGAAGGCGTTCAAGAAGATGAAGAAGTGGGCTGATGCCAAGAGAAGGCCCCTTGAGTTCAATGAAGGAGATCTAGTATTAGTAAAGCTTATCCCACATCAAAGCCGACGGTTTGCCAAAGTTCATAAGGGACTCGTCCGGTGCTACGAGGGACCGTTCCCAATTGAGAAGAGGATTGGAAAGTTGGCTTATCGATTGACGCTACCCCAACACTTGAAGATGCATCTTGTGTTCCATGTCAGCCTGCTGAAACCCTACCATGCTGATGAATAAGAGCCGAACAAGAACGAGTCTCATAGAGCTCCAACTGCAATCACGAGTATGCCAGAGAAAGAAGTTGAAGAAATCTCGGCGCATCGAGTCATACCAAGGCGAGGCTCACATCCAAGCTACATAGAGTACTTCGTAAAGTGGAAGGGATTGCCAACAAGTGAAGCAAGTTGGGAGCACGAGCTCACTCTTTGGAACCAGCAGGAGAAGATCAATGAATACAAGTCTGGCGCGACGGGGACGTTGCCCAATTGAGTGGGGAATAATGTCATGGCCCAAGAAATTTAAACAAAATTTTCCAAAGACCACATGGGTTGGAAAAGGCCCGAGAGCCTTATTGGATCATCATGGCCGAAGAAGCCATCAAGAACATTCTTGAATGCCTAAGTCCAAGAGAGTTCTAGAAAGCTTGTAAATAATAGAGAATTCTAGAAAGTCTTAGGCTTATCCATTTGTAGATATTTTAGTGGAACTTTCAAGAAGTTCATTTGTAACTTAGGATCAAACTAATCTTGGCCATCCATTTTGGAGGTGGAGGCCTATAAATAGGGGAGCTTGGCTCATTTGTAAACCATCCAAAAATTGGAAAGCAATCTTGAGTAATTAAGAGTTCTTTGAGGGTTCTTCTAATCTTGAGAGTTCTTCCCTTTGTTCTTCTCAAATTTGAAGCCATCTAGCTTTTCGATCTTCCTCGATGGGTCGAAGGCTGAGCTAGTTCTTCAAGGGGAGAAAGAGCAATGTCGCACGGTCGGTGACGGGTAGACCAAGCCCGTGACATTGTTCAGTGGGCCACCGTGGCCAAATCTTCCATGCCCACCTGAAAGCCATGGACGATGAGGTACCCTTGATGTGGCTGAGTGGGGAGGGTGCTTCCTGCCTGGACTCATTGTAGTCATGGTGGGGGAAATAAGAAGCCGGAGTATCTCATTGATGCATCTCTTTCTTGAAAGAACCATCCTCTTCTTTGGCCACAACGATGTCACTTGTTTCGGAATATTTTCCTTCATCGGCTTCCCTCCTTTTCTCCTCTGATTCTGGCAGAAGATTTGGCCCATCTTTGGTGGTTTCATGTAACGACCCATATTTTTGAAAATTTCCTTACATTTTTCCTCCTAGTTTTTTAAAAAAATATTTTATTTCTAAGTTTCTAAGATTGCTCGTACAGATATGTTTCAAAATTCGGTACTAATTTATACTTTTCCTATTATGTTTTCACTGGTCACCAATAGGACATGCATATTATTGTAGTTTTTGATAGACCTTAGAAACCGTATCGTTACAAGTGGTGGCCCATGCAGGCCTGCGCTGACTACCTCGTGAATAGTATAGGTCAAGTAGAATATACAGAAAATCATACCCGTACGTATTCACGGTATTCTGATAAGTAGAATATCGAAAGCATACACTCGTCACAGACGTACCACCAGGAATAATTCGCTCATCATCAACGAGAATATAAAAGGAGATCAATGCGATGGGAGTGGATCTGGGACTATCAACTATGCCAACAACGTCGACCACCTCCATGAGAACACGACAATGCCAATGACAGTAACCACGACGTCAACAACCAACCCAATGATAACATCGACAACGGTAATGTTAGCAGCAACAACATTGATCAGCCCACAGCGACGATCCGAATTTTAGACAAGATCCTGCAAGAGATGATCCAAGTGTTACAAAAGGAGCCCAGGTGTGAAGGAGTACAAGAATTCTAATCATTGCGCCTGCCAATCTTTAAAGGAATAGAGGACTCGCTTGCGAATAGAAGAATGGCTGTGCTGCACCGCTGACATGCTAAAACCGGCACGAATCGTGCCGGATTCGTGGGTGGATATGGCTAAACTACAATTGACTCAAAACGCCAGAGCATGGTAGGATTCAGATGAAAACCGACTTGTACAACCAATTGCATGGAGCACTTTTAAGGAGAGCTTTAATGCTTAGTATTTCTCGCCGGATGCAGAGAGGAAACTGCTAGCACAATTTATGAATCTGAGGCAGGGCTCTATGACCGTGGAACAGTGCAACACCAAGTTTTCTAAACTCAATAGGTTTGCGAAGAATATGGTATCTGATCCATTGGACCGAGCTCAGTGTTTTTAGGCAGGCTTAAACATCAAAATTCAAGAACAGTTGGTTGGATTAAAGCTGAAGATCGATATAGAAATACTCTCTGCAGCTCGAGACTACGAATACGTGCATCGAAAGGGAGATCGAGAACGACAGATGACTGTCCCTCTGATACAACAACCATCACCAACAGATACATGATCGATGCCCTCCAGCAGATGCTCTCCCTAGTGAACAAAAGAAGCATGCGCTATATATGTCGCAAACCACACAATTCAAGAAAATCAGGACTCTAACCAACACTCAACGACCCATAGTGTGACACTATTGTCAACGACCTGGGCACATGAAAGACTGTTGACGCTTCAACAAGCTTTGTTTGATTTGCGACGCATCCGAGCACTCCATTGCAGATTGTCCTAAGAAGGTTGAGAACGCAGTGGCCGGTGTCAGTCAACAAGATCGGCATCCACCACCCCACCTCCAGAGGCACCATACTTGCATCATGACAACGACAGAACCGAACGTCCCTTCCTCTTAGGAGATGTTATCAGTTATCTTAGGATAGGTTTTCCTTATATTGTATATAATTAGTATCTTGCATTTCGGAAATTCCGAGGACGAAATTTATTGTGTGTAGGTGGGATGTAACGACCCGTATTTTGGGAATTTTCTAACATTTTTCCTCATATTTCTTAATAAAATATTTTCTTTCTAATTTTCCTCATCTTTCTTTCTTTTCCCTACTTTTCCCCTCTTTAATTCTATTATTTTTTTAAAGCCCAAGCCCATCTCTCCCTTTAACTTTTATTACCTCACCGTGAGCCCAACAGACCGCAAGGCCTAATCCACTTACATCTTCTTTTCTTTTCTTATTTGTTTCTTTCCCTTCATTTATCTCGGCCCTAGGCCCAAAAAAACCCCATCTTTTAGCTTGGCCCAACACATGTTCTCTCATTATTTTCTCACCATTCTCCAAACCAAACCCAGCCCATTAACTTTTTCCCCCCTCAAGCCCATGTCATTTGCAAATTAAACACATAAACCAAACTCCAAAACCCTCTTCTCACGGAACACAGCAACACCCCGAACCAAATCCCAACGGCCAACCTCTTCTTTGCATCAAATCGCACTCCAGCCACCGCCCTCTTCTTCGGTTCAAAACCCCTAACCCAAACCGATTTCAAACCGCCACCTCCACAAGAGTCCCTCTTCGTTGGAACTCCTCTTCGAGATTATCAGCTCACGTGGTTTCTCCTCCTCTCTTCTATATAAGTGTAACTATTTTCTAGGCTTTTTCATACGAAAATCTCTTCTTTCTTCTTGTCAAAATTTCCGATTTCAAAACAAAGGATTTCTATATATGAGCGGGAATTTTGGTTTGGATTTCTTGGCCATCGCAGTTTGAGTTAGATTAAATCTTCTCCAATTTTTTCAGTTTACTATTTCTTCTTCATTTCTGAATTTATTTGGATTTCGATTGTTTGGAATTTGTTGGATTTCGGGATGTTTTGGGATGTGATGATTCGCAAATTGTCTATGGATATTTCCCTATGTGTACAACTATCGGTAACCCTGTTTGAGTTCCATGGCGACTCTCGCCACTTCCTCTTCTTTCTCTGCTTTGGTTGGGTTTTGGCTATCCCATTGTTCGCCTGGGGGGTTTTGGCTCCAGTCGTGGCTTCGTCGTCTTGTTGGTGAGTTCGTTGCTGACCGTTGTTGTTTGGCTTGAATTTGAGATCGGATTTGCAGAGTTCCCCTGCGCTTGCCCTAGCATGATCAGTCCAAACCCTTGTTCATTGTTGCATGTGGTTGGGCCATGATCATTGTTTAGGCTCTTGGGTTTTGCTCCTGCTTGGTTCGAGATTCTTTGTGTGCATATATTGGCTTCTATAGACTTCAGCATGTTGTCCTTTTTCCTGAGCACAGTTTGATTGTTGGTTGCAGGGCCTACTAGCCTATTACTATACATATACTTAAACTGGAGGCAACCCCCTTAGGCTGGTAGACTGTAGGTTATTTACAAGTGTCGAGAATTGTGAATCTGATCTCATAGGCGGTATACATTTCCTTTTTTGCAAAATATTTTAATATCAGTTTAAATCAATTTTCAGATTTAAATGTTCTGCTCATAATTAGTATCGATATATTGATTGAACTTCAACATGCATCATAAACTTGTAACTTAATTCATGTTGTGGCATCGTTTTTAATGAAAATCTGGGACTACTTGACATGAACATTTTCTGGGAATCTTGATGACATCTGATACTGAGAATTCATGACATGAACTCATAGAACTTCAAGATGACTAGAAACACCACAGTATCTGACATCACCTGTGACATCAAACCAACATCTAGAATGACTTACACTTAGTTCATTGTCCAAAGTGTGCAGTTGTGATAATAGTTTAATGCATTTGAATGGTTTAATGCTTTCATTTTCCACTCTCCTTTATGGAAGTGGGGTATATTACAAGCATTCATTTTTCCTCTTCCTTTTATGGGGCGAGTGGTCATAGACATTTTTCCTCTTCCTTACGAGATGAGGGGTTACTATATTCATTTTTCCTCTATTAACACTGGCAGCGGGGTTATCCTACAGAACCTGTTACTGTACATCGCTCCCTTGGGCACGAGTTATGACCAAAAATGGTTAGTTAAACTTTAATCATCACTTAAAACACTCATAATTTGTACATTTTCTGTTCAGTATGTCATTCTTCTTGCTCAGCGATATTGAAATTGTTTTTGTTTGTTATATAAACAGTTAACTTGGTTTAGGTATAATCTATTTTTTAATTCTGTTGTATATTTTCTTCTCCAGGTTTAGTAGGATATTTTTCAGCGTTTAAGATTAGCTTTTGTCTTTTTGGACGCTGCACAAAGTTTCTAAAATTGCTTGTACAATTATGTTTCTAAATTTGGTACTATTTCCTACTGTTCCTATTCTGTTTTCACTCGTACCCAGCAGGACATGCATATTATTGTAGTTTGTGATGGCCCTTAGAAACCGGGTCGTTACATTTCAACGCCATTGTTCTCCTCTTTGGCAATCTCAACAGAATCCTGGTCATTAAAATCTTTTTCCTTTGGTTGCTACTCTTCAACTGCCTTCCTTATTGTTCCAGGAGGGGCCAGTGCTACTTCTTTGTAAGATAAAGTTCTTATAATGAATGGAATCATCGTACTCATGAGATGTAGCGACCGCAGGGGTGGATAGTGCCTACTTGGGATTGGAAGATTTTTCTGTGTGTGCAGTTGGGTTGAGACTAAAGCTCGAGTTCTTCACCAACTTCTTCGAAACTGGACTAGAAGCAGAAGATTGCATGACCTCGTTCGGGGAAGTTTTAGGGGATGAGAAGCTGGAGGCTGGTCTTGCCCAGTATCGTGAGGTATCAGCATTGTTGAGAGCATTCCTGTTGAGATTTGCTACACTGCCTTTTTGAACCCGAAGGTTTGCAAAACTAGATATGAACCCAATGGTACCACAAACTCTAAAGCAAACTCTATGCGCACCTTAGATAAAAAAAATATTAATAATAAAAACTGATGTATAACAAGTATTGCACATTAAAGTAGTGAAAATTTTCTTTCTGTATATAGGTAGTCCACTAGGTCATGTATTGTAGTCAACTATAACAGAGTTTATCAGACCACATTCTGTTTCCTAGAAATTAGTCGTCCAGAGTGAAGTTACTAGTCGACTAACATGCTGCTAGTTGACTTGTCAAGTCACTACAGTCGACTAGTTCCTCAATTTTCTGTTAGACTATGATGCTTCATAAATTTCAAATTTCTGTTTTTAATTAGTATTTGGTTCATTTGCCATGTTTATTCTTAAACCCATTTTGTTAAAATTGACTTAATTTTAACAAAATTTGATGGTTTTTGATAAGACTAGAATTGAATTGATCTATCCCCAAGGACCCTAAAGACATAGTGTACCAAGCCTTCATATATGCTTATACCCATTTTGTTAAAATTGACTTAATTTTAATAAAATTTGATGGTTTTAATAAGACTAGAATTGAATTGATCTATCCCCAAGGACCCTAAAGACATAGTGTACCAAGCCTTCATATATGCTTATTTTCAGGTTATCCCTTGAGGCTACACAAACAAACCCATGATTCAAGAGGAGAATACATGGTTTCGGGAGGAGCTCAATACAGACAAGGAAGAATGTTCTTAAGTTTATATTTGTTTTAACAATTGGTATTATTATCATGCATCTCTCTTATATAACACTTTGTATCATGATATTGAGTCACCTATGTTGAGTATTGGACTTCTCCCTACTTAGTTTTGATGATGAGCAAACTTAAATACTTATGACTAATCCCCTCCATGCAGTTAATCCATTGTCTAAGCTTATCATGACATTCAAATAGCAATGAATGACCATGAAGATTAATCACAGCTCAAAGTTGAAGATTGGGTGATCAAAGATAAAGAATGGAGCTTCAAAGACTTGAAGAACATTCAAGAAAAATAAGAGAAGAACATTTAAGGAAAAATAAGAGAAGCAAAAACAAATGTAATCTTTTTGTTCTGTTTTCTTTCTCATTAGAATGTAGTTTGAAGTAGATTATTGTTGGAGCTCACACACTTCAATCATTCTAGCCTAGGAAATCATTAGAACCCAATTCCTAGGTTTCCAACTTCTTTTACTCTAAGTTGTGCATTTTAGACATTCGACAGGCGACTGAAGAACATTTTACAGGCGTCTGTCTCAAAACAGTCGACCGTGAATCGTTCAACAGTCGTCTGTTATACACACACTTTTGACTTGGATTTTTGGGCTTTCATTCCTAAGGTCCAATAGGCGACTGCTGTACAAAATACAAGCGCATGTCCAGTTGCAGGCGGCTGTGACTTGTTAGTAAGTTGCATGTCTCCTAAATTTAACATCTTTCGCACTAGCATCTGCATGCGATGTAAGTAGGTTTTACAGGCGCCTGCCCATGGCACAGGTGCATGTATATACCACTACAGTCGACTGTCCAACACTTGCCCAGAACTTTGATTTTAGCAAGTTACACACTTGTGCAACAGACGACTGACGTTGGTTTCCCAGGCGCCTGCCCATGGCACAGACGCATGTGGATTTCACATCAGTCGCATGTCCTAGCTTACCCAGAATTCATATAATTTAGCAACTTACACACTTAGGTTTTCAGTCGCTTGTAGAAGGTTTCTCAGTCACCTGATGGTTTTCAGGCGTATGTCCAACCTTCATCAGTCGATTGTCCTGTGTGGTAAGTTACCGTTTGAATTCTCACTTACCCTCTGACACACTGCAGCAGGCGACTGTCTGTTCTTCATCAGTCGCCTGTCCTGGCTGTAAAATCAATCTGTTGGAATTTTCCACACGGATTTCAAAGGGGGTTTTGGGTATTTACTTTAAGGGTTTTAGAGAACCTATAAGAGGGCTTCTTACTGTTCCATTGAGACACTCTTAGCCATCAAGCATTGATCCTAAGCTCTCAATCTCTCAAGACTCTCTTCTTCAAATCCAAAAGCCCTAAATCTCAATTTCATCTTGTCTTCAACTTGAACCAATTTCTAATCCTCTAGCTTTGGTGAAGACAAGTACAATGACTCTCTTTTCTTGTAAGACACGTCAACACACAACACACTTGCTCCTTCAAGTTCTACTTCAAGGCATGTGTGAGTTTAAGTGCTGTTATTTCAAAATTCATTATTTCGTAATTTGATTTCACTCTCGGTTTGTGATAGTGGTTTGCTTGATCCCAAGTTTTCTGATTCAAGGACATCGATTGTAGGCCGATTACACTTGTAGGGTTGCTACAAATGGGTTTAAAGGAAACCTCAAGTAAGGGTTCTAACTTGAGTATCTAGAGGTATCCGTGTGAAAGGGACGTAGGATTACCGGGAACAAGTAGGGTTTGACGTGGGTAATCCAAACCATTAAAACATACTTGTGTTAGCATTGTTCATTGTTGTTAATTCTTATTTTCGCATCTTTGTTGGATTAGGATTTTAATTAGGCGTAATTTCTTAGTTAAATTTTATAAACACTATTCAACACCTTTTAGTGTTTTCCTCATAGCCAGGGTCCTTACAACCTATACTTCAAGAACACTAAGTTTGTCTCATGTCATTTAACTTATCTCAAGGGGAGATATGTAATGGACAGAGATATTTTTCAAATAATTATTATCACTTATTGCGAAGAAAAGTAAGTACTAAGCACCCAAAAAAAAGAAAAGTAAAAGGTGGAGAGAGAGAGAGAGAGTAGATGACATTCATAATATATGCATGGTTAGCACACATTTATTGATATCTCTAGCTAACATGCAATATTACAGGAACGGTGAGTATTATTATGAATTCATGTTTGTCGACATCAAAAAGGAAAAGAATCTTAGCATATTGAGTCGCCCCATATGTTTTGATGATGAACACACATATCATCTAATCATATATGAGTGCATGTGTATGAATTTCAAGCAAATCTTGAAGCACTGAAAGCTCAAGTGGGTTCAAAAAGACACAATGATTGAATAAATCAAGACAATAAGAATAACGACCAAAGATTGCATCAAAAGGTTCAATGTATATTGTATATGATGTAATTTTCTTTTTTATCTTGTCTTAGAATGTTAAAGCCTTAGTTCAAGCTCACACACTAAAGAATAGATATAAAATGTTTTAAAATTGTTTTGAAATATTTCCTGAGTGTTAATAGGGCATACCTCACTTTTATAGACCAACCAGTCTGAGACCCAGTCGACTTGGTCTGATATGGAGTAGATTGGCTAGCAAGCATGACCATCTAATCGACCAATATAGATGAGCTAGTTGACTAGGAAGTATACTGTAGTCAACTAACTAATGTACATCAATACGGTAGATTTTACAAACAGCAAATCAGCTCTGTGTCATGCTTAGACTAGTCGACTAGAGTATATTTGGTAGTCGACTAGTGAGTGTACTTAGTTGACTAGTAACTATCAGTTGACCTATAACGGTCAGATTTTTATTGGATATTTTTTGATCATTTTGAGTGGTATTTTGGTAATCAATTTAAACCTGAATTTTCTCCTATAAATAGAGTGTTGGTTAGAATTTATTATCATGGTTTTATTATCAATATTTTGCAAAAAGGAAAAGTTTTTGTGCTCCAAAAGACTTAAACAAAACCCCTCTTTCTCTTGGCCTTTGATCTAAAGTTTTTTCAATCTTTCTTTGACCAAATCCTTGATCTCCCTTGGTCACAAATTCTATCTTTTGTTATCAAGATTTTTCTATAGCCTCATTACATACAAGAGCTTCAACATGGGCTATATGTAATTGTATCAATAAAAGCGTTGTATGTGATCTCACTTGCTATTGTAAGATGGTAAATCCTTATGATAGGCAAGGTGGCTTGTTGTCGGTGAGGTGGGTGTACTATTTGTTGAAATAGTGGATTAATACCCAATATAGTTTCGGGGACAGGACTAGTCCAGAGGGGTGAATCAGGATAAACTTGCTATGTTTGTGATTGCTTTTCTGTGTTGCTTTACTCTGTTGGAAATCTATTATTGAGTCACAATGATTCAATAAATCAAGACAATAAGATGGTAAAAAGACACAATGATTCAATAAATCAAGACAATAAGAATAACGACCTAAGATTGCATCAAAAGCTTCAATGTGTTATGAATCAACTACTGGGGGAGGAGCCCCCAGCTCTTTATTTATAGGCAATTGGGAGAATACAAATATGGGCTTACAATGATATGGGCCTATCACTAGGATAGCCCAGAATCTCACCCAACTACGGTTAAATGACCGTTCACAACACTCCCCCTTATCCAGCCATAGGTGTGGACTTTGCTCGTGAATGCTTCAGGATTCTGAGCGTAGAAGAGTCTCACATGGGGTGGATACTTCAGGATCCTGAGTTGGTGAGATTTGCCTCGTTAAAACCTTTAGCTATGGAAAACACAGTGGGAAAAACCATAGTTAAGGAAAAAGAGTGCAAACGCTCTTTAACTCCCCCTGATTTGTACAAGTGACTCTGCTTATGAATACTTCTGGATTCTGAGCGTCACAGAGGGGTGGATACTTTGGGATCCAGAGTTGATTTGATTTGCCTCTTTAAAACCTTTGGCTATGGAAAACCCAGTGGGAAAAACCATAGCTAAGGGAAAGGAGTACAAATTCCCTCAACTCCCCCTGATCTGTAAAAGCTCTTAGGCTTTCAGATCTCTTAGGCTTATCTCATCACTCCTATTTACAATATTCCGAAAATGTACACAGATTACAAATTTTATCACCATCAAGCAGCTGTTGAATCCAGAAACTCTGGAGAGGTGTGCTTAGTTTCGTCGCCTCTGATGTGGTCTTCAGACTATATGGTCAGCTCCACAGAACCAGCCTTTATCCCAGTCGTCACTGGGATGTGATGTACCACTAGGCGCCCTCAAATACACCATTGGTGTGATTCTGGAATGGTGAGGATCTCGGAATGATAGGATGATGTTGCCTTCATAAGTTGCTTTGCATATTTGCAGTAGATGGTCATCCCACTGTTGGTACCTGTTCTGTGATTTCTCAGTATATGGACCGGACCTGTAACCTGCATTCGCATAAACATTGGAGGATGCTAATACATTTTGTAAGTCCAAATATTTCGACCCTTGTAGGAAGCGCAGAAGGCTTAACTCCGGTCTAATGGCCCTTTTTAGGTGCCAACTATCTCTGGCTGATGAGTTTACTGCAATTGCTATATCGGGACGTATGCAGTTAGCCAGTAGTGCCTGATTGCACTTAGGTAAGGGACTTTGGGACCAGTTATATCCTCCCCCTCTTCCAACGATCGGAAGGGTTCTTTTTGTACATCCAGTAAGTGTACCACCGTAGGTGTACTTTGGATGACAATGGTCCTTTTAATTTCTCCAACGCACTTCTGGGCGTTTGTAACAGGATTCTATCAGCCATGACTTTATATTTGCCTAGGTCTTTTTATTTCATGTTTAAAAGTCAAGCTTGTTCATGTAGTTCAGTTTTCTCTTCAGGAGATCCGATGAGATTTTAGTTGTCTCCAACTATGATCTCTAATCCTGTTCTTTGCACAGATGCAAAGACAACCTTCAGTAGGAATCATTGACTTGTCAAATGATTCTCTTGGTTGTACATTTATTTATTATACTTATTGTTTTTCTTCATTTGAATAGACGTCCCGAAGTCTATTCAGGCATTTTAAGGAAATGTGGAAATTATCTTTACCAGATATCCACGAAGGTATGCTGTCACAACATCCAATAACATCATATCCATAATTTTCCTTCGCCAAATCGTAAGGTATTCGCTTTTGATAACTTAGGGAGACTGATGCATCATTTATGAGACATGCTCATTTGAGTTTGTTCGATCCCTAGTTTCAGCGAAATTTTCCTCGGGCTATAGGTTGTACCTTATAGCATACGATTTTGTATTTATTTTTCTTATGTGTGCAATACTTTGTTTTATCCACAGGTTTGACACCTTTTGGTGTCTGGACTTCAGATCCGAATATTTCACGTTTCATAAGTGAGTCCAGCTCATCTTTTATTGCCACGTTCCACATTTTGGCCAATCTCTACGTTTGCCTTCTGGCAACGGAGTGTGGAACGATAATTTACAAACATCATCGCTTTTGCGATGTATATGGCAATATAGTACGTGAATACATTTGTCGACAATTTATTTTCTATCTGTCCAACACCTCCCCAGTACGTACAACATTTAATTAATTTCACTTTTTCCCGGCAATTCCTCTGCAGTGGATTCCGGGAAGGGTGATGGTGTGGACAGGAGCTCATTGTCCTGTGGTAGTATTGTCTTAGGTCTCCAGGAGTTTCTGTCCTTGGAGCCTGGTGGTCTGTCTCTTTACTGTTGAGGATCAGCCACTTCTGCTGCTGGTGGATTGCATCCATTCTCGGGGATGTCAATCCTAGCTGGAGTTTTTGCAGCAGGGATGTGTGATCTGACAATCTTCTGGTTGTCAATGAATGATTCCGGTAATTGGTGAACAGTGTTCTGTATGTGGATGATCTTCGGGATCACATCTACACATTGTATTGTTACCGGATCATAGTGGGTCAAATTTGTTGTATCCCACGTTATAATTTGCTTCGCGCCAGATTTTCCAGTATCTGGGCCTATTTTTAGGAAACTCGTCTCATCGAGATCACAGTCTTCAAGGTATGCCTTAATTACGTCCCCCGTTTGGGGTTCTAGGTGTCTTATAATTGAGGGTGAGTCAAACCCTTCATAGATACATAGGCGACGTTGAGGACCTATTTTTGTCCTCTGTGTTGGTGCGATGGGGATTAAACTGCGGACCGAAGATTCTCCGAAGAGAAATGTTCGGTGGCATTCCATATGCAAGTTGCATTGGAGACTCTGACCTCCATAGGGTCTTATTTTCATTTATGTTGCAGCATGCAGAATTTGCATGTCCCCATGCATCCATTTGCAATCGGGATTTAATGGACGTTCAATCCATTGGAGTCTACTTTTCAGTGACTCTGCCGACCCATTTTGGGTATGAACATGTGGCACTTGTATGTTCATTTTCTATTCCCGTTGCTTGGCAGTTCTCTTGAAATGACTGTGAGGTATATTTTCCAACATTAACCAGACTTATTTTCTTTATTTTATTGTCTGTGAAATGTGCCCGCAACATTTTTATTTTTGTGCCAATGGCTTTGGAAAAGCTAAGTTGCGGGTCTGTAGTAGACACACGTACGAATATTCTGAGGATGCATTTATCAGTACAGTGAATTACTGACATAGCCCACTAGGGGTGGTGGATTTTATCCACATCTATCTCCTTGTATTCTTTTTGAGGAAGCGTGGAGATTCTTTTTCAACTTTTCGTGGAGATGGCCTTGCAATTAGGTTTCCCTTATAGTAAGGGATGCGAGGGAATTCTCCCTTCTGAAGAATCTTCTGGTTCTTCAAGTCATACCCATAGGATAAGATGCAGTGCATCATCACAAATCCGGGGTGGCCAAGTCCATCATGCCAGAGTAAAACTTAGCAGATGTCGGGCACTTCAGGTGCTCCGTTTAATTCCGCTTCCTTTCTCCGAATCTTCGTATGGTAGAGGCCTCTAAGGCTCTCAAAACGTTCAAGTATGGATTTTACTCCTTTATCTTGAGACGTTGCATATGGTAATTTTTTCATTTACATTTGCTGTTTCCAAATGGAATCCGTTGAAACGGATGTCCTTGAAACTTAGAAAGTTTCTTTTGGGATTCGGAGGGATTAGTGCATCCTCTATTTTTGTGTCGTTTGGGGGCAACAGTGTTGCATTCCCTGGATCTTCAATATAGCCCTGATATTGGGCTTTGTATTGAAAAACATCGTACGTGTTTATTGTCTACCAATCATTTATGAGAGCAGTTTCAAAAGATGAAACGTATAGGCACATGCATATTCAGATAAACATTTTCATTCTAAAACAAATCACATAATTCAAATGTTCTCATAAATTATTCTTAAAACAACTTGCTAAGAAAAAAATAGTGGCTAATCAGGCATGTCATAATTTTCGAAGTTGTCAGCTGTAAACTTGACTGGAGCATCAAGGGTCATCAGGTTTGTTTCAGCTTTATTTTTCTTGTTCTCTTTATACAAATCCTGGAGATGCTGCGGATTTCGGCACACTCTGGACCAGTAGCCTTTTATGCCACAATTATGGCACTGGTCTTCCAATTCCCTCTTGGGTGGGGGTGCATAATTTTTCTCATTTCTGTGCCACGTGAACTTCCGCTTACTTTCATTATTTCGCTGCTGCTGTACATGGCCCTTGGCATTTTTCTGATGACCCCCCTTCTGTGGTCTTTCTTTTCTTTTATTATCTCTCTTCTTTTTGAAGGAAGAGGAATAGTGAGCTTCTGGTAGGGGCAGTGCCGGGAGGGCGCATATTGTGAGTGGCGAGAAGAAGCTCTCTGTTTTGCTCGGCCATGAGTAAACATGACAGCAGCTCAGAATACTTGGTGAACTTGCGTTCACGGTATTGCTGCATGAGTGTCGCATCTTTTTCATGGAAGGACGTATACATCTTTTCCAGCATGCGTTTTTCTGAGACTTTCTCACCACACAACTTCAGGCGTGAGGTGATGCTAAAAAGTGCTGAGTTGTACTCAGCAATGGACTTAAAGTCCTGCAGTCTCAGGTTCTCCCACTCCTATCATGACCTTGGGAGTATAACATCTTTCTGATGTTTATACATGTCCTCAAGGGCAGTCCATAGCTCAAGTGGATCTTCGACCGTAAGCTTTTCAGCCTTTAAGGTCTTGTCCACATGGCGGCGAATATAGATGGCATGCGCCTTCTCCATATCGCTAACATTTTCTTTTTCAATCACAGCAGCGATGAGGGACTTTGCCCGCAGGTGAAACTTTACATCTAGCTGCCAGCTTAGATAGTTTTTACCTGATGCTTCCAGTACTTCGAAATCAACGCTTGTAATTTTAGCCATTTATCTAGCAGAGCACAAACATGCATGAATTAATAATTAATCAGAGAAAACATTTTCATGCGGAGGCAATATTTAACGAAAAGCTAAATGTGTGGATCAGCCAGTCCCACAAGAAAGAGTCCAAAAGTCCACAGTCCAAATTATACAAATTTGCAGCTTTAAAAATGAAAATACAACTTTGGAAACCCCGTGGGTCCCATATGATATCTCCATCTTCAAGTGTGGCCTCTGTCATCATGGAAGTTGGTCTTCTTTCTTTGACATTTACATAAATTCCTCACTACAATTTCTCTCAAAAATAAAAGAAAAGTGCGGGAAATAAACTGTAGGACTAAACGGCCGATCCAAAAACCACATTTAACAATTCATGCAGAAATATTGTGCTCATCAACATTTTCATCAGACATTTTCATCACATGCATCACAGGCATTTTAATATTCGCAGAGATAGATAAATAATTTAATCACTTAATAATTATTGGACCACTGGGCAACGTCATACACCGTTAGGTTAGGTTACTAACGGCAAAGTGGTCGCAGGATCTTCCTAATTATTAAGTTTTAAATATAATGCAACAACCACGCATATAATATCCAACAGAATATACCAGAGATGCAAAGCATGTAAATATGATTTTTGCAGGAAAAAATCATTACAATACAAGGGTTGTATATTGAATGGGTTTAATCAATTAAATTGATTAGGAGCCCCAAAATAAACATTTTCTTTGTTTGAGGAAAATAGGTTCCCTCATCATCCCAAAAGCCCCCCAAAAATCCCCAAAAAGTCCTCGCCTGCCCGATATTTGTCCAGTAATTTACCGTGATTTTTCACGAATATTTTGCCCTTAAAGCCCCTTTTTTAAATTGATTTTTAGGCCAAACAGTTGCCTTTTCAGGCTTGTTTTTAGCCTATGCCCCCCCCCCCCCCCCCCCCCCCCCCTGTTTTTTTTCAGATAAAACAGCATGCGGGCCTGAAGCCCGCAGTCGGCCTATAGGCTTCAGGCCCATAGACCTTTTTTTTGAAGAAATCTGACTGTGGGCCTGAAGCCCGCAACAGGTCTTTTTTTTGAAGAAATCTGACTGTGGGCCAGAAGCCCGCAGCAGGTCTTTTTTTTGAAGAAATTTGAATGTGGGCCTGAAGCCCGCAGCAGGTCTTTTTTTTTTAATTAGGGTTTCTGGGGGGCGCCGCCGCCGCCCCCTGCAGGGGGGCGCCGCCGCCGCCCCCTGCAGGGGGGCGCCGCCGCCGGGGCCGCCCCCCTGCAGGGGGAGCGGCCGGGGCCGCCCCCACCCCCCCCCCCCCCCTGCAGGGGCGGCGGCCCCGACCGCGCCGGGCCGCCGCCCCCTATAGGGGGGACGGTCGACGCGGGCCGCCGCCCCCCCCTGCAGGGGGAGCGGCCAGGGGGGTTCCGGCGAGGTTTGGGGGGGTTTTCCGACGACGGCTAGCCGCCGGAGGGTTCAAAAATTAGGGTTTTGATCCTAAAAATTGAGTTTTTGGGATGAACGGTCCGTCGTTTTCAAGGCGACAAATAATCCCCATATAGATCTTGCGAGATCTGGGGGAGGGGTAATCATACGTATGATTTAAAAAACATCGTTTTTAGTGTTTTTACCTCTATATCCGTCCTCCGGATATAGCGACGGTTGCTCGAAGCCCTACGCGGATGACGACGCTCGATTGAGGAAGCCTTGCACCGCGCTCATGGATCTCCCGTCTCGCCTTCGCCTTTGCCTTCGCAACGAACGAAAAAAAAATTTGTGTAATTTTTAGATGCTCGTGCTGATAACGTGTTATGAATCAACTACTGGGGGAGGAGCCCCCAGCTCTATATTTATAGGCAATTGGGAGAATACAAATATGGGCTTACAATGATATGTGCCTATCACTAGAATAGCCCAGAATCTCACCCAACTACGGTTAAATAACCATTCACAACACAATGTACATTGTATATAATGTAATTTTTCTTTTTTATCTTGTCTTAGAATGTTAAAACCTTAGTTCAAGCTCACACACTAAAGAATAGATATAAAATGTTTTAAAATTGTTTTGAAATATTTCCTGAGTGATAATAAGTCATACCTCACTTTTATAGGCATACCAGTCTAAGACCCAGTCGACTTGGTCTGACATGGAATAGATTGGCTAGCAAGCATGACCATCTAATCGACCAATATAGATGAGCTAGTTGACTAGGAAGTATACTGTAGTCAACTAACTAATGTACATCAGTACGGTAGATTTTACAAACAGCAAATCAGCTCTGTGTCATGCTTAGACTAGTCGACTAGAGTATATTTGGTAGTCGACTAGTGAGTGTACTTAGTTGACTAGTAACTAGCAGTTGACCTATAACGGTCAGATTTTTATTTAATATTTTTTGATCATTTTGAGTGGTATTTTGGTAATCAATTTAGACCTGAATTTTCTCCTATAAATAGAGTGTTGGTTAGAATTTATTATCATGGTTTTATGATCAATATTTTGCAAAAAGGAAAAGTTTTTGTGCTCCAAAAGACTTAAACAAAACCCCTCTTTCTCTTGGCCTTTGATCTAAAGTTTTTTCAATCTTTCTGTGACCAAATCCTTGATCTCCCTTAGTCACAAATTCTATCTTTTGTTATCAAGATTTTTCTATAGCCTCATTACATACATGAGCTTCAACATGGGCTATAGGTAATTGTATCAATAAAAGCGTTGTATGTAATCTCACTTGCTATTGTAAGATGGTAAATCCTTATGATAGGCAAGGTGGCTTGTTGTCGGTGAGGTGGGTGTACTATTTGTTGAAATAGTGGATTAATACCTAATATAGTTTCGGGGACAGGACTAGTCCAGAGGGGTGAATCAGGATAAACTTGCTATGTTTGTGATTGCTTTTCTGTGTTGCTTTACTCTGTTGGAAATGTACTATTTCCGCTGCATTCTAATATTGCTAGATAATTTGTTGATTAAGACTTTAACTCGGTAGCTTAAAATAAAGTCTTGGGAGAAAGAAGTTTACTTTAGAATTTCATAAATACTATTCACCCCCTAGTGTTTCTCCTTGCCATCCCAGGATCTAACAGAAGAAGGTATTGAGTGAGTGAGTGCAAAAAGAGAATTGGGTACGGATACAATGAGAGTGAGGAGGCGAGATAGAGAAGATAGGTATAGGATACAATCAAGTTGTGTATACCATTATCATCATTACATGATGGGGAACGGGCATCGAAAACTAAAGCTAGGGTTAACCAATGATGGCGTTTGAAGGAAAAACAGTTTTAGGGGTTGATGGAAAAGAGTGGATTTAAGGATTTAGACAATTGCAGGATAAATAAAAGATACCGTTTGGACCTCCCATCTAAAAGCATCTCACCCCCACTCAACGAGTACCTCACATACATGAAGATTTCTAAAAGATTTTGTGTTCCTCACAAACCTACTAAGATAAAAGCAATCAAGTCATTCGCATTCATCAACTCTTTATTTCTCAAAAGTTATAATTGCATGCTTGTTTATACATGTCCAATACGTGCAACTAATATAAAATAAAGAAAATAATACAAAGCTCTTAAAACACATTGGCCCTCCATGGACAACACGTGCTACTTATTCAATAAAATAAATAAGCCTAAAATGATTAAAATAAGACTCTTTTTGTTGACTCATCAGCATATATTTAGTGTTTCTCAACTCCAAAGCAAATGTAACTCTGGATGCATCTTTGTCATGCATGAAATATTCCTTGATCTTGAGTTTTGAATTAATGCAAAATCAAAATAATTCAACGAACATCTTGGAAAGAGTATTTCCATGACAGAGATAAAATAAGATAAAAATGGATACAAAACTTGTTGGTTGATAGGGGAGGAGGATCTTGAATTAAAAACTCAATGTGCTCTGACTTAAAATCAACATGTTGCTCAATGTCGGGATTAGACTTAGGTTCTAGCTCGATCCCAGGCTCAAGCTCAATCTATTGGAAAGGTTATGGCAACCCCAGAGATGGTGAATATGGTTTACAAAAGTACACATTACAATTATATATACAACTATAATATTAGAGCAACTGCTACCCAAATAACTAGAAACATAAATGAAATAAGCACAGGTAAAAGTGTAAGTATAAGCTCAAATAAATAAAATGCAAGTAAATAGTAGAGAGTTTGAATAGATTTCACACCATTCGTGCTAGGACTTTGCATCAATACACTTATCATGTATAGATTTTACACCTACTTACTCAAGTAATTGGATTTTCAATCTTAAACAGTAGATACACAAAAATGTTCTCATAGAATATAAAATTTGAGAAAAAGAATTAAGCTAAAAGAAGCATCCCTACCTAAAAAAGAAAGCGTACATAAAATAATAGTAGTAGTATGATATAATCAAATTAATAAGCTTCACAAACTTGGAGTGATTGAAATTAGAATACAGAATGGATTAAAGTGTAAGCTCAATCTACTAAAACACCATGATTGATGATAGATTAATAACTTGGATGAGTTTGCTAAAGATAAACGAGAGAAGTATTATACTCTAGCTAAAGAACACTTAGAACTAGAATCTCAAGAACACAAAAAAAGAATGAAGCTATCATTATTTTGAAAGTTTACAGCTCTTTAAGAGTTTTGGTGTGTTGAACGAAGGTGCTCTCTACCTATCTATTTATAGGCGACAGTGGCCTAGGAAAAACTCCAGTTATGACGGTAAACACAGATGTTCAAATTAAAATTTATGGATAAAAATACAAGTTACTTTAAAGCATGAACTTTTGATAAGTTGAACCTTACTACCTAATACCTATGGCATTGCTATCTATGAGATTATGAATTGAAATATATAGATTAAATCTAGTAGAAATGTGCTTCAACATGATTATGTAAATGAATCAATATGTAATCAAGTGGTTAGAAGTCTAAAGATCAAATATCAAATAATAAATCATATCTAGAAAATAATGAACTCATCGGTCTCATGACCGGTAGCATAAATTCAGTACTAAAAAATTACTGAGCGAAGGCACCAATGTGACGGTAACTGCGACTGGCGGTCGAAGTCCGTCCGCATCATAGGTGGCACCAATGGTCAAGCTTAAGGGAAGAGATGTGGCATCAGTAAGTCTGTAACCGCAACAATGTTATCAATGGCGAATGGCGGCCTATAGCTGAGCCAAAAATCCGCCATAAAAGGGCCATGCCAATCCGCCATGACGGCGCCATTTGCGATTAGGCCAAAAGGGGCCACGCCATTCCGCCATGGCGGCTGTGGCGGCGCCATTTGATAACACTGAACCGCAACAGCAACATGTAAAAAATATAGTCAAAGATCAAAGTCTATCGTCGTCGTCACCAGTGGTGCCTTTGGCCTCAATGTCAAATACATAAGTCCAGTGATGGAACTGGTGGTGCGATCATTAGGTTTCAGAGTTTGATTATTTGACATTTGGACAATCTTTTTGCCACATATGAAATTGTGCCAAATACCAAAATGATTCATATTGATACTAAGAACCTTTTTAAGTATTGTGTAATGAACACATGCAAATATGTTAATAATTTTCAAAGCGTAACAAATGGATTATATTACCTTATTTTACATGATCTCCTAAGTTTTTTACTTGACCTCCAATGACTTCCAATGTGTGCTCCAACTTGATTTCATCCTTGTAAGCTATTGAGCACTCTTTTAAGCAATGTTTGACTTTCATGTCTCTAAATACAACCATGTATCATATGCATACTGTCTGGACACTAGACAAACATAATGTTAGACTTAGAAATTCATTCTAAATCGGCGTATTGTCTAACTCTCAGAATGAAAGTTGAGCTTCATCTTGAACTCAGGTTTGGCCTCAAGCTTAACATCTGATTCTAGCCCTAATTCTAAGCTTGCAAATCCTCTCTCTAATTCTACCCTTGTGGGCTCTACCCCAACTTGTGATACTAGCCTGAACGTGACCTACACTCCTAGATCTTGTGTCTCATGTACAATTCAACTATAGATGAAAATCTTAGAGAAACTTGCTGCACTTCATACGTAAACTTCTAGTGAATATTTCTCAGGCTTTGAATTTGACGATGGCGGTGACCAATGACATGATAGTGAAAGCTTATGGAGATAGCAATTGATAAGTCTAGAAGTTGTCAATCTATCATTCTCGAGCTTATCTATCTAAGTTATACTTAGCATACAATTACTTCATTTCCTCTATCAAATCGAAATGAGAAAAAATAAGTTCTAAATGAATCTCCCAATTTTCATAGTTTTAAACGTTTAGTGTATCCTTGAAAAAAGAAGAAAAGTTTGAATGCATCTCTCAAAAAACTGTTAGAACGACAATGGTATCTCTCAAATCGAAAGCATTGATGAATGATTCTTTTTTAAGCTAATATCTATAAAAAGGGAATCTTTGGGATTTTAGATTATTGGCTTTGATTTGGATCATTCGCTCTGATACCAAAGGAGAATAGGCAACAGAAGCTAAATATTAGGTTCAACGGTGATAGAATTTGGGAAAGAATAGAACTAGAATTTGATAGAATTTGATAGAAAGGAATGGAGTTAGGGATATAGATAATTATAGAATAAATAAAAGATACATTTCATGTCCAATGCTTTACACACACTTATGAGCACATCACCTGAAGAGAGATTTCTATGACATCTTGAGTTTCTCACAAACCTGATAAGATTCTGCTCAAAATAGTGGGTATCATATGACACATGAGGCTAAGCTTCATGGATGCCTCGAAAACTACACACTCCGTTATTATTTTGGAGGAAAGAACCTGTTTAGTTTGATCTACATATTCCAAAATTCCTAACCCCGAATTTGGAATGAACCTAATTGATTTGTCAGTTCATCCGTCACAAAGTTAACGGTTGTGCATGAATAGAACTTTTGCGACGAGTGGATGAACGGACAAAAACCAACCCCTTGGGATCACCTGAAATTCTATGTTTTGATGTTTTAGAATATGAACATCAAAATGAACGGTTCCGATCCTTCGAAAAAAATAACGTGACAGCGAGTTTTTGAGGTCACATATGAGATTTAGCCTCGTATGAAAATACCCATTATTCTCCTCAATATAATCAACCCATTCGCATTCATCACTTTTCAAAAGTCCTTATTGCATATTTATATGTGTAAACCACACGCTCAACACTTTTCAAAAGTCCTTATTGCATATTTATATGTGTAAACCACACGCTCAACACGTGCAACTAAAACAAAATAAAGAAAATAGCGAAAAGCTCCAAGTGCTCATTAAGCCTATGTGCACAACACTCGCAATTTATTTAATAAAATAAATAAGCATAAAATGACTAAAATAAGGCTTTTTTACATCTTTGAATGTACTAGATCTTTCTTTGCTCCAAATCAAACGTAACTCTCTGTACATGTCACAAGCATTTACAGAACGTAAATGTTGGGTTCAATACATATGGGAAGTAAATCAGATATTCATTTACCTAATAAGTATGTTTCATTGTGTTTGTATTAGTTTTCTTTGCTGATATGCAGATGCCTTAAAAATTTACCAGACATGGCTCAATGTCATTTTTTGGGGTAAAAACAAATTCAATCTATTAAATCCATATGTTTGCTAGATATTATTAACCATGATTAGTAATTGGCAAGAAAAGAATTTCAACATTCACTGTTAATCTATTTTTACATCAAAGTGAGAAATATAACTAATCCGCAAACAAATAAGAACATTACCAAAATTAGAGTCATTGGTCCCAACATTGCGTATACGTGCAAGGCACCATGTGACAACTAAAAATTGTCCTCGGTTGCAGCTGGATTGACATCCTATTGAGTAATTAAAAAGAAGCACATGTATGCAAGGCCACGTGTCATTCAATATATTCCCTTGGAAAATTTCAAACAAAAAAAATTCTTCAAAATCCTCTCAAAAAATTTTGCCACCATCTTCAAAATATCTCCACACCAAAAAAATTTAACCACATTCAAACGAAAATTTAATTTCCACCAGAGAATTTAGTTCTCTCCAAAGTTTAATTCTCCTAAAAATTTAAAATTTTAGTACCCTTTAGATTTTGTTTCCCCTAAAATTTTATATCAAAATTTAGTTTCATTCAAATTTAATTCCGTCCAAAATTTAAAACTTTAGTTCACTCAAAATTTAATTCCGTCCAGATTCAGTTTCCCCAAAATTTTAGTGTTTTCCCACAAAAAGTTTTCCGCCATAATTTTAGGGTTCCTCAAAATTTTCACAAACTATCATCCTAACCATTGGTTCTCCAAGTTTAAATATCAGTCTTTTTACCCAACTCTTTGTCCTAACCAGCAAAACCATTCAAAAACACCTCAACTGTATAATAGATCCTTATATATGTACCCATAAATATTTGGATATATTGATAGATTAATCAACTTGGCAGTATTCATATACACTTACAAGAACATAGGGATTTTTGATGTTGGTATGTTCAAAATAATGGATATAGAAATAAATTTGGTTCAGTGTACTCCTAGACCCCGTTATAAATAGTTATAAATAAATAGTGCTAATAAACTCGTGATTGATAACCCAAATTTTTGGTTGGCTGAAGGGACGCACCATTTGTCTTGCGGCCTCTGTGTGTGTATAATTGACAGTGCACCGACGCTACTAGACTTTACAAACTAGCTTGAATCCAAGTATACTGCTCATCCATTGGAATCATGAATCACGACAATTAGATACTTAAACTGTCTTGTTCCCTCACTAGAAATTGGTTTCAAAGTTCAACCATCGAATTTGTCTACCCTGTTCAAAAATTGAAATTGATGAGTGGATGGGTGTGTTCGGGCTTGGCTCCATCCCTATGAAGGGGCTTGAGGTTCGTCTATAGTGTTTATCTGCCTTTTCCAAAAATTGGGTTGTGTCGTATATACAAATATAAGCAGAATCCAGACCAGAGCTCATCGGCACTTTTTAGATCTCTTTCATTATCATGGCTGTCGATGAACATCTTGAAGTGTGCTTTCTACTGACAAGAAATCCTCAAGAACCATCTTCCAATCTTCTAGGGTTAGACTGAAAACATATCGTCAGTGTCAACGATCCCTTTTTTGCAAGTAATCAAGCAGAAAGTGGGTTCATTGTCGACTTTTTCAGCTCGGAAAAATATATATGACAGAGCCATTACCATATGTTATATGTAGAAGGTAAGTGAAGGTGAGGTACCTCTGTAAATGCCTAGATGCTGCAGCACAAATACAGTGATGCATAGCTCGTTTAGAATGCTCAATCATGATTCATTCTTCCCTCGCCTGCCATCAAATCCAATCCTTTGCTCTCAATTTTTATAAAGATATAAACATGAGAAATCATGGGCTCCTCAAATCCTGTGATGAACAGCTTCCAATCCACCCTGGATCATACGCACCGGGGTTAATGTCAACCTTCTACTCCAAAGACCAAATACAAACAAACATGAAGTCATCATCTACCTAAGCTTCTCGGTTCCTACTGTTCCAAAAGTCCGCTCAACTCGATCTGTTTATGTACCAGCCTGCCAATCACACCTTTGATCATAACTTGCACCCAACTTTACAACTCTCTGAAGCCCTCGGATCCATCAAAATTCTGCCTGCTGCAGTCCTTTTTTATCCAGGCACATTTTGTCTAAACTTCATTCTGGGTCCGCAGCCCTTGCATTTATGCATCTTCTCCCCAACAAGACTTGTCACCACAGCAACTGATCTTGGTTTCCTCCAGCTATATACCCATTGCTGGATAAAACAGTTCTCTATACTACATAAGTGAAACAGTTATATCAAAGACAGAATACTGACAGCATTGAGTTCTAAACAAATACATGATAAGAGTAGAAATTACATATATGGGTAAATTCCGCTAATACCCGTGAACTATGATGTGTGTGTTACTAACCTCCCCACTACTATGAAAATAGTAGAAACATCGCCGTATTAGCAGGAACTGTTACATCCCACTTTCTTTTTATATTTTGCCCCTCCATGCTCTCTCTCTCTCTCTCTCTCTCTCTCTCTCTCTCTCTCTCTCTCTCTCTCTCTCTCTCTCCATGCAGGAGGAGAGAGCGTGTGTGTGTGTGTGTGTGTGACAGCAAAAAGGGATGAATAAGCAATGAAGTGCAAAATATGGGAAAATATGGGATTTAACTGCTCTTGCTAACACAGCTGCTAGTTTCATAGTTAAGTAATATTTAGTAACACACCACATACTTCAGTAAGTGTCACCGGAATTTACCTTACAAACATTGATATACGTTGGAATCTCAACTGAATTGTACTGCATGCCTCTGTGAAGGTTTCAGTGAACCAAACATAAGCATTGTTCTCTTCCACAACAGAATAATACACCAGCAAACTTACATCATAACTATAGAGTAATACATTAACAACATTCCGACTCTGATAGGATTTAGAATCAGAATATCTTTAACAAGAGTGCAAAACAATTGAATATGATTAGGAAATTGCATTAAATTTTTACAGAACAAAGAATTGATTCTTAATTTTTGTATTCACATCCATATATCTTCCAGCAGAATCATGAGGTTGTCCACAGTCAAGTACATGGAAATCTTACATGGGGATGTGGCGGTGCATTTAGCTGGGTGCACTCGGCCGCCCCAGCCACTTGGCACGAAATCCTGTACCTTTGCAATCAGGACAACATTCCGACCCCTGTGAGAAATAAAATGACAGAATAGTTTTCTTTATAAGTTGCAGGGATCTGATCTTAAAGGTGAGTGATGTGCATCTCATATAGAAAACTTGGCTAAATAATCAGCACGCTATTAGCACTATTTTGCATATGACTCTTGTGACCAATCTTTTTCTTGCACAAGTTTCATTACTCCGGTGCAAAGCAACCTTCTTTTAAGGTCATGTACAGATGCATTATTACATTAACTAGCTAAGCATTTGCAGCTGATGCTGTCAGTGCCAACAACTCTACAGTCTAGGCAAAAAATGACATTTCCTTTTTTCAGTTACGTTTAAACGAGCATTACCAGATGGAAGTTTTGTTATTAAGTTGCAAGATCAATACAACTAGAACAAAATTCATAAACAGGAAGAAGCCTCATACGTGAACAAACCATAATGAATGGTACAGGAAAGAGAGATCCAATGCCGGAACCTGATTTTGTCAATTACCTTGCCTGCGCAAATAATGCAGTGAGTATTTCTGGAGGGCACCTCACAAAGCATGTTGTTGCCAATGATAAAGAAACCAGTTCCTCCACACCACTTGCACTCGACATAACCATTTGATTCACAGGAAGAGCACGCAACTGGCCTAGGTTGCTGCTTATTGAAAGAAGAACAATTAAAATCAGTATTTTCTGAGAGAATTTTTTCTAGATGTGTCAAACGAAACATTGAGCTACTCTCAATATTATTAGGCGTGCAAATTAAATAAATAAATAGACCAAAGGACGTATTAACTATATCAATGACAACACTTGTAAGGTATGGCCACCAAGTAAAAGAGGTATATGGATGCATATTTGATAAGTTTATATCGATGCTGTAATGGAGATAGACTAGACTCTGGGAAAATGTAGGGTCTAATTCCTCCCATTTAAATTCCATGATGAACCATGCACATTGTAAAGATGCTCCATATATCTTGCTCTACATTAGTTGAAGCCATAATGAGTTATATTTCCTATCCATCCAAAGGGTACAAAATGCATGGCTACTTGCTTGGATATCCAGCTGACTGTTTTATACCAAGACAAAAATAATCGGTGGGCATGGGGCTAGAAATATTCGCTGATAATCAACAATGATTTGATTGTCATTCCAAACGATATTTACATGCAGTTAATAACTTCCAACCATCATTTGTGTGCCACTTGATAAGTATGAGCCTAGGAGGAAAAATCAACAATCACCTCAACCTCGTTCAGCTGATGGCTGTTACTTGGCCAAGCCAACTATGGCAAGAGTCAAGAAGGCGCTCTTGAGAGATAGATACATTGCAGCCAAGACAAAACATGGAAAGTTTTTATGAAAATGGATGATAAAAGAAGACAATGAGGCCTACTCTAGATTTAAATGTGCTTTCCTGCCCCCATTTTTTGAAAGTTGTGGCACAACGCAACATATTGCAACCATTTTATTGAGCATGTGTTATGAGAACTACTTCAACGATCTACCATGCGTACAAACCATCATGCTAGTTCAAATTTTATGCCCAAACTCCAAAGTGAGACAGCCCCAACTTCCAAGATCAACTATCCAAGCATCCTGGCTAGTGAATGTTTCCTAAAGGACGTTGCAGCTCAGCCTGTATATATAATGGAGCATGTTTTATGCTTGAAAGAAAGCTTAAGACCATTGATACGGATACTATCCATAGTATCCACCACGGAGAAAGTTTCCCCCCTTGTACCCTCCACATGCAGTAACAATTTTATTTTAATATAAAGATACATTGACCACAATTATATAGGTGGCTGCTCTCCCAAGACGCCAATTGAAGAGGACGTCTGCACTCTCCCGAAGAACGAGGAATAATCTCACCTCTAATATCAGTATTCTCTCAAAATCAACATAAGAAATCCCTCAACCCCTCCCACATATAAATAGAGTTCAGAAATAAGGAAAATTACAGAAAAACCCAAAATACTGAAAATTCCCAAAACACCCCTAAAATCCGAAAATTCCCAAACTACCCCCAACGGGCTCAAAACACATAGAAAGTGCAAATATATCATTACTCCGCCCCCGAAAACAACCTTGTCCTGAAGGTAGTGCATGAAGTCCACAGCGGTCCTACTCCAAGTGGAGATATTCATCCCCTTTGGGCTCTTCTTCCTCCACTATGTCCTCCTCGTCTTCCCCTGCTATCAGCAACTGCAGCTTGCGTACCACACAATGGTGCACTGGGGTGAACCTCTCGTCGCACCTAAAGCACAGCCCATTTTGTCCCTTCTCACGCATCTCTGTATCCGTCATTTTCCTGAATTACCCTCCTGACGGTGGCGCTCCACTCTTCTTCAGACTAGACAAGTCTGTCCATGTCATGTTCTTCTGTTGTCCTCCAATCGTGGGCTGGCTGTGGAAAGGGAGCCGCCACTAGTCCTTCTAGATTTCTTCTCCTCCATCAGGCGATCCTCCACCATTTGGGTTAACTCCATGGCTTCCATCAGGTCCTAGGACCTATGTATACGAAGATATGTGTGAATGGTGGTCTTCCACCCCTTCATGAAGGTGTTCTTCAGTGTCTCATCAGATATCCCCCGTATACGCCCTAACAGTGCCTCGAACCACTTCCTGTAATCATTCACTGTGTCGTCCTGTCTGAGAGAAAGCAACTGCTCCCGCAAGTTACCTACATGAGTCTCGTGGAATCTCTCCACCAAGCCATCCTTTATCTCCTCCCATGAACAAAACGAGCATCGATGCTTCCTCCACTGGAACCACCAGAGGGCGTTCCCTTCTAGACATGCCGCCGCCGCCAGCTTCTGCTCCTCAGTCATGCAGGACACTGTAAAAACCTCTCTGTCATGTATATCCAAGTATAAGGATCATCCCCCTCGAAGATGGCATCTTCAGCTTCTGGATCCTATTATCCATTACAAAACTTCATTGCTCAACTTGCCCCTCGTAGTGTCTAGGACGGTGGGAATGGTAGGTGTATTTGTGCTCCTCAAAGCCCCTGCGTTGCCCCCCATCTCTGTTCGCATACTCACCCAAGTCATCTCAGCCATCATAGAAATCTTGGTCATTCTGCTCCAAGCCCCCCTCCCCCGTCGTCACCATGCTCCCAAAAGTACTTGGGAGGGTCGATGTTGTCGTAGCGCATCGACGGGGGGCTTCGGGGTCCTCGTAGAACTTCAGGATTCACGTATCTGTCCCACTGCCCATGAAGCTCGATTCGTCGATGTTGTGGGGCTAGGGTTCGTTGTTTTGGCTCGAATCCTCCTTGATCTGGGCCCGAGTGGGCCATGTGCCCTTGCTGGAGTGGCGTAGCCCCTGATCTGGACCTAAGGGATATGCCCCCCTGCTAGAGGGACTGGCGCCCCCAGGTTTCTGGGCAGCCCCTGTCCAGGGACCTGGGGGCCAGCCGCCCCTGCCAAAAACAAGGGCAACAACCCTTGTCCATGGACATGGGTGGCCAGCCGCCCCTGCTGGAGGGGTTGGTGCCCCTCCAGGACTCCAGACAGGGGCGGCAGCCCCTGTTTCGCTGCTGAATCCTTCTTCTCTCGATGTTTTGATGCTCCAGGGTTTCGGGGTTCGTGGCTTTGCATCGTAGGCTCCTCCTCATCTTCCCCGTAGTACTCGTCGAAAAGCAACCCTTCTTCATATTCTTCCACTTTTTCCTTCCCCTTCTCCAAAGCAGTCGCATTTCGCTCCAAATTAGGATTTTTGACCGCGCCATCCGCCTTTGTCGCCATGAGTTGTTGCATGAGTTGCGCTAGGGATTCTCCTTGTTTCCCCTGATCTTCCACCACCCTCGCAAGGGTTTCGCTTTGCTTCATTAGGGTATCAAGGGTTTCTCCTTGCTTCGTTAAGGTTTGCTTCACGTCTTCAAACTCGCCGTTGTATTTCTCCTCCAAAACTACAACATTGTCCTTAGATCTCGTTGCCGTCGTTATGGATCTTAATGCTCTGATACCAAATTGATAGGAATCAAAATAAAGATTCGATTTTTATTAATAAAACTGAAAATATAAAGATACATTGACCACAATTGAAGAGGTGGCCGCTCTCCCAAGACGCCAATATAAAGATATCTATTAGATCTGCACTTTCTATGCGTTTTGGGCCCGTTAGGGGTGTTTTGGGAATTTTCAGTCTTTTTAGGTTTTTCTGTAACTTTCCATATTTCTGAACTATATTTATAGGTCTGAACTATATTTATAGGTGGGAGGAGTTGAGAGATTTCTTATGTTTATTTTGAGAGAATATTGATATTAGAGGTGAGATTATCCCTCGTTCTTCGGGAGAGTGCGAACGTCCTCTTCAATTGACGTCTTGGGAGAGCGACCACCTCTTCAATTGTGGTCAATGTATTTATATTTTCAGTTTTATTAATAAAAATCGAATCTTTGTTTTGGTTCCTATCAATTTGGTATGCTCTGATAACAAAATGATAGGAACCAAAACAAAGATTCGATTTTATTAATAAAACTGAAAATATAAAGATACATTGACCACAATTGAAGAGGTTGCCGCTCTCCCAAGACGTCAATTATAGAGGGCGTCCGCACTCTTCCGAATAACGAGTGATAATCTCACCTCTAATATCAATATTCTCTCAAAATCAATATAAGAAATCCCTCAACCCCTCCCACCTATAAATTCAGTTCAGAAATAAGGAAACTTACAGAAACCCCCAAAAGGACGGAAAATTCCCAAAACACACCTAAAATCTGAAAATTCCCAAAACACCTCTAACGGGCCCAAAACGCATAGAAAGTGCAGATCTATCATTATGCCAATTCCTATTTGGGTATAAGTGTTTCATTCATGGATCTGAAAATGGGCATCCAGTCATTGTTATAGAATGGTTTCATTTAATGACAAATAATGACATTTGATGGGGTTACTTAGCAGAAGGCTCAGTGGTTTAAAAAGGGTTTTTAAATATTACTTAATCAATGAGCACATCAAAGTATTCTATTCTCACCTGCCCAAATGATTGTCTAGAAACCTCTATATTACGATCATGAAAAAGAACATTCACAACAAAAAAGAAACTGTCTCTAATATTGCTCATATGGCATCCACAACATTTCAAATTACACGGCATTGTCATGGATATACTGTGCACACAATGAATCCCACAGTTATAATGGACAATGCATCAATTATAGGAGGCATATTCCAAGGTTAGAGTAACTCAACCCATTTCCCAGATTCTAAGAAATCAAGTGCAAACATCTAATTTCTCTACTCATCCAAATACAAATTCAACAACCTTATCTGTTACCAATCCAGAATTGCCTGCAAGGAACAATCTCTTTTATCTGAAAAAAAAACCTTCAAAATGGATGCAATGCTATGACAGTTTGCCAAAACACAAGCTTGAACAAACTTTCATTCTAGCTTCACCAAGTTGGTGCTTATCCCAAACCTAAACAAGTATGCAAAGCAGAGTGATAATAATGACATCACACAATTTTCTCAAGCCAGAAACATTCTGCACATCCCAGATTAGTTCACAGTTGATATTTGATGATAATTATTGCCCATACTATTCTTCAATTAGTTCGCTAGGTTTAGTTTGTGGTTGCTCTACTACATCTTTTTAGTTTTTACATATTTGCTAAATTATAACTAGGTAAATTACCATAAAACCAATTATTTATTTTTCACTTTTGGTGTGCATTTTTCGGATATTTTCTATGTTTGTTAAGTACTTGTCTCTTTGCTGAAACAAGCCAGAAATATCAAACCATTTTTCTATTTGAGCTAAAAGTCAAAGGCTATGCTCCTATAGTTCTGCAACTAGTCTTCCTGGCTTAAAAATAATATAATTATGATTATATTTTAAGAGCTTAACTCAAATGGTCAAAGGTTAGTCTATTAATAAAAACACCAAAAAATTTCAATCGGAGTGGAGATTAAAGAAAATTTTTGCTATTTTTTTCACTTTTCAGTTGAATTTTTTCAATCGGAGTGGTGCATGAAGAAAACTGCTATTTTCCCTGCTTTTCAGTGGTTGTACAGGATTACATGTGGAGAATTCTTGGGGCCCCTTTAAAATTGCGAAGTCCAAAAGGTGTCCCCATAAAAAATATACATAAAATAAATAGATTTTCTACACATGTGATGCAAGCAAGTGCAATAAATTTAAATTTTTATACAACAAAATACATGACCATACCCATTAGTTTTGTGTTGTAATAGTATATCATTAAAAATATAGGCATATTCTTAATGTGAAGTTTTTAGACTTTATTCTGAGAACGCATATTAGAAATTGAAAGAATGCAAATATATGATATTTAGAAGGCAATGGACTTCAACTCCATTTATTGGAATTTGTATTGTTTAATATCTAAATTATAATGTTCCAGGCGAGGGGGGTGGAGTTTCGAAAGTGAGTTAAAGCGCTAAGGCGCCCTCCCAGCCATCTGAGGTTCAAGGGGTTCGAATCTTAGCAGTGTGTGATTTCGGCACTTTTGCTTCAATGTATGCTCCGCTTGCAGGGTCAACCCCGGGGCCATACTCCCCTCTTATTTTTCAAGAATAAAGTTTCAACATTTTAATTTTACTTTTACAATGTTTTTTAAAGTATTGATGCAAATTAATTTAGAACTTTTAAAAAAAATAGTACCACGAAAATTTCTTCTGGAGATATTTTTTTTTACGGTATGTTTTAATGAGAAAATGCGAAAACCTTTTCAGTTAGTATAA
Organism: Scilla litardierei; assembly: GCA_030789695.1. Lineage (NCBI taxonomy): Eukaryota > Viridiplantae > Streptophyta > Magnoliopsida > Asparagales > Asparagaceae > Scilla > Scilla litardierei. The sequence continues at coordinate 285,230,136 of CM061133.1, read as the reverse complement.
TGTGAACCTTATTTAAGGACAAAATCTCAAGTTCATAGGCATGTAATCTAAATTGTGCTTTATTATGTAAAGGACAGCATTAATAAAGAAAAATAATTTTATAGGAAAAAAACTTGAGCAACAGAAAGAGGGTAAATCTAAATTTAGGATATGCCTAAGAGTGTAAATTCAATCTTCATTTTAAAGAAAGGTACGAATACGAGTGTAAATTGATCATTTGCGAATGTCTTCTCGTAAAAATGTAAATCTAAACTTTGAGGTGCTGTGAAAAATGTGGGCGAAGCATGACGTTACGGCAATCTCTCAGGATGTTAGCACTTAGCACTATATGTAAGCTCAGGAATTGGCTGGGTTACACGGGCATTTTTAGAATAATAAACATGTTGACCTTTTTCTCTTTTTCCCCGTTCTGTCCCCATTTAAATCTTTAAGTGACATGTTTCAAATTCTGGTAAGCAGAATTGTAAACTCCTTCAAAAGAATCTCCATTATAACAGTGTACATGTAGAAGAAGAGATCTTTTCTAAAAATCTTTTTTTAATAGAAGGCGGGATGCTGGGATAATAATAGAAGCGACCTTTGGTACTTTTCTTAAGAACTTTCTCTCTTCCATCGTTCGCTTAGTTATATAGAATAGATAAGCTTAAGGTAAAAAAACACCTAGGCAAAACAAATATGGTTTTAAAAAATGACACTATCCACTACAGTGCAAAAGTGTATCACACAACATTTAAGAATCTTTTTTAAAATTTATAATGATTTAATAAAGAAAATGTAGCTATGTCACGGAATATGATTGTAAATAAACTATCCCTTACCATCTTCCGTTGCATAACTAGAAAATTAGTCAATCTATGAAATAAGCCATTATCTTATTTTCATTTTTTTAAACAAATAAAATCAAAAAAGAATACACCGCCAATCTCCATAGTTTCTACTATTATTAACTATCATGTTATTGAAGTGTGCATGATACGCATAGCAAACCCACACAATCGTTCAACTTATGCTTTTGGCTGAAGTGTTTATTAACATGATATCAAGGTACCGAAGTTCAAGCCTCATGGTTGACAATTCAAGATTATGCATACGTACCTACTTTGCCCTTCAAGTGAGTCATCTTTATCTAGACGTCTTTCAATGTGGCCAAAGGCACATCTGTTTTAAGCTTGCTACCAAAACAATATCGTGTCCCAAAACATCCCCCCCCCCTCCCGTGACAAACATAAAAAACAACCAAAAAGAAAAAACACCACCAAAAAGGGGAAAAAAGGTAATGAAATGCATGTCTCCAAATGGTATTTCTGAAGGCTTGCACACTTTTGCTACAAGAAATTTTTCCAGGGCACCAACATCGCGCGTGTAAGAATATGGGTATCAGCTAGCCAAGGAGGAAATTAGCCAATTTCCTCCTTGGCTAGCGTCAAAAATCCCATTCATCCCTATTTTTTCCGATAATCGGATCCGTTCATTTCAATCGTTATGTTCTAAAACCACAAAACACCAATTTTCAAGTAAATCTATAAGGTGTTTTCCTCGTTCATCGGGATGTTGTAAAAAGTTTTATTACTGTGAAACCATTAAATTTATGGCGGATGGATGAACGAGCAAAACCCCTTGAGTTCACTTGAAAATTGATTTTGGGGTTTCAGAATATGAAAATCAAAATGAACGAATCCTATCATTAAAAAAATTAGGGATGTGATTTTGATGCTGAAAAATGGTCAACTTTCCTTCTTAGCTAGCTAATGTCTATTTTTCTCATATATATATATATACACACACGCATGCACACATATATAATTGGTATCATATCACATAACATATGAGATATATCTCTTATATATGATGATGTCACATTTTTATTCATATAGCACAAATAGTTACATAATATATAGTACAAATAGTTACATGATATGTACTTTTTGTCACCTATACCTTTTGTGATGAAAACTGTACAATATTATCGTATAAGAGCGGCATCCTATGTTAGATTATACCCATTTATCATATAACATGCGCATTTGTGTCATACGATGCCCGGAAAGTGCTCTCCCCATAGTTTTTTTGGACGACCGACTTAATTTATTTTGATTTTCATACTCTAAAGAACAAACAAATCAAAGATCAAGAAAATTCAAAAACAATGGGTGCTCAATGGGTGCAAGACATTTTATTGTAAAATCATTGATTTTCTAATTAGTAGACCACAAGCAAAAAAATTTTGAGTTCACCAAATCTTTGGTCTGTTTGGGTTTTAAAATATATAAATGAATATAAACGGTATTGATCGTTAAAAATGTAGAGAGGTCTTTTAAGATCCGTGTCTTTTAAGATCCGTCGTATGTCGCAAGTGCTCATATATCATGTAATAATAACCAGTATTCTATATATTGTTTTAGAAACATGATTTTCATGTGAAATTTTATCATAATTTTTTTAAAATAATTTTTTTATGAAAATGATAACATTAATTAATCAAATCCAACTAAGATAACAATCGTATTTTGATATTTTTTTTTAATTTGATTGGCCTTTTCTAATGATTATTATGATTTATTAATTTTTTAATTTCATTCAACTCTTAAATTTAAAATTTCATTATGAATCAAATCTTTCACTAAAATTTTTCTACGAAAATTGTAACATTAATTAGCTAATTCCAACCAATTTAAGAATCTATTTGAATTTTAATTTGATAATTTTTCTACGTGCTTTGACTGCACACCTAATATTTAAATAGAGAGGAATCATTTTTTGAGAAAATTACATAAGAGTCATAATTGAATTGTGATTTAATGAGTTCTCTTTTTACTCTCATTGAACTCACAATTTCATATTTCAACTTTGATAGAAATATTTTTAATGATATTTTTTTAAACTCTTAATGAAAACTAATTTAAAGTCATGTTTGAAATTTAATTTGGTATGTTCTTTTTAAATTTGATTGATATCTTGATTTAGAATTACACAACTATAAAAAGTCTTTATAATAGAATTTCCAAATACATAACTACTATATTAATGTACTTTTTATGAGAGTTGTAATTCAATAATAATAATAAGTATAACTTCAGTAATAACATGTCAATTATAACTAATTTAAGGACTATTTTTGAGAAAAAGCCAAAATTTTAAAAAATAGTAAAATCAACGAAAAAAATATTCAGCAAAATCGACCTAGTTTGGCCACGTCAGCGCCCAGGGGACTGACGGGGCTTGCTCTGACTTGGCCGCACTTACCATATACGGTCAAATTAGATGCACTTGTCAAGTGCAGCCAAATTGTATTTGGCGGATGCACGTGATTACTACATATATTATATCTATACAAATCTACCCCAAAGATAAGTGGTTGGGTGGACTATGGTGCTTGGTTGTGGGTGTGAGAGGTCTCAGGTTCCATCCTTGGAAACCCGCTTAAATTGATTTTTTATTTTTTAACAAAAAAGTTGTTTAAATCTAATAGCTTTAAAGGGGAATTTCAAGGTTCGAAATTGTGACCTTCCTCCTACAAAGAAAGTGACATACCATCACACTAAACCCCACTCGCCTAAAGCCACATAAAATTGCTTAAAGAATTATTTGTATACATATAACTTATGCACAATTCCTTATTTCTCTTTAATTATTGTGCAAAGTCCCACTTATAATCATTCACGACAAGCCGTGCTGCCAAACCGTATCATATGTAATTCCTTAGTACACGCATGACATGCACTGAAATAATGGAAATATATTGTTAGTTTGTTAAATTCTCGTTCTTCCGCAAAACATATTTGCATTCGTTCTTCCGCAAAACATATTTGCATACAGGCTAAGAGCAGTTCAATGATGTACTGCATCAAGAGAAGAGAAAGGGACAACCATGCAGACTGAACCACCATTGTTATATGTTTCTCAGCTTGAGCTTTTAGCTGAAAAAAGACCATGCTTTTGGACAGCGTCGTAACCAGGAATTTTTTGTCTTGGACAAAAATAAAGAATACAATTAAAATACGAAGGGTGATTTGATTATATAGTGATAATAGCTACAAAATAATATCATACATGTATTATCATCTAGTTATGCCAATGCTTTTGGATGTTCTCAATGTGCTCTTTTTTCTTGCTTGCGCAAAATGGTGCACCGTACTGCCCAATTCTCCTTTAATATTTTCCATTTGACTTTATATGCAGAGTGGTAAAGCTAATATTTTACTGAGTTGATTGGTTTCATAATATGATGTATGCTCCTATAATACTTAAAAATTTAAGTATTTAAGTAGTGTCATGGGAGGATTTCTATGTAGCCGAGTGGGGTTTAGTACGGTGGTATGACACTTTTTTGCGGGAGTGAGGTCCCGAGTTCGAACCTCAGAAAGCCTATTAAAATTTAAACAAATTTTTTGTTTAAAAAAATAAAAAAAACAATTTAAGCGAGTTTTCAAGATTCGAACGCGAGACCTCACGCCACAACCAAGCGCAATACCACCCAACCACTTATCTTTGGAGTGGATTTGGGGTGGATTTGTATAGATATAATATATGTAGTAATTACGTACAGCCGCCATTAATACCATGCCAAGTGCGGCCAATTTGACTGCACATGGAAAATGCGTCCAAGTTAGAGAAAGCCTCGTCAGCGCCCAGTCAGCCCCCAGAGCGCTGACGTGGCCAAACTTTATCGATTTTGCTAAATATTTTTTTGTCGATTATGCTAATTTTTTAAATTTTTGGCTTTCAAAAATTGTCCAATTAAGAATCATAATTAAATTCTATTTTTATATTTTTATTTATAATTGGATTAAATTCTTAATTTAAAGTTCCAGTACAAAAGAAATCTTTTGTAATAGATTTTTAATTATATAACAAAAATATATCAATTTGCTTTTAAGAATTAAGAGTAGTTATATATATATTAGTTTTTCTTTTTTATTTTTAGATGCATAATGGCAACCTCGTAAAATTCCAATATTTGGCCCAAGAAAAGACCCTCGTAAAATTCCAATATGTGGCAGCCACATGGGCAGTTGCGAAATTTTTTAGCGCTGCTTGGTTACACCATCCAACCGCTGGTTCAAGTAGTCAACCCAAACAACGCAAGACTTCAATGAAGATTAATCTGTACACATTTTGTTGCAATTATTTGATTTTGGGTTACTATGAAGTTCAGGATTTTGATCGGGGGAACGCTGTGTTTTTTCATAAAAATTTCAAAATTTTGAGTTTTCCAACCAAATTGATTCCCCCTAAACTTTCTCAAACTCATCTCAACCTTCCATTCTTCAAGAACAAATCCTAACCACTCTTTATCTTATCGTATTCAGTCTAGAATTCAAAAACAGTTGTGTGTGTGTGTGTGTATATATATATGGAACTGTTATTTTGAGAACTTTTGCCTATGAGAACGACGTGAGAACTCTCTTCGATTTTTTCGTAGATCCAAACCGTTGAATGTGTTCTAAACATGTTAATACACGTACATTTCATAAATCAAGAAAATCCCCCATATTTGCCCCTTGATCGGATCGGTACAAAATGTTCTATTATTTTCAAACCGTTAAATTTGTACGGCTTGATCGAGGGTCAAATCCCCCTATAGGGTTCACCCATTATTTTTCTTGGGGTATATATATGCATGGAATAAATGGTGAAAAAAATTTGGAAATTTTTTTTTAAAATAATAATATTGTGTGCGCACGGGAAAACCAGTGTTTTCCCGTGCGCACAGTTCGCAGCCAAACCTAACCCTATATAGGGAAATGTTATTTTGTGAACTTTTCCCACATTAGCCCTTAAAACTCCACAACCCATTTTTTTAATAATCGACACCATTCATGTTGTTTGCATACTAAACCCCACATATATGAAAAATCTAAGCCCCTGGCAATTTTTGTAAGAATGAGAAAATTCTATTTATATCTAATCATTCAATTTCTACCGATCCGATACATATGCAAACAATATAAAAACTGCAAAATTATCGAAGCATCTATTTTTATGACTTTTATAGATCAATATGAACGATTTTTTATCATTAAAAAGAAACGAAATATGCAATTTTACGATCCAATATATGCAGTTCATACACCAGCATCTTATCTACTCTACTCTCTCCATATAAACACACGCTAGTTTTAAGAATTTTTCATCCAAACAAGTAAACCAGCATGACACTAAGGTCTCGATACAAAAACATTTTTATAACAAACCCTGACCAATTTTCATCCAAATCTATATCTAGAATGCCTCGTTCTTGAACTCCTACGAGGCGGGACATTCGTCTTCTTAAGAGTCTTTTCCAAAGTGTGTAAAGCACAAGATCTCCTCTTGCCATTCTGCATTATCTGTAGTTAGATCCTCATCCACCAACCATTCTTTCTTGTATTCATCATTTTCATCTTCATAGACTTCATTGTTGGAATCTCAATGTCAACATTCTCAGAGGTACCACCATTTTCAACACCATCATTCTAAGGAGTGTTCAAATCATTAGTAGAAGCATTGAAAACTTTATCCATAGGAAGTGTATCCTTATCCAAAGAAATGGCAAAAATAGGTGCCTCCTCACAGATTACATGTTGTGGCGCTGAATGCAATGGCTCAGGATTGGAGAAAGGAGTTTGCATTGGAACACACACCTTCATGAACGGACATTGAGTATTTAAGTGGACAAAACGCTTACAGGTAGTGCACCATGGAGAAAGATTCACATACTCGTCTTGAATGGTAGAGCTCCGACCATTCTCAACCATAACTTCAAGGATAGAAGGTAACATCGTACTAGCATCAATCTCAACGAAGCACCTAGCATACGAAAATATATCACCTGAAAATGTAGCTTTATCCAAATACAGGGGCTTGCCAACAAGACTGGCAATCATGCTAATACAATCTGTCGATCAGAATTTTAGAAAGAGTGCAGGAAAGCGCACCCAAATCGGGATGGAAGACAGCAAATCCCTATTCATAGTCAGATTTGGTGTCCAACGCCGTAAAACAATGACATGTTTATCAAACCATGGGCCTTACTGAAGAACTCTGCATCAATCTTATTCTAAGTCAAATGCAAAAATAGAAACCATTTTCACGAGAGTGGATTTAGAGATTACCCTTAGGCCGCCATAGACGTTGAACATAGGCACGAAGATGAGCATAGAATAGCTTATCCCCCACAACATATCCAACTAGAGTCTTATCTCATTTAGCAATATTAGCGGTGACAGCCTCCTTAGTGATCCAAGCTACCGATTTGCCATATAATCCTTATTGTGGAGCAAAGTACGAACACTTACTAGTGTCCTCGATTGGACGTCCCATCGAAAAAAGCAAGCTCCAAGTGTCTTTGCATGAAAGCGACTCCAAGTGTCTTTCCATGATTTCCCAACTCCAGAAAATGGGATCGGAGGGGCATTCTCATTGCGGACAGTAGCATGATCATTCACTTGATCATCGGGTGAAGAAACATCACCAGATAACGATCATCACGATGGGATGTTGAAGAATGATTGTCACGATTATGATGTAGAGCATCACGAGGACGGCGACGCTACTGAATTGTTGTCCAGCCCTCCTCCATCTCATGGACTCCCGAAGATGTATGATCAGTAGGACGCGGTCTAGTTTTAGATATACCCCATGATTAGGGTATGAATCATGATTCAACAGAGAAAAGTCATCAACGAGATTGGGGATTTTTTCGGTGACACGCGGACAGATGTTGAAGTAGGACGAGACACCGTTGATGCTTGAGTTTAATCCCCAGGAGCGCAAGAGTTAATATTTCTGTAGCAGTACGCGGTGCATACATGATAGGGATTGGAGGGTTTGATACACTTAGGGTTAGATTTCCCCAGCATATTTGAAACCTTAGCTGGCGACGGATATGCCGAATCAAAGGGATCGGATCAGAGGATGCAGGATCGGATTGGATCGGATCAGATCTGTCGGAACGAATTGGAGGCTGCCGGATCAGCCATAGGATCAGCCGGATCAATCGGGTCTGGTCACCACCGGATCGTAGGCTGTCGGATCTGCAGCCTCGTGCAGAGTCGGATGCCGAATAGGATCAGACGCCAGAATTGGGGTCGGAGATATCGGAGGACTTGGTCAGGGAAGTGGATCGCCTCCAGCCAGATCAGAGGCCGACGGGCCACCGGATCGCCTCCTACCGGATCGAAGGCCGAGGGGCCGCCAGATCGGAGAACGCGGGTCGCCTCTCCTTGCGTGATCATCGGATATGTCTATATACTCGACGTGAATGGTGGTCGCCTCTACTCGCGTAATAAGAGGCCGGATCAGAGGCCGACGAGTCGACGGATCAGAGAACGCAAGTCGCCTCTCCTCGCATGATCGCCGGATCAAAAACCAAATTAATATCTACATGTGTGTGTGTGTAATCAATGTAAGAGAGGGTAGTGTGTGTGTAATCAATGTAAGAGAGGGTAATGCTAAATATTTTGCAAAATAAGTATCATATATATTTATCCATGAATCAGTCATCATCGAATTTATAACGAGTTGATAAACAATGTCAATCCTTCAAGTTAAATTGGTGTGAGATTCCTAAAAAGGCAAACCATGGCAAGCAATTGTCGCATATGATTAGAAAGAGCTTGTTCCCCATTTGTCATGCAATTTCAGCTCACAAACCCCTATAAAATTCTGTGCAAGGAGTCCAACATGCAGGGGAGATGGTAAAAATGCAATGAAACTAAAAGTTCCAAGGAAAAATATAAAGCCTAAGATCCAATTGGCATATAAATCCCTAATGATAAACAAGTAAATCAAATACTTCATTAGCAGCGGTCCTACCAATGAGAAATCTGCTTGATTTTTTATTCATGGCTCAAAAGAAATTCTTCTTTGCACACTTCAATTAGTTGCATTTCCTTGACCAAAGATGTGTGTGATCAGTTGCAATATTTATCGACACAAACAAAAAAGCAAAAACATCCAAAGTGTCCAAAACAAACAAACAAAGGCATACATACATATGAGGAATAGCCAATGCCAAAATTTCATCTTTGATTAGCGTCAAAAATTTCAACCTCTTCTTTTTTTTTCCTGACACTCAGATTTGTTCTTTTTTATATTCATATTCTTAACCCTCAAACCATCAAATATCAAGTAAACCCAAAAGATTTTACTCATCCATCTAACCATTTCATCTAACCATTGAAAAAAAATTGGTATTGTGAAACAGTTAAATATACGACGAGTGGATGAATGAGCAAACCCCCTTGGTTTCACTTAATATTTGATTGTCTGTAGTTTTAAAATATGATGATCAAAATAAACACTAGCCAAGGAGGGCTTTCCTCCTTGGCAGGCTAGCCGATGCGTGTATTCCTCATATATATATAACACGTGACCTATATATATACTCGTGACCATATAGGTCATTGGGAATTCAAAATATTTCCCTAAAAAATTTCAACACATTCAAAATCTCCCCCTTCCAAAAAAATTTATAGCCTCTTCAAATTCTCACTCAAAAAAATTTGCAAGTACCTTCAAAATATTCACCATTAATAAAAAATTAACCATATTCAAACTAAAATTTAGTTCCCCAAAAAATTTTAGGTCCACCAAAGTTTAGTTCCTTACAAATTTAGTTCCTCCTAAAATTTAAAATTTTACTTTTATCCACATTTAAGTCCCTTTAAAATTTAAATTTTACTTCTTCCCAAAACTTTATGGTTTTTCCCCAAAATTTTCCCCTAAAATTTTCGCAAACTCTCATCATACCCACTGATTTCTCAAGATTCAATCACAGTCGTCTTTCTACCCACCCTTTTGTCCTAGACAGCAACACATTCAATAACATCTCTCAATTGAATAATAGATATATAATGATGTATATGTGATGTCAACACGGAAAATTTTCTCCCATTGATAGCCATATTGTAATACCCCGTATTTTACATACTAATTCTAGAAAATTCATTTATAATTTTCCTTTAGTTTCATATGTTGTAAATATATTTTCCCATTTTCTTTCTTTTAATCCCCTTCACTTCCTTTTCCTCCTCTTTCTTTCTTCTATTTTCTTCTTTTTCCCAGCCCAAAGCCCATGGCCAAACAGCCCCCCTTCTTCTTTTTATCTTCCTATGTTCCTTACCTTTTTCATTATTTCCTAACCCATGGACTGCACTCCCTTCTTTTCTTTTTCTTTTCTTTTCTTCCCAACCCCAAGCCCAACGGCCCATCCCTGAAAATTCCCAACGGCACACTCCCTCATTCCTCTTATCCCTTAGCCTCATACGCATCGTACCCACGCTCCCCCACGACCCTAGCGAAACGTCTTGATCCCTCTCTCCTTCGCCCAACCCCTTTCTACTGCTCAGTGAATTTTTCGTCGCTCGCCTTTACTCCACGCCCACACTCCTAAGTACACCCTGCCTTTATTCCCCTCTACGATGCACTCGAGAGCTTTGACCCTCCCATCATCTCTCCTCTCCAATAGATCTTCGTATTTCTTATTTTTAAATTGACGGGTTCTTCGCCGATAGACGCTTTCACCATTAATTCTACGGCCCATCTCCCCTCTCTTGTCTTAATGGAGGTTTAATCTAACCCCTTTCCTCTCTTAAGATTTCACGCAAAGGTTTCATCTTTTTCCTCTTAAAGAAATTTTTAAGGTTTTGGTTTTTGGTCTTTGGTATTGGATTTGCAGCTTGGGGCTTGGTTCTTCTCAGTTTACACCACATTCCTTCATCGAGTAGCCACAGCCGTCATCCATCCGACGACGCAACGACGGGCCCCACGATTTCCGACGACTTTCTGTGATCTATAAATTTGTGTTAATTCTAGTTTGGTTCTGAATTGTGCCTATTTTTCTTTCTTTGCGATGATGCTAAAATGAGCATGGGTAATTTCCTTGGGTGTTTGATTTTGTGCTTGAGGGGTTGAGCCACGATGACCACTGGCCTTATTAGGGCTCAACAGCAAACATGCTGCCACCCCTCGCTTGCCGCTGTCTTAAGGCTACGATATTTTACTTTGGGCTGTATTCTTTCTTCTGTCGTTGGTTACAGGCCTTCGTCCTATTGTTCTCTTGGGCCTGTGGGCTTGTTCTTTGGGTGGTCGGTTGGTTTGTCCCTGCATTGTTGTTGAGTTAGGCTTCTGCCCTGGCTTGGTTGGTTGGACCTTTCTATCCTGGGTTTGTTAGTTGGGTTACCATGTTGACATGTTTCCTTGTGACCGTGGGCTTCTACCCTGTCCCCTGATATCAGTGGGCTTGCTCTACTATTTTGGCTGGACTGCGAATTTTTGCCCTACTAATGTTGGACCTTGGGCTTCATACTTGGATTTAATTTCACCCCTACACATGATAGTATTAACTTAAAATCATTATTGATGATATCTGTGGGGCTGGAAATATGAAAAGCATGTGCATAAATGGATTTGACCCTTAGTGATTGATGATAAGATTTCGCTGAGATCAAATCAGTTTCCCCTCTCCCTTAAACTATTGTAGAGTTACCTTGAAGCATGCAAATATTTTCTGAAATACGTGGTTGGAATTTAGACTACGTTAAGATATGGTCTTGAGGAAAGTTATTATTCCCGTGACTGGCTTACTGTTGGCTTAATGGATTCTATCACTTCATGTATGGCATATTGTTGGACTTGTTGGATATTAATATCTCATTTCATGCGACTTATTGTTGGAAATGGACTTGTTGATATGATGACCCTTAAAATGTCGGAATCACGAACTTGGATGGATCACATAGCACCCTAACGATATAGACTATTTATGATGTGATCACCTAGACATGTTGAGAGAATGTATCTCATTTCTTATGATGCATGCGAGAGTAATCATCCACAAAAAAGAGATTAGAAGTATCATAACTAGTACATGAATAGACAACTATTGTTGCTTGCAACTCTAGAAACAACATTAGAAACGTCACTTGAAACAACAGCACCTTTACACCTTTATGTTGATTTATTCATACTTCATGGTTCACCTACAACATGTTCCCTACATGATGACAATTTAAAATGACATCTATATAGTTAGGTTAGGGGCTATGCTTGCAATGTGAATATGTAGTTGGGCACAATGCTATTTTTCATTCTGCAGTTAATGGCTAACACTGTTTCTTTTGGTTACTTTATCAGAGCCAACATGATGAGCTTGAGGCAAAGTTCTTCGAGGAAAGAGCAGCACTGGAAGCTAAATACCAGAAACGCTATGAACCATTGTACACATAGGGATTTTATTTTACTAAGATTTCTTTACTATGAATGATACTTGAATAGTCGATATGAAGTAGTGGAAATATATGGAAGCGTACATGTATGATCTTGGTCTTGTTGGAAAGTCGATATATGAAGGAGTGAATAGTCGATATGTGTGTTTGTGCATGGGTATAGACGTATATGTATATATATAAACAGGTAGGATGTAAGTCGTTTATATCTGAATGTATTATGGTATATATGGAAGCGTACCATGTGTGAGTGCCTCGTGGATTATGATATGGATATGATGTGATGTCATATAACATAGGTATGAGTAGTGATCTGGATACGTATAATGATACATATAGAGATCTATTTGTGATATATGTGTATTGTATCTGTCAGTGTGTATATATGTGCTTAGATATTCATGTGAAGGATGCCTATGTGTGTGTATGTAGTGAATGCATATAGTGATGTGGACGTGCTAGATGAATAATAGGACGTATCTGTGATATGTGTACGATGCGGATGTGTATGGATGATAGTGAAACATGTAGTGCATACCCACATATCAAACAGTTTCATTCACTTGCATTCATCAAACATATATATACACCTATACCCCATATTTATTACATTTACATCCACATTGCACATGTATATACATACACATGCTTTGGTACAGACTTATATATATACATGCATACAAACATAAATACATTTATCCAAGTCACACCGAGATACATCTGGATAAACAACCCTATAGAATAGATTAGCAGGTAAACAAACAAAGGTATGTATAAGCATATATATATATATTCATTCATTCATCCAATATACACGTTATTACATATACTCCTACTACCCACTGCGCATACATGAACACATTCCTACACTCAATTGCGACATGTATAATAGAATCCATACAACTATGGTACATATTCACATACACGCAACAGGCAATACCCCCACATAGATACTCCCATGCACATATTCATTATACACCCACAGATGTATAAGTATCAATACCATACATAGATTTCTGAATCCATATATAGTTAAATACATGTACAAGCATGCACACATAACTATTATACTAATAGTAGATATGCACACCAACATGCATATATGTACGTACTAGGACCCATGCACCATGCACATACATTACCATCTATGGACACGCACACCAATTCACACATTCTATACATATCCTGTTATTACACACTCATACAGCCAAACTACTCAAACTACACTAGCAGGTAGTCGGTAGCTACCCATATCATTATATACTTAACATCCAATATATCCACACTTTTACTAGCTTACTAGTACATACACAAATAAGTGTTTCAATATTCATACACATTCAGTAGATAGTCACATCCCATATACGTACATATTCATATACTGACACATGTATATCAGAATAGGGATCATTCACATACATATACATACAACCACTCATAAGACATACACCAATACATATTCACTAATAACAACACATACACAATCACACCACGCTTGCTACAACACACCTACATACATACAAGTATCCCATATACCAATACACAATCCCCCCTCACGCCACTATATACGGAAGGATACATGCACTACATATACATCCAAATGGTCCTATAGACACCATTCTACGGGTAAGCATATACACACATATCGACATAACGTTGGGATGTTGGAAATTGATACTTATACCACTATTAAAACCATGAAATTGAGATAATATACAACGTATAGACCCCTAACTATGCAGGCCATCCATGATGTGATCCCTTTGAACTTATTAGGAGACTTTTGCATCATTTCTACATTGTCGAAATAACCCCATAATAAGAATTTATGAATACAATTAATGTATAACCATTTGATTACTACATTGATACATCCTTGTTACGTAATGCTGTTACCACATGAAATTACATTGGAATGTTCCGTTGCATGATTCACACAACACATGTTCCAAACCTGATAACTATTACAAAATACATGTTCCAAATCACATGACATGGATACTTTACATGATCTCATGCTTGATATTGTATCTGGATATTGGACATTGATTTCATGCTCTTGCACCTATACATGTTTCTTGATTGGAAACTAAGTGGGGGCCGCCTCTGGAACAAGTGAGAGCCGCCTCTGGAATCCCTCTCATGTTTATCCTTGGAAACCATTCCAGTATTCAGGAATAAATGGTTTGCTAGACATTACTACAACAATGTTATGGCATGTAACCTCTGAAAACACATTACAAATTGACATTGAAAACATCTCTTGAACAACATCACATTGACACTTAAACATGTGCACCTTAAATAACATTTGATACTTCAGACTCACTGGGTTTTTGGGTAACTCATATTAGTGAGAGTACAGGAGCGACTGTAGCCATGCTTCTGATTACATGACCGCATCAGGTATCTGACCAGGTATCATACATGCATACGTTAGACCCCAACTAGTATCATCAAATGAATGTTGAGTCCCTCATGTCTCTGTTTTGGACTCGGCCCGGGTGAATGCCACATGGTACAAGGTGGACTCCTGGTTGCTTATTACACTCTTTAATATGAGTCACGACCTAGTATTGGTATAACTGCTAGAAACAGTTAAATATAAACTTAAATTTGAGATTCGATTTGCATGCGTGTTTCTAGTTTCATCTTGCTCTCACTTGTATGCATGGTACTGCTGATAGTATTGTGGGTCTATAATTATGTTTGATCATAATAATGCTTAGTATCTGACAGAACTCGAAGGAAATCTGAAATTCTAATGAGAAAACTGAAAATAAAATAAGATAAAGTGGCTACAATCAAAAGGGTAACCTCCCTCCCAAGACGTCGATTGACAAGAGACGTCCACACCTTCCCGTAGATCGAAGATCTCTCCTCTTTTACAAAATTATCAAAATAAGCAAGATTAGTGTCGGTCGGCCATCCCCCCTTAAATACTAATCCCCCTTATTAACAAATTACAAGTATGCCCTTATATAAATTAAAATAATAGAAAAAAGCCCAAAAGTTACGAATACGCCCCTGAATCATGTGGTTGGGCACGGTCCCCCTCTGGTGCACCGACGTGTAGGTGATGAGCCCATCACTATTCCCCCCAAAAGAGCCACCTTGTCATCAAGGTGGAAATCAGGAAACTGCTGTGACATGAGTTCACCAACTCCTAAGTGCTCTCATGCTCCGGCAAGCCCTTCCACCGCACCAACACTTCTCGCTCCCAGCGCTCTCCTCACATACCCCTTTCAACTGCTCAGGCTCCAAAATCACCTCCATATCTTCTGTCAATGTCTCTAGAAGTGAAGGAGATGGTGTATGTTTGCCAATCGCCTGACGTAGCTAGGACACATGTAATACAGGATGGATGACAGAGATCATGGGAGTAACTTCAATCTGTATGCAACTGGTCCCACCTTGGCCTCTACCTCATAAGGCCCAAAATATCTGGGAGATAGCTTCTCATTCCTCCTGTGGGCTAAGGATTTCTGTCTGTAAGATCTCAGCTTTAGGTACACCATGTCGCCCATGAGCTCTAGCCAGATGGAGCTTCAGCTCCTCCACCATCTGATCCTTCTCCGTCAAGTACTGCTCCACCTCTGAAACTGGGATTGTCTCATGCCTATAATGCAACAAGTGTGGAGGGTCCCGACCATTCAATATCCTGAAAGGAGTCGTCTGGGCTATTGTGTGATATGACATATGTACCAGTACGCTGCCCAAGCCAGCCAACGGGTCCCCTCCTTTGGGCTTGCTGAAACGAAGCAACGTGAGTAAGTCTCAATGCTCATATTAACAACCTCAGTCTGGCCATCCGTCTGGGGATAGTATGTCGTGCTACGCTTCAACACCGTGCCCTGCAGCCTGAAAAGCTTCTACCAAAATCGGCTCAAGAACACCTTGTCCCTATCGGAGACAAAGGACTTAGGCGGCCCGTGTAAACGAATGACCTCCCTCAGATACACCTCCGCCATTAAAACGACGATGTAAGGATGCCTAAGTGGTATGAAATATGTGTACTTGCTGAGGCGGTCTACCACAACAAGGATAATTGTGAACCTTCCAGACTTAGGCAACACATCAATGAAGTCCATGGATAGATCCTCCCAAACATGCTCTGGCAAGGAAAACGGCTGTAGTAACCCTCCATAGGCCATCGCCATGTACTTGTGACGCTGGCAAACATCGCACTCCGCCACCTCTTCGCCATATCCTTCTTCATTCATTTCCAATAGACCTCCCTCGCTAATCTCCTATAAGTCTTGAGGACCCCAGAATGTCATCCAACGGCACTGTTATGAAACTCCTGGAGAATAGCTGGTATGTGTGTGGATGACCTCGGTATCACCAGGCGCCCATGATGCAATAATTTCTCAGGATGATCCTCTGATCCCTGCAACAGTGTTGCCCGGATGTTTGCCAACTCATGGTTCTCCTCAACCTCCCGCTACAATGGCTCTCAATCCTGTAGCACCGAAACCGACAAATCGGCCAAGTGTATATCATCCCGCCGTGACAGTGCATCTGCAGCATTGTTCTCCAGCCCTGTGCGATACTCTATCTCAAATCTATATCACATAAGCTTTCGCAACCACTTCTGATGCTCTTCTGCTACCATGTGTTGCTCCAACAAGTACTTGAGACTCCTCTGATCTGTGCGAACCAAGAAGCTCCGCCCCCAATAAGTAAGGTCTCCACTTCTAAATGGATAGGACTATAGTCATCAGCTCCCTCTCGTAAACAGACTTCAATCTGGTCCTTGCTGGCAGTACCTGGCCGTAATAGGCAATAGGTCGCTGACCCTGCATAAGCACCGCTCCCAGTCCATGTCCCGAAGCATATGCATCCACGATAAAAGGTCTAGAAAAATCTGGTAACGCCAACACGGGTACGATGGCCATGGCCTTTTTCAAGGCCTCAAATGCTAGTGTCGCCTCGTCACTCCAAACAAACCGGTCCTTTAGCAGCTCCGTGAGTGGCCAAGTGATCGTATGATAACCCTGCACAAACCTCCGGTAGTAGTATGTAAGATCAAGGAACCCCCTCAGCCCCCTAAGAGTGGTAGGGCGTTGCCAGTCCAGCATCACCGCTATCTTCGCCATGTCAACTGCCACCCCCTCTGAGGACACCACATGTCCCAAGTACTCCACCTGTGGCTGTCCAAATAGACACTTCTTTATGTTTGCATACAGCTGGTGGTCCTGCAACTCCTGAAAGACTACATGCTAATGGTCCAAGTGCTCCTCCAAGGAACGACCGTACACAAGGATATCATCGAAAAACACCAGTACAAATCGCCTAAGGCAAGGACGAAATACCTTATTCATCAAGGCCTGGAAGGTAGCAGTTGCATTAGTCAAGCCAAAAGACAACTAGAAACTTATAATGGCCTTCATGCGTCCTGAAGGCAGTCTTGGGCACATTCTCCTCTCTCATCCTAATCTGATGGTAGCCTGATTTGAGGTCAATCTTTGTAAAAATGGCTGACACATGCAACTTGTCCAGGAGCTCGTCAACCACAGGTTTGAGGAACTTATACGGCACTGTCTCATTATTTAATGCTCAATAGTCCACACAGAAGCGCCAACTCCCATCCTCCTTCACCAACAGCACATAACTGGAAAAAGGACTCACATTAGGCTGGATAACACCAACATGGACCATCTCTACCACCATCCGCTCTATCTCATCCTTCTATGCCTATGGGTAGCGATAGGGCCGCACGCTGATGGGCGACACGCCCTCCGGTAGAACTATGGCGTGCTCGTGGTCTCTAAGCGGTGAGAGGCCCCGAGGCTCCTAAAACCCTCCTTAAACTGCTCCAGCAATATCTGCACCTCTCCTGGAATTGGCCGCCCACTACCGGCCTCAGCATCACCCTCATGCTAACGTGTGTAGCTCCACCAAAAAACCACCCCGATCTGCCTGGATTGTCCTCATTATGGTCTTCAACGAGACCAAGGCTTTGTATTGACTGGGGTCCTTTGCAGTACCACTGCTCTCCCGTCCTCCTGGAACTCCATCCTGAACAGCTTCCAGTTCACCTTCATATCTCCCAGTTTCTATAGCCACCTCATGTCCAAGATGACATTTGTACTCCCCAAGTCTAAGGGTAGGAAGTCTGCCAGCACATGTACCCCCTGCAGCATCAGCACCAGCCCGCGGCACTCCTCGGCTGCTCTCCTTCTTGCTCGTCCCCATCATAACGCTGAAATTGCCACTGTATATCAGCTGAAGTCACTGCTGCTCCACCACTCTCCAGGAGATGAAATTGTGTGTAGCCCTACTGTCAATCAGTACCGTCACCTCCTGGTCATAGATGTCCCATCAACTTCATGGTATGATTCGGTGTGAACCCTACCACGAAGTTAAGGAAACATCTGCCACGTCTAGCTGGTGGTGCTCCGTATCCTCCTCATCAATGGTCTCAGCCTCAACATTAGCCTCATCATCCTCGCCCTCCAGTAACAGCACCTAGAGCTTGCGCCCTGAGCACCTGTGTCCTGGAGTGAACCTCCTATCGCACCTGAAGCAAAGCCCATTCTGACGCTTCTCACTCATCTCCACGTCAGCCATCCTCCTAAACTGTCCCCCACCGACGATGTACTGCTCTTCTCTCCACTCTTCTCTTTGGTGGTCGATCGACCCCTATAGACACTCTTTGTCCTCATGTCGTCGCCTCGCTGCGGGAAACAGGTCCACTCCAACTGCCTCTCGCCCTCCTATCCTCCATCTGGCGGTCCTCCACCATCTGGATGTACTTCATGGCCTCCATCAGGTCCTGAAGCTTCTGTATGCAAACCTCCGTGCAAATGATAGCCTTAAGACCCTTCATAAAAGTACTCTCCATCATTTCATCAGACACTCCATGCACCCGTCCCGACAGTACCTCAAATCTCTTTCTGTAATCCCTCATTGTACCATCCTGCATGAGTGAAAGTAGATGCTCACTCAAATTCCCCAAATGAGTATCTCTGAATCTCTCCACCAGCCCATCCCTGATCTCCTCACACGAACGAAACGGCCCCCTCGCATCCCTCCATTGGTACCCATCAAGGGCCTTTCCATCTAAACATATTGCCGATGCCTGCAACTTCTGATTCTCTGTCATATTAGAGACCCTGAAAACCTCTCCGCCCATAGATCCAAGCCACCGGATCCTCTCCCTCAAACACCGGCATCTTTAGCTTCCGCAATCTATCCACCGCGAATGTCCACTGGTCTCCTCGCCCCCTGTGTGCCTGGGCTGATGATAGTGCTCCCACCTTTCCTGATGGGTCTCATAGCCCCTCTGTAAGCACCCCTCTCACGATCTCCTTGCCCCCGCGTGGGCCTCCTCGGTCTCTATAGTCTCCTCGGCCGTCACCCCCAGTCCCACCACCACGCCCCTCCTCAAAGTCTCTTTAGGGTGCCCCTCATATGTGCGGGGTGGGTGTCGTTGTCTATTATTGTCATACCGGGAATCTGGAGGGTCCCGAAACCCTCCTCCATCGTCGTCATACTCCTGAAACTCCCCTAGGTAGAAATCATCGTTGAAACCACGTGTCGGATGTCCGGAAGTGCAGAATAGCCTCTGTCGGAGTCGTAGTGCCTTGTCGTGGGCCCGAATGGTCGTGGGGGGCTGTCAGGGCACGGCAGGGCCCTGGCAGCCCCTGGGAGGGGCCGCAGGGCCCTGTCGGGCCCCAGCGGCCCTGTCGAGGATCGACGGGTCCCTAACGGCCCAGGGAAAGGGTCGTCGGGACCTCCCGATACTCCTCCAGGCCCGTACAGCCCTGGGGGAAGCCCCAGGGCCCGCGTCGGTTTTCCACTGCAGTCAGGGGTCTCGGCTAGGGCCGACAGCCCTCTGGTGTTCCTCCTCTGCTTCCGAACCGCTGCTGTCAAGATCCGTGAGCCTTCCATCCTCGAAATCCTTCGCTACACCCTTCCACTGTCCAAAGGTGACGCATTTGTCGTTGTTTTAAGGTTTGCTTCTCCACGGTTCAATTTCGACGAAATCTCCGCAAGTTGAAAGATGATTTTTGATAGGGCTTCCCCGTGTTGATTTAGGGTTTCTGCTTGCTTCTTTAATTGATCACCATGCGTCGTTAAGGCTTCCTTCACGCCCACGATCTCACCATTAAGCTTCTCCTCCACCTATCGATTCATTCCTTGCCTCGTGTTGCCGCCGCCATGGATCGTCGTGCTCTGATACCAATTTGATAGAACTCGAAGGAAATCTAAAATGTTATTGAGAAAATTGAAAATAAAATAAGATAAAGTGGCTACAATCAAAGGGGTAACCTCTCTCCCAAGACGATGATTGATAAAAGACGTTTGCACCTTCCCGTAGATCGAAAAACTATCTCTCCTCTTTCACAAAATTATCAAAATAAGCATGATTAGGGCCGGGCAGCCATCCCCCCTTAAATACTAATCCCCCTTATTAACAAATTACAAGTATGCACTTATATCAATTAATATAATAGAAAGAAGCCTAAAAGTTGTGAATATGCCCCTGAATCATGCGGTTGGGCCCGGTCCCCCTCTGGTGCACCGCCATGTGAAGGTGATGAGCCCAGCAGTATCCTAGTTACGAGAGGTACCCCTACTATGTATTGTTAATAAACGGCCATCATTGCCCCCATTGGTTATCCTTACTGTTTATGTCTCCCATGCATGTCACTTATATACATGTGCACTTGCTTTATTTCATTCTCATATACATTGTTTAAATTCCAAATTCTAGAATTATTGTAAATTCTAATCCGTGTTATCAAATGGCAGCGCCATGGGCGCTATGGCGGAATGGCCTAGCGGTTTTTGGGATCATCGCCATTCGCCATCCGCTTTTCAGCATGATATGGCCCCGTCCGCTATTTCCGCCATGGCACCCGCTATTTCCGCCATAACGCCCGCCATGTGGTGGTTTATGGCGCACATGGCGGATGTTCAATTATTTTTTTGATTATTTATGTTGTTTTTATTTGTTTTTGCAATTTTTTAGTTTTTATACACACACACACATACAGATACACACAGATACACACACGCACACACGCACACACACAGAGAGAACGTACACATACATACAGATACATACAGACACATGCACGCACACACACACATACACGCACGCACACGCACTCACACACACAGAGAGAGAACGTACACATACATACAGATATATACAGATACATGCACACACACATACACAATCACACACACACATACATACATAATTACATACACACACACACGTGCGCGCGCACACAATCGCACACACAGCCACATTCACACACACACATACACACACACCCACATACACACCCACATACACAGTTACACACACTTACACATTCATACACACACACAGAGAGAGAGAACATACACATACACACATTGGCCGTCCGCCATAGGCCGCTATTTCATCTGCTATATGTTTATGACGGATTTTTGGCTCACAGCCTTAGGCCGCCATTCGACATTGATAACACTGATTCTAATCTAGCGGCTCCACTAGGTGCTGATTAGGAGTACGATAAGACTCTAGTATGCGGGGATACTGGGTTACCTACGCATACAGGTCTCCGAGTGATAAGCCAAGAGTGTATTTCATTTTATGTATTTTACTTACGGATCTTGAGGCATTGTAACTTCTATGTATTATTCGGATATTGTATTTGAAGGAGAAAATTTATACAAGTATGTTGGTACATATCTATTATTTATTATATTGTTTTCACTTGTAAACAGCACGACATGCATCACTTGTGAAAGACAGGCACGCTCACGGGAAGCGGGACATGACATGTTTTTGTGACGGTCCATACAGTTCTGCACTACCTACCTCGTGAACAGTACAAATTGAGTAGGATGTACCGTAAATATACTCGTATCAACTTACTTTACCATTTAAATGCAGGATATCTCAAGTCTACACTCGCCAAGGACGTGAGACTTCTTTTTCTTTGAGCTATTAAGCTTCTAATTAGACCCATGTGCTCCACCCATGTTTATCTCTTGCTTGCATCTTAACCCTCAAACCTACATTATCATCTTTGTCAACAATCAGAAGAACCTTTCATATCATCTACTTCCTTCGCCATCACATCCCCTTCAATCTGTAAAGACCTTATCATCACTTTTTCTATCATTTGAGTGTCTTTCGTGGGTTTTTATTTGTTTATCGCTAACAACCATTTTCTCTCACTATTAGTTACCTTACCTTTTAAAAATTCCGAATACGAAATTTTTGTAAGGTGGATTGGATGTAATATCCCATACTTCACATACTTCGATTTCCGGTGTTGGATTTATGACTTGGAACTTGGTTCTTCTCAGTTCACACCACATTCCTTTGTCAAGCAGCAATAGCCGACCGACAGCACGACGACGGGGCTCCGCAATTTCCGACAGCTCTTGGTGTTCGGTAAATATTTGCGTCTCGAGTTTTCACGCAAATATTTCATCTTTTTCCTCGCAAAGAAATTTTGAGTTTTGGTTTCCAGTTTTTGGTGTTGAGCAGCCGTATCCGCCTGATGGCACGGCGACAGGGCTCCGCGATTTCCGATGGCTTTCGGTGTTCGGTAAATTTGCGTTAATTCTAGTTTGGTTTTAAATTGTGTTTATTTTTCTTTCTTTGTGATGGTGCTAAACTGAGCGTGAGTAATTTTCTTGGGTGTTTGATTTTGTGCTTGAGTGGCTCAGATGACCTCCGGCTTACTTGGGGCTGGTGGCGACCACGCTGCCACCCCTTGCTTGTCGCCGTCTTGCGGTTGCGCTGTTTTACTGGGGCTGTGTTCTTTCTTCTGTAGTTGGTTACGAGCTTTCGTCATATTGTTCTCCTGGGCCTGCGAGCTTGTTCTTTACGTGGCCAGTTGGTTTGTCCATGTGTTGTTGTTGGGTTGGGCTTCTGCCTTGTCTTGGTTGGTTGGGCTTCTGCCTTGGGTTTGTTGGTTGGGCTTCTGCCATGTTGCCCTATTTCCTTGTGACCGTGGGCTTCTCCCATGTTTCTTAAGACATGTGGGCTTGCTCTGCTATTTTGATTGGACTATGAGCTTTTGCACTACTATTGTTGGACCTTGGGATTCATACTTGGATTTAATTTCAACCCTACACATGCTAGTATTAACTGAATATCATTCTTGTTGATATATGTGGGCTAGAAACATGAAAAGCATATGTATAAATGGATTTGACACTTAGTGATCGATGAGACTTCTCTGAGATCAAATCAGTTGCACCTCTCACCTCCCCCTAAAATATTGTAAAGTTACCTTGAGGCATGCAAATATTTTCTGGGATACTTGGTTGGAATTTAGACTATGATGAGATGTGGTCTTGAGGTAAGTTATTATTCACGTGCATGTCTTATTGTTGGCTTAATGGATTGATCACTTTACATATAGCATATTGTTAGACTTGTTGGATATTGATATCTCATTTCATGTGACATATTGTTGGAAATGGACGTGTTGATATGATGACCCTTAAAACTGTAATCATGAACTTGGATGGACCATATAGCACCCCAATCATATAGATTATTTATGATGTGATCACCTAGACTTGTTGATGGACTTTATCTCATTTCTTATGAAGCATGTTAGGGTAATCATCCACAATAAAGAGATTGGAAGTATCATAACTATTGCATGGATAGACAACTACGGTTGCATGCAACTCTAGAAACAACATTAGAAACGTCACTTGAAACAACTTTAAGTTGATCGAATCATACTTCATGGTTCACATACAGCCAGGGGCGGAACTACGTTTAAATTGCCCTGGGTAGCTGCCCAATGTAAGAAATTAAAATTAAAATATTTATTTCATAACATTGCCCTCTTGTTATGGCCTAATGGATAAAGTGTTGGGTTATGGTTACGGAACTACAGATTCCGGGATCAATTCTCGGTGTAGTTGTTTTTTGTTATTATTTGTTACTTTTTATCTTCTCTCTCCCCCCCACCCCTAGTGAAGTCGGCTTTTGTTATTGTTTGTTACTTATTATCTTCTCCTCTCTCTCATATTACCTCTCAATTTCTCTGACTCTTTTTTCTCTCTAACTTTAACTCTCATCTATCTCTAAATTAATGTTAAAAAATTCAATATCAATTATTATTTTCTTATGCTTATTTGTTACTTATTATCTTCTCCTCTCTCTCTCACTCTCGCATTCCTAGTGAAATCTGTTTTTGTTATTGTTGCTCTCTCTCTCTCTCTCTCTCTCTCTCTCTCTCTCTCTCTCTCTCTCTCTCATTCCTAGCAAAGTCTATTTTTGTAATTGTTTGTTACTTATTATCTTCTCCTCTTTCTCTCATTACCTCTCATTTCTCTAATTCCTTTTTCTCTCTAACTGTAACTCTCCTCTATCTCTAAATTAATGTTAAAAATTATATATCGATTATTATTTCCATATGCATGATTCACACAATACATGTTCACAACCCGATAGCTATTACAAAATGCGTGTTCCAAATCACATGACATGAAATGGATACTTTACATGATCACATGCTTGATATGTATCTGGATCAGTGTGATCAAATGACGCCGCCACGGCCGCCATGGCGGAATGGCATGGCCCCTTTTGGCCTAATCGCAATTCGCCATCCATTTGGCCTAATCGCAAATGGCGCCGCCACGGCCGCCATGGCGGAATGGCATGGCCCCTTTATGGCGGATTTTTGGCTCACCGCTATAGGCCGTCATTCGCCATTGATAACATTGATCTGGATATTAGACACTGATTTCATACTCTTTTTCATATACATGATTCTTGAATGGAAACTAAGTGTTACATGGGACAAAATGTCACGGGACACCCGAAGCCACCTCTTGAACACGTCGGAGCCCCCTCTTGAATCCCTCTCATGTTTATCCTTGGTAACTATTCCAGTATCAGATACAATATTGGTGAATAAATGGTTTGCTAGATATGACTACAACAATGTTATTGTTATGGCATGTAACCTCTGGAAACACACGAGAATTAACATTGAAAACATCTCTTGAACAACACCACAATGACATCGAAAACTGTGCACATTAAACAGCACTTGACACTACAGATTCACTGGGTTTTAGGGTAACTCATTAGAGAGTGCAGGAGCGACTGGAGTCATACTTCTGAGTCCATGATCGTGTCAGGTATTCGACTGGGTTTCATACATGCATTCGTTAGACCTGTACTAGTATCGTCAAATGAATTTTGAGTCCCTCCTCTCTCTAGTTTGGACTCGGCCTGGGTGAGGGCACCCGCGGTACAAGGTGGACTCATGGTTGCTTATTACACTCTTCAATGAATCACAGACTAGGATTGGTATAACTGTTAGAACATTGTTAATATACACTTAAACTAAGATTCGATTTGCAAGCTTGTCTCTAGTTTCATTTTGCTCACCTGTATGCCGGGTATTGCTGATAGTATTGTGGGTCTATAATTATGCCTGATTATAGATCTGCTTAGTACCCTAGTTGTGAGAGGTAACCCTACCATGTATTGTTGTCAAACGGCCACTATTACCCCATTAGTTATCCTTACTATTTCTGTCTCTCATGCTTGTCACTTATATACACCTGCTCCTGCTTTATTTCATGCACATATACACTGTCTAAATTTCAAATTCTGAAATTATTGTAAATTTACTCTAATCTAGTGGCTCTTCGTTTTGTTGCACTGTTAGGTGCTGATCATAAGTACGATGAGACTCCAATACACGAGGATAGACTCCAATACACGGGGATACTGAGTAAGCTATGCGTAGCACAGGTCTCCGGGTGATAAGCCAGGGGTGTATTTCATATTATGTATTTTACTTACGTATTTGTAACTTCCGTGTATTATGCTGATATTGTATTTGAAGAAGAAAATTTATACGAGTATGTTGGTACATGACTACTATTTGCTACATTATTTTCACTGGTAAACATCGGGACTTGCATCACATGTGAAAAAAACAGTCACGTGCCCGAAAAGCGGGGTGTGACACATACATCATTTTTTTTAAGTTATGTTTTACACATCATGGATGATCACCATTCCAAAAACCAAGTGAATCCAACACTATTTGATCCTCAATTAAACCGTTACAAATTTGATAGTTTTAGAACAATAGAACTTTTTGCATCGAGTGAATCGAGTGTCAAATCACCTTAGGGTTCACCCATATTTGAGGTTTTGGGTATGTAGAATATGTCCAACAACCTAGAAAAGGGGGGGAATTGGGTTTTATGTTATCCGCACATGAAATTTCTTGTGCTATCAGCATATATCCATTAAACCCCCACACACAAGCAGCTCAAATCATTTGGCACATTTTATGGAGTCATCACTAACATTAATTAAAAAATTCCAATCATCTTCTGTAAGAAAATACAGAACAGTCACTCTATATCTTTATTGAAACATGTCATCCTTCAGTGCTGGATGCACAAATAGCCCCTTGAAAACAATTGAAATTGTATTATTTCATTTAATTAAAGGTCAGAAATCTTATTTTTCTTCTTACTAATCCTTCTCTGTTAACAATAATGAGAATAATCAGGCAAACAAAAGCTAAAAGTTATGAGGGACTTAGAGGTACAAAACTAGATTTAACAAAGCAAATTTCAATAATCTCCCATCCCAAAATTATTACTTGAGAAGTTGATTTAGAATATTTTCCACCTCTATACTTTTCAATAATTTCTTCCATGAATAGAACAGGAAACACACTTTGTCCAATCCCTTTCTTCATAGTGAAGATCTGCCCTAACAACATAAAAAAGGAAAAACAAAAACAGTAAATGGAAACAAATCTGCGAAGTAATGCTGGATCACCTAGATGGTATTGCATCCTCTATTTCGAGTGACACGCAATCCGGTAACTTTAGACTTATTAATTTACTTCAAACTACCCCCGCCCACCAAATTAAACCTGGCAAAACTCCATGCATTACCTACTTTTGACCAGCTCTGGAGAGATTTCTTGCTTGCTACCCAACATCCATAGGCAATTCTTCAAAAACAATGCCCTTTGGCCACTAACTGTGATCATTAAAAGTCCCACCCACACTACTCTTATAATATATACTTGTCAATTGGCAAATAAGGTTGAACTAGTTCTCAAGAATAATTTAATTCTCTCCATCACCATAATAAGTCAATGAGTACGATTATTTCTCTTAGTTTCAGGCATAGTTCCAAAGTCGTCATGACGGACAAACAATAACCGCACAAAATCATTTAAATTACATTATGAATGGGATAATTGTTTTCCTAGGTTCAATCTGGTATACAACGTCTCCACCATAAATTCACAATCATGCCCTAATTGCTACTTTGCTACTACAGATAGCCCACATGCCCAAACAAAATATTTCAGTATTGTGATGGTACTTATATTCACATTCTTATTTAACCAACTCTCGAGGGATGGTAGTTATCATCTTAAGGCGCACTAAACTTGTTATGACTCCGCTAATTGACAAGAAAAAGGATTCATTTTTTATATTTATATTATCCCACTCTGAAATAAAAAAGAAGACAGGCTACACTCTCATGATGTGGTCAAGGACCTTTCATCATGCTTTTGAAGATAGAGTACAACCAATCAAAGATATAACAAAGCTTTTATCCCATGGGGCTGGGTTGGTCACGTGAATCCTTTTCCAACATCCATATCTATTTAGAGCCGTTGCCCAATAATACTATCAAACATCTTTCTATTCTTTTATTTTGTGTTGTAACTTTGATCTAAAGGTTGTTTGAGTCTTCTTTATCTTCCTAGTATTACCTCAAACTACAATAATATCACTCCTCTTAATTGTCTCCACTGATTGGTCTTTTTGCACATAACATAAAAAAATCATGGCACCTTGTCCAGCTACCACGAAACTAGGAATGATCTCATTTCACATCATGTTGTTTGTTGTACTGACACTTCTCTGTATAGTTTTGTTTCAGTTATATGCATTTTTTGACAAGATGTTTATTACTCACAAGCATTTCAGATCAAAGCATTCTTAATCTAATAATCATTTTAATAATTTTCTCTAAAATTTCATCGGTATCCTTTGATAATGTAATACTTTGGGAGCATGTCTGCGCTTCAAACATTCTTATCAACTTACTCTTGTTGATTGATTGCAAGTACCACAGAGGACCGTCCCTTGATATTTCTAGCCAAAAGCTAACTATTAAATATATGGCAAGGGATGTGGCATGTCAGAGATATATCATAACAGTATGGTCATTCGTCGGTAAATAAAATGAAGCAAACCTAGTATCTAACAGGTCAGAGATATAACTAGCATTATGCTTCAATATCATACATAATTACAATCAATATTGTGTGCTACTATAAATGGTAAAAAGGTTAACTACTTCATCTTTGGGATTCATAGAAGGGTGCAATTGCAAATGATTGCTGGTGCAATTGATAATTTAGGTGCTTCATGTAGTCGAGAATCATGGAATCTAATCCATGCAATCTAGTCACCCAAATGCTTGAGAACATCATTCCACTTTTTGATGTTTGGCTGCATCACGGCATGTACTCGGAATCTCATTTCTTCATCAAAATCCTAAGACTGGAATTCACACGCATCTAAGTGATTCGACCAATGGAAAATCTTGAATTGCAATTGCAAATTTAATTTGAAATTTACAAAGACATTAGATTAAACACTGTAATTTCACAGAGCTTGTGACTGGAAATCAGAGGCTTAACTACATTAAATCAGATGGTAGCTATTTCTCACTTCTAGCTCAAGACAACCATATGGCTTGTGCAATACAAATGTGAACCGATTTGGTGACTGCACTGGGAGTGGCTGAATCTTGGAAACTCTCTTGCAAATGCACTACGCAACTGATGTGTCTACAACTAGACGTGCATTACAAATGTTGAAAATTGTAGTGTGTTTGCAGCCAAGTCTTCAGTCAATTCTATAGGGGCATCGTAACGCTACTTCTATTTGCCTCCAATGCCTAGCTCCCTGGTAAAGGATGGGAATATGTTGAGAGATGTCCTAAGTTCTAGACATGTAAGGTGTAACTAATAGATTACCAATTCGGTGTAGTCAAGCTGTGGCCATTCAAAATTGATATTCAAAAATATAATGACGTTTAATCGTTTATGTGCACTTAAGATTTCGGGATAAACTATGCTCTTTAATTGGACGCAGTTTGCATGTAAAATTAAATCAGCTTCTAGCTCTAATTGTTCAGTTGCCTCTGAAATATGAATCTGCCTATATTAATAATATGGATGAATCAGCTA
This sequence comes from Scilla litardierei, assembly GCA_030789695.1. Classification (NCBI taxonomy): domain Eukaryota; kingdom Viridiplantae; phylum Streptophyta; class Magnoliopsida; order Asparagales; family Asparagaceae; genus Scilla; species Scilla litardierei. Next base: position 285,200,684 of record CM061133.1, on the reverse strand, counting down.
TTTGGGTCCATTAAGGTATGATTAAAAATATGGGGGTAACTGGATGTGATTTATCAAACAAGATATGATAATAAGACTTCCAGCTTATCAAAATTTAGAGCAAGTCAAATTATGCCCAGTTTAGTTAAATACTTTATCCTCTAACCGAAAAGAGAGCTTACGCCTGTTTACGGTGCCCAAGGATGTCTAAAACATATTAAATAGTTCGTGATGCTTAAATTTCAATCGGCAACCAAATCTCTAGAAAAAAATAGAACTTGTGATTCCTTCCGAGAATCTTGCCATCAAGTATTTAAATCCAATAAATAATGTTGGAAACATGCAAACAAATGTTCAATGTCAATATTCTAGCTAAGATGCATGGAACGAGACAGCCAGTATATGGCAATCTACGTAAACCCCACAGCTTTTCCTCCCTCGTTCATTACTCAATTGCTATAATCACACTATTGACCATTGCATCTATCCAAATCTTGCCAACATTAAATTTTGACATTCGGTCTTGTGAATCTGAGTTTCTTTCACACAAAAATAGCCGAAGAATTTACTGGTAGAATCAGACTTGAACTGGTTTCTTGTTATGCAGAAGTTCTGGATCACATTCCATGTTCATAAGACCTCATATGGTTTTCACTGCAAAAAAGCCAAGGTCTCATGCAAGAAGATTAGATGCTCAGGTGTTGCCTAACTTCTTACTATAGTATCATAAATAAAAGAGAGCAGATGCGAAGCTTGGTCAATATTCATATCCTTCATCTCAAAAAAGAAAGACAAAAGGAACACAGTTGGAAGAGTTAACATGTATTAGAGCCCCTACCCCACCCCTAACCCCAAAAAGGGGGGGGGAAACAAATGCACACACCAAACACTATAGAAACATGAACTCCATACCTGCCCCCCAAGCAGCCTAATGCAACAAAACCATACATGTAATCCAGCCAAACGACCTCGAACTAATATAAGTCCAATAATGGCGGGACTATCGTCTGCTAAATGTAAATGTGATTAAAATCTCTCCTTTCGTTGAGGATAAATATCACATGAAGCACCTCACAATTTTCAGCTAAATCAGTCAAAACCCAACACAGATTTAACTGAAAATCATACATTTCCCCTTCGCAAAGATCTTTATGTTTGCCATTGGTATAATTAGGTTGAGAACTTGACATCACCAAAAATACAAGATGTATAAAAGGCCAACCAAGATTAGCCACTCCCACATGCGTTAGAATCAGACAGAAATCTTAAATACCAAAATTCGGCCTAATCAAGTAACAAAGCCAATTAGAGATACCAACCCAAATCAAATCCTCTACTTTTTAATACTATTGGAGTGCAAACGCAGGCCAAAATCAGGGAACAACGCTTAATGACAACATTGATAACACATAATTATCAAATTCCTTTTTCTGCTAAGAATCGGATTCAACCCAAAAACCACGTGTAAATTTAATCTCAAACAATCAACAACATCAATTCTTTAACAACTGCACATTAAGACCCTCCATTTTTCTAACTAATTTTTTAAAAATGGAAAAAAAATGGCAATTAGGGTACCTGAGCGATTAGCCAAGCCTGCTCAATTCTTTTCGCAAAATCAGACGAGCTCCCGTATGAATCGATTGCAGCAGAAGCCCTAACGACGAGGGCGGGGACATTCCAGTAGCTTCGAGTAGGGAGGATGCGGCCGCTGAAATTCGGCCGCGGAGAGGAATTGAGACGTTGCGGAGAGATCGGCGAAACGCCACGTGAGATGCGGCAGGATACTGACGCCATTTGATTCGATTTCTTTAGGGTTTCTCTTCTTTTATTTCCCTCCTCTTTTTCCCTTCTTTTAGGGAGTTGCTTCGCGCACCAGCTGTTTTACTCGCGCACAACCACCATTTACTACTTTGCCATTTACTCCCGTGCCCATACAACTTATTTACAAGTTTGCCACTTAAATTTACTCATCGTTCATAACCACTATTTACAAATTTGCCATTTACTCCCGTGCACATACAACTTATTTACAAGTTTGCCACTTAAATTTACTCATCGTTCACAACCACTATTTACAAATTTGCCATTTACTCCCGTGCACATACAACTTATTTACAAGTTTGCCACTTAAATTTACTCATCGTGCACAAACATTCAAAAATTCCAAGACTACCCCTAGGTGTGCTGATTGAACCGGAAAACGCGCAAGGAAGCACGCCTTCCACTCCCAAGCGTATGAGTGTCAATGCAATAAAAATAAGCGGTGAGTACCGGGTCGGATCACATGGACAATTCGTTTCACAATCACAATCGCAATTAGTTAATGAAAGCTAAAAGTGTTGGAACAACCAACTAAACTAACAAGTGTGAGAGGAAATGGGCAACGACACTGTCAAGTCAATCCCTATGCAGGTAGGGTGGATACCAAAATGAGGAAATATTCTAGCAAGGAGAAGTGTGTGAGGTAGGATGTCATTAGGGTTGTGAATTGAGAATATAACCATAAAACTCAAGGATGTCCCTTTTGTGGACGCACCATCAGAAAATACTCTTTTGGATGTAAAAATAAGTGTGAAATGCGATTCAATTGTGGATCCCTTTTGGGGTCACAATTGGAAGTGATAGCGGTCACGAGTTATGGTTCTTTATGACTCAATGACATCCCTTTTGGGGAAGCGTCATCGGGGATATCCTTTTGAGAGTTAAAACGATGGGAAAAGGGTATTGGCTTAAGATTTAGGTTTCATGGAAGTTAAGTTGATACTTCTTTTTGAGAAGATCAAACTCATCATTTTGGGATGATCGGCTTTCTAATAAAATCTTTTGGGTTCGTATAAGAGAGTTAATTTAGAAACTTAAATCCACGACACATAAAAATTAATTAAATCCAAATGAACCAATACTAATCAATCTCACCAAACCCTAATTAATCCCAATTCCACACACTATTGGCTCTAGGCCATCATAATGAAAGGCAAGATGATAAACATTAATGAGCATTCATTACAAGCCATCAATTGAATAACTATCAAAAGATTCTCACATTCATTCAATAATCATTCAAATATACATTCATGTCATTTAGAGAACAATAGCTACAAAAGAGGGGAAAGAGATAACCAAATGAAGCCCTAAAACCTAAGCTTTCCCTTCCTTACTCCTCCTCCAAGCTCTTCTAGCCTCCAATGGCCTCCAAGCTCTTGCCCTAGCTCTTGGTGAAGAAGAGGGTGTCTAAAACAACCTAAAATCTGTTAAAAAACTCAAACAGCCGAGCTCCTGAAAAAAAATCAAGCTCCAGGCGAAAATAGCCCAAATCTTGGGCATTCGGGCTTGCGGGTCGGGGAAATCACGCCCGATCCGCCCACGAAATTAAAATCGCCGGGCGCCCGCGAATAGAAATGGGGGCACGCGAAAAACGCGTGCCCCCTCGGTAGGGGTGGGCATCCGAATATTCAGATTTTGCGTGCCCCCCTCGGTAGGGGTGGGCATCCGAATATTCGGATCGGATTATGCCTCAATCCACCATCCGATCCGAATGAATCGGATGATGAAAAATCTCATCTGTATCCACTAATAAAAAAAGTTAATCTGAAAATTCGGATGATTAGAATTTCGGATCGGATACGATTCGGATCGGATTAATATTAGCTTTATTGAAATTTTAAAGTTATTAATGCCACAATTTGTAACTCGTTCCATTAGATTCTGAACACTGAAGTAAATTCCAATGTCGAAACGAAATATCCTTACAAAATACAAATAGCAAGAATAACATAAAGAAGCTATCTCTGTTTGCAATATCTTCATACTAGTTTGGCATCAACTTCAAGGAGGATGAGCTTGATGTTGGATATGGAAGACGTTTGTACACCCTTGTGGGGGATGTACGAGGAAATACGGACCTCGAACGTCGCGTACACGAAGTCGTGTGCAAAGGGAATCTGTTCCCTTGCGGAGAGGATCTCTGGATGAGTGGGAAAGTCGCATTATATATGCATAAGTGCATGCGACATATGGCTAATAAAGGGGGAATATCTTAAGCTTATGTTGTACCATGCATATGGTACAACTTAAGCTTATAATGTGACATGTATCATGGTACACCTTAATTAAGTTGTTCCAAAGGAACAACTTACCCTAAAATAACTACCTTGGGGGCTATAAATAAGACCCAAGGGTAAGCCATTTCTTACACCTTTTGCATGAAATTCATGAATGCAACTTCATCCTAGCGAAGCTCTGCAGAAATCCTTTCTCTTCCTCTTTCCAAGTTCTTAATCTAAAATAGAGATTTAGATTGTGGATTAGTAGCCTTACTCCGTTCGTGAGAAGACTCGATCCGTCGTGGCGAATCCGAAGGCAAAGTTCCGAGACTACCGTTCCGCATACGCAAGCGTAAGTCTCCACTTTAATTATCGATCCTAACTCTGTTTTGGCAGGATCCTACATTGGTATCAGAGCCATATGGGTTCGCCCCGGTCAAACCACCGCCCCGTCGAAACTATGAACGAGTCGTTGTCTTTTTCACGAATGGGTCTCCTACTATTACGGATATAGTAGGAACGCTTCGTGACGAAGAGAACGCAGCGGTTGTTCTTTTCACGTTAGGGTCTCCTATCATTACGGATATGGTAGGAACTCTCCGTGACGGGAAGAACCGACCGTTCACGTAGTATGTTATTTTTCATTTTTGGCACACGGCCATTAGGAAATAACTAATTTCTCGACGAACGGGTGCTTCATCGACGAACGGGTACTTCATCGAGGAAGATGATGGTAGTTATTTCCATCGGGTAAGAGGAAATTTGGTGCATGTGCACCATGGCCAAATGGGCTATGAAGGCTATGCACCCCCCCTTCACTTGCGGAGGGGGTTGGCTACGGCCAATAACCACCGGCGACCACCCCATCAAGGGGGAGGAGTGTGTGCGGCAACCCCATTCAAAGGGGGTGGCCGGCCATGGCCAAAGGGGCCATGGCCGGCCAATGCCAAATGGCCTTGGCCATGACCGGCCATGGCCAAGCCATGGCCGGCCATGGCCAGGCCGGCAGTGGCCGGCCAAGGCCAGGCCGGCAGTGGCCGGCCAAGGCCAGGCCGGCAATGGCCGGCCCTGGCAGAGGCCAGGGCCGGCCCTGGCCGGCCTGGCCGGCCCTGGCAGTGGCCAGGGCCGGCGCCCTGGCCTCGGCCAGGGCCTGGCCGGCCTCGGCCAGGGCAGAGGCCCTGGCCGGCCCTTGGCCAAGCCCCGGCCAGGGCAGAGGCCCTGGCCGGGAAGATGTTGCAATTCAAAAATTGGTCGACCAATTTAGTGTTTTTGGTCGACCAATCCGACAGATGGTCTGGGTCGATTGCAAACTTGCCAAATGACTCATACGGGGTAACAAAAGGCCTTGGTCAAACTCGAATGTGTCGTTTAGTCCATACGGGGCTAACCACAGTGCCGACTAGTTCATACAGGACTAACGTTTTAACGAAGTTTTTTCATTAGGCTCTACTCTTTGAAGATTAGCCATAGTGCTCTACTTCATGCGAGATTAGCCATGTCATTGTGCTCTACTCTACGGAGATTAGCCAATGTACTTGTGACGTTGTGCTTTACTCTACGGAGATTAGCCAACGTGCTTTCAAATTTTTTTTGAAAAAGATGTTTTTCAAATAGGTTATGTCCCGTCCTTAATCGGGATAGCGCAATTTAGAATTCCAAGTCCTACCACTATCCGGCCATGGTTATCTAACCCATGGGTGTGTAGAACAGGTCTCGTGGCTTGGCAATTGTTGCGCTAAAATTCTTTGCGCAAATTCTCACCTATTCCATTTTGAAAGATATGTTTTTTCAAAGTATTTTTCCGCTGCTAATACCATACGGGTATTATTTCTGATTTCTTTTTACTTGAGATAAGTAAGAGGGATACTTTGAAAGTTACTTCTAGATGGTAGTTGGGAATGTAGTGAACTTCTCGATTCTAGAGTAACATTTCAACGCATCCAAGGAACTTATCAAGTGTTTAAAGAATCGAAACTTTATGCATAGAATTTTGATCGTGTTTTTCATTTTCTTTGCAGTTTTTTGAATCGAATATGTCTACCGCTTCTAAGAACATTGTCGCAGAGCTTAACAAAGGTGAAAAGCTCAACGGCGACAATTATAAACTTTGGTCAATAAAAATCCAATATGTTTTGGAGGAGCAAGATGTGCTCGAAACACTCCAAAACATTATGGAAGAACCTGAGTTGGGCAATACGGCCCAACACAAGAGGGACCTGGAAGCTTATGATACTTGGACTCGAAAGAACAAAATAGCACGTATTACGTTACTGTCCGCAATGGACAATGACATAATGCGTCTATTTCGGGAATTCGACCTAGCCAAAGACATATGGTCTGAGCTAGAGATAAAGTTTGGTGGAACTTCGGTTACCAAACTCCGCTCCTTAAATATTCAATTTAATTCGTACAAGATGCGGCGAGATCATTCTATGAAAAAGCATCTCCGACATATGGCGAATCTTATATCTGAATTAAAGGATGCGGGTGTTACGCTGTCTGACGAACAGCAGATCCAAGCAGTCATTAGTTCACTCCCAGATAGCTGGGATAACATGAAAATGCATCTCACTCATAATGAGTGCATTAAAACTTTAAGCGATGTATCGAAACACCTCGAACTCGAGGAAGAGCGGATTCAAGCCGCAAAACCAAGTGCAGAAGTGCACGTGGCCGCTAGTTCCTCACATGGAGGAAATAAGCGGAAGAATAAACGCTTAAGGTTTGTGAACGAACGAAAGCAAGAACCGGAAACCTCAAATAAGACTAAGAACAAAAAGTGGCAAAAGAATGTGCACTCAAAGAAGAAAAACTTGAAGAAGATCAAGTGCTTTAAGTGCAACAAGTACGGTCACTTCGCCCGTACATGTACGGATAAAAGTGATAAGGTAACTTGTAGGGCTAGTTACATATGTGTTTCTAGTTCCATGTTTCTTGCTGAATCTAACTATTTTTGGTTGATTGATTCAGGGGCCACAGACCACGTAGCGAAGGACAGAAGGTTCTTCGTAGAGTATCGGAGGATAACTCAAAGAACAAAGTGGATATACGTCGGCAACAACACTCGTGTTGAAGTCAAAGGCGTCGGAACATGCAAGCTAGTTCTCGACAACGGCCGGACTTTATTATTGCATGACGTCCTCTTTGCTCCAGATATTAGAAGAAATATCGTATCCGTGGTCATGTTAATGTCTTTAGATTATGAGTGGAGGTTCTATAAACAATGTGTTGACCTTGTTTGTAATAATTCTTTGATTGGTTCTGGTAATGTTTGTAATGGATTAATTGTTTTAAATACAATGTATGATGATTCTTCTTCCATTAATGAAAGTTTCCATTTAACAAATGCTTCTAACTCTGAATCTGAGATCATTTGTTGGCATGCAAGACTTGGTCATATTGGACCAACTAGAATGGATAGACTTGCCAAAAGTGGCTTGCTATCTAATGTTTCAAAAGTTGAAATGTCAACTTGCGAACATTGTCTTGTAGGGAAAACTTGTCGCAAGCCGTTTGGAACTGGCACAAGGGCCGAAGTTCCATTACAGCTTATCCATTCGGACATTTGCGGTCCAATGAATGTTAAGACAAGACGCGGGAAGTCCTATTTCATCACTTTCATTGATGACTTCACCCGTTTCGGTCATATTTATTTGATTTCCCACAAACATGAAGCTTTAACTTGCTTCAAAAACTATATGAGTTTAGTGGAAAATCAACTAGATCGCAAGATGAAGGTCTTGCGAACCGATCGGGGTGGGGAATATCAATCAACGAGTTTTAAGGAACTCTGTGATGAAAAAGGCATAGTTCATCAAATAACTATGCCTTATACTCCACAACAAAACGGTGTTGCGGAAAGAAGAAATAGGACATTGATGGAAATGGTCCGTTCAATGATGTCTCAGGCAAATTTGCATATCACCTTTTGGGGTGACGCATTATTGACGGCAGCATTCATCTTAAACCGTGTACCCTCGAAGTCGGTAAGTTCTACTCCTTATGAGTTGTGGAACAATAGAACTCCAGACTTAAGCATTCTAAAACCTTGGGGTTGTGCATCTTACGCACATTTATCCTCTTACAAATATGGCAAACTTGGGCCACGTGGGAGGAAGTGTATCTTCATCCGATACGCTGAAAACTCCAAAGGATATGCTTTCGTCGGTCAAGAGGACAATGGAGGTCTAATAGAATTCGAATCAAGGGATGTTGTCTTCTTGGAAACCGAGTTTCCAAGACATGGTGAGATAAGTCAAGACTTATCCTTGTTTGAGACTTGGGATCAAGAAGGATCGGAACGTTCGAGTGGGAGAATTCTTGGTGAAGAAGAAAATACGTTTCAAACTTCACCAATGGATGATACGAACGATACCAATCCTATTCCGAGTGGGAGTGATGTCATTCCAAGTGGGAGTGATGTCATTCCAAGTGGGAGTGATCAAACTCAAACAAGACGTAGTAATCGAACGAGGCTAACACCTCTGAGATTTGAGGATGAATTTCATCAAACATTCATGACATTACTACAAGATGATGACGAACCTGCAAATTTCAAACAGGCCGTCACATGCCCTGCTAAAGATAAATGGATAGCGGCAATGGAAGAAGAACTTCAATCCATGAAAACAAACCAAGTCTGGGACTTGGTTGATTTACCTAAGGGACGTAGAGCCATTGGGAACAAGTGGGTTCTCAAAATCAAGCATAAGGCTGATGGCTCCATCGAGAAATATAAAGCTCGCCTTGTTGCGAAAGGTTTCACGCAACAGGAAGGAATAGACTACGAAGAGACTTTCTCTCCTGTCGTGCGTTTTACCTCCATTCGCTTAATTCTGGCAATGGTGGCTTGTTTGGACCTCGAGTTACATCAGATGGATGTAAAGACTGCTTTTCTTAACGGAGAACTAGATGAGGAGATCTACATGGAACAACCAAACGGGTTTGTACAAGAAGAAAATAAACATAAGGTTTGTAAACTTCGTAAATCCATATATGGTCTTAAACAATCCTCAAGGCAGTGGTATATGCGCTTTCAAGAAGTCGTTTTGTCGTATGGTTTCTCCATGCTCGACGAAGACAACTGCGTATATATTAAGAGGATTAAAAACAAGTATGTAATTATGTCTCTTTATGTAGATGACATACTTATAGCCGGAAATGATAAGCGTCTTATATTGGATATCAAAGCTTGGCTTTCATCCGTCTTTGAGATGAAAGACATGGGTGAAGCTGCATATATCCTTGGGGTTAAGATCTCAAGGAACCGTTCCAAGAAACTTCTTTCTCTCTCTCAAGAGACATATATAAAGAAAGTTTTAGAACGATTTAATATGCAGGACTGCAAGCCAATTGATACTCCAATAAGCAAAGGCGAGGGTCTATGTTTGGAAATGTGTCCCAAAGATCCAAAAGAAAAGAAAGCTATGGAAAAGGTTCCATACTCCAGTGCTGTCGGGAGTCTGATGTACGCTATGATGTATACCAGACCGGACATTTGCTATGGTGTTGGTATGGTAAGCCGTTACCAATCCAACCCAGGACAAGCACACTGGAAAGCGGTGAAGAGGATATTAAGGTACCTCAAAGGGACTGCGGACTATGCGTTATGCTATCAAGGCAATACCTTGAGACTCGAAGGCTATACCGATGCTGATTGGGCAGGTGATCTCGACGAGCGAAGATATACCGCAGGCTTTGTTTTCTTGCTCGGGAATGGTGCAATATCCTGGAGCAGCAAGAAACAAACCTGCATCGCTCTATCAACCATGGAAGCCGAATTCGTAGCATTCAGCATGGCGGTCCAAGAAGCTGTTTGGCTTATGAAATTCTTAGACAGGCTGACGAATGCCACTGACACAAGCACTGTTCCTATATACAGTGATAGTCAAGCTTCGATTGCCTACGTCAAAGATCCTAAATTTCATTGTAAAACCAAACACATTGACATTCGATTCAAGTTTGCGAAGGACTATGACAAACGAAAGGAAGTAGACATAGGATTCATATCCACGCATGAGATGATAGCGGATCTCCTTACCAAGGCGATCCCCAGAGATGTGTTCTACAAACACTTATCATCTATGGGAATGCGTAGGTGCTGAGCTGTATCTTGTAATATTTCCCATGTCTATAGAAGATCAAAGTTTAATAAAAGAAAGAAGTTCTTTTATATATTGCATACAAGTTTCTTACAAATAATTTTAAACATTTGTGTTTGAGTCTCAGCTATTTTATTGTGTGTATGTCGGACAGATTAAGGTTGGCTCTCTCACATGAGCAATTTCCTTATCTTATCAGATGGATAAGATAGAGATGAGACTAGTTTAAAGTCAAAATCATTAGACAAATGATTTAGAGTCGTGACTTAAACAAGATAGTCGAATAAAAGATCTGCATCATACGAATGCTTACAAAAGATCTGAGATCTGTATCACAAGGATATAAAGATCTCATTGGATTTTTTAAATCCTATCTGTCTTATGCAGGATGAGAGTCCGTGAATATTTCACGAGTAGTAAGGGGACTCAAAAAGATAGGCACTGTGGTGTCTGATCTTTCATCCGTATAACATCATTAAGACATACTCTCCCTGGGAAAGGAGTGATGTTGTAGTACGTGTTCATACCACGTATGCATTTCGACCACTGAGTTAGTAGCAATAGTGTTTGCTATTATGTGAGACTCAAAGGCCATACGGGTCTTAACTCTTACCCTCAAGGACTCCAATTGGTTCCTTTAGATTTGACGAGATGATCGCTATCTTAGCGTGTTACTAATGGGCTATGATAATTCGGCTCGGCGGGGCACGTTAGAAAAGCGAATCAAGTCAAGATCAGAAGGTTCGCAAGAAGAGGAAGATTGATTTCATATTCGCATTTGGACTTTAATGATTCAAAGCTGGCCAGCCAATTGTAATCCAGATGGGATTCAATTGTTGAATATAAAGTATAAGAAATGTGAAGAAATAATCTAGGGTAAAGCATGCGTTGAACTACTCAACTTTGCACCTTCGAGGTCGTTGTGTATCTCTAACAAGTGCACAACAACAGACTCTACGCGCATGACGGTCGCACGGTCTATTTCTCGGTATGATAGATGAAAGAACTAAGAGAAAGACGTTCTCTTACAATCCCCTCAAGTGTGAGTGGGAGATGTTGGATATGGAAGACGTTTGTACACCCTTGTGGGGGATGTACGAGGAAATACGGACCTCGAACGTCGCGTACACGAAGTCGTGTGCAAAGGGAATCTGTTCCCTTGCGGAGAGGATCTCTGGATGAGTGGGAAAGTCGCATTATATATGCATAAGTGCATGCGACATATGGCTAATAAAGGGGGAATATCTTAAGCTTATGTTGTACCATGCATATGGTACAACTTAAGCTTATAATGTGACATGTATCATGGTACACCTTAATTAAGTTGTTCCAAAGGAACAACTTACCCTAAAATAACTACCTTGGGGGCTATAAATAAGACCCAAGGGCAAGCCATTTCTTACACCTTTTGCATGAAATTCATGTATGCAACTTCATCCTAGCGAAGCTCTGCAGAAATCCTTTCTCTTCCTCTTTCCAAGTTCTTAATCTAAAATAGAGATTTAGATTGTGGATTAGTAGCCTTACTCCGTTCGTGAGAAGACTCGATCCGTCGTGGCAAATCCAAAGGCAAAGTTCCGAGACTACCGTTCCGCATACGCAAACGTAAGTCTCCACTTTAATTATCGATCCTAACTCTGTTTTGGCAGGATCCTACACTTGACAACCAAGAGCTCTCCTTCCAGCAAAAATGATAAAAAACCAAAAAAATCAGAGCTCTCCTTCCACAAAGATATCAATTTTCAGTAGTTGTTGTTGTTGTCCTTGTCTCCTCATGATGCTCCACCTCCGCATTCATCATTACTGCAAAATCTGCAAATAATATGTGTAATGCCCTACGTAGCTACTGCACAAGTACTAGAGGGGGGGTGAATAGTACTTTAAAATAATGAAGAGGATAATTCCTAATTATCTTGCAAATCTCAACCAATAATGCGGAAATGCGGAAATGTAAATATAGACAACAAATAAAATCAATCGCAAACAAATGATTTAACGGGTTCGGATCCACCCAAGTCTCCCCGACTTGTTCCCGGTGATCCTACGTCCCAAACACCCGGATCCCCTCTGGATACTAGAGTTAGAAACATCTAACCCTAGATTTGCACTATGAAATTCTTGTAGAAAAACCTCTACAAGATCAAATCATACACAATGTAATTGTGACTCCCACAACCCAGGAACACAAACAAATCTCTCATAACCGAGAGAAAAACACTTACAATATAGAAGTAAATGAAATACGAAATTCTTACGGACAAAATCCTATGCCTTGAGTAAAACTTACGATTTAGGGCAAAACGGATTTTGGGGAAGATGAAGAGGCACCAAACCCTAGCTCCAAGTAGATGACCAGCAATGGAGTCCTAGGTGGATGTTGGTGACCTAGAATCAAGCACTTGGCTTGGAAGGCTCACTATCAATGAATCTCTCATTTGAAATAAGAGTGGGGGAGAGATTCTTGAAAGGAAATGAAAGAGCTTTGAATGAGATTAAATGCTTCTCTTTGATTCTCTAAAGTTCAATTAATATCAACCTTGAGTGCAATGAATGCAGCACTCTAAGTATATATAGGATAGAGGAAAGAGAGAGCAAAAATCGTGGCATTTAATGCTCCAACGGCTCTATTCTGAAGCAAACTAGTCGGTCAAAGAAGGCTGACTGACCGACTAGTTCATCAACTAGTCGGTCGGTCAAACATCATGAACCGACTAAGAGGAGAACAGCCAAGAAGAGAAGTTCAGACCGAAGAGAACTAGTCGGTCCAAGAAGACTTGCCAACCGACTAGTTTCACAACTAGTCGGTCGGTGAGTCAACTGAGACCGACTAAGAGATAAAACCAATAGTCTGAGTACAAGTTGAATTAGTCGGTCTAAGAGCAAATGCAGACAGACTAGTTCATCAACTAGTCGGTCGACAAATGTACATAGACCGACTAACGAAAAACAGTAAGTTAGGCTGTACAGTAGAAGCTCAACTAGTCGGTCTAAGAAGGATCACTGACCGACTAGTTTCACAACTAGTCGGTCGGTGAGTCAACTGAGACCGACTAACTGTAAACAGTAAGTGAGCTAGAATTGAGAAGGCATTCTAGTCGGTTCAAGAAGCTTTGTCGACCGACTAGATTGCCATCTAGTCGGTTGGTTCTTCTTCTTGAACCAACTAACATGCACAAGAAGTCGCGAATCAAAGCGCGAAGCTTCGGGAAAGATCGTATGGACTTCTACTAAGATCCTAGCTCTAAGATATGAGCGATATGAAGATTAAAACGTAAGACCTACTCAAGGCTTAACATTCTACGAAAAGAAGCTAGAAGACATAAAATAAACTTGACGAACCGTCTTCAAAAGCTTCAATCGAATCTTCATGACTTCAATAATGGTCCTTGAGCTTCAACGAAGCTTCAAGCACACGTTCACGCGCTTTGAGAAGTCTTGAGACGTCGCTTTGGATGTTCATAGAAATTTGGCGACGATCTCCATAACTGCGCTCACAAAGAGTTAGTTCACGATATTTATGTTTGTTCATCATCAAAACCAAATCCGGGGAATCAATACGCAACAATATGAAGTGACTATTAGTTTGTTACAACTCACTCTAAGTTGGTCAAGTTTAACAATTGAAGAAATGGAAGTAAAGAAAAAAGGAATTTTTATGCACACATTAGTAATGAGTTAAAAGAATACCAGCTTCCAAATTTTCTAAGTCTGCATAATGTTGTAATTCAGTCTCTATTGGATCTTTAAACACTGGTTTTCAAGTTGTTCTTAGCCAATCACAAGCCTACTCTACAAAGCTAAAAAATCAATGAATCATAATATGATAATATCATATTGCTTCTAGCTGCTACAAGCCTACTATAAGGCTACAACAGAGCTCAAATTTTAAATTTATATGTATGACAATATGTGTACCTGAACATGATCCTCACATGCCATGAAGCACATGTGTACTTGCTCTACTTGCTCATCGTCCGACTCTCCACTAGATGAATCCTCGGAGTCGGTGAATGTCCCGACAAGTCCCTTCTTGTACCCTTTCTTGTACTTCTTGGACTTGTCGAATTTTGGCGCCTTCCACTTTTCCTTTTGCTTGTTTTGAGGACACTCCGCTTTCATGTGTCCTGGCTTGTTGCATTTAAAGCACAAAGGAGAGGAGGCGTTAGAAGAACTAAATTTAGACTTGTCCTTGAAATTACCTTTCCGGAAGAACCGGTTGAACTTCTTTGCCATGAGGGCAATGGACTCCAAGTCCAATTCTTCTTCTGATTCTTCATCATCGGTAGATGTGGATGTGGATGGAGCGGCCTTGAACGCAATCGCCTTCTTCTTTGGCTCGTCTTGCTTCAAGTAGGACTTCATCTTGTCCTGCAACTTAAGTTTGCTATCCTTGCGTACCTCATAAGACATTAAGGTACCCATTAGTTGGATAACGGTATACTTACTCATATCATTACCTTCCTCGATGGCAAAGGTACGTTTCTCCCAACAAGAAGGAAGTCCATCGATGATCTTCGAGACTTTCTCCTTTTGGGTGTAGGTCTTACCGAGAGCCTCCAACTCGTTTGTGATGTCGACGAAGCGAGCATAATACTCCTTCATCTTCTCACCCTGTTGCATATGAAATAATTCGAAATCTTTATTAACAACTACGAGTTTAGAGTCTCTTACCCTACTCGTTCCTTCATGCAAGATGAGGAGGGAGTTCCATATTGGATATGCACTCTTACATGTGCATATCTTATTGAAGTCCTCGGGCTCCAAAGCACATTGCAAGGCGTTCATTGCCTTGGCATTGCTTACCTCCGCGGCGACCTCCGCGGTAGTCCACTTCGAGAAATCTTCTTCTTCGGGCTCGACGTACTCCGTCAACGTGGCCCTCCACAATGAAGCACTCCAGAGAAAAGTTTCCATTCGGCATTTCCAGTACCCGTAGTTGGTACCGTTGAAGAAAGGAGTCCTCGTCGAGGAGTGTCCTTCCATCACCGAAGAAGCTCCTTCTCGGTTCCTGAAGGTGTTGTAGTCTGAAGGTGGACGAACGCTTTTGTTGTCGTTGGAAGACATAGCTAGGTACTTGGCTCTGATACCAAATGTAATGCCCTACGTAGCTACTGCACAAGTACTAGAGGGGGGGGGGGGTGAATAGTACTTTAAAATAATTAAGAGGATAATTCCTAATTATCTTGCAACCTCAACCAAAAATGCGGAAATGCGGAAATGTAAATATAGACAACAAATAAAATCAATCGCAAACAAATGATTTAACGGGTTCGGATCCACCCAAGTCTCCCCGACTTGTTCACGGTGATCCTACGTCCCAAACACCCGGATCCCCTCCGGATACTAGAGTTAGAAACCTCTAACCCTAGATTTGCACTATGAAATTCTTGTAGAAAAACCTCTACAAGACCAAATCATACACAATGTAATTGTGACTCCCACAACCCGGGATCACAAACAAATCTCTCACAACCAAGAGAAAAACACTTACAATATAGAAGTAAATGAAATACGAAATTCTTACGGACAAAATCCTATGCCTTGAGTAAAACTTACGATTTAGGGCAAAACGGATTTTGGGGAAGATGAAGAGGCACCAAACCCTAGCTCCAAGTAGATGACCAGCAATGGAGTCCTAGGTGGATGTTGGTGACCTAGAATCAAGCACTTGGCTTGGAAGGCTCACTATCAATGAATCTCTCATTTGAAATAAGAGTGGGGGAGAGATTCTTGAAAGGAAATGAAAGAGCTTTGAATGAGATTAAATGCTTCTCTTTGATTCTCTAAAGTTCAATTAATATTAGCCTTGAGTGCAATGAATGCAGCACTCCAAGTATATATAGGATAGAGGAAAGAGAGAGCAAAAATCGTGGCATTTAATGCTCCAACGGCTCTATTCTGAAGCAAACCAGTCGGTCAAAGAAGGATGACTGACCGACTAGTTCATCAACTAGTCGGTCGGTCAAACAGCATGAACCGACTAAGAGGAGAACAGCCAAGAAGAGAAGTTCAGACTGAAGAGAACTAGTCGGTCCAAGAAGACTTGCCAACCGACTAGTTTCACAACTAGTCGGTCGGTGAGTCAACTGAGACCGACTAAGAGATAAAACCAATAGTCTGAGTACAAGTTGAATTAGTCGGTCTAAGAGCAAATGCAGACCGACTAGTTCATCAACTAGTCGGTCGACAAATGTACATAGACCGACTAACGAAAAACAGTAAGTTAGGCTGTACAGTAAAAGCTCAACTAGTCGGTCTAAGAAGGATCACTGACCGACTAGTTTCACAACTAGTCGGTCGGTGAGTCAACTGAGACCGACTAACTGTAAACAGTAAGTGAGCTAGAATTGAGAAGTCATTATAGTCGGTTCAAGAAGCTTTGCCGATCGACTAGATTGCCATCTAGTCGGTTGGTTCTTCTTCTTGAACCAACTAACATGCACAAGAAGTCGCGAATCAAAGCGCGAAGCTTCGGGAAAGATCGTATGGACTTCTACTAAGATCCTAGCTCTAAGATATGAGCGATATGAAGATTAAAACGTAAGACCTACTCAAGGCTTAACATTCTACGAAAAGAAGCTAGAAGACATAAAATAAACTTGACGAACCGTCTTCAAAAGCTTCAATCGAATCTTCATGACTTCAATAATGGTCCTTGAGCTTCAACGAAGCTTCAAGCACACGTTCACGCGCTTTGAGAAGTCTTGAGACGTCGCTTTGGATGTTCATAGAAATTTGGCGACGATCTCCATAACTGCGCTCACAAAGAGTTAGTTCACGATATTTATGTTTGTTCATCATCAAAACCAAATCCGGGGAATCAATACTCAACATTATCCCCCTTTTGGTGATGACCAACCAACATAAATAATAATCAAAAATAATGATTCAAATGAAATTTACTTACTCCCCCTGCATTGATGACATGTTAATTCCATATTCAATAATAATCATAAGCATTAAGCAGACGAGTAAAGTATAAAATGTAAATCCAATTATCGAAATTTAGGATTTGAAATCCATTTTTATATCTTAACTCCCCCTGAATCTAACATATCAAATTAGATTCTTGGAAAAATGCTTTAAATTATCATTTAGCGCATCGTCATTATTAATTCTATCCCCCCTTTGGCATTAGCAAAAAGAGTGGGAGGAGATCAACGACAACAACAATGGCTTCAAATAAAAGCATGGGAGTCGTAGAATACGACCACGGTCCAAATGACACCAAAGTAAAATACGAATTAAATCAAAGCGTGCCAACGAGACTATAGTCGAAAATCGAAAAAATAAAATCATCAAAAACTCAAATTAATATTATGAATTGAGTTATGGAATATACTCTCCAATATCAACATTCTTGGTTAATTAAGTGCATGGAAAACAATTCTATGTTTCCATAGAAATAATTTCTATTTAACCAAGTTATTATCGTCGAGCGACGAAATCAATCATCAGAGGCAATAAAATAATGTGCACAAGAAATAAATGTCAACATCGATGTATATATATATATGAACCATGGGTACATCAAAAGTATACATCGCCAACATACATAAAAGCGATCCTCAGATCGAAGCACAAAATACAACAAAGTATCACAAGAGATATCGGAGTATCACATACATACAAAAATATCAAAACAGATACATCAACATACATCAAAAAATATCAAAACTCCACAACCACCATCTATCCTACCCAACACTCTCACAACAAGATCTATCATCCAAAGTGCATCGCGAGAGTCCTCCAAAGAAGCTCAGGAGGCAGAGGCAGGGTCTGCAGCAGCAGCAGGCTCTGCAGGAGGGGTGGTGGTCACTGGATCAGCAAGAGTGTCCACGGAAGGAAGTGTCGCTGCGGGAGTGGCCTCGGGAGCACCAGACGAAGAAGCATCCACCGGAGGAATGGTGGCAGCAGGTGTGCTCTCGGGGGCACCGGCAGAAGTAGCAGCAGCAGACGACGTACCCTCTGGGGCACGAGCAGAAGTAGCAGCAACGAGCTCCTCGAGCTCATCCTCATCCATCTCCTCGTCCTCAGAAACAGACGGAGGAACCTCGATGCCAATCTGACGGCAGATGCGAGCGAGCATCTCCTCAGATCGAGCACAACGAGACTCAACACGTCTCAACGAACGTGCAAGCTCAGCTAGAGTAGGAGAGGGAGCAGGAGCAGCAGCTGAAGCAGAGGCTGAAGCAGAAGGGGTCATCCTCTGAACGTGACGAAGCGCCGTAAGAGACTTCTTGACGGCCGTCGCATTCAGAGGGGGACCGAAGGGACGCTCATCATCGGGAGGGAGAGGGACTTGGAAGTGACAGAATACGAGAGTCAACAGGCACGGATAAGGAATGTGGGCTGACTTGGTGGACTTTCGAATACATTCGAAGGAGTCCATCTTGTCAAGAATAATCCGTGCCCAATTGATCTCGCTCCCCATGAAAAGAGCGTATATGAGTTTGAGGAATGGCTGAGATGGCAAGGAAGAAGAGCTGTACTTCGGAAGGAGGCACGACTTCAGAATAAGATTAAGCACCCAAGCATTCGGCTTGAAGGACTTCGAAGGCACGCCAATCATGGCAGGAGGAATCTCATGAAAGATCTCGGCGAGCATCACATGATCAAGCTCAGAAATATCGTCAACAGAGATATCAGAAGGAAGAAGGCCAGACGATGAGACACCTATCAGAGCCCCTAAGATTTTTTGCTGTGAGGACTATCGGTGTCCCCAAGACAGTAGTCTCAATAGAATGGGTCTCGTCGTACTGACCGCGAACCCTATTGGCGTAGAAAAGCTTGACAAGGTGAGGGTATGGATGTGGATTCGCCTTAGGGTCATACCGAAGATAATCGATAAGACCGCTAGACGAAAGAAGATCAGCTAGGTCTGGGAAGTCAGAGAACTGTATGAAATGCTCCAATAACAGCGGGCAGTGCTCTATACGGTTGTAAGCCGCGAGACACATAGGGTCATCGCGACACAACGATATATCCACACCGCCAACTGGCATGGGAGCCTTCCCCTTAGAAGGTCGGCCGCTAGAAGTAGGACGTGAGCTAGATGTCGGACGCGTGCTAGAACGAGGTGGAGGAGTAGGATCCCTATGGGTAGGCTCGGTCTCAGGGATATATTCCGTGTCGGAATCAGGAGGAGTGGGTGCACGGAATGAAGCTGGCTTGGGCTTGGGCTAAGATTGGGCTCGGGGCTTCTCTATCGCGTCCTCTTTCGCTTAAGAGGAGGCGAAGACGAAGAGGGATGTGTCGTTTTTTGATCGGCGTTTGGGTTGCGGGGGGTCCGAAGGTGGCGAATCGACGGTCATAGGCGATGGACGAGTGGGATCGATCGGGATACGTGTTCTCGCCATAAGCGTGACGAGACACGCTCAATCGACACTAGAAATCAAATTCTAGAACCCTAAATACAAACCCTAGGCCGAATGAACTAGAAGAAAACCTAACCCTAAATGCTGAAATCAAGCTGAAAAACGAGGAACCCTAGGTCTAAAGGCTGAGAGGGAGGATACCTAGGAGGAGAGGGAGAGTTCCACTGCTGGAGATGGTCGGAAAGATGGCCGGAGATCGACGGGCAGCGGCAGAGGAAGAGGGGAAGTCGAAGGGTTTTGGGGGGGAATTTGAGCTGGAGAAGAAATAACACCGATTAGAAGGAGAATAAGTCGGTTAGATGGAGTATAAGTCGATCGGAAGTCGAAAAGACTCAACTGTCCCCGTTGCATTTAGTCGGTCACAGTTCAAGCGCTGACCGACTAGATGACGATCTAGTCGGTCGGCCAATGAGCTTGAACCGACTAAGTGCAAACAGTAACTGAAGCCAAATTTTAGGGCTTGAGTTAGTCGGTCTGAGTTCATTTACTGACCGACTAGATGATGATCTAGTCGGTCGGTCAATGAACATGAACCGACTAACAGAGTTCAAAATTTTTAGAATTTGAAAATTTGAGTTCTCTCCTAATCGCACTTCGACGAAATATCGTAATACTCTTATTAATCATTATACCACCCCATTAAACATTGAAAATCTTAAATTTGACGTTCATGAATATTTCGAGCATAAATTCCGAAAAATCAACAAAAATTCCAGAAAATTCCAATAAATCTAGCATGTGCAAATGTAATGAAATTGAATATCATGCAAGATTATTGAACAAAATATGAATCCTAAATCTCGGATTCACCCATAATCCCCAATTCTCGACGCAACCGTACAAAGGAGTCTTCCTTTAATGGTTTCGTGAAAATATCGGCGATTTGCTTCTGGGTTTCAACGTACACTAATATGATGTCCTTTTTAGCAACATGATCATCTAAGAAATGGTGACGGACATCTATGTGTTTAGAACGGGAATGGTGTACCGGATTCTTAGAGAGACATCTTGCACTTTGGTTATCCACCATGATAGGGCAAGTATCACAGTTTATACCAAAGTCTTTAAGAGTGTGTCTCATCCAAAGAACCTGAGCACACGCGGCACCGGCGGCAATATATTCCGCCTCGGTGGTTGAAAGTGATACGGAATTCTGCTTCTTGGAAAACCAAGAGACAAGAGAATTTCATATAAAATGGCAAGTGCCACTAGTACTTTTCCTGTCGGATTTGCATCCCGCATAATCTGCGTCACTATATGAGATTAACTCATATGTGCTAGATTTTGGATAAAGTAATCCAAAATCGAGAGTGTAACTTAAATAACGGAAAATACGTTTTACCTCTACTAAGTGAGATTCCTTAGGTTGAGACTGATAACGAGCACATACACATACGACAAACATAATATCGGGCCTACTTGCGGTAAGATATAGTAAACTACCTATCATACCTCGATATAGACGAATGTCTACATCTTTACCGCCCGTATCCTTATCAAGATGCGTAGTTGTGCTCATTGGAGTCTTCTTCCCGGATGCATTCTCCATCCCAAATCGCTTTAGCAACTCCACCGTGTACTTGGTTTGGTGGATGAAGATTGCATCGTTCATTTGGCGAATTTGGAGACCTAAGAAATACTTGAGCTCACCCATGTGGCTCATCTCAAATTGATCCTTCATCACATTAGAAAACTCTTCGCAAAGAGTGAAGTTAGTAGCACCGAAAATGATATCATCAACATAAATTTGAACTAAAATTATATCATTATTCGAATACTTAACAAATAATGTCGAATCAACTTCTCCCATTTTAAAACCCAAATCCAAAAGAAAATTCTTTAAACGGTCATACCAAGCTCGAGGAGCTTGTCTCAAACCGTAAAGTGCTTTCTTAAGTTTGAAAACGTGATTTGGAAATCTTTCATTAAAAAAACCCGGAGGTTGAGAAACATAAACTTCCTCAACAACATCTCCATTTAAAAACGCACTTTTTACATCCATTTGAAAGAGTTTAAAATCTTTATGGCATGCAAAAGATAACAATAATCTAATAATTTCTAATCTAGCTACCGGAGCAAAGGATTCTTCGAAATCAATACCTTCCTCTTGCCGATAGCCTTGAGCTACTAACCGAGCTTTTTTTCGGACGACGATTTGGTTTTCGTCGGTCTTGTTCTTGAAAATCCACTTCGTTCCTATAACGGTGTGGTTCTTCGAAGGCAATGGAACAAGCTCCCAAACCTCATTCCTCTCGAATTGAATGAGTTCCTCCTCCATGGCAAGGATCCAAGCACTATGTTCGCATGCTTCGTTAATATTCTTTGGCTCTATCGAGGAGGCAAAGGCACAATGAGCGAAGTAGTTGACTTGAGATCTCGTCTTGACACTATCAAGGATATTGCCAATGACTTGCTCATGAGGATGGTCACGAACGGTATGAAGCCGTTTGGGAATTCCCTGATCACTAGGAACATTCTCAAAAGATTCATTAGTCGGGTTAGTCTCAATAGAATCAATAGAATTAGAATTACCAATAGAATCACATAAGACATCCATGGAGTCATCATCATTAGTAATTCTAGTTGGGACAAAACCTTCATTAAATGAGACATGAAGTAATTCCTCGATCGTTGAGGTTCGTTTGTTGTATATCCGGTAGGCTTTGCTACGGGAGGAATATCCAACAAATATCCCCTCATCGGATCTCGGATCGAATTTGTCCAAACTACCATACGTGTTTTTAATAAAACATTTTGCACCGAAAACACGAAAATGTTTAACTTGAGGCAACCTACCACACAACAATTCATAACAAGTTTGTTTAGTGCCGGGCCTCAAAAGTATTCTATTAAACACATAGCAAGCGGTATGTACCGCTTCCGCCCAAAATTGATGGCCAAGTTGGCTATCATCAAGCATCGTGCGAGCACATTCCACTAGCGTCATATTCTTTCTCTCAACAATACCATTTTGAGGAGATGCGCGAGGGAATGAAAAGGTGTGTGTAATACCAACTTCATCACAAAATGTTGAGAAAGACTCATTCTCAAATTCCTCTCCATAATCACTACGAATAGTGACAATGGTGGTTCCAATGAGATTTTGTACTTTCTTAACAAAAATTGTGAAGTTTTCAAAAGCATCATTTTTATTACTTAAGGAAAATACCCAAGTAAATCTAGAAAAGTCATCAACGATGACAAGTCCATATCTAGCATTACCTAATGAAGCAACTCTAGTTGGTCCAAAAAGATCTAGATGTAATATCTCTAGAGGCCGCTTAGATGAAATGCTTTTCTTAGGTTTAAATGAAGATTTTGGAAGCTTGCCTCGTTGACACGAGTCACAAAAGCTTTTCTTTTGAAAGACAAGCTTAGGGAAGCCTCTAATAGAATTTAACTTGGAAAGTTTAAAGAGTGTTCCAAAGTTCACATGACCAAAACTTCGATGCCATAAGTGTTGTTCACTTGTGTTGGCAATGAGACATTGTTCATGTGATCTTGAAAGATCTAGGATATATATATCCTTATGGCGTGTGCCAGAAAACAATAAATCATTATTATCTTTTCTTAAAATATGGCACATTCCTTTCGCAAAGCTAACTTTGTAACCTTTGTCGCAAAGTTGGCTTATTGAAATAAGATTGTGGTTTAATCCTTTAACAATGTAAACATCACTTATTAGTGGTTTAGAAGGATTACCCACTTTGCCAACACCTATGATGGTTCCGCTCTCGTTGCCTCCAAAGACGACGCGGTTTTCATTTGCAATGGGCACCACTCCGGAGAGCAATTGAGCGTCACCCGTCATGTGTTTTGAACACCAGCTATCGAGTATCCAATTATTCTTGGAGCCAAATTTGGATTTGTTGCTCCGTTTCTTTCTCTTGAGTACCTATAGATAGAAAATATCGTATCAAGGTACCCAAGGTCATTGGGTCCAAAAGATTAGACCTTTGGAAGCCAAGTCCAATTGGACTTAGACTTCCCCACATAATTATCACTATGCACAACATTCATGAAGTAAGAATTCATGTAAATTTGTTTTTCATCCATATTTGTGTCCTTCGGGCTCCAAATAGTGAAGATTTTGGGAGCCCTATTCCTATTGTGAGCATGCATGCGTTGTTGATTTCTACGTGATGCATGTCGTGGATAGGCATGTGGCACATGATGAAATGGTGCATGATGATATTTATTCATATGATGATGTGGGTGAACATATGCATATGGAGGAACACGTGCGTGAGGGTGTCTCACATGGTGTGCACGTGCCCGTGGATGTGGTGCATAAAAATCATCATATGTGTGAGCATGTGGAGTAGGACGTGTGTTCCTACGTGGCATGGTATTTGTGTACATATAAGCATGATCCTTCTTTGGAGGTCCACCCAAAGTGGGTTTCTTTCCAAATGAGGGTGTGTACGAGGTGGAAGCACCATTGGTAGATGAACTACCAATAGAGTGTTTGCTCCCACTCGTCGAGTCACCGGAAGTTGTCCTAACAAAGGTAGTGGCCGATTTGGATGAACTTCCCATCTTATACCCCAAGCCAAAGTGGTGATTGGCCGGAAGTAAGTCATTTAGGATTTTATCCAAACGGTCCTTACCCTTATTAAATTTATTAATTCGGCCTAATGTGCACTCATATTTCTCGGTGAGAGAACGCATAGAAGCATCCAAAGTGGATACTTGCGATGTGAGCACATAAACACGAGATTTGAGATTTCCATTCTCAATACTCAAAGTTGTGTTTTGAGAAGTCAAATCCGCTATCTTGGGTTCCTCCGAATCATCAATATGGACATGTTCAAGTTGAGACTTGAGATCTACAATCTCATTTCTCAAATCTTCAACAACGGTGTCGTTGTTGATGACAATAGATTTAGGTGAGGTTTGGAGACTAACTAACTCATCTTTGGTCTTAGTATAACGATTTACTAATTTAGAATATTTAGACCAAATTTGCTCGTTAGCTAATCTAAGATCGTCCATTGTTACCTCATCGCCTTCGTCCTCGCTATCATCGGAGGATGACTCCTGAACATGATCCTCACATGCCATGAAGCACATGTGTACTTGCTCTACTTGCTCATCGTCCGACTCTCCACTAGATGAATCCTCGGAGTCGGTGAATGTCCCGACAAGTCCCTTCTTGTACCCTTTCTTGTACTTCTTGGACTTGTCGAATTTTGGCGCCTTCCACTTTTCCTTTTGCTTGTTTTGAGGACACTCCGCTTTCATGTGTCCTGGCTTGTTGCATTTAAAGCACAAAGGAGAGGAGGCGTTAGAAGAACTAAATTTAGACTTGTCCTTGAAATTACCTTTCCGGAAGAACCGGTTGAACTTCTTTGCCATGAGGGCAATGGACTCCAAGTCCAATTCTTCTTCTGATTCTTCATCATCGGTAGATGTGGATGTGGATGGAGCGGCCTTGAACGCAATCGCCTTCTTCTTTGGCTCGTCTTGCTTCAAGTAGGACTTCATCTTGTCCTGCAACTTAAGTTTGCTATCCTTGCGTACCTCATAAGACATTAAGGTACCCATTAGTTGGATAACGGTATACTTACTCATATCATTACCTTCCTCGATGGCAAAGGTACGTTTCTCCCAACAAGAAGGAAGTCCATCGATGATCTTCGAGACTTTCTCCTTTTGGGTGTAGGTCTTACCGAGAGCCTCCAACTCGTTTGTGATGTCGACGAAGCGAGCATAATACTCCTTCATCTTCTCACCCTGTTGCATATGAAATAATTCGAAATCTTTATTAACAACTACGAGTTTAGAGTCTCTTACCCTACTCGTTCCTTCATGCAAGATGAGGAGGGAGTTCCATATTGGATATGCACTCTTACATGTGCATATCTTATTGAAGTCCTCGGGCTCCAAAGCACATTGCAAGGCGTTCATTGCCTTGGCATTGCTTACCTCCGCGGCGACCTCCGCGGTAGTCCACTTCGAGAAATCTTCTTCTTCGGGCTCGACGTACTCCGTCAACGTGGCCCTCCACAATGAAGCACTCCAGAGAAAAGTTTCCATTCGGCATTTCCAGTACCCGTAGTTGGTACCGTTGAAGAAAGGAGTCCTCGTCGAGGAGTGTCCTTCCATCACCGAAGAAGCTCCTTCTCGGTTCCTGAAGGTGTTGTAGTCTGAAGGTGGACGAACGCTTTTGTTGTCGTTGGAAGACATAGCTAGGTACTTGGCTCTGATACCAAATGTAATGCCCTACGTAGCTACTGCACAAGTACTAGAGGGGGGGGGTGAATAGTACTTTAAAATAATTAAGAGGATAATTCCTAATTATCTTGCAACCTCAACCAAAAATGCGGAAATGCGGAAATGTAAATATAGACAACAAATAAAATCAATCGCAAACAAATGATTTAACGGGTTCGGATCCACCCAAGTCTCCCCGACTTGTTCACGGTGATCCTACGTCCCAAACACCCGGATCCCCTCCGGATACTAGAGTTAGAAACCTCTAACCCTAGATTTGCACTATGAAATTCTTGTAGAAAAACCTCTACAAGACCAAATCATACACAATGTAATTGTGACTCCCACAACCCGGGATCACAAACAAATCTCTCACAACCAAGAGAAAAACACTTACAATATAGAAGTAAATGAAATACGAAATTCTTACGGACAAAATCCTATGCCTTGAGTAAAACTTACGATTTAGGGCAAAACGGATTTTGGGGAAGATGAAGAGGCACCAAACCCTAGCTCCAAGTAGATGACCAGCAATGGAGTCCTAGGTGGATGTTGGTGACCTAGAATCAAGCACTTGGCTTGGAAGGCTCACTATCAATGAATCTCTCATTTGAAATAAGAGTGGGGGAGAGATTCTTGAAAGGAAATGAAAGAGCTTTGAATGAGATTAAATGCTTCTCTTTGATTCTCTAAAGTTCAATTAATATTAGCCTTGAGTGCAATGAATGCAGCACTCCAAGTATATATAGGATAGAGGAAAGAGAGAGCAAAAATCGTGGCATTTAATGCTCCAACGGCTCTATTCTGAAGCAAACCAGTCGGTCAAAGAAGGATGACTGACCGACTAGTTCATCAACTAGTCGGTCGGTCAAACAGCATGAACCGACTAAGAGGAGAACAGCCAAGAAGAGAAGTTCAGACTGAAGAGAACTAGTCGGTCCAAGAAGACTTGCCAACCGACTAGTTTCACAACTAGTCGGTCGGTGAGTCAACTGAGACCGACTAAGAGATAAAACCAATAGTCTGAGTACAAGTTGAATTAGTCGGTCTAAGAGCAAATGCAGACCGACTAGTTCATCAACTAGTCGGTCGACAAATGTACATAGACCGACTAACGAAAAACAGTAAGTTAGGCTGTACAGTAAAAGCTCAACTAGTCGGTCTAAGAAGGATCACTGACCGACTAGTTTCACAACTAGTCGGTCGGTGAGTCAACTGAGACCGACTAACTGTAAACAGTAAGTGAGCTAGAATTGAGAAGTCATTATAGTCGGTTCAAGAAGCTTTGCCGATCGACTAGATTGCCATCTAGTCGGTTGGTTCTTCTTCTTGAACCAACTAACATGCACAAGAAGTCGCGAATCAAAGCGCGAAGCTTCGGGAAAGATCGTATGGACTTCTACTAAGATCCTAGCTCTAAGATATGAGCGATATGAAGATTAAAACGTAAGACCTACTCAAGGCTTAACATTCTACGAAAAGAAGCTAGAAGACATAAAATAAACTTGACGAACCGTCTTCAAAAGCTTCAATCGAATCTTCATGACTTCAATAATGGTCCTTGAGCTTCAACGAAGCTTCAAGCACACGTTCACGCGCTTTGAGAAGTCTTGAGACGTCGCTTTGGATGTTCATAGAAATTTGGCGACGATCTCCATAACTGCGCTCACAAAGAGTTAGTTCACGATATTTATGTTTGTTCATCATCAAAACCAAATCCGGGGAATCAATACTCAACATTATCACCCTTTTGGTGATGACCAACCAACATAAATAATAATAAAAAATAATGATTCAAATGAAATTTACTTACTCCCCCTGCATTGATGACATGTTAATTCCATATTCAATAATAATCATAAGCATTAAGCAGACGAGTAAAGTATAAAATGTAAATCCAATTATCGAAATTTAGGATTTGAAATCCATTTTTATATCTTAACTCCCCCTGAATCTAACATATCAAATTAGATTCTTGGAAAAATGCTTTAAATTATCATTTAGCGCATCGTCATTATTAATTCTATCCCCCCTTTGGCATTAGCAAAAAGAGTGGGAGGAGATCAACGACAACAACAATGGCTTCAAATAAAAGCATGGGAGTCGTAGAATACGACCACGGTCCAAATGACACCAAAGTAAAATACGAATTAAATTAAAGCGTGCCAACGAGACTATAGTCGAAAATCGAAAAAATAAAATCATCCAAAACTCAAATTAATATTATGAATTGAGTTATGGAATATACTCTCCAATATCAACATTCTTGGTTAATTAAGTGCATGGAAAACAATTCTATGTTTCCATAGAAATAATTTCTATTTAACCAAGTTATTATCGTCGAGCGACGAAATCAATCATCAGAGGCAATAAAATAATGTGCACAAGAAATAAATGTCAACATCGATGTATATATATATATGAACCATGGGTACATCAAAAGTATACATCGCCAACATACATAAAAGCGATCCTCAGATCGAAGCACAAAATACAACAAAGTATCACAAGAGATATCGGAGTTTCACATACATACAAAAATATCAAAACAGATACATCAACATACATCAAAAAATATCAAAACTCCACAACCACCATCTATCCTACCCAACACTCTCACAACAAGATCTATCATCCAAAGTGCATCGGGAGAGTCCTCCAAAGAAGCTCAGGAGGCAGAGGCAGGGTCTGCAGCAGCAGCAGGCTCTGCAGGAGGGGTGGTGGTCACTGGATCAGCAAGAGTGTCCACGGAAGGAAGTGTCGCTGCGGGAGTGGCCTCGGGAGCACCAGACGAAGAAGCATCCACCGGAGGAATGGTGGCAGCAGGTGTGCTCTCGGGGGCACCGGCAGAAGTAGCAGCAGCAGACGACGTACCCTCTGGGGCACGAGCAGAAGTAGCAGCAACGAGCTCCTCGAGCTCATCCTCATCCATCTCCTCGTCCTCAGAAACAGACGGAGGAACCTCGATGCCAATCTGACGGCAGATGCGAGCGAGCATCTCCTCAGATCGAGCACAACGAGACTCAACACGTCTCAACGAACGTGCAAGCTCAGCTAGAGTAGGAGAGGGAGCAGGAGCAGCAGCTGAAGCAGAGGCTGAAGTAGAGGCTGAAGCAGAAGGGGTCATCCTCTGAACGTGACGAAGCGCCGTAAGAGACTTCTTGACGGCCGTCGCATTCAGAGGGGGACCGAAGGGACGCTCATCATCGGGAGGGAGAGGGACTTGGAAGTGACAGAATACGAGAGTCAACAGGCACGGATAAGGAATGTGGGCTGACTTGGTGGACTTTCGAATACATTCGAAGGAGTCCATCTTGTCAAGAATAATCCGTGCCCAATTGATCTCGTTCCCCATGAAAAGATCGTATATGAGTTTGAGGAATGGCTGAGATGGCAAGGAAGAAGAGCTGTACTTCGGAAGGAGGCACGACTTCAGAATAAGATTAAGCACCCAAGCATTCGGCTTGAAGGACTTCGAAGGCACGCCAATCATGGCAGGAGGAATCTCATGAAAGATCTCGGCGAGCATCACATGATCAAGCTCAGAAATATCGTCAACAGAGATATCAGAAGGAAGAAGGCCAGACGATGAGACACCTATCAGAGCCCCTAAGATTTTTTGCTGTGAGGACTATCGGTGTCCCCAAGACAGTAGTCTCAATAGAATGGGTCTCGTCGTACTGACCGCGAACCCTATTGGCGTAGAAAAGCTTGACAAGGTGAGGGTATGGATGTGGATTCGCCTTAGGGTCATACCGAAGATAATCGATAAGACCGCTAGACGAAAGAAGATCAGCTAGGTCTGGGAAGTCAGAGAACTGTATGAAATGCTCCAATAACAGTGGGCAGTGCTCTATACGGTTGTAAGCCGCGAGACACATAGGATCATCGCGACACAACGATATATCCACACCGCCAACTGGCATGGGAGCCTTCCCCTTAGAAGGTCGGCCGCTAGAAGTAGGACGTGAGCTAGACGTCGGACGCGTGCTAGAACGAGGTGGAGGAGTAGGATCCCTATGGGTAGGCTCGGTCTCAGGGATATATTCCGTGTCGGAATCAGGAGGAGTGGGTGCACGGAATGAAGCTGGCTTGGGCTTGGGCTAAGATTGGGCTCGGGGCTTCTCTATCGCGTCCTCTTTCGCTTAAGAGGAGGCGAAGACGAAGAGGGATGTGTCGTTTTTTGATCGGCGTTTGGGTTGCGGGGGGTCCGAAGGTGGCGAATCGACGGTCATAGGCGATGGACGAGTGGGATCGATCGGGATACGTGTTCTCGCCATAAGCGTGACGAGACACGCTCAATCGACACTAGAAATCAAATTCTAGAACCCTAAATACAAACCCTAGGCCGAATGAACTAGAAGAAAACCTAACCCTAAATGCTGAAATCAAGCTGAAAAACGAGGAACCCTAGGTCTAAAGGCTGAGAGGGAGGATACCTAGGAGGAGAGGGAGAGTTCCACTGCTGGAGATGGTCGGAAAGATGGCCGGAGATCGACGGGCAGCGGCAGAGGAAGAGGGGAAGTCGAAGGGTTTTGGGGGGGAATTTGAGCTGGAGAAGAAATAACACCGACTAGAAGGAGAATAAGTCGGTTAGATGGAGTATAAGTCGATCGGAAGTCGAAAAGACTCAACTGTCCCCGTTGCATTTAGTCGGTCACAGTTCAAGCGCTGACCGACTAGATGACGATCTAGTCGGTCGGCCAATGAGCTTGAACCGACTAAGTGCAAACAGTAACTGAAGCCAAATTTTAGGGCTTGAGTTAGTCGGTCTGAGTTCATTTACTGACCGACTAGATGATGATCTAGTCGGTCGGTCAATGAACATGAACCGACTAACAGAGTTCAAAATTTTTAGAATTTGAAAATTTGAGTTCTCTCCTAATCGCACTTCGACGAAATATCGTAATACTCTTATTAATCATTATACCACCCCATTAAACATTGAAAATCTTAAATTTGACGTTCATGAATATTTCGAGCATAAATTCCGAAAAATCAACAAAAATTCCAGAAAATTCCAATAAATCTAGCATGTGCAAATGTAACGAAATTGAATATCATGCAAGATTATTGAACAAAATATGAATCCTAAATCTCGGATTCACCCATAATCCCCAATTCTCGACGCAACCGTACAAAGGAGTCTTCCTTTAATGGTTTCGTGAAAATATCGGCGATTTGCTTCTGGGTTTCAACGTACACTAATATGATGTCCTTTTTATCAACATGATCATCTAAGAAATGGTGACGGACATCTATGTGTTTAGAACGGGAATGGTGTACCGGATTCTTAGAGAGACATCTTGCACTTTGGTTATCCACCATGATAGGGCAAGTATCACAGTTTATACCAAAGTCTTTAAGAGTGTGTCTCATCCAAAGAACCTGAGCACACGCGGCACCGGCGGCAATATATTCCGCCTCGGTGGTTGAAAGTGATACGGAATTCTGCTTCTTGGAAAACCAAGAGACAAGAGAATTTCATATAAAATGGCAAGTGCCACTAGTACTTTTCCTGTCGGATTTGCATCCCGCATAATCTGCGTCACTATATGAGATTAACTCATATGTGCTAGATTTTGGATAAAGTAATCCAAAATCGAGAGTGTAACTTAAATAACGGAAAATACGTTTTACCGCTACTAAGTGAGATTCCTTAGGTTGAGACTGATAACGAGCACATACACATACGACAAACATAATATCGGGCCTACTTGCGGTAAGATATAGTAAACTACCTATCATACCTCGATATAGACGAATGTCTACATCTTTACCGCCCGTATCCTTATCAAGATGCGTAGTTGTGCTCATTGGAGTCTTCTTCCCGGATGCATTCTCCATCCCAAATCGCTTTAGCAACTCCACCGTGTACTTGGTTTGGTGGATGAAGATTGCATCGTTCATTTGGCGAATTTGGAGACCTAAGAAATACTTGAGCTCACCCATGTGGCTCATCTCAAATTGATCCTTCATCACATTAGAAAACTCGTCGCAAAGAGTGAAGTTAGTAGCACCGAAAATGATATCATCAACATAAATTTGAACTAAAATTATATCATTATTCGAATACTTAACAAATAATGTCGAATCAACTTCTCCCATTTTAAAACCCAAATCCAAAAGAAAATTCTTTAAACGGTCATACCAAGCTCGAGGAGCTTGTCTCAAACCGTAAAGTGCTTTCTTAAGTTTGAAAACGTGATTTGGAAATCTTTCATTAAAAAAACCCGGAGGTTGAGAAACGTAAACTTCCTCAACAACATCTCCATTTAAAAACGCACTTTTTACATCCATTTGAAAGAGTTTAAATTCTTTATGGCATGCAAAAGATAACAATAATCTAATAGATTCTAATCTAGCTACCGGAGCAAAGGATTCTTCGAAATCAATACCTTCCTCTTGCCGATAGCCTTGAGCTACTAACCGAGCTTTTTTTCGGACGACGATTTGGTTTTCGTCGGTCTTGTTCTTGAAAATCCACTTCGTTCCTATAACGGTGTGGTTCTTCGAAGGCAATGGAACAAGCTCCCAAACCTCATTCCTCTCGAATTGAATGAGTTCCTCCTCCATGGCAAGGATCCAAGCACTATGTTCGCATGCTTCGTTAATATTCTTTGGCTCTATCGAGGAGGCAAAGGCACAATGAGCGAAGTAGTTGACTTGAGATCTCGTCTTGACACTATCAAGGATATTGCCAATGACTTGCTCATGAGGATGGTCACGAACGGTATGAAGCCGTTTGGGAATTCCCTGATCACTAGGAACATTCTCAAAAGATTCATTAGTCGGGTTAGTCTCAATAGAATCAATAGAATTAGAATTACCAATAGAATCACATAAGACATCCATGGAGTCATCATCATTAGTAATTCTAGTTGGGACAAAACCTTCATTAAATGAGACATGAAGTAATTCCTCGATCGTTGAGGTTCGTTTGTTGTATATCCGGTAGGCTTTGCTACGGGAGGAATATCCAACAAATATCCCCTCATCGGATCTCGGATCGAATTTGTCCAAACTACCATACGTGTTTTTAATAAAACATTTTGCACCGAAAACACGAAAATGTTTAACTTGAGGCAACCTACCACACAACAATTCATAACAAGTTTGTTTAGTGCCGGGCCTCAAAAGTATTCTATTAAACACATAGCAAGCGGTATGTACCGCTTCCGCCCAAAATTGATGGCCAAGTTGGCTATCATCAAGCATCGTGCGAGCACATTCCACTAGCGTCATATTCTTTCTCTCAACAATACCATTTTGAGGAGATGCGCGAGGGAATGAAAAGGTGTGTGTAATACCAACTTCATCACAAAATGTTGAGAAAGACTCATTCTCAAATTCCTCTCCATGATCACTACGAATAGTGACAATGGTGGTTCCAATGAGATTTTGTACTTTCTTAACAAAAATTGTGAAGTTTTCAAAAGCATCATTTTTATTACTTAAGGAAAATACCCAAGTAAATCTAGAAAAGTCATCAACGATGACAAGTCCATATCTAGCATTACCTAATGAAGCAACTCTAGTTGGTCCAAAAAGATCTAGATGTAATAGCTCTAGAGGCCGTTTAGATGAAATGCTTTTCTTAGGTTTAAATGAAGATTTTGGAAGCTTGCCTCGTTGACACGAGTCACAAAAGCTTTTCTTTTGAAAGACAAGCTTAGGGAAGCCTCTAATAGAATTTAACTTGGAAAGTTTAAAGAGTGTTCCAAAGTTCACATGACCAAAACTTCGATGCCATAAGTGTTGTTCACTTGTGTTGGCAATGAGACATTGTTCATGTGATCTTGAAAGATCTAGGATATATATATCCTTATGGCGTGTGCTAGAAAACAATAAATCATTATTATCTTTTCTTAAAATATGGCACATTCCTTTCGCAAAGCTAACTTTGTAACTTTTGTCACAAAGTTGGCTTATTGA
The DNA here is from genome assembly GCA_030789695.1 of Scilla litardierei. Lineage (NCBI taxonomy): Eukaryota > Viridiplantae > Streptophyta > Magnoliopsida > Asparagales > Asparagaceae > Scilla > Scilla litardierei. The sequence continues at coordinate 285,167,027 of CM061133.1, read as the reverse complement.
AATAAGATTGTGGTTTAATCCTTTAACAATGTAAACATCACTTATTAGTGGTTTAGAAGGATTACCCACTTTGCCAACACCTATGATGGTTCCGCTCTCGTTGCCTCCAAAGACGACGCGGTTTTCATTTGCAATGGGCACCACTCCGGAGAGCAATTGAGCGTCACCCGTCATGTGTTTTGAACACCAGCTATCGAGTATCCAATTATTCTTGGAGCCAAATTTGGATTTGTTGCTCCGTTTCTTTCTCTTGAGTACCTATAGATAGAAAATATCGTATCAAGGTACCCAAGGTTATTGGGTCCAAAAGATTAGACCTTTGGAAGCCAAGTCCAATTGGACTTAGACTTCCCCACATAATTATCACTATGCACAACATTCATGAAGTAAGAATTCATGTAAATTTGTTTTTCATCCATATTTGTGTCCTTCGGGCTCCAAATAGTGAAGATTTTGGGAGCCCTATTCCTATTGTGAGCATGCATGCGTTGTTGATTTCTACGTGATGCATGTCGTGGATAGGCATGTGGCACATGATGAAATGGTGCATGATGATATTTATTCATATGATGATGTGGGTGAACATATGCATGTGGAGGAACACGTGCGTGAGGGTGTCTCACATGGTGTGCACGTGCCCGTGGATCTGGTGCATAAAAATCATCATATGTGTGAGCATGTGGAGTAGGACGTGTGTTCCTACGTGGCATGGTATTTGTGTACATATAAGCATGATCCTTCTTTGGAGGTCCACCCAAAGTGGGTTTCTTTCCAAATGAGGGTGTGTACGAGGTGGAAGCACCATTGGTAGATGAACTACCAATAGAGTGTTTGCTCCCACTCGTCGAGTCACCGGAAGTTGTCCTAACAAAGGTAGTGGCCGATTTGGATGAACTTCCCATCTTATACCCCAAGCCAAAGTGGTGATTGGCCGGAAGTAAGTCATTTAGGATTTTATCCAAACGGTCCTTACCCTTATTAAATTTATTAATTCGGCCTAATGTGCACTCATATTTCTCGGTGAGAGAACGCATAGAAGCATCCAAAGTGGATACTTGCGATGTGAGCACATAAACACGAGATTTGAGATTTTCATTCTCAATACTCAAAGTTGTGTTTTGAGAAGTCAAATCCGCTATCTTGGGTTCCTCCGAATCATCAATATGGACATGTTCAAGTTGAGACTTGAGATCTACAATCTCATTTCTCAAATCTTCAACAACGGTGTCGTTGTTGATGACAATAGATTTAGGTGAGGTTTGGAGACTAACTAACTCATCTTTGGTCTTAGTATAACGATTTACTAATTTAGAATATTTAGACCAAATTTGCTCGTTAGCTAATCTAAGATCGTCCATTGTTACCTCATCGCCTTCGTCCTCGCTATCATCGGAGGATGACTCCTGAACATGATCCTCACATGCCATGAAGCACATGTGTACTTGCTCTACTTGCTCATCGTCCGACTCTCCACTAGATGAATCCTCGGAGTCGGTGAATGTCCCGACAAGTCCCTTCTTGTACCCTTTCTTGTACTTCTTGGACTTGTCGAATTTTGGCGCCTTCCACTTTTCCTTTTGCTTGTTTTGAGGACACTCCGCTTTCATGTGTCCTGGCTTGTTGCATTTAAAGCACAAAGGAGAGGAGGCGTTAGAAGAACTAAATTTAGACTTGTCCTTGAAATTACCTTTCCGGAAGAACCGGTTGAACTTCTTTGCCATGAGGGCAATGGACTCCAAGTCCAATTCTTCTTCTGATTCTTCATCATCGGTAGATGTGGATGTGGATGGAGCGGCCTTGAACGCAATCGCCTTCTTCTTTGGCTCGTCTTGCTTCAAGTAGGACTTCATCTTGTCCTGCAACTTAAGTTTGCTATCCTTGCGTACCTCATAAGACATTAAGGTACCCATTAGTTGGATAACGGTATACTTACTCATATCATTACCTTCCTCGATGGCAAAGGTACGTTTCTCCCAACAAGAAGGAAGTCCATCGATGATCTTCGAGACTTTCTCCTTTTGGGTGTAGGTCTTACCGAGAGCCTCCAACTCGTTTGTGATGTCGACGAAGCGAGCATAATACTCCTTCATCTTCTCACCCTGTTGCATATGAAATAATTCGAAATCTTTATTAACAACTACGAGTTTAGAGTCTCTTACCCTACTCGTTCCTTCATGCAAGATGAGGAGGGAGTTCCATATTGGATATGCACTCTTACATGTGCATATCTTATTAAAGTCCTCGGGCTCCAAAGCACATTGCAAGGCGTTCATTGCCTTGGCATTGCTTACCTCCGCGGCGACCTCCGCGGTAGTCCACTTCGAGAAATCTTCTTCTTCGGGCTCGACGTACTCCGTCAACGTGGCCCTCCACAATGAAGCACTCCAGAGGAAAATTTCCATTCGGCATTTCCAGTACCCGTAGTTGGTACCGTTGAAGAAAGGAGTCCTCGTCGAGGAGTGTCCTTCCATCACCGAAGAAGCTCCTTCTCGGTTCCTGAAGGTGTTGTAGTCTGAAGGTGGACGAACGCTTTTGTTGTCGTTGGAAGACATAGCTAGGTACTTGGCTCTGATACCAAATGTAATGCCCTACGTAGCTACTGCACAAGTACTAGAGGGGGGGGGGGGGGGGTGAATAGTACTTTAAAATAATTAAGAGGATAATTCCTAATTATCTTGCAACCTCAACCAAAAATGCGAAAATGCGGAAATGTAAATAGACAACAAATAAAATCAATCGCAAACAAATGATTTAACGGGTTCGGATCCACCCAAGTCTCCCCGACTTGTTCACGGTGATCCTACGTCCCAAACACCCGGATCCCCTCCGGATACTAGAGTTAGAAACCTCTAACCCTAGATTTGCACTATGAAATTCTTGTAGAAAAACCTCTACAAGACCAAATCATACACAATGTAATTGTGACTCCCACAACCCGGGATCACAAACAAATCTCTCACAACCAAGAGAAAAACACTTACAATATAGAAGTAAATGAAATACGAAATTCTTACGGACAAAATCCTATGCCTTGAGTAAAACTTACGATTTAGGGCAAAACGGATTTTGGGGAAGATGAAGAGGCACCAAACCCTAGCTCCAAGTAGATGACCAGCAATGGAGTCCTAGGTGGATGTTGGTGACCTAGAATCAAGCACTTGGCTTGGAAGGCTCACTATCAATGAATCTCTCATTTGAAATAAGAGTGGGGGAGAGATTCTTGAAAGGAAATGAAAGAGCTTTGAATGAGATTAAATGCTTCTCTTTGATTCTCTAAAGTTCAATTAATATCAACCTTGAGTGCAATGAATGCAGCACTCTAAGTATATATAGGATAGAGGAAAGAGAGAGCAAAAATCGTGGCATTTAATGCTCCAACGGCTCTATTCTGAAGCAAACTAGTCGGTCAAAGAAGGCTGACTGACCGACTAGTTCATCAACTAGTCGGTCGGTCAAACATCATGAACCGACTAAGAGGAGAACAGCCAAGAAGAGAAGTTCAGACCGAAGAGAACTAGTCGGTCCAAGAAGACTTGCCAACCGACTAGTTTCACAACTAGTCGGTCGGTGAGTCAACTGAGACCGACTAAGAGATAAAACCAATAGTCTGAGTACAAGTTGAATTAGTCGGTCTAAGAGCAAATGCAGACAGACTAGTTCATCAACTAGTCGGTCGACAAATGTACATAGACCGACTAACGAAAAACAGTAAGTTAGGCTGTACAGTAGAAGCTCAACTAGTCGGTCTAAGAAGGATCACTGACCGACTAGTTTCACAACTAGTCGGTCGGTGAGTCAACTGAGACCGACTAACTGTAAACAGTAAGTGAGCTAGAATTGAGAAGGCATTCTAGTCGGTTCAAGAAGCTTTGTCGACCGACTAGATTGCCATCTAGTCGGTTGGTTCTTCTTCTTGAACCAACTAACATGCACAAGAAGTCGCGAATCAAAGCGCGAAGCTTCGGGAAAGATCGTATGGACTTCTACTAAGATCCTAGCTCTAAGATATGAGCGATATGAAGATTAAAACGTAAGACCTACTCAAGGCTTAACATTCTACGAAAAGAAGCTAGAAGACATAAAATAAACTTGACGAACCGTCTTCAAAAGCTTCAATCGAATCTTCATGACTTCAATAATGGTCCTTGAGCTTCAACGAAGCTTCAAGCACACGTTCACGCGCTTTGAGAAGTCTTGAGACGTCGCTTTGGATGTTCATAGAAATTTGGCGACGATCTCCATAACTGCGCTCACAAAGAGTTAGTTCACGATATTTATGTTTGTTCATCATCAAAACCAAATCCGGGGAATCAATACGCAACAATATGAAGTGACTATTAGTTTGTTACAACTCACTCTAAGTTGGTCAAGTTTAACAATTGAAGAAATGGAAGTAAAGAAAAAAGGAATTTTTATGCACACATTAGTAATGAGTTAAAAGAATACCAGCTTCCAAATTTTCTAAGTCTGCATAATGTTGTAATTCAGTCTCTATTGGATCTTTAAACACTGGTTTTCAAGTTGTTCTTAGCCAATCACAAGCCTACTCTACAAAGCTAAAAAATCAATGAATCATAATATGATAATATCATATTGCTTCTAGCTGCTACAAGCCTACTATAAGGCTACAACAGAGCTCAAATTTTAAATTTATATGTATGACAATATGTGTACCTGAGGAATGAGGATTGCTATTTGCTAGCCTTGAGTCCTTGACTGAGCATTCAAATCAAAATCAATCCGATTACTTTGCTTGCTGATAATTTTCAATTCTTCATGCGTAAAAGCTTTGTTGCTTGGCAAATGGCAATGGCCCAAGTTCATGTTGAGACGAGGAGAGCATGCTTTATTTGTATTGTTGTATGGTACATGAATGAACACTGAACAGACGTGAGAGAAGAGAGAGACGAGGAGGCACTGCACCTGCATGGGTCTAGGGAACCGGATGGGACCAATGGGGGATGCAATTTAGTCTGTTAGTCTTCTTAACCAATAGCCATGATGCATTGATTCAGGGGATTTTAGGTAGTAATGAAAAACAATCGGATCGGATTGAGAATCGGATATTCGGATGAACTTAGACAATAACACAATCCGCTCAAAACCTAATCGGATCGGATCACATTCTGTCGGATGAAAACTAAAATCCGAATCCGAATCAGTTTCAAACGGATCGGTCGGATCTGCTTATTAATAACAAGTCACTTTCATCGGATCGGATATCCGATCCACTTTTTCGGATCGGATCGGGTGGATTCAATCGTTTAATCAGATCTTTGTCCACCCCTACCCCTCGGCTTCTCGTGTTTGCAGGGCGTGCGGGCCGGCAGCGCACGCTTTTTTTTATATAAACATTGCCAGCGGCCCGCTCCAAGAGCGGGCCGCAAGCTTAGTTTTTTTTATTTTTTTGTAAAAAAATCTCAGCAGCCCGCCATCGGCTGGATTGGCGCCACGTGGCGCTGTGGGATCGCGCCACGTAGCGCCCCTAAAATGCTTTTTCCTGATTTAAAAATCCATTTCTCCTCCAAATAAATTCCCAAAAATACCTCTCAGAAAAATCCCAGAAAATTCTGGAAAATCCCCAAGACTCCTAGTGGTACCTGAAAAATATAAGAAGAAGAAATTAGTCCATTTGATTATGAAATTAATATAATGACTATTAAAACACAATATTGACTTCCAATAATCATATAAAATAATCCATTGCTCAAATAATTCTAAAAAATTTACAATATTATCACAATAATCCAGGAGCCCATGAAAAATATCAGGAAGCCAATAAAGATGATAAAATCCGTATTTTGTGCAAAGAATGAGAATAAGCCCCTAAAATGACATGAAATGAAAAATTATACCCAAAAGAGCACGTTTAAGCCTAATCTTTAGCACAAAATAGGGGTAGTTAGGGGGTATAAATATACACTTTTCACTCCGAATCACACCTCCCAACTAGCATTTTGCTTGTCTCTAGCAAAAGAAGCGATAATTTCGGATTACATGGAAAAATTCACCAAATTCAAAATATCATCATGGCATCCTTCATATGTTATTTCCAATTGATTCCAAAGCTAATATACACAATGTATGAGAGTAAACAATAAATGATATTCTTCTCAATCCAATTCCAAGAAAAGTAAGGAAATAAGCGTGTATCACATTTTTTGGGACGATGCGCACATGGCAAAATTTTCAATTTTCATGGAAATGGCCAAAACCAAAAGAAATCCCTTCTAAGTTGTGGGAAATGAGATTGCATCATTCATGAAGCTTGTTCTTTCATTTATTCATTCAATTTTTCTTTTTCTTTTCATTTTCTCTCTTTTTTGTATTCTTTTTATTTTAGTATGTTTATGTTTTGCATTCACGCAATAATGCTATGAAATGCAAACACGGACACATTTGCATACATGCGATGACGCTATATAGGCAAATGGATAGAATGATCACCTAAATCTCATCTTTGGCATCATCCCCAATGTTTCGTGGGGCACCGGCTACTCAATTTAATTAGAAAAATCATTCACTTATGTTAATCTATTTCTCATTCTAACATGAATTATCAACTCATCCACCCACTCCTTAAGAGGAAAACAAAACATACACCAATGGCCACATCCAATCCAACTAAAAACTAAGCCATTCATCCCAATTCATTCAATTACTTACACCAAACTATTCCCGAATTATTTCAAAGAGAGCATCAAAACAAAGAAAATCGTTTCATACATGGCATATTAGCATTTGACTCCAAAATGGAAAATAAATTAAAACACGCCAATCAAACATCTATAAATGTGATACCAAGGTAATAATCCGAAAAAATTGCTTTGCATTAAGCAAGTAGGGACTAAGCAAAAGAAATGTGATGGAAGCAAGGATGGAGGCGTCAAAATGATATTCTCAAAATGAATGAATGATGATGAATGAATGAGAAATTTTTTAATAACATCAAATTTTTTTTTTCAAAACTACCCAAAACTAGCATCCAACTTCATAGTTCACTCCCCCCAACTAGAAATGAGCATTGTCCTCAATGGTTGAAATGAAACTAGATATTATTTAATGATGCTAGAGGGAAAACACACATGCTAAAGCAAACTAAACTAAAACGTTTATTTATTTCTTTTATTTACACTAAAGAAAGGAAGGAATACACCTTAGCAAAAGGCGGACCCCGAATGTATAATGGTGGATGCAACTGCTCAATCATATCCTTGCGTTCCTCAGCCAGCTGCTTTGGAAACGCCGCTCCTCCGCTTTCCATGGATCCTAGCAACACAGCTCCCAGCATCTCCCTAGAATGTGCTACCGTGTCATGTGGGAGACAAACTGTGTCAATCCAAGGAAAATAAGTTAGACTTCCAATGAAGGAAGTCCAAATAGGGTCGTCACAATAAAAATAAGGAGATGAATATATATGACGACAATCTGAACCTAATACATATGGAAATGAAGATTGAGATTCAGAAATGAAGGGAAAAGTGTGATGAGAACTTCCCTGAATGGTGATGCTATCGCCTGGCTGATGCGACTCCTCAGGAGGAGGGTGAAATGGCTGCAGGGGCAACTGTGGAGGAGAAGGCAGCACAGGCTCAATGTAGATCATCTCGCAGTCACTGTCGCTTGTCGCATCCTCATCATCGAAAGTAATGCCTCTGCAGTCACCTCTGGACTCTGTGGTCCACCCTTAATATCCTCGTCCTGGATGATGAACTGATGCGTGTCCTGAGGTATCTGAAGTGATGGCTGCTGAACTGAATCTGAAGGGAGGGTGGGCTCGGGCTCCAAAGTAGTCTGTAGGCTGTATCCCGTGCACTCATCCTCCTCAATAACACCGTAGTAAGCCATCTCAGCAGTCCATCCAAGATGCTCACACACCTCCAGATGTGGTAATGGATCAGACATGCAATGTGACTCAGGCTCTCTGATGTCATCTATCTCACTCTCGCCTGGACACATCTCCATCTCATCATCACCACCAACCCAACTAAACTGCATCGTGTCTCCAACGTGGGTGACACACACTCCATCATCCATCTCCTCCTGATCCTCAATATATAATCTGTCAATATCCTCAACCTGGCTCTTATGCAACCCATCCTCCTGCTCTGCTCTGTATCCCATGGGGTCGCAAGAAAAAGAGCCCAAAGGTGGCTCCTTAAACTGACACTGGACCTGCTGCTCTGCATCCTGAAATGGAACCAAGGACTGGCCATCATCATCATATCCAAGTGACGGCTCTCCAGATGGCGCAGTCCGCTCCCACTCTGCAAGGTCCCTCAGGTACAACCATGCATCATATGTCGTGTAGGCAAAGAACTCTCCACTGCTGCTCATCTGCACAAAGTCACGCGTAGACAGCTGCAACCATGTGTAGAAAATCCGAAGCAGATCCTCTGCGCTGAAAGCATGGCGTGGACACCCAAGCACTAAACCATCAAACCTCTCCAAAACCTGACAGTAAGTCTCACCGTCAAACTGGACAAAGCTCTCCATGAGCTGCTCAAATACCTGGCGCATCTGTACCTGATTCCTGTAATAAATAGGAAAGAAAGCTCGAAGGAAATCAGTCTGAAAAGAAAGCCATGTAGAAAAATAATCTCGAGGATAAGCATCAAACCAAACTTTAGCATCATCTCTCAAAGTATATGGGAATACTTTAAAATAAATAAAATCTGCACAAGTGTTCTCATCAAACAAATCCCAAAACTCTTTTCTACACCATTTTTCAAACTTTTGCATAAATGAATTAGGATTTTCCAACCCCAAACCATGAAAGAACGGTGGAAGTTGGGAATCCTCCACATAAGCATCGCTAAAGTTTGAAAATGAATCCATAAAAAAATTATTCACAAAAGATTTTTGAAATAAAAGAAAGAAAGAAAAACGACTCAAAAAAGTATAAAATAAACAATCAAAAAGACTCAACACTAAGCTGGAAGTACTACACCTAAAGTGTCCAAAACCAACCAAAAATGTGAGTGTGAAAACCGTTGTCCCCGGCAACGGCGCCAATTGATTGAACAGGAAAACGCGCAAGGAAGCACGCCTTCCACTCTCAAGCGTAGGAGTGTCGATGCAATAAAAATAACCGGTGAGTACTGGGTCGGATCACAGGGACAATTCGTTTCACAATCACAATCTCAATTAGTTAAGGAAAGTTAAAAGTGTTGGAACAACCAACTAAACTAATAAGTGTGAGAGGAAATGGGCGATGACACTGTCAAGTCAATCCCTAGGCAGGTAGGGTGGATACCAAAATGAGGAACTAGTCTAGCAAGGAGAAGTGTGTGGGGTAGGATGTCATTAGGGTTGTGAATTGAGATCTTGGGCGACTAATTCGACCAGTCTTTCTAGCCCGAAGGTATTGCAATCTTGACGACCTTTTCCCTATACGCTCACCCTCATCATTCTTCTCTTTGCAGGTGCGGCCATGATTCTTTCGCAGGAGGAGCTGATGAGGAGGGCTAGAGAGCCGGCGACCTCGGAGCCGGCGGCCAAGAAGCCTTCAGTTCAGGAGAAAGGCAAGGGGGCGGTGGTCGAGAACTTAGCGAGGAGGTCGGGGCAGAAAAAGGATCTCTGTGGTTGTCATTGGGGGTGGGAGAGGTGAGCTCGACAAGAGAGCAAGGGAGACGCCTACGACGACCGTTCATACCCCTAGGGTCAATGAGGTGACGCAGGGCGGCTCTGTCGATCTTGGCACTGGTGAGAAGAAGGTGACGCCTCGGAGCTCATCGACTCAGGGCGCCCCTGCGGCACGGACCCGTAGGGTTCCGATCGAGCGTTGGCCTTACTGATGCCCCCTTAGGAGCCGGGGCTCCGAGCTGTGAGCCCATGCTCGCCGGCTTTAAGGCGATGAAGGCCGAGGTTCATTCCATCCCAAAGGGAGAACTCTTCACGACGAGCTACCCGGTGGGTAACATGGAGTCGGTGTTCGATGAGGCCGGTGTCGCAGGTCATCTGGCGGAGAACTGTCTGTTGCTGTCATGCCCTATTTTGAACTATACGTGTATTCTACTGTATACATGTGGTATTTCTACTTAAGATGCATACGTATGCATGAAATAATTGTGTGTGTCGATGTATGTATCATAGTGCATGGGGGTTATGCCGTAATATGTGGCTAATAGAAGAGAATGTGAGACATGAATGCGGGAGAAGTGTGAATGACGTCGTGTGTATAATATAACATGTATGTGTTAGACGTGTGTGTGTGTGTGAGGCATGTATGCATGAGTGGGTGTGCATGGTTGGATGTAGAGAGAGTCATACTAGTGTAAAAAGGGATTAGGGGTTAATGGCATCCCCGTAAATTTTTAGAAAAGTGAGGGGGCAAATGGTCATTTAGACAAAAGAGGGGGGTGTATAGTAAAAAGGTGAGTGCATAAAGTAATGGCAAACTTGTAAATACTTGGAAGATGGAGGGGTATTTTAGTCATTTAAAATGATGCATGCTTATCTTATGGGGGATTCAAGAGATGGATATTTTGAGTGAAACTTCTCCCCTCTCCTTATTCTTCCTTTCCTTTCCTTTTTTTTCATTTTTCATTTTCTCCACTCTTCCTCCCAAGTTAGGCCGGCCATCCCCTCTCCCTTTTCTCCTTCTTCTTCAATCCAAACCCCTAATTCTCCCCCCATGTCAAGAAATCATAAGATGTGTTGCAAGTGGGAAGAAACTAGTGAAGAAAGAAAGAGAAGTAGAGAAGAAAACCAAGCTTTGAGGTAGGAATCCAACTTGGATTTGGAAATTTATTTAGGGTTTCATTCTATCATATTTTTATAATATGTTTACTCAATATGTATTAGGGGTGGACAAAATTTATGTGCCATGATTCAATTTCACTAATCACCCCGTGAAATTCCATGCAAAATCTGCCTCTTTGGAAACCTGAAATTCTGTGGTGTGTTATTACTTGAATTATGGTTACTGTGGCTTGAATTAAGTCTTGAAAAAAGTATATAATTGTAGATCTTGAAGTTCTATCCCAAAATCATATAACATTTGACATAGGTTCAATTCAGTAATTGGGAGTAAAAATTCCATCTTCACAACATGTCTGTATTTCATCCAGTCTGACCCACTTTAGCAAAATTGAGTTCAGTGTCTGCACACACCATGGAAATTTGTATTCTTGGTCTTGTTGTGAATTTAATAAGTTTTTCTACAACTTCATCTCAGTGCATGTTTTTCGAAATTCTGACTGCAACATGCCCTAAATTAATAATCTTTACAGCCCTCAGAATCTGTCTGAAAAACCGATTTGACAGGCTTCACCAAAAAATTCACTATAAATCAAATATTTCATATTTTTGCATGAAATCTTATTTGTGAATCCAGAACTACTATATCTACAATTTTTATTTAGGAAATTTTGTCAAATTCTCAATGAAAACTGATGATATATGGCCATGTATTGTCACTATCTGCAATTTTCAGCAAGCTGAAATGTTTAAGAGATGATATAACTATGAGTTGATGTTAAATTCTCTTCTATTATATATGTGCATTGTTGTTACTTGAAGTATGAGTTCATTGAGATAATTGCTCTTGGATTTGCTCATGTTATAATGGCCATGTTAATAACGCCGTCATGTGTTCGATGAAATGCCTCAATGAAGGCAACAACCTGTAAGTTGAGAAATGTGCATGTGTTAGTGTTGGCCTTGAGCCACATTGATGATTGGTAAAGTTAGAGGCTTAAATGGCATGGATACATTGTAATTGTGAATGGATGATGTGTTGTGATAGAGGACATGTCATGTGAGTACATGGCCCTATGTATAATGATGGACAGCTGAGGTGATATGTGCACCATGCCATCATGACCCCTAATGTGTCACTTATGATAATAATTTATAATTTAGAAATGTCACAAAAGGGGATGAGCTACAAAAACTGGGGTTTGGGGGGAAGTTTAAGTAAATTGTGGATATGAGGCCTGGCCTACGAAGGTAGGGAGGAGACGAGGTGATATGTGATGATTATTCCCACTCGCCTTTTACAGTGAGTAGAGGGGCATTGGCGTGTGTGATGATGTGGTTTGGGTGTGGAGAGGTATATGGTGGATAGTCTCACTCTTGCTACCGTACAGGGAGGAGGCAGAGATGCCCGGTGTACAGTGCCCGTGTCCACTGTACCGTGTGCCATACTTACCCCAAATCTTTGGGGTAAGGCCCGTGAGGCAGGTCCCCTGACGGGCAGGGTGAGAGGCCCGGCGTACAGTGCCTGTGTCTACTACGTCGTGTGCAGTTTCCACCCCAAATCTTTGGGGTGAGGTCCAGGTCCTGGTATCACATAGTTTACCGAAGTTTCCAACTAATTCAATTACTAAATAGGAGTTTTGCATTTTATTTCTTCTGCTTGCAGCATTTCCCCCTTCTTTTTACCAGTTTTGCTTGTGACACTGTGTTATACCTCTGACACTTGTACTTATCTTATTAGACTATGTTTGCTTGAACACTTGTATATTTATTGTGCTAACCTTTTTCTTGCAGTATCTCGACATCATACCGCAGGTATGATCCCTTACTTGGCTGTTTACTTTCCGCCACACTATTTAGTTTACACGTCTCATTTATCATACCTTTTGTGGTTGATAACCTTATAATTGTATTCCAAATCCAAGTTGTTTCCTACTGGGGCATGCATTGACGTGCTCCTCCCCATTTTTCAGGTAGCAAGGGTAGCTTGATTGGTGGTGACTTGGAGTTGGATTTCAGGGGTAGCTCTTAGTGTGAGCTATAGCTTTGTATTGTGATAGGGTTGGATGTGTATATGTAGTGATGCACATGGACTATGTATGTAAATGAAAGTTGTTATATGTATATAATATTGTTGTTGTTCTATGTTATTAATGAGGTTGTTTTGATATTATAGTGGAGGTTCACTTGTACTATCGCAGCATGTGTGCAGTGACTTGCATGTTCTGTTTCTCCTTACCATCTCTTTTACCCTCTCATCACCCTCACTCTTCAGGATTCCTGGGAAAATTTTTAAATTTTCGGGTATCCTGGGGATCGGGGCGTGACAGTTGCCGGGGGATCGTGAGTCCCTGTCTAATGTTAAGATCGCTTATGTGATACAACAATCTGGCACAGTATGTAGGTCTGCCGCTCTTTCTGCTTCACACTGCCGGTCTTCTTTCTTCCGTGTGTACTTATGTTTTCTGTTCCTCCTACAGGCGGTCGCGGAAATGGTGTCCTTGCAGCGCCTTACTGCCGTGATTGGGCTCAAGGCGAGCCATAGGAAGACAAAGGCTGACCTCCAAGCATCCAAAGATAAGCTGCGGGCGATAGAGGCCAAATTCGATGAGGTCACCGGGAGGCTACAAGATAGGGAGAACCGGCTGGAGCAGCTTCAGAAGTGGTATGTGACCCAGAAGGCGGAGGTCGTGAAGCTGGAGAAGATCGCGGCAAGGCTGGAGCGGCAGCTTCGGGAAGAGGAGGATCGAAGGATCGCTGCCATGAACGCCCACTCCGTAGAAATGGAGGCCAAGGGGGTGGAGATTGCCGGTCTCAAGCGTCGGGTGGCAGCGCTAGAGAAGATAGATCTAGAGGCCGAGAGGGTCGGGGCCATCCGTCGGTATTAGTAGGAGGAGTACCTCCCTATGATGGGGTCGATGAGGGCAGAAGGTGTCGATGCGGGGCTATAGGTGAGCTTCAAGAGGGTGGAGGCGAGGTTGGCAAAGCTATATCCCGCCTTGGAGGTCGACTTCTCTAAGCTGACTATGGCCTCCGATGAAGAAGAAGAGGTCGATGCTTAGGGGGGAGGCATCGCTACATTATCTTCAGGGGGGAGGTAGCATATGTAGGGCCGGTCTCTGTGCCATGCTTAGGACCTAGCGTAGAAAGTTCAATGTAAATGTATCAACTTTAACTTCAATGAAATATACCTTAGACGGTTCGCCTTGTTTACCTTTTGTGCTTGTGTTGCTGCTTATCGCCACATTTTGTCTTAGTATGGATGCCCCCAACTTTTTGCTTGGAAGTGGCTAAGGCCCAGGAGAAGTGGAATGTTGTGAAGTTGGCGTCTATCGAGGGCGAAGCTCATAAGCTTGCCCTGGAGTCTGAGAAGTCTATCGAGGGCAAAGCTCATAAGCTTGCCCCAGAGTTGAGGGAGGGGAGGGTGTGAGCGGTAGCTCAGTCCTTAACCCACCTGGCGCCTATCGAGGGCGAAGCTCGTAAGATTGCACCAGAGTTGAGGGAGGGGAGGGTGCAAGCCGTAGCTCGGTCCTTAACCCGCCTGGTGTCTATCGAGGGCGAAGCTCATAAGCTTGCCCCGGAGTTGAGGGAGGGGAGGGTGCGAGCTGTAGCTCAGTCCTTAACCTACCTGGCGCCTATCGATGGCGAAGCTTGTAAGCTTGCCTCGGAGTTGAAGGAGGGGAGGGTGCGAGCTGTAGCTCGGTCCTTAACCCACCCGATGCCTGTCGAGGGCGAAGCTCGTAAGCTTGCCCCATAGTTTGAGAATATTTGAGAAGAGATGAAATTTTCAAATGGAGATGACAATATTTGAGAGTATGCACCGAAAATGATAGTTATATTTACAAAGCTATTGACAATATCTAAGTAAATGCTCATCATCCCTATGGCGGGCTAGCTTGCTGCTGATGTGTCCATATTTTACACCTTTTTTATAGCATCATGACATCGCATTCCATGTCATTTTCGCATCCAAATCCCATATTTCCCTACGATATCGCATTTCTGACATTATATTCGAGTTTCGTAGTATTTTATGAGTTTTCAGGGATTTTGGAGCGATTTGCCCGACCTGGGTATGGACACATCTGACATGCCTGTGAGCTCGTTGGCAAAGCTCTACAGGAGTTCGCCGTGTTTTGGGAGCCATGGGAGGAGTGGAGGGGAGAGCATGAGGAGAGGAGGAGCTTCAGACGATGCAGGTGAAAGTTTCCCAGATGACTCGACCGAGCAGAGCAGCTGCTCGGTCGAGTAGATGCAAAGAAGAACAATGGCGCAGATACGCAGCCTGCTCGGACCGAGAACTCTTAGTGCTCGGTCGAGCAGCCTCTCATTCAGAAGCCTGACTAATCCTTGCACGGCCCGAGCGACTTCTTTAGCGACCAAGTCAGCTCTCTGCTCGGACCAAGCAGAGCTGACTCGGCCTGTGCACACAGAGTAAAGATTTTGGAGGAGCGCGATTTCCTATCGTGCTTGGTCGAGCAGTACAACTACTCGGCCTGAGCAACTGACCGAGCAACGCACTGCTCGATCGAGTCGCCCACTCGGTCGACGATGCTGAGGCCATTTTTGGAAAGATCTTTGAGAGCGGCTGTTGCGCGATTTGGGGGGAGTGAAGTCTGGGAGCTGTGGGAACGTCTGGGGGCAAATTCATTCTGAGTTTTTTTAGGTTTTTGGGAGCGGAGATTGGGAATGATTTTTGGTGAGATCTAGATTAATTTTGTAAACATTATTGGATCGAATATATTGGAGTTTATTTGCTATTTCTCGCGTTCTTAGAATCTGAGTTTTTCTTTGAGATCTATTCGCTATAAGTTTCTAAATCTTTATTCTATCAATCGCCATGATGATTTCTCTCCTAAAAATCGTATTTTTGTTCGTTAATATTGTCATGAGTGAGTAGTCTTTTCTAGGGTTGATGGGTTAGCCCTAGGATCCTAGGGGGAGGACGTAGATCTAGATCCCTATGTTGCATTAGAAATTTAGGGAGTATTTCGGTTGATCCTACCGAATCCCTAGGATAACCCGTACTGAGATCATACACACGGTCTGTGGAATTGATGTGCTTAAAGGGTATCTTTAGGATTCTAATAGGAAAATCGGTGGATCCAACCAAGGCTCGTGACCATGCCCGGCTCGTGCCTTGAGGGGATCCCTGACGAACTATATCGCTACGTTGACGGCTACCGCCATTGCGTCAACAAGAGCCACCGAAATACCTCGCAATTCTAACACACGAGAGTGGTATGAATTGGGAGATTAATCCCCTAACCCTAATGCAACGTAAGAATTCTATTCCAATGTCGATCCCTGATGATCCCTAACGACCTAGTCCCTTATTATTATTAAATCAACAACACAACAACCAATTCTCTCAACCCGATAGCTATCTCACTTCGAGATATAGAGTAACCCAAATACACTAGCAGCGTCCCTGTGGGATACGATATATTTTATACTACAACTTGACACAGTCCGCTTGTGGATATAGCCCAGAATTGACACCTAGGGGCCATACCACGCCTGGCGATCGTGACACCGTCGGGTGGAATCTAGGTGTAGGTTTCGGGTGTGTCAAGTTTTTGGCGCCGTTGTCGGGGACGACAATAATGCTATCTCCGTTTATTTTTATTTTGAGAAGTTTGCTAGCAACTCTAATCATCCCTTATCTCTCCATCATTTTTATTCTTTTATTTATTACCATGCTACTAATGGTATTTGTCTAGTTGTTTTGGTGCATGAACACTCGTTTCAGGGCATCTACTAGAGAATTGTTATTCGATCTCAAAATCGAGAAAACTGCAAGGGCTTTGAGGGCCTCCAGTAGAAATCCATCTCCCTCTGCCTAGATGGCAGACAACAATACTCCTCATCCTCGCACCGGGTCCATCAGGGACCATATGAAGCCGACGTTTGGAAACAACTCATCTATCCGTAGACTGCAACTGGCGACAGCAAGCTTCGGGCTAAAAACGGGGCTCATTAACTTGATGCAGTAGGATCCCTTTCACGGGCACCCACATAAGAACCCCAACCACCACATTGATACCTTCCTTGCAAAGTGTGACACTTTCAAGGCTAAGGATGTGAGTAATGATGCTGTGAAGCTGCGGCTTTTCCCATTCACTCTGAGGGATAAAGCCTCGTACTGGCTACGGGCCCATCCTCCCAACCATTTCACCACATGGGAGAAGCTGGCACTTGCCTTCGTGGATAAGTTCTATCCACCCTCGAAGATGGTGCAAATCCGGGGAGCAATTTCAAACTTCAAACATCTCCCACAAGAATCCATTTATGAGGCACGGGAGAGGTTCAAGGACCTCCAACATCAATGCCCTCATCACGGCATCCAGCCTTGAATTTGGGGCAGAGTTTTTACAACCGGTTATAGTCAAGCACCAAGATGATTATAGATGTTGCGGCGCAAGGTGCCTTACTTGATAAGTCTTCTGAAGAAGCTATAGACTTGCTGGAGCATATGGCAGCCAACAATCAGCAATGGAGCGAAGAACGGACCATCATGACCCGGACCCCCCAGGTCAAAGCTGCCAGCCATCTGGACTCTCACATCGAGACCCTAGCAAACAGGTGGCCAGAATTGAACAGCGCCTGGATTCCATCCCTGCATCACCCAGCACATCCACTTATCATCCTACAGAGGATTATGCAGATCAGGGTTATATTCATAGTAAGGCACACTATGATGGTTCTGAATTGTCAGAATCTATGCAGTATGTCCAGGGAGATGGACGAAATCAATGGCAACATCCGGCTGCTCGGAATCATCCGGGATTCTCTTATGGGAATCCAAGTCGAGGGCTGCAACCTCCACAATTTTAGAGACCGCCACCCCCTCCTCAGCAACAACATGGGCATCAACAGAGTCAGCAACAGAGCGGGTTTAGGCCGGCGAGGCCTTATCGACCGCCTGGTTATCAATTCAATCGGCCGTCTCAGCAGGGCTATGCGCCAAACCTGCCTCGGTCCAATCTGGAAGCTACATTGGAAACTTTTATGAGTGGTCAAGCCCGGTTCAACCAGGACACTTCCAACCAGTTTAATAGTATAAACACTTCACTAGATGAACTGAGTGGCCAGAAGTCCCAGCTCTTAAATAACCAAGGGAGGTTGCCCTCGCAACCAGAGACAAACCCAAGGGCCCAAGCGAATGTTGTGGTTTCTGTCACCACACGTGGAGGATGGGTGACTGACCCCGTCATGTTCCATGTTGTAAACAAAGAGAGAGTTATTGCTGAAGAAGCCGTTGTTGACGGTGATAGAGAAGAGGCTATTGAAGAGCCTACGAATGATAAGGAGAAGGTGGATACACCATCCATCACGCCTACTACAACACCGCCTCCTGTTGATGCTGCAAAGGACAAAGCTAGCCGGCCTCCCCCGCCATATCCGCAGAGGTTGGCCTTGGCTAAGATGGAGAAGAAATACTCCAAATTCACGGAGTTGCTGAAGGGAATACAGTTGAATATCCCGTTCATTGATGCTATTATGGAGATCCCTATGTATGCCAAGTTTTTAAAAGATCTGATCACGGGGAAGATGAAGCCTGAAGAAATAAAGCTCATGGAGGACTCCACCTCTGTCATAAAGAATCATCTCCACCGGAAGCTACCGGATCCGGGGAGCTTCACCATTCCGTGCTCCATCGGAGGGATGCCCATCAGCCGAGCTTTGATTGATCTAGGGGCTAGCATCAGTTTGATGCCCCTTTCTATATTTGAGCGATTACAGACTGGAAGCGAACTAGAGCCGACAAATATGTCCATCCAGCTTGCGGATCATTCGATTACTTACCTGGTGGGCATAGCCAGGGATATCATTCTCCAGATACCCCCTGGGTTATGTGTTCCCGTTGACTTCGTCATCATGAACATGCCCGATGGAGGGAGCTCCCAGCTTATACTCGGCAGCCCCTTTATGGCGACGGCTGGTGTTTTGATTGATGTCCGAGAAGTGACTCTCTCTCTGAATGTGGGGAACATCGAAGCCGAATTCCGACTACAGAAGCCAATGAGAAAGCGCGCTCATGAGGAAGGTGCTAGCTATTTGGAGCTCCTGGAGGATGAAGCTGTAGAAGATTTCATTTTTGAGTGGGTCATGAAGGACCCCGTGAGAACAGGAATTGACGATGACGACGACCCAACCTACCACAAAGCGGTCATCGCCTACATCCGAGTGTTGGATGAGGAACTAAATCATTTCCAAATTGTGAACAACCAGAGGCCACAGGCTACTCAAGGGAGAAACTTGAAGTGGGCGGATACCAAATACCACCGGATTGCATCATCAGAAAGAACGACGCGCGAATTCCACGCGCACCAAACGACAACTGATAAGTCAAAGGGAGTCGAGCTCATGACTAAAAACGAGCGCTTATTGGGAGGCAACCCAATCTCTTGTATCCTAGACTATCTCTTTCAATTTTATTATTTTTACTTCATTTATTTGAGAAAACCAAACAAAAACGTTTTTATTTCCCGTAAATTATAAAACTACAAAAATTTAATGGGTTCATCCTCTCCACAGGTTGAACGCGAAGGGGCACGTAAATCGACGTTCTAAATGGAAGAGAGCTGAAGAAGAGCAGTATATTTGAAGAGAAAACCAAAGAAAAGGAGTTAAAAAGGGGGACACAGGAGACTCGACCGAGCAGCCACTCTGCTTGGTCGAGCAGCGCAGACACGAAAAAGGAGGGAGAAATCATCACTCTACCTGCACGGCTCGAGCAGCCTCAGCTCGGTCCGAGTAGATATCGACTCGACTGAGCATTTGACTGCTCGATCGAGCAGCGCATGGACGAGAATTACGAGCAAAATCATCACTCTGTCTACACGGTCCGAGCATCATTGGCTTGGTCTGAGCAGACGGCGACTCGACCGAGTAGCCTACTGCTCGGTCGAGTATGACAGACTCTTGAATATATAGAGAAAACGACGCTCTGTCTACACGGTCTGAGCGATAGCAGCTCGGTCCGAGCGGTTTTGTGCCCGACCGAGTAACGTTATGCTTGACCGAGCAGGCTAAAGGAGTATTCGAATTTTATCCCCATTCATCTTGCAGCTTGCTCGACCGAACAATCAGATTGCTCGGTTCGCGTCGGCTGTAGTTGATCTCAGGGGCCTATATTTTTTTCAGGTTCGAGCCGTTTATTAAACCCACACCCACCTGTTAACCCTTTCCCTTAAACTCCCTACCCTAATCACGCCCGAGCCACCCCCTTCTACTCGGCCCTGTCGACAACCCGCAGCCACCTCCGCCCACACCTCCCGGACGGTCAGTCGCCTTCTCTCTATATCTGTCTCTCTCTCGCTCTCTCTCGCGCTCTCTCTCTCTTCCCCCTTCCTCTTTCCCACCGCCACCCACCTCACGACCCACCCCCCAAACCCCCCGCATATCCCTCTCCGCCATTACCCCCTCCTCTCTCATCGCACCGTACAGAACCACCCTCCCTCTATCTCTCCTCGTTCATGAATCTCCGAGCTGTACAGCTCGGACCGAGCATTATAACTGCTCAGTCGAGCAACCCCACATCAAAATTTCCCTTATTTCTATGTTTAATATACTGATGTTTCTCCTATCTCTATTTTAGGTACGATTTGCCTACGTCAGAAGACACGTCTAGAAGCAGCTTGGGGGACACTTCAGATCAGCGGCAATCACATGACAGATCTCAACGCCATCTCATCCTAGTCGGTACAATCGTTTCCCTATTTACTTTACATACTGCCGCACTCTTTTATACCGCTTGCACAGTGCCTCCACGCCGTGCTAGACCCACCAACACCGGCACAACAAACCCTAGGCCTACTCGGCGTACCTGTCGTACACGCTCGCCCACTCAAACCAACACTATTGGAGAATCATCCACCACTCCCCCTTTGCCACCCACTGCCCCACTCCCCCTGAACCTCTTTATATCGGTGACGCATCATATGACGTTACCTTCCGAGACACTGACCAGGGTGACCATTTTGTCGCCATGCTCCTACTTTTAGGACAGGGGGGCGACACCACTCAACAGTTCGTCGAGCAGGACCTCCCCTTCTTTCGCAACCTTATTAGGCACTGGCGAGATGACCCACCTGTTGAGCCACAGCAACCCCCCACATTACCTGGTCCACAGCAGAGGGACTCATTACCACCCCAGAGGGTGGTGCCTCTGCTTGATGTTGTCCCGACCCGTGTTCTCCTCCCTCATTTATTATTGTGCCCATCTGTCTGTTCGGGGCCCTGCACTTAGATAGCTTGGGGGAGGACCCACTCATACATCATTTTTCATTCATCATTGCATCATGTCATGTTTTTAATTTCTTTTTGCACAGTTTTTATTTTATATTCCCCCACCCACCCCACCCTATTTAGC
Source organism: Scilla litardierei (assembly GCA_030789695.1). Taxonomy (NCBI): domain Eukaryota; kingdom Viridiplantae; phylum Streptophyta; class Magnoliopsida; order Asparagales; family Asparagaceae; genus Scilla; species Scilla litardierei. Next base: position 285,145,948 of record CM061133.1, on the reverse strand, counting down.
ATCATCTCCCGCTTACCAGCGTTTTCTTAGCAGTGAGGACACTGCTAGGTTTAGCTTGGGGGATGAGTGCTACCGCTTTATTTTTCATTTCTTCTTTTACATTTTCTTCCATATTCCAATTTTTATTTTACTTTTTCACCACTTTTCCACTTCCATATCTTTTTTTCTCATTCTGCATCACGTTTTCTTTTTTTACCATGCATGCATCTCTTTTTCTTCATTTTCCTAGTTTCTCCGCCTTTTTCTCTTTTTATGCTAAGGATGTTCCGAATGATGATACCTCTCGTAGCCTTAGTAGTTATTCATGATGCTTACTATCTGTTGACATGCTATTAGGGTAGTTTCAGTTTTACTATCTATATGCGTGCATATTCTTTTGCTGATCTATTTGATTTAATACTTGAAATGAATTGAAAATCAAATGCATGAATTAGTATCTAGTATGCGCTATGTTGGGTAATGCATCTAGGTTCACGCATCACTAGAACACTTGGAGCATTTGCTTTATATCTTATTCACTTCTGTTTGCATGCTTGCTGTCATTGTGCTAATTACTGCATGCTTTTTCAGTGTTCATCTAGATGAATGAAAATATCCATGCTAGTTATGAGTTTAGTTAGAGTATTATCTTATTAAACCGTTGTGCACCTCTTATGAGTGAACCGAGAGATCTATTATTTTCCTTCTCCACATATCTCTATAGTTCTCTACATATCAGTTGGTTACACCCCCACAGTTATATTTACCGCATCTCACCTTCCAAACCCAAAAAGAAAAAGTATAGCTTCTAAATGAAAAGAGAAAAAAATGTGTATATATATATGTGTGTGAAAAAGAAAAAAAGAAAAAAGAAAAGAAAAAAGAAAGAAAAAAGAAAGAAAAAAATTGTTTTCTATCCTTTCATTAGAAGCTATCATATATATTGGGAAGAAGAAGAAAAATTCCATATCATATTCCTAGATGCGACGCCTCAAGCTAAGCTTGGAGGGGAGGGTGAACTAACCGATCACATGAGTGAGCGTGACATTAGAGTGGAGACGGTGCATAACAGGGAGATTTGATAATATATAAACTTTACGAAACACTTTAGTTTTTGGAGATTTTTCATGAATCGAAATGAATAATTGAATAGCATGATTCTTTCTATTCTCTATTGCATGCTGTGTGATTTCTAAATGCTCCATGTGTATCTGTGATTGAAAAGTGCATTGCCAACTCCTTTTATACTAGACTCTATGGACTGCATGAGATTGATATGAGTTGATAGCATTATTTCAGTAGATCCATATCTTTTGTCTGTATTGCATGCTAGACATATGATCTGTAAAGCTTGAAAGTACCATTAGCATGTATTTTTACTATTTAGAGCATCATGATATACTGCTTAGGCCTGAGATCTGACCGAACATCCTTAGTACCCTTGACGTGCGTTTATATTTCATATATTTACGCACGTTTTCTTCCGTGTTCTTCCGTATTTTACCGTCGTCTTTTATTCGTTTTCTCGTGTTTTCTTGTGTTTTCTTGTTTTCTTTCACTTTTCCGTGTTTTTCGTGTTTTGCAGGAGTTTACTGGCATTTAGGGCGTAAAACGATGATATCATGTGTCCCCGGAGTAACGGGAGGAGTCACGCGTGATCCAGGGGGTCAAACGACGAAGATTGCATCTTTTAGCCCCTCACCCGGTCGGTTGGTCATCTCCAACCGATCGGGTGATGCACGCGTGCACCACCCGGACGCAGCTTGGAGCTCACGAGAAGTCACCCGGTCAGTTCAGTGACCGCGTCAAAAGCTCAAAGTCTCTGGAAATTCGAAGCTGATTTCCAACCGATCGGGTGACCTTCACCCGATCGGTTCACATGTAGCTGAATTTCAACAGCCAAGACTCGAAGCTCCAACTGGTCTCCTCACCCGGTCCGCTCCAAGATCCAACCGGTCGGCACCAAGATCCAACCGACCGCACCAAGTTCCAACCGACCGGTTCATACTGACCGGGTGAAACCCCCGCATTGCGCTGTAATTTTGTGAAGCGGCTCACCCGACCGGTTGACTTGTCAACCGATCGGGTGATGTCGTTTTCTATAAATAGAACCCTAGGTTTCCCAGATTCGGGAGTTGGTTATTTTTTACTATTTTCTTCATTTTGTGACGGCTGTAATTTTCCAGTTTTTGTAAGTTTTTGGATCTTTGTAAAACTTTAGTATTATCTTAATTGCTTTACTACCTTTGCATTCCTATTGTCTGATTATGATTTTGACGGTCCATTTTCATTTAGATCGCTTTTTAATGAATATTTGTGAGTAGTTCCCTAATCCGGGGTTTTGGCGGAAACCCCTTCGGGGCTCTTCCTGATGCGTCCATAGGGTTAGGAAATCGATAGGGATTAGGAATCTAACGGTTACGCGGGGTGTTTTATTGTCATCGGCGGGAAAAAGACCGCCTTTGACCGTTGGGCCAAGGGGGAATAAACTTGGCGGTTGACTCCCTAGCCATAGCTCACGCCCTTAGCGTAGACGCCGAATCCTAGCGCGTGGGAGCGGCAGGATGAGACGTTGGGAGTTATCGTTGCGAGCTTAGTCCTCCCGGAGTCGATCAGTGTTAATGGACACGGGAGTGCCCACTGATCGAACCCGAGAAGTTCGGCGTATCGTCCTGGGCACCGACCGGAATATCGGGCCCATGGGATGCCGGTACCACTTTTAGAGGCAACGTCTCACCATTAGACCCTAATTCCGATCGCCATCCTACCCGTAGGCCGTATCGACGAGAGTCGCTTGTTAGGGGCAGAAACCAAAGTCTCGGGTTTTATTTTCATATTGTCTATACCTTGCATTCCTTTACCGTTACAACCCATCATTCGATCTGGGCTAGCTCACCCATGGAGTGATTTTGGTCCTCTTTGACACAAGCACATCCTCGCCTCCCTGTGTTCGACCCCCAAGCCACACTACAACACCGTACGCTTGCGGTTACAAATATCTAAACCTCCACCGGGTCCCCCGGCCATTTACGGCTCGCAAACCGGGGGCACGTCAAGTTTATGGCGCCGTTGCCGGGGAGGCAACGTGCTTGTTATTTTAGGATCTCATGAACCCTAGTGTCTAGCTCTTATCCTTACCTCGCGATAATTTTCGCATTCTTCTTTTTCCTTTTTATCTTCTTATTTTTATTTTTATTTTTATTTTTATTTTTATTTCTTATCTTATCTGTTTCTTTCCCACTTGTCGCTTCACGGGTGTTTGTTGTTTTTAATGCGCAGGAGTTCAAGAAGTCTCGACGACTTGATTCCCGTTGATCCAGAGATAAACGCCACCCTAAGGCGTTTGGCCGTCGAGAAGCGAAGAAGAGAGGATCCTGAAACCATGGGGGAGAACACCCCGCCTCACAAATCCCTGCTGGAGTACTCGATGCCATCTGTCGAGTCCACCTCCGCCATCCTTCCTCCAGTTATTACGGCTCAAAGCTTCGAGCTTAAGCCATCTTTGGTGACATGGATCCAGCAGGATCAATTTTCGGGTGCACCCATGGAGAGCCCGATCGAGCATCTAGACTCCTTCTTGGAGAAATGTGACACCTTCCGGATAAACGGTGTCACAACTGAGGCGATCCGACTAAAGCTGTTCCCCTTCTCCTTGAGAGATAAAGCCAAGCTGTGGCTTAGGGGGAAGAACCCGAATACATTCAACACCTGGGAGAAGCTCTCAAATGCTTTCCTGACAAAGTTCTTTCCCCCAGGGAAGACCATGAAGCTGAGGAGTGAGATCTCCTCCTTCTCCAAGGCCAGCCACGAGTCCTTGCATGAGGCTTGGACAAGATACAAGGAGATGCAGAGAAGATGTCCCCACCATGAGCTTCCCAAGTGGCAGATCATAGATCTGTTTTATAATGGGTTGAGGGACGATTTAAAATCTTCCATGGACGCGGCGGCTGGAGGGTCCTTCATGTCAAGAAGCGAAGAAGATGCCGGGCAAATTTTGGAAAATATGGCATCCAACAATGAACGATGGTGTGACGAGAGAGCCACACCAAGATCTGGGGGCATCCATAGAGTGGAAGACGTCGACAAATTGTCAAGCAAGTTTGACTTGCTGTCAACCCAGATTTCTGCATTGATGGTAGGCGCCGGTAGCGCTGGTACACAACAGATTACTGCGGTAGAATCCGAAGTTTTTGGAGAGTTCGACGGTGGTGATATCTCACCACCGTTGGATCAGGCGAGCGCATTGTTCTACAATCCTATGGGGAATGTGCCATTTCCACCACGAACCAACTCAAATCCGGCCTACTCTCCAAACAACCGGAATCATCCGAACCTTAGTTACCGGGCACCTTACCAACAGCCGGCTCGGCAACAACAACAGACTTATCAGCCGGCTAGGCCCCATCAGCAGTTCCAGCAGCAGCAATTTCAGCAGCAATAACCACCACCACAGTATCAACAATATGCCCCTAGGAATCAGCAGCCCACCCAGCAGCAATACGGCCAGCAGAGGGCCATTTCTCCGGTTGAGTCCCTCTTGACTCAATACATAGCCAACCAGGAGAAGATCAATCTGAAGCTGAAGATGGGACAAAGAGTGCTCACCGATCAGGTAACCCAACCGGGGTTGCAAGTGGCGAACCTGCAAAGACCACAGAATTTATTACCGCCACAGCCCGAGGTGAACCCTAGGGGGTAAATCGGACCTTGGCACTCACACATGAACATGAAAACGTGTCCGCCATCGTCTTGAGGAGCGGGACACAAATTCCTACTAGAGCGCCACCCAAAGAACCAGAAGCACCACTGACCGTTGAGCGGCAAATTGAAAAGGCTAATAACGACGGTGCCCCATCGCCAAAAATTGTGGCTCCGGAGGGACCCCCCGAAGAAGAGAAGAAGAAAGAAGAAGGGAATTTGAGGGTATTCAAGCCCGTTGTACCCTTTCCGTAACGTTTGGCCCAAGCAAAAATCGACGAGAAGTATGGCAAATTTTTTGCCATGGTCAAAGATTTGAGCCTTCAAATCCCCTTCCTCGAGGCCATAGAGACGATTCCATCCTATGCAAAATTCTTGAAAGACTTGGTGACACGGGGATCTAGAAAAGAAAAGGTCGTGTTAACGGCGGAGTGTAGCGCCCTCATTCAGCGCGCAAATCCGCCCAAGCTCAAGGACCCAGGAAGTTTCTCCATCCCATGCTCTATTGGGGAAGTGCAAATCTAGAGGGCGCTCGTCGATCTAGGGGCGAGCGTCAGCTTAATGCCCGTATCGTTGTACAAGAGAATCGGGATGGGAGACTTAGAGCCCACTGGCATGACATTACAACTTGCTGACCGTTCGGTCAAGTATCCGGTGGGAGTAGTGGACGACCTCCCCGTCGATGTGAAAGGAGTGCATGTACCGGTCGATTTTGTGGTGATGGACATGCCGGAAGACAAGCATACCCCAATTATTCTTGGACGACCCTTTATGGCAACCGCCGGAGTGTTAATAGACGTGAAGAATAGGAAGCTTTCCCTCAATGTGGGCCAAGAAAGAGTCGAATTTGACTTGGGCTTGTCGATGAAGCATCCAAATCCCCCGGACGATCCTATTATCAATGTCACGCCCCGCTTCCCAAAATGGACGGAAGCGAAACGTGACGAGGCCCGCTTAGGCCAGAGCTTGAGAAGCTCGGACCCAATAAGCGTCTGTAGAGGTACCATTTTAAAAGATTCAGGTTCTTGCATTAATAAAGTTCAAAACAACAGAAGTACAGAAAGGAAAAGGCATTCATTAAATTAAAGGTATAATATCCAACTGGTACAAAGTCTAAAAAGGAAGCCTAAGCATGGCAACAGCCTAACTAAAAGCAAACTAAAAGCAGTAACCTCTGAAAGTGACGACTAAAAAGACCTCAAGGTCTGGTCCTCGTCAGGCACGTACTCTGGGTCGACGTCCTCGGCTCCTCGTACTCCAGTGAATCTACCTCGTCCACAAACTCTGACTGAGCACCTGACGTACAGCACCCAAAAGAAAGGAACTGTACGTCAGGTAAAGTCTACAAGAAGGGTTAGACTTTACTGCAAGTGCACCGAACTTTAAACAACGGTTTACTGGTTGATGAGCATGCTGAGGTTCTTTTACACAACAGTTTACTGGTTGATTAACATGCTGTGGTTATAACAGAGTAACACGACAGGAAGTAACACAGCAAGAAAGTAAAACGGGACAAGTAGTAGTCGTAGCGTGTGCTACCAACTACGGGACTAACCTACAGGTGTCAAGACAAGACGTGACGTGACGGAAACAAGGCAGGACAAGACAAGTGAGACACGAAAGGGTTCACGCCTTACGGTTCGAGGGGGATCAGACCCTCTTGCCGTGCGCACGCTCAACCCAACCCCAAACCCCAAGACAAGACAAGACATGACACCAGTACAAGGGATCACTCGCTCTAGCTTGGCGAGTGCCCTATTGCCCGCAGGCTGAGAATCCGTACAATGGATCACTCTCTCTAGCTTGGAGAGTGCCCTATTGCCCTCGGGCTGTGTATCCGTACAAGGGATCACTCTCTCAACTTGGAGAGTGCCCTATTGCCCGCAGGCTGTGAATCTGTACAAGGGATCACCCGAAGGGTGCCCTATTGCCCAGCGGGCTGTGCAAGATGGGACGTGACAAGACAGGAAGGGTTATTCTAGGGTGTCCACACACACGCACACACATGATAGCCCTACAACATTAAAGTTGTTGTTGTCAGGCTCAGACTTCGTCGTCAAGTCTGAGCCGTCAGGAGTCGTCCCGGACGCTATCATTTCACGTCCGGTTCTATACATTCACAGTCTAACAGTTCTAGCAACCTAAGACCAAAGCACGGTCAAAAACGCAAGTGGGTACACTTGCCTGAAATGGCGAGTGTGTCGTCCTCTCGAAGCATCTCGTCCAAGCGTCTCGTCCGTAGAAGTCCGTCTGAAATATCGCCACGGTGACGATGTCAGGTCTCAAATTCATCAAATCCTATTAGGTTTCGTTTCTAGGTTTTCGGGACTATCCTATTCGTCAATAGTCACTTTTTGATGTTTCAGCCTAATCGACGATCTATTCTATGTGCACAGTCAACAAAGTCCATTCGTCGATTTTCTAAGTTCGTACAACGTTTTACAGGTGCCAGAAAAGTAAATTTAGTTCAAGTTGACGGTTTTTAGTTTAGGGTTCAGTCAGCTACTGTGGGGGTTTCTACGAGTTTCGGGGAACCAACCTGAACCGGAGTTTGCTGTAGATTGGATGTCGGGTCTGATCGGAGGACTCCTCAGCTTCAGATCTGGTCCTCGCACGTCTCTCCAAAAGTCGAATCTTGCGACGAAGGCCTACGACGTGTCGCAACGTCGTAGACGGCAAATCCGCGAAGTAGCACGTCCAAGTGGGGCCCACAGCAGTGCTAGGGGTCCAAGGGGGCCCACAACACCTCAGGAGCACTTGGGGGGGCCCACCACAGAAGTTGGTGTGGGAGAAATGACGTTGCGACGAAGTTCTGTCGGTCGTTCACCTTCGGTGCGGGGGTTCCTCTCGGTCAGACCGAGAGGGGCTCTCGGTCGTGCAAGCTGCAACGCAGCGGGGTCGGGAGCTTGGGCGGTGCGAAGAATTCCCTCAGTCAGACCGATGGATCCCGTCGGTCGCAGCGGGGCGGGCCAAGTTGCAGCGTTGCAACTTGCAACGAGGCGGAGCGGAGCGCGGGTGCGGGGCGGCCTCTCGGTCGCTGCGGGTGGACCCACCGGTCGGGCGCTAGGGCGATGCGGAGCGGTGCAGCGGAGCGGCGAAGCGGCTGTTCTCTCGGTCAGACCGAGAGAAGGCTTCAGTCGGAGCGGGGCGACAGCGGGGGGGGGGGGGGGGGGGGGGGGGGGGGGTGCAGCGGAGTGCTGCGAGCGGCGATGCGAGGGGCTGCTCCGGTCGTGCGCTGGGAATTGCGGGGGTGAGCTCCGGTCGTGCACTAGGCGATCGTCGCAACGTTGCGACGAACGTCGGGAAGGTGTTTTTGACGGCTAGGGTTTGTGTAATGCGAAAATAATTTATCCTAGGGCTAATATAAATAGGTTAGAGCTAGGGTTAGGGTTAGGGTTTAATAAAAACGTAATTATATAATTAAAATAATTAATTAAAAATAGATTTACTCTTCTCTCCCTCACACGAGATGGGTGCGGCCAAAAATTCTGAAATTTGGTCAGAAAATTCTTTAAACCGTTATTATATTATAGGAATTTTATTGTAATTAAAAATCTTATAAAAATAGGTTTTAAAATTATTTAAAACTTTCAAATAAATGGAAAATAGGTCAAATTAAGTCCAAAAATTGTAAAATAATTCTAGGGTGTTCGGGACGACGAGAGAAAGAGATCGGAGAAGACGGATCTAAATTTCGACGTCGAGAGACGAAACTAAAAATAGAAACGTCTCGCGTCAAAACAGAAAGTCGCGACGTTACATCAAATAAGTTAGTATCGCGGAAGAACGACTCGAGATATGTCGTTCCCAAGTTGATCCACAATCTAATACTTTCAGAGACGATCACGACGACATATCACACAAAAACGTTCAAAAACAAATAAGGTCTAAAATAAACACGTGCACGATCAAAAGCACGTGCACGAAGAAGGCACGATAGAAACAGGCCGTTACAATCAATATGCTGGAGAATGAAGAAGATAGAGCTGTTGAAACAAGTGCATGGGAAGTGCTCTCGTGGAATCCCCCCGATAGCTTGGGGGACCTCGGAGAGCAAGTTGGCTCCCCAAAGAATGAAGTTGCTAGTGAGACGGTCGCGCGACATGTGATCCCTCCCGGATTTTCTAAGTCTCCTCCCACGAGGAGAAAAGGAAAAGAACCCATGGACCTTACCGGTGATGAGGTCCGGATCCTGAAAAGGATGGCGGTAGACGCCAATTTGAGGGAGAAGCCCCCGGATCCTGTAGACAGAGGGAGGGTAGTCGAGCAACTCTTTTTACAGCCGCCGACTACACCAATAGCCACAACCTCTGGAGCTGAAGAGATGCCGGATTTTGGGCATCACCCGTATCGCCCACCATGAACATCATCAACGGGCGTCGAGCTAAACGACGTTAAACAAAAGCGCTTCATGGGAGGCAACCCATGTTCTAACTTTTTACTTCCGTTTCTAGGACTTTTTATTAACTTTATTTTATCTATTTTTATAAATAAATCCAGCCGAAACAACTTCCGTGAAGGAACTTAGGCGATTTTTGGGTTTTTTGCAGAAAACAAGGCCTCAACCGATCGGGTGAGTTCTCACCCGATCGGTTGGGATGTATCAGCTTACGACCGTGTCTGTCACCAAATGAATTGACCGGGTGGAGAATGATGAGACCGGGTGAACAGGCCGGGTGACCTGTGGGAACTCTCGGGAAAATTTCCAATTCATCAACCGACCGGGTGACAATTTACGAGACCGGTTGAGGGACCGGGTGAGAAACTCTGAGTTCTCGGGAAAATGTGTGGAGCGGCGAACCAATCGGTTGAGTTCTCAACCGATCGGGTCGCCTGTAGCATTTCTTCAGCATCAAATTTTCGACCTAAGGTCAACCGATCGGGTGAAAACTCACCCGACCGGTTCGACTTAAAACCTATAAATAACCCCCGACCACCCATTCACAAACCCTCGCCCGATCTCCTCATCTCGCCATCGTTTCGTCTCCTCCAACCACCCGACTGCCAAAAATCCCTCTCCCACAACCTCAAATCCTCCATTAGTCTCTCTCTCCATCTCCCCCTCGCATTTCTCCATCTCTCCCTCTCTCTCCCTCTCCTATTTCATATTTTCTAGCCCTAATTCCCAACACCCACCCCCACTTTCGATTTTTTTGCTGAAAAAAGAGTGCCGCGGCTCCACACTTCTCCCATTGCACGGCATTGGGTCATCTACAAGCGGAGAGCTCTAATTGCTACGGGGTAACTTCGCTCCACTTCTCGAATTTCAATTTTTACCCTAATATTTGATTTGCTTGGTTTTCGTGTGTGTGCACTTTAATAGTATTTTGCACCCATTTTCATCACCCACACACACATGGCCCGGGAGAGAGATAAAGGAAAAGGTATCTTGCGTGAGGAGGAACCGTCTCGTAAGAAACAGAAACAAACACGTCCTCCTCACCGCACACGTGGGCTGACACTTGGCCCTCCCCCGCCTATCATTCCCCCATGTGGACCCCATGTTGGGCCCGCATGGATACATATTTAGGAACCAAGAGCAGAAAGACTTTTACCACAGACTTGACACTCGGGGGCATTTATCAACCAAGTTTGCCCATACCCAATCACTCGTCGACCTCGGTGTCTTCACCGAGGTCGAGACTCTTTTTGCTAATCTAGGTTGGTTGGCCTTCCTAAATTCCTCTGCGGTATCCTACCCGTCACTCACCCTAGAATTCCTTTCCTCCCTCGTTTGTGAGTCGGGGTCGACCGTCACTTTTCGGGTGCGTAACCAAACCATTCGCACAAACCTTGACACCATCTGCTATATATTTGGTTTCCCTATTCTAGGGAATGACGCTATCCGGCACTACGGATATCCCCCGGAATTTGACGTCGATAATTTCTGGTTCCATCTCACCATACTCCGTCGCTATCCCCGGGGGTAAGGCCAAGGCCTCCTTCATCATCCATCCCATATTTCGTCTGGCCCATAGGATCATATCATTTGCATTTTTCCCGCGGGATGAGTCAGGCACCGTGACTATCCCTGATCTTTTTATTCTCTGGGCCATGACTTTCCCCTTTGTTCGTGATGATGATGGAGTTAGTTTCAGGGCCCCGGTTGTCCCTGTCCATGCTGGCGATTGGCTTGTTTACAAGCTTCTCGAGATTAGCAGGACTGGGAAGGGCAAGATCTGCTGTGGGGGCATTATCACTATTATTGCTTCATACCCCCCATTTAATATCCATATCCCCCGTGGTCTTCCCATCACCGCAGGACCCTCACGTCTAGATCTTGACGTCCTGCGGCACATTCATATGATTAGGCCCCACCCCGATGGTCGTTTTGAATTCAATTACGGCCACCCCCCTCGCCCCTACACTATTCTCCCCAACCCCGCTCGCATGACTGTGGCTATCGTGGCGGATTGGACTTTTCCGCCCGACCCTGAGTTCTTTAAGGGGTTGCACCTTCCCTTCTTTCCCCCGGACGCACGTAGACCACCTTCCCCTGCCGCCCACTTAGGTGAGCAGGATATTCCTGCGTCCCGGGGAGATATGGGGGCTGGCCCGAGTCACCCTGTTTCTGCTCCTGGCCCCATTACTTCTGAGCACCTTTTAGTGGCCATTTCTGGCCTTGTGTCCAGTGCCGGCACGACCACTGCTGCCGGTACTACTTCCACTTCACTTGCCGGGACTACTTCTGCCTCACGTCAGTCTACTTCCTTTGGTCGCCGTCAGGTCTCTGCCCGTCTTGCTCTTGAGAGGGAGGTCGCTGCCCTCCGTGATCTCGCCATGTCCTCAGCCCCCTCGGACCCATCACCGTCCTCCTTTCTCGCTCACCCACGCTTCCTTGCACTTGAGAGGAACGTGGCCGCCATTCTTCGCCTCCTCACTCACCTCCACGGACCACCACCACCCACACCACCACCCTCACCACCTCGACGATCTTCTCCTCCACCCTCCCACACATCACCACCTCCATCACCTCCCCTATCACATTCTTCTCCTCCACCATCCAACCCATCTCCACATCCCCCACCCCCACCTAGGCAATCATCTCCCCCACCCACATCCATTCCCATCCCTGTATCCACTTCTCCTCTCATGACCACCTCCGTCGCGCCCACACCACCTTCTACCTCCTCCACCGTCACATCATATGTGCGCTGTAGGAAATTGCCGGTGCACTCCAAATCTCTCCCACCCCCATCCATTACCGTCACCATCACATCTTCTCCCACCATTTCTATTCCTTTCACCACCGCCTTGATCGCCGTCCTTCCACCACCACCCACCTCCACCGACACCCCTCCCATCGTTCACACCACCACCGCACCTATTCCTCCACCTCTTTCCCCGCTTCTCCGCACACCCCCAGTCTCCCCAACCCACCCATCCACACCCTCTTCTGAGGAGGACGAGGATTCGCCTTCTCCTGATTTTTGATTTCTCTTTGTTTTTTTTTCTGACCTCCCCCTTGCATTTCGCTGCACTTTCACGATCATATTTTATTTGCTAGCACTGTCATGTCTAGCTTGGGGGAAGTCTATTTTGATATGTTGTCGTGTTTTATTTTCTTTGTGTGTGCGTGCTTGTTTTACTCTTTGTCGTGTCGTGTCGTGTGCTTTGATCGTGTCGTGTCGTGTCGTATAGTTTGTTCATTTTCTTTCTTTCTTTTTCTATATTCGTGTCGTGTGGTTTTATTTTGATTTTTCTTTATTTTCAGTTTCGTTCGTGTGTTTTTCGTGTTTTTCAATTTTTTGTGTCGGTGCATATTTTCCCCCCCATTTTCATTGCCCTCCCGTACTCACTCTTATTGCATTGAGGGCAATGCAAGCTTCAGCTTGGGGGAGTCACACTTTGTGCGTTGTTTGAGTCTTTCTTTTTCGTTTTTGTGCCGTTTTCATCGTGTTTTAATTTTTCTTTTCTTCTTTTTATCTCTTTCTCCTAGAGATGAATCCTATGATGAATTACCAGAAAATCACACACACCTAGCATGGCATCGATAATCACACTCACTAACCCTAGGATATCGAGTCCCCTGCATTTCACGTATCGTGGGTCCACTTAGCTTTTTTGTGAGTCGTGTGTCGTGCCTAGCTGTGTGGTGTGCTTCTACTTTGTGATTCACTTTATATGCCTGTCCAGGAATGACCCCTAGATTATCATGTTTCGATATAAATATGCGGTACTTATTTCTACTGTCTGCTTCTTTTGCATGCTATATATATCGTACGCTTCATTTCGCATGTGTCGGGATTCCACAATTAAGGACTAGGATAACCCACTTAGCCCATGCTCTAATTAGCGAGAATAGTTTCCTTTGCCCAAGTGTTTAGATTCCGATTTCCTTTTTGTTTTACTTGGTGCAAATCCCCTCGTCGTGTACCGTTCTCCCACTTGGGAGAGTACACATGTATATACCCCAATATCCAAAAAACAAAATCCAAAAAAAGAGAAAAGAAGAGAAAAACCCAAAAAGAAGAGAAAAGAAAAGAAAGAGAAAAATTTGTATAGCCAAAAGTCCAAAAAAAAATACAAATGCCCAAAAACCAAAAAATTCCCGTGTGAATATTTTCCTACTTGCCGAGAATAAAGGGAAGGCGAGAATTTGCACCGAGTGTTCTTCTCCACATCATCTCAACCCCCATCGGTTTCGAAAACACTTGGCTTAGGAACTTTTTAGCTATTATCTAGGCTTTAGTGAGGTGATTTCCTTAACCCTAGTTGTGGAGTCCCCGACGCATGATATGTTTCGATTCTCTCTATTCTCATGCATGCTTGAACTATATATTCGCCGCTTTATTCAATTCGAATCGATATTTGGGTAGTTTCCTGGATTTGTGTATATCAAGCTTTATTGCACATCGTAGATAGTGGCACCGACTGCTAGCGCACGACCACACTCACTCGCGCTTCACCGCGTGGGCCCACGGCACTTGTCTGGACTGGTACTCCTTGGTTTAGTGATGTGATTTGGCGTTTGCTTGCTTGGTGTGTCGTTTTTGATTTTGTTGGCCCTGACGGGCGATCTAGGATATAGAGTTTTCTTTTTATCTCTTTCCCTCTATTTTTCCCCTCCGAGCTCCTACTTTCACTCGTTTTCCTCGAGGACGAGGAAGAGTTCAGCTTGGGGGATTTTGACGTGCGTTTATATTTCATATATTTACGCACGTTTTCTTCCGTGTTCTTCCGTATTTTACCGCCGTCTTTTACTCGTTTTCTCGTGTTTTCTCGTGTTTTCTTGTTTTCTTTCACTTTTCCGTGTTTTCCGTGTTTTGTAGGAGTTTGCTGGCATTTGGGGCGTAAAACGATGATATCATGTGTCCCCGGAGCAACGGGAGGAGTCACGCATGATCCAGGGGGTCAAACAACGAAGATTGCATCTTTTAGCCCCTCACCCGGTCGGTTGGTTATCTCCAACCGATCGGGTGATGCACACGTGCACCACCCGGACGCAGCTTGGAGCTCACGAGAAGTCACCCGGTCGGTTCAGTGACCGGGTCAAAAGCTCAAAGCCTCTGGAAATTCGAAGCTGATTTCCAACCGATCGGGTGACCTTCACCCGATCGGTTCACCTGTAGCTGAATTTCAACAGCCAAGACTCGAAGCTCCAACCGGTCTCCTCACCCGGTCCGCTCCAAGATCCAACTAGTCGGCACCAAGATCCAACCGACCGCACCAAGTTCTAACCGACCGGGTGAAACCCCCGCATTGCGCTGTGATTTTGTGAAGCGGCTCACCCGACCGGTTGACTTGTCAACCGATCGGGTGATGTCGTTTTCTATAAATAGAACCCTAGATTTCTCAGATTCGGGAGTTGGTTATTTTTTACTGTTTTCTTCATTTTGTGACGGCTGTAATTTTCCAGTTTTTGTAAGTTTTCGGATCTTTGTAAAAATTTAGTATTATCTTAATTGCTTTACTACCTTTGCATTCCTATTGTCTGATTATGATTTTGACGGTCCATTTTCATTTAGATCGCTTTTTAATGAATATTTGTGAGTAGTTCCCTAATCCGGGGTTTTGGCGGAAACCCCTTCGGGGGCTCTTCCCGTTGCGTCCATAGGGTTAGGAAATCGATAGGGATTAGGAATCTAACGGTTACGCGGGGTGTTTTATTGTCATCGGCGGGAAAAAGACCGCCTTTGACCATTGGGCCAAGGGGGAATAAACTTGGCGGTTGACTCCCTAGCCATAGCTCACACCCTTAGCGTAGACGCCGAATCCTAGCGCGCGGGAGCGGCAGGATGAGACGTTGGGAGTTATCGTTGCGAGCTTAGTGCTCCCGGAGTCGATCAGTGTTAATGGACACGGGAGTGCCCACTGATCGAACCCGGGAAGTCCGACGTATCGTCCTGGGCACCGACCGGACTATCGGGCACATGGGATACCGGTACCACTTTTAGAGGCAACGTCTCACCATTAGACCCTAATTCCGATCGCCATCCTACCCGTAGGCCGTATCGGCGAGAGTCGCTCGTTAGGGGCAGAAACCAAAGTCCCGGGTTTTATTTTCATATTGGCTATACCTTGCATTCCTTTACCGTGACAACCCATCATTCGATCCGGGCTAGCTCACCCATGGGGTGATTTTGGTCCTCTTTGACACAAGCACATCTTCGCCTCCCTGTGTTCGACCCCCAAGCCACACCACAACACCGTGCGCTTGCGGTTACAAATATCTAAACCTCCACCAGGTCCCCCGGCCATTTACGGCTCGCAAACCGGGGGCACGTCAACCCTCCATCCACTTTCATTCTCTTCTCTTCTTATTTTTATTTCTTATTTCCTTTTGTTTTCCTCCGGGCGTACCTAGTATTCGTCTTCCTCGAGGACGAGTAAGAGGTAAGCTTGGGGGATTTTGATGTGTCCATATTTTACACCTTTTTTATAGCATCATGACATCGCATTCCATGCCATTTTCATATCCAAATCCCATATTTCCCTACGGTATCACATTTCTGACATTATATTTGAGTTTCGTAGTATTTTATAAGTTTTCAGTGATTTTGGAGCGATTTGGGACCCGACCTAGGTATGGACACATCTGACACGCCCGTGAGCTCCTTGGCAAAGCTCTACAGGAGTTCGTCGTGTTTTGGGAGCCATGAGAGGAGTGGAGGAGAGAGCAGGAGGAGAGGAGGAGCTTCAGATGATGCAGGTGAAAGTTTCCCAGATGACTCGACCGAGCAGAGCAGCTGCTCGGTCTAGCTGATGCAAAGAAGAACAATGGGGCAGATATGCAGCCTGCTCGGACCGAGCACTCTTAGTGCTCGGTCGAGCAGCCTCTCATTCAGAAGCCCGACTAATCCTTGCACGACCCGAGCAACTTCTTCAGCGACCGGGTTAGCTCTCTGCTCGGACCGAGCAGAGCTGACTCAGCCCGTGCACACAGAGTAAAGATTTTGGAGGAGCGCGATTTCCTGTCGTGCTCGGTCGAGCAATTCAGCTACTCGGCCCGAGCAACTGACCGAGCAACGCACTGCTCGACCGAGTCGCCCACTCGATCGACGATGCTGAGACCATTTTTGGAAGGATCTTTGAGAGCGGATGTTGCACCATTTGGGGCGAGTGAAGTCTGGGAGCTGCCGGAACATCTGGGGGCGAATTCATTCTGAGTTAGTTTAGGTTTTTGGGAGCGAAGATTGGGAATGATTTTTTTGGTGAGATCTAGATTAATTTTGTAAAAGATTATTGGATCGAATATATTGGAGTTTATTTTCTATTTCTCGCGTTCTTGGAATCTGAGTTTTTCTTTGAGATCTATTCGTTGTAAGTTTCTAAATCTTTCTTCTATCAATTGCCATGATGATTTCTCTCCTAAAAATCGTATTTTTGTTCGTTAATATTGTCATGAGTGAGTAGTCTTTTCTAGGGTTGATGGGTTAGCCCTAGGATCCTAGGGAGAGGACGTAGATCTGGATCCCTATGTTGAATTAGGAATTTAGGGGAGTATTTCGGTCGATCCTACCAAATCCCTAGGATAACCCGTACTGAGATCATGCCCACGGTCTGTGGAATTGATGTGCTTAAGGGGTATCCTTAGGATTCGAATAGGGAAATCGGTGGATCCAACCAAGGCTCATGACCATGCCCGGCTCGTGCCTTGAGGCGATCCCCGACGAACTATATCGTTACGTTGACGGGTACCGCCATTGTGTCAACGAGAGCCTCCGAAATATCTCACAATTCTAACCCACGAGAGTGGTATGAATTGGAAGATTAATCCCCTAACCCTAATGCAACGTAAGGATTCTATTCCAACGTCGATCCCCGACGATCTTAGCGGTGATCCCTAACACCCTAGTCCCTTTTTATTATTAAATCAACAACACAACAACCAATTCTCTCAAACCGATAGCTATCTCATTTTGAGATATAGAAGTAAACTGAGAACCCAAATACACTGTCACTGTCCCTGTGGGATTCGATATCTTTTATACTACAACTTGACACCGTCCGCTTGCGGATAGAGCCCGGAATTGACACCTAGGGACCATACCACGCCTGGCGATCTTGACACTGCCGGGTGGAATCTAGGTGTAGGTTTTGGGTGCGTCAGCCGTCGTCCATGGTTGATCGTTGAAGTCCTCCTAATTGTTGACGAGTTCGACTAGATGGTCTTACTCGGGCTCTTTGTGTTTAGTGGAGCCGACGTGGAGCTTTGGGACAGTCTTTGGCTCCATTGCGCTTGCCCAATCCCCTGCAGAGTCTAGAACTTGATCATTTGATATAGGAGTGAGGGGAGAGCTTCAATGGCGGTCATGTATGGCTGCCCTATGATGCCATTGTATGCTGATGGGATGTCGATGACAACGAACTGCGCCATCCGAGTGACGATTCTCGGCACTTCCCCCAAAGACATCGACATGGTGATAACTCCGACGATGGGAACCGAATGGCCAGTGAAGCTGACAATCGGACCCATACACGGCCTCAGACCTGCTTGCCTCAGTCCCATCTTCTTGATCGTCAACATAAAAAGAATGTCGCATGAGCTCCCGGTGTCGATCAAGAGATGGCTGACTATGGCTGTTCCAATTTGGGCCTCAATGACGATAGATTCATCATGTGTAGATCGACCCCCTCCAGGTCGTCGTCCAAGAATGAGATGGGGGGACGGGCTACTCTCCTCCACTTCGCTTCGTCGCCCACGCCCGCAGTCATCATTTTTCAAGCGTACGCCTTTCTGGCCGATGACGACGTGCCACCTGAGGATGGACCATCGTATATAACATTTATTTGCATAGCCACTCTAGGCTGGTGAGAGGCATCTTGCTCAGCATTCGGGGGCTGGTTCGGCTGCTGCCCTCCTGGGGGTGCTCTTTCATCTCGAACCGATCTCCCCCTCTCGACGAATCCTTGGAGATGGCCTTCCTGATTCAGCCGCTCGATATCCCTCTTCAGCATCGATGTGCGATTTCTTCATCCACCCGTATTTGTTCAGCGGTGGCCTCTGCCTCTTTGTCAAGCTACCTCGGTTGGACAACATCTTCTTCTTCGAGGCGCCTCTGAGAGTGGCCTCTATCTCCGCATCGAGATGTCTCTGCTGGGCCTCTATCTCTTCGTTGATCCCCCTCTATCGGGCGGCTGCTGCTTCTTCGATCTGGGGGTAAGGCTGTGCCTCACTTTCAAGGGTGTAGGGGGACAGTGGATGTCCCAGCCCCACGCACGCCCTAATCATTCATCATCTTCGTAAAAGCTTCAAAGCCTTGGTGAATAGCACGAGCCGAGGTATGAATAGCCTCAGCCGTCCCCTCAGGGGGTACATCTGCCAGGGAAGTCCCTCCAAGAGGATGTGGCTCGTCCTCCATGGGATGTTTGCCACGGTTAGGACTAGGATTGAACTGTATGGGATTAGACATTGGTGTGACCCTAAGTTCCCACAGACTGCGCCAATTATTACGGGGTAAAATCTGCTCACAATGAGTTTGTATTGATGTGGGGAACCAAGGGCACGATGGTTGCAAGTTTGGGGTGGAAGACGAGGCTAATCTCGATTTGAGGACGCTTGGAAGATGAGAATCTCAAGGTCGCCCGTCAATCGGAGTAGGTCGCCCGCTAGTTGGTGAAGGTCGCTCGTTGTCTGGCGAAGGTTGTCACAGATCGCTCGTCTGCTTGTAGCTAGGGTGAACTTCCTGTAAGAAGAGCAACTAGTCAGAAAGGCTGGGCCGGCTGTAAGCCTGCAGCCCCTCCGATGCTTAAGTCAGCTGGTGACTGTTTGGAGAATGTCGAACATGAAGGGCGATCTTAGAGGCAGATCGCGCTTGCGTGGCGAACTAGTGTGGAAGGCACGAATATGTGGAGGATATTCAACCTTGAATATAAGTAGATGTGTTAGGAGTTTCTTCCAAATTAATCAACCAACCAATCTCCCTCTCGCTTGGAGGAGAGGGGGTAATTATAGGCTGCTGGAGTCGGTGGCTTTCGCTGAGCTGGCGGTGTCAGGATGTCAGGGATTCGGCCATTGATGTCAGGGTCGAACGTGTCAGGCATACTTTTGTCAGGCCGTCAGAGCCCTAAATGTCAAGTGTGCTTTTATTAGGCTGTCTGGTGGTGAAACGGATAGGCGTGCTTTCGGCAGGCTGTCAGGTGGCGAAGCGATCAGGTGCACTTTTGTCAGACTTTGTCTGTAGTGCAACTGGCAGTGAAGCGGGTCGCCTCCCTCCTTGGGCGGACTGTTTCAAGGTGGAGAGATAGGCGAGCTGCTTCTGGGCGAGCTACTCTGGGGCCAGCAAGCATAGAACATGTGCAATCAGCCGGAGGGCTCTCTTCTCTGATTCGGATGACGAACTTGCCCCTCTGCTTGGGCGAGCTTCCCTGAGACTCGACGAACTAGGTTTCATTGTGGAGATTCGGTGGGCCATGACTTGAGCTTTGACCAAGCGGGCCTAGATCGACTGGGTCGATCTTGAGGTCGTAACATGTGCCATTTAAAAACTCTCCCTTCATCGCTCACAACCTCATCCGCCCGATGCAACACCTCCTCTTTATCTTCTTCTCTTCTTCTTTTTCATTTTCATTCATTTCATCAAATCTATCATATTCATCAATTTAATAAGTTTCATAAACCATAAATCTAACATACTGTTCCTCGACCGCGTTGTATAGACGAGTCATCGCAAATGAAGTTGCGTTATAGTATTTATAGAATGTCGAACTCGAGGGAGGCGATCGTCTAACACTTAGCTTTTTGTGGAAGGAGGAGAATGTGTAGTCGGGGTTGTCACGTTGGAATTGGTTGGTTGGTTGTGAGAAGTGGAATTAACTAAATGTTAAACGTATAAGGCATTCAGGATTCCCCACTAGGTCCTTCGGTAATGGATTTCAGATCAATTGGTCCTCCGTCAAACAATGGATTTAAGTAGGAGTGTCACGTCCGGAGATGGAAATGAGCATTAAACTTCCGTCTCACGCTCATCTAACGCATCCCTATACGGAGCCTTGCTCCCGCAACCGGCTTCATACGGGAATGCATGCATTATGCTCGACACTTGGTCCCGCCTTGTAATCCGTATGCACTCGCGTGCTCTACAGAATGCGATGCCATCATATGGTTGGTTCTAGCGATCGGGCTACTTCCGTAGTCATCGGCTAGCGGATTGAGGATTAGTGGTTGTGTCATGCCCCGTTCCCCAAAATACCTGGCATTTAAATTTTTTTCCAAGTATCCTAAAGAGTGAGGGTGATGAGAGAGGAAAAGAGAGAGAAAGAAGAAACTGAATAAGCAGGCCACTGCGCACATGGTGGGATAGTACAAGTGAAGCTCCACTATAATATCAAACAACTCATAATGACATAGAACAACAACAACAGATTTTATATAACAACTTTCATATATATATATATATATATATATATATATATATATATATATATATATATATATATATATATATATATATATATATATATATGAAAATTTTCAAATGAGAACATTTCGCACCGTGCGAAAAAGTTTTTATCTTTTTTTTGAAATTTTTTTTTCAAAAATTCTTTTTTCCACCCTCATTATATGTTGTTATACACCCCTCAAAAAATAATGGTTGAGAAATAATGTCATTTGGCCTTCGATCAAGCCATTTCATCAAATTCGCACGTTTTGAGACCGTTAAATTTGTAACGGGTGGATGTGTGCTCTAATACCCAACGGGTTCACCCATTATTTTCCCTGGGGTATATAATTGTATGGATTAAACATCAAAAAAAGAATTTTTGAAAAAAAAATTTCAAAAAAATAAAAAAAAAGTTTTCGCATGGCTTTTGCACGGGATTTTTCGCACCCGAAGATTGCCACACACACACAGATATATATATATATAAATATATAAATATATATATATATATATATATATATATATATATATATATATATATATATATATATATAACCCAGTTACATCATTTCACATACACCAACACTCTCCACCTCCCAAGACAACCAAATCACTCTACAAGCTACAGCTCACACCGAGTACTACCCCTGAAACCCAACTCCAAGTCACCTCCAACCAAGCTGACCCTGCTACCTGAAAAATGGGGAGGAGCACGCCAATGCGTGCCCCAGTAGGAACCAACTTGGATTTGGAACACCGTTCTAAGGCTATTAATCCACAAGACAAGGCAAGAGAAATAACACATGCAAACTAAGTAACGTAATGAAAAGTAAATAGCTAAGTAAAGGGATCATATCTGCGGGCCAATGTCGAGCTGCTGCAAGAAAAGGGTTAGCACGAATAATGATACACATATTCATGCAACCACAATTTAAAAGGAAAACCACAAGTGTCAGAAGCATAACACAGTGTCACCGGTGAAGCAAGTCAAGGAAAAAGGGAAGTACTGCCAGCAGAAGGAGTAACATGCCAAATTCTCATTTATTATTTTATAATTGAATTAATTGGAGCTTGGGTAAACTGTGATACCAGGACCTGGACTTCACCCCAAATTTGGGGTGAATATAGCACACGGCGCAGTGGACACGGGCACTGTACAACACCGGGCCTCTCAGCTCCCCCGTCCCTGGCAGGAGTGAGGCTCTCCACATAATAACACAACCTCCGTATGTCTCCTCCACTCCCGGTAAAGGCGAGTGGGTATAAATATCACATATCACATAATCATTTCCCCCAACTTCTTAGTCCAGGCCTCATATCCACAATTTACTCAAATCCCACCTAAAACCCGGGTTTTGCTAACTCACCCTCATTAGAGAGGACTGAGACATTCTAAAACCTCATTTAACATTATTTATAGCTCTGAAGAGGACACGTTGCATGGTTTCACATTCCACACTCATATCAACATGGGTCATGCACCGAAGTGCCATGCCCTCCATCGTAATCAAATCACATATCAAATGGGTCATGCACCCAAGTGTCAGGACCTTCAACATAGCCATTTCAATTCATCACTCATAACATATAAAACCGTGCTTTACATGACCCCATCATTTCTATTTCACAACACGTTTCATAACACATGTGTTTACAAGCCCATTTCTCATATTTTCAACTTTCATTTCATTGGGGCATTTTCACAAACACTTGGCAGGCGACATACCCGTGATCATTGTCACATCAAAAATTCAATATCCATTAGCATAACTAAACTATATTTCAAGTAACAACAATAATCATGCATCATAGAGGGGGAAACATGACACAATTCATACTACCACTTAAATGCTTCAGCTTGCAGGAAATATATAGACATTCATAAAACATGGCTCATATCACCAAATTGTAATCAGAATTTAGCAAACATACTGAAAGTTGTAGGTATGGTAGTAATAGATTTACAGATAAAATTTCAGGCAAAAATATTAATTAGGTGATTTATGGTGAATTATTTGGTGAAGTGTGTCAAATCTGTTTTTCAGACAGATTTCAGGGTCTGTATTGAAATCCAATTTTGGGCATGTTACAGCCAGAAATTCGAAATATAAGCACTCTGATGAAATTAGAGATAAACTTATTAACTTTTCAACGAGACCAAGAACATAAAATTCCATTGTGTGTGTAGGTGTTTAGGTCAATTTTGCTAAACTGTGTCAAGACTGAAAATCAAACAGACATGTTGTAAAGATGGAATTTTTGCTTCTAATTTCTGAATTGAACATATATCAAAATTTATATGATTTTGGGGTAGAACTTCATGATCTACAAGCACATATTTTTTTCGAAACCTAAATCAAGCTACAGTAACCAGGATTACAGAAACAACACAACTAAGTTTCAGGATTTCAAAGGGGTTGTTTTTATTAAGAATTTCAAGGGATACTTTGTGAAATTGAAGCATGGTTCATGAAATTTCACCATCCCTAATTCATATCAAGTAAAACATGCTATAAAAACATAATAACAAGATTCAATTTAATGAAATTCCAAATCCAAGAGGATTCCTACCTCAAAAGAACTCATTTCTTCTTCTCCTCTTTCTCATCATCATCTTCTTCCTCTTCATCTTCCTCTTCATCCTCCTCCTCTTCTTTTTTTTGGGACAACATAGAGGGGTAGGAGGGAGGAGCACGAAATTGGGGGTGGGAGTTGAGTGGGAGGAGAGGAGATAAGGATAAGGGAAGAAAAGAGAAGAAAAGAGAAGAAAAGAAAAGAAAAGGAGAGAAAAAGAGAGAGAAATCTAGAATAGGGTTTTCCATGACTTACCTGATACGCCATGTCATTTATTAAATGACCAAACTACCCCTCACTTATCCAAGTATTTACAAGTTTGCCATTACTTTATGTACACACCACTTCAGTATGTACGCACAACAGCTTTTGTCCAAATGACCGTTTTGCCCCTAACCTTTCTAAAAATTTACAGGGGTTACCATTGACCATTAACCTCTTTCACACTTGCATGGCTCTTCCTACACACATCCACGCACATCCATGCATGCATACATGCTTCACACACACATGTCTAACACATTCCTGTTGTTTTACACCCACGACGTCATTTGCACTTCTCCCGCATTCACATTTCGCATTCTCTTCCCTTAGCCATGTATTAGGCCTAATCCCCTTGCACCACGCCACATACATCGATATCTACGCTTATTTCATGTCCACGTATGAATCGTAGGTAGAAATACCACGTGTGTTCAGTAGAATACCCGTATAGTGCAAAATAGGGCATGACATCCTACCCACCTTAAAATAAAGTCCGTCATCGGACTTCCTAGGGTGTGAACCTTGCCGAGGTCAGCTAGGTATGATGGTCTTACTACCCATGAAGTACAAACAAGAATACGTATCTACACCACACTTATATACACTATATGCTTCTCTATCATCCATACACATCTGCATCGCACACATGTCACAAATACATCCTTTTACTCATCTAATAGCACATCCATATCACTATATGCATCATTACATACACATACATATATGTTCTTCACATAAATATCTAGGCACACATATTCGCACATTAGCATATACATCACATACTGCAAATAGGTCTCTATACGTATTATTACACGTATTTAGATCACTACTCATATCTATATCCATAGGACATCACACCATATCCATATCACGATACATAAGGTATTCATACATGGCATGCTTTCAGATACATCACAATACATTCAAGTATAAATGATTTATATTCTATCTCTTTATATATTTACATATACGTCTACATTCATGCACAGACACCCAGCAATACACATTAATCTACACACCATTGCTTGATAAACATGGTCACTATCACGATGTCACATCGTATGTACACCGGGTCCTTATACTCCCAATACTTAGTCACATGGGCTCACTCACATTCATAGGCACATAAATACCTATATACACACAATATTTAGTCACATCCATACATATATTCACGTGCACGTATTAACGCATGCATGATCAAGTCACATAAGGTTCACAATCATAACTATAAATAAATATACACATAACCTCACATCCATAGCAGTGCACCTACTACCTCACACAGATATGCACATATACCACACACAATACACACAAGAGTGCACAAACATAACACATCCCCTGCCACATGCTATATATATAACTACCTTTGCACATCCTACGCACATACTGCCATGATAGTCAAATAATTATAAATATCCATATACACTCCACACACGCGTATACATATGCAAACAATCACACACATCTCAATACCTACATACCAAACAGTTTCGTTCACTTATATTCATCATATATATATATATATATATATATATATATATATATATATATATATATATATATATATATATATATATATATATATATATATATATAAGTGAACGGCGATGAGTGACACACGGAGAGGAGCGATCGGCGATCCCGGCGGATCATCAACGGCGACGGCTTTTCGAGTCCAGGGAAACATCCAAGGCGGCAGCGATTCCAGAGAAACACTCAAGGCGACGGCTATCAATGGCTATTCGGTGGCGACTATCCAGGGCTCTACGGTTGCGGGTTTACAGTGCGGCGGCATTAGGGGAGGATCTTCTTCGGCGACTACCCATGGCACGTCGGCTGTCCATGGCACTGGCGATTTGGGCGTTGGACTTGCCAACGCTTCTGATTCAAGATCTGGGCTTCCGCCCGTGGATGAGGGTTGGCAAACCGTTACTAGGAGGCGCAACGTCAAGCCTTCTCCGTTACTAGGAGGCGCAACGTCAAGCCTTCTGCTCGTGAGGGGACTTATCGGCCACGGCGTTCTTCATCAAGGTATCCTCTTGGGGGTCCCAATTCAGGTAATTCTTATCGCGGGCGAGGGGGCATGCGATCTGAGAAGGGGGTTGCTAAGGCTGCCGCTTCTGTTGGAGGCAGGGTGTTCGACGTAATGCCAAAGAAGAACCCTGTTGCATTTTCTTTTGATCAATTAGCCCCCAAGCGCAGTTGGTCCGACATTTGCAGTGCAAAGCGTACTTACGACAATGCCATTGGCATGACTTTTGTTCCACCAAAGGTTCGACAGGATGGCTCCTGCGTTGCCTGTGTTCCTGACACTCTCTTGGCTAAGGGATCTGAGTACTGGAAATCCACTTTGGTTGGTTACGTTCTGGGTGATGCCCCTTTGTTCAGCCAGATGCAGGCGTGGGTGGAACGGTTATGGAAGCCCAGTAAGAGAGTGCAATTATTCAGCAAGGAAAACGGCTTTTTCTACTTCCGATTTGAGTCTGGGGAGGAATGTGAGAGGATCCTACAAGGTGGTCTGTGGCTGTTTGATGGACGCTTGGTAGTGCTCAAACTTTGGTCCCCTTCCCTCCGACATGATTGAGACATCCTCACCTCTGTCCCAATCTGGGTGCAATTGCATGGGGTCCCTGTTAACATGTGGAATATGGACATCCTGAACATCCTTGCTTCAGTTGTGGGGAAGCCTTTATGTCTAGACCGTGCTACAGCAAGGTTGGAAAGAATAACTTATGCTAGATGCTTGATTGAGATTGATGCTAATACGGAGCTGCCTAAACAGATTGAGGTTGAACTAGATGATGGCTCAATTTTGCCTATTGAGACCATATTTGAAGCTGAGCCGCCTCGCTGCAATAGATGTCTTTGCTTTGGCCACTCTATATTGCAGTGCCCTTTTCAAGATAAGGGAAAGAAGATTGATATATCTAATCTTTTGAATCCAGCGGTTCCTGGCAATTCATCTGATCCTAATGCGGGCCCTTCTACGATAACGGCCCTAGAGCAACCGCTAGCTGCGGGAGAGACACTTCCGCCTCCTGTTTTGCAGCCAGTCAAGGCCGCGATGCCTGAGGTTAACACAATGAAGACAGGACCACCCCATGAAGGTAATGTTTCCCCGCTGCGCAACAACCTACTAAGTCTGTTAAATTCCCTCAAATTCATTCACAATCTGCGGCATAGATGTAACCCTGAGTTGGCTTTGTCTACATTGGGTCCGGTCCCTGCCACCATCAACAAATTGCCTCCTGAGTTGAATGATAATGTCGCCGAGATGGGGCCTATGCTGAAAGATAATGAATCTTGCCCATCAAATGAGGGGGTGGATCACATTATATCTGTCCCTGATCAACTTGCCAATACTCCTGATGCCTGTAACCTGCCACATGACCCCTTATATGATAATCCTGAGTGGGCAGCAGAACTCAGGGATTTATTGAATGCTGGCGACTCCATCAAGCAGCGGAAGCAAAATTCTTCTCTCTTGGGTACTGCTACCCATAGAAGCTCCAGGCTAAAGTAGGAGAGGTTATCTCCAATCTCCTAAACCTTTTTCATACATCATCTTATGACTATGTTAATTTGGAATATACGGGGATTGAACAACTATGTGAGGTGTAGGGATCTTCGGGATAGGATTAAAAAACTTGATCCTACAATTTTAGTTCTTTTAGAGACTAAATTAAATGCTTTAAGTGTCAGCTCCAAATCTTGCTTTCCAAAGCAATGGATTTCTATTCATAATTTCCACCAACATGGAGGAGGCCGAATCCTAATTGGCTATGACCCGACTGTATGGCAGTTGAAAGTTATTTCTGCTTTAATGCAACATATCACTGTCCAGTGTATCAATACGGGGGGTCTGAAGTTTTATTTTACATCGGTTTACGGTAGTAACCATTCTGTTGAAAGGAAACTTTTATGGGAGCATCTCAAAATTGATGCGGCTTTCATAGGGAAAGATGCTTGGATTATGGGAGGTGACTTCAATTGTATTCTATACGCCAAAGATAAATTTGGCGGCCGCAGGGTGGATCCCAGCAAGCTCATTGATTTCAACTCTTGCCTTTCTGATTGTGGCCTTCAGAATCTCAAGAGTACCGGGAATAGAATGAGCTGGTGCAATAAACGTTTGGGGCAGCGACGTATTGCAGGTCAGCTGGACATGGTGTTGAATAATGATGCGTGGCTTAGCTTACTCCCTGACTCTTTTTTCAGCTATTTGGATCCACAAACCAGTGATCATTCTCCTATGTTTATCAAGTTGCATCCTCAGGTATTTTTTGGCCCCAAGCCATTCAAATTTTACAATCATTGGATAAGTTTGCCAGGTTATTATGATTTAATTGATTCTAGTTGGAGTCAAAACATTCGTGGGACGCGTATGTTCTGCCTAATCAGTAAACTAAGGAGAGCTAAATCTGAACTCAGAAACTGGGCTAGGGAGCATCAGGCAACTAACACTATTTCTTAGTACCATTCCCAGCTTGAAGCTGTGAGGAATTTGAATAATTTACACTCCTCTTTGGAGCTTCAGGAAAGAGATCGAAAATTAGCTGCTGATCTGGCCACACAATTGGGTTTGGAAGAGGAGATGTACCGTCAAAGGAGTAGGCAGGATTGGCTAGATCTGGGTGATAAAAATACTAGATTCTTTTACAATGCTATGAAATCGAGGCAGGGACGCAATAACCTTTGTCATCTCGTGGATGCCAATGGAGTACAATGCAAAACATATGAGGAAATCAAAGCTGAGGCTGCTACATTCTATGAATGCTTATACAAACAAAGCAGCTACTGGAATGTCTTTCCTAATCTTGTTCCTAAGAAGAAGGTAAAATGTCAGACTGCCTTGTGGCTTGAAAGGAGTGTTACTGCTGAGGAGATTAAAGATGTGGTTTTCCAGGTTGGGGCTTCCAAAGCACCTGGGCCGGATGGGTTTAATGGCTTTTTCTTCCAGCATAATTGGAACCTAATTGGGGCTGATGTGATAGGGGCAGTGCAATTTTTCTTCAAATCTGGTTCCTTATTGAGACATGTGAATCACACATTTTTAACTCTGGTCCCAAAAGGTACTAATGCCACATCTATGGGAGATTACAGGCCTATTTCTTGCTGTAATGTTCTTTATAAGATCATCAGCAAGATTCTATGCAACAGACTCCAAAGCTTCATTCATGACCTTATCTCCCCCAATCAATCTGCTTTCCTCCAGGGGAGATTGATTTCTGACTGTGCACTTCTAGCCCATGAACAAATACGAGATTTCAGCAATCCTATGGGGGCAGAGCTTGCCTGAAACTTGATCTCAGAAAGGCCTTTGACAGTGTGAACAGAGAGTTCGTGTATTTCATCCTACACCAGATGGGTTTTGGATGCAAGTTCATTGGTTGGATAAGAGAATGTATTTCCACGCCCACCTACTCTGTCATGGTGAATGGCTCTCCAGTGGGATTTTTTGGAGGAAATAGAGGGCCGAGGCAGGATGACCCACTTTCTCCCTACCTTTTTGTCATCATTATGGAGTGCTTCACCCTATTGCTTGCTAAGGCGCTCGCTAGAGGAAGCATTCAACCTATGAGAAGGGCTGGATCAATTTCTCACCTACTTTTTACTAATGACTTATTGGTCTTTTGTCGGGCCAACCAGAGATCTTTTAATGGTCTTAAGACCCTTCTTGAGGATTTTCGAAATTTCACAGGTCTGGAAATCAACTGGGATAAGAGCATATCTATGTTTAGTAAGGGTGTGAGGAACCCTGGGGATTTGGCAGACTTCTTGGGAGCTAAACAGGCAAGCACGATCACCTCTTATTTGGGTCTTCCATTGGTCTTCCAAGTACCCCAAAGCACAGATGTACAACCGGCTAATTGATTGATGCAGGAAACGACTGAGTGGTTGGACTTCTACATCTTTATCTCTAGCTGGTCGCATTGAACTGGTGCGAACTGTAGTTTATGGCATGATAAATTATTGGCTCCAGGTGTATAGATTCCCTAGTTCTGTGCTTCGTACTCTCACATCTATATGCAGGAAATTTATTTGGGGGAATTCTAAGGCTTGGTCCTGGAGTGATTCCTGCAGGCCTAAGGAGGAGGGAGGGGTTGGATTAAGACTATTGACTGACCTGAATCTGGCATCAGGAATCAAGCTTACTTGGAGATTACTACAATCTAAAGGGCTATGGGCTAATTTCATGCACAGGAAATATAAGGACTCGGCTCGATTCTTTGAGGCGGGGAAAGCGGCCACTCAATCTGGTACATGGAAGTTTCTACTTCACTGCAGACATCTATCACAGAGTATAATCAAAAGAAAGGTCGGAGATGGGAGAGACACTCTTTTTTGGCATGATAATTGGCTCCCGTGTGGACCCCTCAAAAATATATATAATATCCCTGATGGTGCAAGTGGTAAGCGAGTCTCTGATTATTGGAATGGAACTCATTGGTTTGATAATCAGGATATTAGAATGCTCCATCCGCTGCTTATACAACACTCTCTAACAGCGGGAACAGACTCCTGGGAATGGAAGGGTGGTTCGGCTTACAAGTTCAGGGAGGCATGGGATTTGGTCCGCATGAAGTCTGGTACATTTCCCTTCTGCAAACTCGTGTGGTACAGTAAATCTATCCCTAAATATTCTATAACTTTGCTGAGAGCATTGCGAAACAAGCTGCTCACTAAAGATCGCCTGGAGAAGTGGTGCTCTTTATCGTCCAGTTATTGTGAGCTTTGCACAGATGATAAGCCTGAAACATTGATCACGTGTTTTGATGATAAGCCTGAAACAATTGATCACGTGGTTTTCAACTGCACATACTCAAATTATGTTTTGCAAGGGTCTTTATTAAAGCTTAACTGCACAAGGCCGGCTGTGTTCTCTATCAAGGACATCGGCTCCTTCTTCATGACAAACTTCAGCAAAAAAGGATCTCTTGGGAAGCTTGGGAAAACTGTCCTTGCAGCGATGGTCTGGCATCTATGGCGCGAACACAACAGGCGAGTGTTTGAAAATAGGATGAAGTCCAAAATCGTCCTATTTGATGAGATGGCGGAAGATGTACGCATCATTTTACGGAATATAGGTGATGTGGATGAGGAAGCTGCAACTGCCTGGGATAACTGGGATATTCGAGATACTGGTTGATTTGCTATTGTAACTCATTTTTCTGGGATGTATGGTGGTGTGTTAATGTTGTATCTCTTGGTTCTGCGCATGAATTTTGGACTTTTTGATATAGGGTGACGACGCTTGTGCCCTCTCCCCTATTCATTTAGTCTGGCATTCTACGCTCAGGCCACATTGTAACTTTCTGTTCATATTTAATATAGAGCTAACTTACCTTGCAATATATATATATATATATATATATATATATATATATATATATATATATATACACCTATGTTTCATACTCATCACATTCATACCCACGCTGCATATGACTTTATATACACACATGATCTAGTACAGACCTACACATACATGCATACACATAGGGATACGCTTCTCCCAGGTACACATAGAGAGGCAACCATGTCGGAAAGATTCACAGATAAACAAATAAGGATATATATAAGTATATATTTATTCAACCAATATATACACAACCATATATTGCCTCTACTGCACACTGCACATGCATGAACACATCCCTACACTCCATTGTAACACGTATAATAAAAATCCATACAACCATAATACATATTCGCATATACACATCAACCAATACACTACACGGATACTCT
This sequence comes from Scilla litardierei, assembly GCA_030789695.1. Classification (NCBI taxonomy): domain Eukaryota; kingdom Viridiplantae; phylum Streptophyta; class Magnoliopsida; order Asparagales; family Asparagaceae; genus Scilla; species Scilla litardierei. The sequence goes on along the minus strand of CM061133.1, from coordinate 285,114,848 downwards.
ATATGACCCAATTATATGTACATACGCATTATGTACACGAAGAGATATACATGTCAATTCCATATTTAGATATCTAAGCCTACACATAGCCAAATACACGTTTGCTCATACACACCAGATTATCATTCTAATAGTAGGGATGCACACAAACATGCATATATATATATATATATATATATATATATATATATATATATATATATATATATATATATATATATATATATATATATAAAAGGACCAAAACACCATGCACACACATTACCATGTATGAGCGCACACACCCATTCAGACTTAGTATACATATCCTGCTATTACACACCATACAATCAAGCTACTCAAACTATACTAGCAGGTAGTCGGTAGCTACTGATACCACTATATACCTAACATTCAATATGTCCACACTTTACTAACATACTAGTATACACACAAATAACTGTATTTCAACATTCGTACACATTCAGTAGATAGTCACACTCCATATACGTGTACATTCATATACTGATACATGCATATCAGAATACGGATCATTCACATACATATACATATAACCACTCATAAGACATTATATATGAAAACATAAAAAACGGGGGATTGGTTGAGAAAATGGGATTCAATAGAGAGAGGATAGGGCATAAGCACCGTCACTCCCTACTATCATCTCCCGTTTCCGGGCCAAACCCCCTAGGATCCAAAACAAACATACAAAAACTCTCATAATGGTTATTAGCCCATATCTCTAAAATCCCAATTTGTTAACGCTTCAGCCGCATCCACATCGTCAAGATCCTGGTCTTTTAAAGCAATCCTGATATCAGAAGCGATGTCCTCAAACACCTGGGTTTTACAGAGCACCTGGTGTTCTCAAAAACTCTCCTATTCCTCTCCCTCCATGAGTGCCAGACAATTGCAGATAGAACGGTTTTTGCTAGGAGACTAAGGAGACTTTTGGACCCAAAGTGCAGTAGGAAATAATCTCCAACACTCTCCCAATCCGCCTGACGGGGTCCACGCACGCCCAGCTTTATGTTTTTGTATATTTATGACTATACATAAATAAAGATTACACTTACCTTTAAAAAAAATATATATGGGGTTAATGGAGGAGTGCTGATAGCGCTGGAAATTTTTCTAGCTCTGTCAGCGATCTGGGCAACCTCCAGAATTTTTTTTAAATTTTTTTTCACAGTAGTTAGATAAACTTGTTAGGAAGCTCTCCACAAATTTTCATGTCGATCCGACACCGTTTGAGCCTCCGTTTATCGATTTCAAAAACGTTGCGTAAAACTGTCCAGATTTTGCGCAACATTTTTGAAATCAATGAACGGAGGCTCAAACGGTGTCGGATCGACTTGAAAATTTGTGGGGAGCTTCCTAATAAGTTTATCTAACTACTGCAAAAAAAATTTAAAAACATAACTGTAGGTTGCCCAGATCGCTGACAGCGCTGGAAGATTTCCAGCGCTGTCAGCACTCCTCCATTTTTCACTATATATATATATATATATATATATATATATATATATATAGGGTTCGACTAACTTGGAGATTTCTTACTTCCAAATGGTTTTGGGCATTGCATATGAGGAGGCATCATGAGTCTGATGCCAAGGAATTTTTCAGTACCCGGCCTACACCTACCCAATCAGGTACATTGAAATATATGCTCAGACACCGAAGCTTTTTCAGAACTTAATCAAGCGTACTATTGGAGATGGAACAACCACTTTGTTCTGGTTTGACAACTGGCACCCCAAAGGACCACTGTATCGTCTCCACAACCCACCGCCTGGGGCTGATAGCATCAATGTATGTGATTATTGGAATTTGGGAAGATGTCGTAATATTCCAGAGATTCAACCTTTAATCCCGGACTTGCAGCATATATCCCTCGGCCAGCAAAGTGATCACTGGAAATGGACAATTGGAACGGACTGCACTTTCCGCACAGCATGGGAGGGCACCCATGAGCTGAAGCCTTCATTCCCATACCATGCACTTGTTTGGTACCGCAAACACGTGCCGAAAATGTCTCTATCTCTCATGCGTGCTCTACAAGGTAAGCTGCCAACTAGGGATGTTCTCTTCAAGTGGGGGATTCTCTCAGATCAGAGATGTGTACTTTGTGAGGATGAAGTCCAGGAAAGTATATCTCACCTATTCTTTGAGTGTGAGTACTCGCACTATATTCTAGCTAGATGCCTACTCAAACTAGGGTATACGGGGAACGTCCCTTCCGATCTTTCTAGTGTGTGTGACTTGATCTTATCAAGATATAGAAAATCAGACCCGGTGGGGGTGCTGGTTAAATCAGCGCTAGCGTCCATGGTATGGCATATTTGGAAACAACGAAATAAACGAATTTTCGAGTCCAAATCATTGGGAAATACATTACTGTTCGAAGACATTGTTGCGCATGTCACTATCTCTCTACGTGACCTGGATCTGTCAGAGGCTTCAGATATGACGCCTTTCTCAAACTGGGGGTTTTTGGATACTGGCTAATTTGTATAGACATCTGGTTAATTAGATCTTTTTATATTTGACTTTGGAACACTACCTAGACATAGTCGATATTAGTCTGTATAGGGTGACGGCACTTGTGCCCTCTCCCCTCTCTCTCTCCTATCAACTGGTACTATGTAGTGATCCCATCTTTTGTACATTATTTTTTGGATATTAATAAATAATGCTGATTACTCGTCATATATATATATATATATATATATATATATATATATATATATATATATATATATATATATATATATATATATATATATATATTCTGAATACAAGCATTCATGCGACGTATATGTTTCAATTATCCAAGTACAACAACTGCAGTTATATACAGAATTCTCATTATTACATATGTATACACTGATACCAACAAATATACCTCTATAGTATACTATGCTGTAGGGAGTTCATCCTCTGACCTCCTAAGCTAGGCGTTTAAGGGTGGATCACTTAAGGCTCTAAGGTCACTATCCACCTTAGGGCTGATGTATCCCAATCACATACTGAAGCGTTACATGTACTATCCTTACACACATCACAGTGCGGTGACCTGCATGGGCCGCCAAAAACTGTCACGCCCCGTTCCCCAGAATACCTGGCATTTAAATTTTTTTTCCAAGTATCCTTAAGAGTGAGGGTGATGAGAGAGGAAAAGAGAGAGAAAGAAGAAACTGAATAAGCAGGCCACTGCGCACATGCCGGGATAGTACAAGTGAAGCTCCACTATAATATCAAACAACTCATAATGACATAGAACAACAATAACACATTTTATATAACAACTTTCATTTATATATATAACACAGTTACATCATTTCACATACACCAACACTCTCCACCTCCCAAGATAACCAAATCACTCTACAAGCTACAGCTCACACCTAGTACTACCTCTGAAACCCAACTCCAAGTCACCTCCAACCAAGCTGACCCTGCTACCTGAAAAATGGGGAGGAGCACGTCAATGCGTGCCCCATTAGGAACCAACTTTGATTTGGAACACCGTTCTAAGGTTATTAATCCACAAGACAAGGCAAGAGAAATAAGGCATGCAAACTAAGTAAGGTAATGAAAAGTAAATAGCTAAGTAAAGGGATCATACCTGCGGTCCAATGTCGAGCTGCTGCAAGAAAAGGGTTAGCACGAACAATGATACAAATATTCATGCAACCACAATTTAAAAGGAAAATCACAAGTGTCAGAAGCATAACACAGTGTCACCGGTGAAACAAGTCAAGGAAAAAGGGAAGTACTGCCAGCAGAAGGAGTAACATGCCAGATTCTCATTTTATTATTTTATAATTGAATTAATTGGAGCTTGGGTAAACTGTGTGACACCAGGACCTGGACTTCACCCCAAATTTGGGGTGAATATAGCACACGTCACAGTGAACACGTGCACTGTACAACACCGGGCCTCTTAGCTCCCCCGTCCCTGGCAGGAGTGAGGCTCTCCACATAATAACACAACCTCCACTCCACTCCCGGTAAAGGCGAGTGGGTATAAATATCACATATCACATAATCATTTTCCCCAACTTCTTAGTCCAAGCCTCATATCCACAATTTACTTAAATCCCACCTAAAACCCGGGTTTTCCTAACTCACCCTCGTTAGAGAGAACTGAGACATTCTAAAACCTCATTTAACATTATTTATAGCTCTGAAGGGGACACGTTGTATGATTTCACATTCCACACTTGTATCAACATGGGTCACGCACCGAAGTGCCATGCCCTCAATCGTAATCAAATCACATATCAAATGGGTCATGCACCCAAGTGTCATGCCCTTCAACATAGCCATTTCAATTCATCACTCATAACATATGAAACCATGCTTTACATGACCCCATCATTTCTATTTCACAACACGTTTCATAACACGTGTGTTTACAAGCTCATTTCTCATATTTTCAACTTTCATTTCCTTGGGGCATTTTCACAAACACTTGGCAGGCGACATACCCGTGATCATTGTCACATCAAAAATTCAATATCCATTAGCATAACTAAACTATCTTCCAAGTAACATCAATAATCATGCATCATAGAGGGGGAAACATGGCACAATTTATACTACCACTTAAATGCTTCAGCTTGCAGGAAATATATAGTGCAAAATAAGGCATGACAGGTTGCCCCGGCTCTAGAGTCACCCTTATGAGCGCAAGCCCCGAAAAACAGCCAAGCCCAAATCGGATTCGTGGGGATTCTCCCTAGGATATGGAGTCGTTTTCGCGGTCCTCCAATCCTAAGGCTAATCCCCAACACCCTTGTTATAACCACTATAGGGAGGTCATAGATTCATCCAACGGAGGTCTAACCTAACATCCAATCCATAAGCTCCTAAGGATCCTCCCTAAGCCCTAGATACCCACTATTCTAGCATGGCTATGGCTACAAAGGTGAGAGCAATAGAGAATAACATAATTACTTGGGCAAACATCATGAAATTAATATCAATGCGAAGAGGGAGCAATATAGAAAGACATATCAAAAAATCAAAGAGAAAGGAATAGCTACCAAGATTTAGATTGCAAAATAAGATCCGAAGAAAAAGAGCCTCTCCAATATCTCTAAGGTTTTTCAGCGGTAAAATAAGCTTAACATAATCCAAAAACTGTTTGGTTTATATACAAAACCCATAAGTTTCGGGTTTTACCGCAAAACCAACCCAAAACCCAATAAGAAAGGCAAAACATGAAGTTTGTCGACATAGCGCTCGGTCGATCGAGGGGATCGCTCGACCGAGCGCTTCGTTGTGGAGCGCCCTCTTGGAAGCTTGAGAGGGGGATCGCTCGGTCGAGCGGGGAATCCGCTCGGTCGAGCGCCATCTTCGGGAATTAATGTTACTCGGTTGAATATGAGTCCGCTCGCTCGAACGAGTGAATTAAGCGCCAGTTTAACAGAGAGCTACAATGCAAAAATAGGGGCTCAACTGACGATTGGTTCGGGCGAGCGACTTGGTCGCTTGGTCGAGCGGGTCGAGTCGCTCACCATGTAATAACACTGGCTACGAGGAAAATACTAGAAGGGGGGTTGAATAGTGTGTATAAAATTTACATGATAGTAATACAAATTTAAATTCCTAAACAACAATAAATGCGGAAGTCTAAATAAACCCAAATTGAAACAATGCTAACACAAAGTATGTTTCAAGGATTTGGATTACCCAAGTAAACTCCCGACTTGTTCCCGGTAATCCTACGTCCCTTCCTTTCGGATACCACCGGATACTCAAGTTAGAACCCTAACTTGAGATTTCCTTTAAACCCACTTGTAGCAACCCTATGAGTGAAATCAAAACACAATCGATGTCCTTGACTTCTACAACTTGGGAGCAAGCAAACCACTCTCATAAACCGAGAGTTAAACTAATATTGAAAGATATGAAATAATGAAATAACAACACTTACAATCACCTATGCCTTGATGTGGAACTTGAAGGAGCAAGTGTGTTGTGTGTTGAAGTCTCTTCCAAACAGAGAGAAAAGCCCTTTCTCTTGTCACCACCAATTGCCTAGAGGATATCACTTTGATTCTAGGTTGGAAAGCAAGAGAGAATGAGATTGGAATTCTTGGGCTTTTGCATTTGAGACCTTTGAAAAACTTGAAGTTGAAAGCTAGGGGTTTTCAAGAGATGATCAAGAAGATGAGTAACCACTCAATGGAACAGTAGAAGCTCTCTTTATATGTTCCCCAAAACCCCCAAATAGAATCCGCAAAAACCCCTTTGAAATCCATGGAGAAAAAGCCAACGGATAGAATTTACACACTCGACAGTCGACTGGCGAAGAAAACACAGTCGACTACTGCACTGTGTCAGAGGGTAGGTGAGAATTCAAACAGTAACTTACCACGTAGGACAGTCGACTGATGAAGAAAAGACATGCGCATGTAAACCTAACAGGCAACTGTAAATCTTTTCATAGGTGACTGGCCGCAACATGGGTAAGCTGAGAAAACTCAGAAAGTTTTGGAAAGACACGACAGGCGACTGATGAGGAACAGACAGGCGCCTGTGCCATGGGCAGGCAGCTGTGCAACCAACATCAGTCGACTGTCACTAATAATTGAAACTTTCTAGAGAGCAGAGTCTGCAGAGGAATCATAGACAAGCGACTATTGAAGCATTGACAGTCGACTGTGCCTTGGACAGGCGACTGTCAATCCAACATCAGTCAACTGGCCAAATGGAAAAGAAAATGACCTTTAGGCAGGAGAGAGACATGTGACTGATTAACAAATCACAGTCGCCTGTAGCTTGAACAGGCGCCTGTCTTTTGTACAGCAGTCGTCTGAATGGAGCTAAAGCTAAAAGCCCAAAAACCAATTGATAAAGTATGTGCATAACATGCGACTGTAGAACAAATCACAGTCAATTGTTTTGAGACAAGTGCCTGTAAAACGTTCAGCAGTCGCCTGTTGAAATCTCAAAATGCACATGCTTGAGAAATTTGAATTGAAGTCTAAGGAAATGTGATCTAATGATTTTCTATGACAAAAATGAAGATGTGTGTGCGCTCCAACATAGTTCTACTTCTAAGCTACATACTAGAAGAGAATAAAATGATTACATTTTGTAGAAGCATCTCTTCTATCCAAAGTATGAGCTTGATGTCTTCTAGGAGCTTCAATCACCATCTTTAATCATCCAATCCACTTTTCATGTTTTGATTGATCTTTGAGTGACATCCATTGCTAATTGATCTTCATGATATGCTTAGGCAATGAATTAACTGCAAATAGGAGATTAGTCACAAGTATTTATGTTTGCTCATCATTAACACCAAGTGGAGAGAAGTCTAATACTCAACATTCTCCCCATTTTTGACGATGACAAACAAACATAAACAAAAAGATAAATAATTGTGCTTAATAAAAACTTACTCCCCCTCCATATATGCCAATCAAGTTAGTCAATGTATATAAGGGCATCTATAAATCGATTGAAGCGAGCATATAAGATATGTATGAATAAAATATTTTATTTCTTGAAATCTATGATTTTATAATCCAAGTTCATTATATCTTACTCCCCCCTGAATCAAGGCAATTTCAATCTTAGATTCAAGTTTAGAATTTACTTAGCACATAATTATGATATGTTTATTTCTCTCCACCTATGGCATAATCCAAAAAGTGGGAGTAGAATAACAATAATAATAGTGCTAAATAAGTATTAAAACAACCATGAGAGTCTAAAGATAGGATATATATCTAATGTGATGCCAAAATATTATCGGGAAAAAAATCACGAAGGCGCATCTCATTGATATATACTAAAAACTCATAAACACAAGAAATCTTTGTTGACTAAAGAACGAGAATCCAATATCAACATTTCAAAAATGAGAAAAACGTCTCACATCACATCATGTATATAATAGAGCATACAAAGAGAGACAATTTCACAATGTTCACACAATCAACATAAAAAAAATTGAGACACAATGTGAAGCAGCATATGATAAAGTAAAAGCATCGTCATATATATATATATATATATATATATATATATATATATATATATATATATATATATATATATATATATATATATTAATCAAAAGATACAAGGAGTACAAAATGCAACATCAACTCCATGTACATCAAAAGTACGATCATCATACATACATCATCATCCATCAGTACAAGAAGAGATCAAAATAAAAACAGACACTCAAACACTCAACCCTAACAAAATAAATCTAGGCCTAAGGGTGAGTAGAGGTAGAGCAGCATCAGTTAATCTGAATGACAGAGGAGTCCGAAGGGCGGCCAGAGCGACGGAATACCAGTCTGGAAGAGCGACGAGAAGGACACACACGAGCCTTCCGCTTTGATGACGAAGCACCAGCAACAGTAGGGTTCTCCACATGATCAGGCACAGAAGACTGACCAACGAGAGTAGCAACAGGCACAGAGGGCAGAACATCAGTAGATGAGGGCTGGGTGAACTCAGCAGGAGGTGTCTGAGTATTAACAAGAGGATGAGGATTAACAGAATGGTGAGCATCCTCAGAAGGAGAGAATAGAGCCTGGAGGGCGGCCGGAACCGGAAAGCTGTGATACTGAAACGACTTATAGTTCAGCTCAAGAAGGAGCGAAAGCTTCTGATCTATGTCCGAAACTTTCGTTTTAAGCGAAGAAACTCGCTCATTCAACTGAACGAGGAGAGGGTCATCCGACGGAGCTAAAAGAGAAGGAGAGGATGGCTTGGCAACATGCTGAGGGTTCAACCTCAGAAGCTAAAGGAAGAGGATCAGTGGCTGATATCCCTAGAAACTCACCATAGGACACGATGATTGAGGACTCTGAGAGCTGGGTGATGAAGGAGAACCTTGTTTCCTCAACGGTTTGAACCAAGATGTATAAGTTTTGGGGGCTATAATCATAGATCGACATAACGGCACGAAAATAGGGCATGATCGAACGAAAAGGGAGATATATCTAATCCGCAACGAACGATGTGGAAGGAGAGACCTAAACTCTCAATCGAGTGATCGGGGAGAAAGATCGTTGGGTTGGATCTTCGAAATGACGAAGGAGACGAAGAAACGGCTGGAGTTCGAAGAGGAAGACGAGGGAAGTCAAATGGATGAGAGAGAAAAATATCGACTGCCTCGTGAATATAAGATGGGGTCAAATGAATCTGGGCCGTTGGATCGTCAGATCGATGGCTCATATCAAGTTAACAAACCGCCATTGAAAGGAACAGTCGACTGATGTGTAATCGTCAGTCGACTGGCCGAAAAGATAGAGATTGGCTTGAGTTGACAGACCTTCGCCTGTTGAGTAACTCACAGTCACCTGTCGAAGAGACAATCAACTATAACTTACGCAACAGTCGTCTGATAAAGGATCAAAAAATTTGTTAAAGAAACAGAGACATCTCTAGATTAGGACAGGCGCCTGATGAACAACTTGCAGTCGCCTGTCGGAGAGACAGTCGACTGGAAAAATTTCATTAGTCACATGTGCAAAAAATTCAGTATGCAGTAAGAAAAATAGAGTTGGGCAGGCGACTGTCAAAGGAATGACAGTCGTCTGTCATGGTCCAAAAATGTACAGAGAGGTTGAAATCCAGAGGATTGAGATAACTCACCCTAGGAACTATACTCTAACAATACTCTAATCAAGAAATCAATATCAAAATATTATTGATTAACATACAAATCATGTATATTAATCCAAACAATCGAAATCATCAAAAATCTCAAATACATCTCTTCAAAAATATATGAAAAACATGTAGCATATCAAAACAAGAAAAATAAAATGATGATATGAGTTCAAGCATGATATAACATGAAAGTATGAACTCCTATAATTTAGATTCACCCATAATCCCTAATTCTCCACGCAACCTCACAAATGAATCTTCTTTAATAGGTTTAGTGAAGATGTCAACGATTTGTTTTTGGGTTACAATGTACTCTAAGATGATGCCCTTCCTAGCTATATGATCATTAATAAAGTGATGTCTCACATCTATATGTTTGGTACATGAGTGATGTACCTGATTCTTGAAAACACAAATTTCACTTTGGTTATCAACCATGATAGGACAAGTATCACAACTGACACCATAGTCTTTAAGTGTGTGTCTCATTCAAAGAACTTGTGCATATGCAAGACCCGTAGCAATATATTCTGCTTCAATCATGGACAATGATACCGAGCTTTGTTTCTTGGAAAACCAAGACACTAGAAAATTTCCTAGAAAATGGCAAGTGCCACTAGTACTCTTCTTATCGGATTTGCATCCGGCAAAGTCGGCATCACTACATGAGATTAACTCATATGTGCTGGACTTAGGGTAAAGTAACCCATAGTCTAGTGAATGATTGAGGTAACGAAAAATTCGTTTAACCGCAATCAAGTGTGACTCCTTAGGTCTAGCTTGATATCTAGCACAAAGACATACAGAGAAAATAATATCGGGCCTACTATTGGTTAGGTAAAGTAAGCTACCGATCATACCTCAATATAGACGAATGTCTACATCTTTCCCGTTCTCATCCTTGTGTAGATTGATTGTCGTACTCATGGGAGTCCGTTTGCTTGAAAATGATTCCATCTCGAATCGCTTGATAAGCTCCTGGTGTACTTTGCTTGATGTATGAAAGTTCCATCCTTCATTTGCCGAATTTTTAGACCAAGAGAGTAGTTGAGCTCACTCATATGGCTCATTTCGAACTCATCCTTCATAGACGTAGAAAATTCTTGGCAAAGATTAAAGTTAGTAGAACCAAATATTATATCCTCTACATAAACTTGAATTAACAGGATGTCATTTTCATAATCTTTAATAAAAAGAGTTGAATCAACTTCACCTATTTTAAAATCTAAATCCAAAAGAAAGGTTTTGAGTCGATCATACCAAGCTTTAGGAGCTTGTCTCAACCCATATAACGCTTTCTTAAGTTTGAAAACATGGTTTAGAAATTTTCACCAGGTGATTGAGAAACATAAACTTCTTCAATAACAGTACCATTTAAAAATGCACTTTAAACATCTATTTGAAATAATTTAAAATTTTTATGGGATGCAAAAGATAAAAGCAAGCTAATAGCTTCTAATCTAGCTACGTGGGCTAAGGATTCTTCGAAATCAATACATTCCTCTTGCCGATAGCCTTGAGCTACTAACTTGCTTTATTCCTTGTGATGACCTCGTTTTCATCGGTCTTGGTCTTAAAAATCCAATTGGTCCAATCACTTGGTGACCACTTGGAAGAGGAACGAGCTTCCAAACTTCATTTCTCTCAAATTGCATGAGCTCTTCTTCCATTGCAACTATCCAAGAGCTATCTTCACATGCTTCTTGGATGTTCTTCGGCTCAATATAGAGACAAATGCACAATGAAAGAATTCATCAATTCTTGACCTTGTTCGTACACCTACACCAATATCTCCAATAATTTGGTCATAGAGATGATTACGAACGGTTGGATAAGCTTTGGAAATCCCTGCATCACTTGGAACATCTTCAACAATTTCATTAGTATTGTTAGTCTCAATAATAGAATCATTAATTTTAACATTATTAATGGAGTCACATAAAACATCTACATTATCAACAATAACATGAGGAATACCAAAATCTTCATAAAATGATACGTGTAGTGATTCCTCGATCGTTGAAGAGGTTTTGTTGTATATCCGCTAGGCTTTGCTACGTGTAGAATATCCAACAAAAAGTCCTTCATCGGATCTTGGCTCAAATTTATCTAAGTTACAAAAAGTGTTCATTATAAAATATTTTGAACCAAAAACATGAAAATATTTAACTTGCGCGCTTTTATCATAAAATAATTCAAAACGAGTTTTGTTCGTTCGGGACCTCACTAGGATCCTATTAAGCACATAACATGCCGTGTGCACCGCCTCCGCCCAAAATTGTAGTCCAAAATGACTATCATGAAGCATGGTACAGGCACACTCTATTAAGGTCCTATTCTTTCTCTCAACAACACCATTCTGTGGTGGTGCACGAGGAAAGAAAATTTGTGAGTAATCCCGTTGTCATCACAAAACTTGGTGAAAGATTCATTCTCAAATTCTCATCCATGATCACTACGAATAGTAATAATGGTGGATCCTAAGAAATTTTGAATTTTCTTTGCAAACATATTAACTCTTCAAAAGCTTCATTCTTATTGGTTAAAAATGAAACCCAAGTAAATCTAGAGAAGTCATCAACGAAAACTAATCCATAATGTGCATTACCTAGAGAGGCGGTTCTAGTTGGCCTAAATAAATCTAGATGAAGTAATTCTAGGGGCCTCTTAGAAGTTATACCTTCTTTAAGTTTGAAGGATGATTTACTTAGTTTACCTCTTTGACAAGAATCACAAAAGTTTTTCTTATTAAAAACAATTTTCGGAAAACCTTTAACAAGATCATGCTTAGCTAACTTATATAAGTGCTTAAAATGAACATGACCAAAACGGCGATGCCATAATAGTTGTTGATTTGTATTAGCAACTAAGCAATGTTCTATGGTTTTAGACAAGCTCAAATAATAAATGTTTTTATGCTTAATACCGGTAAATAAAACATATGAATCAATATCTACAATTTTACTCATACTCTCTCCAAAGTTAACCGTGTAACCCTTGTCACAAAGTTGACTAATGGAGATAAGGTTATGACATAAACAACTAACTAAATAGTCATTTGTAATAAGTGGGTTGGAAGGATTACCGACTTGGCCTACTCCAATGATGGTTCCCTTTTGATTACATCCAAAAGTAGTCGTGCACCATCCTTGATGCTGATCACTTCGGAGAGCAATGTAGGATCTCCCGTCATGTGTTTGGAGCATCCGCTATCGAGTATCCATCCTTTCTTTTTAGAGCCAATACAACTTTTATTGCTCTCCTTCTTTTTCTTGGGTACCTACATAATATACCATAAGCTCATGGCACCCAAGATTTGTTGGTTCCAATGGGATTGGCCCTTTGGAAGCCAGGTCCAAGTGGACTTTCACTTTGTTGTACCACTATTTATTACATCACTAAAATAGGAGTTAACATAAGCATATCTATCAATTATGCTAGTGTTTTAGGACCCCAATTGTGTATGTTTTGGGTGTCTTTTTCCTAGTTCCATGCACATTTGGTTGAGTTCTATGTGGTGTGTGCTTCCTAGGAGCATGAGTTCTAGCATATGAACATGGAGGTGGATAAGCATAAGACATATATGAGTTGTATGCAAAATTAGGAGCATGCATGTTATATGCAATATATGGAGCATGCATAACATGAGGTGGATGAGCATACATGGAAGAATGATGTGTATGAACATATGAACGTATATTGGCACATGCATGAGTATTTCTCATGTGTTGGTTTACACGTGTCCGTAGGTGTGGAGCATAAAAAGTGTCATTAGTGTCCACATGTAAAGTAGGAGATTTCCTACGTGTATGAGAGCTGGTGTACATATATGCATGACCTTTCTTTTGGTTTCCACCCTTTGTGGGTTTCTTGTCAAAAGGAAGAGATTGTGAAGTGGTGGCCTTCTTGGTATGCTTGCTACCAATAGTGTTTTTGATACCACTTGTGGATGCACCGGAGGATGGCCTCACAAAATCTATAGTTACATCACTATAAGAGGTGCGAGATTTGGATGCATTTGCTTCCATATAACCAAGTCCAACACGATGTGTGGCCGGAAATTTGTTTGCAAGTAATTCATCTAATTGCCCGTTTCCTTTGTTAAATCTCTTAACTTGGGAGGACATAAGCTCATATTTCTTCTTAAGAGAAGAAATATTGGTATCCAAGGTGGACACACGTGTTTTGAGCTCGTGCACTTTGGTTTTAAGAGAACCATTCTCAATATCCAATTGTGTGTTATGTGAAGCTAGATCAATACTATCTTTAGGATAAGTTTGATTTAGATGAGATTTGAGGGAATTCACCTCATTTCTCAAGATGTCAATTTGAGAAGCCAAAATGGCTTTCTCAAGTGTAAATGTATCAACGATGGTGTCATTGGTGATAATGCATGACATGGATGATTTGCTAACATTAGATTTCTTTAAAATAGTATATCTAAGCATAAGAGATTGATACTTATAAAATAATTCTTCGTTAGCAATACGAAGTTCATCCATGGTTACCTCGGGTTCATCGATGTCACTATCACTCTCATCGGAGAGTGGATCTTCTCGGGCCATGAAACACATATGTGCACTCTCACCCTTTTCATCCTCGGATTCACTTGAGGAATCTACACTTGAAACATCGAACGTCCCAACAAGTTCTTTCTTCTTATCCTTCTTGTATTTGTCGGACTTGTGGTATTTTGGAGCTTTCCACTTTTCTTTGTTTTTAAGCATTGGGCAATCCTTCTTGATGTGCCCGGGCTTGTTACACCTAAAACAAAGAGATGAGTTATTGTAAGTTGAATCAAATTTACTTTTGGAAGGAAATTTACCTTTGCGAAAGAAGCGTTGGAACTTCTTCGCCATTTGTGCCCATTTCTTCCAAGTCCATTTCGTTCTCGGATTTTTCACTATCAGAGGATGAAGAAGCAGTCTTGAATGCTAACGCTTTCTTCTTAGCCTCCGTTGGGTTCATAATTGCTCTAATCTTCAGTTGGTTCTTCCTTCTTACTTCGTAAGACATGAGAGTACCGATGAGATTCACCACGATGTAGTTTTTCATGTCATTGACCTCCTCAATGGCGATTGCTCTTCTTTTCCATTTCAAGGTCATTCACATGATTATATTTCTCACCTTTTCTTATTAGGTCCAAGAGCTTCAAGCTCATTGGTGATGTCGGTGAAATGTCGTACATCGTTGCAATGCTCTCATTATCATGCATATGAAACATATCGAAGTTTTGTATTGCAACATATAATTTAGACAACTTTACCTTGTTCGTTCCCTCGTAGGTAACTACTAGATGGTTCCATATTTGATATGCACTCTTACATGTGCATAATTATTGAATTCATCCGGATCCAATGCATAATGAAGAGCGTTCATTGCCTTGGCATTGTTCACTTCGGTGGACTTCTCGGAGGGTTCAACGTATTCCGTGTGGAGGGCTCTCCAAAGAGAAGCACTCCTAAAAAATGTCTCCTTCCTACATTTCCAATAGCCGAAATTCATGCCATTTAAACACGGAGGACGAACCATTGATTGTCCTTCAAAGACGGTAGACACACCATCATGGTCGTGATTGTTGTACGAACGAGGTGGAGGAACATTGTTGTTGTTGGATGCCATCGCTATAAACCAATGCTCTGATACCAATTGTAAGGACCCCTGGCTACGAGGAAAACATTAGAAGGTGGGTTGAATAGTGTTTATAAAAGTTAAATGATAGTAATACTAATTTAAATTCCTAACCAACAATAAATGCAGAATTATAAATAAACCCAAATTGAAACAATGCTAACACGAAGTATGTTTCAAGGGTTCGGATTACCCAAGTCAACTCCCGACTTGTTTTCGGTAATCCTACGTTCCTTCCACCCGGATACCACCGAATACTCAAGTTAGAATCCTAACTTGATGTTTCCTTTAAACCCACTTGTAGCAATCCTACAAGTGAAATCGAAACACAATCGATGTCCTTGACTCCCACAACTTGGGAGCAAGCAAACCACTCTCACAAACCGAGAGTTATACTAATATCGAAAGATATGAAATAATGAAATAGCAACACTTACAATCACCTATGCCTTGAAGTAGAGCTTGAAGGAGCAAGTGTGTTGTGTGTTGAAGTCTCTTCCAAAAAGAGAGAAAAGCCCTTTCTCTTGTCACCACCAATTGCCTAGAGGATATCACTTTGATTCTAGATTGGAGAGCAAGAGAGAATGAGATTGGAATTCTTGGGCTTTTGCATTTGAGAGCTTTGAAAAACTTGAAGTTGAAAGCTAGGGGTTTTCAAGAGATGATCAAGAAGATGAGTAACCAATCAATGGAACAGTAGAAGCTCTCTTTATAGGGTCCCTAAAACCCCCAAATAGAATCCCCAAAACCCCCTTTGAAATCCGTGGAGAAAAAACTAACGGATAGAATTTACACACTCGACACTCGACTGGTGAAGAAAACACAGTCGACTACTGCATTGTGTCAGATGGTAGGTGAGAATTCAAACGGTTACTTACCACGTAGGACAGTCAACTGATGAAGAAAAGACAGGCGCCTGTAAACCTAACGGGCGACTGTAAATCATTCTACAGGGGACTGGCCGCATTATGGGTAAGCTGAGAAAACTCAAAAAGTTTTGGGAAGCCACGTCATGCGACTGATGAGGAACACACAGGTGCATGTGCCATGGGCAGGCGACTGTGAAACCAACATCAGTCGCCTGTCACTAATACTTGAAACTTTCCAGAGAGCAGAGTCTGCAGAGGAATCATAGACAGGCGACTGTTGAAGCATTGACAATCGACAATGCCTTAGACATGCAACTGTCCATCCAACATCAGTCGACTGGCCAAATGGAAAAGAAAATGACCTTTGGACAGGAGAGAGACATGCGAATGATTAACAAGTAGGTGCTTGTAGCTTGGACATGCGCCTGTCTTTTGTACAGCAGTAGCCTGAATGGAGTTAAAGCTAAAAGCCCAAAAACCAATTGATAAAGTATGTGCATAACAGGCAACTGTAGAACAAATCATAGTTGACTGTTTTGAGGCAGGTGCCTGTAAAACGTTCATCAGTCGCCTGTTGAAATCCCAAAATGCACATGCTTGAGAAATGTGAATTGGAGTCTAAGGAAATTTGATCTAATGATTTCCTAGGACAGAAATGAAGATGTGTGTGTGCTCCAAGCTATATACTAGAAGAGAATAAAAAGATTACATTTTGTAGAAGCCTCTCTTCTATCCAAAGTATGAGCTTGAAGTCTTCTAGGAGCTTCAATCACCATCTTTAATCATCCAATCCACTTTTTATGCTTTGATTGATCTTTGAGTACCATGCACTGCTAATTGATCTTCATGATATGCTTAGGTAATGAATTAACTGCAAATAGGGGATTAGTCACAATTATTTATGTTTGCTCATCATTAACACCAAGTAGGGAGAAGTCCAATACTCAACACCCCCGAGCACTCCTTTGAATCCATGCCCTCTTGTCTTGGTGTCACAGCTCGGTCGAGCTCATGATGCGCTCGACCGAGTGGTTTGTCAACTCATTCTCCCTCTTCTCTTCTTTTCTTCTTCCCCTTCATCTTCTCTTCTCTTATTCTTCTCCTTCATCTTCTTCTCCTCTTCCTACTTTCCTTAGCCCACTTGAGTCACCGTAGTGATGCGATGCGAGCTTGGCGTCGAAGTTATGTCCAAAGTCACGTACCGCCCCGAATCGCTCGGAATTCCCTGAAAGTGTTTAAAATCTCGTAAGAATCAAATATATCGAGAAAAGTACGATATAATACGAAAATATGAATTCGGGCGATTGAAACGATATGGATATGCATGATAAAACATGGAAAATATGGACACAACAAAATCCTCTAAGCTTACCTCTTACTCGTCCTCGAGGAAGACAAATAAGAAGTTCGCCGGAGGGAGAAAACAACGAAGTACAAACGAGATCTAAAAAATAAGAAAAGCGACTAAATCATCTTCTCATCTCATAAGCACGCAGCAACACTCCAACTTAATAAAAATGAAAGCACACGATTATCGAGGATTCATTAAGTCTATCATGCATTATACAGAATGGATTTTTCGATGAATAAAGTGAACTCGAGTATATGATATGAAGTCAGAGGGAAATTCCTATTATAGCATGCAATCAATATACAATGTCAATGATTCGAATCCAAATCTCTATAACTCATTCTCTAAGCAGGTATAGTGTCATGATCAATCATTTCAAGGATACAAGATGATTTTAATTAACATTTCATAAATGAAGATGGTAAATTCAATGAAATCTAGATATCACCTCATTAAACTCTTTCACGAATCCTAGAAATCATCGACTTTTCCATGTACTTGATAGGTTTTGAGGGACCCTTAGGGCACATTTCGATGCCCGTCCAACGTCGGACGGACGATAGAGGCAAAAGAAAAGCAAGCAACGGAAAAACGTTAAACTATTTAACGTGCAAGCACTAAGGATTTCAAGACCCTAGCCAGGATCTCTACTATCTTAAGGTGGGTCTGACCACCCCAAGATAGATCTAATCAACTGTAATATAATAAATGAAATACTTAATTAAACTACATACCCGAAACTTTGCTTGCACCGGTAAAGTGTACCGAACCGCGTCCCGAGCCGCTCCTCGTCCTGAGCTGATCCACTTCCCGAACAACACATTGTCCCGAGGTAAGCAACTCCCTTGTCACTGAGCCAACCACGTGTCGAAGAAAGTTTCACTTGAGTGGATCCTTTGCCAAGACTCTGGATTGAATCCGAGCCCCTTCGTGGCTTTGTTAGAGCTCTTCAGGAGCAAGGGAGAAATATAGGAAGAAGAGAATATTTATTTTAAGCTTAGATCTGAGCGTGCTTCAAAATTTTTGGGAGTCGCTCAGATCTAGAGCTTGGGACGGGTTACGAGGAAGGGGTAGGGTTCTATTTATATAGGTAGTTGACCCCTCCTATTCACTCCACTTTTGATGTGTGACTAAATGTTTTGGAGTAATTAATTCAAGTTAGTTTGCCTTTATGAAAGGTCAAACATCAATGAATTTTAACTCCCTTGTCATTGAGCTTCGCATTTGATGCAACATATCAAATCGAAGAGCGCTGAACAGTGTACGCGTAGGAAAAACCAGCGAGTCATTCCGAGTCCGTTTGACCCCTCAAACGCATGTCCAAAGATCAGCCCAAAACCAGTTTTTTCCAAAAAAACCGAGCCGTCAAAGAAAATCGCACAAGCATAGGGTTTGCAGCCAGCCGTGGGGCCCACCACATGGGCCCCACCCCATCCAACGCGCATCAGCCTAGACTGTGCGCGTGCATGGCATGTGCCCACATGGGCGCGTGCATTAGTATTCTAGCGCCCATTTCTAGGTGCCAGTAATTGGAATTGGGCCGGGCCTTTAAACCCCTCCTTTTTTGTTTAAAAAACAGCCTTAACTCTTAAGGATTTTGGGCTATATGTGCTTTCTATTTAAAAATCTTTTAAATAGACTTATTGGGCTCGTTTGGATTTCGACTTCGACATGGTTTGAACCTGTGTTTAGACCAGGATGATCTCGTCATCGAGGTAACCTTTTCTTCGCGTTTAATTAAATATGGACGTAAACAATTTACGACACATTAAATTTTCCCTTTGCATCAAATGAAAAAATCTCCACATCTATTATATAAAATCATTTGAATCAAATACAAATGATCTGAGGGCTTACATCTCCCAACATCTTCCATTTGCACTCAGGATCATTTATCCCGAATGCGGGAACTAACTGCAAACTCTTTGCAGTTTCTATCCCTTGCATTAAATGCACATTCTCCCTAATTTCTACCTATTACTTAACGAAGGTCGCACTTTGTATGAGATCCTACAGCCTGACTCTACTACAAGTCGGGCTCGAAGCCCCAGTCGTCAGTAACTGCAAGTATCAGGTGCCGTCCCTGTTTCAGTATCATACTTATGTGGTTAACTAATGACATGAGTATTGTCGGGACCACCCTGATTGTGTCCGTGATGAATACCGCAGTTTTAGTCTATTCGTCAAAACTATGTCGTTTAATACAAGCATAGGGTACGGTTAAAATGTCAACATCAATAGCTCGAAGCTGCTTAGTCTCCATCGATCTTTAGTCAAATAATGTTGGACTTCTTTCAACATACTCTGGCCAGAGTTTTCACTATAGATCGAATTAACACTACGACGCTAACTCCCATTGACCGGGAGAGAAGAATCCTATCTTGGTCATTACTCTCCTCGCATGTTTCAAATGTCACCCAACCAAAGGCCTTTCAATGGGGCTTACCTGAGGCTAGATCAGTGATCTAAGTAACACCGTTTATGCACAGGTTCGTGCAATGACCTCAAGTCAAAAGACCAACTTGCCTATCATCACTAAGAATTATCATTGACAGAGTGGTCAAGTGTAACCATATGATAACTCTTATTGGGTCATTCAGTGAACTCATTGTCCAATGAGCACCTGTGTTTTGTCTTCGACTTTGCCAAGTTAAACGACCATAAGATCATCGTTACCGCTATACGTTGAAGACTAAGACACAATGGTCTATCCGATGTTTTGATATCCTTTTTTCGAAACATCTACGAGCACGAAAACGGTCAAACACTTCTACATAATCGAGATCCCCATCTCGATACACGTTTGACCTTGCATTACGTCTCAGGACTTCACCGAAGTTTCTAATGATTACAACATTTCTATTAAATTAGATAAATATTTACCAAACAGCTTACTTTTATTTTGAACAAGATGTCTATATAGATACACATGAATGAATTTGCCTCGAGGGCATACCCATCTCTCAACATCTCCTACTTGCACTCGGGCCCATTTATCCCACTTGCATCGAGGGCATACCCATCAGTATTCTGGAGCCCATTTCTGGGCGCCAGTAATTGGAATTTGCCCGGCCAAATGGGCCGGGCCTTTAAACCCCCCTTTTTTGTTTAAAAAAACAACTTTAACTCTTTAGGCTTTTGGGCTTTTTTGGCTGTATGGGCTTTCTATTTAAAACTATTTTAATTAAACTTATTGGGCTCGTTTGGACTCCGATTTTGACACGGTTTGAACCTGCATTTAGGCCGGGACGATCCCGTCATCCAGGTAACCTTTTTCTTTACGTCTAATTAAATATGCACGTAAACAATTTACGACGCATTAAAATTTTCCTTTGCATCAAATGCAAAAATCTCCACATCTATTATATAAAATCATTTGCATCAATTACAAATGATCTGCAGGCTTACATCCCCCAACATCTCCCATTTGCACACATGATCATTTATCCTGAATGCAGGAGCTAACTGCAAACTTTTTGCAGTTTCCATCCCTTGCATTAAATTTACATTCTCCCTAATTTATACATATTACTTGACGAAGGTCGAACTCTGTGTGAGACCCTACAGCCTGACCCGACTACAGGTGGGGCTCGAAGCCCCAGACGACAGTAACCACAAGCAACAGGTGCCGTCCCTGTTTCAGTATCATACTTATGTGGTTAACTCATTGACATGAGTATTGTCGGGGCCACCCTGACTGTGTCCGTGATGAATACCGTAATTTTAGTCTCTTCGTCAAAACTATGCTGTTTAATTCAAGCCTAGGGTACGGTTAAACTGTCAACCCCAATAGCTTGAAGCTGGTTAATCTCCATCGATCTTTAGTCAAATAATGTTGGACTTCTTTCAACATACTCTGGCTAGAGTTTTCACTATAGATCGAACTAACACTACGACACTAACTCCCATTGACCAGGAGAGAAGAATCCTATCTTGGTCATTACTCTCCTCGCACGTTTCAAATGTCACCCAACCAAAGAACTTTCAACGGGGCTTACCCGAGGCTAGAACAGTGATCTAAGTAACACCGTTCACGCATAGGTTCGTACACTTACCTCAAGTCAAAAGACCAACTTGCATATCATCACTAAGAGCTATTATTGATAGATTGGTCAAGCATAACCATATGATAACTCTTATTGGGTCGTTCAGTGAACTCCTTCTCCAATGAGCACTTGTGTCTTGTCTTCGACTTCGCCAAGTTAAACGACCATAAGATCATCGTCACCACTATACGGTGAAGACTAAGACACAATGCTCTATTTGATGTTTCAATATCCTTTTCTCGAAACATCTACGACCACGAACCTTTTTAGACTTATGCTACTAACGGTCAATCACTTCTACATAATTGAGATCCTCATCTCGATACAAGTTTGACCATGCATTAAGTCTCAGGACTTCATCGAAGTTTCTAATGATTACAACATTTCTATTAAATTAGATAAATACTTAACAAACAGCTTACTGTTATTTTGAACAAGATATCTGTATAGATACATAGAATGAATTTGCCTCGAGGGCATACCCATCTCTCAACATCTCCCACTTGCATTCGGGCCCATTTATCCCGGTATCTCATACCGCATTTACATATAAGTCTTTCTAGACTTCATGTGGTAGAGCCTTCGTGAGTGGATCTGCTAAAATGTCTACTGTATAGACTTAAGGGGTTCCTATGTTTATCTTAGACCACCTATTTGAATCTCATCTAAATAATTCATTCGGTCTCTTGGAATCCATAATTAATTTCTTGACTGGATCTCATCCAGCTCGCCGTACCATACGAGAATAATCCATAATAAGTTTTACTGGTCATTTAGACGGTTCATAATCATTTTGATAAAGTGTCAAACTTTTTGACCACTTTCTCAAACCATATGTTTCGGCTCCTTGATGCCTCGCATGATTTTATTCGCTCCCACTGACCTTGAAAACTCTCTGGCCGATTCATGTAATTTCGTTCTTCTAAATCACTTTTAGAAAAAAAGACTATACATGAATGCTCCAGTTTTCATGGTCATCATGAGCATTAACATCGAGTTCGGTCCTATTAGATCTGTACACATCTGCTGGTGAGAAAGTTTCATGATAATCCGTTTATAGGAGTTAGGATGATAACCGTTTTCAATCAACATAAGTTGTACTTCACCATTTTCTCTCTGCACCAATCTTCTGTCTTGAAGATTTACTTGCAGCCAATAAGAAACACTTTCTTTGGGCACATAAACAAAAGTCCATACTTTATTTTCGTGCACGGACCATTTTTGATTGTATCAAGTTATTAATCAGAGTTGCTACTCCAAATTGCATCCTCGAAGTTGTCTAGGCCATCATCGACTATGATGTCTAACTCGGCTCTTCGTCTCACGAGACTTGAGTAATCTTTAACTCCCGAACGATTCATTTAATGAATATCTTATTGATAATGTCCTCATAGAACCTTATCAAAACCTAGGCATTACTATCTGGGACTTAACCAAGAGGGAGGATTGTAACTCAGAGTCACTTGCTATGCATCGCAACATGCCTAACAAAAGTGCGATTCATGCTCTCTAACACACCGATGTGTTAAGAGACTTGACCTGAGAGAAAATCACATTTTCTTTTTTACTTTATGCAAGATTTATACAGCTAAGTATTCGACTCTTCGATCTGATCGAAGCAGTTCAAATACTTCTGTCATTTTGTTCTCTATTTTATCAGATTTGTGTTTCACCAAGAACATGTGTCGAAATAAAATAAGAATAACTGATCCTGGCTAATTTAGACTTGTGTCTGGGTACATCCGTACGTACAAAACTACGAGTTCAACAACTCATTCTCCCACTGTCTTACGGAAGGAGTTTTGACCATCACACCTTTGAGACAGGATTCACAAGTGTATATAGACTGTATAATACGAGAGGTTAGACCCCTCTTTATGTGACTTGTGAAGCTTAGTCTCTTTGGTGCGGCCTAATCTATTTTGCCATATAAGTCTTGTTATTATTTTGTGTATTCACGTATTAACGTTTAATACATTTTCATTATACAAATTTCTCACATAAAACATTGCTTCAGAAGCAAGGTGACGACATCCGTCAAAAAGTGTTAGACGTCCCTTATGGTCCAAGAAACAACAATCGCCCCTTTTCTAGCACATAGATAATCTATTTCTTTTGTGTAACGGTTATCCTGAAATCATGCCATCAAATATGTCACATTTTCAGTTCCTCCTACTTATGCCTTTACTAATGATAAATAAAACTATTTTTCTCAATAGACTTTCCTTAGCGCCTTCTTCCTTTTCTAAATCTCATTCAGATATTATACGACCCAACAAAATTAGTAGCTGAACAAGCACCTAACGTATCCAAACACTTGAGATTCACAATCTTGAGTTGACTCAACAATTTGTTTGACTCAGGATCTGATTTGGATACATGTCTTGTATCGCTCGTGCACTCATCTTCGAATCAAACAGTTTGATCGAAGTTTCGAACCTTGCAGCTCGAAACCGTTTTCCATACAACCTTGAGTTGACTCAACAAATTGTATGGAGAAACATGCTTTGAACATTACTATGTTCGATCTACCCCTTATAGAGGCGAGTGACATGTAGCGTGCATTTATTTTGTTGGACCCAGAACTTAAGGAAATCATTGTCCTTAAGCCCGTGCTTTAAGAAGGTCATTTAATGTCAATGAGAACATAGTTTAGTCTATCAATTAGAATTTGAGTTGATATTTCATTAACCAACTATTTGGACCAGGTAACTTATTCTCTTAGGATATTATGTTTTGATTCCATCGGTAAACATAGAACTATCCTAGTTTAGCATATGTTCAATATTAAATATAGATAGAATGACTTTTATCTAACTATATCCTCCCACTATTTTTGCGATCATTTTAAGCTATAATAATGAACGATTAAATTAAATTAAATTAATGGGAAAGAGATCCAACCACCCTGAGCCTCACAACCTTGAGTGTGCTCAACAAATTGCTTGACTCTGCGATTGGTAGATGACTCTTCATCAATCATATCATATATGATTCTCTTATTGGGTTTTACCCCTAGCCACTTATGATCATGAGTGTGCTCAACCAAATCACAATGATTAGTCTAGTCGGACCCTTATTTTCGTGTCTAGCTTAACTTACGCCGGTGCTCGGGGTATTCACGACACGACGGTTTGGGTCAAGTCTAGACTACATCTTATGTATTGAGAAGTTGGTTTCCATAAGTGTCTATGACATATCTTTGAGTGTGCTCAACAACTATATCAAAGAACCTATAGTTGCCAACCTCTAAAACAAGGAGGGCTACGGCTAATCTTGAAAAAGATTTTTAACGTAATTAACTTAGATATAATCGACGATGTCACCATAATCATAATTCGCATTCTTGCGGTCCAGCAGAACACGACCATGGAATTGACTAAGCCAGGATCACTTATCCCCAGTCTAGCAAGGATGATCTAACAAACTTAGCCAAGCACATTGACCGGATCATGGTCCATTGAAGGAAACTTATTATTCATATGTGTCCCGTACGATTATTAATGGCTTTATTAAAACTAGTTAATCCTATCAACTAGTTGAATCCTAAAGTACAAAATTATTAAGATTTGTTAATAACTTTTATTAAGTCCTTATCAACAATAAGGAATTGATTTTTATGGTGCTATCCTAATCGTGTATTAGTCATTTAACAATTTTAAATTATAGCAAAGCAATCTAAAATTAACTCATAATAATTAGATGGCTTTTAATGGCTAATCTAAAAAGGTTTTCTCGTGTTATAAAATAATGAACAATAATAAACATAGCCATTAAAATTAACAACTTAATCAAATCAGATGAAATTAAGTTACAGGCTTAGAGCAATATTTAATAATTATCTCATAATTATTTTATGTTTCTAACAAACATAACATGCGACTTTAAAATTTATCACATAAAATTAAAGCATAATTTTAAAACATAAAAATTTTATCTAATAAATTAATTGTTTCATGTTCAAAAAATTATCGCATAATTTTAATTCAAGAACATTTGTTTTTAAAATCACCACATTAAAATTAGCATGCTACTAAAAAGAATTTATCAAATAAAAATAATTTTAAAGCATCTAATAACAAGTGGTTCTATTTTAACAATTTATCTCATAAAGTTAAAATAAGATTTTATATGTATTTAAAAAAGCAAATTAGCATTTATAAATATTGCAGTCCTTAAATCAGAAGTAGACATAAGCTCCGATACCAATGATGGGGTTTGAGGGACCCTTGGGGCACATTTCTATGCCCGTCCTGCGTCGGACGGACGGTAGAGGCAAAAGAAAAGCAAGCAGTGGAAAAACGTTAAACTATTTAAATTGCAAGCCCTAAGGATTTCAAGACCCTAGCCAGGATCTCTACTATCTTACGGTGGGTCTGACCACCCCAAGATAGATCTAATCTACTACAATATAATAAATGAAATGCTTAATTAAACTACATACCGGAAACTTTGCTTGCGCTGGCAAAGTGTACCGAACCGCGTCCTGAGCCGCTCATCGTCCCGAGCTGATCCGCTTCCCGAATAGCATCGCGTCCTAAGGCGAGCAACCCCTTGTCACTTAGTTAACCACACGCTGAAGAAAGTTTTATGTGAGTGGATCCTTCGCCAAGACTCTGGATCGAATTCGAGCCCCTTCGTGGCTTTGCTAGAGCCCTTTAGGAGACCGGGAGAAATACTAGGAATGTCAATTTTGCAGGGCGGGCCGGGTATTTCGATACCCAAGCCTGACCCGCAGTTAGGCACATGCGGCCTGCCCTGGCCTGTGCCCCGGGACGGGCCAGACAACACAGGCCCGCGGCCTGCCCCGCACCGGTCGGGCCAGCCCGCCCCGACCTTCTATTTTCCCCCCTTTCAAATTCCAATTTCTTGTTAACAGTCAGTTTATTTCTATAAAAAAAATGATGCAATCAATTATCATCCTCATAAAATTTCAAGCAATTTTAAGTAACTTTACAAATCTACAACTGTAACTTTACAAGTTTGTAACTTTATAAGAGAAAAATTATTTACAACTATAACTTTACAACTTTCTTTACAAATGTACAACTGTAACTTCACAATTTTGTAACTTTACAAGAGAAATTATTTCTAATAGAAGCTCAGGGCTAGACGGTTACATGCCAATAACAACTCACTAATCAAGCTTGCTGCGTGAGCATCTCCAGGAGGTTCAAGAGCTTCGACAATAGGGACGGCACTGATTCAATGAACTGAAGGAAGCAGCGCGCATGGATTTGAGAGATTCAATGACCTTTGTGTTCGTGGTAACAACTAAAATGTTTTCATTTATTGCTCCAGCCATGAACATTTCTAGATATAACATCCTTCGGCTCATTAGCATGCTCTCCTAATAAAGCTAAGACAGATGCCAGCAACTTCTCAACTGCAAAACATGAGAATTCCAAAATAATGTCTAATCACTTATAAATAAATATATGTGATGCAAAGGATTGTTAGAAGCATGAACACTACCTGTCACTTAGTTAACAAAGAAAAACTAATCAAATCAAAACATTTTTAATATCCCTTAAATTTAACATCTAATCTATGAAACTAGTTGCTGGTCGACCTTAACCCTTCAGAAATTAAGTCAACATTCAGTTAGAGGGCCGTTATGACTTATGGGCTACAATGGATTATGAACACCATATAAAATTAATCCAACACTCAGGAATATTTAACAATTATTTCATATATTGGATGAAAACAAAAAATAATGCCCACCCAGATGTCACCTATAATTCATAAAAACAACATTTGCATTTTTTCTGTAAGTCTGTAACATACTTTCAACATGTTGGCATAGAATGAAAAGAACCAGTAAAATCTGTCATACTTTGTTGGTGAAAGGCCTAAGAATTTTTATTTGACAACCTCAATTCTCATTAGCTGGGAAGTATATGAGTTTTGAAGGTAACCATGCAATTAAGAAGCTGCAACAACTATAATAATACAAATCTATGTTCTCATACCCTCTAGTTAAGAACAGTTTACTATTTAGGTGTGTAAACATGTAACATAAAGGCAATAATGGACAAGGAGAGTGTTCTCATACCCTTCCAACATCCAGTAGTTATGTCTCTGGAAGTTCTCATTATCTTCTCCATAAGCATAATATTAATGCAGCACATCAACACTTCCATACT
This sequence comes from Scilla litardierei, assembly GCA_030789695.1. NCBI lineage: Eukaryota > Viridiplantae > Streptophyta > Magnoliopsida > Asparagales > Asparagaceae > Scilla > Scilla litardierei. Next base: position 285,087,148 of record CM061133.1, on the reverse strand, counting down.
GAAATTGTAAAAGAAATTAGTGTTAGCAAATTAAACTTTGCAATGCATATAATCAACATAAGAAATAATTTATGTTGATATGCCCACCTTGCTAGGTTCAAGTAAAAAATGAATGGTTTCTGCAATTCACCCTTAAAAACTGTGTATTGATAATTTCTGAAATCCAATGGGAATGCAAGTTTCCACCATCCATGCTTTAGTGCCTATATTCTAAACCAAATGTATGGCCTAAAACCAAATATATATCCTGCACAATCTTAGTCATAGACGTAATGTTGCAGCAAATTCACAACCATAACCCAACATCATGTTCAACTTATCAAAAGATAGCACAGAAGAACACACAGTTCTCACAAATTCTACCAAGTACAGCAACCCAGCAACCACACAGACCCAATCCTCACCATGGTGGCATTCATGTTTTATTCATGTAGGAGTCTCTCAGCTCTCATGAAGATCGTAATCCATCTCAGCACCCCCTTTCCTCGGACTAGCGGACGCAGTATCCTTCCTGCACAACTGATAACGCATCATGTCCATAACCCTGGAACGCAAGTGCCGGTTGATGGAGCTCATGTGCTTTGTCATGTTAAGGATCCATAGCCTGTTCTCGATGCTGCTCCCAATCTTCATTTCAATCCCTTGCTGCCAAAAGAAATGGCTTCGACCGATTAAACTCAATGTTTACGCGCATACACATCGATAGTCAGTATGCAAATTGGTACCTCGGAGTCTGCAATTTGCTTGTTTAGAAGGCTTGATGACAACGAATTGGTGGGCAGAACAGTTTGCTGGCAGAAGAGTGACTGAGTGCTCGCTCCTGATGCTGCATTACCCGGCAGCGTTGTCTTTTGCAGTGAAGAAATATGAGGCCGCTGGCGACTTCTATGGCTTTCTGTTACTGAGAGAAATGACTTGGGGATCACTATCATGTTTGTAATATGACCTGTACAATGAGAAGATCTGCAGGTTTCACAACTCAAACTGAAGAATGCAGGAAGCAAGGGACTGAAAATAAAGCATATTACCATTTCCATGGGCAAGCCTCCGGATGATCTGCCAACTCGCGGCATCCCATACGCAGACCGAGCAGTCCTCCGATGCAGATATCAACATACATCCTGCTGAATTGAAGACCAAGGCAGTGAAGGCGGGGTTCCGTTCCGCCATTTTGAGGGTCTTCGGTGTCCAGTAAACTTTAGTGACGTTCAACCACTTTATTGTGATGCCCACATGTATTTGATTAATGCATATGATAGCTGAAAAGACATAATTAACCAGTTACCATAAAACTTATCATTCCAATAACAAAATTTAGATAAAAATAAAATTTAGATAAGAGGTAAAGTTTACCATAAAATGTATCATGCCAAAATTCTGATAATAGGTTATTACAATGTCTAGTAAGAAGAAACAAGAAAAACGAAGAGAAAAGTAAACAAATTAAAAGTACTAAAAGAAACTGAATCTGAAGGTCAACTTCTTCAACTTCAACGTTCAACTTCAACTGCTAGCCTGTAATAATTTAAAAAAGATATCAAGTAAATAAAATGTAGAAGAACATGAAAGAAAACTAGTGAAACAATTACGTAAAGATTTTTAAAATACCTCAACATCAATCTCATCATCCAAATCCTCAAAAACCGAAGCATGTGATTGAGCCCCAGAAGAACCACCTGCATCAATATTTGATAAGATCATGATCACATACAAACATATATATTATCTAATTGTTCATATTTCAAATCAACTTAAAAACGATTACCATTCAAATCGGCGAATAACCAACTTTGTGTACACATTAAGGCCTCTATAGTCTTCTCGTGGAGCCTACTACGATGGGGACCAATGACACTTCCACTTGTACTGAAAGCCGACTCGGAAGCAACAGTTGAAACGGGAATATTTAATATATCTCTTGCAATCCTATGCAAGATAGGATACTTACCATTATTTGATTTCCACCATGCTAAGACATCAAACTTGGGTGTTTGGGGTAAAATGTCCTCTTCCAGGTACATATCCAACTCCGACCTCATCGGTTTCCTTTTCTTTTGAGAAGCATATAAATTAAACTTGCTGAGTTGAAAAAATTCAGGATTGATCACATTTGTTTTCGAACTACTCTCCCCGCCAACATCATTTGATTTCTCTTTCTCTTCATATTGTTCAAATAACCTACAACACAAAGTAAGAATCTTTTCTATCTCATATCCACCATCTCCTCGATAAATATCTGAAAAATAACATTCTAAGAGAGCCACTTTATATCGTGGATCAAGAACAACTCCTACCCCCATCAAAGCATGCACCTCAGACCAATACTTCTCAAACTTTTTCACAATCTCTAACGACATCATCTCAATAGCCTCAATGCCACATGTAAGCCATTGATCCAAAGCCACCTTAATTTCACAAATTATTGGAAAATACAAATTTGCTGTAGGGTAATTAGTTCCAGAAAACACCTTAGTGGCCTTGTAAAATATCTCCAACCTCTTACAAATCTCATTAGTCAATATCCAATCACGTTCATTAGGAACACATGTAAACCTTGGTTCACGTTGCTTCAATCGAAAAAATACATCCTTGTATTCTATGGCAGTGTGTAGCATCAAATAAGTTGAATTCCAACGGGTTTTACAATCAAGTTCAAGTTTCTTACCAATTGAAATCTTAAGCTGACGTGCTGTTTCCTCAAACTTTTCCCATCTCTTCGGTGTTCCTGTCCAATATGCAACACTATCACGTATTCTTGAAATCGACTCACAAATAAATTCTAAACCTTCCTTCATAATTAAATTAAGAATGTGCGCTCCACATCGCATATGCATCAAGCTCCCATCGACCAAAAGTGACTCTGCATCAAGCTTATCTACAAGTAAGGTCATCATCGCATCATTAGTTGAAGAATTATCCACCGTGATAGTGGATAATTTATTATCAATGTTCCAATCCATTAAACATTGTAATAGAGCTTCACATAGATTTTCACTAGTATGCGGACATGGCACATAAATAAACCTACAAAATTTCCAAAAAAGAGGACATGAAAATCTATACTAAAAGATATAATACAATTAATTAGTAGCATTTAGGTAAAATCTATACCAAAAATTATAACTAAATAAATATAATACGATAATACCTGATAATTCGATTTTGCAAATTCTAGTCATTGTCGATGAAATGTGCCGTAACAGCCATGTATCCCCTCTTTTGAGAAGATGTCCACATGTTTGTTGTTACTGCCACTCGACCTTCAATCTTCTCCAAGAGTTGCATTGTGACAGCCTTCCCAACTTCATATATGTTGAAGCAGTCTTTCTTGATAGTGTTTCTTGATACCATCTTGAAACACGGGTTCAAACTATGCAGAATTCTCTAAATCCTTCATGATCTACTATCGACAATGGGTACTCATGCTTTATGATCATCTTTGCAAGTGCCTTGCGGGAAGCTTCTTGATCAAAGTTGAAAGGCAAAATCTTAAATTTGTCCTTGTCAAAGTTTGCTTATAAAACTTGCTGCCTTATATCTTTATACTTCCTTCTATCACATCTTTCATAATGTCTTTTCAAATGAGTTGTTCCCTGCCTTGGATCTCCAAGTAAACATTCATTGCAATAATTACACTTAGCCTTGGCCTTCCCCTTAACATTCACTTTCGTATAATGATTCCAAATTTCAGAGTAAACTCTGCCAAATGTACCACCTGCTACCTTCTTAGTCTTTGTTTCAGTGGACTCAGTTGAGATTACAATATCAGGGGAGCTTGGTGTATCTAAGGCTGAAGTAGTAGGAATATCAGGAGATACATTTATCTCTAAATCTAAATGTTGTCTTGTAGGTTGTGATTCCTCTGCCATGGTATATATTCTGTACAATAAAAGAAATAGAGACACAATACTAGAAATCAGGATGTGTGTGTGTATGATATTCTCTTGAGAAAAGTATGTCTTAAAATAAACTATACAACAATAAAGAACCGTTATCATAGAAGCCATATATGATATGTTGACAATAGTTGTATGTTATGTTTGTGTATCATAAAAGCCATATATGATATGTCTGGACGAGGACATGAGGATATCAGCACAAATGGCCATTGGTTGGCCATCTCTTGGACAACCACCATGCATTATGTTTCATTGGACCACATAGAAGTGGAGAAATTGTTGGAGATGAGATAATGTAAGAAACCATTGAATCATTGATAAATAAACATACACCTAATGAGGACAATGTATGCAAGACTATCAATAGATGCTGACAATAATTCCCTCAACTACATGAACTCATCATCCTCATATCTTAAAGAACTGAACAGATATAAGATATTGCTAAATTATAGGAGCATCAACTATCAATGACAACAAAGTTTACTGAGGACCTGAGGTCCTGAGGTGAACAGATATGGCCAGATGCAAGCAAGCATTGATGCATTCAAAGCTTGAAACATATGCAGAGGAATTTAGCAAGAAAGCACAAGTATCTACAGTTTTATATGCTAAGATTCGCAATAAAATTTTACATTGGCCGGTAAGAACTAAGAACGATGCCCATCATAACACGAGCAGAATAATCATGACTAGTTTTATTTTTTTCAACCAGAAGACAAAAGCAAGTAGGTTGAAGTCCATATCATGTGGAAAGAAAGAGAAAGAGTTGTCCAATTCTCACATGTGGAGACCTGGCAAACTTTGTATATGGATTAATGAAAGCTGCTTAAAACATCACATGTATTATATAAGCCAAAAACTGTCTTATAAGTCTAATTGATAAGTTTACTCTACAATAACATAAAAATTAAAAATAAAAGAAACATAAGTATAATTGATAAGTTTGGATCAAAACGTCATTAGAGATGCAGACTCTAGGATGCGATAATCGACTGTAAATCTAGCACACAAAATCAAGTGAAGATTGCATGTAAAGGATTTGTTTAACCTTCGGATGGGATCGACGACGGATTGATCGCTTCAACAAGATGAAACATAGCTCCTAACTAACCCCAAAAGCTTCGATCTGTGAGAAATTGGAGATGACGGTCGAATCAGCGAGACTCACGGCCGTCGGGCTCGGATGGGATTGACTGACCACTTCAACGAGACGAGGAACGTTGGAACACTGGCACAAACCCTAAAAGCTTTGATCGATATGAGAAATTGGAGATGGTAGCATGGTATAAATACTCGATCGATTGAAGAATTGAATCGACCAACGATTCTGGGCGATCTGATTCTCGAGAGGTCGCTTGACCCGCCCGCTTCGGCGCTTCCGATAGAAGAATTGGAATCGATATCGGTGGCCCAGTGTCCAACTCGGCGCTAAGGGATCGTGGCATCGTGCGGTACTACGGTTTGGCGACCGTTTAGGTCTTCGATTGGGTCTTCGACATTCGTGAAATTGATATGGGAATTAAAGGGCAACGGTAGCCGAAGAGTCGAAGACGAAGTCGCTTGCAAATTTGCAATTCTAGCATTTGCGTGGTGTCGCTTCCTGCTTGCAATTAAAGGCCAGCCAGTAACTGCCTAATGTGGCAGTGCCTATTAAGTCTTAAACGTGTATTAAATTGGAGGCGGGGCGGGTCGGGACAGTTTTCTTACAAGGCCCAAGCCCGACCTGGCCCTTCTGCGGGGCGGGCTATAGCCCGTCTCGGGCCACTGCGGGGCGGGCTAATTCCTACCAAATCCGGGTCGGGTCGGGCCAGTCAGGTCGGGTCAGGTCATTTGTGCAATCCCTAAGAAATACAGGGAGAAGAGAATATTTATTTTAAGCTTAGATTCGAGCGTGCTCCAAACTTTTTGGGAGCAGCTCAGATCTAGAGCTTGGAACGAGTTATGAGGAGAGGGCAGACCCTTATTTGTATAGGTGGCTCACCCCTCCCCTTCACTCCACTTTCGATGTGGGACTAAATGTTTTGGAGTAATTAATTCAAGTTAGTTTGCCTTAATGAAAGGTCAAACTTCAATTAATTTTAACTCCCTTACCGTTGAGCTTCGCATTTGATACAACCTATCAAATCGAAGAGCGTTCAATGGTGAACGCGTAGGAAAAACCGGCAAGTCATTTTGAGTCCGTTTGACCCCTCAAACGTGAGTCCAAAGATCAGACCAAAACCAGTTTTTCCAAAAAAACTGAGCCATCAAAGAAAATCGCATAAGCCTAGGGTTTGCAGCCAGTAGTGGGGCCCACAACGTGGGCCCCACCCCATCTAGCGCGCGCCAGCCCAGATTGGGTGTGTGCCATGCACGCGCCCACATGTGCACATGCATCAGTATTCTGGTGCCCATTTCTGGGCGCCAGGAATTGGAATTTGCTTGGCCCAATGGGCCGGGCCTTTAAACCCCCCTTTCTGTTTAAAAAACAGCCTTAACTCTTAAGGTTTTTGGGCTTTTTTGGGCTATATGGGCTTTCTATTTAAAACTCTTTTAAATAGACTTATTGGGCTCATTTGAATCTTATTTCGACACGGTTTGAACCAGTGTTTAGATTGGGATGATCCCGTCATCCAGGTAAACTTTTCTTCGCGTCTAATTAAATATGCACGTAAACAATTTACGACGCATTAAATTTTGCCTTTGCATCAAATGCAAAAATATCCACATCTGTTATATAAATCATTTGCATCAATTACAAATGATCTGCGGGCTTACATCCCCCATCATCTCCCATTTGCACAGAGGATCATTTATCCTGAATGCAGGAGCTAACTGCAAACTCTTTGCAGTTTCTACCCCTTGCATTAAATGCACATTCTCCCTAATTTCTACCTACTACTTGACGAAGTTCGCACTCTGTGTGAGACCCTACAGCCAGATCCTACTACAGGTGGGACTCGAAGCCCCAGACGACAGTAACCACAAGCAGCAGGTGCCGTCCCTGTTTCAGTATCATACTTGTGTTATTAACTCATTGACATGAGTATTGTCGGGACCACCCGTGTAATGCCCTACAAGCTACTGCACAAGTACTAGAGGGGGGGTGAATAGTACTTTAAAAATAACAAGGAGTATAATTCCTAATTATAGTGCAAACAACTACCAAATCAATTTGCGGAAGCTTAAATTGAATGACAACAACAAATTTAACAATGCTAACAAAAGATGTTACTGGGTTCGGATCCACCCAAGTCTCCCCGACTTGTTCCCGGTGATCCTACGTCCCAACCACCCGGATCCCCTCCGGATACTTAGGTTAGAAACCCTAACCCAAGATTTCCACTATGAATATCTTGTGAAAAACATTCACAAGATCAAATCATACATGCAATGGCAATAGTGAATCCCACAACCCGGGATCACAACCTTCTCTCACAACCGAGAGAATCAATAAGCAATATAAACAAGTTTATAATGAAATAAACAATCTTACCACAAAATCCTATACCTTGAGTTTTTCTTACCCAATAGGTGAAAGGAAGGATTTGAGGAAGATGAAGTCACCAAGAACTAGCACCAAGGAAATGACCAGTAATAGGTGCCTAGGAATGATTTGGAGACTTGAATCAAGCAAGAGCTTGAAGAGCTCACCAAGAACAAGCTTCTATCAATATGGATTCTAGATCTAGAAAGTGAGAGAATGGGTTTCTTGTGAGGAAGAGAGCTTTGGAAATGAGTGAGAATGGCTATCTCTTTTTAATCTCAATGAATCTCTTAATGGCAGCTCTAACCTAGAGAGAAAAGACCTAGGTTCGTATTTATAGGGTCCCATAAAAACAAGTTAGGTCAATTCCCAACGGATAGAAATCTGAGGCAACTAGTCGGTCAAAGAACAACCACTGACCGACTAGTTCATCAACTAGTCGGTCAGTCAAACAACATGGACCGACTAAGTGAGGAACAGAGAAGAGATAGAAATTCAGACCTAGAAATCTAGTCGGTCCAAGAAGACATTCTGACCGACTAGTTTCACAACTAGTCGGTCAGTCAGTGAACGTAGACCGACTAAGAGGCAAAATGAAATAGTCTGAATACAAATTGACTTAGTCGGTCCAAGAACAAAAGTTGACCGACTAGATTATCAACTAGTCGGTCACCAAACGTTCTTAGACCGACTAACGATAAACGGTAGCTTAGGAGAAATTTAGCATGTACAGTAAATCATAACTAGTCGGTCAAAGAAGCATCACTGACCGACTAGTTCACAAACTAGTCGGTCGGTGAGTCAACGTAGACCGACTAACTGTAAACAGTACTGAACAAGAAAAGATTAACTCAAACTAGTCCGTCCAAGAAGCTCTTCTGACCGACTAGATCGCCATCTAGTCGGTCAGTACTTCTTCTTGTACCAACTAATATGCACAAACAAGTCTGAATCGAAGCGCAACGCTTCGAGGAAGTTAGAATGAACTTGTACTAAGATCCTAGAGCTACGATATGAGCGTTATGAAGATAGAATCGTAAGATATACTCAAGGCTTAACATTCTATAGATCAAAGCTAAAAGACTATAAATAAAACCTTAAGGAACGGTCTTCGAAAGCTTCGATCAATTCTTCATGACTTCCAAAACGGTCCAAGAGCTTCAACGAAGCTTTAGGCAATGAATACGTGCTTTGAGAAGTCTTGAGATGTCGCTTTGATTGTTCTCGTGAATTTGGCGACGATCTCCAATACTGCGCTCACAAATTGTTAGTTCATGAATTATTTATGTCTGCTCATCATCCAAAACCAAATCCGGGGAGTCCAATATTCAACATTCTCCCCCTTTTTGGTGATGACAAACCAACATAAATAATAATCAAAAATAATGATTCAAATGAAAAATACTTACTCCCCCTGCATTGATGACACGTTAATTCCAAAATGAATATATATGAATTGCATCAATCAGACGAGTAAGATAAATAAAGAGAATCGATTTTTGAAATATCGGATTTTGAAAATCCTTATATATATCTTAACTCCCCCTGAATCTAACACATCAAATTAGATTCTTGGAAATTGAGTTAAATTTTCATTTAACCTATTTATTATCATTATCTCTCCCCCTTTGGCATTATCCCAAAAATGGGGGGCATACAACGACAACAACTAGGGAAATTAAAATCCAACATCGGGAGTCGTAGATGTTGACGATGGAACCAATTGACACCAAGGGAAAAACGATGAAATCAAATCAAGGTGTGCCCAAATGTCCATCATCTAAAAGCGAAAATTAAAATCATCAAAAATACCAAATATTAATTCATTTATTGAGTAAAGGAACATACTCTCCAATATTCAATATTCTTGGTTAAATTTGTGCATGGAAAACAAATCTATATAATCATAGAGATATAATCTATTTAACCAAGCTTCCTAGCGTCGAGCGACGAATTCACATTTCATGTGCGTTGAACGAATAGTAAATGTGCACGACAAATTAAAACATAGAGAACATCGATGTATATATATATAAAAGCATCATGAGTACATCCAAAAAGATATCACATTGAGTACATCAAGTATAACATACCATGGATATCAACAACAAAAAGGAAAATACATCATACATCATCTAACCATCAGCATCATCCAAAGTACATCAAAATACAACACCGACATCCAGGAAAATCAAAATACATCAAAATAACCCTCAAACTCCATCCTAACCCAAAATACTCTCAGTAAGATGCATCATCCAATGAGCAGTGGAGAGTCCTCGATACTGACGATCACGAGGGAGTGGCTGGATCAGTAGTCTCCATGGGTCCAGTCGATGGAGTGGACTCAGGCTCTGCTGGGAGGAGAGGCGTGTCAACAGACGGGATCGTCGGGGCAGGAGTGGAAACGACGACGGGCTCAACGGCTGGGGTCTCAACAGGAGTATCAGCAGGTAAGACATGAGCAGGGTCGTCAACAGGAGCAGCAGCAGCCTCAGAAGTCTGAACTACTGGCTGGGATTAAGTCAGTCGGGAAAGCGAAAAGACGCGTTTGCCCTAACGCACTTAGTCGGTCACAGTTCAAGCACTGACCGACTAGATTACGATCTAGTCGGTCGGTCAATGAGCTTGAACCGACTAAGTCGAAACAGAGGCAAACAGAAAATTCTAGGGCTAGAGTTAGTCGGTCGCAGTATACTCACTGACCGACTAGTTTTCAATCTAGTCGGTCGGTAAGTGTACTGTGACCGACTAAAGAAAGAAAAAGACAATAGATAGATTAAAGCTTGATCTAGTCGGTCTGAGTTCACTAGCTGACCGACTAGATGAGCATCTAGTCGGTTAGCTGATGAACTGAAACCGACTAGAAGAGTCCAAAAATTGATAAATGAGTTCTCTTCATAAACCACTTGGATGAAACATCTTAACCCTCTCATTAGTCATCTAAACTACCCATAAAACATCGAAATCTCATATACGATATTCAAATAAGAATTCGAGCAAAAATTCAAACAAATCACATAAAATCCCCAAAAATTCAATAAATCTAACATGAACGAAATATCGCGAAATATAATAGCATGCAAGATAATTGAATGAAACATGAATCATATATCTCAGATTCACCCATAATCCCCAATTCTCGACGCAACCGCACAAAGGAGTCCTCCTTTAGGGGTTTCGTGAAAATATCGGCGATTTGCTTTTGGGTTTCAACGTACACTAATATGATGTCCTTTTTAGCAACATGATCATCTAAAAAATGGTGTCGGACATCTATGTGTTTAGATCGGGAATGGTGCACCGGATTCTTTGAAAGACAAATAGCACTTTGGTTATCCACCATGATAGGGCTAGTATCACAATGAATACCAAAATCCTTCAGTGTGTGTCTCATCCAAAGAACCTGGGCACAAGCGGCACCGGCGGCAATATATTCCGCCTCGGTGGTTGAAAGTGATACCGAATTTTGCTTCTTGGAAAACCAAGAGACAAGGGAATTTCCTAGAAAATGGCAAGTGCCACTAGTACTCTTCCTGTCGGATTTGCATCCCGCATAATCAGCGTCACTATATAAGACTAACTCATATGTGCTAGATTTCGGATAAAGTAATCCAAAATCTAAAGTGTAACTTAGATAGCGAAAAATACGTTTAACCGCTACTAAGTGAGAATCCTTAGGTTGAGACTGATAATGAGCACAAATACAAACGGCAAACATAATATCGGGCCTACTTGCGGTAAGATAAAGTAAACTACCTATCATACCTCGATATAGACGAATGTCTACATCTTTTCCGCCCGTATCTTTATCAAGATGCGTTGTAGTGCTCATAGGAGTCTTTTTCCCGGAGGCATTCTCCATTCCAAATCGCTTTAGCAACTCCACCGTGTATTTCGTTTGGTGGATGAAGATTGCATCGTTCAATTGGCGAATTTGGAGACCTAAGAAATATTTGAGTTCGCCCATGTGGCTCATCTCAAATTGTTCCTTCATAACATTAGAAAACTCTTCGCAAAGAGTGAAGTTAGTAGCACCGAAAATGATATCATCAACATAAATTTGAACTAATAAAATATCATTATTCGCATGCTTAACAAAAAGTGTAGAATCGGCTTCGTCCATTTTAAAATTCAAATCCAAAAAAAAATTCTTTAGGCGATCATACCAAGCTCTAGGAGCTTGTCTCAAACCATAAAGAGCTTTCTTTAGTTTAAAAACATGATTTGGAAATTTTTCACTTATGAAGCCCGGAGGTTGAGAAACGTAAACTTCCTCAACGACATCTCCGTTTAAAAATGCACTTTTAACATCCATTTGAAATAATTTAAAGTTTTTATGGCATGCAAAAGACAATAATAGTCTAATTGATTCTAATCTAGCTACCGGAGCGAAGGATTCTTCGAAATCGATACCTTCCTTTTGTCGATAGCCTTGAGCTACTAACCGAGCTTTGTTCCGAACGACGACTTGGTTTTCGTCGGTTTTGTTCTTGAAGATCCACTTTGTCCCTATGACGGTGTGGTTCTTCGATGGCAAAGGAACAAGCTCCCATACCTCATTCCTCTTGAATTGAATGAGTTCCTCCTCCATGGCAAGGATCCAAGCACTATCTTCGCACGCTTCAACTATATTCTTTGGCTCTATCGATGAGGCAAAGGCACAATTGGCGAAGTGGTGGACTTGAGATCTCGTCTTGACACTATCATGAATATTGCCAATGACTTGCTCATGAGGATGATCGCGAACGGTATGAAGCCGCTTGGGAATACCTTGATCACTAGGCACATTCTCAACAACTTCATTAGTCGGGTTAGTATCAATAGAATCAATTGAATCAATTGAATCAATAGACTTAGAATTTTCAAACGAATCACATAAAACATCCATAGAGTCATCATCATTTGAAATTCTAGGAGTAGTAAAATTCTCATTAAAAGAGACATGTAGTGATTCCTCGATCGTAGAGGATCTTTTGTTGTATATCCGGTAGGCTTTGCTACGTGAGGAATACCCAACAAATATCCCCTCATCCGATCTCGGATCAAACTTGTCCAAATTATCATATGTGTTTTTAATAAAACATTTTGCGCCGAAAACACGAAAATGTTTAACTTGAGGCAATCTACCAAACAACAATTCATAGCAAGTTTGTTTGGTGCCGGGCCTCAAAAGTATTCTATTAAATACATAGCAAGCGGTGTGTACCGCTTCCGCCCAAAATTGATAACCAAGTTGACTATCTTCGAGCATAGTGCGAGCACACTCCACAAGCGTTCTATTCTTCCTCTCAACAACACCATTTTGAGGAGGTGCGCGAGGGAAAGAAAACGTGTGAGTAATTCCAAGATCATCACAAAAATTTGAGAAAGACTCATTCTCAAATTCACCCCCATGATCACTACGAATAGTGACAATGGTGGTTCCGATGAGATTTTGTACTTTCTTCACAAATATTGTGAAGTTTTCAAAAGCTTCATTTTTATTACACAAGAAAAATACCCATGTAAATCTAGAATAATCATCGACGATGACAAGTCCATATCTTGCATTTCCTAAGGAAGCAACTCTAGTTGGCCCAAATAAATCTAGATGTAATAGCTCTAGTGGCCGTTTCGTAGAAATGCTTTTCTTAGGTTTAAATGAAGATTTAGGAAGCTTGCCACGTTGACAAGAATCACAAAAACTTTTCTTTTCAAAAACGAGCTTCGGAAAACCTTTAATGGAATTTAATTTTGAAAGCTTATAAAGTGTTCCAAAGTTCACATGTCCAAAGCGTCGATGCCATAAGTGTTGTTCACTTGTGTTGGCAACGAGACATTGTTCATATGACTTAGGAAGATCCAAAATATAGATATCTTTATGGCGTGTGCCGGAAAATAATAATTTATTATTATCACCGTATCTCGTAAATGTGGTTCGTCGGTATCAAAATTGCTAGAATAAGATTTTGGATGAACTAGTTGCAACTGAGTGTAGAACCAAGCTCACGCTCTCGCGCTGTTGCCGGTCTATAGCTATCCTAGGTTTGGGTCTAATCTCTTGCAAACCCTAGCCTAGGGAAGCTAGCATTAGGATCAACATCATCGTTCAATCGCGTACCGAGCCCAATCTCTTGCAAACTCGGCCCGCGACCTAGGTTGGGATAGTTCCTACCCGTCCAATCTCTTGCAAACGGGTATCGGCATGGAATTGCAACCGGAAACCCTAGTATCGGTCCAATCTCTTGCAAACCGATACTACGGAAATTCGATTCCAACCCAATTCGGATTTCTAGGGTTTCCTATCGAATTGGGATCCAATCTCTTGCAAATCCCAATCGGTATGAACTCCTAGCTATCCGTAGTAAATCGATCCCAATCTAATCCCTAATAGCAATTCTAGCAAAATTCCTACCAATTCATCACAAATATGGAATAGGGCTTGTAGGGTTCATCCCCACGCCCCAAGACGTGGCGACTACTCGCAATTCATAGCACAAACACAAGAATAATCAATGAAATAAGCAATAGAATTCATCACAATATTGAGATAAACAATAAAAATAGAATTTTTGGAGAGGAGAGAGGCAAACCAATGGAGTTCTTCAATTAATCCAACAAAAATCAACTTTAGTCCTCTCTCCAATCACAAGAATAAAACTAAAAAGTAAACCTAAAAAGCTGCAAAAATCTAAGAGAAAAGCTCTCTAAAACTAGGGTAAAAACAGGGGTTAAATACCCCCCAAAATCGTCCAAAAACTGTGACCAAAATACCCATGCGCAGCCTGTTTTCCGCAATTTTCGCTACAGGCAGCGCGTCGCACTCGGCCGAGTGACAAAAGTCGCTCGGCCGAGTGAGAAACCCTGTAAATTTCCAGTAAGTCTTGATCTTCAGGGGTCTTCACTTCGGGGGCGGCTCGGCCGAGTGAGTTGTCGTCACTCGGCCGATGGCTTCATGGTACTCGGGCGGTCGGGATTATCCACTCGGCCGAGTGGGTCTTCTGAAGCTCAGGCAGCCGAAAAACAGTAAGTTGGCGATTTTTGAATGGCTTCGTCTGGGCGCCACTCGGGCGGACGGGGTCTCGTCACTCGGCCGATGTGGTATCCGTCGCTCGGCCGAGTGTACATATGAATCGTGTCTGATCTGGTCGGACGAGCGGTGTCTCGCTGGTCGGCCGAGTGACTCCTTCACTCGGCTGAGTGAGACACTAAAAATGCCCAAACAGCTTGTTTTGGCCTCCTCGTCGCTCCTGCGACGTCCGTTCTTCTTCCGCTCCTCTCCAACAGCAAAAACCCCTTGGGGAGGTCGTCGGTGACCCTCTGGAGTAAGCGCATCTTGAGATCACTCCAAATCGCGCCAAATCACCTGAAATGCGACAAAAACAACAAATCGTGAAAAGCATCGCAATATTGTCGATATATCGTGAAAAACATGATTTGGGCGATCTAAATGGCATGCAAACATGCGGGAAAAAAGTGTAAAATAAGGAGTGATCAGTGTGCCAGAAAATAATAATTTATTATTATCATTTGAAATATGACACAATCCTTTCGTAAAGCTAACTTTGTAACCTTTGTCACAAAGTTGGCTTATTGAAATAAGATTATGATTTAAACCATTAACTAGATATACATCACTAATTAAGGGTTTAGATGGGTTACCCACTTTACCAACACCGATGATGGTTCCGCTCTCGTTGCCTCCAAATACGACGCGGTTTCCATTTGCAATGGGAACTACTCCGGAGAGCAATTGAGCGTCACCCGTCATGTGTTTTGAACACCCGCTATCGAGTATCCAATTCCCTTTGGAGCTAAATTTAAATTTGATGCTCCTTTTCTTTTTCTTTTCCTTGAGTACCTAAAGATAGAAAATTTCATATCATGGTACCCAAGGTCATTGGGTCCTCAAAGGTTAGACCTTTGGAAGCCAAGTCCAATTGGGCTTAGACTTCCCCACATAATTTCTACTATGCACAACATCCGAAAAATAAGCATTCATATACACTTGTTTTTCATCCATGCTTGTGTCCTTTGGGCTCCAAATAGTGAAAATCTTGGGAGCCCTCATCCTATTTGGTGCATGCATGCGACGTTGATTTCTACGTGATGCATGTTGTGGATAGGCATACGGAACATGATGGAATGGTGCACGACGAGAATTATTCATATGATGAGGTGGGTGAACATATGCATGTGTGGGAACACGTGCGTGAGGGTGTCTCACATGGTGTGCACGTGCCCGAGAATGTGTTGCATAAAAATCATCATATGTGTGAGACGGTGGAGTAGGACGTGTGTTCCTACATGGCATGGTATTGGTGTACATATAAGCATGCCCCTTCTTTGGAGGTCCACCCAAAGTGGGTTTCTTTCCGAAAGAGGGTGTGGACGATGTGGAAGCACCATTGGTAGATGAACTACCAATAGAGTGTTTGCTACCACTCGTAGAGTCACCGGAAGTTGGCCTAACAAAAGTAGTGGCCGCTTTGGATGGACATCCCATCGTATACCCCAAACCAATGTGGTGATTGGCCGGAAGTAAGTCACTTAGGATTTTATCCAAATGGTCCTTACCCTTATTGAATTTATTAATTCGGCCTAATGTGTTCTCATATTTCTCTTTGAGAGAACGCATAGAAGTATCCAAGTTTGATACTTGCGATGTGAGCACATAAACACGAGATTTAAGATTCTCATTCTCAATACTCAAAGTCGAGTTTTGAGAAGTCAAATCCGCTATCCTATGTTCTTCCGGATCTTCAATGCTAACATGTTCAAGTTTAGATTTGAGATTGACAATCTCATTTCTTAACTCTTCAACAACGGTGTCATTGTTGGTGATGATAGTCTTAGGCGAGGTTTGAATGCTAGCTAGGTCATCTTTTACTTTAGTATATCTATTTACTAATTTAGTGTATTTAGACAATAATTGAGAGTTAGCATTCCTAAGATCATCCATGGTTACCTCATCGCCTTCGTTGTCGCTATCATCGGAGGAGGAAGATTCTTGATCATGCTCCTCTCTCGCCATGAAGCACATGTGCGCTTGCTGCACTTTCTCATCGTCCGACTCTCCGCTTGAGGAATCCTCGGAGTCGGTGAATGTTGCTCCGACAAGTCCCTTTTTGTACCCCTTTTTGTACTTCTTCGACTTGTCGAATTTCGGTGCCTTCCACTTCTCCTTTTGCTTGTTTTGGGGACAATCCGCTTTGATGTGTCCTGGCTTATTGCATTTAAAGCACAAAGGTGGAGAGGCGTTAGTAGAAGTAAATTTAGATTTTTGTTTGAAGTTACCCTTTCGGAAGAAGCGATTGAACTTCTTTGCCATGAGTGCAATGGATTCCATGTCCATTTCTTCTTCCGAGTCCTCATCATCGGTAGAGGTGGATGAAGCCGCCTTGAATGCAATCGCCTTTTTCTTAGGCACGTCTTGGTTCAAATAGGACTTCATCTTTTCTTGTAACTTCACCTTGCTATCTTTGCGTACCTCGTATGACATCAAAGTACCCATCAATTGAACTACGGTATACTTATTCATGTTATTACCTTCCTCGATGGCGAAGGTATGTTTCTCCCAAGAAGAAAGAAGTCCTTCGATAAGCTTCGAACACTTCTCCTTTTTGGGTGTAGGTTTTGCCGAGAGCTTCCAACTCGTTCATTATGTCGACGAAGAAAGCATAATACTCCTTCATCTTTTCTCCCTGTTCCATATGAAACAATTCGTAATCTCTATTGACTACTACGAGTTTAGAATCTCTTACCCGACTCGTTCCTTCATGCAAAATGAGGAGCAAATTCCAAATTTGATATGCACTCTTACATGTGCATATCTTATTAAAATCTTCGGGTTCCAATGCGCATTGTAAAGCATTCATAGCTTTGGCATTTGCAATCTCCGCGGCGACCTCCGCGGTAGTCCATTTGTCGAAATCCTCTTCGGTAGGCACATTGTACTCCGACATGGTAATTCTCCACAAGGAAGCGCTCCGAAGGAACGTTTCCATCCGGCATTTCCAATATCCATAATTGACGCCGTTGAAGAATGGAGGCCTAGTCGAGGAATGTCATTCCATGACCGAAGACGCTCCTTCACGGTTCCTGAAGGTGCTATAGTCGGAAGTTGGACGCACGGTTTTGTTGTCGTTGGCAGACATAGCTAAGTATCGGGCTCTGATACCAAATTTAATGCCCTACAAGCTACTGCACAAGTACTAGAGGGGGTGAGGGGGGATGAATAGTACTTTAAAAATAACAAGGAGTATAATTCCTAATTATAGTGCAAACAACTACCAAATCAATTTGCTGAGCTTAAATTGAATGACAACAACAAATTTAACAATGCTAACAAAAGATGTTACTGGGTTCGGATCCACCCAAGTCTCCCCGACTTGTTCCCGGTGATCCTACGTCCCAACCACCCGGATCCCCTCCGGATACTTAGGTTAGAAACCCTAACCCAAGATTTCCACTATGAATATCTTGTGAAAAACCTTCACAAGATCAAATCATACATGCAATGGCAATAGTGAATCCCACAACACGGGATCACAACCTTCTCTCACAACCGAGAGAATCAATAAGCAATATAAACAAGTTTATAATGAAATAAACAATCTTACCACAAAATCCTATACCTTGAGTTTTTCTTACCCAATAGGTGAAAGGAAGGATTTGAGGAAGATGAAGTCACCAAGAACTAGCACCAAGGAAATGACCAGTAATAGGTGCCTAGGAATGATTTGGAGACTTGAATCAAACAAGAGCTTGAAGAGCTCACCAAGAACAAGCTTCTCTCAATATGGATTCTAGATCTAGAAAGTGAGAGAATGGGTTTCTTGTGAGGAAGAGAGCTTTGGAAATGAGTGAGAATGGCTATCTCTTTTTAATCTCAATGAATCTCTTAATGGCAGCTCTAACCTAGAGAGCAAAGACCTAGGTTCGTATTTATAGGGTCCCATAAAAACAAGTTAGGTCAATTCCCAACGGATAGAAATCTGAGGCAACTAGTCGGTCAAAGAACAACCACTGACCGACTAGTTCATCAACTAGTCGGTCAGTCAAACAACATGGACCGACTAAGTGAGGAACAGAGAAGAGATAGAAATTCAGACCTAGAAATCTAGTCGGTCCAAGAAGACATTCTGACCGACTAGTTTGACAACTAGTCGGTCAGTCAGTGAACGTAGACCGACTAAGAGGCAAAATGAAATAGTCTGAATACAAATTGACTTAGTCGGTCTAAGAACAAAAGTTGACCGACTAGATTGTTAACTAGTCGGTCACCAAACGTTCTTAGACCGACTAACGATAAACAGTAGATTAGGAGAAATTTAGCATGTACAGTAAATCACAACTAGTCGGTCAAAGAAGCATCACTGACCGACTAGTTCACAAACTAGTCGGTCGGTGAGTCAACGTAGACCGACTAACTGTAAACAGTACTGAACAAGAAAAGATTAACTCAAACTAGTCGGTCCAAGAAGCTCTTCTGACCGACTAGATCACCATCTATTCGGTCAGTACTTCTTCTTGTACCAACTAATATGCACAAACAAGTCCGAATCGAAGCGCGACGCTTCGAGGAAGTTAGAATGAACTTGTACTAAGATCCTAGAGCTACGATATGAGCGTTATGAAGATAGAATCGTAAGATATACTCAAGGCTTAACATTCTATAGATCAAAGCTAAAGGACTATAAATAAAACCTTAAGGAACGGTCTTCGAAAGCTTCGATCAATTCTTCATGACTTCCAAAACGGTCCAAGAGCTTCAACGAAGCTTTAGGCAATGAATACGTGCTTTGAGAAGTCTTGAGATGTCGCTTTGATTGTTCTCGTGAATTTGGCGACGATCTCCAATACTGCGCTCACAAATTGTTAGTTCATGAATTATTTATGTTTGCTCATCATCCAAAACCAAATCCGGGGAGTCCAATATTCAACAACCCGGACTGTTTCCGTGATGAATACCGCAGTTTTTGTCTCTTCGTCAAAACTAGGCTGTTTAATTCAAGCCTAAGGTACAATTAAACTGTCAACCCCAATAGCTCGAAGCTGGTTAGTCTCCATCGATCTTTAGTCAAATAATGTTGGACTTCTTCCAACATACTCTGGCCAGAGTTTTCACTATAGATCGAACTAACACTACGACACTAACTCCCATTGACCGGGAGAGACGAATCCTATTTTGGTCATTACTCTCCTCGCACGTTTCAAATCTCACCCATCCAAAGAACTTTCAACGGGGCTTACTCGAGGCTAGATCAGTGATCTAAGTAACACCGTTCATGCACAGGTTCGTACAATGACATCAAGTCAAAAGACCAACTTGCCTATCATCACTAAGAGTTGACAAATTGGTCAAACATAACCATATGATAACTCTTGTTGGGTCGTTTAGTGAACTCATTCTCTAATGAGCACTTGTTTCTTGTCTTCGACTTCGCCAAGTTAAACGACCATAAGATCATCGTCACCGCTATACGGTGAAAACTAAGACACAATGGTCTATCTGATGTTTCGATATCCATTTCTCGAAACATCTACGACCACGAACCTTTTTAGACTTATGCTACTAACGGTCAAACACTTCTACATAATCGAGATCATCATCTCGATACAAGTTTGACCTTGCATTAAGTCTCAGGACTTCACCGAAGTTTCTAATGATTACAACATTTCTATTAAATTAGATAAATACTTACCAAACAGCTTACTGTTATTTTTGAACAAGATGTCTGTATAGATACACAGAATGAATTTGCCTCGAGGGCATACCCATCTCTCAACATCTACCACTTGCACTCGGGCACATTTATCCTGGTATCTCATACCGCATTTACACACAAGTCTTTCCAGACTTCGTGTGATAGAGCCTTCATGAGTGGATCTGCTAAAATGTCTACTGTATAGACTTACATGGGTTCTATGTTTATCTTAGACGACATATTTGAATCTCATCTAAATAATTCACTCGGTCTCTTGGAATCCATAATTACTTTCTTGACTGGATCTCATCCAGCTCACCGTACCATACGAGAATAATCCATAATAAGTTTTACTGGTCATTTAGACGGTTCATAATCATTTTGATAAAGTGTCAAACTTTTTGAACACTTTCTCAAACCATATGTTCCGGCTCCTTGATGCCTCGCATGATTTTATTCGCTCCCACTGACCTTGAAAACTCTCTGGCCGATTCATATAATTTCGTTCTTCTAAATCACATTTAGAACACAGACTATACATGAATGCTCCAGTTTTCATGGTCATCATAAGCATTAACTTCGAGTTCGGTCCTAGTAGATCTGTACACATCTGCTGGTGAGGAAGTTTCATCATAATCCATTTATAGGAGTTAGGATGATAACCATTTTCAATCAACATAAGTTGTACTTCACCATTTTCTCTCTGCACCAATCTTCTGTCTTGAAGATTTACTTGCAGCCAATAAGAAACACTTTCTTTGGGCACATAAACTAAAGGCCATACTTTATTTTCGTGCACGGACCATTTCTGATTGCATCAAGTTATTAATCAGAGTCCCTACTCCGAATTGCATCCTGGAAGTTGTCTAGGCTATCATCGACTATGATGTCTAACTCGACTCTTCGTCTCACGAGACTCGAGTAATCATTTAACTTTCAAACGATTGATTAATGAATATCTTATTGATAAGGTCCTCATAGAACCTTATCAAAACCTAGGCATTACTATCTGGGACTTAATCCAGAGGGAGTATTGTAACTCAGAGTCACTTGCCATGCATCGCACCATGTTTAACAAAAGTGCGATTCATGCTCTCTAACACACCGATGTGTTAAGAGACTTGACCTGAGAGAAAATCACATTTTCTTTTTAGTTTACGCAAGATTTATACAGCTAAGTGTTTGGATCTTCGATCTGATCGAAGTAGTTCAAATACTTCTGTCATTTTGTTCTCTATTTTATCAGACATGTGTTTCACCAAAAACATGTGTGGTAATAAAATAAGAATAACTTATCATGTCTAATTTAGACTTGGGTCTGGATACATCCGTATGTATGAACCTACAAGTTCAACAACTCATTCTTCATCTGTCTTACAGAAGGAGTTTCGGCCATCACACATTTGAGACAGGATTCCCAAGTGTTTATAGGCTTCATAATACAAGAGATCAGACCCCTCTTTATGTGACTTGTGAAGCTTAGTCTCTTTGGTACGGCCTAGTCTATTTTACAATATAAGTTTTGTTATTATCTTGTGTATTCACATATTAACGTTTAATACATTTTTGTTATACACATTTCTCACATAAAACATTGCTTCAGAAGTAAGGTGACGACATTCATCAAAAAAGTGTTAGACGTCCTTTATGGTCTAAGAAACAACAATTACCCCTTCTCTAACACGTAGACAATCTATTTCTTTTGTATAACGGTTATCCTGAAACCATGACATCAAATATGTCACATTTTTCGTACCTCTTACTTATGCCTTTACTAATGATAAATAAAACAGTCATGCCCTATTTAGCACTATACATGTATTCTACTGAACACACGAGGTATTTCTACTTACGGTGCATACGTAGGCATGAAATAACCATGGATATCAATGTATGTAACGTAGTGCAAGTGGTATTGGGCCGTAATGCATGGCTCAGAGTCGAGAAAGCGAGATTGAGTGAGGGGGAAGTGTGAAAGACGTCGCGGGTGCGAAACAACATGAATGTGTTAGACGTGTGTGCGTGGTGCATGTAAGCATGTGTAGGCATGCATGGGTGTGTGTAGGGAAGCCATGCAAATGTGAAAGAGGTTAGGGGTCAATGGCTACCCCCGTAAATTTTTAGAAAGGTGAGGGGCAAAACGGTCATTTGGACTAAAGCTGCTGTGCGTACATACTTAAGTGGTCGGTGCATAAAGTAATGGCAAGCTTGTAAATACCTAAAGGTTGAGGGGTATTTTTGGGAGGGTATTATGGTCATTTTAAATGGTGAATGGCTTATGGAGCAAGTAAGAGAAGTGTAGAAATTTCTAAGGTTTTCTTCTCTTTTATCTTATCTTCTCATTTCTTCTCCCTTCCTCTTTCCATTTTCCTCTCCCTCCCAAATTAGGCCGGCTATCCCTCCCCCTTTTCTCCTAATTACTTCAATCCAAAACCCTAATTAACCCTCCAAAAATCAAGAGTCTCAAGTGGTTGCAAGAGGGAAGAAGGTGGAGAAGAAAGGAAGAGAAAGAGATGGGAAAAATCAACTTTTTGAGGTAGGAATCCTCTTGGATTTGGAATTCCATAAAATTGATTCTTGCTATTATGTTTTTATAGCATGTTTTACTTAATATGTATTAGGGATGGTGAAAATTCATGAGCCATGTTTCAATTTCACAAATTATCCCTTGAAATTCTTAGTAAAAACAACCCCTTTGAAATCCTGAAATTTTGTTGTGTATTGTTTCTGTAATCCTGGTTATTGTAGCTTGAATTAGGGTTCAAAAAAACTATGTGCTTGTAGATCTTGAAGTTCTATCCCAAAATCATATAAATTTTGATATATGTTCAATTCAGGAATTAGGAGCAAAAATTCCATCTTTACAACATGTCTGTCTGATCTTCAGTCTTGACACAGTTCAGTAAAATGATCCAAATACCTGCACACACAATGGAATTTGATGTTCTTGATCTCGTTGGAAACTTAACAAGTTTATCTATAATTTCACCAGTGTTCTTATATTTCGAAATTCTGGTTAGAACATGCCCAAAAACAGCAATCTTTATAGACTCTGAAATCTGTCTGGAAAACAGACTTGACACACTTCACCAAATAATTCACCATAAATCACCTACTTACTATTGTTGAATGAAATTTTATTTGTGAATCCAAGACTAGTATATCTATAACTTTTATTTGGGACAATGGATCAAATTCTCACTGAAAACTGATGATGTATGGTCATTTGTGGTAATTGTTTACAATTTCCAGCAAACTGAAATGTTTAAGAGATGTTATAACTATGACTTGATGTCAAATTTTCGTCTATTATGCATGTGCATTGTTATTGCTTGAAGTAGGGGTTCATTGTGATAATTGCTCTTGAATTTACTCATGTTATAATGGCTATGTTAATGACCCCATCATGTGTTCGATGAAATGCCTCAATGAAGGCAATATCCGGTAATTTGAGTAACATGCATGTGTTAGTGTTGGCCCTGAGCCACATTGATAATTGGTGAAGTTAGAGGCTTGAATGGCATGGATACATTGTAATTGTGAATGGATGATGTGTCGTGATAGAGGGCATGTCACGTGAGTGTATGACCATATGTTTAATGATGGACGGCTAAGGTGATATGTCCACCATGCCATCAAGACCCCTAACGTGTTACGTATGAGGTTAAATTATAAAACTGGATATGTTTCAATCCTCTCTAATGAGCGTGAGTTAGTAAAACCCAGGTTTAGGTGGGATTTGAGTAAATTGTGGATATGAGGCCTGGACTGAGAAGTTGGGGGAAACGATTATGTGATATGTGATACTTATATCCACTCGCCTTTGCCGGGAGTGGAGGAGATATTTATACCCACTCGCCTTTACCGGGAGTGGAGGGGACATACAGAGGTTGTGTTATTATGTGGAGATCCTTACTCCTGCCAGGGACGGGGGAGCTGAGAGGCCCGGTGTCGTACAGTGCCCGTGTCCACTGCACCATGTGATATATTCACCCCAAATTTGGGGTGAAGTCCAGGTCTTGGTATCACACAGTTTACCCAAGTTCCAATTAATTCAATTACAAAATAATAAAATAAGAATTTGGCATGTTACTACTTCTGCTGGCAGCACTTCACTTCCCTTCACTTGCTTCACTTGTACTATCCCAGCATGTGCGCAGTGGCCTGCTTATTCAGTTTCTTCTTTCTCTCTCTTTTCCTTCTAACCACCCTCACTCTTCAGGATACTTGGGAAAAAAATTTAAATACTGGGTATTCTGGGGAACGGGGCGTGACAGTTTTTGGAGGCCCATGCAGGTCACCACATTGCGATGTGCGTAAGGATAGTACATGTGATGCTTCAGTAGGTGATCGGGATACATTAGCCCTAAGGTGGGTAGTGACCTTAGAGCCTTGAGTGATCCACCCTTAAACTCATAGCTTAGGAGGTCAGGGGATGCACTTCCTATAGTAGAGTATACTATAGATGTATATTGTAGGTATATACGTGTATATGTAACTGTGTGTATAAGTGCATTTGTTGTGCCTAGAGATTTGAATTATATATGTTGCGGTGTACTCGTATATTTGAATGGCATGAACGTAACATGTATCCTGGATGCATGTAGTGGTATATGGATATGCGTGGGTATATATACCATGTGGGTGAATACTTGAGCGTATGTATATTATGTCTCTATAAAAGTACATTATACGGATATGTGAGGCTGGTATGTGTTATACTTGTGTGACTCTGAGGTATAGGTGATAAGTATATGTTTATTATTGGATGTTTACTGGTGGATACATATCAGCTAGCGGGGATATTATATGTTCGTAGAGACGTGGGCGAGGGTGTGTACGTATGTGATGTGAGTCCTGTATGCGGTTCACTGTCTCCTAAATTATAGTTGTGTTTCATGTGGGGAGTACACCAATGTGCGTGCATCTACCCTTGTATGGATAAAGTAGTGAGATGTCCACATTGTCTTTGGACATATGTGGGAAAGTGCATGCGTGTGGATATATGTGTGTTTGTATGTGTAGGTGGTGTAGATATAGGTTGGGATATTGGTGTATATATATCGCTAGTGTTGCATTGCTAGTGTATAAATTCTTCATGTGTTAGATTTGAATAACTGTGTGTGTGTGTGTGTGTGTGTATGCTGCCTATGTGCCTATATGAACCGATATATTGTCTTAATTTGGTATACGATTGTGGGTTGTACTATTGCGTGAAGATAGGTGTTGTGTATGACCATATATAATGTGTATGTAGCGAAATAGATAAGTAAGGGACGTATGGATAGTATGAATAATGCTCCAGGTGGTTTGGATTAGATGTATCCTAAGGAGGGTAGGGATGCTTTAGACCCGTCCACCTAAGTTTAGGCACTTAGCTCTATACCGTGCCTAACATGGGATAAGGATATAAGTGTGACGTGTATCATAGGTAGAATGTGATGAATGTAAGGATTTGAAATTATACAGTGCATATATAAGTGGGATGGTTATGTGTTTGCACAGTTAAGTGGAGTTATGGTATATGTATATATGTGTGTATACGCTTACCCGTAGAATGGTGTCTATAGGACCATTTGAATGTATATGTTGTGCATGTACCCTTCTGTATATAGTGGCATGAGGAGGATTGTGTATTGGTATATGATATACTTGTATGTATGTAGGTGTGTTGTAGCAAGCGTGGTGTGATTGTGTATATGTTTTGTTATTAGTGAATATGTATTGGAGTATGTCTTGGGAGTGGTTATATGTATATGTATGTGAATGATCCCTATTCTGATATGCATGTATCAGTATATGAATGTATACATATATGGGGTGTGACTATCTACTGAATATGCATGAACAATGAAGTACACTTATTAGTGTATGTACTAGTATACCAGTAAACGTGTGGATATATTGGATGTTATGTATATAGTGGTATGGGTAGCTACCGACTACCTGCTAGTATAGTTGAGTAGCTTGACTGTATAGGTGTAAAAGCAGGATATGTATGGTATGTGTGTATGGGTGTGTGCCCATACATGGGAATGTATGTGTATGGTTGCATGGATCCTAATTGGTATATATGCATGTCTGTATGCATACCTACTATTAGAATAATAATCTGGTGTGTATGAGCGAACATGTATTTGGCTATGTGTAGGCTTAGATATCTATATATGGAATTGATACGTATACATCTGCGTGTATATAATGAGTATATGCATATAATTAGGTTATATAGAGTATCCATGTGGTGTATTGGTTGATGTGTATATGTGCATAGGTATTATAATTGTATGAATTTCTATTATACATGTCGCAATGGAGTGTAGGAATGCGTTCATGTATGTGCAGTGTGCAGTAGGAGTATATGTAATGGTGTGTATATTGGATGAATGTATATATATATATATATATATATATATATATATATATATATATATATATATATATATATATATAGAGGTGGGATCAAATGACCCCCAAAAATAACCCCCAAAAATGACCCCCTATCAAAAATCTTATGCCCCCTATTTTTTCGGAAGATCCGAACCGTTCATCTTGATCTCCACCCTATAAATACCTGTCCCACCAATTTTCAACCCGATCACATGTGTTTTGCCCATTCATCAACCATTCGCAAAAGTTCTGCTCATACGAAACCGTTAAATTTGGGTCGGATGGATGAACGGGCAAAACACATGGGATCGGGTTGAAAATTGGTGGGTCAGGTATTTAGAGGGTGGAGATCAAGTTGAACGGTTCGGATCTTCCGAAAAAATAGGGGGCATAGGATTTTTGATAGGGGGTCATTTTTGGGGGTTATTTTTGGGGGTCATTTGATCCCTCCTCATATATATATACACACATATGTATATATACATATGTATATATAAATATGTGTGTATATATATACATATGTATACACACATATTTATATATACATATGTATATATACATATGTGTATATACATATGTATATATAAATATATATATACTTATACATATCTTGTTTGTTTACTTGCTGTCTATCCTATAGGGTTGTCCATCCAGGTGTATCTCGGTATGCACTGGATAAATGTATTTCTGCTTGTGTGTGTGTGTGTGTGTGTGTGTGTGTGTGTGTGTGTGTGTGTGTGTGTGTGTGTAAGTCTGTTCCAAAGCAAGTGTGTATGTATATACATGTGCAATGTGGATGTAAATGTAATAGATATGGAATATAGGTCTATATATGTTTGATAAATATAAATAAATGAAACTGTTTGGTATGTAGGTATTGAGATGTGCGTGATTGTTTGCATATGTATACGCGTGTGGGGGGGTGTATATGGATATTTATTATTATTTGACTATCATGGCAGTATGTGCAAGGGACGTGCAAAGGTAGTTATATATATAGCATATGACAGGGGATGTGTTATGTTTGTGCATCCTTGTATGTATTGTGTGTGGTATATGTGCCTATCTGTGTGAGGCAGTAGGTGCATTGCTATGGATGTGAGGTTATGTGTATATTTATTTATAATATGATTGTGAACCTTATGTGACTCGATCATGCATGTGTTAGTACGTGCACGTGAATGTATGTATGGATGTAACTAAATAATGTGTGTATATAGATATTTATGTGCCTATACATGGAAGTGAGCCCATATGACTAAGTATTGGGTGTATAGGGATTAGGTGTACATATGGAGTGACATCGTGATAGTGACACTGTTTATCAAGAAATGGTGTGTAGATTAATGTGTATTGTTGTGTGTTTGTGCATGGATATAGACGTATATGTATATATATAAGCAGGTAGAATATAAGACGTTATACTTGAAGGTATCATGATATGGATACGATATGATGTCGTATGCACATGGATATGAGTAGTAATCTAAATACGTATAATAATACGTATAGAGACATATTTGTGGTGTGTGATGTGTATGTTAGTGTGTGAATATATGTGCCTAGATGTTTATGTAAAAGACATATGTGTATGTATACGTAATGATGCATATAGTGATATGGATGTAATATTAGATGAGTAATAGGATGTTTCCGTAATGTGTATGTGACGCGGGTGCGTATGGATGACAATGAAGTATATAGTGTATATAGGTGTGGGGTAGGTATGTGACGTGCGTTTATATTTCATATATTCACGCATGTTTTCCTTTGTGTTTCTCCGTATTTTCCGCCGTCTTTTATTCGTTTTCTCGTATTTTCTCGTTTTCTTTCACTTTTCTTTGTTTCTCCATGTTTGCAGGAGATTGCCCGCGTAGGGGACATTTAACGACGATATCTCAAGTCCCTGGAGTAACGGGAGGAGTCACGCGTGATCCAGGGGGTCAAACGACGAAGATTACATCTTTCAGACCCTCACCCGGTCGGTTGGTCATCTCCAACCGATCGGGTGATGCACGCGTGCACCACCCGGTCTCAACCGGAGCTCAAGTGAATGTCACCCGACCGGTTCACAGGCCGGTTCAAACGGGGCTGATTCTCTGTCTTTTCAAGCCAAATTCCAACCGATCGGGTGACTCTCACCCGATCGGTTCATCTGTAGCTAATGTTGAGGAGCCGAGACACGGGCACCCAACCGATCCCTTCACCTGATGGCGCCAAGATCCAACCGGTCACTCCAAGAACTCAACCGACCGGTTCATATGACCGGGTGAAAGTCCGCCGTTTTCTGTTTATTATCTGTAACGGATCACCCGATCGGTTGACTTGTCAACCGATCAGGTGATACGAGATCCTATAAATAGGACCCCTAGGGTTCCAGAAACGGGGAGATGCTAGTTTTTACTGTTTTCTCCTATTTGTGACGGCTGTAATTACTTTTCTATTGTAAGTTTTCGGATCTTTCTTAAACTTTAGTATTATCTTAATTGCTCTACTACCTTCACATTCCAATCGTCTGATTATGATTTCAACGGTTCATTTTCATTTAGATCGCTTTTTAATGAATATTTGTGAGTAGTTCCCGAAACTGGGATTTTGGCGGAAACCCCTTCGGGGGCTCTTCCCGATGCATCCATAGGGTTAGGAAATCGATAGGGATTAGGAATCTAACGGTTACGTGGGGTGTTTTATTGTCATCGGCAGGAAAAAGACCGCCTTTGACCGTTGGGCCAAGGGGGAATAAACTTGGCGGTTGACTCCCTAGCCATAGCTCACGCCCTTGGCGTAGATGCCGAATCCTAGCGCGCGGGAGCGGCAGGATGAGACGTTGGGAGTTATCATTGCGAGCTTAGTGCTCCTGGAATCGATCAGTGTTAATGGACACGGGAGTGCCCACTGATCGAACCCGGGAAGTCCGGTGTATCATCCTGGGCACCGACCGGAATATCGGGCCCATGGGATGCCGGTACCACTTTCAGAGGCAACGTCTCACCATTAGACCCTAATTCCGATCGCCATCCTACCCGTAGGTCGTACCGGCGAGAGTCGCTCGTTGGAGTGGAAACCAAAGTCCCGGGTTTATTTTCTTATTGTTCATACCTTGCATTCCTTTCCCGTGACAACCCATCAACCGATTCGGGCTAGCTCGCCCACGGGGTGATTTCGGTCCTCCTTGACACAAGCACATCCTAGCCTCCCTGTGTTCGACCCCCAAGCCACACTACAACACAGTGTGCTTGAGGTTACAAATATCTAAACCCTCACGCGGGTCCCCCGGCCATTTGCGGTTAGCAAACCGGGGGCAACGTCAAGTTTATGGCGCCATTGCCGGGAGGCAACGTGCTTGTTATTTTAGGATCTCTTGAACCCTAGTGTCTAGCTCTTATCCCTACCTAGCGTAATTTTCGCACTCTACACTTTTCAATTTCACTTGGACATACTGTGGATAGTAATTGTATAGTGCTAATTGACTGAATCGCCGTGCTTCCATCGCAACTTTCGGTTCCCGTTTATGCAACCCGTGCTTTTGACGTGTTTGCCACTTATGCAGTTCTCTCTCTCTCTCTCCTTTCGTATAAGATCCTGGCCCCACGGTGAGGATGTTGCATGCAGTTTCAGGAGACATCTGGGATCACTCTCACCATATCCGTTGTTTGGCGCAGAGCTTAGCGGAATCACTGAATACTTCGAATATACTATCCCTCCTGTCTGCCGCCGTGGAAAGTCAGAGGAGATATCGAGATACACATGAGCACCTTGCCACGGTTACTCTCTTTCCTCATGGTGAAGTGGCGTATATCGACAACCCTGGTCCCGAATTTAGTGAAGAAGAGTTGTCCGCGGAGTTTTGTCAGGAGAACCATCCGACCGGGTTTGTAGGCTACGTTGGACATGAATCAATCTATCCCTTGCAGACTTCTATTGAGCGTCCCTGATCTTTGGACAATGAGGAAGTTAGAAACAGTTGTGGGGAACCATCGACGATTGAAACCTGTTTTCACCTACAAGCCTTCTTCCCGGACAATTATTATGAGCTTGAAAGAGACCTGGTGGCTTCCTCGATCGTTCCCACTATACCTTGCAAAACTTTGCCATGCGGAACCGCGGCCAAGGGTGAGATTCCGGATGCTGGCTTCCGAGAAATCCACGAAGAACTCCTTTCCCTTGAGGATGCTCAGCTTGAGAAGTATGCGTCGGGGCCTCAAGAAGTTGAGATGAAAGAATTACCGCCGGGGCTAAAATATGAATATTTGGGAGCTGGCTCGACCCTTCCGGTCATAGTCAACTCTTCACTGCCCGAAGACCGAATGACCAAACTTCTTGGTGTTTTAAAAAGGTTTAAAGGAGTTTTTGGATATGCAATTGAGGATTTAAAAGGGGTTAGCTTAGGCCTCTGCTCACACAGAATTCTGCTTGAAGATGAGCAAGCCTCCTCGATTGAGCCACAGCGGAGGCTAAATCCCATAATGATGGAGGTTGTAAAAAGGGAGATTGTTAGGCTTTTACATGCCGGTATTATATACCCTATCTCCGATAGTCGCTGGGTTAGCCAGGTGCACGTCGTACCCAAGAAAGGAGGAATGACGGTGGTTCGCAACGAGAAGAACGAGCTAATACCAACGAGGACCGTCACGGGGTACAGGATGTGCATTGACTATAGAAAGATGAACAAGGCTACGAGGAAGGACCATTACCCTCTCCCCTTTATTGACCAGATGCTCGAGAGACTGGCGAAGCATAACTATTTCTGTTTCATGTACGGATATTCAGGATTTCTTCAGATCCATATTCATAACGATGACCAGGAGAAGACGAATTTCACTTGCCCGTTCGGGACATATGCCTATAGAAGAATGCCGTTCGGACTTTGTAACGCCCCTGCTATATTCCAAAGACTCATGTCCGCTATCTTCTCCGACTACTCCCAAGACATCATGGAGGTTTTCATGGACGACTTCTCCGTCTATGGAACTAAGTTTGACTCGTGCCTCAGTAATCTAACTAAGGTCCTGGAGAGATGTCAGGAAAAGGGACTAGTCCTAAACTGGGAGAAGTGCCACTTCATGGTCCAAGAGGGAGTTGTGCTGGGGCACGTCATCTCTTCGAGGGGAATCGAGGTTGATAAGGCTAAAGTTGAAGTTATTGAAAAGCTTCCACCACCGCTCAATCTTCGAGGAGTCCGTGGTTTCTTAGGACACGCGGGATTCTATCGCCGCTTCATAAAAGACTTCTCGAAGATTTCCAGGCCGCTGACCCAACTCCTCGTGAAGGACATGCCTTTCGTCTTCAGCGAGGAGTGTATGGAGGCCTTCCGCACTTTGAAGCAAGCTTTGATTTCCGCGCCCATAATACAGCCACCGAACTGGAATCTACCCTTTGAGCTGATGTGTGACGCTAGTGATTATGCGGTTGGTGCCGTCTTGGGGCAGAGGAAGGATAAAAATCTTCATGTCATATATTATACAAGCAAAACCCTTGATGCCGCCCAAAGAAATTATACTACCACGGAAAAAGAATTGCTCGCGGTTATCTACGCCATGGATAAGTTCTGACAATATCTCGTTGGCGCCAAGGTGATCGTGCACATGGATCACGCAGCTCTTAAATACCTATTGAGCAAGAAAGAAGCTAAGCCACGACTCATTAGATGGATTCTCCTCCTCCAGGAATTTGACCTGGAAATCAGAGACAAGAGGAGGGCGGAGAATGTTGTTGCCGATCACCTGTCCAAGATGCCTACCCTCGATTTAAATGCTACGCCGATCGATGATTCACTCCCTGACGAGCATCTCTTCTCTGTCTCTTCCTCCTGGACCCCCTGGTACGCCGACATCGCAAATTATCTGGCTTGTGCCATCGTCCCCCACAATGTGAGCTTTCAGCAGAAGAAGAAATTTTTCCATGAGGTCCGCAAATTTTATTGGGATGACCCCCACCTATACAAAACCTGCAATGATGGGGTGATACGAAGATGCATCCCTGAAACTGAGGCGACCTCCGTCATTTCCCACTGCCATGGGCAGCAATGTGGAGGGCACGCGAGCACCTACAAGACCACCGCAAAAATTCTCCAAAGCGGATTCTACTGGCCTACTCTCTTCAAGGACACACATGTTTATGTCCAAGCCTGTGATAAATGCCAAAGAGCTGGGAATATATCCAAAAGGAATGAGATGCCTCAACACTACATCCTGGAGGTAGAAATCTTCGATGTGTGGGGAGTGGACTTCATGGGACAGTTCCCTTCCTCCTCGGGGAACCAGTATATCTTGGTGGCTATGGACTACGTGTCGAAATGGGTTGAAGCGATGGCCAGTCCAACCAACGATTCCAGAGTGGTGGCCAAGTTCTTTAAAAGCAATATCTTCTCGCGGTTCGGTGTACCTCGTGTCCTGATCAGTGACGGAGGGAGCCACTTTATAGAGAAGAAATTCGAGGCCCTCTTAAAAAAATACGGGGTACAACACCAGGTGGGGCGTGCCTACCACCCGCAGACCAGCGGTCAGGCGGAAGTCTCTAACCGGGAGATTAAAAGCATACTAGAAAAGACGGTGGCCAATTCTAGAAAGGATTGGTCATCAAAGCTTCCTGACGCGCTTTGGGCCTACAGGACAGCATTTAAAACTCCTATCGGCACAACTCCCTACCGGCTTGTTTATGGGAAAGCTTGCCATCTTCCTGTGGAATTGGAGCCTAAGGCATTTTGGGAAGTTAAGAATCTGAACTTCGACACCAAGAAGGTAGGAGTGCACCGGCAGTTACAACTCAACGAGCTCGACGAAATCCGGCTCAATGCCTATGAGAACGCCAAGATCTACAAGGAGAAGCTGAAGCGGTGGCACGATAAGCGAATCTTGAAGAGGGAATTCAAAGAAGGGGACTTAGTTCTCCTATTCAACTCAAAGCTGAAGCTCTTTCCTGGAAAACTCAAGTCAAGGTGGTCGGGACCGTTCCGCGTCACCAAGGTTTTCCCGCATGGGGCTATTGAGATAATGGGAAGGGATGAGCCGTTTAAAGTCAACGGACAGCGTCTGAAACACTATGCAGTTGGAGAACCAGAATTCTCTCCGGTCGGATCCCCAACGAGCGACAACTCTTCCTCTAACCCTCCGGATCCTAATTGACCACCGTTAGAGGCGTCGAGCTAAACGACGTTAAACGAAAGCGCTTCATGGGAGGCAACCCATGTTCTAAACTTATGCTTCGCTTTTTAGGATTTTTTCTACTTTATTTTTCTCTATTTTTATAAATAAATCCAGCCGAAACAACTTCCGTGAAGGAACTCAGGCGATTCTTGGGTTTTGCAGAAAACAAGGCCTCAACCGATCGGGTGAGTTCCCACCCGATCGGTTGGGATGTATCAGATACAAGCCGCATCTGTCCCCAAATGAACCGATCGGGTGAAGAATGGAGAGACCATGTGACAGACCGGGTGATCTGGGGAGAATTCTTGGGAAATTTTTGGGAAATATCAACCGATCGGTTGAGTTAAAGCGCGATCGGTTGAAGAGACCGGGTGAGAAACCCCCAATTCTCGGGAAAGATTTGGGAAACGGTCAACCGATCGGGTGACTATTCACCCGGTTGGTTCACCTGTAGCTGTTGGCCGACAGGAAGCTTTCGAAATTTGCCTACCCGATCGGGTGAGAACTCACCCGATCGGTTCAGTTTCGCCCCTATAAATACCCCTACCGCACGATGACCGCCACCTGACCCCCAAAAATCCCCTTCATACGGTTACACACCCTCCAACTGTCGAATCGATCTCCACCACCCAACATACTGCCCCTAGACCCTCATCCCCACTCACTCCCATACTTCCCCACCCCCGCCACCTTGCCATCATCAACATTCCATCATCAAAACACCCAAACCCTAACCCTAGCCCCCAAAATTTTCGCAAACCTGTTTCTTGTCGGATCAGCGAGCGGCGGCTTCCCGAATTGCTTCCTCCTACTACGCGAGTCCCCGGGAGCTTGATCTTGCTACATTGATGGGTAACACTCTTCCACTATACACATCTCTTACTTTATCTGTAATATCCAAAATTGGTGTTGTACCTGCTTCACTTGCTCTATATTCATCATAGGCGCGCCCCCACTTTCCTTTTCACCACCCACATAGTCACCATGTCTAAGAAAGGGAAAGAGATTGCATCATCTTCGCGCCATGATCCGCTCCACGGCCCCTTTTCCCCATCTTTCCTTGGCATAAACCCTTCTACGGAAGAACAGTCTGACCGTTTGCGAGCACTACTTCATCGCCCGATGAGACCTACACTCTTTGCCGATCGCCCCACACTCGAAGCTCTAGGGCTTTCGAACGGCGTCGCCAGAATTTTCAACTGTATCGGGTGCCATACCCTCTCTTACATCCATGCTCACACACACAGAAATCTCACGCTTGAATTCCTCAGTTCCCTCGAGGTGTTTGATGGGGGTTTCTCCTTCCGCGCTTTCAACTGCGATTTTTCTCTGGGTTTCATCGAGTTGAACAATATCCTCAATCTCCGTCACCCCGATCTTAATACTGAACATTCCACCCACGATCGAACTGACATCTACTCTCAATTTCAGGCTGATGGTGTTTGGCAACGATTTACCCGGTACACCACCTTTCCACCCGAGGCTCTTGCCTCCTACATTATTCACCCGTGTTACCGCCTCGCCCATTGCATCCTCGCCAACACTGTTTTCGCCCGCGTGGATGTGTCCACTGTATCTAGGGATGAGCTCTTCTTTCTCTATGCCATGTCCGATGACAAGATCCTTGGGCACATCCCCATGCCCATAAACGACGCTCATTGGATCATCCACGAAATTTTTGCTGTTAGCCGCGCCAATTCTGGATCCATCTGTTGTGGTGGGATGATCACCCTTATTGTCAGCTGTGTTTTGAGAGTGCCACCCGACCTCCCTATTTTGCCTGGACGTAGCCGTATTGATCGCGATTACTTGATCGATATCAATATGCTCACTCCCTTCGGTGAAGACCGTACTGTCTACCTCTATGGCCCCGCCTGCGCACCT
Source organism: Scilla litardierei (assembly GCA_030789695.1). Classification (NCBI taxonomy): domain Eukaryota; kingdom Viridiplantae; phylum Streptophyta; class Magnoliopsida; order Asparagales; family Asparagaceae; genus Scilla; species Scilla litardierei. The sequence goes on along the minus strand of CM061133.1, from coordinate 285,051,669 downwards.
TTCGCGATTCTGCCACCTTTAGCCCCTTTGCGCCTACCCTACCCCCATCTCATCTGCCTTGGGAGTTTTACCCCGATCCTTGGTACTCTCCATTAGTGCATCTACCACCCTTGGATCCTCCCGATTGGCACCCAACTGTCAGCCCACCTGGTACGATCTTTCTCCATCACAGCCCCCGGTGCACATCGATCCACCCGTGCTCCAGCCTGTCGCCCCTCCTTCCCCCATAGGCACGCCCTCCTCTTCCTCTGATGATTCTTTCATTCACTATTCCCCACCCTCCTCTCCCTCCCCCTACCATTCTAGTACCAGCGAATCCGATTGACTCCCCCTTGCATATTTCTGCATTTCACGTTCGCATTTTATTCGCTAGCACTGTCATGTCTAGCTTGGGGGACATCCATTTTGGTGTGTTGTCGTGTCTTTTTTTTCTCATTTTTGTGTAACGACCACTTTTCGTCGTACGTTGTTCGTGCACGTGTTTTTGGCCGTGCACGTGTTTGTTTAGACTTTGCTTGTTTGTGAACACTTTAGTGTGATATGCCGTTGTGAACGTCTCTGAGAGTATTAAATAGTGGCACTAATTTGAAACGACGTTTCTCGAGTCATTTTCCCACAATTTAAACTTAGTCGATGAGACGTGGCGACTTTCACTTTTGACGGGAGACGCTTCTATTTTTAGTTTCGTCGTCCGACGTTGAAATTGAGATCCGTCTTCTTAGTTAGCTCACTTTCGTCATCACGATCACCTCGATATTTATTTTATAATTTTTGGAGTTTATTTGACCACTTTTATATTTTTAACAAGGTTTATTATATTTTTAATAATTTATTTTTAAATTATTTTCGGCCAAATAAAATTTATTTGAGTTTTAAATGTATTAAAGAATTTTTGAGCCAATTTCCAGCTCATTTGGACCAAGTCAAATCCTTGTGTGAGTTGGAGAAGTTGAGATTTAAATTTTAAATATTTTTGAACTTCTAATCCTATTAGATTTAGCCCTAGACCAAGTCAACCCCCCTACACTATATAAACAACCCCTAGGAAGACCCATTTTCGCAAGAAATTATCCCTAGCCTCTTCCAAAACCCAAATTTGACGTTGCGACGATTCGTCGCAACGTTGCGACGAACAGCTGCCGCACCGACCGAGAAAACCAAGCCAAATCTACCGCTCCGACCGCTAGCTGCTCCGCACCCAACCCCGCTCCGCATCGCAGCGCAGCAGCCCCACCGTTCAACCGCTCCGACCGAGAGAAGCCCTCGGTCTGACCGAGGGCTTGGCCCGCACCCCGCTCCGCACCGTCGCCCGTAGCTGTCGCCCGCATCGCTAAGCGCCTGACCGAAGCGCCCGCTCGCATCGACCGCTCGCCGCTCGTTGCAATGTTGCAACGTTGCAATGACCCGCTCCCAAGCGCACGACCGACCCGATCTCCCGCACCGACCAAAGGAAGCCCCCGCACCCGCCTAGCGCCCGCACCCCGCAGCTGCACAGCCCCGTTCCCCCGCAGCGACCGAGAGATTTCCCCGCATTGGCTGTGTACGACCGAGAGCCACTCGTCGCAACCCCGCATCCGTCGCACCACTTGCCTCCGTGGGCCCCCCAAGTTCTCCAGAGGTATTGTGGGTCCCCCAAAGGTCCCTAGGACTACTGTGGGCCCCACCTAGGTGCTTTCTCTCCGACGATTCACCGTGCACGACGTTGCGACACGTTGAAGCCCGTCGTCGCACGTGCTAGCTTTGGAATCTGGAATCGTCGCTCCGGTTGATGCTATGAATTTTCCAGCGAGGAATCTATATTGGAATCAGGACTTGGAGCGCGATCTTTTATTCCAACCCCCGGCGTCGCTACCCGACGCCGGTGTAGCTTTCGCGTCGTGTTGAGGCCGGTGGACTTGTGCACGTAGAGTAATTGTGACTTTGGACTCGTTGGACGTGTTGCTCAGACGTGATACTTGCAGGCAAGTGAAACTTGCCAACTTTTGTGTAGGGCCATGTTTTTAGGCCACTTCCTTATTTTCAGCGTAAAAGAGACTAGTCAGTGAAATGATAGATGGCTAGACGCCTACTTGATCTAGTTTGACAACGAAACTAGATCCGTCACCTAATTGATCTAGCTTGACAACGAAGCTAGATCCAACCCTTTAAACTTGTTGTTCATGCATACTAACCTGTCACGTTTACTTTCCTTACCTGTACGCCTTACTACTTGCCATGTCATGTCATCCATGCATTGAATGTCGCATTCGTAGCACACACTACAATACTTGTACTTGTACTTCCTTGTCCGGCTAGGTGCACCCATATGCCATACTTGTTAAAAACACTTCCTGGCTCGTGATCCAGAAGCGAGCATTCCAAGTTCGGGGGTAAAGCCCTGGCTCGATACACGTGGAGGGGTAGGGATAAACGTTCGCTTGAGCTTAGGAGTGGCCTGATCAGCCCTCTAGCCAAAAGACGGAATCTCTGTGCACGAGGTGCTTACTTTTCTTGTCTTGTACTTGTCTTGTGAATGATTCATGTAATACTTGTCATCCATGCCATGTTTAAATGCCATGCTCGTACTTTACTTTACTTTACCTGTTGCACTCATACTTTAACTGCCATGTCATCGCATTCATGCTAGAACTGCTAGGTTGCTTTAATTTTGCCTACTTTCAGTTTCCTTGCACAAGTCTCTTGTAGACTTGCTGACATGTGCCCCTTGCTCTTTTGGGTGTCACATGTTAGACCCTGAGCCGGAGACCGTTGCTGTGTACGTGATGTTTTGTTGACGCTGAGCCTGAGTCCATGTCTGCCCATGAGGAGTTTTGTGGACATCGGTGACCATTGTTGGTGACTTTGCTGAGCTTTCTTTTGTTTTAGGTTTTGTTGTTAGTTGTTGGTGCGTGGCACCTATACTTTGTACATTGTACTTTTGTTGGCCATGTTTGGGCCTTTAGACTCTCTTTTATTTCAGCCTGGTGGCTTTTTCTGTGATGTTGGAATTTGTATTTATGGATATTCTGAGATTATTCTTTGTCTCATTTCATTATTATTATCTTTGTTTCGTTCGCGTTGCAAGGACCTGCAGTTTTAAAAGTTGATTGACGCTTATCGGACTTAAAGCTTTGCAGCTTCAAGTCTGAGCGGACCTTCTCACGCTTCGCCTCCATATTTTTGGGAAGCGGGGCGTGACAGGTTTTATGTGTGTGCTTGTTTTTCCCGTTATGCGTGTCGTGTTGTGTGGTTTGATTTTGATTTTTCTTTATTTTCAGTTTCATCTCTGTGTCTTTCTCGTTTTCATTTCTTTTTGTGTCGGTGCGTATTCCCCCCCATCTTCATTGCCCTCCCGTACTCACTCATATTGCATTGAGCGCAATGCAAGCTTCAGCTTGGGGGAGTCGCACTTTGTGCGCCATTTGAGTCCTTCTTTTTCGTTTTTGTGTCGTCTTCATCGTGTTTTTTATTTTTTTTCTTTCTTCTCTTCTCTTCTTTTTATCTCTTTCTCCTAGAGATGAACCCTATGATGAATCGCCACAAAATCACACACACCTAGCATGGCATCGATAATCACATTCACTAACCCTAGGATTTCGAGTTCTCTTGCATTTCACGCATCGTGGGTCCTCTTAGTTTTTGTGAGTCGTGTTTCGTGCCTATTTGTTTGGTGTGCTTCTACTTTATGATTTTACTTTATATACCTGTCCAGGAATGACCCCTAGATTATCATGCTTCGATTTGAATATGCGGTATTTATTTTCCCTGTCTGCTTCTGCATGCTATATATATATATCGTGTACTTCATTTCGCATGTGTCGGGATTCCACAATTAAGGACTATGATAACCCATTTAGCCCATGCTCTATTTAGCGAGAATAGTTTCCTTTGCCCAAGTGTTTAGATTCCGACTTCTTCTTGATTTACTTGGTGCAAATCCCCTCGTCGTGTACCGTTCTCCCACTTAGGAGAGTACACGTGTGTATAGCCAAAAACCCAAAAATTCAAAAAAAAAGAGAAAAGAAAATAAAAACCCAAAAAGAAAAGAAAAGAAAAATTTTGTATAGCCAAAAGCCTTAAAAAAATGCAAATACCCAAAACCCAAAAAATTTCAAGTGTGAATATTTTTCCTATCTACCGAGAATAAAGGGAAGGCGAGAATTTGCACCGAGTGTTCTACTCCACATCATCTCAACCCCCATCGTTTTCGAAAACACTTGGCTTAGGAACTTTTTAGCTAGTATCTAGGCTATAGTGGTGTGATTTCCTTAACCCTAGTTGTGGAATCCCCGATGCATGATACGCTTCTATTCTTATACTCTTCTCATGCATGCTTGAATTAATATTCACCGCAATTTCAAATTCGAATCAGTATTTGGGTCATTTCCTGGATTTGCGTATATGAGCTTATAGCACATTGTAGAAAGCGACACCATTTGCTAGCACACGACCGCACTCACTCGCGCTTCACCGCGTGGGCCCATGACACTTGTCTGGACTCGTTTTCCTAGGTTTAGTAATGTGATTTGACGTTTGCTTGCTTGGTGTGTCGTTTTTGATTTTGTTGGCTCTGACGGACGATCTAGGATATAGAGTTTTCTTTTTCTCTCTTTCTCTCTATTTTTCCCCTCCGAGATCCTACTCTCACTCGTCTTCCTCGAGGACGAGGAAGAGTTCAGCTTGGGGGATTTTGACGTGCGTTTATATTTCATATATTCACGCACGTTTTCTTTTGTGTTTCTCCGTATTTTCCGCCGTCTTTTATTCGTTTTCTCGTATTTTCTTGTTTTCTTTCACTTTTCTTTGTTTCTCCATGTTTGCAGGAGATTGCCCGCGTATGGGACGTTTAACGACGATATCTCAAGTCCCCGGAGCAACGGGAGGAGTCACGCGTGATCCAGGGGTTCAAACGACGAAGATTACATCTTTCAGCCCCTCACCCGGTCGGTTGGTCATCTCCAACCGATCGGGTGATGCACGCGTGCACCACCCGGTCTCAGCCGGAGCTCAAGTGAATGTCACCCGACCGGTTCACAGGCCGGTTCAAACGGGGCTGATTCTCTGTCTTTTCAAGCCAAATTCCAACCGATCGGGTGACTCTCACCCGATCGGTTCATTTGTAGCTAATGTTGAGGAGCCGAGACACATGCACCCAACCGATCCCTTCACCCGATGTTGCCAAGATCCAACCGGTCACTCCAAGAACTCAACCGACCGGTTCATATGACCGGGTGAAAGTCCACCGTTTTCTGTTTATTATCTGTAACGGATCACCCGATCGGTTGACTTGTCAACCGATCGGGTGATACGAGATCCTATATATAGGACCCCTAGGGTTCCAGAAACGGGGAGCTGCTAGTTTTTACTGTTTTCTCCTATTTGTGACGGCTGTAATTACTTTTCTATTATAAGTTTTCGGATCTTTCTTAAACTTTAGTATTATCTTAATTGCTCTACTACCTTCGCATTCCAATCGTCTGATTATGATTTCAACGGTTCATTTTCATTTAGATCGCTTTTTAATGAATATTTGTGAGTAGTTCCCAAATCTGGGATTTTGGCGGAAACCCCTTCGGGGGCTCTTCCCGATGCATCCATAGGGTTAGGAAATCGATAGGGATTAGTAATCTAACGGTTACGCCGGGCGTTTTATTGTCATCGGCGGGAAAAAGACCGCCTTTGTCCGTTGGGCCAAGGGGGAATAAACTTGGCGGTTGACTCCCTAGCCATAGCTCACGCCCTTAGCGTAGACGCCGAATCCTAGCGCGCGGGAGCGGCAGGATGAGACGTTGGGAGTTATCGTTGCGAGCTTAGTGCTCCCGGAATCGATCAGTGTTAATGGACACGAGAGTGCCCACTGATCGAACCTGGGAAGTCCGGTGTATCATCCTGGGCACCGACCGGAATATCGGGCCCATGGGATGCCGGTACCACTTTCAGAGGTAACGTCTCACCATTAGACCCTAATTCCGATCGCCATCCTACCCGTAGGTCGTATCGGCGAGAGTCGCTCGTTGGAGTGGAAACCAAAGTCCCGGGTTTATTTTCTTATTGTTCATACCTTGCATTCCTTTCCCGTGACAACCCATCAGCCGATTCAGGCTAGCTCACCCACGGGGTGATTTCTGTCCTCCTTGACACAAGCACATCCTAGCCTCCCTGTGTTCGACCCCCCAAGCCACACTACAACACCATGCGCTTGCGGTTACAAATATCTAAACCCTCACGCGGGTCCCCCGGCCATTTGCGGTTAGCAAACCGGGGGCAACGTAAGTATGAATTCTTGTTTATGCTTCATGGGTAGTAAGACCATTATATCTAGCTGGCCTTTGGTAGGGTTCACACCCTAGAAAGTCCGGGACGGACTTTATTTTATGGTGGGTAGGATGTCTTGCCCTATTTAGCACTATACGTGTATTCTACTGTTTCTACTTACGATATATACGTAGGCATGAAATAACCGTGGATATCGATGTATGTAACGTAGTGCAAGTGAAATCGGGCCGTAATGCGTGGCTCAGAGTCGAGAAAGCGAGATTGAGTACGGGGGAAGTGTGAAAGACGTCGCGGGTGCGAAACAACAGGAATGTGTTGGACGTGTGTGCGTGGTGCATGTAAGCATGTGTAGGCATGCATGGGTGTGTGTAGGGAAGCCATGCAAGTGTGAAAGAGGTTAGGGGTCAATAGAAACCCCCATAAATTTTTAGAAAGGTGAGGGGCAAAACGGTCATTTGGACTAAAGCTGCTGTGCGTACATACTTAAGTGGTCGGTGCATAAAGTAATGGAAAGCTTGTAAATACCTAAAGGTTGAGGGGTATTTTTGGGAGGGCATTATGGTCATTTTAAATGGTGAATGGCTTATGGAGAAAGTAAGAGAAGTGTAGAAATTTCTATGGTTTTCTTCTCTTTTCTCTTATCTTCTCATTTCTTCTCCCTTCCTCTTTCCATTTTCCTCTCCCTCCCAAATTAGGCCGGATATCCCTCCCCCTTTTCTCCTAATTACTTCAATCCAAAACCCTAATTAACCCTCCAAAAATCAAGAGTCTCAAGTGGTTGCAAGAGGGAAGAAGGTGGAGAAGAAAGGAAGAGAAAGAGATGGGAAAAATCAACTTTTTGAGGTAGGAATCCTCTTGGATTTGGAATTCCATAAAATTGATTCTTGCTATTATGTTTTTATAGCATGTTTTACTTAATATGTATTAGGGATGGTGAAAATTCATGAGCCATGTTTCAATTTCACAAATTATCCCTTGAAATTCTTAGTAAAAACAACCCCTTTGAAATCCTGAAATTTTGTTGTGTATTGTTTCTGTAATCCTGGTTATTGTAGCTTGAATTAGGGTTCAAAAAAACTATGTGCTTGTAGATCTTGAAGTTCTATCCCAAAATCATATAAATTTTGATATATGTTCAATTCAGGAATTAGGAGCAAAAATTCCATCTTTACAACATGTCTGTCTGATCTTCAGTCTTGACACAGTTCAGTAAAATGATCCAAATACCTGCACACACAATGGAATTTGATGTTCTTGATCTCGTTGGAAACTTAACAAGTTTATCTATATTTCATCAGTGTTCTTATATTTCGAAATTCTGGCTAGAACATGCCCAAAAACAGTAATCTTTATAGACTCTGAAATCCGTCTGGAAAACAGACTTGACACACTTCACCAAATAATTCACCATAAATCACCTACTTACTATTGTTGCATGAAATTTTATCTGTGAATCCAAGACTAGTATATCAATAACTTTCATTTGGGACAATTGATCAAATTCTCACTGAAAACTGATGATGTATGGTCATTTATGGTGATTATTTACAATTTCCAGCAAGCTGAAATGTTTAAGAGATGTTATAACTATGACTTGATGTTAAATTTTCGTCTATTATGCATGTGCTTTGTTATTGCTTGAAGTAGGGGTTCATTGTGATAATTGCTCTAGGATTTACTTTTGTTGGCTATGTTAATGACCACATCATGTGTTCGATGAAATGCCTCAATGAAGGCAATATCCGGTAATTTGAGTAACATGCATGTGTTAGTGTTGGCCTTGAGCCACATTGATAATTGGTGAAGTTAGAGGCTTGAATGGCATGGATACATTGTAATTGTGAATGGATGATGTGTTGTGATAGAAGGCATGTTACGTGAGTGCATGACCCGATGTTTAATAATGGACGGCTAAGGTGATATGTCCACCATGCCATCAAGACCCCTAACGTGTTACGTATGAGGTTAAATTATAAAACTGGATATGTTTCAATCCTCTCTAATGAGAGTGAGTTAGTAAAACCCGAGTTTAGATGGGATTTGAGTAAATTGTGTATATTGGGCCTGGACTGAAAAGTTGGGGGAAATGATTATGTGATATGTGATATTTATACCCACTCGCCTTTACCGGGAGTGGATGTGATATTTATACCTACTCGCCTTTACCGGGAGTGGAGGGGACATACGGAGGTTGTGTTATTATGTGGAGATCCTCACTCCTGCCAGGGACGGGGGAGCTGAGAGGCCCGGTGTCGTACAGTGCCTGTGTCCACTGCGTCGTGTGCTATATTCACCCCAAATTTAGGGTGAAGTCCAGGTCCTGGTATCACACAGTTTACCCAAGTTCCAAAATTCAATTAAAAAATAATAAAATAAGAATTTGGCATGTTACTGCTTCTGCTGGCAGCACTTCCCTTCCCTTCACTTGCTTCAGTTGTACTATCCCAGCATGTGCACTGCAGACTGCTTATTTAGTTTCTTCTTTCTCTCTCTTTTCCTTCTCACCACCCTCACTCTTCAGGATACTTGGGAAAAAAATTTAAATGCAGGGTATTCTGGGGAACGGGGCGTGATAAAAATTATCATTCTCAATTGACTTTTCTTAGTGCATTCTTCCTTTTCTAAATCTCATTTAGATATTATACGACCCAACAAAATTAATAGCTGTGCAAGCACCTAACGTATCCAAACACTTGAGCTTCACTACCTTGAGTTGACTCAACAAGTTGCTTGACTCAAGATTTGATTTGGATACATGGTCTTGTACCGCTCGTGCACTCATCTTCGAATCAAACAGTTTGATCCAAGTTTCGAACCTTACGGATCGAAACCGTTTTCCATACAACCTTGTGTTGACTCAACAAATTGTATGGAGAAACATGATTTGAACATCAGTATGTTCGAGCTGCCCCTTATACAGGCAAGTGACAAGTAGCGTGCATTTATTTTATTGGACCCAAAACTTAAGGAAATCATTGTCCTTAAGCCTGTGCTTTAAGGTCATTTAATGTCAATGAGAACATAGTTTAGTCTATCAATTAGAATTTGAGTTGATATTCCATTAACCAACTATTTGGACCAGTTAACTTATTCTCTTAGGATATTATGTTTTGATTCCATCAGTAAACATAGAACTATCCTAGTTTAGCATATGTTCAATATTAAATATAGATAGAATGGCTTTTATCTAACTATATCCTCCCACTATTTTTACGATCATTTTAAGCCATAATAATGAATGATTAAATTAAATTAAATTAATGGGAAAGAGATCCAACCACCGTGAGCCCCATAACCTTGAGTGTGCTCAACAAATTGCTTGACTCTGCGATTGGTAGATGACTCTTCATCAATCATATCATATATGATTCTCTTATTGGTTTTTACCCCTAGCCACTTATGATCATGAGTGTGCTTAGTATTCTTGTGCCCATTTCTGGCCGTCAGCAATTGGAATTTGCCCGATCCAATGGGCCGGGTCTTTAAACCCCCCCTTTTTTAATAAAACAGCCTTAACTCTTAAGGCTTTTGGGGTTTTTTGGCTATATGGGCTTTCTATTTAAAGCTCTTTTAAATAGACTTATTGGGCTCGTTTGGACTCTGATTTCGACACGGTTTGAACCTGTGTTTAGACCGGGATGATCCCGTCATCCAGGTAACCCTTTCTTCACGTTTAATTAAATACGCACGTAAACAATTTACGACGCATTAAGTTTTTCCTTTGCATCAAATACAAAAATCTCCACATCTATTATATAAAGTCATTTGCATCAAATACAAATGATCTGAGGGCTTAACATCCCCCAACATCTACCATTTGTACTTAGGATCATTTATCCCGAATGCAGGAGCTAACTGCAAACTTTTGCCGTTTCTATCCCTTGCATTAAATGCACATTCTCCCTAATTTATACCTATTACTTGACAAAGATCGCACTTTATGTGAGACCTTACAGTTTGACCCTACTACAGGTGGGGCTCGAAGTCCTAGACAGCAGTAGTTGCGAGCAGCAGGTGTCGTCCCTGTTTCAGTATCATACTTATGTGGTTAGCTCATTGGCATGAGTATTGTCGGGACCACCCCAACTGTGTCCATGATGAATACCGCAGTTTTAGTCTCTTCGTCAAAACTATGTCGTTTAATTCAAGCATAGGGTACGGTTAAACTGTCAACCCCAATAGCTCGAAGCTGGTTAGTCTCCATCGATCTTTAGTCAAATAATGTTGGACTTCTTCCAACATACTCTGGCCAGAGTTTTCACTATAGATCGAACTAACACTACGACACTAACTCCCATTGACCGAAGAGACGAATCCTATCTTGGTCATTACTCTCCTCGCACGTTTCAAATGTCACCCAACCAAAGAATTTTCAACGGGGCTTACCCGAGGTTAGATCCGTGATCTAATTAACACCGTTCATGCACATGTTCGTACAATGACCTCAAGTCAAAATACCAGCTTGCCTATCATCACTAAGAGTTATCATTGACAGATTAGTGAATCATAACCATCTGATAACTCTTGTTGGGTTGTTCAGTGAACTCATTCTCCAATGAGCAACTGTGTCTTGTCTTTGACTTCGCCAAGTCAAACGACTATGAGGTCATCATCACTGTTATATGGTGAAGACTAAGACACAATGGTCTATCCGATGTTTCGATATCCTTTCTCGAAACATCTACGATCATGAACCCTTTTAGACTTATGCTACTAACAGTCAAACACTTCTACATGATCGAGATCCTCATCTCGATACATGTTTGACCTTGCATTAAGTCTCAGGACTTAACCTAAGTTTCTAATGATTACAATATTTCTATTAACTTAGATAAATACTTACCAAACAGCTTATTGTTATTTTGAATAATATGTATGTATAGATACACATGGATGAATTTGCCTCGAGGGCATACCCATCTCTCAACCGTCCCTACTCTATATAGAAAGTGAGGTAAGGATGTGTGATTTTTTTCTTTTTACAATTGTTTTTGGCTATACAATTTTCTTTATATATAATATACATACTTTTATTTCCTTATATACAGAGATAACTCAATATATACAAGAGGTGGCCTATGCATCCCAGACCAGACGATCTTAGGGCATCGGGTTCCGAAAAACCACTCGGGCCTTTTATTTATGTAATATATTTTTTTGGTTTTTTTGATTTTTCCAATGTTTTCGGGATATTTGCAAACTCACGTAAACGCGATGGAATGCAAAGCATGATCAAAGATCATAATTGGCTATATACAAAAATAAAAAGAAAAAGATAGAATTGGGACATGGCTCGGTGTCAGAATATCTAGTAAACGCTACTTAAGTGTCGTGGGTTATCCAAACTCCATTGAACTACAATTCATTATGAAAGTACCCGTTTTCACACTATCATGCAATTTTTCATTCAATTATCAATTAATCAAGTAATTTTTAGCTTAAATGTTTCGAGAATACTTATCGTGTAGAAATGGATCTAAATCATGGAAAAGCATTTTAATATACATCATACTAAAGGAATATCTCTAACTCATAAAAGCATAAAGTTCAAAATTGTAATCCATTATATATATATGCAATGAAGCGCAAATAGACTTTGATATATCCTACGTGAATGTGTAGAGCAAGTAAGTTGAGTGTGCTCAGCTTATAGTGCAATCATAGGAGAATCATCTTTAGTCTAATACAAAAAGTAAAAGAAAAGGAAAAGGAAAAACATGCATGCAAACAAAGAAAAAGAGAAAAAATAGAATGAATTTTAAAAGAGAAAAAATGGGACAGAAATGGAAATAAAAAGAGAAAATAAGGGGAAAAAATAAGTATAAAGCGATAGCGCTCATCCCCCAAGCTAAAAGCAGCAGTGTCATCACTGCTGAGAACACGCGCGTAGAAATGGAAAATGATGCTAATGGTGGGATGGATGGGATAAGACGAGAAAATGAAAATCATGGGAAATTAAATGAAGTTGCAAATGCATATGTACAGTATGCATATATACAAGGAATGCAGATGAGGATGATGAGGATGATGATGAGGGACAAAATAGACACCAAAATGTGACTCCCCCAAGCTGGACTAAGCCGGGCCCCGAAATGACAGATGTGCACAATAATATGAGGGGGCGACACTGGAACAACGAGAAGCTATAAATCAAGTAGCACCACCACCCGGTGAGGGGTGGTGGAGGCTGAAGAAGCTGAAGAATGTGGTCCAGCTTCTCGCTGTTCCGCTGCTTAAGATCAGTGAGTGCCCCAACGGCTCTGCAGAGCTCAAGTACAGCCTGTTCCAACCCATATAATTGACCTGAAATATCGGGAGGGCGGGAGCTGCTAGATTCACCCCTTGAATGGGGTGCCTGTGTGGTGAAGGCATGGTGCAGTGGGAGTATAGGCTGTGCAGAGACTGGGGTAGTAGTGGTGGGAGCAGAGGATGATGGCAAACTAGAGGTAGGGGCTGATGTGGCAGGTGCAGACATGATAGAGGTGGTGGCAACAACTGTGGAGACAGACACCAACACACTCTCCATAAAAATAGCCGAGACAGTGCTAGAGATAGGGGCAGATAGGGATGCATGCACTAGTGTGGTTTCGGGTGGTGGTGATGTGTGGATAAAAGGACTGACTCTCAGATCAGAAGTAAGGACCTCAGCTGATAGTGTCGGGTCCTCATCAGAAGTGTGGACAGGAAGGTCAATGGTCAAATCAGAAACATGGTGATCAGAGGAAATCACAGGGCCCTCAACAGATGTGGGGACAGAAGGGGCAGCTGCTGGCTCGGCTAAGGGCAAGGTGGGGTGGGGCTCCTCAACATGTAGTGGGGCGGTGCCTGGCTAGTGAGCATGCTGCTGTTGGGCAACCTGTGCATCATCGGGCTCCAGCTCGTAAGAGGGAGGGATGCGCTCCTGTATGGGGAGGATCCACTCTACATTCTGAGGGGCCACGACATTCGCTGCAGGGCTCGGGAGGACCATAAAATCAGTGTTAAAACGCATTGAAGGTATACCCATTGCCTCTCACCATGGGCCCTAATAATATGCATGTGAGAAAGCACACACAAAGATAGGGTGGTAGGGCCCAGCGCCTCTAGAAGGTCATCAGGGATGGGAAGCCTGGCCCGCTGGGCAATAATGGTGAAGAAGCCACCACAACAAATGGGGCCTCTCTGCAAGGTAGCAACCCAGCATAGGTGATCGCCGAAGACCTGGGCGTGATCTATGGAGTAGGCAAGGCGAGAGGTGTCGTCGGGTTGTGCCTCAAGTGGGAGGGTAAGGCCCCATAAGAGGATGAGCATGATAGAAGACATAGTCCTAGGCTCATTCATACAAAACATCGTGGTGGCAATGTGGCGCTGGGCTAGTCTTAGGCAGAGGTGAATGATCGAGGAGGACTTCGAGTGGATAGTGCTGAAGACGGGCAAGCTGGATATCCTCTCCCAAAATCGTGTGGTGTAAATGGCTGGGGCAGTATCCATGCCAGGGTGATAGATGGTCTAAACATCAGAGACTACGGGCCACTGAAACAGCTCACGGAGTCCAGTATAAGTGAACTCCATATCTGCTCCCAGTAGGCTGAAGCGTATCCCCCTGTTGGTACGACGCAGGGAGCTGAGGGCCTCTAGGGTCAGGTGAATGTAAATCTTTGCATGTAACCCTAGGAAGTGGTCCCAACCCAGATTCCTATGTAGCTGCCTAATCCCTGGCAATAGGCCTAGCAACTCAAAGTCTCCTAAATCGACGAATTTTGTCGATACGACCTAGCGCCTAGAGAGATTGGCAAATTGACGATGGTGGGCGTCGTCTAAAAATATGATGCCGTAGGTCTGTAGTGCATCGCCCTTAAGGTGTGGGGGTGGGGGTGGGGGTGGTGCAGGCTCACTCACAGGGACTCGTGTCCTAGATGAGGAGCCAGGAACCGAGCATTTCTTATTGGCAGGTGGGGGTGAAGGTGATGCTGGTGGGGATGGTGTGGGAGTGCGTATGGAGTGCGTGGCCTAGAATGAGGAGCCCTATGTGACTTCCTCTCTTGGCAGCCGGTGGGGGAGGTTGGGATGGTTATGGTGTGGTGGCGGGGGTGGAAGTGTGTGTGGTAGAGGAGGAGGGATTGTGGGCCAACTCCTTTCTACATGCTGACTGTGGCGGGGGTTGGGATGGGGGTGGTCTGGTGACGGTGGTTGATGTGTGTGGGTGGGTGGGGGATGTGTAAGGGGTGGGGTGGTGGTAGTGTGTGGAGGTGCTGTGGTGTGTGGTGGAGGTGCAACGGTACGTGGTGGGGAGTCGGTGAGGGTGATCATATAATGGCCCTGCGGGGCATTGTACGCTCGTGTGCAACCAATCAAAGAGAGATATATATATAATAAAAACGAAGAGAAGGAAACAAGTGTACCCTTAGCGAATCAATGAGCACATATGCGAATAGCAAACTCCTCGAGCTCCAATGTGTGATGCCCCTTCAATAGCATCAACGAGTTCCCGCCAATCTTCTCGCTCGCCAGAAAATTTAAATTTTGGGTTAAATTTGGAAATTAGGTGAAATTTGGGGGAGTTTATGGTTGAGGAATGGGGGGTTGTAGAGAGGAGATGGGGGTGTCGATCGGGGGGGGGGGGGGGGGTTGTTGATGGTGGGGGATGGAGATGCGCACTCGGGGGGGATCGAGGAGGGGAAGGGGTGGTTTAGGGCTTAGGGAGAGGGGTAGGGTGGAGGATGGGAGGTTGTTAATGGTGGAGGAGGGGGGGGCTCGACGAATGGATGGAGGCGCTCGGGGGTTGGAGAGAGGGGAGGGTGTTGGTGGCACGGGGGAGAGAGTGCTGGAGGAGCTCGGGCGAGGGGAGGGAGGAATCTATGGTTAGCTCGAAAGGGGGTCGGGGCGCTCGCTCGGATTCAGGCAAAGTTTTGGGCGAGCGCCCCGATCACGACTTGTAGGGTTGGCTCGGGGCGAGCGCCCGATCGCTCGGGCGAGCGCCCGATCGCTCGGGCGAGCGCCCGATCGCTCGGGCGAGCGCCCGATCGCTCGGGCGAGCGCCCGATCGCTCGGGCGAGCGCCCGATCGCTCGGGCGAGCGCCCGATCGCTCGGGCGAGCGCCCGATCGCTCGGGCGAGCTAGCTCGGCCTGACCCTCTTTGAGTTGGGTTGGTCGCTCGGTCGAGCGCAAGATGCACTCGACCGAGCGATCTGGAATTTCAGCATTTTCAGCCCTTAAATCATCTCGTATTTCTCGCCGATTTTAATCGTAGCTCCATGCCTATGCCTTGCTTTCTCATTTGGCGTCATGACCATCGAGTCCCTGCCAAAATCAATAAGCATCAGCTATTAATAGATTTTAGAATTTTTGTAATAAAAAGTCTCAAAAAATCTAACTAAAACTAAAATGCGGGGAAATAGGTCGGGTTAACTCCCGCCAAGCACTTTTTAAAGGTCGTTAGCTCGACTCCTGATACTCAGCAAGGCTAGATATTGGGCATACGAGATGTGTCCGTCATTCTTCTCGACCAACCCATGCGGGACTGGTTGGTCAAACGCCTCCTTCGGACCCTTAGCGGTCCAATCATCCTCTTTCGTCTCCGGTCCTCGTCTCTCTTTGGGGCGCCCCATTGATGCTGCGGCTACCGGGTTCTTGATCTTCACGACGTCCAGGTCGTGATCCTCCATGGCGAGCATAGCGTGCTCACGCGTCATCAATCCGTCGTCTGGATCCTCATCCAAGACATGCAAGTAGGCCGCCACTGCTTTGTCGTGCTGAGGGTCGACACCATGTTCCTTGCTCAGTTGCAGGGGTCCAAAAAGACTTCTTTAGCCGTGAACTCCTCCACAATCTCATCCTCAATCAAGTCCAGGTATCTGACATTCGCAACGGGCTTCCTCTCCTTCATCGGTTTGGGTAGCCAAAATTCGGCCTCAAGGTTTCCCACATTGAGGGAGAGCGTGCCTTCTCACATGTCTATCAAAACTCTTGCCATCGCCATGAACAGGCGACCAAGAATAAGCTGGGACTTTCCTTCTTCTGACATGTCCATTATAACGAAATCTATCGGTACGCTGACCCCGTCAGGAATCTGTAGGATGACATCCCTAGCTACTCTTACCGGGTGTGTCACCGATCTGTCTGCGAGCGGGATCGTCATAGACGTTGGCTCTAGCTACGTCCTGGTGTTAAGGCACCGAAAGATTGACAATGGCATTAAGCTGGTACTGGCCCCCAAATCTATCAAGGCTCTCCTGATGGGGACGATGCCTATGGAGCATGGAACGGTGAAGCTTTCGGGATCTTGGATCTTCTTCGGTAGTTTGTTGCTCCTCAAGAATGAAGACGACTCCTCCGCCAACATAACTTGCACTGCCTTCCTCTTCCCAGAAATGAGTTCCTTAAGGAACTTGGTGTATGACAATATCTCCGCGAGGGCATCCATAAAGGGAATGTCAAGCTCCACTCCCTTCAAAAGTTCAATAAACTTGGCGTACTTCTCTGCCATCTTGGCCTTCGCCAACCTACTTGGGAATGGAACCGTAGCGAGGCGATCCTTGGGTTTCTCCGCCGGCCTTGCTCTTTCCTTAACTGCCTCATTCTCCATAGGAGGGTAATCTTTCTCAAAAATGATAGGCTGCTCCTCAGCTTCAATATCTCCACCATCAACTACTGGTGGGTGCTCATCTATCACCTCCTCAGGTGATGCAGCTGTATGAATCATCATTGGCGGCTTCAGATCCTTCGTTGATATGCTGTTATAGGTGGTGATGGTACATGCACTCTCCTTAGGGTTCTTCTCAGATTAAGTGGGAAGCTTGCCCTGGGCTCGTGAAATCTGACTCAATTGATCCTTTAGTTGATCCACCGTGGTGGAAAGCTCCTTGCTGCAAGCTGCATGGTCATGATTGAGCTTTCCCTGCTCCTTTATGAATTTCTCCAAGGTGGCTTCTAAGGAGGATTTCAGCTGAACTGATGGAGGTGCAGGCAAGGCTAGCTGCTGTTGACGTTACTGTTGATACCATGGTGGCCTATATGGGGCAAACAGCCTCTGCCCTGACTACTGCTGTTGCTGCTGATAGTAAGTCTACTACTGCTGCTGTTGATGGGGCTGCTGCTGTTAATATGGTTGCTGTTATGCTCCGCTGCTGTTCCCATATTGGAAATCATGATAATTTCTCCAGGCCAGGTTCCTATAAGCTCCCATGTTGCATCCTCTGTCATCTGATGTGTAATTGGCCTCCTCTGCTGCTAGAGGATGCGTCTGGTGGGAGTGATTCCTGCCATTGGGTTCCTGATCTGTGCACTTCTCATAAGTGGTGTATGCTGTGGCGGGGGGGTGAGCTAGGCTTAGCATCAAGTCGATTCTCCATTCAGGCCATCTGCTGGGTAAGGGAATCGAGATGGCTATCAAAAATTTCCGCTTCACTACCTTCATATCGGCCTCCTCCTGAGGCCTTGGCAAAAGTAGACGCCGACCTGTCGTCGCCCCAATGCTGATTGTTTGCTGCCATATCTTCAAGAATCTTCATGGCCTCAACCGGCTCCTTTCCTGTTATAGCTCTGTTTGCCGTAGCGTCGACAATCATCCTCGTGTCCGAATACATACCATTGTAAAATGATAGAACCAAGTCCCATGTAGGGATGTGATGGTTCAAACACTGACACTGAAGGTCCTTATATCGCTCCCAGGTCTTGCACAATGTCTCCTGCCCCTTGCTTGAAGTTGGTTATCTGATTCCGAAGATGAAGCATCTTCGAAGGGGAAAGTACTTTATGATGAAGGTGTCCGCTAGCTGCTCCCATGTCGTGAAGGTGTTGGGCCCATGGGATTTCAGCCAATAGTGGGCCTTATCCTTCAAGGTGAAGGGGAGAGCCGCAGTCTGATTGCGTCATCGCTTACCCCTGCATCTGGAACGTGGCGCACTTCGTCAAGAACGCCTCCACATGGTGACTGAGGTTCTCATGTGAGAGCCAGTGTAAGCAGTCCTGTTGCACCAACAGGATGAGCCCCGTCTTTAGCTCGAAGTTGCCATTATGGATCGACGACATGGGCACGAAGGAAGCTAAGGCTGTGTCGAGCTTCATGAAATCCCGGATCAATTCTGGTAGAGAGAGAGGAAGCGGTCCCATGGGAGTCTCAGCCATCGCCACTCTTCTCCTTCTCTCTGCTATGAGTCGCCTTGCAGTCGCCTCTATCTCAAGATCCAAGGGCAAAAGATCTTATGCTCCCTGAGAACGTGTCAGCATGCAAAATAGAGGCACTCAAGAAAATCATGAAACTCGTTAGCAAAAAGGAGAAAAATAGTAATAAGAGAACAAAAATAAAAATAAAAAGAAGTGGTGTGGTGTCAAGTGTGGATGGAACCAACACTCTCCAACCAAAACTAAAGTAAACCATTGCCTCCCCGGCAACAGTGTCAAAACTTTTTCCTCGCTCGCGATGTACGGACGAGTCATCGCAAGTGAACGGTGCGTTATAGTATTTATAGAATATCGAACTCTAGGGAGGCGATCGTCTAACATTTAGCTTTTTGTGGAAGGAGGAGAATGTGTGGTTGGGGTTGTCACGTTGGAATTGGTTGGTTGGTTGTGAGAAGTGAAATTAACTAAATATTAAACGTATAAGGCATTCGGGATTCCCCACTAGGCCCTTCGGTAATGGATTTCAGGCCAATTGGTCCTCCGTCGGATGATAGATTTGGATAGGAGTGTCACGTCTGGAGATGGAAACGAGCGTTGAACTTTCGTCGTCATGCTCGTCTAATGCATCCATATACAGAGTTGTGCTTTTGCAACCGGCTTCATACATGAATGCATGCATTATGTTCGACACTTGTCCTACCTCGCAATCCGTAGGCACTCACGTGCTCTACAGAATGCGACGCCATTCTATGGTTGGTTCTAGCGGTCGGGCTACTTTCATAGTCATCGACTAGCAGATTGGGGATTAGTGGTTGCCTCCGGCTCACGAGTCACCCTCGTGAGCGCAAGCCCTAGAAAACGACCACCAAGCCCAAATCGGATTCATGGGGATTCTCCCTAGGATATGGAGTCGCTTTCACGGTCCTCCAATCCTAAGGCTAATCCCCCAAACCCTTCTTCAAACCACTGTAGGGAGATCCTAGATTCATCCAACGGAGGTCTAACCTAACATCCAATCCCTAAGCTCCTAAGGATCCTCCATATGCCCTAGATACCCACTACTCTAGCATGGCTATGGCTATAAAGGTGAGAGCAATGGAGAATAACATAATTACTTAGGCAAACATCATGAAATTAATATTAATGCGAAGAGGGAGCAATATAGAACAACATATGAAAAAATCAAAGAGAAAGGAATAGCTACCAAGATTTATATTGCAAAATAAGATCCCAAGAAAAAGAGCATCTCCAATAGCTCTAAGGGTTTTCAATAGTAAAATAAGCTTAACCTAATCTAAAAACTATTTGGTTTATATACAAAACCCATAAGTTTCGTTTTTACAGCAAAACCAATCCGAAACCCAATAAGAAAGGCAAAATATGAAGTCAGTCGACATAGCGCTCGGTCAAGCGAGGGGATCGCTCGACTGAGCGCTTTGTTGTGGAGCACTGTCTTGGAAGCTTAAGAGGGGGCCGCTCGGTCGAGCGGAGAAGCCGCTCGGTCGAGCGGAGAAGCCGCTCGACCGAGCACCATCTTTGGGAATTGATGTCGCTTAGTTGAATATCAGGCAGCTCGATCTAGCGGGGAAGCTGCTCGACCGAGTGAATTAAGCGCCACTTTAACAGAGAGCTGCAAGGTAAAAATAGGGGCTCAACTGACGACTGACTTGGGCGAGTGCCTTGGTCGCTCGGTTGAGCGGGTCGAGTTGCTTGCCTGAGCACTCCTTTGAATCCATGCCCTCTCGTCTTGTTGTCACAGCTCGGTCGAGCGCATGATGCGCTGGACCGAGTGATCTGGCAACTCATCCTCCCTCATCTCTTCTTTTATTCTTCCCCTTCATCTCCTCTTCTCTTCTTCTTCTCTTTCATCTTCTTCTCCTCTTCCTACTTTCCTTAGCCCCATTGAGTCGCTATGGCGAGGCGAGCTTGGCGTCAAAGTTGTGTCCAAAGTCACGTATCGATCCGAATCGTGCCAAATTCCCTAAAAGTGTATAAAACATCACAAGAATCAAATATATCGAGAAAAGCATGATATAATAAGAAAATACGAATTCGAGCGATCGAAATGATATGGAAATGCGTGATAAAAATGTTGAAAATATGGACACAACACCTACCACATCCTCTTCCTTTTCTCTCGCTGTTACCTCCTCCTCCTCCTCTTCACCCCCCTCATCCTATGTATTGTTAGCCTAGTTATCTCACTAACTTGGTCCAAACTTTAATTTTGATGATGCCAAACAAGTATCATGGCTACTAATATGTGTATTAAGCATGTTTCCGGTCAAAACAAATCTAAACGAGGCTAAATTGACATATTGGAGTCATTAGTCGACAAGACACTAAAACTAGTCGACTATATAACTCACTAAAAAAAGCAAGTCAAAATTAATCGACTAATGCTTTGGATCTAGTCGACTCATAGCTTACTAGTCGACTAGCTCCCAAGGGCTAATCGACTAATCAGTACAGGTTAGTCTAGCTGACTTGATCAAATGAGCAAATTTGTAATTTCTGATGGGTCCAGGAGTTCAAGTCCAAGATGAAGTTTACTCCTCGAAGAATTTTGGATTAATAAAAAAATCCAAATCATGTTGTCTACTAGAGTTTATGTGCAATATAAATTCAAGTCAACTACAAAAGTTCATATGCCAAACAAATTCAAGAGTTCATGTGCATTTGGAATTTTTCTAAGAGTTATAGATTGGCCACAAAAGTTCTTATGCATGCAAGTACAAGAGTTCATGCACCAAGAATTCACATGGACTACAACTACAAGATTTCATGTGCTAATAGGATCTGGGTTTCAA
The DNA here is from genome assembly GCA_030789695.1 of Scilla litardierei. Taxonomy (NCBI): domain Eukaryota; kingdom Viridiplantae; phylum Streptophyta; class Magnoliopsida; order Asparagales; family Asparagaceae; genus Scilla; species Scilla litardierei. The sequence goes on along the minus strand of CM061133.1, from coordinate 285,030,502 downwards.
CACTCAATATAAACACACCACATGCACAGAAAAAATCAAGGAAGATGAAAATAAGATTAGAGAGGCCGCATCATTCAACATCCAAAGCTCTCATCAATCAAGTGCATGGCCGACTCCATCGCCTTACTAATCTACAAGTGGCCGAGTATTCCATTGAAGCAAACACCAAGAATTCGGTAGTTTTTGCAGAAAAGTCCCTGCAGATTTCAAAATTGCAAAACAGACCCCAGAAATTCCAAGTGTAATATCTTGAGCTACGAACTCCAATTGATGCCCCGTTTTTGTCGACACGGTCATGATCTCGTGACATATGCCATGGTGATATCTTTCTGATTTATAACTTTAGTTTTAGATCAGTTAGCATTTTTTGGTTGCAAGGTTATATGTTTTGTATAGCTACATACCGAGGCTATCATAGAGAGTTGAATTCCTTGTACCTATTTTTATAATAGTTTGATCACCACTCGTAAAAGGGATCATGTGCTGTAACGGTTTGGTCACCACTTGCAAGTATGATTAGGTTCTTTTTGTAGTCTCAAAAAGGGTTAAATCCTCGAAGAGAGGTCGAAGAGGAGGCAAGGAGCCGGCTCCGTTAAAATCTGTGATTTGTGTGTACTCTGATTGATTCTGCTGCTTGATATTTTTTTATTTGTATCATAAACCCTGTTCAACCCCCTCCCATAAGGTATTTTTCAATTGGTATCAAAGTAGGAATTCTTTTAGACTCGAAGTCTAGTTGAATTTTGATCATATGACACATAGTCCAAACACATCATATAAAATCACAGATAATTCACAAGTACCAATGAAATTTTTTGATTCTTTGATTTCTCTTTTTGCGGGTACGGTGAATTCCTTAAAGATGGTAGTCCAAAAAAATTCAGGCGACGAAGAGATAGACGCCATTAGTCAAAAATTCAGAAAATTCTTAATGAACTACAACAGAAAATTTGGCAACGTATGGGGTAATAAGCAAAAAGATAGTGATTGAGATGAGGATAGCCAACCTAGATGCTTTCAGTGCAATAAAAAGGGACACATGAAAACTAATTGCCAAGAAGGCAAGCAAGGGATGGCAAGAAGAAAGCTGGAAGAGGTATGTTAGCCACATGAAGCACAAGCGATGCAGATGAGCTCTCTTCAGATGATGATGGGAAGAATGACAACGAGACATGTTTCATGGTGGGAAGTAGCAAGGTAAAATCTAAATCCATATTTCATAGAGATAGTCTTGAATTTAATGATCATATGTTCATTGATATGGAAGAAGCATATGAATATTTAACATTTCTCTTTCAAGACATGGCTCCTAAGTATGTTAAGCATGAAAGACTTTGTAAATCTTTAGAAGACAAACTTGTTGCTGCTAATCATGAGAAAGAAGAGTTGTTCATTAAATGGAAGGAACTAAAAGAGATAATAAATAATATTGATGAAAATTAATTAGAGACTAGAACTTTAGAATTAAAGGATGCAAATAAAAAATTAGCCAAGTTAGAGCTTGAAATTCAAACTTAGCTAAAGATTTAAATAAGAAAATTATGTCCTTAAATTCTAAAGATTCTTTTTTTATTCAGCAGAAATTGGTCAAGTGCACGCTCGCAGGCTCGATCCCACGGCTCCCAGGAGGGAGCCGGGAGAGGCATCGTTGAAGCAATTACTCATTGGCAAATTCTAAAGTTTCTGAGCTTAAAGTTTAAATCAAAAGGTCTTTACTTGTGAAGAAAAAATTGAACTTGAAAAGGAGAAATCTAATTTAATAAAAGGGAAGAAAATTGCTAGTGAAATTGAAAAGAGTGAAAAAGAGAAAAATTGTGAGTTTAGGATCACAGAATTAGAGACGAAAAATTTAAATCTTAACACCATAATCAAAAAATTCACTAATAGTCAAAAGAATTTTAATCAGATGTTAGATGGATTAAATAATCGTTCAAGCTAAGTGGTTGTACCTTAATGAAAGAGAGGACGACCACCGGGCTCCAAGGATAAATTTACTCAAAAGAGGAAAACTCCTGGAGAAAATATGACGATACCACCACAGGATGCTGAGCTCAGCCCAACAACCTCTCCCCTCCTGCATTCCTTAGAAGAGGAAAAATATAGAAGAAATACCATTAAATTATGTACATACTGGTGACGTATTGGACAGAAAAATCACTGTTGTTGACGATGAATTTGTGTTCGATATTGCTATTCACGTTGTTGAATGCGACGATGATATCAATCCACACTCTCTATCTGAATATAAACGCAGAGATGATTAGCCAAAATGAAATGAGGTAATAGGAGTAGAGCGGGACTCACTCTTAGAACACAAAGTATTTGGACCAGTAGTCATAACACCAAAAGGTGTAAAACCTGTGGGATACAAATGAGTATTTGTCAGAAAAGTAACGAAACAATCAGGTCGTATGCTACAAAGCACGTCTTGTAGCTCAGGATTTTTCCCAATGACTGGGGATGGATTAAGAAGAAACATATTTCCTAATTATGGATGTGATCACTTTCCGATTTATCATAAGCTTAATAGCTAAGGAAGGCCTATATATGCAGCTCATGAACGTTGTGATTGTATATCTATACGATAATATAGATAAAGATATCCATATGAAACTTCCTGATGGATTTAAAATGCTAACAGAGATTAAAGATAGACCTCGGTACATCTACTTTGTTAAGCTACACAGATCATTATATGGTCTAAAACAATCAGAAAGAATGTGGTATAACAGACTCATTGAATTTCTTGTACAATAAGGATTCACCAATAACGAAGTCTGCCCTTGCATCTTCATAAGAGAAAAGTGTTAATACCAAAATTGACATCAACAGTGATTGGACTGACGTGGACTCCCTTCCTAAAGTGGATCCTCGTCAGCGGTTGAAATGGGACCCTCGGTTGGTAGAATCGGGGTCGATGGTGGTTGGGATGCGGATGCAATACTAAAGCTCGATCGGTCTTGTAGCAGAGTACTACGACCCTTTGACCTGTTAAAAAGGTTGAAATTCGATCGGCTGTTCGTGGGAGTAGTCATTTGACCCTCCTATTGGGTCATGCCACGATCTTCCAACACCCACAAATGAACGTCAGGGACGTCGGATCTGGGTTTCGACCCAAATCTTATCCAATGCTTAAGTTAGAACAGAAACTTAAAGGAAGGCACAAGGCTATCGAGATCGACCCACGTAGGTTCATCTCGAGTCAGTCACCGCAAGTTATTGTCATTGGACCGGTGGATTGAACTATATCCATGATACTCCTCAATAGGTCCATATATGTGTCCTCATTTTGCTCAACCTGAGGGAAGATGTAATGGCATAAGTCTTCTCCCCCAATCCGAATGTCATCGTCACTCTCCATAGCCAATCTGTGTTCTTCGCGTGCCTGTGATGTCAGGTACTCATGAGCTTGAAGAGACCTGCAGAGTTTATCGACCTCTTGCCGCAACCTAAGGGTCTCATTCTGCTGAGATTTAATAAGTGCCCCGCTCTCCTCAAACCATGCGAGCACCAAATTGATGGGATGGTCGGGACTCAATAGACATACACATCTTTTATAGGGCATGTACCCCTCCACATCAAAAGACTCGCAGTAGGCATATCACTCTAAATAGTGATCATATCCTTCCATCTGATAGTATGGGTCCTGTGTATAATATCCGTATTCCTCCATTGGAGCCTCATACTGTGCTGAATAATATTCGCCTGAATAATCCCAAGATTGTTCCATTGTACCTGAATAGTTAAAAACAAATAACCTGGAAAAGATATCAGTGGTACAAGAAAAAGAGATAATAATTAAGTGGTAGCGGGAAAAAATCTCTTTTTATTTATTTTTATAAGTTTTCAAGTGTGTTATAATTTTTTTCTATTTAATTATTCGAAGTCTAGCAACCTAATTATGATAGATAGGTAATATGACGGAACGCCTCCCCGGCAACAGCGCCATTTTGTTGTTCTGCGAGGATGCACACCCCTAAAAAGGTAATGCACACACTCACCCCCCAAGTGCAAGGGTTTCAGAGCAATATATTCCTGATGAGTTTGGGGTCGAATCCATAGGGAGGCATTGCTTATACTACCTATCGATTCCTAGGTTGACTATGCTTCGAGTTTTATTGGTGGAGATGGATTACGAAATGGGTCGTAAGGACGATGGATGTGGAATGAGAGGGGTGTCACGATCAGTAATGAATAACCGACTCCACTCACAAAAAAGCAAATAAAAAAAGAAAACAATTGAGAGAAAGACCGCTAGGGTGTCAGAAATCCCCGCTAGGACCTTCGGGCTTGGGTATCAGGTTAAGGATCCTTTCATCGAACTACGAATGAGGGTAGGAGTGTTACATCCGGAAATGTGAACGAGTACTTGACTTTTGTCGTCCTACTCGTCTAACGTATCCCTGTGCTCAGCTGATTTTGCTATGCACTTCACAAATGTATACATGCATTATGCTCGACACTGGTTCCCTATCACATATCTGTATCCACTCTCATGATCTACGGATTGAGATACTACACTATGGTGGGTTCTAGCAGTCGGGCTACTCTCGTAGTCACCGACTAGCAGATTGGAGGTTAGTAATCATCCCTAGTGCACGAGTCACTCTCATGATCATGGGCCCTAGAAAATGGTCTCTAATCCCTAATCAGATTCTGAGGTTCTTCCCTAGAACATGGAGCTACTTTTGCAATCCTCTAATTCTAGGGCTAATCCCCCAAAACCCTTGTTCAAACTACCATAGATCAACCCTAGATTCATTCAACTAAGGTTAACCTAACATCCAATCCGGAGAATCCTAGGGTTCTTCCCTAACCATAGTAATAGATCTACTCAATTATGGAGAAAGATAGGAAAACAATAGAAATAAACATCACAAGCAAATAAGAGAAGCAAATAAAAAGATTCAATAAGAAAATACTTAACTTCACATAGATTCGATACAAAAATCGCCAAGGAGGGGGCCGATGGCGTGGCCTTGCCTCCAAAAATCGTCCCTTAGGACCAAAAACTAGCTCCCCTAACAAAAGATCAGATGCCCCTTTGATGGCTGTCCAATACATATATATAGCCCCAAGAAAACACTCAAAACGACCCTAAGTCTACCTGGGCCCGTGCTTGCTGCTTGCTTAGCTCGGTCAAGCTGTGCACAGGCGCTCGGTCGAGCACAATTTCTAGCCTACCTGAGCACAGTTTTCAGCACAGATTTGCCAACTTGCAGAAATTCCCTAGGACTCATCCGACCTCCGTTTGATAATTTCTTGGTGGTGTTGGAATTTTCGTGAAGTCTACTATTTGGGAAAAATATGTGAAAAATACTGTAAAATTCATGGTGATAGAAGATCTTCAAAGAGTGAAGGACTATCCAGAATTCTGTGCTTTCTACTCCATTCGACCGAGTAGCCTTGGTCGCTCAGTCGAGCGCCACTTGGATTCTTCATCTTCGAGTCTGAGTAGAAGGAGGCAGCTCGGTCGAGCGACATATTCCCTCGGTCGAGCGGGGTAGTCACTCGATCGAGCTAATTAAATAGGGAATTCCAAGGCAAAACTTGGGGTCGTCTGCAGAGGGCTGCTCGGTCGAGCGAGGTAGGTTGCTCGGTCGAGCGAGCTACGGCCTGGAAGTTCTTTTTGGCCCTCACTTTTTCCTTCTCTTCTGTGGCAACAGCTCGACCGAGCGGCATGGAATTCAGCTCTTGGTCCTTTTCCTTCTTTCCTTCCTCCTCTTTCTTTCTTCTTTACTGTCTTTTCTCGCTCCTCTCCAACAGCATGAATTCCTCAAATACGATGCTGTTGATGCTCCGACATCGACGATTGTATCCTCCTCTCCAATATGCTTCAAATTGCTCGATATTCCCTGAAATGCAACAAAACGCTCTCGAAGTCAAATAGTTTCAATCATCAACATTAAAGCGTATAAAATCAAGATTTAAGCAATCAATTTGACGTGTAAACATATAGATAAAATGTGTAATATTATGACACATCAAAATCCCCCAAGCTTACCTCTTACTCGTCCTCGAGGAAGACTAGTAAGAAGCGAACCCGGGACATGAATACAATGGAAAGATGAGGTGATGAAGTGTGATGGAGTCAAGGGGCTCAATCTTAAACTCAGCAAATATATATCCCTATGGATACAAGAATACGTGAACACACACCAATATATAATCGGAACACACGTTTACACAAAATACTTAAGTCTCGCTTAAATGAACTTATTACAGATTTCAATAAATGTAATGAACTTGATAAACAATGAAATGAGAGTAAAGCTACATCCTATCATAGTTTATCATGAAATATACTAAGTTCACAAAGACGAAACCAATGTCCACAGCTTATTCTCTAAGCAGTATAAATATGACATGATCAAATAGTTTCAAGCATGCATGGTGTTTTGTTAAGCTTCATGGAGTGAGTTAGTGAATTCAATCAAGGTAAACAATCACCACACCATGTTCGTTTCATGACTCATAGAACCCATCAATCTTGTCCATGTCTTTATTCTATAGAAAAATGTAGATAAAGATATGGAATTTTTGTGTTTTTGTACTTTTGGCTATTTGTTTTGCAAACTTGAGTAAATGCAATGGAGTGCAAGGAGCGGCCTATTCATCCCAGACCAGACGATCTTAGGGCATCGGGTTACGAGAAACCCCAAGGACCTTTTATTTAGGATACTTGTTTGATTTTTTTTTTGTATTTTTGGTATTTGTGCAAACTCACGTAAACGCGATGGAATGCAAAGTATGATTAAAAATCATTTATTTGGCTATATACAAAAGAAAAGGAAAAAACATAAAATCTAGAAATTGCTCGGGTTCAGGAATTCTAGTTATCACTACTTTGGTTATCGTGAGGTTATCATATCTCTTTTGAATTACTAAATATCCATGAAGCAATAGAATTATCAATCAAATAGCGTAAGAATCAAATAATTTTTAGATTTTGATTCATTCATTTTTAGTTCAACTGTTTCGAGAATATGGCTGTGAAACTATGGATTCTACTATGAAAAAGCATATTAACAATGATACTCTAATCAAGAAATTGAGCTCTAATCTAACAGATATTAGAGTTCATAAAAAATAAAAAAAATGAATTCCCAATATTCCATGGTAAAATGAAGCATATGAGATAAAAATAGAGAAGTGAATATGGTTCACATCAAAATTTTAAGGTGTGTTTCACGACGAAGCAAAGTGTGTGCACTGTGCACTCCCCCAAGCTTAAACGTCACATTGTCCTCAATGTGTGTATGATATGGATAGAGGACAACGAAAAAATAGGGAGCTACACAACAAAATAATTTCTCTCTCCCCCAAGCTAAATCAGATGGTGCCTGGTGTGGACATATGTGCATAAAAATTGGGGAGAGAAGCAAAGTAAGAATCATAAAATTAGGGTGGGCAATTAAATCATAGAATAGGATGGGGTGCAAAAGATTATTGTGTAACCATCATGGGGGGATTTATTAAACTAGGAAAGTATAAAAAATCATATACGGTCTTCTCACTGTCGAGAGGGTTCGTGTTTATTTAAAGCATAAAAATCTATACTACAGCTACACTACTGGATTGATACCCCTTGTAGCAAAAGGCGGATCCAGTATCTTTGCTGGTGCAGGCAACTGCTCCAACTGATCCTTCCGTGGCTCTGCTAGGTGCGTGTAGCCATGGACTCTATCAGATTACAGCAATGCGGCTCCCATCATCTCTCCAAGGACTCCACCTATACCCTGCAAGAGATAAGCCGCATCAACCTGATAGGAAATTTTTAACCCCAAAATATATGTATTCCAGAGAAGATCATCAAAAGAGTTATGGAAGATAAATAATGGTCGACGATACTTCCTGAAATTAGATCTCTACTCTCGTGCGCCACGTCAGCTTTCTTCCTGGTGTTCGTTCGGGTTTTTCAGGAAACTCTGGCGTATAAGTATGGGTCTCATCAGGTGACTCCTCATCATCTTCAGACTCATCCCAGTGCACCTCCTGATCATATTCAATATCGTCTAAGGTAGGTGACTTCTTTCTCTCCTCCTCACCAGACACGTCCTAATGTACCTCGTGATCGAATGCATAAGTGTCCTAGAAAATATGTAACACGTCATTAGTATCCGAATCATCACAATGAGTGAAAATAGATTCAGAAAAAAGAAGAGAGTGGGTAAAATATTCTCCCTGAATAGGAGCAATAAGCTCTATGGGATGGTCCTCAGCGTCAGTGGAAGGGTGAGGTGGCTGTGGAATCTCTAATAGTGGAGGGTAGTGCTCGAGATCCTGATGAATGGCTGTATCCTCGTCCTAATGCATGACCTCCTTAGTGTCAAGCTCTGACTCCATGTGTACGGCCTCCTCAAAAGCATGCTCCAGACCTGTTGGTTCATGTGTCAGGTAAGGGGACCAGCGGGATGCTAAAGTATCCTCAGGCTCTCTAGATATGGAGGTAGATAGGTCACCCTCAGGTGCATCGTATCTATCATCTCGTGCAAGGTAGATAACCTCAATGTCCTCTCCCTCTGAATCTGCTCTGTCAAATCACTCATCGTATAAACTAGCTGGATAGATGTGTGGAGGAGCGAAGATGGTACAACCCGGCTCTGCAGTGATATAAGAAGTGGATGCAATTGTGCTAGGCATCACTGTCTCTTCAGAGGTGACATCGTCCATATCCTCACAACACACTGCCTCAGCCTTCTCCTCAGGCTCCACAAGCATAGAAGGCAATGTAAATCTCTTCGTCTTCTTTTATGCCCACTTCTTCGTTTCTGTCCCAGAACTGGAGGCATCAGATGGCTTAGCTTGGCCTTTTCAATAATAGGTGTAGGTGGATCCGTAGGCTCAAGTATCTCTTCCACAGTATAGAAATGGGTCTTGTTCCCCTCAACTAGAGCGAATACCTCACCATCGATTCTTACTGCAGGAGAGATGTGACGAGTAATAAAATTTTGAAATGCAAGCTCAAAAGGATCATATGCTGTTATTGTCGTTGGACCGGTGGATTGAACTATATCCACGATTCTCCTCAATAGGTCCATATTTGTATCCTCATTTTGCTCAACCCGAGGGAAGATGTAATGGCGTGAGTCTTCTCTCCCAAGCCAAACGTCATCGTCACTCTCCATAGCCAATCTGTGTTCTTTGCGTGCCTGGGATGTCAGGTGCTTATAAGCTTGAAGAGCCCTGTAGAGTTCATCGACCTCTTACCGCAACCTAAGGGTCTCATTCCGCTGAGATTTAATAAGTTCCCCACTCTCCTCAAACCTTGCGAGCGCCAAATTGATGGGATGGTCAAGACTCAATAAATAGACGTAGCTTTTGTAGGGCATGTGTCCTCCACATCAGAAGACTCGTAGTAGGCATAACACTCTGGATAGTGATCATATCCTTCCATCTGATATTATCGGTCATATGCTAATATCCGCATTCATCTATTGGAGCCTCATACTGTGCCGAATAATATTCGCCTGAATAATCCCAAGATTGTTCCATTGTTCCTGAATAGTAAAAAACAAACCTGGAAAAGATATTAGTGGTACAAGAAAAAGAGATAATAATTAAGTGGTGGAGGGGAAAAAGTCTATTTTTATTTCTTTTTACAAGTTTTCAATTATTTTATATTTTTTTATTTTTAATTATTCGAAGTCTAGCAACCTAATTGTGATAGATAGGTAATATGGCACAACGCCTCCCCAGCAATGTCACCATTTTGTTGTTCTGAGAGGATGCACACCCCCAAAAAGTTAATGCACACCATCACCTCCAAGTACAAGGGTATCAGAGCAATATATTCCCAGTGAGTTTGGGGTTGAATCCACAGGGAGGCGTTGCTTAAATTACATATAGATTCCTATGTTGACCAGGCTTCGAGTTTTATTGGTGGAGATGGATTACGAAAGGGGTCATAATGGCAATGGATGTGGAATGCGAGGGTGTCACGATCAACACAGCATAACCAAAGACTCCACACAAAAAGAAAACAAATAAAACAAAGAAAACAATTGAGAAAAAGATCGATATGGTGTTGAGAATCCTCGCTAGGACCTTCGGGCTTGGGTATCAGTTAAGGACCCTTTCTTCGAACTACGAATGAGGGTAGGAGTGTCACATCCAGAAATGGAAACAAGTACTTGACTTTCATAGTCCTACTCGTCTAATGTATCCCTGTTCTCAGCTGCTTTCGATATGCACTTCACACATGGATACGTGCATTACGCTTGACACTGGTTTCCGTATCACAAATCTGTATCCACTCTCATGGTCTACGGATTGGGATACCACACTATGGTGGGTTCTAGTAGTCGGGCTACTCTCGTAGTCATCGACTATTAGATTGGGGGTTAGTAATCATCCCTAGTGCACGAGCCACTCTCATGATCACGTGCCCTAGAAAATGGTCGCTAATCCCTAATCAGATTCGTAGGGATCTTTTCTAGAACATGGAGCTACTTTTACTATCCTCCATTTCTAGGGCTAATCCCCCAAAACCATTGTTCAAACTACCATAGAGCAACCCTAGATTCATTCAACTAAGATTAACCTAACATCCCATCGCTAGAATCCTAGGGTTCTTCCATAACCCTAGCAATAGATCTACTCAATCATGGAGAAAGATAGGAAAACAATAGCAATCAACATCACAAGCAAATAAGAGAAGTAAATAAAAATATTCAATAAGAAAATTCTTAACTTCACATAGATTCGATACAAAAATCGCCAAGGAGGGGGCCGATGGCATGGCCTAGCCTCCAAAAATCGTCCCCAAGGACCAAAAACTAGGCCCCATAACAAAAGATTAGATGCCCCTTTGATGGCTGCCCAATACATATATATAGCCCCAAGAAAACCCTCAAAACAACCCTAAGTTGACCTGGGCCCTCGCTTACTACCCGCACAGTTCGGTCAAGCTGTGCACATGCGCTCGGTCGAGCACAATTTCCAGCCTGCCCGAGCACAGTTTCCAGCACAGATTCGCCAATTTGCAGAAATTCCCTAAGACTCATCCAACCTCCGTTTGGTGCGTTCTTGACGGCATTAGAATCTACGTGAAGTCTACTATCTGGAAACAATATGAGAAAAATATTTAAAATCCAGGGTGATAGTAGATATTCAAAGAGTGAAGGACTGTCCAAAATTCTGCGCTTGCTATTCCGCTCGACCGAGCGGCCTTGGTCGCTCGGTCGAGCGCCTCTTGGATGCTTCCTCTTCGAGTCTTGGTAGAAGGAGGTTCGGTCGAGCGGTATAGTCGCTCGGTTGAGCGGGATAGTCGCTCGGTCGAGCTAATTAAACAGGGAATTCCCAGGCAAAACTTGGTGTCGTCTGCAGAGGGCCGCTCGGTCGAGCGAGGTAAGTCGCTCGATCAAGCAACCTACGGCCTGGAAGTTCTTCTTGGCCCTCACTTTGTCATTTGCTTTTATGGCATTGGCCCAGCCGAGCAAGGGTGAGCGCTCAGCCGAGCGACCTGAAATTCAGCTCTTGGTTCTCTTCCTTCTTTCCTTCCTTCTCTTTCCTTCTTTTCTCGCTCCTCTCCAGCAGCATGAACTCCTCAAATATGATGCCATGGATACTCCGGCATCGATGATTGTATCCTCCTCTTTAAAATGCTCCGAATTGCTCGATATTCCTTGAAATGCAACCAAACGCTCTTGAAGTCAAATTGTTTCAATCATCAACATTAAAGCGTATAAAATCGGGATTTAAGCAATCAATTTGACATGCAAACATATAGATAAAATGTGGAATATTATGACATATTAGCAGCCAAAACCCCTCACTTTCAATTTTAATCCTCCCCGTGTTATATCAAGGTCGGATATGTGTCGTTCATTGAACGGCTTCCTTTAATTCAACTCAGGATTGTCAATATAAATGGGGAAATGGAAGACAAAGAGACTTACTTGCTTTGTCCCCAAACTTTCTAAATCTTGCCCTTGCTGTTGCTTCGTTTGGCGATCACTCGACTTTGCTAAGGTAGATCCCTTGCTCCATTTAGGTTTCTTTTTAGTTCTCATGGCAGGGTGGCTGCCTTTAAGGATCAAAGAACCATCTTATGAGGCGTCTTCGACCTTCCCAATACATCCTGGTTCATGAAAAGGTGAAAGGGCTTCTCATGGAACCCAGATTTCCCATTGCTAGGCTTGATAAGAAATCAAAAGTTCCTCGAGAGATTCTAAACAAGGCTCCAGAGCTCTCTTTCAATCTGACTGCCAAGATCTGGTAAGATTATATTTCTTCCACTTATATGGTTAGGATTCCAGATCTAAACGAGAGAATTTACTTCCATCGGAAGAATGAAATTAGAGTATATTTGAAATCTTTTCACTTTGGTCTTCGCTTTCCTCACCACCCCTTTATGATTGAGATTTTAAGTTTTTTTTGGAAATCCTCCTCTGTCAGCTTGTGCCTCAGGCCCTTTCTCCTATGGCTTGTTTTACCATGCTTTGTGAGTTTTATGAAGTCAAACCATCCATTCGACTGTTTAGATATTTCTTCTAAGTAGAGGCTGATTCTCGCAAGATATGGTACCACATTACGACTCGTAAAGGCAGAAAGCTTATCTATGACCTCCCTATCCCCGACCACAATTGAGAGGATACTTTTGTATTCATATTCCTTCCAGACTCAGAGCTGTTCCTTTCCCATTGGAGTACCCCTACCTCTGTCGTATTCAAAGAATCGGGCCTATCCTCTATTGAGGTCGCAGCGGCCAAACTCTTATTGAATTGACCGTCCAAAGAGAGGTTAATATCCTTTCTGTTGGACAACGATCAGATGAAGACCGTTCTGTGGAGTCAGGGTAATACACCGTGCTTCTATGCTCTTATTTCGACCACTTACAGTGATTGTTTTCTTCGTTTACAAAGATGGATAGAGGGGCTTACCGAGATTTGGGACCAGAGTTGCGTAAAATTCGCAATGAACATCGAAGGAAACAGAGGGCTGAGGGATCAAGCACCGAGTCCTCTCTTCCACTGGGTTAGAGTTCCTCTAAGGGGGGTGAAGTCGGGGGACTCCTGAGTCTCCCTCCATATCCTCGTTATGAGTGGCTTCGACCCAGGCTGGCCCTCATATAGGCCTTCCCCATGCTCATATCTCTGCTTCAGATGTTCTTGTCACAGGTGTCAGCGAGTTGGTCATGAAGTCGAATCCCGTCGAGCCTCTGGTCAAGAAAAGGAGTATCACATCTCATGATGGGGAACCCCTTGAAAGGAAAAGGAGGGTCGTGGATATGGCGTCCTCTGTCTCACCTGTAGCGATGGACAATGTGTCCTTGACCACGGTCCTAAAAAATCATGCATCAATTCCCGTGGGATCTCAAGGAATGCTCAATCCTCATATGAGCCACCTCAAGGACAACTGGCTGTAGGGCTGCATCGACCCACTGATGCCATTGACATGCCCAATTCCCTTAGAATACGATCGAGCCTTGATGCTGAATCAACATTCTGTATCATCTTCAAAGACTATTCTGGGCAAACAACACCATCCTCCCTTCATCATTTACGAGGGGAAATCGGCCTTCCTGGACTTTGGGACGATCGCTTGATTGGTAGAGAACTCAATTCTTCCCTACGACCGTGAATTCCTTCGGGGGATAAACCTCAAAAGGACAGCCAACTTCTTTGTAGGATGTAGATATCAAGTTAGTTTTTCGCACCTTGACCCTTCGTTTAAGCCTTTGATTCAGCTAATTGGTGTTTTGCACAGATGTCAGGCATTGGCACTGCTTTACGCAGCCAGATTATTGACATGGTCAATGAACATCAACGGGCAGACGCTGCTGATCGAAAAGATACTGAGTTCGAGGCTCAAATGAATAATCTGAAGGAGGAATTTGAGATAACGCTTAAGTCCAAAGCTGATGCTGAATTGGCCTCAGTACATGCCCAAGATAACATCAATTCCTTATCTTGCGCTAAGAGATCCACCGAAGCTGAATGGACGAAGGAGAAGTTTCAACTTCGAGCTAACGTGGAGCGCTTGGAGAAGGAGAAGTTCGGCCTTCATGCAAGGATTGTTGACTTGGAGAGTTCAAATGCTTCAATTGAAACGCTAAAGGCTGAGCTTGAAGCCAAGTTCTTCAAGACGATGAAGGACATCTTTACGTCCAAAAGTGGACCTTCATCTTAAGAATGTCATCTTTACGTCACTGTTTTCAAAGAAAAATTGTGAATTTCTTTGTAAATTTCTTTTTTGAATTGAATACCGATGATCTGTTGAGCTTGCTTTGTACTTCGCATGTACAGCTTACTATATGTATGTATGTGGCCCCTTAAGGATGCAAGTTCAATCTTAAGAGAACGATTGAACTTGGATTGTTGAATAATTGGGTAGCACCTTGTTGTCATTGTCATAATAACCTTAATATTGTTTGATGAAAAGTGTCGTCAACGTAGGTTATGTGGTAGAGACGGTGTGTGACCCCTTCGTCTTGTGGCTGACGATGCAAGGCAGGTCGTTCAGTTGCGAGGAGTGTGGTCCCTTCGTCTTACGGTTGACGACGTAAGTTGGGTCGTTCAGTGACGAGGGGCGTGGCCCCTTCGTCTTACGGCTGACAACACTACTACAAAAGGGACCTTTAATAGCACATCTTTAACAGCGCTTGTCAATTATAAGCGCTGTTAATTAGAGGCACATATAATAGACAGCGCTTCTTTATGCAAGCGCTGCTAAAAGTCAGATAATAGACAGCGCTTCTTTCTGCAAGCGCTGTTAAAGGTCAGAGAATAGACAGCGCTTCTTTCTACAAGCGCTGTTTTTTAGAGGCACAGATAATAGACAACGCTGCGCTGTTAAAAGTCAGATAATAGATAGCGCTTGTCCAAACGCGATTAAAGATCGGCTAAAGATCGTAAAAAATTTCCGCCCCTCGTACATTTTACCCCCAAATTTTTCATCCCCCGCCCAATACTTTTTTTCTCCTGCATCCCCCTCTAAACCCTAGTGACTCTAGCCTCCTCCACCTCCTCCCCTCCCTTCTCCGATCCGTCGATCATCCGCCCCTTGATCGACTCCATCGTCAACAAGATCCTCACCCTGACGTCTCAAGTCACCTGGCCCTTCACCTACTCTCCAAAGCTCCCTCAAAATTCGGTGCCCAAAGATTGGTGGATGGAGGACATTACCGACCTCGACCTCAGCCACTTCCGCCACATCATCTTGTGCGTAAGATCCAGCAAGGTCCTGCCCCAGGCGCTGATCGGGGAGGCCTTGCACGTCTACATGGTGAAGAACCTCCCCGACCCGAACGAGGCGGCCGTGGCAGATCCGCACCAAGGCAAGGCCCGGAGAGTCCTCAAGGCGGTCGCGAGCATGGTCTCGGTCGAAGATGGGGCGGTTTCGGGATGGTTCTTGATGAGGCTGCTCATGATCGCCCTCCTGGTCGGGGCTTCGGCTAGTGTGAAGGCCGATGGTCGGGGCTTCGGCTAGTGTGAAGGCCGAATTGGTGAGGAGAGCCGGGAGGCAGTTGGACGAGGTTTCGGTCAGGGACCTGGTTTTTCACAGGGGAGACGATAAGGAGGGGGTCCTCGATCTGTGGGGGCGGGGGGGGGGGGGGGGTCGAGGCGGTGGTGGAGAGCTTCTTGGAAGGGTTTAGGAGGAGAAGGGCGATCGACAAGGAGGAGAGGATGATGTTGGTCAGGGTCGGCTAGGTGTTCGATGAGTACTTGGGGGGTCCTTGCATCAAAAACGCACAACCTTTTCTTTTGATTGACCGGAGTCCGGTGGGCGTGGGGGGCCTGACGAGCCACTAAGCAAGCGTACCGGTTCTGCCGATTCCAGCCCGCCTCGTTTTCTCAGCGTTGAACCAAGAGGTATGTAGAACTAATTTTAATTTGTTCACGTTTGATTGAGCATAGGCAGTCGTAAACTCTGTTGTTTTTTCACAAATTTCAGCCCACAAACTGTTTGCTTAAATGTCCAACTGAACTTACACTGTGCACAATTCTCACGATCCTTTTTCGTCTTTGGGTGTGATTTTATTCCATGATGTGCAGGTAGATTCTCTGTCCTTTTATCTACATGTTTGCCTTGAAATCAATGTGCCTGAGATGGAAGGGAAAGAAGCCACGCTACAACGACTTGCTATCTGGCTACAACGACTTGCTCTTCGAAGCCACGCCAGAGCTTGCCGACTTGCTCCACCGCTCGTGCTTCGGCCGAGAAATCGGCACCTGCGAGAAGAGCACGCGGTGGTTTCAGTTCCTAGCCTCACATATATATTAATATATCAGGGTAGAATATGAAGGGATGGATATACGAAAGGTCTCAAAGAGCCTATTCGTAACAGTTTCTCTTTTTCCCTGCGTCTCTTTTATATGATATTTTCAGCCATTGTTTTCACTAATTCTCACAGTTCTTGTTGAATTTGTTCGTGCAAAAAGTGAACATGCAGTTGCAGAGTCCGCGGGAACTCGAGTAATGCGACATGGTGTATGTCCTACTTCACAGAAAAGTGAATCCAGCAGGTCAGTCTGATAAAGTTGATTTGTTCAATTCGGTCCAACACGCCCGATTTTTCCCCAGTTCGTAGGAAGAACGATTCTGGTTCAATCATCTTGCTCAGCCACCATGAACATGCTACGAATTCTGCTGCTGTAGGGGGCGATGCTGTTGATCCGCAGCCACCTCTTATTGGCAACTGCAGTTTTTGCTCTGGTACTCTATGCCTTCTTTCTTTGATCTTGTTGCCAGGCTTCTCAACTCCATTTACTGTATTTCTTTTTGGAGGTATAATATTTTCAATGGTATGTAGTATGTACAGTGTAACTAGTACTCTTATGGAACCATACATGATGTGAGTTGTTGCCTAAAAGGGTTTCATTGAGGGTGAGTGGGTGAGTTGTTGCAATCAACCAACATTACAATGTTTGGTGGTGAGTCCAATCACCGCCTCCTCTCATGTTGGCCTCAACATAACTAAGGTCACCCATCTCTTGTGGTTAATGAAGGCATGCTAAATCTTATCTCATTTGTCCATAGACACAGTGATTACAGCATGTAGCATAATTACCATAGCTTTTGATAATATTGTTTCATAGGAGAAGGGAAAAAGCAGCTCACTTTAGGCTCTTTTTAGGGGGGATATGCATGCTTGGAATCTAAACATCATGATGATACTCAATACACTTGATTACAATAGCAAAGTTTTTCTAGCTTAATGTATTCTAAGTTCTGACAATGGAAAATCTTTTTTTTCCTAAGGTCTGCATCGTATTAAGAAGACAAAGTTGGAGTTTGGGTAGCTGAGAGCTCAGATGTCACTCACTGAAGGAAGAAATACTTGTAAAGATGAAGTATATGAAACTTGGAACAAAGCCAGACACATTCTACACAGAAGAAGCAACAAGGTTTTTTTTGCTCATCTGTTTATTCTTTATAGCTATCTAATTATGACTAAATTTTTAGCTTTCTGATGCTACAAATTTTGGGAAAGATTAGCAAGCAAAACAATGTTCTAGTTTCTTGTTTTATTTACAAAGTGTTGATAATTTCAGGACGATTTTATCTGATGTGCCGACAGACCTCATCATTCAGATCAACAACACTAAATGTTTATTCATAAGGTAACTCTCTTTTTCCACACCAACAGTAGAAAAAAGAAATTAATTTTCTTGACAAATTAAATTTCAATTAGTCATACAAAATTCTGGATAACAGATTTGTATTTTGGCTTAATCCCTTGCAAATTGCCAGATCAACGATCTTCAAGAATAGAATATTTTTATCAGTTAACCTTTTCCTTTCAAAATTGAATTGTTAAGATGATAAATAGTTTATCTAGGAAATAGTAACGTGTCTAGTGTTAGTCCCTACTTTAGTGTGTGTCCTTGGTTCATGTGTATGTGACACTTGCAAATTGCCAGAATAATCAATCCTCAAGAATATAATATTTTCTCATTTAAACGTTTCCATTAAACATTGAATATTTTTATGTTCTATGGATCAAAGAGATAATCATGCATCTCTGTGTATACACAACCTTAGCATAAATATTACAATTTCTCTTAAGGTTGAGCCAAGGCGATTTTATATATCAGGTAAGTTGTCTGATTTTGCCTCGTTGGTAGTAATGGTGATATGTTACTTTGGATCGATAACGGGTGTTCTGAAACATATGTTCGTAATGATTTTCATTGTAGAAAATGATGTCCCAAAATAGCGGAATCCTATAGTCTTTAAAATGAGTGTTTCATACCCAAAAGGTGGCCCACGGCGTACATGTATAATGTCTTCATGATTTGCAGTTCTCATTGATTTGTTCTCATTGTTGCAAACTGCTCAATGGTTGGATTTATTGTTAATTTTTTAATTGGTTGAAATGTTTGTAATCTGCTAAAAGATTGGTTAATAAATCCCCTTTGCAAAACGTACAATTTATAAGTATATATATCTTACCTTCAACAAGTCTCATTAGTTAATTTGATTCTTGCTGATCAATCTAATCTTTTTAGGTCATGATCGAAAATACTTTTGCAAAGCCATAACAAGGTTACTATCAAGATCATAGCAAACAAATGTACTGTTATCAAGATTCTACTTGACCATATATGTTAACAGCAAAATGAACCACAACCTAAATGAAATCCCCACTGTATTGCGCAAGTTCTGCAAATTTGCTGTAAACATATCCGTGCAAAACAGTGGATGGGAATACGTTCTTAATTGTGAAGATAAAATATGCTTTCAGTTGTTTTGCTGAGGAATTAACTAACTAGAAAACCTGGTAGGTTAATATGCATTCGCACAGTTGGGAAAGTATTGTTTTGTTTGTTGTATATTGTTGTTAGGTAAAAGGAATGCTCTCCATTTGCTTACATATTAGATTTCTATGTTTACTTTGTTGTGCATGTATGTGAACCTGACCTGCACAGGCCAATGAACTTATCCATAGCTTGCATATCACTTTGGATCAAAAATCACCTTCAATGCTCTATCCAAATACTTAAAAATGCTTAAACATATAAATTTTGTTAATGACCATATAAATTGTTGATATTGTAGAACGATGTATTTGATCAAGTCATTACAGAATGTAATGAGCACAGCTTACAGCTGCAGTCCTGGATCAGGTAGCTATGTTCTCCAGCATAATATACTATGCACATTTCTTGATGATCTGATACGTTGTGTTAGACTTACTCTTTAACAACCTTGTTCTGCAAGAACAGGAAAATTGAAGAGCAGAATTTAACATTCAAACAACTAGAAATGAAGATCACTTTGGTGCTGTTATCCATCACCTCTCCATAGCTCGCAACAAACGATGCTTAATGGCCTACATGTAAAACATATGACATCTGAATAATTTTTTCTTCTCTTAGACTGAATTGTTAGTTTTGCAAGTATCGATAAACTATGCCACTATCTAACATTTTTCTTATTTGTTTCACACATGATTCCTAGATTACTAGGTAAATTGCTTACAGTGATATGTTAGGAGTTCTTGTACAATCTCCATGTTGCCAGACTCATGAACATAATCTCAGAAATTTAATCTTTTGGATGCCAACTATTTTGTCTGGGTCTTTCTCATTTCTTGATATGTTTGGCCCAATTACCTATTGAAGCAATGGTTAAACCACTATGATTTCACGAAGTTAAACTATTTGGTGTGAGGGCAAATCGTGGCATGAGCAGAAATTAATGCTAATACCTGTCTCAGATATGTATAAAAAACATATCTGTTTGCTTTAGGCTTTCTGTGTTACTGAAGTTTCTATCCACCAGATTGACTGCATGTCATGATTTAGGTTGGTATAGGCTTCTGTAAGGATATAGGTAGCCAAACACACCACCTTGCCCTCAAGATTGGGGAGCATGTGTTCAACACGAGTGTGATGCAGATGTACGCTGCACATGCACACGAACACTTCTGCATACATGTGCAAGTGAATAAGAAACCCATCCCCCTAAAACACCCCCGACAGGAAAACACACCAACTAATGCCAAAAGATACTTACCATAAATTTTTTTTAAAAAAAACTAAAAATCATTAAAAATAAAAGAAACATCTGCTTGTGGCTTTGTATCTTCCAGTTTTAAAGGAATATGACTATGTTTTTGACCTTGTAGGGATAGCTCTTCTGGCCTTTTTTTAATATTTCCCCCGCTTTTCTGGATAAAGTATTTTTCGGCTTTAATTCTGCAATGTGCTTGATGATTACCTACTTGATAAACATCGGTCTGGATTATGTTCGGTTGGAGGAGTTGGCTTAGTCTGCTTAATAGCATTAAAAATCATTCATTGTATTCAGCCGTGTGTTTTGCATGAGTTTATTTGGTATGATAGATAATGAGACATGCAAAGATATCTTGCAAAAAGTCTCCCTTCTGGGGAAAAGATAAAAAAGAGGTCATGATTTAATGAAATTAATATTATTGTATATTGGCTCCTTGATATTGCTCTCCCTCCTAACAGTAAAGCCCACTTTACCCCTCGTCTGGACTATAAACTTGAGCAAGGATGACTCACTACTACAAAAAGGAGAGTAGTGTGAATGCTTACGGTTTGTTGGGGTTATTTTTCGATACTTGTTCGTCAACTGACTTTATCACAGGTTGGATGTGTGTTTCTTGTACTTGACTCGCAACTGTAAATATGAGGTGAATGTAACAATTGCTCGGAAGTAATTCATGTTCCTGATGACAAAACGTATGCCAAAGCCTTGCTATGCATTGTTCAGTGGCAGCTATTGGTTTCAAATCTGTTTCAGACACAATGAGCACCAAGTCTTTAAGCATAGATTAGATTGTTTCTATCCATATGCAGCATGAAATAGAACTTAAATATTATGATTCATGGTTGTGCAGTGACCTGCGTGGAAAAATCAGTTGTTAATTTGATATTTATATGGTGAAAGTCTGAATATACTGTCACATGCATTGTAGATTGAGAATACATCATAATTCCTATATATGATTTACATCCTTCTTGATGATGACGTACCTTGGTAAATGTTGTGCAGATAGATACGATGAAAAGAATCAGGGTTCAGTGTCCAATGAAAGACATTCAATGCTTCTTATACCTAAACAAGCTGACTCGTTATCGGAATTGACGCTACCTGAGGTTGACACTTTAAAGTATCACTACCAAGATCATGTTGTTGATGTCAAAGCTATGCATTCTTCTAGGTCAGTGAGGAACTCTGTTGAAACTAAAAGTACCACATCATATTGTACGTACCAAATATCATCAAATGCTACAGTTAAGTATGTTTTTTCTGGCTTCATCCTTTCATTGCCATGATGTTTCTTAATAACATTTGCCAGTTGGTTTTCGAGTAAGATTGTGCATGCGACAACCTTCTCAAAAAAATTCTAGTCTCTCATTGGTAAGAAATTCATGTCATATAGAGTATTGTCCTATTATATTGTGTTTGATTCACTCTTAGAGTATTGTCCTTCATCAGATACGCATCAATGTGCATCCTTTCTCGAGTTAAGGATGGATAGCAAACTGCAATGGGCAACAAGACTAATTCAACAAGGACGAGCCAGTTAACCTATTGATTGATGTTTATAAACTCTGAAAATTTATTATGCAGAAAACTGTGGGTTCAGATGCCCATGGTTTAGAAATCTCCATGCATTGTTTACCCATAATTGATATCAATTAAAAAAAGAACTTGAAGGTTTAGTATTAACATCCATTAGCATTATACTTGTCTTTTGCCAATCACATTGTTTGAAAAATTGGCTGACACTGAGAAGTATTGCCTTGTTTAAACATTTTTTCTAATCATGTAGCAATATTTGACGGATAAAGCTTCAAGCGCCGTGCTCGATCTACTGCCAGACGTGGCCGAAGGTGATCTAGCGTCGGTGTGTTCATGGGCCGATCAGATGAGATTCAGGTATCACTGGGCAAGCCCATACACTTCATTTACACCTGCAATTACGAATACTCGAGTAAGTGTGGTCATCATGTTGTTTCTCTAAGCTACATATAGACAGTCTATGTCTAACTTGTTCATAAAACTGTGTCATACTTTTTTGGATGCTTCTTATCGTAGAGTTGTGCTCCTTAAGAAACTGCATTCTGGTAGGAAATTCCATGTGCGGTCGTTACTATTACAAGCATTGACATTGTGCATGTTAAATCAGGATAGATATTCAGTGTCATTTATAATGTATCTTGTAGTAATATCTTGGTTTGCAGCGGGAAGTAGGACTATTATTGGACTATTTCTTTCATCAAGTTGTGTAATTCTTTACACACCATTGTTGAGCATGAATGCTGTCTGTTGAAGAAAATAAATATCAATTCCTGATAAATATCGATATCATTTGTGCTCGTTCTGTTGTCAGGTTTTACTACAGGGAGTCCCTCGCAATGCTATTCCGGAAGATGTAGAACGCTTCCTGGGTGGTTCTAATTTTGAGCCTAACTTCCAGCTATTTGCAAGGTGAGTCTAGCCTTCAATTTATTGCATGCTGTGTGGCGACATATTGTCTCATATGGCGATTTCTCTCTAAGCCTGTGAAATTTTGCAGGCCTGTCGGCCTAGCTGGATTCACCAGTTTCGGTCTTGTCCAGTTCCCAACGTCTACCGATGCCATGGCTGCCTACTTGATGAAAAACAACGGCTTCTGCCTCAACTTTTCGCCATTTGCTTCTGCGCTTTGCCCCTGATTGAAATTTGTTCTCATCATGTTCATCTATTGCACACTCGGACGAAACAGAGTGTGCCCGAGCACTATTTGAGCTTGCTATTGCTCAATCTGCACTTGACATGCTAGAGCTCTTATGGAAGGTACATATGTTTTTCAGCTAAGATTTCTATTTGTCTTACTGTGCTAGTTATGTTGGAGCTGTCATAACTTGATTTGAAATTCAATTGCTGAATATTGTCACAAACCTCTATAAATTATAAGATGTTGCAATACATTTTTTGATGATGGTACGGTTGGTTCAGTGCATTACGCTATAAATTATATTAGTGGACAGCCCATGATTCAGTGCAAATAGTTTACATCCCTATTCACAAGATGGTTCATCTACCATGATATCCATGATTCAGTGCATTACGCTAAATGCTGGTCCATCTGCCTTGGTTTATGGACATCCCATTTCTTTTTCGTGGTTTCGGAACATATCACCTGCTAGTCCAGTCTCCCAGTCTATTCATGTATTACGATTTATAATATCTTGTATGTATTCATCTGCCTTACTTGGTTCATATAGCGTAATGCACTGAATCATGTCCAAATAGTTGGTGTCAAGAAGAAGATATATGGATTCTCAATTAGTTCAAACATCTTTATTCTAGTTTCTCAATTATCCCATCAATATTCTAATTCTCTGTCTATTTATTATTATTATTTACTTGGTTTTCATCTATACAGATCTATGCAGTCTACATTACTATACGAATCGTGGTTAACCTGAAAAATTGTTGGCGTGTCTGCAAAGGCAAAGCATTATACTTGTATGATTGATCTTCTGAGGAGAGCAAGACGATTGGCGGATGCACGCGCTCTTATGAGGGAGATGTCGATGGAAGCAGATGCCAGCATGTGGGGTGCTTTATTAGGTGCGAGCATAATATACAAGAGCAGCAAATTAGGAGAAGATGCAATAGGAAAGATTTTTGAGATGGAACCCGCTCTGGAATGTATATACTGATGTCGGGAAATGTATTGTTTAAGGAGTGATTTAATGGATAATGACTGATAATATTTATATGCGATAATGTCTCTTACTTGTATTACGGATCATCTTCCAATATCAATGCACATTGTCTAATTTATGTGATTGTTGAATAAAAGCCATTTAATTTGATTGTTTCTTGTAATGATTGTTTCTTGTAATTTAATATTATTGGTGGTTTATTTAAGCATTTTGAACATTAAATGGATCTATTTAAATATAAAACGTAGGGAGAAACAATAAAATGAATTGAAACAAGCGATGTCTATCTGGGACCTTTAACAGCGTTTGTTTAGAACAAGCGCTGTCTATGGTGGACCTTTAACAGCGCTTGTACTAAAGAAGCGCTGTCTAAGGTCCCAATAGACAGCGCTTGTTTAGTACAAGCGCTGTGACAGGTCCACCTTTAATAGCGCTTCTTTAGTACAAGCGCTGTTAAAGCCTCCCCAAGCGCTGTTAAAGGCCCCCCTTTAACAGCGCTTGCACAAACAAGCGTTGCTAAAGGCCCCCCTTTAACAGCGCTTGCACAAACAAGCGCTGCTAAAGGCCCCCCTTTAACAGCGCTTGCACAAACAAGCGCTGCTAAAGGCCCCCCTTTAACAGCGCTTGCACAAACAAGCGCTGTTAAAGCCTCCCCTTTAACAGTGCTTGCACAAACAAGCGCTGTTAAAGGGGGGCCTTTAACAGCGCTTGCACAAACAAGCGCTGTTAAAGGGGGGCCTTTAACAGCGCTTGCACAAACAAGCGCTGTTAAAGGCCCTCTTTAATAGCGCTTGTAAAGCGCTATTAAAACCAGCCCCCCTTTAGCAGCGGCGAGATAGACAGCGCTTGTAAAGCGCTATTAAAGACCGTATTTAAGCGCTGTTAAAGGTCCATTTTGTAGTAGTGCAACATAAGGTGGGTCGTCCAATGTCGAGTGGAGTGGCCCCTTCATCTTATGGCTGGCGACGCAAGGTGGGTCGATCAGTGGCAAGGGGCATGTCCCCTTTGTCTTACGACTGACGATGAAAAGTGGGTCGTTTGGTGGCGAGGGGTCGTGGCCCCTTCGTCTTACGACTACGACATAAGATGGGTCGTTCGATGGCGAGGGGTCGTGGCCCCTTCGTCTTACGACTGACGACGTAAGGTGCGATGTTCAGTGGCGAGGGGTCGTGGCCTCCTCGTCTTACGGCTGACGACACAGGGTGTTGTTTAGACAAAAGATAGCCAACCTCGTATTTGTGACGCATTCATTAGCTCAGAAAATACAAAGGCAAATGATGACCAACACAACTTGTCATCTTCACTGGTATGATCATTGATAGTACTTTCACAAATGCTTGGCATTCCAGGGATGAGGAAGCTCCATATCCTCAATTGTGGAGTGTCGATAGGTGGCTAGGCCGAAGATGTTAATCACTTTGTAGGGACCCTCCCATTTCACAGCGAGCTTTCAATGTTTAATGATCTTGGGGGAGAAAATAGCCTTTCGTAACACGAGATCGCATATGCGGAAGTTGCATCCTCGAACTTTGGAGTTGAAGTAGCCAGTCAGATGTCCTTTCTGCTCTAGAAGAGTTGTAAGAGCTCGTTCCCAAACCTCGTTGAGTAATTGTAAGCTGAGCTCGAGTCCTTCTGAGTTTCTTTCTTCATCGAAGTATCGGAGGCAGAGAGGTTGCTCATTTACCACATTTGCTGTCCAACCCTCTTTCATAAGGGCTCGAGGATGCACTTATTTGCTGCTTCTGTTAGAACATTTGATTGAGGATGGGCCACAAAAGTGAAGTGCAACTTGTTCTTCAAGTCGAAACAGAGTTCTTTGAAACTGGCACTGTCAAATTACGTCCCATTGTCTGTTACAATGGAATAAGGGATGCCAAATAGACAGACGATAGACTACCATACGAAGCTTTTGACTTTCTTCCACGTGATGTGGGCCAGGGGCTCTGCTTCGATCCACTTGGTGAAGTCGTCGACATCCACGATCAAGAATTTCTGTTGCCCACTTACTGGAGCAAATGGACCAATGATGTCTAATCCCCACTTTGCAAATGGAATGGGACTAACGATGGGAATTAGATATGTCAGAGGAGCTGAGCTGTGATTTGCAAACCTCTGGCAAGTTGAGCACTTCTGCGCATACTCGATCGACTCCTGGAACATGGTTGGCCAGAAGTAGCCTTGCCTCAGGGCTTTCAAGGCTAAGGCCTTACCTCTGCAGTGATTTCCACAGTCCCCCTCATGAATTTCTTGAATCACGTAGTGTGCTTTCTAAGGAGTCAAGTATTTGAGGTAAGGGAATGCATCATACCTGGTTCACCGTCGCTTGTACAATGATCCTTCGAATAGAACAAATTGGTAGGCCCTACGTTCCAACTTTCGTAACTTTATTTGGCTGGTTGGTTTCTCCCCAGTACTGAGATACTTAATTATGGGATCCATCCAAATAACCCCTTGGTCGATACTCAGCAGCTCTTCTTCAGGTGCACTTGGGTGTTGGAGATGCTGCACATACATAATTCGACCCAAACCTGCTGGCAGCGATGAGGCAAGCTTTGATAAGGCATCGGCTCGATGGTTCTTCGATCGAGGGACATGATGGATTTCCACTCGATTGAATTTGGTTAGCTCGGATTTGGTGATCTGTGTGTAGTTCTGCATCGTCTCGTCTCGAGCCTCGTAACCTCCATTCAGCTAGTGGACAATCAAGTTGGAGTCACTGTGGATGTGGACCACCGTTGCCCCCTGTAACGACCGCTTTCCGACCGTTCGTATTTTCTACGTGCACGTGCTTTATCGTGCACGTATTTTATTTGGCTATTTCCGAGCTCCAGCATATGCGATGCGATATGCCGTTGCGATCGTCTTGGGGTGTTGGATTTTATAGTAATTTTTGGGAACGTCTTTTCACGGCTCGTTCTTTCGCAAAACGATTTTGATAGATAGGGGCGTTTTAGTCATTTGACTCGCCGTTTCCAATTTTACGTAAATTTTTGGTAGGCGTTACGCACGATCAGGCTCCGTAGATCTGTGCGTCTCGTCTCCACGATCGGCCCGGTATTTTCGGATTATTTTTCTGACGCCCGGATTGAGAGATATCGCCCGGATTAACCTCGACCGTCGATTTTTCCCCATTCAGATTCAAATTTCGAAATTGTTAGCCAAATCTGGCTGAATCTCTTATCAAATCTGTTTTAAAATATTTCCTAAACTGCTTCTTCTATGCTCACCTAGTTTTTCCCCTCCTTCTACACCCTCTAACACTAAATCCCCCTCTTTTTAACCACAATCCTATAGTTATTTATCAACCCTGAATATTATTATATAATAACCTTAACCCTAGCTACAAACCCTAACCCCAAAATCACAGCCACCAGCCCCCTAAACAAATCCCCAAATTCTTTTCCTCTCCCTCTCTCCGACCTCCCTCTCCACGGCGAGATCTCGCCTCGCAGCCCACGACGTTGTCTCCACTCCAACCGCTGCCTACGCCACCTCTCCCTCATTCTCAACTGCCTCCCCGAGGCCCCGCGACGCCGACGATCCCCTCCGATTCACGGCATCCCCTGTGAACCCAAGGCCGCGCCGCCTTCGCCCTCTTTTTCCTGCACACAGCGCCGCGCACAGCTTCGACGCAGCCCGACCGCCTGCAGCCGCCGTTACAACTCCCCGTCTGCCGCCCCGCGCCCCTCATCCTCTGCAGCTGCCGCACGAGCCCTCTCAGCCGTTGGTGCCACACTTTCCCTATTGCAGCAGCATCAGAGAAGTTGCTGATAATGGCTGCATCTGTCAATGCAGCTCAGATCCTACTCCTTCAGGTTATGGACTCAGTTTCCTTCGCTTCATGGTCGTCGTCAGAATTTAGAGGAATCAGGGAAGTTTGTTAACTCGAATGAGTGTATGATGACGAGGATACGAGAAATGTCAATGGATTACCATTTCAAGGTTGAACAAGAATCGGGTTCTACCATGTTCAAACTATTTGGTTTCAATGGAACTATTGGTGTATGGAGTATCTCCGCTATATATGAAGCTGGAGGATGGAAAGATCGAACCAATGTGGAGGATATGGATTCAGCAATTCGAGCAACACTGTGCAATTTTAAAGTGGTATATGTTGGCAATGTTAAGGAAGACTCTTTCTCGTCCGATCACCGAAACACCCCGACGACCTCTTCCAGTTACGCTACTCGCAGTCGTGGAACCAGAGGGAGATAGACGTGATCCATTGTTTCAGATCCAACGTCAAAGCTACACGTGACAGTCAGACCAGGTTGGTGAGCCCTAACTCGTAGCGAAACCCACACTGTAGCAAACTGAACCTTAACTAAAACTGAACCACAATAATTAAAGTTACTTTTCGCTCTTTTAAAACGTTGTGCAAATCTAGAATATCGACGAATGAACTTTTTTTAACTGTGCACATAGGATAGAATCGTCGAATAGGGCTGAACATCAAAAATTGTGACTTTGAAAATTAGGGTAGCCCCGACAACCTAGAAATGAACCTAAAAAGGATTATTGAAAAACGCGACCTGACACCGTCGCCATGACCTGTTTCAGACGGACTTCCGCGGACGGGACGCTTGGACGAGACGCTTCGGGAGGACGACACACTCGTCATCGCAGGCAAGTGTATCCACTTGCACTTTTGGCCGTGCTTAGGCCCTAGTTGGTTAGAATTGATAATTGTGAACAAATAGAACCGGACGTGAAATGATAGCGTCCGGGACGACTCCTGACGGCTCAGACTTGACGACGAAGTCTGAGCCTGACAACAACAATTTTTGATATTGTAGGGCTATCATGTGTGTGCGTGGGTGTGGACACCCTAGAATAACTCTTCCCGTCTTGTCACGTCCCGTCACGTCCCGTCCCGTCTTGCACAGCCCGCTGGGCAATAGGGCACTCTTCGAGTGATCCCTTGTACAGATTCACAGCCTGCGGGCAATAGAGCACTCTTCGAGTGATCCCTTGTACAGATTCACAGCCTGCGAGCAATAGGGCACTCTCCAAGCTAGAGAGAGTGATCCCTTGTACGGATACACAGCCTGCGGGCAATAGGGCACTCGCCAAGCTAGAGCGAGTGATCCCTTGTACGGATATCTTGTCTTGTCTTGTCTTGGGGTTTGGGGTTGGGTTGAGCGTGCGTACGGCAAGAGGGTCTGATCCCCCTTGAACCGTAAGGCGTGAACCCTTTCGTGTCTCACTTGTGTTGTCCCGTCTTGTTCCCGTCACGTCCCGACTTGTCATGACACCTGTAGGTTAGTCCCGTAGCTGGTAACACACGCTACTACTACTACTACTTGTCCCGTTTTACTTTCCTGCTACGTTACTTCCTGTTGTGTTACTCTGTTATAACCACAACATGCTAATCAACCAGTAAACTGTTGTGTAATAGAACCTCAGCATGCTAATCAACCAGTAAACCGTTGTTTAAAGTTCGGTGCACTTGTAGTAAAGTCTAACCCTTCTTGTAGACTTTACCTGACGTACAGTTCCTTTCTCTTGGGTGTTGTACGTCAGGTGCTCAGCCAGAGTTCGTGGACGAGGTAGACTCACTGGAGTACGAGGAGCCGAGGACGTCGACCCAGAGCACGTGCCCGACGAGGACCAGACCTAGAGGTCTTTTTAGTCGACACTTTCAGAGGTTACTACTTTTAGGTTTGCTTTTAAATATTTTGTTGCCATGCTTAGGCTTCTTTTAGACTTTTGTACCAGTTGGATATTATATCTCTATTTAATGAATGCAACTTTCTTTCTGTACTTTCTGTTGTTCGAACTTTATTAATGCAAGAACCTGAAACTTTTTAAAATGGTACCCCTACAGACGCTTATTGGGTCCGAGCTTCACAGCTCCGGCCTAAGCGGGCCTTAGTCACGCTTCGCCTCCGTCGTTTTGGGAAGCGGGGCGTGACAGGTTTTAGTGGTGGCCCATGCAGGTCTTGCAAAAGTTCGGAACAATAAAAGTACCGCATTCATTTAATATCCATGTACAAGTCTAAATTAGGTTTCCCAGTCCTAGATAGTAGGAAGACTTAGATAGACACCCAGGTTTGATAGTCTGACGTCTTGGTTATGATTTAGCAGTACCCGTCTTAGGATACCTTAGTAGCCCTCACTTGGATCTGACCGTGTTAGATTTCTAGAGCCCTCCTTTTAGCCGTCCGCTCGGGTTCATCGACTTCGGTCCCAGCAGAACATAACCTTGATTCTCCTAGGGAACTTTTCCCCTTAGATCCTGAATTTAGTTTGGCCCATTAGGAAGTCTTACAGCTAAGTTATCCTGATCTTTGAAACGACTCGATGATTAGAATCCCTGATTTCTAGCATCATTCAGATCATTACCCTTCTGTGTCATTGACCGTAGGATTCCACCGCGGCTTTTCATGGTTCATCACCTAGTCATATTTACGTTTGGATCTTTCGATTCTTTTCCTTACCCTTGAACCACGTGATCCGTTCTTCGTTAGTCGCCAATCGTTGAACTTTTTCTTTCAGCCTCCCGATCTTCCTAAAGAATTTTCAATATTATATTTTTCGAATTCCTTCCCCAGTTTCAATTCCTTGAAGAAAAAAATCTTTGTATAACTTATTTATTTATTTATTTGTGTTTCATTTGCAAAACAATCGCTACCTCATCCTACTTTTATTTCTTCATCTAACTCGTTTCCAAATCATAATAATCTGCTCACTTTTCCCTACATATTTTTTTAAATAAAAGTATATGATATCATATTTTACACATAATTCTCCTTTCATCTATCTAATTATTTTGAGAAATATTTTGTCTCATCCAACCAACTATCTCCGTACGCCCGTCTTATTTAAACTCATTCTTTCCGATTTATTTCGTTATACTTTTGGTTCTGTTTTCCTTTATTTTGCGTAGATATTAGCCCTTGTAGTTGTCCATGCTATCTCCAGTTTAGGAGTAGGCCCTTTGGTAGGTGATGTCGTTGTGGTGCGTGAGTATAGGTGGAGTGTGTAGATCTGTAGGCGTGTGTCATCTTTAGGATACTGATAGTTGCCTTTTGTGTCTTGAATGTGTACTCAGTGTTAACCATGATATGATTGAAGTTGTCTGAATGACGGTATTCATACGTATATGAATAAGGTCATAACAGGAAATTTCCTTAGACGTAGTTTTTCGCGATTATAGAATAGCTTATCTTTGACTGCATGCGATTGTATCAAAACTCTGTTTTTCTTTTAAACCAAACCTTTAAAGTTTTTTTTTGAAATTAGCTCACAAGATCACAAATAAATTATCCTTCCTCATCCATTACCGCATCGCCACACGGTTTTACAAAACGTTTTAAAATATGTTTTTGGCCTTAAATTTCTCTTCTCTTCTTTCTTCCTTGGAAATTTTTGGTGTTTGTGGTTGTTGTACTATTGGGACTAGCTATTATCGTTATAGGATTTTGGTTGCGGGTAGACTCAGGGTGAGATGAGTTTTATTATAGCAATGATTAATTGGTTTTGGGAAAACAAGGATGTTGGATTAGAATTTCCTTCGGATATAAAGGGTGAGCTGTCCAAGACTTATTTATAATACCGAGGTGTGAAGGACCAAATGGAGAACTCTAATCGGATGAAATTATGTATAGGGAGATGAGTACTTAATCGATCTGAAACTTGGACGAGTGATAGATACGAGTAGCTAGGACGGGATACTATGATTTGGAGTGATCATGAGAATGAGTAGAATATTTAAAGCATCAAGTTCGATGATTAAGTTGATGTGAGAAGACATTGAAAGTAATACGACATGTCGAGATGAATGAGATGTTATGAAGATGGATTTTAGTATTATTAGGAGGTTAGATGTTAAGAGTAAGGATAGATGTAGTTTTTGGTTCATTGATTTTGGGGAATAGAATTATGAGCTAAGGTGACGGATGATATATTGGGGACATGATGATTGTCGAATTGTGGACGGTAATATGGATCTATAGTCAGATGCTAGGGCGTGATTCTAGTTGTAGCATTATCAAGTGAAGAGACGCATTGTGATGGATTATTGAGGAACGTAGTTTGGAGTTATAGGATTAGCGATCTTTATGTGTAAATATGAGAGTTGCGGGTATGGGATTAGGTAGATGGTATTATTATTAGTGTGAGTGATTCCGAGGGCGGAATCATTTCTAAGGAGGGTAGAATGTAACGGCCGCTTTCCGACCGTTCGTATTTTCTACGTGCACGTGCTTTATCGTGCACGTATTTTATTTGGGTATTTCCGAGCTCCGGCATATGTGATGTGATATGCCGTTGCGATCGTCTTGGGGTGTTGGATTTTATAGTAATTTTTGGGAACGTCTTTTCACGGCTCGTTCTCTCGCAAAACGATTTTGAAAGATAGGGGCGTTTTAGTCATTTGACTCGAAACGCCGTTTCCAATTTTACGTAAATTTTTGGTAGGCGTTACACACGATCAGGCTCTGTAGATCTGTGCGTCTCGTCTCCACGATCACCCCGGTATTTTCGGATTATTTTTCTGACGCCCGGATTGAGAGATATCGCCCGGATTAACCCCGACCGTCGATTTTTCCCCATTCAGATTCAAATTTCGAAATTGTTAGCCAAATCTGGCTGAATCTCTTATCAAATCTGTTTTAAAATATTTCCTAAACTGCTTCTTCTATCCTCCCCTAGTTTTTCCCCTCCTTCTACACCCTCTAACACTAAATCCCCCTCTTTTTAACCACAATCCTATAGTTATTTATCAACCCTGAATATTATTATATAATAACCTTAACCCTAGCTAAAAACCCTAACCCCAAAATCACAGCCGCCGGCCCCCTAAACAAATCCCCAAATTCTTTTCCTCTCCCTCTCTCCGACCTCCCTCTCCACGTCGAGATCCCGCCTCGCAGCCCGCGACATTGTCTCCACTCCAACCGCTGCCTACACCCCCTCTCCCTCATTCTCGACTGCCTCCCCGAGGCCCCACAACGCCGACGATCCCCTCTGATTCACGGCATCCCCTGCGAACCCAAGGCCACGCCGTCTTCGCCCTCTTTTTCCTGCACACAGCGCCGCGCACAGCTCAGACGCAGCCCGACCACCTGCAGCCGCCGTTACAACTCCCCGTCTGCCTCCCCACGCCCCTCATCCTCTGCAGCTGCCGCACGAGCCCTCTCAGCCGTCGACGCCACACTTTCCCTATTGCAGCAGCATCAGAGAAGTTGCTGATAATGGCTGCATCTGTCAATGCAGCTCAGATCCTACTCCTTCAGGTTATGGACTCAGTTTCCTTCGCTTCATGGTCGTCGTCGGATTTGAGAGGAATCAGGGAAGTTTGTTAACTCGAATGAGTGTATGATGACGAGGATACGAGAAATGTCAATGGATTACCATTTCAAGGTTGAACAAGAATCGGGTTCTACCATGTTCAAACTATTTGGTTTCAATGGTACTATTGGTGTATGGAGTATCTCCGCTATATATGAAGCTGGAGGATGGAAAGATCGAACCAATGTGGAGGATATGGATTCAGCAATTCGAGCAACACTGTGCAATTTTAAAGTGGTATATGTTGGCAATGTTAAGGAAGACTCTTTCTCGTCCGATCACCGGAACACCCCGACGACCTCTTCCAGTTACGCTACTCACAGTCGTGGAACCAGAGGGAGATAGACGTGATCCATTGTTTCAGATCTGACGTCAAAGCTACACGTGACAGTCAGACCAGGTTGGTGAGCCCTAACTCGTAGCGAAACCCACACTGTAGCAAACTGAACCTTAACTAAAACTGAACCACAATAATTAAAGTTACTTTTCGCTCTTTTAAAACGTTGTGCAAATCTAGAATATCGACGAATGAACTTTTTTTGACTGTGCACATAGGATAGAATCGTCGAATAGGGCTGAACATCAAAAATTGTGACTTTGACAATTAGGGTAGCCCCGACAACCTAGAAATGAACCTAAAAAGGATTATTGAAAAACACGACCTGACACCGTCGCCATGACCTGTTTCAGACGGACTTCCGCGGACGGGACGCTTGGACGAGACGCTTCGGGAGGACGACACACTCGTCATCGCAGGCAAGTGTATCCACTTGCACTTTTGGCCGTGCTTAGGCCCTAGTTGGTTAGAATTGATAACTGTGAACAAATAGAACCGGACGTGAAATGATAGCGTCCGGGACGACTCCTGACGGCTCAGACTTGACGACGAAGTCTGAGCCTGACAACAACAATTTTTGATATTGTAGGGCTATCATGTGTGTGCGTGGGTGTGGACACCCTAGAATAACTCTTCCCGTCTTGTCACGTCCCGTCCCGTCTTGCACAGCCCGCTGGGCAATAGGGCACTCTTCGAGTGATCCCTTGTACAGATTCACAGCCTGCGGGCAATAGGGCACTCTTCGAGTGATCCCTTGTATAGATTCACAGCCTGCGGGCAATAGGGCACTCTCCAAGCTAGAGAGAGTGATCCCTTGTACGGATACACAGCCTGCGGGCAATAGGGCACTCGCCAAGCTAGAGCGAGTGATCCCTTGTACGGATATCTTGTCTTGTCTTGTCTTGGGGTTTGGGGTTGGGTTGAGCGTGCGCACGACAAGAGGGTCTGATCCCCCTCGAACCGTAAGGCGTGAACCCTTTCGTGTCTCACTTGTCTTGTCCCGTCTTGTTCCCGTCACGTCCCGACTTGTCATGACACCTGTAGGTTAGTCCCGTAGCTGGTAACACACGCTACTACTACTACTTGTCCCGTTTTACTTTCCTGCTACGTTACTTCATGTTGTGTTACTCTGTTATAACCACAGCATGCTAATCAACCAGTAAACTGTTGTGTAATAGAACCTCAGCATGCTAATCAACCAGTAAACCGTTGTTTAAAGTTCGGTGCACTTGCAGTAAAGTCTAACCCTTCTTGTAGACTTTACCTGACGTACAGTTCCTTTCTCTTGGGTGTTGTACGTCAGGTGCTCAGCCAGAGTTCGTGGACGAGGCAGACTCACTGGAGTACGAGGAGCCGAGGACGTCGACCCAGAGCACGTGCCTGACGAGGACCAGACCTAGAGGTCTTTTTAGTCGACACTTTCAGAGGTTACTAGTTTTAGGTTTGCTTTTAAATATTTTGTTGCCATGCTTAGGCTTCTTTTAGACTTTTGTACCGGTTGGTTATTTTATCTCTATTTAATGAATGCAACTTCCTTTCTGTACTTTCTGTTGTTCGAACTTTATTAATGCAAGAACCTGAAACTTTTTAAAATGGTACCCCTACAGACGCTTATTGGGTCCGAGCTTCACAGCTCCGGCCTAAGCGGGCCTTAGTCACGCTTCGCCTCCGTCGTTTTGGGAAGCGGGGCATGACAACCCCCAACGCTCGAGTCAACTTGAGCCCGTTGATGGCAGCTTCATACTTCGCCCCGTTGTTTGTGGTCTGGAAGTCGAATCGAAGAGCTTACTCGAGTATATGGCCCTTTGGTGTTTGGATGATTATTCCAGCTCAGCTTTCGGTTCGAGTTGATGAGCCATCAACTTACACGATCCAGGTCCCTTCTTCTCTACATGCTGCTATTGCGGATCTGCTAACTATCGAGGAAGATAAAGTAAGGTTGAGGTGTAAGTTAGCGACTTGTACCTTTGTCGGTTGGTCTTCGTCAAAGTTGAGTTCGACGATGAAGTTTTCTAGGGCTTGCCCTTTGATGGTAGTCCTTGGCTTGTACTGATTTCAAATACACTCAATTCGACCCCCCATATGGTCTTCCTTCCTGATCGATCAAGCCTATTTAGAGTTTTCTCCAGGGGGCGTCAGTCAGTACCAGAATGGTGTTCGCTTGGAAATAGGGTCGAAGCTTTTTTGATGACTGGACTAGAGCAAACACTAACTTCTTTATTCTGGAATAGTTGATCTCAGCACATCGGAGGACCTGACTCACATAGTAGATTGGTCGCTGCACTCCTGAATCTTTTTTGATGAGGGCTGAGCTTATAGCCTCTGTGGTGGTGATAATGTAGATAATCAGCTGATCACCCGCATCAGGCGTAGTCAAGCGAGGCGGACTGCGGAGGTATTCCTTCAGCTCAGAGAAAGTATTCTTGCAGTCCAAGTCCTAGTCAACGGTCTTTTTTTCTTTCGATGTTGATGCTATTGCTTTCCGCAACACCTTGCAGAAAGGTAGTGACCTTTCGGCGGATTTCGAGAGAGATCGACCGAGGGCCGCTATCCTTCCATTCAGCCGCTAAAGCTCTCTGATAGTAGAGGGCCCCTTCATTGCTACGACTGTCGCGACTTTGTTAGGGTTTACTTTGATTCCTCGATTCGTCAACATGAATTTGAGGAACTTCCCAGATCGAACCCCAAATGTACACTTTGCAGGGTTTAATCGAAGGTTGTAGCGACGAATTTGTGTAAATGTCTCTTGAAGATCTTGATGTGATCCGTTGGATTCTTTGATTTGCCAAGCATATCATCAACATAGACCTCCAAGTTTCGCCTAATTTGAGCCTTGAATACTTTGTCCATCATATGCAGATACGTCGCATCTCCATTCTTTAAACCAAATGGCATCTTTTTATAACAAAAAAATACCTTGATCGGTGATGAAGGATGTCTTTTCTTCATCCTCTGGCGCCATTTGGATTTGGTTGTAGCTAGAGAAAGTATCCATGAAGCTCAAGAGCTCATAGCCAGAAGAGCTGTCGACAAGATGGTCGATTCGCGGCAAAGGGTAGCTGTCCTTTGGGCATGCTTTGTTGAGGCTGGTAAAGTCAACATACATTCTCCACTTGCCATTGGCCTTCTTCACCATTACAACATTGGAGAGCCATTCAGGATATTGGACTTCCTGAATGAACCCCACTGCCAGAAGCTGATCTACTTCTTCGTTGGCAGCTTTCATCTTTCTCGCCCCCAATGTTCCTCTTCTTCTGTTTCACGGGCTTGGATGTTGAGTCGACATTCAATTTGTGGGAGATTACCCGAGGGTCGATGCTGTGCATATCCTCTGTAGACCAGGCGAACACGTCAGCATTATCTTTTAGGATTGTAATCAACTGTTCCCTTCGGTTGAATGGAAGCATCGACCCAATGGAAACAGTCTTTCCTTCTCCTTCAAAGATTTGGATGTTTTCCATCTCTTCAACCACTACATGTCGTCACTCTTCATGTGATCCTTGATGCCGAGATCATCTGGATCTGCTTGCTCTGTCCTTCTTAATAAAGAGGATAAGAGGTAACATGATCGGGCTTGGATCGGATTCCCTTTTGCCTTTCCAACTCCCTAAGGAGTCTGGAATTTGATCATCTAGTGAAACATCGAGACCACCGCCTCCACGGCATTAAGCAGCGGTCTACCAATGATTCCGATGTATACAGAGTTGATCTTTACCACGATGAAGTTGGTCAAACATGTGACTTGTCGTTGGTAGGTCCCAAGGGTCACCGGTAACGTGATGATTCCTGCTACAGGTGCAGAATGTCCGATGAAACCCACTAGAGGTACTGGACATTCCCTCAACTCTGACAAAGTTAGTTTCATCTTTGCCAACGTGGTGAGGAAGAGCAAGTCACACGAACTCGTGGTGTCGATGAGTAACCTCTTTACCACTACCATACCAATGGTGGCACTGATGACAATAGCATCGTCATGCGACAACTCCATACCCTCCAAATCTTCATCAGAAAAAGATATTAGAGGTGTAGAATCTCTAGGATGCTTCTTTCCGACCGAGATAATCATCGACCTCCTGTTGAGTATTGACTTCTCCCTACTTGGTTTTGATTATGAGCAAACATAAATACTTGTGACTAATCCCCTCCATTCAGTTAATTCATTGCCAAATCCAATCATGAAGATCAATTGCAATGAATGACAATCAAAATCAATCAGAGCTCAAAGAGATGAATGGATGATCAAGTCAAAGAAAGAAGACTTAAAGACTTCAATTTCAATCAAGAGAAAGAAAAGAAGCTTATACACATTATAAATCTTTTTCTTATCTTATTTTTCTCTCTTGGATTGTAACCTTGAAGTATATTTAATTTGGAGCTCTCACACTTCACTCAATCTATCCTAGGAAACCCGTAGAATTCATTTCCTAGGACTCTAAATCATAAAACCCTTAGTTGTGCATTCTGGATGTATGCCAGCCGACTTCTACTCAAAATCGAGGCGACTGTCTTTGGACATGTGCATGTGTTTTGTTCTTCAGTCACCTGAAATGCACACACTTTAACTTATGTTTTTGGACTTTTACTCTTAACTCCTAAACAGGTGACTGCTATACAAAGTGCATGCACAGTCTATAGTTATGGTGCCTGTAATTTGTTAGTCAGTCGCCTGTATCATCTTGCCCAAAATCCCATTTTGTCAACTTATGCACTTGTGCACATTTAGGCGACTGTCTTTGGTTTTACAGATGCCTGCCCATGGCACATGCGTCTGTCTACTCCATTACAGCCGCATGTCCTTCCTTGTCAAAATTCTTATTTTGACAAGTTTTGCTCTTGTGCATTCAGACGCATGTCTTTGGTTTTACAGGCGCCTGCCCATGGCATAGGCGCCTGTGTATACCACTTCAGTCACATGTCCTTTGATTTCACAGGTTCTTGAAATTGTGAACTTTCGCACTTCTGCCACACAGACACATGCCTTTGGTTTATCAGGCGCATGTATATTTGTCAAGCGCATGTCCAATCTTAAGAAGTCCCATGTCCCATGTGGTTAGTTACTATTTGTACTTTCACCTACCCATGACACGGTGCAGCAGGCGCCTGCTGGTTCTTCATCAGCCATCTGTCCTGACTGTATTTTCAATCCGTTGGGGCTTTTCCAACGAATTCTGTTGAGGGTTTTGGGAAAACATTTGGGGTTTTTGGAGAGCTTATAAATACCCCTATTACTGTTCAATTGGAGCTCTCTTAGACATTTGATAATCTCTCTTGGAACTCAAAGCTCTTATTTTCATCCCAACGCCCTAAATCTCCAAATCTAATCTTATCTTCCAACTAGAATTAATTCTCATCATCTTGCTTCGGTGAAGACAAGTGCAAGGGATATTCTCTCTTCTAGGAATAGATCAACACACTCCACTCACTCCTCACTTCAAGTTCTAAACTTCAAGGCATATGAGTTTGTAAGTGTGTATTTCATAACTCTCTCATTATATCGTTATTGCTCTCGGTTTGTGAGAGTGGTTTGCTTGATCCCAAGTTTGGGAATTGTCACACCCCGCTTCCTTAAAATGGAGGCGAGACATGAGAAGGTCCGCACGGGTGTGGAGCTGTGAAGCTACACGCCCGATAAGCGTCAGTAAAACAAGTGCAGGCCCCTGTAACCACAAACGGAACAACAATAATAACACAAGGAGATACAGAAATAAGATTCCAAATCTCAGCATTGTCCAACATTAAAATTAAGTTCAACATCCAGAAAAGCCACCAGGCTAAAAGAAAGAGTCTAGGCCCAGAACAAGGCCAACAAAGACAACATAAACAGAGTATTGGTGCCATGCACCGACAACAAAAACAGTCTAAAACGAAGAACACAAGCAGCCTCTATGACTGATCGCCCGTGTCCTCGTACTCCTCAACGAACGCAGGCTCTGACTCAGCGTCAGCAAACACCACGTCCTCCGCAGCACTCTAAGGCTCGGGATCTAACATGTGTCAACCAAAAGAGTAAAGGGGCACATGTCAGCAAGTCTAACAAGACTTGAGCAAGGAAACGAAAGTGAAGGCAACTAGCAACCTAGCAGTTCTAGTATGAAGCATAACATGGCAAGTATAGTATGAAAGTGACAAGTAAAGGGAAGTACAAGTAGCAAGTAGCAAGTAAGGCATGGATGACAAGTTTTACAAGTAAAACACGGACAAGTACAAGTCAAGTAGTTCACGTCAAGTGAACACGTCAAGTAAACACGTCAAGTAAACAAGTTGTGCACAGAGATTTCGTCTGCTGGCTAGAGTGGCTGATCGGGCCAACTCGTAAGCTCAGGTGACCGCTTATCCCTACCCGTCCACGTGTATCGAGCCAGGGCATTACCCCGAACATGGAATGCTCGCTTCTGGATCACGAGCCAGGAAGTGTTTTTAACACGTATGGCGTAGGGTTATGCCTGCAACGCAGGTGCCTAGCCAGAAACAAGTAGATCGGGCATTGGCTATCAACCAACACACGTGGCCCGCTTCTGGAACACGAGCCAGGAAACACAAGTATTGTAGCGTGTGCTACGAATGCGACATTCAACATGGATAGCATGGATGACAATTAATTCGCGTACTGTTAATTAAGATTAAACATGACATGGTAGTACTTATGCAACATGATAAATGACGGGTCTAGCTTTGTTGTCAAGCTAGATCCTGAAATTGTGCCTAGGCGAGTATCATTTCGTCGCCTAGTCTCTTTTACGCCTACAACAAGCAAATGGCCTAACACATGGCCCAAAACCCTAAGTGGCAAGTTTCACTTGCCTAGCACCGAGGATGACGATCACAAAGGTTCGTCTCACAATCGCTAATCTACGGGGAAAGTCGCTGTTATGGAGAAACAATCATCAAAACAACATCCATTTATATTAGGGTTTCAAAATATCAAATGTGGGTGATGAAAATATTAAAGGATCGAACACTACCGTAAGAAACGGAAGATCGACGCCACGCAAGCACGTCAATGGAAGAAACGATCCGGGGAACCACGGTTCAGATCTGAAATGGATGGAGGAATATGGAGAAAATGGGATTTTGTGGGTTTTGGGGGTTTTCCGGTGGCCTAGAGGTGATGGCCGGCCTAAATGGAGAGGGAGAGGAGCTCTTGAGGAAGGAGGAAGGCTAGGAAAAGATGGATGATGATTTGGGGAAGAAGGAGGCTCAGGAGAAATGAAGGAAGAAAGAAAAACGATTGGGGGGTTTAAATAGGCACAGCCGGCGGCTGTGCAAACCCTAGGTTTACGACAGCGATTAGTCGGTCAAAGAAGGGTTGTTGACCGACTAGTTCAACAACTAGTCGGTCGGTCGACCAACTGTGACCGACTAAAACCAAACAGTAACTCAGGTTGTCGAAATGGTCGAAGAATTAGTCGGTTAAAGAACAATGGCTGACCGACTAGTTTGCAACCTAGTCGGTCGGTGGTTGTTCTTGGACCGACTAACGATAAACAGTAACTTAGGTGAAATCCATCAAAGGAACTAGTCTGTCTGAGAGCAAGTTCTGACCGACTAGTTTCACATCTAGTCGGTCGGTGGTTGTTCTTAGACCGACTAAGAGTAAACAGTAACTCATGTACATTAGATTCAATGAACTAGTCGGTTCCAGTAGAGTTCCTGACCGACTAGATCTCAATCTAGTCGGTTGGTCCCGCTCCTTGAACCAACTAAGGTGCACGAAAAAGTGCCGAAATGAAGCGCGAAGTTCTAGGAAGATTCCTACGGCTTCTAAGATCACTCTAACTCTAAAATATGAGCGATTTGAAGTTCGTCATTAGTGACTTACTCCAAGATCAATGATTCTAAGAAAGAAGCTAGAAATCACGACGAAACGATCGAAAATGAAAGCCACGGAGACGAAAACCACACATAAGGAGAAAATCCACCAAAACATATAATATAATATAGATAATCCAGATACATGAAAACCAGTCGTAACATCCTCCCCAACTTAAGAAAAATTCCGTCCTCGGAATTTCCCAACACTCACGTGTCCGGGAACAAAAGTGGGTTGCGCTCTCGCATCTCATCCTCATTCTCCCAAGTAGACTCTCCAGGCGAGCCGTGTCTCCACATCACCCTCACAAGATTGACAACCTTGTTCCGGAGCGACTTCTGACGCCTGTCCAGAATCTGCACTGGCTGCTGGTCATACGTCATATCAGGGCGAACGGTAATCTCCGAGAAATCCACAGCATGAGATGGATCGCTAATGTATCGACGAAGCTGCGACACATGGAAAACATTGTGAACTCCTTCCAAAGACGGCGT
The DNA here is from genome assembly GCA_030789695.1 of Scilla litardierei. Lineage (NCBI taxonomy): Eukaryota > Viridiplantae > Streptophyta > Magnoliopsida > Asparagales > Asparagaceae > Scilla > Scilla litardierei. The sequence goes on along the minus strand of CM061133.1, from coordinate 284,988,928 downwards.
CAAGGCTAAGCGGTAGGCTACCTTGCCAACCCTCTCCAGAATGTCAAACGGTCCAATGTATCGCGGGCTCAGCTTCCCTCACTTCCCAAAGCGAATCACATCACGATTCGGGGAAATCTTCAAGAACACATGGTCGCCTGGCTGAAACTCCAAAGGACGGCGTTTAGCATCCGCCCAATGCTTAAAACGGTCCTGAGCAATCCTCAACCTCTCCCGAATGTTCCTGACAACATCCACAACCTCCACAATCATCTCAGGTCCCAACAGCTCCCGATCACCAACGTCGTCCCAACTCAACGGCGAACGACTTTTCCTCCCATACAGCGCTGCAAAAGGCGCCATGCCAATACTCGCCTGGAAGCTGTTGTTGTAGGAAAACTCTATCAGATGTAGATGGTCCTCCAACGAACCCTTGAAATCCAACATGCACGCCCTCAGCATGTCCTCCAAGATCTGAATCGTCCTCTCGGACTGGCCATCTGTCTGCGGATGGTACGCCATGCTGAAACTCAGACGCGTACCCAAACTCTTCTGCAAACTCTGCCAGAATTGAGATGTGAACCTCGTGTCTCTGTCCGACACGATACTCAAGGGGACTCCGTGAAGTCATACGATCTCCTGCACGATTCATGTTACATCACTATCTAAACTAGGAAAAGGAAATAGAAACTGAGATTAAAAGAATTTACCTCTATGTATCTCCTCGCTAGCGCCTCAGTGGACTGTCCTACTCGGAATGGAATAAAGTGCACAGATTTGGTCAATCAATCTACGATCACCCAAATCACATCATTCTGCTTCGGACTCCGAGGTAGTCCAGTCACGAAATCCATAGTGATGTGCTGCCACTTCCACTCCGGAATCGGAAGCGGTAGTAGCAACCCTGCTGTACGCTGATGCTCCGCCTTTACCTGCTGGCAAACCAAGCACTTGGCTACACTCCGAGCCACACTCCTCTTCATACCATGCCACCAATAGTTCAGACGAAGATCCTTGTACATCTTGGTCCCACCAGGATGCACAGAATACGGCGAACTGTGTGCCTCCACCAACAACTCCTCTCTGATATCCCCAGCTGGCACACACAACCTGGCTCCAAACCTCAGCGAGCCATCCTTATGAATCAAAAAGTCAGTCCGCAGACCGGTTTCCACCTGCTCCTGAATCTTCACCAGCTTCGGATCCTCGGCCTGGCCAGCCTTGATCCGATCCACGATCGACGACTGAATCTGCATACTCATTAACGGAGAAGCTTCTCCAGGAAGAACAATCTCCACACCAGACTCGCAAAAATCCTGCTGCAATCTCCACTGCGAAGTCAAAATCATCACCGCTGGAAGCCTACTCAGCGCATCAGGAACCACATTCACCTTGCCAGGGTGATATTGCAAGTCAATCTCGTAATCCACCATGAGCTCCAACCATCGACGCTGTCGCACGTTGAGCTCCTTCTGAGTAAAAATATACTTCAAGCTTTTGTGATCGATGAAGATCTTCACTTTCTCACACAGCAGGAAGTGCCTCCAAATCTTGAGCGCAAACACGACAGTAGCCAACTCCAAATCGTGTGTCGGGTAATTCTTCTCATGAGTCTTGAGCTGACGCGAAGCATACGCCACAACATGCCCGTGCTGATGCAATACACAACCGAGACCCTTGCCAGAAGCATCGCAAAAGATCTCAAATCCACCGTTGCGATCAGGCACGACAAGAATATGGGCAGTCGTCAATCTCTCCCTCAGAACGCCAAAAGCATTCTCACAATCACCCGACCAAACAAAAGGTACCTCCTTCCGCGTCAATCTGGTCATCGGCTCAGCAATACGAGAAAATTCCTTAATGAAGCGCCGATAGTAACCAGCAAGCCCAAGGAAACTCCGGATCTCAGATGCTGACTGCGGAACATGCCACTCTATGATGGCCCTGATCTTCTCGGGATCCACTGAAATACCATCTCCAGTCACCACATGCCCGAGAAAAGCAACTCTGTCAACCCAAAACTCGCACTTCAAAAACTTAGCATACAAACGATGCCTCCTCAGGATGTCCAACACCGTCCTTAAGTGCGACGCATGCTCCTCCTCCGACTTCGAATAGATCAGAATGTTGTCAATAAAGATAACGACAAACTTTTCTAAAAAGTCGTAGAAAATCAGATTCATCAGATTCATGAAAACTGCGGGTGCATTGGTTACACCGAAAGGCATAACCACAAACTCGTAGTGTCCATACTTCGTCCTGAACGCTGTCTTCGGAACATCTTCATTCTTCACCTTCAGCTGATGATAACCACTCCTCAGATCCAACTTTGAAAACACCCTCGAACCTCCAAGCTGATCAAAAATATCATCGATGCGAGGCAACGGGTATTTATTCTTGATGGTCACCACATTCAGCTCCTGATAGTCCACGCACATGCGCCGTGAACCATCTTCTTCTTCACCAGCAGCACTGGTGCTCCCCACAGAGACACACTAGGATTGATATAACCCTTCTGCAAAAGCTCATCCAGCTGCTTCCGCAATTCCTCCAATTCAGTGGGTGCCATACGATATGGCGCCTTCGAAATCGGCTGCGCTCCCGAAACAAGATCAATAGAAAATTCCAGAGCTCGATCAGGTGGCAATCCAGACATCTCCTCGGGGAAGACGTCATCAAAGTCCCGCACAACCGCTGGCCTCTCCAGCTCCATCTGCATAGCCACAATCTCCACCGGCCTGGCCCGAAATCTGACAGGACCGAGCGAACTGCTACCTCGGCTGAACTCGAACACTGGATGTCCGGGAATCTTTAACACCACCTTCTTCCTCCAACAGTCGATCGTAGCATAGAAGCTCGCAAGCCAATCCATCCCAAGAACCGCATCGTAGTTGATGATGTCGTGGACGATGAAGTCAGCGTAAAGCTCATGTCCACAGACCACCAACGAGCAAGAATTGCAACCATGACACACCGAGACCACGCCATTTCCTGTAACGATATTCCAACTCTTGGAAAGAGGGGACGTCGACAAGGAATGCTTCTCCACGAAGCTCCGAGAAATAATGCACATCGATGCACCAGAGTCAAAGAGGACTCGTGCAGGAAATGTGCACACCAAAATCACGCCTACAAACAGTCTAACAATCAAGCCCTAGTCTAGAAAATAATCATATGCAAGCAATCAACATAATCTAACAAACAAAGCCAATTAAGAAAGGAACAGCTAGAAGGAGAGTTACCTGTGATAACCTCATCCACAGTCATGCTCTCCACCTCAGTCATCAGAAAAGCCTGTCCCCTCGGCTGCACGGCCTGTCGAAAAGCCTGCCTCTGTGGAACAAGAGCTGCTCCACGTCCAGCAGGAACAGACGCTCTTTGCTGCAACGGCTATGCTGCAACAGGTGCCTTCCAAAGCTGCTTCGACCTCAGACAATCCTTCATGGTATGGGTAGGATCTCCACAGACAACACACTGGCCCAGGAATCTCCTACACTGATCCTTGATGTGCCCGGTCCTGCCGCAGAAATGGCAAGTCTTCAGAATAGGCCCTCTTGGCCTCTTAAACTGAGCTGGCTAATTAGGCTTGAAACTAGGCCTAACCACCGCTCTGGCCTGCTCCATAGGCCTCTTCCCAACTCCAGCAACATGTCCCCTCCTCTGGCTCAGGTTCAGCTCCTGCCTCCTCGCAGCGACCAGAACCTTCTGATAAGAGTCCAGATCAGAGGAAGACACAAAGCTCTGTAGCTCCAAAGCAAGTCCCTGCAGGAACCTCTGAGCCCTCTCATCAGCATCCTGCACCATCTTCGATGCGAACTGACTCAGCCTAGTGAACTTTTGGTGGTACTGATCCACCGTCGAGCTCCCTTGCTTCAGCTCAATAAAATGCTGCAGCATCTCCTTCCTAGCAGCCTTCGGAAAGAACTCCTCATCAAACCTGGACTTAAAGGTAGCCCAAGCTATCGGCTCCACCAACATCTTCTCTTCCGCATCCCACCAGTTCCGAGCATTATCCTTGAGTTGCCTCTTCGCCAAATCAACCCATCCAGCCGGGGTGATCTTGGCCATCTTCAAGTTATCCTCTATGGTCCGAATCCACTCATCGGCAGCTAGAGGACCCTCAGACCCATCAAAATATGCGGGACCCAGCTCCCGAAACTGCTTCGCTCTCGGCTCGGAGCGAGGGGCATCCTGGATTGCCCGAGCAGCTCGAGCACTTGGAGCATTCTGGACTTGCAGGAGCACGCCCTGCTGCACCTGCATCATCTGAAGCATCATCCGCATCATCTCCCTATTGGTGGGCTCCCGCTCAGGCTCCTCGTCATGAGGGGGCGCGCTACCACCACCAAGGGTAAATCGCCTTCCTGCCATCTAATGACACAGAAAACGAAACAATTTAGACTCATAACGTATGACTCGGATGTCGAACTTAGTTTATTGGACATTCTAATATTATTATCGTTATTCCGACAATTCGCAGTTAAAGTGAGACCTGCATGGGCCACCAATAAAACCTGTCACGCCCCGCTTCCCTAAAATGGAGGCGAGACGTGAGAAGGTCCGCACGGGTGTGGAGCTGTGAAGCTACACGCCCGATAAGCGTCAGTAAAACAAGTGCAGGCCCCTGTAACCACAAACGGAACAACAATAATAACACAAGGAGATACAGAAATAAGATTCCAAATCTCAGCATTGTCCAACATTAAAATTAAGTTCAACATCCAGAAAAGCCACCAGGCTAAAAGAAAGAGTCTAGGCCCAGAACAAGGCCAACAAAGACAACATAAACAGAGTATTGGTGCTACGCACCGACAACAAAAACAGTCTAAAACGAAGAACACAAGCAGCCTCTACGACTGATCGCCCGTGTCCTCGTACTCCTCAATGAACGCAGGCTCTGACTCAGCGTCAGCAAACACCACGTCCTCCGTAGCACTCTCAGGCTCGGGATCTAACATGTGTTACCCAAAAGAGTAAAGGGGCACATGTCAGCAAGTCTAACAAGACTTGAGCAAGGAAACGAAGTGAAGGCAACTAGCAACCTAGCAGTTCTAGTATGAAGCATAACATGGCAAGTATAGTATGAAAGTGACAAGTAAAGGGAAGTACAAGTAGCAAGTAGCAAGTAAAGCATGGATGACAAGTTTTACAAGTAAAACACGGACAAGTACAAGTCAAGTAGTTCACGTCAAGTGAACACGTCAAGTAAACACGTCAAGTAAACACGTCAAGTAAACAAGTTGTGCACAGAGATTTCGTCTACTGGCTAGAGTGGCTGATCGGGCCAACTCGTAAGCTCAGGTGACGGCTTATCCCTACCCGTCCACGTGTATCGAGCCAGGGCATTACCCCGAACATGGAATGCTCGCTTCTGGATCACGAGCCAGGAAGTGTTTTTAACACGTATGGCGTAGGGTTATGCCTGCAACGTAGGTGCCTAGCCAGAAACAAGTAGATCGGGCATTGGCTATCAACCAACACACGTGGCCCGCTTCTGGAACACGAGCCAGGAAACACAAGTATTGTAGCGTGTGCTACGAATGCGACATTCAACACGGATAGCATGGATGACAATTAATTCGCGTACCGTTAATTAAGATTAAACATGACATGGTAGTACTTATGCAATATGATAAATGACGGGTCTAGCTTTGTTGTCAAGCTAGATCCTGAAATTGTGCCTAGGCGAGTATCATTTCGTCGCCTAGTCTCTTTTACGCCTACAACAAGCAAATGGCCTAACACATGGCCCAAAGCCCTAAGTGGCAAGTTTCACTTGCCTAGCACCGAGGATGACGATCACGAAGGTTCATCTCACAATCGCTAATCTACGAGGAAAGTCGCTGTTATAGAGAAACAATCATCAAAACAACATCCATTTATATTAGGGTTTCAAAATATCAAATGTGGGTGATGAAAATATTAAAGGATCGAACACTACCGTAAGAAACGGAAGATCGACGACGCGCAAGCACGGCAACAGTAACTCAGGTTGTCGAAATGGTCGAAGAATTAGTCGGTTAAAGAACAATGGCTGACCGACTAGTTTGCAACCTAGTCGGTCGGTGGTTGTTCTTGGACCGACTAACGATAAACAGTAACTTAGGTGAAATCCATCAAAGGAACTTGTCGGTCTGAGAGCAAGTTCTGACCGACTAGTTTCACATCTAGTCGGTCGGTGGTTGTTCTTAGACCGACTAAGAGTAAACAGTAACTCATGTACATTAGATTCAATGAACTAGTCGGTTCCAGTAGAGTTCCTGACCGACTAGATCTCAATCTAGTCGGTTGGTCCCCCTCCTTGAACCAACTAAGGTGCACGAAAAGTGCTGAAATGAAGCGCGAAGTTCTAGGAAGATTCCTACGGCTTCTAAGATCACTCTAACTCTAAAATATGAGCGATTTGAAGTTCGTCATGAGTGACTTACTCCAAGATCAACGATTCTAAGGAAGAAGCTAGAAATCACGACGAAACGATCGAAAATGATAGCTACGGAGACGAAAACCACACATAAGGAGAAAATCCACCAAAACATATAATATAATATAGATAATCCGGATACATGAAAACCAGTCGTTACAGGAATCAATGTCATCAATCTTGTGTATTGATTACACTTGTAAGGTTTCTATACGTGGGTTGAAAGGAAAACTCAAGCTAAGGTTTTAACTTGAGTATCTGGATGGTATCCCGGATGGTAGGGACGTATGATTGCCGGAAACAAGTCGGGGTTGACTTGGGTAATCCGAACCCTTAAACATCTTGTGTTTGCATTGTTCAATTTGTTATTTCATATTATTTCTGCATTATTATTGGCTAGGAATTTAGTTAGGCGTAATTTCCTCTTTAATTTTATAAACATTATTCAACCCCATTCTAGTGTTTTCCTCATAGCACAGGGTCCTTACAATTTGTATCAGAGCGAAAGGTTAAGCTATGGCATCCAACCGCAACAACTTTCCACCACCTCCGTCATACAACAATCATGATCGAGATGGTGCTTCATCGGTTTATGAAGGCCAATCTACGGTTAGACCTCCGTGCTTCAATGGCACAAACTTCGGCTATTGGAAGTGCCGGATGGAGACGTTCCTTAGGAGTGCTTCTCTATTCCTTAGGAGTGCTTCTCTATGGAGAGCCCTCCACAAGGAATACGTAGAGACTACTGAATATGACTACGACAAATGGACACCCGCCGAGAAGTCTGCAGAAGTGAACAACTCCAAGGCAATGAACGCTCTTCATTGTGCTTTGGAGCCTGATGAGTTCAATAAGATATGCACATGTAAGAGTGCATACCAAATTTGAAATCATCTCATTGTTACTTATGAAGGAACCAACAAGGTAAAACTCCCAAAGTTATACGTTGTCGTGCAAAAGTATGATATGTTTCAAATGCAAGAAGATTGGAATATTACTACGATGTATACTCGCTTCGTCGACATCACCCATGAGCTTGAAGCTCTTGGAAATACGTACAATCAACAAGAAAAGGCGAGGAAGATCATTATGTCAATGACCTTGAAATGGTAAAGAAGAACCATATCGATTGAAAAAGTCAATGACATGCAAAACTACACTGTGGTGAACCTCATCGGTATACTCATGTCGTATGAGTGAGAAGGGAAAACTGCTTGAAAATAAGGGAAATGATGAAACCAACTGAGGCAAAGAAGAAAGGAATATCATTCAAAGCCACTTATTCATCCTCCAAAAGTGATGAGTACGGTGATGAGATGGACTTGGAATCTATGGCACTCCTGGTGAAGAAGTTCCAACGCTTCTTCTGCAAAGATAAATTTTCCTATAAATCTAAATTCGATTCAACTAACAACACTTCTCTTTGATTTAAGTGTAATAAGCCAGGGCACATCAAGAAGGATTGCACATTGCTAAAGAACAAGGAGAAGTGGAAAGCTCCAAAATACAACAAGTCCAATAAGTTCAAGAAGAACAAGAAAAAGGGGCTTGTAGGGACATTTGATGACCCAAGCGAAGATTCTTCAAGTGAATCCGAGGATGAGAAGAATGAAAGTGCACAAATGTGTTTCATGGCACAAGAGGATTCATCCACCGATGAGAGCTCAAGTGAAAGTAAAGAACCTGAGGTAACCATGGATGAACTTCGTATTGCTAATGAACAATTATTTTCCAAATATCAAAAAATTATGCTTAAATATACTAAGTCTAAGGAAATAATTGCTAGTAAGTCATCCATGCCACTCATCACCAACAATGACACCATTGTTGAATCACTCATACTTGAGAAAGCTAATTTGGATTCATAAAATAGCTTGTTGAGAAATGAGGTGAATTCCTTCAAGTCTCAACTTGATCGTGTGTCCTTTATGGATTGTAATGATCATGAGATTGAAAATCTTCGATCTTAAAACACGAGTTTGGATATTGAAAATGAATCTCTCAAAACCCAAGTGCACGAGCTCGCCATACTTGTGTCCACCTTGGACACTACCATATATGTGCTCATTTCCTATAATGTTGAAAGATTCAACAAAAGGGAAGGAAAATTGAATGATTTACTTTCAAATCAACTACCGGCCAACCATCGTGTTGGACTTGGTTATTCAAAGACAAATGCATCCAATGCATGCACCACCTATAGTGATAACACTATAGATTTTGTGAGGCCAACCTCCGGTGCATCCACAAGTGGTGATCACAACACCTTGGGTAGCAAAACTACCAAAAAAGTCACCACTTTTCACACACCTTCTTTTGTAAAGAAACCCACCAAGGGTGGGAATCAAAAGACATGTGCACTAACACACACCTACGTAGGAACACTCATACTTCACGTGTGTACACTTATGATGAGTTCTATACACCACACCCACGGACATGTGCAAACCAACACATACGATATGCTCATGCACATGCTTCTCCACATACATATGCTCATACACCTCATCCACATATGTATGCTCACTCTTATGCACCTTATCATATGTATGATCCTTATGTTTCACATGACCATCATATGTCTCATGCTTATCCTCCACCATTCTCATATGCTAGATCACATCCTTATAGGCCACATGCACCACATAGAAATAAACCTCATGTGCATGCAAATAAGAAAAGGACTCCCAAAACTTACACTATTTGGGGTCCAAAGGATAGCATCATAAATGATAGGAATTCATATATGCAATCATATTTTAGAGATGTAATTAATTGTGATAATTATGTTGGGAAGCCAAAGTCCACTTGGACTTGGTTTCTAAATGGCTAATCTCCTTGGACCCAACAAGCTTGGGTACCATGAGCTTATGGTAAATTATGTAGGTACCTAAGGAAAGGAAAAAGAGCAACAAATGCAAAATATGCTCTAAGAAGAAAGGATGTATACTTGATAGTGGTTGCTCCAAGCATATGCCGAGAGATCCTTCCTTATTTTCTGAAGTGATTCGCATCAAGAATGGTGCAACAGTGACCTTTGGAGGCGATGAAAAGGGAACCATCATTGGAGTTAGTAAAGTCGGTAATCCATCTAAACCTTTAATTGAAAATGTCTATCTTGTAGATGGTTTAAATCATAACCTCATTTCCATAAGTCAACTTTATGACAAAGGTTACAAGGTTAACTTTGGAGAGGGTATGTGTAGTATTATAGATAATAAATCTAGTGTTTTGTTTTCTGGCACACGCCATAAAGACATCTATATCTTAAGCATGCCACAATCACTAGAACATTGTTTAATTGCACACACTAATGAACAACTTTTATGGCATCGTCGTTTTGGACATGTTTATTTCAAACATCTTTTTAATTTATCTAAGTATGATTTCATTAAAGGATTTGCAAAGATTTCTTTTAATAAGAAAACTTTCTGTGATTTTTGTCCATGTGGCAAACTCCGTAAATCGTCATTTAAACTTAAAGATGGCATTACTTCGAAGAGGCCCCTAGAACTTCTTCATTTAGATTTATTTGGGCCTACTAGAGTTGCATCTTTAAGTAATGCACATTATGGATTAGTCATTGTTGATCTTTTCTAGATTTACATGGGTATATTTTTTATCTACTAAAAATGAAGCTTTTGAAGAATTTACTAAGTTTGCAAAGAAAACTCAAAATCTCTCAGGAACCACCATTATCACTATTCATAGTGATCATGAAGGGAAATTTGAGAATGATCTTTTCTTTAAGTTTTGTGATGAACACGGATAACTGACAACTTTTCATTTCCTCACACACTACCAAAAAATGGTGTTGTTGAGAGAAAGAATATGACACTTATTGAGTGTACAAGCACAATGCTCCTTGATAGTAATCTTGGATTTCAAATTTGGGCAAAAGCAATGCACCCAGCATGTTAAATGCTCAATAGGATCCTAGTGAGGCCCCGTACGAACAAAACTTGTTTTGAACTATTTTATGACAAAAAGCCACAAGTAAAATATTTTCGTGTTTTTGGTTCAAAATGTTTTATTGAGAACACGTATGGTAATTTAGATAAATTTGATTTAAGATCTGATGAAGGGATTTTTGTTAGATATTCCACACATTGCAAAGCTTACCGGATATACAACAAGAACACTTCATCGATTGAGGAATCACTTCATGTTTCATTTAATGAAGATTTTGATGTACCTCATATTGATGATGATAGTTTAGATGTTTTGTGTGATTCTATTAATAATGTTAAAATTGATGATGTTATTGAGACTAACCCTACTAATGAAGATGTTGAGATTGTTCCTAGTGATCCAGGAGTACCCAAAGCGTACCCAAACGTTCGTGACCACCCACTTGACCAAATTATTAGAGATATTGGAGTGGGTATCCGGACAAGGTCAAGGTTTGATGAATTCACTCATTGCACCTTTGTCTCCACAATTGAGCCATTCAAGAAGCAGGTGAAGATAGCTCTTGGATCATGGCAATGGAAGATGAACTCATCCAATTCGAAAGGAATAAAGTTTGGGAGCTAGTTCCTCTACAAAGTGGACATCAAGTCATTGGGAATAAGTGGACCTTCAAGAATAAGACGGACGAGAACGAAGTCGTCATAAGGAACAAAGCAATGTTAGTAGCTCAAGGCTACTAGCAAGAAGAAGGTATTGATTTTGAAGAATAATTTGCTCCAGTAGCTAGGTTAGAAGCTACTAGATTTTATTGTCTTTTGCATCTCATAAAAAATTCAAGTTATTTCAAATGGATGTTAAAAGTGCAGTTTTAAATGGTATCGTTAATCAAGAAGTATATGTTTCTCAACCACCTGGATTAATTCATGAAAAATTTTCAAACCATATTTTTAAACTTAAGAAAGCTTTATATGTGTTGAGACAAGCTCCTAGAGCTTGGTGTGATCGCCTTAAAAACTTTTTTTTGGATTTGGGATTTAAAATGGGTGAAGTTGATTCTACTCTTCTTACTAAGTATTATAAAAATGACATTCTTCTTATTCAAGTTTATGTAGATGATATAATTTTTAGATCTACTAACTATGGTCTTTGCCAAGAATTTTCAAAGCCTATGAATGATGAATTTGAGATGAGCCACATAGGTGAGCACAACTATTTTCTAAGACTTCAAATTCGGAAATTGAAGGATTGCATCTTCATCCATCAATCAAAGTACATCGGAGAGCTAATCAAACGATTTGGGATGGAATCGTCTTCAAGCAAATGAACTTCCATGAGTACAACTACACACCTTCACAAGGATGAAAACGGAAAAGATGTAAACATTCGTCTCTATCGAGGTATGATTGGTAGTCTACTTTATTTAATCTCTAGTAGGCCTGATATCATGTTTTTCGTATGTTTGTGTACTAGATATCAATCACAACCTAAGGAATCACATTTGATTGCGGTTAAACGAATATTTTGTTATCTCAATCAAACTTTAGATTATGGATTACTTTATCCTAAATCTAGCACATATGAGTTAAGATCATATATTGATGCTGATTTTGCTGGATGCAAATTCTATAGGAAGAGTACTAGTGGCACTTGCTATTTTCTAGGAAATTCTCGTCTCTTGGTTTTCCAAGAAGCAAAATTCTGTATCATTGTCCACAACTGTAGCAAAATATATTACCGCGGGTCTTGCATGTGCACAATTTCTTTGGATGAGACACACACTTAAAGACTTTGGTATTAATTGTGATACTTGCCCTATCATGGTTGATAACCAAAGTGTAGTATGCCTCTCCAAAAATCCGGTGCATCACTATCATACCAAACACATAGATGTGAGACATCATTTTATAAGTGATCATGTAGCTAAGAAGGACATCATTCTAGAGTACATTGAAACCCAAAAACAAATTACCGATATCTTCACGAAACCTCTTAAAGAAGATTCATTTGTGAGGTTGCGTGGAGAATTAGGGATATGGGTGAATCTGAAATCTAGGACTTCATTGTCATATGTTATATCATGTTTTGAGTTTATATGATCATTTTCATCTCTCATATCCAATGTGTCTATTTTCTTATTATGATTTCTATGTGATTTATTGGAGAATTTGATGAATTCATGATTATATTGATATCTTTTATATGTGTATTAGTTTATGTGATTATGAATGTACGTTGATGTGTGTCTAGAGTATAGGTCTAGGGTGCGAGAAATCATTTCTAAATTTTTGCCTCATTCCTAGTTTTTTTAGAACCAGGACATGCACCTGTGGATCCTTCAATAGGTGACTGCCCAAAACCTATTATTTTATCTCTTATTCACATCTTTCAGTCAAGCGACTGATGTACATAATACAGGCGCCTGGTTGTCTCCCAGTCGGCTGTGTTTTTGTCATCAGGCGCCTGGCTAAAATCATCCCAAAAGATGATCTCTCTGTCAGAATTGTTATCTGCAGACAGACCCCTGTAAGTCATTTCAAATGTGCCTATCCATAGACATGCGGCTGTGTTTTCTTCTACATGCGTCCGTGGTTCTGCTATGCCATTTTGATTCAAGGCCTGATAACACTTTGTACATCAGTCGCTTGTCTGAGCTGTTTGATAGTTCGTAAGCCTTAATCTCAGCCGTTCATTTTGATCCAACGGCTCTAATCAAATTGCAGCTTCGCTTATAGGGTCGATTCGATCTCCTCTCTTTCTCTCTCCCCCCCTTTCAAACTACCCACCTCCTAGAGCGGTTAGAGAGATTCTCCTCCGATCAATTTCACCGACAATCAACCATCTCCAGCCATCTATCTCCTCCTCTTGTCAGCCTCGTGTCCTCCTTCAGTCGCCTCTTCCATCTAGGTATCGATTTCTACTCGTTTCTCATTCAAATTGTGCCCTAGAACTCGGTTTCTTTTAGTTTCTGTAACGACCACTTCTCGTGGTACGTTGTTCGTGCACGTGCTTTTGACCGTGCACGTGTTTGTTTTAGACTTTGTTTGTTTGTGAACACTTTAGTGTGATATGCCGTTGTGAACGTCCCTGAGAGTATTAAATAGTGGCACTATTTTGGAACGGCGTTTCTCGGGTCGTTTTCCCACAATTTAAACTTACTCGATGAGACGTGACGATTCTCACTCTTGACGGGAGACGTTTCTATTTTTAGTTTCGTCGTCCGACGTCAAAATTGAGTTCCGTCTTCTTAGTTAGCTCACATTCGTCATCACGATCACCACGATATTTATTTTATAATTTTTGGAGTTTATTTGACCACTTTTATAATTTTTACAAGTTTTATATTATTTTTAATAATTAATTTATAAATTATTTTCGGCCAAATAAAATTTATTTAAGTTTTAAACGTTTTAAAGAATTTTTGAGCCAATTTCCAGCTCATTTGGACCAGGTCAAACCCTTGGATGAGATGGAGTAATTGAAGTTCAAATTTTAAATCTTTTTAAACTTCTAATCCTATTAGATTTAGCCCTAGACCAAGTCAACCCATCTATACTATATAAGCAACCCCTAGCAAGACCTATTTTCCAAAGAAATTAGCCCTAGCCTCTTCCAAACTTGAAATTGGACGTTGCGACGATTCGTCGCAACGTTGCGACGTTCAGCAGCCGCACGACCGAGAGAACGGGCTCCGTTCCCCCGCTCCGACCACTGGCCGCCCCCGCACCAAGCTTGGCCTGCATCGCTGCACAGCCGCTCCGCTCAATTCTTCCGCACCGACCGAAGGGAGCTCTCGGTCAGACCGAGAGCTCAAGCGCCCGCTCCGCACCCAGTCGCCCGCCGCTCCTTGCAATGCTCGCACCCCGCTCCGACCGAGAGGACCAATCGATCTGACCGGCCCGCTCCACCGCTCCGCATCGCAACCCCCGCTCCGCTGCAGCCCAAGCGTCTGACCGAGGCGCCCGACCGGTCTGACCGATAGGAACCCTCGCACCAAGCCTCGCCCCGCAGCCGCTGCACACCAAATCGTCGCAGCCCCGCATTCTCAGCGCACGACCGAGGGATTCTCCCGCATTGGAGGGGTACGACCGATGGCCATACGTCGCAACCCCGCATCCATCGCACCGCTTGCCACCGTGGGCCCCCCAAGTTCTCCAGAGTTATTGTGGGTCCCCCAAAGGCCCCTAGGAGTACTGTGGGCCCCACCTAGGTGCTTGCTCTTCGAGGATCCGTCGCGTACGACGTCGTCGCACGTGCTAGCTTTGGAATCTGGAACCGTCGCCCCGGTCGAAGCTCTGAATTTTCCAGCAAGGAATATATATTGGAATCAGGACTTGGAGCGCGTTCTATTATTCCAACCCCCGGTGTCGCTACCCGACGCCGGTGTAGCTTTCGCGTCGTGTTGAGGTAACGCTTTGCACCCCTAGGACCCCCAACCCAATGCATGCTAATCAAGACTAAAATCAGTATTTTCAAAGTATTTTAAATGTTTTAAATTCACTAATCAAGATTAATAATATGGACTTTAGGCCGGTGGACTTGTGCACGTAGGAATCGTGACTTTGGACTCGTTGGACGGTGTTTTCTTGACGTGATAGTTGCAGGCAAGTGAAACTTGCCAACTCTTGTGTAGGGCCATGTTTTTAGGCCACTTACTTGCTTTTAGCGTAAAAGAGACTAGTCAGTGAAATGATAGCTGGCTAGACGCCTACTTGATCTAGTTTGACAACGAAACTAGATCCGTCACCTAAATGATCTAGCTTGACAACGAAGCTAGATCCAACCCTTAAACTTGTCATTCATGCATGCTAAACTGTCACGTTTACTTTTCTTACCTGTACGCTTTACTACTTGCCATGCCATGTCATCCATGCATTGAATGTTGCATTCGTAGCACACGCTACAATACTTGTCCTTGTACTACTTGTCCGGCTAGGTGCACCCCTACGCCATACTTGTTTACACACTTCCTGGCTCGTGGTCCAGAAGCGAGCATTCCGTGTTCGGGGGTAAGGCCCTGGCTCGACACACGTGGAGGGGTAGGGATAAACGGTTACTTGAGCTTAGGAGTGGCCTGATCCGCCCTCTAGCCAAAGGACGGAATCTCTGTGCACGAGGTGCTTACTTTTCTTGTCTTGTACTTGTCTTGTGAATGTCATGCCATGCTCGTACCTTACTTCGCTTTACTTTACCTGTTGCACTCATTACTTTAACTGCCATGTCATTGCATCATGCTAGAACTTTTAGGTTGCTCTTACTTGTACTTTCAGTTTCACTTGCACAAGTCTTCCAGACTTGCTGACATGTGCCCCTTGCTCTTTTGGGTGTCACATGTTAGACCTGAGCCAGAGATCGTTGCTGCGTACGTGATGTGTTGCTGACGCTGAGTCTGAGTCCATGATTGCCCAGGAGGATTTTGGTGGACACCGGTGACCATGCTTTGAGTTTGGTTGAGCTTTATGTTGTTTTAGGCCTTTTGTTAGTTATTGGTGCGTAGCACCGTTGTTTTGTACTTTGTGCTTTTGTTGGCCATGTTTGGGCCTTTAGACTTTTTCTTTTAGCCTGGTGGCTTTTCTGCGATGTTGGAAACTTATTTTATGGATATTCTGAGATATTTCTTTTGTCCCATTTAATTATTATTATCTTTGTTTCGTTAGCGTTGCAAGGACCTGCAGTTTTAAACTTGATCGACGCTTATCGGACTTGCAGCTTTGTTGCTTCAAGTCTGAGCGGACCTTCTCACGCTTCGCCTCCATATTTTTGGGAAGCGGGGCGTGACAGGTTTTGTTGGTGGCCCATGCAGGTCCAGTCTTGCAATTGCAAATTAACGGAACAACGATAATAACAGAATGTCCATTAAATAAATTGCAACATCCGAGTCAGAAGCCCTGAGTCTAGTCGTTTTTAGGACACTAGGTGATAAGAAGACTTAGTTAGACGTCTGTGCTTGATAGTTAGAGGCCCCTGATTGTAGTTAGACTCCCTTCTAGCAATTGATTTAATCGTCGTAGGAGTTACTTTAGTGGTCCTTGCCTAACTCTGACCATATTAGACTTCTAGATTTTCCTTTAGTCGTTCGCTTGGGTTCATCGATTTCGGACCAAGCTGAACGCATTTCATTACCGTCTAGCTCCTTAGAAAGTCTTAGCGCTTAGTTCTTAATCTTTAGTTGGTCGACCGTAGGAGTTTTCCCGTAGATTCCCCTGATTCATAACCTAGGCGTATGTATGTTTTGATCATCCGACTATTTTCCTTGCCTCGATTCACGAGATCGCCACATGACGATCGTCGTCAATTTTCGAACCTCTCCATTACAAGTCTTGAATTTTCTGAAAGTATTTTTCGATCTTCTCTTTCACTAAGTTTAAATTTGTCCAAATTTTTAATATATATATCTTATATTTCCTACTCCTTCGTTGATTTAAAATTTTAAAACGCTTGTCGGAATTATTGAATACTAGTTTATAGTATTTTTCCAGCCTATGTTTTTCGTACTTAGTTAAATGCGTCGTCCCTTCATATATTTTATTCTGAACCGTACTTTCGCTTTGCCCAATTTGATTTATAATTTCCTTCGTATTTGTGTCACACGAATGCTACGTCGTGTTTACTTTAAATATACTTTCAAGACACATGGAATTTCAGTTTTCAGCAAGTTGGCTTTGCTCGTAATTTTCGCTACTTCAGTTTTTTGCAAAATTACTATTTTCATAGCCTCTTCCTGCTTTGGACCATCCCTGATTTGATTTTAAAGATTTGCTATTCGATCTTGATAATTCTTATGCTAAGTTATTATTATTTTCTTTCCGCCCACCATACACGCTTTTAGAAAAATTTCCAAACCAAATTGAATTTCAATTATTTTTATATCCGTGCCAGACTTGTTGTGCTAGTATATTAAGAACCTTGTGTAAATCAGTTCCTCGTTTTTGGCAAATCCTGATTTCTCTAAAAGAAGTTTCAATATTGATTTTTCCATAGCCTAAAAGTTTTGAAAGCATTTAACCTGAGTTTAAATTTTTCCGTTACTTGATTTCATTCTTCGACTTTCCAAAACTTTTTGACAAAACTATATTGAATTACTGACGTATAAATTTTCTAAACCACGTCCTTAATATTCGTGTAAATGATTTTACTTCCTGTTATGATGACTTTTAAAACCAATAGACCATTTTCTCTCTTATTATGAATGTTCGACTCAAATTTATTTTGAACAACTCGTTTTATCGATCTCCAAATATTTCTTGTCAGACTGGGATTTCAACTTTTTTTGAAGAACAGTAGTTTTCAGATTTCCCGTATTTTAACTTGTGCTACCTACCACATTTTCTTTTTCCCCTCCTATATAAGCATCACTACATCTCCCTTTTCCCTCAACCTAAACACCACCATCGAGTCAATGTTTCGTCCAACCAAGCCGTCTCCTCGTATTCGTCCTATCTGAACTCGTGCTTGTCGATCCTTCCCTCGTCTCGCCCTCGATCTCTCCTTATTGCTTAGGCCTTAGGGACCGTCAATGTCTGTGTCAACCCTTAGTTGTTAGTAGACCCTTGGATCCTTGTGAGGTGTCGTTGTGCACGTACCTAAGTTGTGTACGTGGGCTTGAATGAGTGTACCCCCATAGTATATTGATGCTTGCCTATTGTGTGATATATATATGTACTTGGAGTTATTCGTGATATTATGAAGTTGTTTGTGTGCTAGAATGTATAGACTTGTGAGTGGTTAGATATACTATACTAGGGATGCTTGTGTATATTTGAATTAGCGTTGGAATATCTAAGTTGTGTATGTAGTAAGAGATACTTATAATGGTTGAAATAAAATGATTGGTAAAGATATGTGTGTGCTAGGTGTGATAATAATAAGTGTACGTATAATTAAGTAAGTAGGCCTATTGAGTGACCCATATATTATTACGAGTGAGTATGTGCTCGTAGGTAGATATATATGGTGCCTATACGTAAGTATTTATGTTTTGTTGCATGGGTATATAGGTGATATACATATGGTAGTAAGATTATAATTTTGATTGGTATTGCTTGCTTTTGCGGGATGTTGCATGCGTGCATACCGTGAGGTATAAACGACTATTGCACATCTTAATTATGTATGTGTGAATGTGTTAGTATACTAATTATAGGTAGTAGGCTATGGTGTGAATATATATATTATTTATGTGTGACTATACGGTGAATGTTTGTACTAAGGAGTATATTATAATTATACGTGTGCTGATGTCTGTATTATTATTATGGTATATAGAGTGATTGAACTACGTAAGTATTGCCTGACTAAATATTAAGTGTGATTGATCTATGAAATGTATACGGTTGTATTGGTAGATGTATATATAGGGGAGTGGTATTGGTATAGGTATGAATGTCGTGTTACGTATATAGAATATTCTGATATGTGTATTGAGTCTCGCCCAAGCTTGAGTGGGTATACTCTAAGTATATTGAATGAATGTTTGTAGTTTGAATATAGCAATGTTTGATGTATGTATAGTGATAGGAGTGGTTGTGCCTGGTCGTGCTACGCACATGACTGTGGGTCGCTACGCCAGTATATAGTTATAGGTGCTGGCCTTGTGGTATAGTTATTTACTAAGGACTTGTTATGTGAACGTATGTGTACTAGCTAAAACTAGGTGTGTGGATGTACTAGTAATATAATGGTATGATTGGTGTATGTAAATGAAATGTTAGCGTGTATGGGTGTGCACCATGCACGGGTAAGTATGTGCTTAGTTATAGGTTTTGATGACTATGGTATATGTGGCGTGTCGTAAATACAGTTATAGGACCGTACGTGATGTGAATATATGGTGAACTATTTGCATGTATTTGAATGACTATATATTGTGAAATTATAGTAGCGGTGAATGTATATTAGATATAGTGAATTTGATTTAGTAATGGTATGGTGTGACTATAAGTGCTGAGATGTTGGTATTGGATGAATATTAGAGGGAAGTATACTCTTGATGTTTGTGCATAGGTAGCTATCTATATGTAGAGCAATGGTTGTATTTGCTAAGTGTGACACTATTCTTATGTGAGTACCTGAATTATTGTTTGTGAGTAGTAGTTATATAAGGGATGTATGTTTATATACCTGATTGAAATACATGTATGAATTTGACTGAATATAATAGGTATAAGTGTATACGTATGTGAATGTATATACGTGTTGGTGGTATTAATGTTTGACTACTTAGTGCATATATAAGCACTTGCAATGACTATACTTGGTTTAAATTATAATGTGGCTTTACTGGGGTAGTTATTAGAGCGACTAGATATATTAGAAAGTCCGAGGACGGACTTTATTCTAAGGTGGGGAGGATGTAACGACCACTTCTCGTGGTACGTTGTTCGTGCACGTGCTTTTGACCGTGCACGTGTTTGTTTTAGACTTTGTTTGTTTGTGAACACTTTAGTGTGATATGCCGTTGTGAATGTCCCTGAGAGTATTAAATAGTGGCACTATTTTGGAACGGCGTTTCTCGGGTCGTTTTCCCACAATTTAAACTTACTCGATGAGACGTGACGATTCTCACTCTTGACGGGAGACGTTTCTATTTTTAGTTTCATCGTCCGACGTCAAAATTGAGTTCCGTCTTCTTAGTTAGCTCACATTCGTCATCACGATCACCACGATATTTATTTTATAATTTTTGGAGTTTATTTGACCACTTTTATAATTTTTACAAGTTTTATATTATTTTTAATAATTAATTTATAAATTATTTTCGGCCAAATAAAATTTATTTAAGTTTTAAACGTTTTAAAGAATTTTTGAGCCAATTTCCAGCTCATTTGGACCAGGTCAAACCCTTGGATGAGATGGAGTAATTGAAGTTCAAATTTTAAATCTTTTTAAACTTCTAATCCTATTAGATTTAGCCCTAGACCAAGTCAACCCATCTATGCTATATAAGCAACCCCTAGCAAGACCTATTTTCCAAAGAAATTAGCCCTAGCCTCTTCCAAACTTGAAATTGGATGTTGCGACGATTCGTCGCAACGTTGCGACGTTCAGCAGCCGCACGACCGAGAGAACGGGCTCCGTTCCCCCGCTCCGACCACTGGCCGCCCCCGCACCAAGCTTGGCCCGCATCGCTGCACAGCCGCTCCGCTCAATTCTTCCGCACCGACCGAAGGGAGCTCTCGGTCAGACCGAGAGCTCAAGCGCCCGCTCCGCACCCAGTCGCCCGCCGCTCCTTGCAATGCTCGCACCCCGCTCCGACCGAGAGGACCAATCGATCTGACCGGCCCGCTCCACCGCTCCGCATCGCAACCCCCGCTCCGCTGCAGCCCAAGCGTCTGACCGAGGCGCCCGACCGGTCTGACCGATAGGAACCCTCGCACCAAGCCTCGCCCCGCAGCCGCTGCACACCAAATCGTCGCAGCCCCGCATTCTCAGCGCACGACCGAGGGATTCTCCCGCATTGGAGGGGTACGACCGATGGCCATACGTCGCAACCCCGCATCCATCGCACCGCTTGCCACCGTGGGCCCCCCAAGTTCTCCAGAGTTATTGTGGGTCCCCCAAAGGCCCCTAGGAGTACTGTGGGCCCCACCTAGGTGCTTGCTCTTCGAGGATCCGTCGCGTACGACGTCGTCGCACGTCGTAGCCCGTCGTCGCACGTGCTAGCTTTGGAATCTGGAACCGTCGCCCCGGTCGAAGCTCTGAATTTTCCAGCAAGGAATATATATTGGAATCAGGACTTGGAGCGCGTTCTATTATTCCAACCCCCGGTGTCGCTACCCGACGCCGGTGTAGCTTTCGCGTCGTGTTGAGGTAACGCTTTGCACCCCTAGGACCCCCAACCCAATGCATGCTAATCAAGACTAAAATCAGTATTTTCAAAGTATTTTAAATGTTTTAAATTCACTAATCAAGATTAATAATATGGACTTTAGGCCGGTGGACTTGTGCACGTAGGACTCGTGACTTTGGACTCGTTGGACGGTGTTTTCTTGACGTGATAGTTGCAGGCAAGTGAAACTTGCCAACTCTTGTGTAGGGCCATGTTTTTAGGCCACTTACTTGCTTTTAGCGTAAAAGAGACTAGTCAGTGAAATGATAGCTGGCTAGACGCCTACTTGATCTAGTTTGACAACGAAACTAGATCCGTCACCTAAATGATCTAGCTTGACAACGAAGCTAGATCCAACCCTTAAACTTGTCATTCATGCATGCTAAACTGTCACGTTTACTTTTCTTACCTGTACGCTTTACTACTTGCCATGCCATGTCATCCATGCATTGAATGTTGCATTCGTAGCACACGCTACAATACTTGTCCTTATACTACTTGTCCGGCTAGGTGCACCCCTACGCCATACTTGTTTACACACTTCCTGGCTCGTGGTCCAGAAGCGAGCATTCCGTGTTCGGGGGTAAGGCCCTGGCTCGACACACGTGGAGGGGTAGGGATAAACGGTTACTTGAGCTTAGGAGTGGCCTGATCCGCCCTCTAGCCAAAGGACGGAATCTCTGTGCACGAGGTGCTTACTTTTCTTGTCTTGTACTTGTCTTGTGAATGTCATGCCATGCTCGTACCTTACTTCGCTTTACTTTACCTGTTGCACTCATTACTTTAACTGCCATGTCATTGCATCATGCTAGAACTTTTAGGTTGCTCTTACTTGTACTTTCAGTTTCACTTGCACAAGTCTTCCAGACTTGCTGACATGTGCCCCTTGCTCTTTTGGGTGTCACATGTTAGACCTGAGCCAGAGATCGTTGCTGCGTACGTGATGTGTTGCTGACGCTGAGTCTGAGTCCATGATTGCCCAGGAGGATTTTGGTGGACACCGGTGACCATGCTTTGAGTTTGGTTGAGCTTTATGTTGTTTTAGGCCTTTTGTTAGTTATTGGTGCGTAGCACCGTTGTTTTGTACTTTGTGCTTTTGTTGGCCATGTTTGGGCCTTTAGACTTTTTCTTTTAGCCTGGTGGCTTTTCTGCGATGTTGGAAACTTATTTTATGGATATTCTGAGATATTTCTTTTGTCCCATTTAATTATTATTATCTTTGTTTCGTTAGCGTTGCAAGGACCTGCAGTTTTAAACTTGATCGACGCTTATCGGACTTGCAGCTTTGTTACTTCAAGTCTGAGCGGACCTTCTCACGCTTCGCCTCCATATTTTTGGGAAGCGGGGCGTGACAGTTTCAATTCAGTGGCTCCTAAAGCTGGTTCATCTAAACCCCTATCCCTCAAGAAGCCTAGGGAGAAGAAAGTTAGGGTTCCCAAATCTGCTCCGACTAAAGCTCACACCAAGAGAGCTAGGTCTCCATCTCCTCTGATCAAGTCTGCATCTGATTTCGATGAATCATGTGCTAGTGAACCTGAACCTGAATGCTTCTTCGTAAGTACAAATAACCTCAAACTTCATCCTCTCCACCCCATGCTGAACCCCTAGTTGAAGCTTAGACCGAACCCTCTAATCCTAAACATCAAGCTCATTCGAATCCTGAAACAATTCCTTCAACTACAGTGTCTGCCTCTGTCCATACTTGTCATGATGACAAGTGTTTGTGGAAATTCAATGCTCTTTTGAATGTCAAGTTATTGAAAGAGAGATTCATTGGCTATTCAGATTTTCAGGCTGAAAATCTATCTTAGCTCTTGACCACGACCAATCTTGTTGATTTCTTTCGTTACTCAGCTACTGAATCCCATAAGCATACCCCAAGCTCGTCAAACTCTTTTATGCAAACCGCATTCGTGGTGAGTATAATGATACTGGAATTATTGATTCTCTAGTTCAATAGACCTTTATCAAGCAAGACCCCAAGCTTCGTGGCACCATTCTTGGTATTCCATCATCTGGGTCTCTTCCAGCAGATATTAGCATTTTCAAAATTTCTGACCTTGTTCAAGCCGTCCTTCAGGACATGTTTAGAGTCATTCATCCTATTCTCACCTCGGGGTGAAGACTAGCATGTTCTCCAAACGTGGGTGGGCAGTCCACCACATTGTCAAATCTAATATCCTCCCAAAGTCTGGATCCTCAGATCAGCCATCTTATGACATACTAAAATGCATGTATGCCATCCATTCTGGCATAGATGTAAATTGGGCTAGAGTAAACTTGGATAGGATGGACCATGTTGAGATCACCCCTACTTTGTCTCACCTCCCATACAGCTGCATTTTGACCATTATCTTTCGTCATTTCAAGATTGACCATGCATCTTATGAGTCAGTTCCTCTGGGTCCTCTCTTGGATGAGGTTGCTAAGCTAAAGTCCTCTTTAGCTCTGCAGATTAAAGCCAAGAAGAGGCAAGCTGTTTCTGAGCCTTCCTCCTCTTCAGTGCCTCCAGTGGTCACTTCCATTCCTTCAGTATCATCTACTCCATCACCTTTGGATCCCTTCTTTATCCAGTTGGATAAGAAGGTGAATCTGATGCAAGAGATGCTTAGCACTTCCTTTGATCATCAAGGTTTACCAGTGCCTTCCTCCCTACAGCCATTGATACACCCTACTGAGGCTACCCCATCTGCTGATGCTCCTGTTGATGTCACCCAGACTCCTCCTGTTGACGTCACTCAGATTCCTGCTGATGATATTCCCACTGTTGCTGCTGAGTCTACTAAGGTCACTCAGGTTATCACTACTTCTGTCCAGGCTCCTGCTGCTGCTGCTTCCACATCAGAGATGGAGACTCATGACTTCACTGTAGAGATGAGAGCTCCTGAGGCTTCCTCCACCATCATCCAACTTGATGATTAATACTTTTTGGAGATATCTCACCCTAGGTCTTAGTTTGTTTTTAGGGTTTGAGTGTCTTTATGTTAGTTTAGCTACGTGATGTAAGTTGTATGAATGTTTGGATGTTGATACTTCATATTGTGACTATATGGTTCTTGATGTATGGAGTTGTATCTTATTGCACTCCTTGTATTTATTTTGATACACACACACACACATGTACATGTATACGTGTACATGTATACATGTATACATGTACATGTTTACATGTATACATCGTATGCATGTATACATACATGTATACATGTATACTACATGTATACATGCATGTATATAATACATCGCACACATGTATACATACATATATGTATACATGCACGCATACATGTATATACATATATGTACATGTAAACATCGTATACATGTATACATACATACATACATGTATACATACATGTATATACATATAGACATACATGTATATAATACATATACATATATACATGTATACATGTATACATACATGTATATACATATATACATACATAGATATGTATATGTATACATATGTGTATGTAGACATATGTGTGTGTACATGCGTGCGCGCGCGCACACACACACACATATTTATTATACATTATACATATCTATTATACATTATATATACATATATACATATCTACACACACACACACACACACACACACACACACACATGATGTCTCTTTTGGCTTATTATTCTCTTGTGTGATGTTGTCTCTTCTTTGTGCTCTTGAATATATATGTTGAATGTTGAGATGTATTGAATTTTCAATGTTGCTATTGGACTTATCTTCCTCTAGTCAACTATGTTTTTGATGATTTTGATAGGTATTGTTGTGATACACCTTCATGCATTCGTTTTTTTTCATTTGGTATCACATTAATACATATCCTACTCTTTATACTTCCATGTTGTTTTTCTTTGTAACACTAGTGTTTGTTGTTTCTCTACTCCCACTTTTTGGATAATGCCATAGGGGGAGAGAAATAAACAAACTTATAATTTTGTATTAATTAGAAGCTAAATATAATGTTGAATCTAATATTGATATAGCCTTAGATTCAATGGGAGTAAGATATAATGAATTTGGATTCAAATATCCTAAATTCAAATTTTTTTTTGAATTTATTCCATACTCTCTCTATCCAGGTTTATCATACTCTATCTTTAATTGATCATATGATGCACATATCTCTATTGACTAACTTGGTTGGCACCTATGTAGGGGGAGTAAGTATTCTTTTAGCACAATTATTTATTTTTGTTTGTATTCTTTTAGCACAATTATTTATTTTTGTTTTTGTTTTGTTTGTCATCGCCAAAAGGGGAAGAATGTTGAGTATTAACGTCTCCCTACTTGGTTTTGATGTGAGCAAACATAAATCCCCTCTATTCAGTTAAGTCATTGCCAAATCCAATCATGAAGATCAATTGCAATGAATGACAATCAAGATCAATTAAAGCTTAAAGAGATAAGTGGGTGATCAAGTCAAAGAAAGAAGACTTAAAGACTTCAACTTCAATCAAGAGAAAGAAAAGAAGCTTATACACTTTGTAAATCTTTTCTTCTTTTATTTTTCTCTCTTAGATTTGTAGCCTTGAAGTATATTTAACTTGGAGCACTCACACTTCACTCAATCTGTCCTAGGTTACCCTTAGAATTCATTTCCTGCGACTCTAAATCATAAAACCTTTAGTTGTGCATTCTAAATGTATGACAGTCGACTGCTGCTCAAAATCCAGGCGTCTGTCTCTGGACAGGCGCATGTGTTTTGTTCTTCAATCACCAGAAATGTACACACTTTTACTTAGGTTTTTGGGCTTTTACTCTTAACTCCTAAACATGTGACTGCTGTACAAAGTATAATTGTCTGTCTATAGTTAAGGCGCATGTAACTTATTAATCAGTCGCATGTATCATCTTGACCAAAATCCCATCTCGTCAACTTACACACTTATGCACATTCAGGCGACTGTCTTTGGTTTTACAGGCGCCTGCACATGGCACATGCACCTATCAACTCCACTACAGCCGCCTGTCCATCCTTGTCCAAAATTCTCATTTGACAAGTTTTGCACTTATACATTCAGACACATGTCTTTGGTTTTACAGGCACCTGCACATGGCACAGGCGCCTGTGCAAACCACTTCAGTCACATGTCCTTTGATTTTCCAGATTCTTGAAATTGTGAACTTACGCACTTTTGCCACACAGACACCTGCCTTTGGTGTATCAGGCACATGTATGTTTGTCAGGTGCCTATCCAATCTTAAGCATTCGCATGTCTCATGTGGTTAGTTACCGTTTATACTTTCACCTACCCTTTGACACGGTGTAGCAGGCGCCTATTGGTTCTTCATCACTCGTCTGTCCTGACTGTATTTTCAATCTGTTGGAGATTTTCCAACGAATTCTGTTGAGGGTTTTGGGAAAATGTTTGGGGGTTTTGGAGAGCTTATAAATACCCCTCTTACTGTTCCATTGGAGCTCTCTTAGACACTTGATAATCTCTCTTGGAACTCAAAGCTCTTATTTTCATACCAAGGCCCTAATTCTCCAAACCTAATCTTGTCTTCCAATTAGAATCAATTCTCCTCATCTTGCTTCGGTGAAGACACGTGCAAGGGATATTCTCTCTTCTAGGAATAGATTAACACACTCCACTCACTCCTCACTTTAAGTTCTAAACTTCAAGGCATATCAGTTTGTAAGTGTGTATTTCATAACTCTCTCATTATATTGTTATTGCTCTTGATTTGTGAGAGTGGCTTGCTTGATCCTAAGTTGTGGGAATCAAGGTCATCAATCTAGTGTATTGATTACACTTGTAGGGTTTCTACAAGTGGGTTGAAAGGAAAACCCAAGCTAGGGTTTTAGCTTGAGTATCTGATGGTAACCCGAGTGGTATCACAGATGGCAGGGACGTAGGATTACCAGGAGCTGGTCGGGTTTGACTTGGGTAATCTAAACCCTTGAACATCTTGTGTTTGCATTGTTCAATTTGTTGTTTCATATTATTTCCATATTATTGTTGGCTAGTATTTTAATTAGGCGTAATTTTCTCTTTACTTTTATAAACACTATTCAATCCCCTTTTAGTATATGACATGGTAAACCCCATAAATCCATTCCCCAAAAAAAATTGAAAATAATTTTCGAAAAAAAATGAGAAACGCATAAACACACATGTTGGATGCAAATAAATATGCAATACTAACACATCCAGCCAAACAAAAGGTGTGTGTGGATCTACACATTACCAAACCAAAAAATTGTTTGATTTTCTAGTGTAATCACTACAACAAATAACGTTATTAACTAGTGATTGAACATAAACAGTCATCTCTAATATAACATTACATTGGTAGGAATCCAAAGTTTCATGGCATTTCTAGACCTCTTGTTGGGCTTCTGTTTTAGACAACTATTAGCATAATGTCCTAAAGTTCCGCAATTAAGACAAGTGAATTTCGAATGAAACTTGGCATTAGAGGGATAAACATGCTTTGGTGTAGAAAAATTTTCTTTGCATGTTTATTGTGAATGTCTTGCCTCTTGGCATAAAATGAATCATTTTGATTCGCATTTACAAAGCCGTGTTTTACATGCTTCTTGTTGGGGTTAGCATGGTTATACAAGAAAGCATGGTGATTCTTCTTAGGTGCTTGATAGGATTTTTGTTTAGCACTTTGAGAAGAAATGGTGGGTAGGGAACCAACTTTAGAGTAAAAACCCAAACCCCCATGATGATTTTCTGGTTGTTGTTGTTTGATCAAATCCTTGAGGTTATCGCTAGATGTCACAATCTTTTGAAGTTTAGGGAATTCATCATCGCATTTCAAAGTAATGATAGAAATGTGAGACTCTAAATCAAGGTTCTTGGCTTTCAATATGTCATTTTCAATGCGAAGTTTCTTGATTTGAGAAAGAAGTGTGTGTTTCTCATCAATGCCTATTGTGTTTGTAGCATGTATAGGTGAATCATCACAAGCAATAGAGGGACGGTTCCCTTGACTAGCTAACAATAACTCCTTCTTAGAGTTAAGTGAAGTTAAAGCTCTAGCTAGTTTCTGGAGAGAAGCAAACATTACCTTGTTATTCTCCCAAAGGTCCTCCATGGTCTCCTCCTTCTCCCCTTCTTCTTCACGATCCTCCTCACTTTCCTCATCGCTTGAGCTTGAGCTTGAGTATGAGGATTCTTCCTCGATCACCATAAGACACTTTGGCATTCCCCATTCTACGAGTTTGCGCTTATCATCAATAATGGATGTGAAAGTGCGCTCATCATCATCTTCACTCTCGCTCGAGTCATCAGGCGAAGACTCATCTCAAGTTCCAATGAAAGCGTGATTCTTCTTCTTCTTTCCCTTGCAATGCTTCTTCCATTTGCCCGTGTACTTCTCGTCCTTCTTCTTTGGGCAAGCATTAGCAAAATGTCATATTTTGCCACATTTATAACACACAACCGAAGCTTTACTAGTATTCGAAAGTGACTTTAAAGGTTTCTTACATTACGACGGGTTCATGATGCTCATTAGCTTGTTGGCAAATTCCATTGCTACTCCATCGTCACCGTCACTTTCTTCATCATCGCATTCATCCTCACTAGAGATAAGCTTAAGCTTTTTCTTCTTCTTAAGATTCACATCATTTGGATTGAATTTCATTATCCATTCAATCTTCTCATCCTCGGCCTTGAACGTAATTTCCTTTTGCATCTTGGACTTAGAAGGTTGGCTCTCCTTCTTATGTAGCATCCTCACCTCTTAGGCCATCAAGTTTCCAATGCATTCCTCCATGGTATACTTACTCATGTCATTGGCTTCTTCGATGCCATTTGCTTTGGATTCCCATTGAGGTGTAAGCGAACCTAGGATCTTCGTCACACGATCCTATTAAGAGATCTCTTTTCCAAGTCCTTCCAAAGCATTCACAATCTCGGTGAACCTCGTGAACATCTCCGAAATGCTTTCTCCTTCCTGCATCTTAAACATTTCATATTTAGAAATACAAACACATCG
The DNA here is from genome assembly GCA_030789695.1 of Scilla litardierei. Lineage (NCBI taxonomy): Eukaryota > Viridiplantae > Streptophyta > Magnoliopsida > Asparagales > Asparagaceae > Scilla > Scilla litardierei. The sequence continues at coordinate 284,959,824 of CM061133.1, read as the reverse complement.
TTTCGATTTCTTTATTTTTGAAGTCCCCTCATGTGTGACCTCCAAGAGATGCCAAATCCCGTTTTCCGTTTTGCACATAAAGATGTGGTTGAACTCGTCCGCATCAAGCGCATAACAAAACATTGTCATCACCTTAGCATTGTACTTGATCATTTCCTTTTCCGCCTTTGTCCTTTTAGCTGCGGTCTTTTTGGGTATTTCGAACGGAGACTCGGTGATGTCCCAAAGCTCTTGACCTTTAAGCTAAATCATCATCTTGACCTTCCAAGATGGGTAATTGGTCCCATTAAAGAGCAGTGGCCGAACGATAGACATTCTCTCCTTGTGAGATTGGGATGTAGCTCTAAACACCATTGACGTTGCTTAAGCAAAATCAACCCACTTTCATACCAATTGTAGGATCCCTTTCTACTAAGCAACTCTAGAGGGGGTATGTGAGAATAATGCATAGGCAATTAAAACGCTAATTAAAACTAATTAAGCAACGCGGAATATAATTAAACAAAATCACAAAATAAAGAGACAATGCAAACACAAACACAGAATATTTATCCTGGTTCGGATCGCTACACCGGCGATCCTAATCCAGACCCATCCTCCTAAACCAAAGCGATGGCTTATCCACTAGTACTTCCTAAACCAAGACACACAAGATCACTCTTCACAAGTACAATACCTGAACATGGATATCCAGAGAAACTCTCCAAGTGGAGTAACCCCTCCACAATGTTCTCACAATCCGGGAACTAGGTTTCGAAATAAAAAGAAACAAAATATAATCTTACCTATGCCTTGCTAGATCTTACCAATGTGTATGAAGGCATGAAGATTGAAAACACTAAGTGCTTGATGTAGATGATGATGCACTTGGAAAACTCGCTGTTAATGCAATATCAATGCATGAACACTTTTAACCAAAGTGAAAAAGAAAATGAGAGTGAAAAAAATACTCTTAGTTTTTGTCTCTAAATTAGTTCAATAGCAATAAGCATTGGTGCTGTTAGGTTTTATTCGTGTTTGCATTGATGATTGCATTGTCATAAGTGGCACTCTGATAATCTTCGTTTGCTCTTTACTATCTTGAAGTTATAAGACGGTTTATCTGGAAGATGTTGGGTCTTTTGTTGAACGTTATGTTGCACCCGAGCTACAGTAATCTGAAGGAGAGAATCGACTCAGCCCTCTATGTTGGAAGTATTGTTAAACATTATGTTGCACTATAATGTTCAACATGCTGTGTCTTTTTACGTCATTGATTGATTGCGGTTTTCTTGGATCCGAGTTTGGAAATCTCGCGATCTCAAGTTCCTATCTTTAACAGTTCAGGTATTTATGTCGGTTACATATTGTTAAAGATTTGATTGGCTATTTATATCTCTCGTTTAGTTTATTGAAAGACGGTTGGAGAGATTTTAGCCAACGATATTTCTACAACAGACTCCTGCAGATTTTGGGGGATCTCATACTTTGTTGAGAGTTGCAGATTTTGTGGTTGCCTAGCCGAAACTGATTTGATTGGATTCTTGCTGATTGAACCGGGGATTGCGGGGAGCGCATGCTATGAGGGTTCGACAGCTGTGACGGCTAAGGTATGGACTTTAAGATAAAAGTTATGTGAAAAACTCCGGGAGGGAGGCCGACGACTACGCACGTAGGATCAAGGGAGTTGATCTAGTCGGTGGTGCAAGGGGAGTTTGCTGGCAAGGGGAGCTTGCCAAGAATACTTCACGGGGTTGATTGCGATCACCCCTCACGTTTTGTATTTAGGGGGAGTGTGTTCCTCCTTATAGAAGCGTGATTATTAGAGTTTGTATTCTCTGATTATTATAGTGAAGTATTCTATTTTTCTGGGCGTGGCCCCGCAGATGTAGGTGTGCGCACCGAACTACGATACCAAGTCTTGTGTGTCTCTGATTGGTGTGTGTTGTTTCGCTGATTTAAGATTCATTACTGCGTACTGAATTTCAATTGGTATCAAAGCAGGTCATCCTCATTACTTTGTTCGATCAAAGTGGGTGTGATCTTGTGTGTCAGTACGCTCATCATGAATACCAAAGAAGGTGCCTTTGTTACTCGTCCTCCCTTACTCACCGGATCTAATTACACATATTGAAAGTCACGCATGCGAGACTTTATCATGTCCCTGGATGAAAAAGCTTGGGTGGTTACGGTTGAAGGATGGAGTCCTCCGACTGAAGTTAACAAGGAAGGCAAGGAATGTATCAAACCCGTGAAAGACTGGAATCCTGAAGAGGAGCATGCAGCATTAGGAAACTCAAAAGCAGTGAATGCCATCTTCACTGTAGTCGATGAGGAGCAGTTCAAGCTTATATCAACATGTGAGCAGGCAACAGAAGCCTGGGACATTCTTCAAAATGTGCATGAGGGGACCAGCACTGTTAAGGCTTCTAAACTGCAAATGCTCGTTTCACAGTTTGAAAATCTGAGAATGAATGAAAACGAGACAGTTGCAGAGTCCAATGGAAGATTAAGGGATATAGCCAACCAGTCATTTCAACTGGGTAAGAAATACTCTCAAAAGAAGTTAGTGGAAAAGACTCTGAGGTCCCTACCCGAAAAATTTTCTGCTAAAATTGCTGCGATAGAAGAAGTAAGAAACACATCCACCATGAGACTAGATGAACTCATGGGCTCTCTGCAAACTTATGAGATGAGTCTCAAGCAAAACAGAAGGGAGAAGGGAGTTGCTCCAAAAGCTGAAGCGAGTGAATCTTCCAAATCTGATAACGAGTCGGAACTTGAAGATGACATTGCATTACTCACCAAAAACTTCAGTAGGATGATGAGGAAGATCAGTAATAGAGGTCAGAATTTCAAAGCTGCAAATAAGGTGCTGCGGTCAGGTCCTCCTGCCGGTGAAAAGATTGCTAGTCGCCCTACTTAGCGGTATGATTCTAAAACCAAGGGAAAGGGAATACAATGTAGAGAGTGTGAAGGATTTGGTCATATACAGGCCGAATGTGCCAACGCTCTTAAGTAGCAAAAAGGGAAATCTCTAGCCAGCCCTGGAGCGATGAAGATTCTGAAGGAAGTGTGGAAGATGAAGACATAACTAGCAACTATGTTGCATTCACTGCCACCCTGAAAGACAAGTCTGAGTATAATTCTTCCAGTCATGTTGAACATAATGTTACAACATTTGCTTCAACATGCAGTCTTAAATAAGGAAATGTGATACATGATGTTGTAATAAATAGTACAACATATGACACCGAGGTCGACTCTGACAGTGAAAGTGAAGGAGATGTTGGTGAAGAGGATATCCGCTCAGCTTATCAAATTATGTTCAACAAATGGATGGATATCTGTGCAGCAAACAAGAAGTTGAAAGATGAATGTTCCAAGCTGAGAAGTGAGAAGGATGAGACCCGAACCAAACTGTTGAAGACAGAATTAAGTCTCCGGAATCTTGAGAATAGCTTGAAGAGACACTGCTCAGAGCTGAGAAGGCGTAAAGCACCCTCAACAGATGGAACTCCGGAAAATCTAAACTTGATGACATCCTTAACATGGGTAAGGTGTCTGGAGATCGAACAGGAGTTGGATACCACAGAGGGAGTCATCTACATACCTTCAAAACTAGAAGTGTTCTCATTACTAAGGAGCATGAAAAACAGAGTCAGCTGAATGAGGACAAGTCAAGAGGGAAGAAAAGAAAAGGTTCAACAAAGGGTCCAACAAAAGGTTCAACATCCAGGCGGCCGATATGTAACTACTGTAGACAAGTTGGACACTATGACGGGAGTTGTTTCAGACGCATGAAGCACTAGAATGAAGGTAGAAATGTTGCTCATCCCAACTAGCGAACAAACATGAAATGGGTTAAGAAATCTGAGCTGGTAAGTATGGTGGCATACACTTCATTGGTTAATTTCTTTGAAAATCTGTGGTATTTTGACAGTGGATGCTCTCGACACATGACGGGGAACAAGGGACTTTTGTCTGAGTATACTTCCGGCAACAAAGGTCATGTTATGTTTGGTGATGGTCAGAGAAGCAGGGTTGTTGGAAAAGGGAATCTGAATGTGACAAGATCTCTGAAGCTAAAAGACATGATGCATGTAGAGAACTTAAAGGCCAATCTCATCAGTATCAGTCAGTTGTATGATCAAGGATTACTGGTCCGCTTTAACAAAGATGAATGTCTTGTTTTCAATGGGGATGATGTTTGTATTCTTACCGGAAAGAGGTCAAACGACAACTGTTATCTTCTGCAAGATCTCAACAGGTGTTTCAATATCACTATTGACGTTTCTGAACAGTGGCATCAGAAACTGGGTCATGTCAAGTTCAAGACCTTAATGAAGATCTCTCAAGCTAGAGCTGTTCGTCGAATGCCAATCCTAACCAAGAAGAAAGAAGGGGTGTGTGAATCATGCCAACTGGGAAAGCGGAAGAAGGTGAGTCATAAGCAAATTCAGAATATCACCACCTCAAAAAATCTGGAGCTGCTGCATATGGACTTGATTGGACCCACATCAGAAATTAGCGTGGGAGGTAAGAAGTACATTTTTGTATGTGTTGATGATTTTTCTCGGTTCACTTGGGTTGATTTTCTTAAGGAGAAATCGGATACATTTGATGCGTTTAAGAGATTGTGCACCCGCCTTCAAGTTGAAAAAGGAGACAACATTGGCAAGATCATCAGGATTCGGAGTGATCATGGAAAAGAGTTTGAGAATCACTCTTTCTCTGAATTTTGTGAAACACATGGTATATGACATGAGTTCTCGGTGCCTAAGACTCCTCAACAAAACGGAGTAGTTGAAAGGAAGAATCGCACACTTCAAGAAATGGCACGAGTTATGCTGAATGCTTGAGATGTTAATGTTAAGTGGTGGGCTGAAGCTATTAATACCGCTTGCTACACGATCAACAGAGTCTATCTCCGGCCAAGGACAGAGAAAACCCCCTACGAGATCTGGAAAGGTAGGAAGCCTGATGTGTCCTACTTCCATATCTTCGGAAGCAAATGCTACATCTTGCAAGATCGTACACCGAGATGGAAGTTCGATGCCAAGAGTGACAAAGGAATATTCCTAGGGTATTCTACAAGGAGTCGTGCCTTCAGCGTGTTGAATCAACACACTGATGTAATGATGGAATCTATCAATGTGGTGATAGATGATTTTGATCAGGGAGAGACAATTTTAAGTGGAGAAAAGTACATTCAAGAAGACAGTACGGATGAGGAGGTTCGTGTTGAAAATGATGTTGCAACAATCAAGACTAATCAGAACAATGTTGAACAAAATGTTGCAACACAAGATACAACCACCACTGAGATGACACAATTAGAGGTTGAAGATACTCAAGATACTGAGGGAATCACAAAAGTTATACGTGATCATCCTCTGGACCTAATCATTGGTTATGTACATGACAGTCGCCGGACAACAGGTGCTAGCCGTGTCAACTACAAAGATCTTGTCGGGTATGCTTGTTTTCTATCTACTGTTGAACCCAAAAATGTGAAGAAGCCATTATTGATGAATTCTGGGTTTCAGCCATACAAGAGGAGTTGAACCAATTTCAACGAAATGATGTCTGGAGTCTAGTGGAGAGACCTAAAGGAACAAATGTCATCGGAACGAAATGGATCTTCAAGAACAAAACAAATGAGAATGGAAATGTTACTCGCAACAAAGCCCGTCTGGTGGCTCAGGGTTATACCCAAGTAGAAGGAATTGACTTTGATGAGACATTCGCTCCAGTCGCGTGGTTGGAATCCATTAGATTACTGCTGGCAGTTGCGTGTAGTCTGAATTTCAAACTACACCAAATGGATGTGAAGAGCGCGTTCTTGAATGGACTACTGAATGAAGAAGTATATGTCGAACAACCAAAAGGCTTCGCATATCCTTTTCTTCCGAACCATGTTTACAGATTGAAGAAGGCGCTTTACGGGTCGAAACAAGCACCGAGGGCCTGGTACGAGAGATTAACTACATATCTTCTTAAAAAGGGGTATGAAAGAGGAGGAGCTGATAAAACCTTGTTTGTTCAACGGACAAGATCAAGCATTATGGTAGCACAGATCTATGTCGATGATATAGTCTTTGGGTCAACGTCATAATAGTTGGTACGTGAGTTTATCACCCTCATGCAAAAGGAGTTTGAAATGAGCATGGTAGGTGAGTTGAATGTTTTCCTTGGGCTTCAAGGTAAACAGTGTACAGATGGTCTATTCATATCACAAAGCAAATATGCAAAGAGCCTTGTTAAGAGATTCGGTTTGGAAAGTGCAAGACATGTCCGCACCCCCATGTCCACTTCTGAAAAACTCTCCAAGGACGAAGGAGGAAAAGATGTTGAAGTTACTCTATACAGAAGCATGATAGGCAGTCTTTTGTATTTGACAGCTAGCAGGCCGGATATCAGCTTCAGTGTCGGAGTTTGTGCCCGCTATCAAGCATGTCCCAAAGAATCTCATATCATTGCTGTGAAGAGGATTATCAGGTATGTCAGTGGGACGGTAGACTATGGTATATGGTACACTAAGGATACAAACACTCTAATTTTGGGATACAGCGATGCAGACTGGGCAGGAAATACTGATGATAGAAAGAGCACTACCAGAGGATGCTTTTATATGGGGAACAACCTAGTCTCCTGGTATAGTAAAAAACAGAACTCCATTTCATTATCTACTGCAGAGGCTGAGTATATCGCAGCAGGGAGTTGTTGCACTCAGCTCTTATGGATGAAGCAAATGTTGACAGATTATGGATTGGAACAAGAAACTCTGACTATTCTATATGATAATCAGAGTGCTATAAACATCTCCAAGAATCCAGTTCAGCACTCGAGAACAAAACACATCAACATTCGCCATCACTTCATCAGAGAGTTGGTCAAGAAGAAGTCTCTTGTCATGGAGTATGTAGCTACAGGAAATCAATTAGTGGATATTTTTACGAAGCCCTTAGACTCTGCCAGGTTTGAAGAATTGCGACAAGCCCTAAGGATGTGTCGTTTCTGATGTTGAACACTGTGTTGAGAAAATTGTTGCAACTTCAGGTTGCAACATTTTGTGGAACGGGCGGTCTAGTGCTATTGGGTTAGTTATCTTCTAATTACCTTTACCCGTTATTTATTTTCTTCTGTTCCACTTTCAGTTCCTAAGGCGCTATTCTTTTATTCTCCATCAAATCAAATCTTTCCAAGATCCTCCAAACTGGTTCTCTAGGGTTCTTGACTTCTTCTTGCTCGTGTGGAATTTTCCTCTCCTTGTTCAGATATGGCAAGAGACCGTAAAGAAAAATCATCGCAGACTCCACGACGGTTTTCTCGTCGGACCGCCTCAGCGCGGAACAATGCTCCCCCGTCCGCTCCTCCTCCTATCAAACTGAAGGGAGTGATTCCACGTTCTTCGCGTGGGTCCTCCAGTGGTATTACTTTTCCCTCTCAATCTTCTGTTTCTCACAGTGACATGCATTCTCATGGTTTTTCAAATTTGGAGTTAGTGAGTTTTTCCCCCATTTTCAAAATTCATCTTCTTCGAAAATCCTTGGAAGATGAATTTTATGATGATGAAGAATTTCCTGCACCTGTCACGATTCAAGATTGGTTCTGGTATTTGCGCAGAACTGGAAGGAGGTCAGACCTCTCTTGGGTAGATGTCTCACACATTCACTTTGATAAACTTATACGAAAGAAGATTTTGGGCAAGGTGATGAGTGTGGAGGCACCCCAAGACCGCAAGATTGTCATACGAACATGGAATCCAGAAGTTTTCGTAAGAATTTCTGAAATCATTGACATCTCTGATTCTGAATCGTCTGTATCTGTTGAGATGTCTAAGACTTAGGGGGCTGATGATCCTTCATCTTACCCCAAGGACACTGAGGGTACAGATGACCCATATTTTGAGATGTTGGATAAGGATGTGGACCTTAGGGAAGGGGCCTATGATGGAGCTAGTCCTGTTGACCCAGCTCTGGAAAAGGAACATGTTATTCTTTCTCCAATGTGTGTGGATGATAATGTTCATAGTGTGCCTGAAGGCGAAAATGAGTCCATAAGAATGTCTAATGATGATGTCGGTAGTCTTAATGACTGTGTTGATGTTCCTTCAGAACGGATCTCACCTCATGATGGTGTAGAAGCTCATGCTCAGAGTTCAGTTGATGGAGATAACGTTGGGGAAACTCTGAGGTCTGTTGAGGTGGAAAATGTTGAAGGCTGTGCAATGCCAATACTTCTTCTGAGGCTGGTGTATATCATGCTGATACCAATGCTGAAGTTGCTGTCGAGACTGACTCTTTGTAGTCTAGAGATGAAGATCATAATGTTGCACAAATTGTTGCAACAATAGATGCAACATGTGAAGCTGCTGCTCCAGATGATACTCCCTTGTCATCGTTCATGCGGAAGGCTCGATCTGCCCCTAGAAAGCGCTCTGCTCTTACAAGTCATACTGCTGCTTCTCCTTCCAAGAGGTCCAAGAACTCTACATCAGGTCCTTCTCGCTCACCCTCGTTTACTCTTCTGATGCTTTCAGTAAAATGTTTTTTTACAAGGCATGTAAGAATAGATGGGCTTCGTACTCTGAGAGATCACTCCTTCCTGAGGAAATTCTGAATGTGTCATCATTTGACAAGACACAGATGGTATCAATTCTTAAAGACATCGGGTTGTTTCATGCTGCCACTTGATTCAGTGTTTACTATACTGTGTTGGTGCGTGAGTTTTATTGTAATTTGCCCAAGTCTGCAAGTGATGCTTCTTCACGATGGGGTTTCAGAAGTTATGTAAGAGGGAAGATCATTTCCTTCTCTCCCTCTGTGCTGAATAAACTGTTAGAATGGAAATGCTCTCAGTCAGTGCCAGCTTTCAGAGAGTCAACAGGAGATGGCCTTGACAAGTTTTTACATATTGTGACTACTGAAAAGTTAAAGAGCTGGCCTAAGAAGTCGTCCACATTTCCTTCCTCTGCTCTTACCGCCAAATATTTTGTTCTGTTCAGGATTGCCACGAGAAATTGGCTTCCCACTTCCAATGTGTCAGTGGTCACGAAAGACATGTGCAAGCTCTTGTACTCTGTCGGCACTACTCAGTCCTTCAACTTAGGAAGAATCATTTTTGATTCAGTTCTGTGTTTTTCAGAATCATCCTCCTCTGCCACATCATTGCCCCATGGATGTCTCATCTCTATGATGCTCTTGGCTCAAAGAGTATCCTTATCCCCATCTGATCTCCCTACTTCGTGTGATAGAATTTCATATATTGTTAAGTCTGTGGCAGGCAAAGTTGATGATATCTCAAGGGTGATTCCCTCTCTACATGATGCTCCGACGTCATCCTCCCCTCCTTAGGCTGCTGATCCCACGTCTACTGTGCATCCTGAGTCTCCTTCTTCACCTTCTGATCTTGCTGCTGCTGCCAGCTCCTCCTCATCAATTTTGGTGGATATTCAGTTCTTGGAAAATGCAATTCAGAATGTCAATGATCAACTATTGGCACTCGAAAGTCAGAAGGTTCTTTTGAATAGTCACAAGTTGATGCTGTAGAGCAAGCTGTCTGCTCTGAGGAGTAGCCTTTCTGAGGAGCAGTGATTCGTTCATCTCTCTACTCTCTTCCCAAGTATGTCTCTGTCCTTAGTGGCTCAAAGGGGGAGAAGTATGATATTGTGCTTTGGTGATTGGTGATGGTGCTTATGGTGAGGGGGAGAATGGAGAATGTGTGCTGTTAATGTAATGTTGTTCAGGGAGGTTGGTTTTGGCTTGTTGTAAGTGGTGGTATGGTTGCATATTTTGTGATACAGCACTTCCATTTATGTTTTAGGACACAACAGTTCGTCTTGTCTGAATCGTTGTCTACCTCATCTTTCTTCAGTTGGTCTCTGTCGAATATCATAGCTTGTTGTGCCACTAAATGACAAAAGAGGAGATTGTTAGGTTTAATTCGTGTTTGCATTGATGATTGCATTTTCATAAGTGGTACTCTGATAATCGTCGTTTGCTCTTTACTATCTTGAAGTTATAAGACGGTTTATCTGGAAGATGTTGGGTCTTTTGTTGAACGTTATGTTGCACCCGAGCTACAGTAATCTGAAGGAGAGAATCGACTCAGCCCTCTATGTTGGAAGTATTGTTGAACAGTATGTTGCACTATAATGTTCAACATGTTGTGTCTTTTTTCGTCATTGATTGATTGCGGTTTTCTTGGATCCGAGTTTGGAAATCTCGCGATCTCAAGTTCCTATCTTTAACAGTTCAGGTATTTATGTTGGTTACATACTGTTAAAGATTTGATTGGCTATTTATATCTCTCGTTTCGTTTATTGAAAGACGGTTGGAGAGATTTTAGCCAACGATATTTCTGCAACGGACTCCTGCGGATTTTGGGGGATCTCATACTTTATTGAGAGTTGCAGATTTTGTGGTTGCCTAGCCGAAACTGATTTGATTGGATTCTTGCTGATTGAACCGGAGATTACGGGGAGCGCATGCTATGAGGGTTCGACAGCTGTGACGACTAGGGTATGGACTTTGAGATAAAAGTTCTGTGAGAAACTCCGGAAGGGAGGCCGACGACTACGCACGTAGGATCAAGGGAGTTGATCTAGTCGGTGGTGCAAGGGGAGCTTGCTGGCAAGGGGAGCTTGCCAAGAATACTTCACGGGGTTGATTGCGATCACCCCTCACGGTTTGTATTAAGGGGGAGTGTGTTCCTCCTTATAGAAGCGTGATTATTAGAGTTTGTATTCTCTGATTATTATAGTGAAGTATTCTATTTTTCTAGGCGTGGCCCCGTAGATGTAGGTGTGCGCACCGAACTGCGATACCAAGTCTTGTGTGTCTCTGATTGATGTGTGTTGTTTCGCTGATTTAAGATTCATTACTGCGTACTGAATTTCAGGTGCCAAAAACTGCCTCTAAACCGAGCTTAAAGAAGCCATTATCTTGCACAAAAGACAAGAAAACTGCTCCTCAAAAATCCCACCCAACGGCTATAAACGGACAGATTTTGGGAGCGACCAGATGTATGGAGTTCATGACCTAGGCGCCTGATCAACTGCTGAGACGCATGGGAACATAACTCCAGACGGATGGCAGAAATGAGATGGATATATGAAAAATAGCTGAAGTCCAATCTCCAAGCGTCAGGCGTCTGAAGAACACTTACCAGACGTCTGATCCACTGTGCAGACGTCTGCAATTTAAGGTCCATAAAGGCGAAGAGCACAAAAAGTTTGGCTCAACTGATCAGTTGCTTGAAGTTCATGTACCAGGCATCTGGACCACTGTTCTGACGCCTAGTCATTGACCATCAGGCGACTGACCCTTTGCTATGTCAAGCTATCCAAAAAGCTGACACGCCAGGCGTCTGGTGACCCTTCACCAGGCGTATGTCCAGCTCCAAAAAGCACACCCAAGTGTGTTTAGAGTAATGACCAAATGGGATTCAACATGAATCTAAGGAACAACCTTATATACTACAAAGAAGGAGGGTAGTCTTGGCGGGTTAAAAATTAGTTCATAGCGGGTCGAAACCGCCAGAAACGCGGGTGGAAGCGGTTCTCTCAACCGCCATGAAACAGGGGGTGAGAAACACAGTTTTTAGCGGTTTGAAACCGACTAAACTAAACCGCATGCAACCCTTGTTTTTAGCGGTTCCGACCTGCCAAAAAAATATTTGTAGCAGCAATTATAATTTCGATTAAAAAAAATTTATAGCGGTTCTAAACCATCAGAAATTTAATAATTTGTTGCGGTTCTAAACTACCACAACTGTTTTTAAATTATTAGCCTCAAAAATCGTTTGTAGCGGTTCTAAACCGCCAGATATATAATTGTTTTTGTCGGTTCAAAACCGCCACAACGGGAATAAAGTATTTTTAAAAAATTAACCTCAAAAACAGTTTGTAGGGGATTTTAACCGCTATAAACAATTTGTAGTAGCAGTTTTTAATTACTATTTTAACCCACCCAAAACGCACCATTTGTGAAGATTTAGAACCAAATTAATGTATTAAAAAATAATAATCTCAAAACAGGAATTTTATTTATTTTTTAAAAACTGAAAGATACAATAATAATTCATACAAAACAAAAGTCTTTAAAACACAATAAACTACATGATACTTCTTAATACAAAAAAGTCTATCCTACATCATCAAAATAAACTAAGGACATAAGGACAAGATGGCGGAGGGAAGATGTTCTGGAACTGCGGATCTTCATGTAACTTCTGCCGTTGTTCTTGAGTATAGTTTTGTGTCATGAAGAAGCTCAAAAAATACGTACACTGAGCAAGCTGAGATGTACATTGATCAAGCCGAGACCTACACTGCTCAAGCTCCTGTTTCTGACTATCAAACTCCTCCCGCGACACTAGATTTGAATGACTTGATGAAGCGTCAGACGCGAACGAAGGAGACGGGACAAATCTTCTATGTATCCTAAAGATCCAGGATTGAGAACCATTAGATTCAAAACCAAACACCCGTCCTGGGTGATCATCGCCTAGAACACGAGCGACAACATCATTTCTTCCTTGCCTCTCGACACCATCCTGTTGTGACTCTATTCGAATGCTCTCCTGCACAATAAAATAAAAATTAAGACATGAGATTATATAACTGAGAATATTCTCTTTGTATGGCTCTGTGGCATTTGATGAGGATTTTGAAGCTGAACTACATGAAAATCAGGAAGCATCAGTTAACTGAGAATGTTATTGGAATGCATCCGAACCAACCAAGGAACCTAACAGAGATGAAGTTTCAGGGTTTCAGTTAACATACATTAAAATAATTTTAAAAATGCAGTAATGATAAAGGAGCAGCAAAGCAAATACAATATAAGAAGAAATTACAATATAATTTATGGAAAATGGAACTGTGCGTGTAATGCTAACACAAAAGGAGCATATCCATCTGGCATAAGATTGATATATATTGATGTACTAGAAAGAGGTGCTCAACATAAAGAAATAATAAAAACAATGATGCTTCTCTCAGAACTACATAATGATTCAGATTTGAAGTAAAGATTTTGTGAGAGCTTTTATTCACCTAAGATTTTATCATGAATCAGTACGGAAGTTTAAGAGAAAAAAGTGTCATGTCAGTTTAATCTCCATGGAACAGAACAAAACAAAGTGGTTAAATGTATTTGATATGACCATGAATAGAACAAAAAATGAAATTGATCTGTACCGAAATACGGTGCTAAGAGATGCCATATAACCATCACCAGCAGAAGGCATATTGTAAAACTATCATCATCAAAATAATAAAACTGCACATACAAAAAACCTGTAGTGAGTAAAAGATAAAATGGGACCATAGCCATGGCTTGAATAAATCTTTTTGTACCACGCTAGCTCAATGCTATGATCCAATCAAAAATTCGGAGTGAGTTAAACAGATAAAAAATTGCAACCATAAAAAGCACCACATTTTTCATGACAAACGGTTCAATAATACAATGACCTACTACCAGTGACTTACATGCAACTGGGAGTTGTAGCACACTACCAGTTTAACTCTTCTTCTTGGCCACATGAATTTTACTTGCTGCAACTTTAATCAGGTATCAGACTCACCTCAATTGACCAATAATATTGATAGATGTCATAGACATAGTCCACGACTTTCAAGGGATTCATATTATCGTCAATATTGTCCTTTTTAATAAACATAGCATGCTCGACAAATTTTCCTATGATCTGACAAATGTCATTACAAATATAATGGGTAGGAAAGTAACTGATTGTGGAGAACCAACAAGATCATACAAGATGTATCTGACCTCTGATCTTGAAACTAATGACGCTGTATAAGATTTCCGATGATTACACCTTGGTTTTGAAATTACTGCCCTCACATTATTCCCGGAGCAGCTATTTCCATTGGACTCAACCTTTTGTAGACAACACCCTTAAGAGCAGTGGATATATGAGTATATGTGTATATGTGTATATATGAGCAGTGGATGGATTCTTTTTGCAGTTCCAATGTGCATGAATAATTTATACCACTTTTGTGTGGAGGAAAAAGATTTGGTAAAACCGAATGATATCCTGAACATGCTCCAATAAAATGAAATTAGCAAGAAACCAGAAACCAGGCATAAGGGTGATGCAGCAAAATTGCTGCTACCTTACAAAGCATAAAAAAGGGAAATGAAATGTTTATTGATCCAAGATGGCGTGGTCTAAACTTCATGAAAGTAGAAAATAGCGTGTGATGTTGAAAATATCAACGGTGTGCAGCATAGCACTCAATCTTTAAATATTTAAAAGCATATGTAGTGTTGCAGAAAGCATGAGGTACATGAGTATTATTTGAGTTTGGACTGACTATATAGATAAGTCACCTATTGTGTTGCCGAAGTAAGAATCCTTTCCATATGCACGTGCAACCACAACAAGTTATACTGCTTAAGCTACGACTTAAAACTCAAATAGAAAGTTAGTTTAAAATCTCATGGTGGGTCATACATAGGACATACCCCATCCATACTGCTGAGCTTGATCTTAACTGTTCATAAAATCAGTAACTAGTTGTTCAGGTATTTTGCTTCTATCATCATTAGACACTTTTCATCTAGAAGCTACCTAATCTAAGGGGTCAGTTTTTTAAACTCTGTAAGATTGTTGTTTTAACTCTCATCTTGAAGCATGCTACACTAAATTTCTTACCTTCAGATGGATGCTAATGCAGAGGCTTCTGATTTTCTGTTAGTCCGTTTTGTTTCTGTTTGTGATTTGTATATCGTTCTAGGAGTTTTTTCTGCCAGGCCTACACTGATGTATTTGCATGTGATTTCAGGAAGCATCAGCTCATTGCACACACATGCATGTCTCACATCATCACCCTGGAGTCCTTAATTGAGCTTCTTGCATATACATGCTCTGAATATTCTGTTTCTGTTCTGTCCATTATTTGCAATATTTTTTAAGTATTTTTTTCCTTTTTTCCTTCCAGTTCTCTTCTTTCTTTGGGATTTTTAAAGAAAAATTTCGGGTTTAAGTCAGTTATCTGAGAATGAGTAGATCCAGCAAAGTACAACTATTTCTGTGAGTCGGAAATATTGACTTACTATTGCAATGTAGTGCATGTATGGCAACCACCATAAGGTAGAATTCTCTGCCAGGTTAGGAAAGTATTTAAGGTAAGCTTTGAGGTTCCTTTTGTTGTGCAATGCTCATTAATTCTGCTGATGGTTGTTGCTTTAAGGTTGCATGAACAGTTTTCCCCCCTTTTAAAAGTCTGCTTTGTTTTTCACCTGGAACCTCCTTTAACCTTATACCCTCCTTGGAACCCTAAACCACGTATAAATGGTGGTCACTTGAGTTAATTTTGTTAATAGCTCAGGTTTTTCCTCTTCTAAGTACATTCCTAATTTTATAACAAGTCCCTCTGATCATGGTTTGAGGTATCACCCGATACCTCTGGTATCGGGCGTATCGGACCGGTACCGCCCAGTACTGGTCCGATACTGCTGCATAAAATCGGTATCGGCCCAAACCCTAGGGTTTCGGCCGGTTTCGCCTAGTATCCGATTGTTGTCTCACCCATTTATTGTTACATATATACCAAAAGTGACGTGTCATGTCTTACAGCATTAAAAAACAAACAGAACAATGGAGTTCAAATTAAGTAGTAAACTTTGTTGCCACTCATAAGAAACCCCTAAGGGATACAGTCCAAAAATAATGCTGCATAATAAAGTAGAAACCCTTAAGAGGATACAGTGCAAAAATAATGATGCATAATAAAGTAGAAAACATTTATCCTGCATAAGATATCAAAAATTGCAACGTGTACTGCACTTGGGACATAGGCTATTTAAGGAAGACTCCATCATCCTAACCTTCGGAATATGCAGTAAAATAAAAGGTTACATGACAAAAGGTTACATGACAGAAACTATTCTCATTCGGATGACATAATAGCATTAATATATCTCAATCTAAGAAATTAGCAGAAACAATTTCTATTTTATTAGCATGTCCAGAAGCAGCTTCTGATCATTTTTTTTAGTTTAAGGAGTTTTAGTATCCATTTACAATTAGAATTTAGAACATGATTAATTTACCTAAAATATTTAATCATCACGTCATGGCAATGAGAATGACTATATACACCGCACAATTCAGACAAACTAGATACTTACAACGATATCTCTCGCAGCATCGTTTGGATAAGACCCGTCATCTCTAGAACGTGTCAACAACACTATATCTGTCTGGGTGGGGTCCGCTCCATTTTGTTCAGTCTAATGAATCCACTTCACTAATTAGGGCAATATCTAAATTACATGGAATCGAAAATAAAATATCATTATTTTATGTAGTATTGTGACAAGTTTTTGTTACCATTAAACCATAAAGTTGAGCCACTGGCCGTGACCCGGTAGTTGGATGACAGTCTTGTTTAAGAGCATTCTCCCTATTCTTCTCACGATTATACTTCAATACAGATAAAGAATTGACACAATGTTATAATCTTCGAAAATATATAATTAATGAAATGTATTACTTAAAGTATCATAATTTATAAACTTACCAACCCCTTTGCTGAAAATCTTAGAGCAATGAAACATGCCCAATCATCTTTCGTAATGCAATCAGGAGGTGTTTCCTCATTATCTTTCTGACTTTTCGTGTAATCATAATATTGGTTCCATAACTTGATCCTTCTAGCTTTCCATTAAAGGCCCATTGCTTTCTTCATTTCGTGGCAAGCAACTGCTTTGTGCTCAGGAGGTTCAATGTAAAACTTAGTCTGCAAATCAATGAAAAACAAGTTAGATTGATAATAAGATTGAAAATGGTTAAAAACCAATTGTCTCACGAAATCATACCAGAACATGATTTTTTATCGCATTATCTTTGATCTCATGGGGTATTACCGTCCAATCATTAATGCCCACAGGAAAATGTTCACTATTTGATATCACCTCCCTCAAAATAGAGTGGAGTGGCTTAACACACTCTCCTACAATACCAGGGCCATTTGTTTAAAAGGGAGCACTACCCTCTTATGGAAGGAGACCTTATCATGAACGTCCCTCACATTTTTCAAAACCATTGAGCCACATTTTTGTGGATTTTCATGATTAGAAACATCTGCATAATTAAGATCATTAATTATATTCAAGATGCAAAACTTTTATAATCATTACATGAATTTAAACCAGACATATTAGCTCACAAATCCCCGTGGACTTATACGCAGACGAAGCTCCTCTCTTGCGCTTGCGTACTGAAGTGCTACCTTCTGATGCCATATGTATATATGTTAAATTCACAAATTAAACAAGTTACAAGTGATAACTCCTATAAAACACTTAATAACAAGATCATCCAAGAAAAGACACAATGATCCATCATACAAAAGCCAACACTAAAAACAAATTTAATCGCTCAGCCAATGAGCTTCAATTATCATTAATAAATGTGTAAATTTTGAATGGCAAACTTGTAAGTAAGCAAAACATTGTATTATGTTTTTTCAATATTTGAAGCAACAATTGGTTACTAAAATTATTTATGAAAATCTCCTGGTTTCCAATAAATACTAACCTAACGTTGGACACTCTTGTTGCTCTCTTGCTTGGGATGCTGTAATTGGATCACTTGGCCCAGCCTATAGAAATGATAACTACTTGTTAATGCACTTTAAAATTATAATTCAAGCAAAATATCAGCTTGCAAAATAAACTAAGGACCTGTGAAAATTAAGGTGACACCTCCATCATTAGTATGCAACGTATCCCATTTTGACAGCTCGTATGGTTGGTGGCAATATGTGTACTCAAGAGTCTGCAGAAATCGTATCATAGCAATATTGACACCTCCATCATTAGCAGCGACTCCATGTTTATCAATATTTTCATACATACTAAAAGTTCGATATTGGCAGCCTTTTCTTCCTACGAATTTCATCAGTATGCAACGTATCCCATTTGCCCCCAAACCAGCAAGTCGTCACTTCCCCATATGCAAATGTTCTCAGTCAAATTAATTTAAAAAGAATACCTTCCATCAGTATCGGTGGATACTACTATTAATTGGTTTTAAAGCATTCATAATATGCTAACATTTTTATATTGGTTATGTGAAAATTTTAACTTTCCAGTAAACTAAACATCTTAGTATAGAATTGATTGGTTAGCGTATACAAGTAGCATGACAGAAACCCTGCCTGAATATTTGGCCAAATTCTTGACTCGAAAGGGAAGAGAAAAAAGCCAAAATATGGCCAATGCCTATGAAATCATACAGCCGGGAAGATAGTAATGATTCCTATAAAAAACACAAAAAATGGAAATGATATACATTTCACCAGTATAACAATCGAAACCTGATGAAAGGAATACTCTAAATGATAGAGGTGAAAGAAAAGAAAGCAGATACAAGAAGAAGATGCATGCTCACAAAAAGGAATCTTGCAAGATCTTTTCAATACGCATTGCTGCTATACTTTTGATGCAGAGATATTGAGTGTGCTTATCATCCATTGAAATTTCAGAAACTAATCGTATGGACAATTCGATGCTTCTTTAACCAAATTTAGGAATCTTAAAGATTTAAACGTAAACATGGGGACATTTGTTTTTTATAGGGGATGCCAAGATTCAATCTTGAGACTAATGATATGGAGCATTTGATTCATTATACTGTAATTAGTGTCAGAGGAGCTAAAACATCATTTACTATATATATACAATATGATATAAAGCTAAAATAGCAATAAAATCATCCGACCCAAATTAATGGGACAAACCCTAACCATCAAAATGCACTTAATTGAGCATATAAAGCTATGAAATGAAAGATGCAATCAAAAATACACTCATAAAAATTGAACCTGCAAGCAAGATAAATGACATGCACAATCACCAAAACCCTAAAATGAGGAGAACTAAACCCTAAATAGACAAAACGGGGATTGATTACGCAGTATTGCAAAAGGGCCGACATGAAAAGAGAGAGAATTAAAAGGCTCAGAACTCACCCTCTGGTTCTGCAACTACCACCATTATTTCTCCCGTCTTCTTCCTCCTCTTCTTTCACTTCATCCTTCTTCCTCATTTGAAACGATCCGGGCATTTGATTTTTTTGATTTCTTGGTTGATGGGTATTTGTTTTGTTCTTGTTCTTGTTTTTTTTAAAATATTTTGGAGGCTTTCTTTCGGTTTATACTAGCTTTAGAAAATAAATATGGAAAATATTTAATTTTTACTATCATTGTATTATAAATTATGTATCATTTTTCATATGTTATTATCATTATATAGCATAAGATATTTATAAGGATTCACTGAGATACCACTGCTCTATTTATTAAAAAATTAATGAAACTACAAATGCAAAATGCAAAAATGGATGGCACTATTAAAGAAAACAACTATGCCCTAGTTTGGCAACACGGTGGAATTGGGGTTTCATTTAAGTTTCATCCCCCACGAATTCCAGTTGCTGAAAATGCAAAATGGAGCAAACTTAACGGCATAATCAATAATTAAGCATACCTCTTTGACCAAATTGCTAAAGGACGACACACCAAGACAACCTATAGCATTCCAAACTAAATATAACTTCTTCTCATTTATGCCGCTGCATGTATCTATAACAAATCTGCAGTATATAAAAAACTACATGCATGGAACTATTAGGTAGAATCGATTAGAAACATACCTTCTTTCGTTGCATGTAAATTAAAAGATCATTACAAAAATTAATACAAAGGCATACAAACAACTTCGGCCCTACTCAAACTCTGCAGTAACATCGGCCCTCGCAACAAACAGTGAATCATCATCTGGAAATACCACATCTAAAATTTGAGCTTGATTAATCTCGTTATCATAAGGCGAGCTAACATCCTCTTCACCCATATCGTATAAGTCTCTTGGTTTTACATGAATAGGAATACTCCACCCTTTGTCAGCTTTGTCCTCTACATAAAATACTAATTGAGCCTCGGCAGCTTGAATGAATGGTTCATCATCCTCGTGATCACCAGAGTGAATCAAGTGAGAGAAGTTTACTGATGTGAACCCAAAATCATCTACTCTAATAAACCTTTGGTTCATCGTCTTCGCCCATGCACACTTAAATACAGTTACATGAAAAATATCATGGTAATTAAGCTCAATAATATCAACCAGTTTACCGAAAAATGGTACTATACTCTCTCTTGGCCTATTGTCACGTGTGCTTGCATAGCTCTTAGTTCCAAAGTTACAAACACACCACTATTTTGAGTTTTCAAGTTATTCTCTCGTTCAATCGTTCTAAACTTGAACCCATTCGTATTATAAGCAGTAAATTTTCTTGCTTGTCTCAATGGTCCTTGCGCAAGTGCAAGAAGTTCCTTTGAAGTTTGATCTCTAGGATTATCATTAATCTATGAAAACATTACAGACAATGTCAATAGCTTGCAAAAAGTCCGATAATAACCTTGCAGTAGACAGAAAGTCGTACTCACGTGGGTCTTAAACGCCTGGACATTGTTGCGATGGACTTCCTTCTCTATTTCATAGGAACTCACATTCCTTTTACGATTCCTCATTTTCGTCGTCATGTTGCGTCGAAACCGACTATACATTCAGAGATGAAAACATCAAAATGATTTGTCACAATCTACTATAATAAAATTAAAATAGATCAATGTCTTACTTAATAAAATCTTCTACTTAAGGGCAATTAATCAATATGTGGCGATGTGCTTGCAGGAGTTCTATGTCACATAATCTAACAAGTGTACTGTCTCCAACTGGTTTACCCAACGGAGGAAACAAGGTTAAACTTGCTTCAGGCAGCATAGGGTCATCATCCACGTGCTCCCTATGATTGAATCTAGTCTCAATATCATCATCCAAGTACCTCGAACAAAAGGTCAGACACTCTTCAAAGAGCCATCCCTCAGCAATGGAGCCTTCAAGTTGGGCTCTATTACGAACAAATTGTTTCAATTTTCCTAAAGACCTACATTCACATCAATGGATAAGTGTCTGATCAAGTAATTAAACCAAAAAATCAAAGGTTTGCATTAAAAACATACCTTTCCATAGGATACATCCATCGATAATGTATAGGACCTCCAAGTCTAACTTCATCAATCAAATGAATTATTAGATGCACCATAACTGTGAAGAATGACGGTGGAAACAACATCTCCATATGGCACAAGGTCGGCGCAATTCGTTCTTGATGTTTGCTCAATTCAGCAGGATTGACAACTTTAGAACACAATTGTTTGAAGAAGTAACCTAAATCAACCAACACAGAAGACACCACACCAGGTAAAATGTTCCTAATAGCCAGAGGCAACAACTCCTGCATAAAGATGTGTGAATCATGGCTCTTCAGTCCAAATACTCTACGTTGCGCAAGGTCAATGCATCTAGAAAAATCACTTGAGTAACCATCTGGCACAATGACACATTTCAAAGTATCAAGGAATGTGTCAATCTCTTGCCTTTTCATTGTGAACAATGCTGCTGGACAAGATTTTCCATCCTCTTTTGGCCAGAGTTCCTTTTTAATACCCAATTTTTGCAAGTCTTTTCGAGCCTCTAAATGATCTTTCCTTTTCCCTCTGTCATTTATCAATGTGAACAACACATTATCACATACATTTTTCTCAATATGCATCACAACAAGATTGTGACGCAATATATTAGACTCCCAATATGGAAGTTGGAAAAATATACTTCTCTTTTTTCCATTGCTTTGAAACTTGATCAACATCTGCTCTCTTCCGCGTTCTGCTTTCAGTAGTACTATTAGTTGATGAACGTTTTCCAAAGGAAAACTCGATATTCTCCATTTGATTCAAAATCTCTGACCCGGATAATAATGTAGGCGGATCCATATCTTCTATACGTCCATCAAAACGAAGACGATTCAACCGAAACTTATGGCATTGCCTCAAAAATCGACGATGACCCATGAAACACCACTTCCAACTACAACCCAATTAAAGAGGAATTTGATCAAAATTACATGATGGACAAGCATAACCAGTGTGTGTATTCCAACCTGAAATATTTCCAAGCCTTGGAAAGTCACTAATAGTCCACAATAGTGCTGCCTTCAACACAAAACCTTCATTTTTATATGCATCATATGTCTCAACCCCTTTTTCCCACAATTCTTTCAACTCGGCAATTAAAGATTGCAAATAGATATCAATATTGTTTCCAGGCATTTTCTTTCCAGGAATCAACATAGAAACAATGAATTCAGTTGACCTCATGCACATCCACGGGGGACTATTGTATGGGATCAAAATAACTGGCCAAATACTATAACTTGTGCTTAAATTCCCAAATGGATTGAAACTGTCAGTAGCTAATGCAAGTCGAACATTACGTTCCTCAGAAGCAAATTCAGTATGCATGGAATCAAAATGTTTCCAAGCTTGAGAATCCATTGGATGTCTTATCATATCATCAACACTGGGTTCACTTTAGTGCCACCGCATACTCTCAGCAGTTTTAGAAGACATAAATAATCTTTGTAATCTTGATTTTTGGGGAAAGTAGCGCAATACCTTTACGTGTTGTTTCTTCTTCTTAGAGTTCTTTTTCCACCTAGACACCTCACATTCTTTGCAATTTTCTCTATCCGCATCCGGCCCCCAATATAGCATGCAATCATTAGGACATGCATGTATTTTTTCATACTTAAGACCAAGTTTGTTAATGATCTTCTTCGCATCATAATTAGATGGAGGGATATTTGCAAATGAGAACGCATCATGCAACAATTTAAAAACCATATCCATAGCCTTGTCATTAACACCACACAAACACTTGATGTGATATAGCCTGATTAGAAATGAGAGTTTCGAGAACTTGGTTCATCCATCGTATAATGGTTGTTTGTTATCTTTCAGCAAGTCATAAAACTCTCTGGCATTACCACCACTTGACTCACTGCTAGTATTTGACACCCCTGTGTCTCCATCAACGACCGATTCAGTCATCCCTTGACTATTCAATCCCGGTCTAAAGGCATCATATATCATTTCGTGTATTGTATCCGCTGCTAGGGGAGTTGTATCACTTCTAAGATGCGAGCCTGGAGCCACTCGTTCGACATTACAAGATGTTCCCGCCTCTCCATGTGAATCCCAGAAGGTGTAATTTCTAGGAAAATGGGTGAGGAGTAAATGTTCGAAACATTCGTCCCTTGTGCCAGACTTTAAAAATTCGCAATGTTCACATGGACACAAAATTTTCCCACGAATAGCCTTGGGCTCAAAAGCAAAATCCAAGAATGCATTCACTCCTGCTACGTATTCATGAGAACCTTTTGGTAGTTGAATCCAAGACTTATCCATCCTTCACACAGGAAAACACTAATTAGTGTTATTAGGTAAATGCTTGGTGGGATGATGGGATGGTGGGAAAACACTAAACACTAATTATATAATGAATGTGACAAATGCGTCTCTGCTATCGTGTGTTCTTATAGTATTGACAGCATGGAACATGAACTGTAGTTCTTGCCAATATTGAAATAGATGTTTCCTGAGTTAATTATTGATTGAAATAGATATCCACTTGTCTATACCTATACCGATAAATTCTGATATATGGACATCATAAAATTGGAGGCATGTGGATTCAGACTTATCAATATTGGACTTTGGAAAATGAGTAACCTCAGTTTGTCACATGCTATAGAGCCTACTGCTTGTATCAAGCAATTCCATTCTTTTCTTTTGGTTGAAGATTAGATGTGCCTATGAACATGTCAATGTATCAACCCAATTCATTTGCTGCAAAAATACTAATGAACCTGTCAAAATTATTTTATGTTAAGCAACAAGTAACTAAAAGAAACCCCAGCTTATTTGTTGCAAAAATACAAATGACCATGTTGAAATTATATTATGTTATGCAACATGTAAATATGATCCATTTATCAATAAACTGATTTAAGTAACAATGTAACAATGTAACAAGAAGGCAATAAAGACGAGACATGTTAGTTCTACGAATCAGCTGTATGAATCAGCTGACAATATCAAGTCTTTGGGAAAGAAGTGGACTACATATTTAATAAGCTGGATATGTGTGATATATATGATATAGCTAAAGGAGCGTTGAGATATAATATTTAGTCTATTGAAGTGATTTTATGTAAAAGTGACAAATACATTTCTATAAATAATAAACAACATGTAGAAAGAGATTACGTGCCTCAAACCTTTTCTTTAAAATAAATCTGATTTTAACAGGGTTTAACGGATATTCTCTAGATAGCAGTTGGTAGGTTTAATGATCCCATCTTCTCACTTGCCATCTGTTCTTTCCAATATGCAAGGCATGAAACATTACTCTAAATTGAAGATGCCTGAAAGTTGACCAAGTAACGTGGTCCTTTTTTGCAATCTAGGGTGGGAGTCAAATTTTAGCTTAAGAAGCTCGATCGAAGTTCACTGTACAACCTAGAAATAGATGTGTCAGTTATCGACCAACCCAACAGAATTTCGTATACTAGATTTCAGGTATTCATATATTTCATATACTAGCCTTGATGATTTCAGGAAATCATTAAGAAGCTCGATCGAAGTTTACTTTACAACCTAGAAATAGATGTGTCAGTTATCAACCAACCTAACAGAATTTCGTGTACTAGATTTTAGGTATTCATATATTATTTTTCGTTTTTTGTCCTGTAATTTAGTGCCATCATTCCACAAGTTAAATGGTGTCTTCCTCCATGGTTAGAAGCTTGGCTACCAGCTAGAGCCAAGAATTGTTAGCCTTGATGATTTCCTCAGGATTCAGCCATCTTCAGATGATTTGGTTTGCTGCAATGGTTTTTTGAGCGCTTGGAAGTAATCTGAACTATTCCGACTTCTTATCTTCAAAAACAAGGGTGATTCTACAAGTAAAATATCGATTTTTAAATGCTTATAACCTAAATAGCAGTGTAAAGGAATCCCTTATATGATAAAGGATCGCTATGAAACGCTTTAACAGCAAATCATTTAAAAACCATATCCATAGCATCAGATATATTGAAAGAATCTTATAGTTGAAATTCGTTGAAATATAGGGATGGAGTTACTCACATGGTCTTCAAAATCAGGACTAGTCAAATTGACGGAGAGATTCCTCGTCAACAATAGTAACTGAGTAGAAATGTATGTCAGCAATCTGTGTGAAAAAACCAGAAATAGGATACCGTAAAAAGTGATAACTAACCAAGTAAGTCAAATATGCATAAACATATCCAAGATTCATCAAAATTGGTCAATTTTTCCATATCATTATCGAATACATTAAACCGTAACAAATTCAATCCAAGTTAAAAATGACCAGCATCTCATGACTATCCTGTATTGTTGATTAATTCAACATTAAGACAGATTTCTTATCACGGTGGTATAATACAAATTATAAATTTCCAGAAAAGAAAATGTTAGAACCTTAACAATACTACGTATATCATTTTATTATTCATCATTAATATAGCATTCAGTAAGAAGTACCAGGCAGTGGAAGCCATCATTATTTAATAAATGTGCGTCTTTTACCAAATTATTTGAACATCAGCTAGAAAGAACCCGGGCATAAAATAAGTATTCACTTGCTTAAAAGTTACAAGGAAAAAAAGCAAAGCATCGGGCTTATATTACTTCATCTGAATCTCACAAGCAAGGTTGCCTTTGTTGAGTATTGGACTCCCCGTATTTGGTTTTGGATGATGATCAAACATAAATAAATTATGAACTAACAATTTGTGAGCGCAGTTATGGAGATCGTCGCCAAATTCACGAGAACACTCAAAGCGACATCTCAAGACTTCTCAAAGCACGTACTCAATGCCTAAAGCTTCGTTGAAGCTTTTGGACCATTTTGGAAGTCATGAAGATTTGATCGAAGCTCTCGAAGACCGTTCCTTAAGGTTTAATTTATAGTCTTTAAGCTTCTATCGTAGAATGTTAAGCCTTGAGTAGGTCTTACGATTTATATCTTCATATCGCTCCTATCTTAGCTCTAGGATCTTAGTAGAAGTCCATACAATCTTTCCCGAAGCATCGCGCTTCGATTCGGAACTTCTAGTGCATGTTAGTTGGTTCAAGAAGAAGAACCAACCGACTAGATGGTGATCTAGTCGGTCGGCAAAGCTTCTTGGACCGACTAGTTTGTTCCCTAAACTTCTTGCTCCTTACTATTCATACTTAGTCGGTCCATGTTGACTCACCGACCGACTAGTTGGTGAACTAGTCGGTCAGTGATGCTTCTTAGACCGACTAGTTGAACATTCCCTGAACTTGCCTAGTTACTGTTTATACTTAGTCGGTCCATGTTGACTCACCGACCGACTAGTTAGTGAACTAGTCGGTCAGTTATGCTTCTTAGACCGACTAGTTGAACAGTCTCTGTTCATGCCAAGTTACTGTTTATCCTTAGTCGGTCTAAGAACGTTTAGCGACCGACTAGTTGATGAACTAGTCGGTAAACATTTGTTCTTGAACCGACTAACTTAATTTGTATTCAGACTACTTGTTTTTGACTCCTAGTTGGTCTAAGTTCACTGACCGATCGACTAGTTGTGAAACTAGTCGGTCAGACAGTCTTCTTGGACCGACTAGATTTATAGGTCTGAAATTCAATCTGTTCACTGTTCATCACTTAGTCGGTCCATGTTGTTTGACCGACCGACTAGTTGCTGAACTAGTCGGTCAGTGTGTGTTCTTTGACCGACTAGTGGCTTCAGATTTCCAACCGTTGGGTTTTGACCTAACACGATTTTCCCCCTTAGTATATATACTAAGCTGGTGTTCTTCTTCCCCAAGAAGAGCTATTTTTCAGAGATTCATTGAGATTGAAAGAGTTAGAGATTCTCACTCATTTCCAAAGCTCTCTCCCTCACAAGAAATCATCTCTCTCACATTCTAGATCTAGAATCCATCTTGAGAGAAGTTTGTTCTTGGTGAGCCATTCAAGCTCTAGCTTGATTCAAGTCTCCAAATCACTCCTAGGCACCCATTGCTGCTCATTTCAGTGGTGCTAGGTCTTGGTGACTTCATCTTCCTCAAATCCCTCCTTTCACCTATTCGGTAAGAATACTCAAGGTATAGGGTTTGTGGTAAGTTGTTGTTTATTTCATATAAACTCATTTATTGCTTTTGTTTCTCTCGGTTGTGAGAGAAGGTTGTGATCCCGGGTTGTGGGATTCACTATTGCCATTGCATGTATGATTTGATCTTGTGAATGTTTTTCACAAGATATCATAGTGGAAATCTTGGGTTAGGGTTTCTAACCTAAGTATCCGGAGGGGATCCGGGTGTACTGGGACGTAGGATCACCGGGAACAAGTCGGGGAGACTTGGGTGGATCCGAACCCATCATATACAATTGTTAGCATTGTTAATTTTGTTGTTGTCATCAATTTAAGCTTCCGCAAATTGATTTGGTAGTTGTTTGCACGATAATTAGGAATTATACTCCTCGTTATTTTTAAAGTACTATTCACCCCCCTCTAGTACTTGTGCAGTAGCTTGTAGGGCATTACATTTGGTATCATAGCCAGATACTTAGCTATGTCTGCCAACGACAACAAGACCGTTCGTCCACCTGCGGATTATGGATCCTTCAGGAACCGTGAAGGAGCGTCTTCGGTCATGGAAGGACATTCCTCGACTAGGCCTCCATTCTTCAACGGCGTCAATTATGGATATTGAAAATGCCGGATGGAAACGTTCCTCCGGAGCGCCTCATTGTGGAGAATTACCATGTCGGAGTACAATGTGCCTACCGAAGAATATTTCGACAAGTGGACTACCGCGGAGGTCGCCGCGGAGATTGCAAATGCCAAAGCAATGAATGCTTTACACTGTGCATTGGAACCCGAAGATTTTAATAAGATATGCACATGTAAGAGTGCATATCAAATTTGGAATTCGCTCCTCATTTTGCATGAAGGAACGAGTCGGGTAAGAGATTCTAAACTCGTAGTAGTCAATAGAGATTACGAATTGTTTCATATGGAACATGGAGAAAAGATGAAGGAGTATTATGCTCGCTTCGTCGACATAATGAACGAGTTGGAAGCTCTCGGCAAAACCTACACCCAAAAGGAGAAGTGTTCGAAGCTTATCGAAGGACTTCCTTCTTCTTGGGAGAAACGTACCTTCGCCATCGAGGAAGGTAATGACATGAATAAGTATACCGTTGTTCAATTAATGGGTACTTTGATGTCATACGAGGTACGCAAAGATAGCAAGGTGAAGTTACAAGAAAAGATGAAGTCCTATTTGAACCAAGACATGCCTAAGAAAAAGGCGATTGCGTTCAAGGCGGCTCCATCCACCTCTACCGATGATGAGGACTCGGAAGAAGAAATGGACATGGAATCCATTGTACTCATGGCAAAGAAGTTCAATCGCTTCTTCCGAAAGGGTAACTTCAAACAAAAATCTAAATTTACTTCTACTAACACCTCTCCACCTTTGTGCTTTAAATGCAATAAGCTAGGACACATCAAAGCGGATTGTCCTCAAAATAAGCAAAAGTGGAAGTGGAAGGTGCCAAAGTACGACAAATCAAAGAAGTACAAGAAAGGCGATAAGAAAGGATTTGTCGGCTTCACCGACTCCGAGGATTCCTCAAGCAGAGAGTCGGACGATGAGCAAGTGGAGCAAGCGCACATGTGCTTCATGGCAAGAGAGGAGCATGATCAAGGATCTTCCTCTTCCGATGATAGCGACAACGAAGGCGATGAGGTAACAATGGATGACCTTAGGAATGCTAATTCTCAATTATGGTCTAAGTATACTAAATTAGTAAATAGGTATACTAGAGTAAAAGATGATTTAGCTAGCATCCAAACCTCGCCTAAAACTATCATCACCAACAACGACACCGTTGTTGAAGAGTTGAAGAATGAGATTGTTAATCTCAAGACTCAACTTGAACATGTTAGCATTGAGGATCCGGAAGAACATAAGATAGCGGATTTGAATTCTCAAAACTCGACGTTGAGTATTGAGAATGAGAATCTTAAATCTTGTGTTTACGTGCTCACATCGCAAGTATCCACTTTGGATACTTCTTTGCGTTCTCTCACCGAGAAATATGAGAACACATTATGCCGAATCAATGAATTCAATAAGGGTAAGGGCCATTTGGATAATATCCTAAATAACTTACTTCCGGCCAAACACCACATTGGCTTGGGGTATACGATGGGAAATTCATCCAAGTCGGCCACTACTTTTGTTAGGCCAACTTCCGGTGCTTTGACGAGTGGTAGCAAACACTCTATTGGTAGTTCATCTACCAATGGTGCTTCCACCTCGTTCACACACTCTTTCGGAAAGAAACCCACTTTGGGTGGACCTCCAAAGAAGGGGCATGCCTACATGTACACCAATACCATGCCACGTAGGAACACACGTCCTACTCCACCGGCTCACACATATGATGATTTCTATGCTACACGTCCACGGGCACGTGCACACAATGTGAGACACCCTCATGCACGTGTTCCTCCACATGCATATGTTCACCCACATCATCGTATGAATAACTATCCGCATGCACCATTCCATCATGTTCCTTATGCCTATCCACGACATGCATCACGTAGAAACCAACAACGCATGCATGCACCCAATAGGATGAGGGCTCCCAAGATTTTCACTATTTGGAGCCCAAAGGACACAAGCATGGATGAAAGACAAGTTTACATGCATGCTTATTTTTCGGATGTTGTGCATAGTAGAAATTATGTGGGGAAGTCTAAGTCCAATTGGACTTGTCTTCCAAAGGTCTAAGCTTTGAGGACCCAATGACCTTGGGTACCATAAAATGATATGATTATCTTTAGGTACTCAAGAAAAATAAGCGGAGCAACAAAGTTAAATTTGGCTCCAAGGATGGGTGGATACTCGATAGCGGGTGTTCAAAACACATGACGGGCGATGCTCAATTGCTTTCCGGAGTGGTGCCCATTGCTAATGGGAACCGGGTAGTCTTTAGAGGCAATGAGAGCGGAACCATCGTCGGTGTTGGTAAAGTGGGTAACCCATCTAAACCCTTAATTAGTGATGTTTATCTAGTTAATGGTTTAAATCATAATCTTATTTCAATAAGCCAACTTTGTGACAAAGGTTACAAAGTTAGCTTTGCAAAAGGATTGTGTCATATTTTGAATGATAATAATAATTTATTATTTTCCGGCACACGCCATAAAGATATTTATATTTTGGATCTTCCTAAGTCTTATGAACAATGTATCGTTGCCAACACAAGTGAACAACACCTATGGCATCGACGCTTTGGACATGTGAACTTTGGAACACTTTATAAGCTTTCAAAATTAAATTCCATTAAAGGTTTTCCGAAGCTCGTTTTTGAAAAGAAAAGTTTTTGTGATTCTTGTCAACGTGGCAAGCTTCCTAAATCTTCATTTAAATCTAAGAAAAGCATTTCTACTAAACGGCCACTAGAGCTATTACATCTAGATTTATTTGGGCCAACTAGAGTTGCTTCCTTAGGAAATGCAAGATATGGACTTGTTATCGTAGATGATTATTCTAGATTTACATGGGTATTTTTCTTATGTAATAAAAATGAAGCTTTTGAAAACTTCACAATATTTGTGAAGAAAGTACAAAATCTCATCGGAACCACCATTGTCACTATTCGTAGTGATCATGGGGGTGAATTTGAGAATGAGTCTTTCTCAAATTTTTGTGATGATCTTGGAATTACTCACACGTTTTCTTTCCCTCGCGCACCCCCTCAAAATGGTGTTGTTGAGAGAAAGAATAGAACGCTTGTGGAGTGTGCTCATACTATGCTCGAAGATAGCCAACTTGGTCATCAATTTTGGGCGGAAGCGGTACACACCGCTTGTTATGGGTTTAATAGAATACTCTTGAGGCCCGGCACCAAACAAACTTGTTATGAAATGTTGTTTGGTAGATTGCCTCAAGTTAAACATTTTCGTGTTTTCGGTGCAAAATGTTTTATTAAAAACACTTATGAAAATTTGGACAAGTTTGATCCGAGATCGGATGAGGGGATATTTGTTGGGTATTCCTCACGTAGCAAAGCCTACCGGATATACAACAAAAGATCCTCTACGATCGAGGAATCACTACATGTCTCTTTTAATGAGAATTTTACTACTTCTAGAATTTCAAATGATGATGATTCTATGGATGTTTTATGTGATTCGTTTGAAAATTCTAAGTCTATTGATTCAATTGATTCTATTGATACTAACCCAACTAATGAGGTTGTTGATAATGTTCCTAGTGATCAGGGAATTCCCAAACGGCTTCATACGGTTCGTGACCACCCCCATGAGCAAGTTATTGGCAATATTCATGATAGAGTCAAGACGAGATCGCAAGTCCACCACTTCGCCAATTGTGCCCTTGCCTCATCGATAGAGCCAAAGAATATAGTTGAAGATTGCGAAGATAGTGCTTGGATCCTTGCCATGGAGGAGGAACTCATTCAATTCGAGAGGAATGAGGTATGGGAGCTTGTTCCTTTGCCATCGAAGAACCACACCGTCATAGGGACAAAGTGGAACTTCAAGAACAAAACCGACGAAAACCATGTCGTCGTCCGGAACAAAGCTCGGTTAGTTGCTCAAGGCTACCGTCAAGAGGAAGGTATCGATTTCGAAGAATCCTTCGCTCCGGTAGCTAGATTAGAATCAATTAGACTATTATTGTCTTTTGCATGCCATAAAAATTTTAAATTATTTCAAATGGATGTTAAAAGTGCATTTTTAAACGGAGATGTCGTTGAGGAAGTTTACGTTTCTCAACCTCCGGGCGTCATCAATGAAAAATTTCCAAATCATGTTTTTAAACTAAAGAAAGCTCTTTACGGTTTGAGACAAGCTCCTCGAGCTTGGTATGATCGCCTAAAGAATTTTCTTTTGGATTTGAATTTTAAAATGGGCGAAGCCGATTCTACACTTTTTGTTAAGCATACGAATAATGATATTTTATTAGTTCAAATTTATGTTGATGATATCATTTTCAGTGCTACTAACTTCACTCTTTGCGAAGAGTTTTCTAATGTGATGAAGGAACAATTTGAGATGAGCCACATGGGCGAACTCAAATATTTCTTAGGTCTCCAAATTCGCCAAATGAACGATGCAATCTTCATCCACCAAACAAAATACATGGTGGAGTTGCTAAAGCGATTTGGAATGGAGAATGCCTCCGGGAAAAAGACTCCTATGAGCACTACAACGCATCTTGATAAAGATACGGGCGGAAAAGATGTAGACATTCGTCTATATCGAGGTATGATAGGTAGTTTACTTTATCTTACCGCAAGTAGGCCCGATATTATGTTTGCCATTTGTATTTGTGCTCGTTATCAGTCTGAACCTAAGGATTCTCACTTAGTAGCGGTAAAACGTATTTTTCGCTATCTAAGTTACACTTTAGATTTTGGATTACTTTATCTGAGATCTAGCACATATGAGTTAGTCTCTTATAGTGACGCTGATTATGCGGGATGCAAATCCGACAGGAAAAGTACTAGTGGCACTTGCCATTTTATAGGAAATTCACGTGTCTCTTGGTTTTCCAAGAAGCAAAATTCGGTATCACTTTCAACCACCGAGGCGGAATACATTGCCACCGGTGCTGCATGTGCCCAGGTTCTTTGGATGAGCCACACACTAAAGGATTTTGGTATTCATTATGATACTAGCCCTATCATGGTGGATAAGGGTTATTTAGTACTGACCCCATGTGTTTTCTCGGAAATTAGTAGTACCCCCCTATGGTTTCAATAATTAGTAAGACACCCCTCCGCAATTAGTATCACCCCCCAGGGTTTCTCAAAAATTAGTATTACCCCCCTATGGCAGGGGGGTCTTACTAATTATTGAAACCATAGGGGGGTACTACTAATTTCCGAGAAAACACAGGGGGGCAGTACTAAATAACCCTGGTGGATAACCAAAGTGCTATTTGTCTTTCAAAGAATCCGGTGCACCATTCCCGATCTAAACACATAGATGTCTGACACCACCTTTTAGATGATCATGTTGCTAAAAAGGACATCATTTTAGTGTACGTTGAAACCCAAAAGCAAATCGCCGATATTTTCACGAAACCCCTAAAGGAGGACTCCTTTGTGCGGTTGCGTCGAGAATTGGGGATTATGGGTGAATCCGAGATATAGGACTCATGTTTCATTCAATAATCTTGCATGCTATTATATTTCGCAAGATTTCGTTCATGCTAATCTTATTGAATTTTTCAGGATTTTATGTGATATTTTGAATTTTTGCTCGAATTCATATTTGAATGTCGTATTTGAGATTTCGATGTTTAATGTGGTAGTTTAGATGATTTTTGAGAGAATTAAGATGTTTTGTCCAAGTGTATTTAGGAGAGAACTTATTTGTCAATTTTTGGACTCATCTAGTCGGTCTCAGTTCATCAACCAACCGACTAGATTCACATCTAGTCGGTCAGATAATAAACTCAGACCGACTAGCTCATTCTATAAACTTTTGAACTCCTTTAGTCGGTATCAGTTCAATCACCAACCGACTAGATTCGTATCTAGTCGGTTAGTAAAAGAACTCAGACCGACTAACTCAAACTATTTAAGTTTTCTTTCCAGCTTCACTCCTTTAGTCGGTTCAAGTTCACTTATCGACCGACTAGATTGAGTTCTAGTCGGTCAGTGTTTGAACGTAGACCGACTAATTTTCGTTCAGGAAATTTTCGACTTGGCTCTGTTTCCATTTAGTCGGTTCAAGCTCGTTAACCGACCGACTAGATTGTCATCTAGTCGGTCAGCGTTTGAACTTAGACCGACTAAGTGATCAGGGGCAGTCACGTCTTTTCGTGTTTTGACCGACTTAAACTAAATCTATCCGACTTCTTTCTCTTTTAGTCGGTCTCCAGCTTTTCTCCAACTCGAAAAACCCCGAACCCCTGCTCGAGTCTCTTCATCTTCCCGTCGATCTCCGGCCTCTTTTCCGACCATCTCCGCCGTCGATCATCGTCGTCTTCCTCCTAGGTATACTCCCTCTCATCTAGGGTTTCCTCCTAGGTCTCTTTTCCAGTTCTAGGGCTTGCTTTCTACTTCTAGGGTTTCGAATTTCTGACTTAGGGTTTGATCATTTCGAAATTTCTTTCCGCTCTAGGGTTTGTGAGCTTAGGTATATCTGATCTTTTCAAATTTCGATTGCTTGTACTCGTTGTGCCACGATCATGGCAAAAACGAGGATCCCGATTACTTCCTCTGGGGCATCCCCCATGACCGTAGAGCCCGCGACCGCATCGACCCCTCCTAAGCGTAGGGCCAAGACCACTCGTCCCCCCTCTTCGTCTTCACCACCGTTGAAGAGGAAGAGGACTTCCAAGCCCAAAGCCAAAGGCCAAACTTCCAAGCCCAAAGCCCAACCCAAAAAGTTCCGTGCACCTACCCCTCCCGGTGAGCGTTCAGGTAGTGACTCTGAGGATGATTCTGAGGAAGAGTACACTCCTGAGCATCCCGAGAAGGCACCTACTCCACCCCCTCCTCCACCTCCTCCTAAGACCGGTAAGGCTAAGGGAAAAGCCCCGATGCCAGTAGGCGGTGTAGATATATCGTTGTGTCGCGACGACCCTCAGTGTCTAGCGGCTTACAACCGTATAGAGCACTGCCCACTGCTATTGGAGCATTACATTCAGTTCTCTGACTTTCTTGGTCTTGCGGATCTTTTATCACATAGCGAACTTTTGGACTATCTTAGATATGACCCTAAGGCGAACCCATGTCCCTATCCTCGCCTGGTCAAGCTTTTCTACGCCAATCGTACCCGGGGTCAGTATGATGAGACCCACTCCATCGAGACATCTGTTTTGGGGACTCCTATAGTCATCACTGCAGAGATCTTGGGGGAGTTGATAGGATGCTCATCGTCTGGCCTCCTCCCGTCTGATATTTCTGTAGATGATATCTCCACTCTCCATCAGCCGACCCTCGCTGATATCTTTCAGGTTATCCCTCCTGCTTTCATAGGCGTTCCCTCCAAATCATTCAAGCCGAATGCTTGGGTGATTAATCTCATCCTGAAATCGTGCCTATTGCCCAAATATGGATCTTCCTCACTTCCTTCGTAGCCCTTCTTGAAGCTGATTTACGCTCTTTTTATGGGTAGCTCGATTAACTGGGCTCGCATTATACTCGACAAGATGGATTCTTTCGAGTGTCTTCGCAAGTCTAGTAAGTCGTCGCACATCCCATATCCTTGCCTTTTGACCTTGGTATTCCGTCACTTTGGTGTTCCTTTGCCTCCGGATGATGAGCGTCCCCTCGGTCCACCCCTGAACGCGACTGCCGTCAAGAAGTCTCTTGCGGCACTTCGTCACGTCCAGCGGTCGACTCCTTCTGCATCCCAGACCACACCTTGAGCTTCTACAGCCCCTCCTCCTACCACCACTCTAGATGATATCGCTCGCCTTCTTCGTCGT
Source organism: Scilla litardierei (assembly GCA_030789695.1). NCBI lineage: Eukaryota > Viridiplantae > Streptophyta > Magnoliopsida > Asparagales > Asparagaceae > Scilla > Scilla litardierei. Next base: position 284,924,351 of record CM061133.1, on the reverse strand, counting down.
CACGAGTCTCGTTTGGCTCGTACCGAGGAGGTTGTGTGCCGTATGGCAGAGTTGGTGGGTATTCAGCTTCCTCCTCCTGTTTCTAAGGATGAGGAGATGGATGACGAGGAGATTGATGAGCTTGTCACCTCTTTGGCTCGTGGCGCTGAGGCCACTGCTGCTGCTGCTACTACTTCCACTGCTGGAGCTGCCACTTCTTCCGGTGCTCCAGAGTCTTCTGCTCCAGTAGTTCAGACTCCTGTTGATACTGCTGCTGCTCCTGCTGACGTCACTGCTCCTGTTGAGCCTGCTGACGTTCCTGCTGATACACCTACCGTTGAGCCTGTCGATGTTTCCACTCCAGCCCCGACGATCCCTTCAGTTGACACACCACTCCTCCCAACAGAGCCTGAGTCCACTCCTTCGACTGGACCTACGGAGACTGCTGATCCTGCCGCTCCTTCTTGAGAGTCTGTTTGGAGGACTCTCCGGTGATAATTGGATGATACATCTTTCTGAGAGTGTTTTTGGTTAGGATAGGATGTCAGTGGTGTTTTGATGTATTATGTATTTTGGATGTCGGTGTTCTTGATGTTCTTTCTTTTTGTTGGATGTTGATGATGATATGTCGATGATGTTGTTGTATCTTTTTGTTGGTGATATAGATGTTGCACTTTGTTTGATGTATTCGATGTATTTTTGCATGTACTCATGATATTCTTATATATATACATCGATGTTCTCCTTTTACTTCATTGTGCACATTTAATATTCATTCAATGTCTATGATGTTCGATTTCATCACTCGAAGATTATTAACTTGGTTAAATAGATTTTATTTCTATAATTCCATAGAATTGTTTTCCATGCACAAATTTAACCAAGAATATTGAGTATTGAAGAGTACGTTTCTTTATTCAATAAGTGAATTTGTATTTGGTATTTTGATGATTTTAATTTTCGTTTTTCGAAAATGGACAATTTGGCACACTTTGATTTGATTTCATCTCTTTTCCCTTGGTGTCAATTTGGTCCATCGTCATATTCTACGACTCCCGATGTTGGATTTTCTTTATCCTTGTTGTTGTCGTTGTATGCCCCCCATTTTTGGGATGATGCCAAAGGGGGAGAGATAATGATAATGAATATGGCAAATGAAAATTTAACTCAATTTCCAAGAATCTAATTTGATATGTTAGATTCAGGGGGAGTTAAGATATATATAAGGATTTTCAAATCCAATATTTCAAAATTCGATTCTCATTATATATCTTACTCGTCTGATTGATGTAATTTATATATACTCAATTTGGAATTAACGTGTCATCAATGCAGGGGGAGTAAGTATTTTACATTTGAATCATTATTTTTTATTATTATTTATGTTGGTTTGTCATCACCAAAAGGGGGAGAATGTTGAGTATTGGACTCCCCGTATTTGGTTTTGGATGATGATCAAACATAAATAAATTATGAACTAACAATTTGTGAGCGCAGTTATGGAGATCGTCGCCAAATTCACGAGAACACTCAAAGCGACATCTCAAGACTTCTCAAAGCACGTACTCAATGCCTAAAACTTCGTTGAAGCTTTTGGACCATTTTGGAAGTCATGAAGATTTGATCGAAGCTCTCGAAGACCGTTCCTTAAGGTTTAATTTATAGTCTTTAAGCTTCTATCGTAGAATGTTAAGCCTTGAGTAGGTCTTACGATTTATATCTTCATATCGCTCCTATCTTAGCTCTAGGATCTTAGTAGAAGTCAATACAATCTTTCCCGAAGCATCGCGCTTCGATTCGGGACTTCTAGTGCATGTTAGTTGGTTCAAGAAGAAGAACCAACCGACTAGATGGTGATCTAGTCGGTCGGCAAAGCTTCTTGGACCGACTAGTTTGTTCCCTAAACTTCTTGCTCCTTACTATTCATACTTAGTCGGTCCATGTTGACTCACCGACCGACTAGTTAGTGAACTAGTCGGTCAGTGATGCTTTCTTAGACCGACTAGTTGAACATTCCCTGAACTTGCCTAGTTACTGTTTATACTTAGTCGGTCCATGTTGACTCACCGACCGACTAGTTAGTGAACTAGTCGGTCAGTTATGCTTCTTAGACCGACTAGTTGAACAGTCTCTGTTCATGCCAAGTTACTGTTTATCCTTAGTCGGTCTAAGAACGTTTAGCGACCGACTAGTTGATGAACTAGTCGGTCAACATTTGTTCTTGAACCGACTAACTCAATTTGTATTCAGACTACTTGTTTTTGACTCCTAGTCGGTCTAAGTTCACTGACCGATCGACTAGTTGTGAAACTAGTCGGTCAGACAGTCTTCTTGGACCGACTAGATTTCTAGGTCTGAAATTCAATCTGTTCACTGTTCATCACTTAGTCGGTCCATGTTGTTTGACCGACCGACTAGTTGCTGAACTAGTCGGTCAGTGTGTGTTCTTTGACCGACTAGTGGCTTCAGATTTCCAACCGTTGGGTTTTTACCCAACACGATTTTCCCCCTTAGTATATATACTAAGCTGGGGTTCTTCTTCCCCAAGAAGAGCTATTTTTCAGAGATTCATTGAGATTGAAAGAGTTAGAGATTCTCACTCATTTCCAAAGCTCTCTCCCTCACAAGAAATCATCTCTCTCACATTCTAGATCTAGAATCCATCTTGAGAGAAGTTTGTTCTTGGTGAGCCATTCAAGCTCTAGCTTGATTCAAGTCTCCAAATCACTCCTAGGCACCCATTGCTGCTCATTTCAGTGGTGCTAGGTCTTGGTGACTTCATCTTCCTCAAATCCCTCCTTTCACCTATTCGGTAAGAATACTCAAGGTATAGGGTTTGTGGTAAGTTGTTGTTTATTTCATATAAACTCATTTATTGCTTTTGTTTCTCTCGGTTGTGAGAGAAGGTTGTGATCCCGGGTTGTGGGATTCACTATTGCCATTGCATGTATGATTTGATCTTGTGAATGTTTTTCACAAGATATCATAGTGGAAATCTTGGGTTAGGGTTTCTAACCTAAGTATCCGGAGGGGATCCGGGTGTACTGGGACGTAGGATCACCGGGAACAAGTCGGGGAGACTTGGGTGGATCCGAACCCATCATATACAATTGTTAGCATTGTTAATTTTGTTGTTGTCATCAATTTAAGCTTCCGCAAATTGATTTGGTAGTTGTTTGCACGATAATTAGGAATTATACTCCTCGTTATTTTTAAAGTACTATTCACCCCCCTCTAGTACTTGTGCAGTAGCGTGTAGGGCATTACAGCCTTGCCATGTCACATACTAACTTGTCCAACAAACTTACATCCGACATTGAACATGCACACTACTCCTAGCTCTATCATCTTTCTTGATGAAGCATTTTCTCATTGCAAATTCTGATATAGATACCAATAAAAGTATGTGAATATCTTTAGAATAAAGATAGCACAGTTAAAAGAAGGTAACTTGGTACTTTTGATTTCTAAGCCAATGGAAGAATTGTAATTGAGGTGTTCTAAACAATCAGAACATGTAAATACTTACCAAAAAACATGTAAATCATATCAGTAATATATTTGAACATGTAATTCACATCAGCAAGCAACAATGATGGTATAGTGTAATAATCAAAAGTTGAATATTATTGAAAGAATAGACCATCTGTCACACAGTTGATGGAAATCAAAAGTTGAAATCAAAAGGGGAAGTACCAGAACAAATATATAGAAACTTGATATTGACAACGTCGATGATTAAAGTTGAAAAATCTTCACCAATACTTTTTGACAACGTCGATGATCAACCCTAAGAGAACGTAGATCCCAAAGAATTTTCTGAGAATGAAAAGAACAAGATCCAAAGAGTCAAACTTACCGATGACCGCAAAGATCCAGCGAAGACGTCGGACGAAAACAAGAATCGAACCTAACCGCAATGATCGCAAATAAGAATCGAACCAAACCGACGATCCCAAAGATCGCAAAGACGACGATGATCGCAGACCCAGCGTCGCCGTTGGTTGTCGGATGAAAAATCATCGAAGCCCTAATGAATTTTTTACGACCTAATTATTTTTGGAGGAAGGCAAAGGGTTGCTGCGAATTTGGGAACTTGGTGGGATGAGAAAGAAATTTTCTACTGAGATTTGTGGGGATATACTCAAGTAATTTGGGTAGAGGTTGTAGCGGTTCCGATCCGCAACTAACTATGTTGTCTCGGTTCTAACCCGCAATAAATTATTCCGTTTTATCTTGGCGGTTCTAAACCGTTGTAACGTGCTTAAAAAATTCCCGTGTTTCCGCCTCTTCCCGCCATTTCTTTTCGTTTACTTTCTGTAATTGAGTTTATTATTATAATTAATTATCTGGTCCCTTGTTGTAGCGGTTCCGAACTGCTACAACGGAAAATAATTATTCCCGCCACTGGAATTGTTCTTCCCGCATGTTTTGAGTTGATAATTTTTTTATTCGCGGGTCGTAACCGCTATAAACATATAATTAGTAACGGTTTTATAAACCGCTACTAATTTAACCCTACAAATCACCCTTTCTGTTGTAGTATGATGGAAATAATGCATATGAGTGTGTGTTGTGCATCTATTCAAGGCTACATATAATCTATGAAATAAAGAGCAAAAGTACATGAAGAATAAAATGAAAATCCATAAGAATTCGTCAAGTCTTCATGCCATGCATTGCTCCAAAGCCTTGATCCATCATCCACCATCATCCCATCACCTATTGTTTTGTCTACTCATCAAGATATACATTAATAAATCTGAAATTAAAACAATGAGAATCATTAGCAACTACATAATGAGGTGATCATCATCAAAACAAAAGTGGGCTAATAAGCCAATACACAACAGTATTTCCTCCATAGCTTGGCTTGAGAACTAACGACGACATCGCAACAGGTCGGACATAGTTCCACCGAGCCTTTTCAAGTCATCCACTGGCTTAAGCATTGGAGGGGAGCAGGTCGGACCCCATATCCGACCCCTTGACGAGCTTCATGTGTTGCATATAGCTGGGAGATAGCTCAAATCTGATTCCACTCCCAAACAAAAATATTAAACTAATTCCACTCCCAAACAAAAATTCCAACATAAAAATATTAAACGGCACACCATAACTAAGATCCCCAAAATGCCCCTGCACTCAATCGCCTCTTAGTCTCCGTTGCTGGTCCCTCTTCCAGTGCCGCCGGCTGCTCTTCCCGCTGTTGTTTTGGGGAGTATAATGGGAACAAAGTTAGCAGCTCCGGCGGTGGTGCCGACGGTCCCCTCGGCGACGGACGCACATAGTATCCTTTCTCTTTTATCGCCCGCTCCTCCTCTAGCGCCGCTGTGGGCGGTGAGAATACCGGGCCCGAGACCAAGACGGTGACGGGACTCGGACTCGGACCAAGTGATTTCGATGCAGCCGTCGCAGCGTTGACGGATCTGGCTAATTTAACCTCCAGGCTGCGGACTCCGGGGCCCCGTCGGCCATGCAGCTTAAATTCCGGGCGGCGCGGCCCAACGGATGCCGCTGTCATGGGAGGCGGGGGAGCACCGGTGAGACGTTGGACTAGGTCACGGAACGTGTGGGGGTCGGCTTGGACGTAGGTCGTCCCCGGCTCGGCGGCAGCCGATGGATTCTTGCTTTCCATACGATCTGTTCCGATCATCTCCCGGTGTCTTTGAGTGTGCGAGGGATATTGACTATCTATATATAGAAATAACGGAGAAGGACTGACGAGGGATGATGTCTGTTTGAATAGGAATTTGGAGGGTTTAGGATTTTGGTGTGAAGATTGGGAAAAAAGAGGCAATGCATCAAACATGTCATTGTCCAGAGACTGAAAAGGGTCATGGTTTCAAACTGGAAACGATGGCCCATGCATGCATCTCTAGTCTGTACTAGTCAATTGAAATTAATGTGATCGACTCACGTGTTAAAACTATTGCTATCCCTGTCTTTCGTGATTTTTGCCGAACACTAATTTGACTGTCAGAGAATCCAAATCAGTGTGGCTCACATCCGACTCAACTTGCTAACGCTCTTGGTCCATTTGACATGCGGGTTCCGGAGAGTTTCTTCCCAGCTGCATGTTCTGTTTTAAAAAAAGCGGATGTCGTAAGAAGGTGTTAGCTACGGGAGTCCGTGGTCTCATATATATATAAGGTGCTGGCTACGGGAGTCCGTGGTCTCATATATATATATATATATATATACACCTTATATATACATATATATATATATAGGCTACGGGAGTCCGTGGTCTCATATACATATATATATATATAGGCTACGGGAGTCCGTGGTCTCATATATATATATATATATATATATATATATATATTGAAAAATGGAGAAGAGCTGACAGCACTGGAAATTTTTCCAGCGTTAGGAAGCTCCCCACAAAATTTCAGCTCGATCCGACACCGTTTGAGCCTCCGTTCATCGATTTCAAAAACGTTACGCAAAACTGTGGACAGATTTGCGTAACGTTTTTGAAATCGATGAACGGAGGCTCAAACGGTGTCGGATCGAGCTGAAATTTTGTGGGGAGCTTCCTAACACGTATATCTAACTACTGCAAAAAAAATTTCAAAAAAAATATTTTTATCTCGCCCAAAATGCGGACAGCGCTGGAAAAATTTCCAGCGCTGTCAGCATTGGCCCATTAACCTCATATATATATATATATATACACACACGAATAAGTTAGTTTCTATTAACAAAAGGCAACAAGCCAAAAAGTTACAACCACCACACAAGTAACAACTAGTAGACCAGGTTTAGAGCGGGGATAGGGCACAGGCGCCGTCACCCGCCACTAAGCATTATCAACCGCTATTACAAGGGACACCAGCTCAATATGTACATGACCACAACAATAATAGTTCAAAATAAACACACACATCATCAAAGCTCAGCAAACCAGACACGACTATCCCGCATCAATTAGTCCCCAATTAGAGAAGGGAACTAGATCCGAAGCCTCTTCCAAATTCAGATGGCGCAGAGAAGTTCTAATGTCATACGCAATCTCTTCGAATAAAACAGTTCTCCCTTTAGACTTGCTCTCAAATATTCGCCTATTACGTTCCTTCCATATGTGCCAGACAATGGAGGAGAGGACAGCTCTAGCCAACACTTTCAAAGGATCCTTCTTGTTGTAAGTTGTATGAATAATATCGCAAACCCCTTGGATAGAATTAGGCACGGAACCGGAGATGCCCAGCTTCAGAAGGGCCCTAGTAAGAAGATATATAGAGAAATCACAATTAAAAAATATATGAGAGTTGCTCTCAGGGCAATCCGCATCACACAGCCCGCACACAGAGCCGCACTGTACTCCTCTTTGGGATAGGAGGTTCTTTGTAGGGAGTTTCTTATGAAGAGCCCTGAGAAGAGTGATTCCAAATTTCGGAATTTGATCAGAGAACCAAACCGAGTCACGGTAGAGGAAGGGGGATCTTACCGTACGAGAAGCCATCCAAGCGGAGTTAAGGGAGAAAGCCGGCGCAGCAACCCATTTCCACTCGTCTGAACCTTCACTTAGAGTCAAATTACCTAACAGGGGACGCACGCCATCAATCGACGGACAGGAGCTCCAACCAGAGCCTGTCCAATAGTCACTTACCCTAGCCATCTCCTCCCCATGTGCTGGATCTTGAATCAGAAATAGGGGACCTCCTGGGAGCCAATTGTCGTACCAAAAAGACGTTGACTTACCATCCTTTACAACACGCTTAATCAGCTTTTGGGAGTGGGAGCGATTTTTTAATAAAAACTTCCAGGAACCCGAGTCCGTAGGCCTCACTTTCGTACAATAAAATCCATAATTTATCGAGCTATAGTTCTTTCTCATGTAATTTGCCCAGATACCTTTAGTGGAAAGGACTCTCCAAGTTAGACGGATGCCTGAGGCCACATTTAAATCATCAAGAGAACGTAATCCAACTCCTCCTTCTTTTTTGGGGGTACACATGTCCTTCCAAGCCCACATATTAAGCTTACCACAAACAAACTTCTAGCAGATAGAGTCAATAGAACGAATAACCGTAGGTGGGAGACAATACGCCTGCATCCAAAAAGCCACCATTCCATAGATTACAGAACGCACCAACTCAATCTTCCCCGAAATAGAAAGCAGAGAAGAAGACCAACCCAATAGCCTCTGCTTGCATTTATCAACCAGTCTACTGAATAGAGATGCTTTGGGATATTTAGAGGAGAGTGGAAGCCCCAAATAAATATTAAAAGAGGAAACCTTTTTTATACCAAGAATTTCTGTAAGGGTGATTGCATTACGCACACCTTTACTAAAAATAGCCGAACTCTTCCCACAATTAATATGCAGCCCAGTGAAGAGGTTAAATCTATATAAAAGATCCTTGAGACCCTTGAAGGAGTGTGGGTTAGCCCGACAGAAGACCAAAAGATCATCAGCAAAAAGTAGATGGGATACAGCTACAGCTCTACGCATAGGTTGAATCGTACCCAAAACATCAGCTTGAGCCATAAGCAGGGAAAATGCTTCCATGACCAAGACAAAAAGAAAGGGAGAGAGGGGATCCCCCTGCCTCAAACCCCTATTAGAATTGAAGTAACCGACTGGAGATCCCTCTACGAGGACTGAGAACACAGTGGAAGAAATACATATGGATATCCAATTAATAAATTTGTGGGAAAACCGCATTTGATGAAGAAAGAAAAGAATAAATTCTCTATTCACACTATCAAATGCTTTTCGGAGATCCAATTTGATGCACGCCCTAGATCCCATAGGGTTGCTAAAATCCCGAATCTGTTCGTGGGCAATTAGGGTGCAATCCGCAAGCAACCTATCTTTCAAAAAAGCTGCCTGATTAGGGGAGATTAATCAAAAATGACCCCCAAAAATAACCCGCAAGCAACCTATTGATATATATATATATATATATATATATATATATATATATATATATATATATATATATATATATATATATATATATATATATATATATATATATATATATATATATATATATATATATATATATATATATATATATATATATATGAGGGATCAAATCACCCCCAAAAATAACCCCCTATCAAAAATCCTATGCCCCCCATTTTTTCGGAAGATCCGAACCGTTCATCTTAATCTCCACCCTCTAAATACCTGACCCACCAATTTTCAACCCGATCCCATGTGTTTTGCCCGTTCATCCATCCGACCCAAATTTAACGATTTCGCATGAACAGAACTTTTACGAATGGTTGCTGAACGGGCAAAACACATGGGATCGGGTTGAAAATTGGTGAGTCATGTATTTAGAGGGTGGAGATCAAGATGAACGGTTCGGATCTTCCGAAAAAAACGGGGGACATAGGATTTTTGATATGGGGTCATTTTTGGGGGTTATTTTTGGGGGTCATTTGATCCCTCCTCATATATATATATATATATATATATATATATATATATATATATATATATATATATTTGAAGAGTTAAAGTATTCTATTATACCAAAATACAGAACAAGGAGGGGACATATGGGTAATCGGAAGATCGGAGCGGGGAGAGGGCACAAGCGCCGTCACCCGCTACCGAGCAACCAATTCCCATACAATCAGCCTCCACCCATATATACAAACTTACAAACTCAGAACTCAAAAGCAAACAAACAGAGCCGAAAAAAAGGCTCCCCATTCCCAGTAGCATAAGAAATCAGCCCACGTCATAAGCCCCCCAGTTTGAGGCTGCTGTTCTGGCGGTTTCATCATCCGGGTCCAGCCTGAGTGTACTCACTCGGATGTCTACAGATATGTCATCAAACAATGCAGTCTTGGTCTTGCTGATCCCCTCAAATATTCGTCTGTTACGTTCCTTCCATAAGTGCCAAACAACGGCGCCAAGAGTAATATTGGAAAGGGAGCTAATGGCATTGTTCTTATTGAATTCCCCCAAGAAATAGCTCCCGACAGCGTCTATAGAAGGATGGATAGCTGGCTTTATTCCGAGTTTTAATAGGCTTCTCTGTAAGATGTATTTCGAATATTCACAGTCAAAGAAGATATGGGAGTTGGACTCATCTTTACCATCACTGCACAGCACGCAATTGGGAGATGCATTCGGTTGCCATTTGCACACATGATCCTTAGTCAGGAGTTTATCAAGGAAACACCTGAGAAGAGTTAAAGAGAATTTATGAACTTGCTGTTTATGCCAAACAAGGCGATAGAACTGGAATTTTGAGTTTTGCTTCCTAGCTCCCTCCCAAGCATCGGAGAATCGAAATTGAGTACCCGGGATCCAGTCCCAACTATCCCCTCCAGGCCGCAAAGTAATTTTCTAATAGAGGCCGGATATCTTGTAAAGTTGGGTCCAATGCCCAAGCCGTATATATATATATGGGATTAATGGGTATCAAACGCCATATGAGAGCTTCTCTCATACGCCCTCTCACATAAAGCACCCAAGTACAAGCCCACATGGGCTTGTACTTGGTTGTACTTGGGTGCTTTATGTGAGAGGGCGTATGAGAGAAGCTCTCATATGGCGTATGATAGCCATTATTCTATATATATATATATATATATATATATATATATATATATATATATATATATATATATATATATATATATATATATATTATAGTAATATATATATAATTACGATATGGTGGATACATAGATCTTACATGGGCATATTCATAACACTTCCTCTTATCCATCCATCATTGTAAGCTCGACATATGAATACTTCAGGATTTATAGTGCTTATGAGTATCACAAGGGGTGGATACTTCTGTATCGTAAAGTTAGAGCTCTTTAACTTCAACTGTTCTGTGGATATCACTAAGGGTGGATACTTCTAGATCCAGAGCTAATGAGGTAGCCTCGTTAAAACCTTTGGCTATGGAAAACCCAGTGGGAAAAACCAATAGCTAATGAAAAAGAGCACAACTCTACATTTAACTCCCCCTGTTGTGTACAAGCTTCAGGCTTGTAGATCTCTCAGTCGTCTCATTTCAATCCTATTTACAAGTTTTCTAAAAGTACATCGAGGTAGTGCTTTAGTAAACATGCCGGCTAAGTTGTTACATGACTGAATTTGCTGCACGTCGACCCGTTTCTTCTCTTGTAGCTCGTGCGTCCAGAAGAACTTGGAGGAGGTGTGCTTCGTCATGTCACCCTTGATGTAACCAACTCGTATTTGAGCTATGCAGGCTGCATTATCTTCAAACATAGTGGTTAGCTTAATGTCACCAGTCTTTAGACCGGCCATCACTAGGATGTGGTGTATAACTGAACGTAGTCAGAAACATTTTCTGCTTGCTTCATGGATCGCCAGGAGCTCAGCGTGATTCATTGAGGTTGTTGTTGTGGTCTGCTTCACAGATTTCCAGGAGATGGACGTCCCTACGTAGGTGAACACGAACCCAGTATGTGACTTTTCGATGTGGGGAAGCGGATCTATAACCTGCATCTGCATAACTAATTAAAGTGGAGGATACACCTTTATGGTAATATAATCCCAGATCAATTGACCCTTGGAGGTAGCATAGAAGCTGCTTAACTTCGATCTAGTGATGCTTTGTAGGTGCTGCACTGTATCTGGCTAGTAGGTTTACTGTGAACGCTATATCAAGACGGGTGCAGTTTGCCAGATAAAGAAGTGCTCCGATGACACTTAGGTAAGGTACTTCAGGACCTAGTATATCCCCCCCTCTACCAGTAGATGGAAGGGTACTTTATGTACATCTAAAGATCTGATGACCATTGGTGTACTCAACGGATGACATTTATCCATATGGAAATTTTTCAGTAATTTCCATGTGTAAGTGGATTGATATAACAGGATCACATCACTGAGGTGTTCTATCTATAAGCCAAGACATTACTTTGTTTTGCATAGGTCTTTCATTTCAAAAGTCTTTGTTAGGCTTTAAGTTATCTCAGATTTCTCTTTAGGAGATCCGATGAGATTTAGATCGTCTACGCAGACAGCTATTATAACAAATCATGTTCCCTTGGTGTTGATGCACGGGCAAATCCCACGAAGCAGGGAGAATATAAAGCGGCCAATTTAGAGGCTTAGGCATCGTCCAATAACCCGAAACCTACCAGCGGGAGGCAAGCTAATACCCAGTCAATGAAACAGCTCATTCGACCGTTAAGGCTTCGCTGATTATAGGGAAATGGTTAATGGTGACCAAGTAAATGGGCAGCCGTTATTAAAAATCTCAGAGAAGATCCCACCATAATTAATGAGGAACCGTTATGCGATATCGACATTCATCATTAACTATAAATATGTAAAGAGACAATGTGAGGAAGGTTCAGACTCCCAAGGTATGATAGACCTAATACTCTGACATTTTACTTTACAGTTTATAATTCTTACTCCAAATAGCTTGCATTAACTAACTCGAGACGAACCTCCGTGGCTCGATCTCGACAGCCTTGAGCCTTCCCTTAAGATCACGTTCTAACTTAAGTATCAGAGTGGATTTGGGTCGGAACCCAGATCCGACCACTCCTGACGTTCCTTTGTGGTGCAGGAAGATCGTGGCACGGCCCAATAGGAGGGTCGAACAACTACTCTCGCGAACCGCTGATCGAAGTTCGATCTTATTAAAAGGTCGAATGGTCGTAGTACTTGATCGCTCCTTATTTTACACCTTTTTTCTGCATGTTTTCATGTCATTTCGATTGCCCATATTGTATTTTCCACGATTATTCGACGATATCGTGGCTGTTCACTATTTCTTGTTTTTGTTGTATTTTAGAAGATATGGAGCGATCTGGAGCAACAATGAGATCAAGGGACTTTCGCGCACACCGGAGCGTCGCCCACAGCTTATTTGAGGAGTTAACAGAGCTACAGGATGAGCGGAAGAGGAAGAAATTCAATATAATCGACGAGGAGGCGAGGAGGAGAAAAGAGCCCAGAAGCAGCTTACTTGGCCGAACAGAAAGTTCACTCGGCCGAGTAACGAGCTGTGTTCGGCCGAGTGAAACGGATACGCACAACAAAATTTCAAAGTTTCCTCGGCCGAGCAAGAAAGTCTACTCGGCCGGGTGAGAAAGCTCACTCGCCCGAGTAGAACATGGATTTTCTTCCGAGAAGCGGCCAAGTTACTGGAAATTTTGAGAAGCCTACTTGGCCGAGCAAAGAAGCCTACTCGCCCGAGTTAGTCAGAGAGACAGACACCCGAAACCCCCAGATTCTCTGTTTTATTATTGGGTCTGTCACTCGGCCGAGTGACATTGTTACTCGGCCGAGTGACGCATTCCGACTGCTACACAGATTGCGATTTCTGGGCTGTGCAGGGGCAGTTCTGTCAGGATTTTTTGAGCGATTTTGGCTTGTATTTAAACCTAGTTTTATCCCTAGTTTTAAGAGAGACTTCTATTATTTTTTGACGGCTATTCTTTTGTGAAATCTCAGCTGGAGATCATAGGCGACAATTTTGGTTTGTTCTTTCTTGCTAAAACTCTTATTTTTATGAATTTTCTCTTCTCTACAATGAATTGTGCTATGATCTATTGCTTTATTTCTGAGATTTCCATGATGATTTGTGAGTAGTTTATTCATTCTAGGGAATGGGGATGAACCCTATGGACCTGATCTTTTGAATTGTGATGAATGAATAGAATTGTTGCTAGGATTGAAGAAAGATTAGGTTTTGATTGATTTATTGCGAGTTGCTAGGTAGGAATTTCCATCGATTGGGATTTGCAAGAGATTGGATCCCAATTGATGGGAATGCCTAGACATTCGACTTAAGTTTATAATTGAAATTCTCTAGATTTGGTTTGAAAGAGATTGGACCAAAGCTAGGATTTGTATTATAAATCTATACTAATATTCGTTTGCAAGAGATTGGACGAATACGAACTATCATAACTTAGATCGTTGCTCGAGTTTGCACGAGAGTTGGCTCGAGTTGCGATTGGACGATGATGTCGACCTTCACGCTAGTGGCTTAGTTTAGGGTTTGCACGAGAGTGGGCCCTAATCTAGGTTTCTATAGACCGACAATAGCGCGAGAGCGTGAGCTTGGTTCTACATTAAGTTGCGACTAGTTCACCTACATTCAAGCCTTGCAACATTGATATTCATAATTCACAAGGATAAGTGACGGTCCATAGTGGGGATTTCCTATCCCTAGACGCTTTTATTATATTGATATCTATTTGCTATTTGAACGATTGTGACATTACCATCAAAACTATTCTTATTCCATCAATAGCTAGGTGATCAAAATAAGATACTGTCAATTGTCCTCCCTGAGTTCGATACCCGCTTGCCACTATGCCGTGCGCTTGCGGTAAAACTACAGTCGTTTTCCGGGTGTATATCAGGGCACGATCAAGTTTTTGGCACCGTTGCTGGGGACTTCATTCTACGGTATTCGATTTTGCTCACCCGGATATATCTCACCTTCTATCTTTCTTTTATTCCTTTTTGACTTTGTTTGATGCCCAAATTTACGTGCTCTCCTAGAATTTTCAAAAGAATCTTAAGCATGTAACATGGGAGACGCGATGATGAGAACGAAGTCTAGCCCGGGAGATGATGATTCCTTCACAACTCTTCTGAAAGAACTTGTTGATGAGGTCTAAACCACAATGGCCTTGGCCATCGACATTGAGGACCCCATCGAGCAACTATTTGCTAGCTTCGTGATGGATCAAATCTATCCGAAAGAGACTATCGAGGGCAACATTAAAGTCGACGTGAGGGACGGCAAGTTATACTTTGAAGACAGTAAAGCAGGCGTCGGAGAGTACTATACTCCTGAGGAGTCCATTTGGCATACCGAGATTCAGGGAAGTACACTTTACGATCTTCTCTCTGACATTTAGGAACGCACTGACATATCTCTTGATCTCAGGTGTGGACCGGAGCAAAATGGTTGTCCCATCGACGTCAACACAGAGCTGTGCAGTGTCCACTCCGATGCACCCTCCTCACCAAGAAGCGAATTTGAGCCGGCATATGAGAGCCCACTCCTAGAGCAGGAACTAAACTCAGAATGACAGAAGATGCAAAACTTTCGCAGGAAGAGGAGGTAGGGGGTACATCGCCCCCTGAGGTAGAACTGAAACAATTACCTCCGAATTTAAGGTATGCTTTCTTGGGTAATAAATTGACCTACTCGCTGATTGTTAATGCCCACCTCAACCATGACCAGCTTGAAAGACTTTTAGATGTCCTTAGGAGTCATAAGGATGCCCTAGGCTACACCATCTCTGATCTAAAAGGAATAAGCCCTATGCTCTGTACACATAGAATCCACCTAGAAAACACTGAAGCCACATCCATAGAGCCTCAAAGGCGGTTAAACCCTAACATGAAGGAGGTGGTTAAGAAGGAAATCCTTAAATTGCTTGAAGCCGACATTATCTATCCTATCTCAGTGCAGATGGGTTAGCCCTGTTCATGTCGTCCCTAAAAATGGGGGATGACCGTCATAAAAACGATAAGGGAGAACCTATATCCACACGCACTGTCGCGGGATGACAAATGTGTATTGACTATAGGAAATTGAATAAAGCCACCCGTAAAGACCATTACCCATTACCCTTTATTGACCAAATGTTAGAGCGCCTTGCCAAACATAAATTCTTTTGCTATTTGGACGGGTATTCGAGATTCTTTCAGATTCCCTTACATGAAGATGACCAAGAAAAGACTACCTTCACGTGTCCTTAGGACCTTACGGTACATATGCTTACCGTAGAATGCCCTTCGGACTTTTTAATGCCCCCGCCACCTTCCAAAGATGCATGCCATCCATCTTTTCTGATTATATTGAGAACATCATGGAAATCTTTATGGATGATTTTTCTGTCTATGGTAGCGAGTTTGACTCATGTTTGGCTAATCTTACTAAAGTCCTTAAAAGATGCCAACAAAATAATCTCACTCTTAATTGGGAGAAATGCCATTTTATGGTCACTGAAGGGATAGTTCTTGGGCATCTTGTCTCATCTAGAGGGATCGATGTTGATAAGGAAAAGATCGATGTAATTGAAAAACTTCCTCCACCTATTAATGTCAAGGGTATTAGGGGATTTCTTGGTTATGCGGGGTTTTACCGGTGCTTTATCAAAGATTTTGCCCTAATCGCCCGACCTCTTACCGCCTTACTTGCTAAAGATGCTCCATTTATCTTTTCAGGAGAGTGCTTGCAGGCATTTAATACATTGAAGGAAGCCCTCATCTCCGCCCCCATTATACAACCACCAGACTGGAGTCTTCCCTTCGAGCTTATGTGTGATGCAAGTGACCAAGCAATTGGAGTGGTGCTAGGACAAAGGAAGGACAAAAAGCTTCATGCAATATTCTATGCAAGCAAAACATTAGACGAGGCACAGAAAAATTAGACCACCACCGAGAAAGAGCTCTTGGCGGTTGTCTACTCTATCGAAAAGTTTTGCTCCTACCTCCTTGGATCCAAAGTCATTATGCACACCGACCATGCGGCATTGAAGTATCTGCTAGGCAAAAAAGAGGCCAAGCCAAGATTAATAAGATGGATACTTTTATTGCAAGAATTTGACTTGGAGATTAGAGAAAAGAAGGGCACAGACAACGTAGTGGCGGACCACTTGTCTAGGCTTGTTCGTGACGAGAGGGATGAAGCCTACCAGTTGACGACACTTTTTTCGACGAAAGGCTATTCGCCATTAGACCCGGAGAGGTGCCGTGGTATGCGGATTATGTGAACTATTTGGCGTGTGGGATAAAACCATGCGGGATGGCAGCGCAACAAAAGAGGAGGTTCATGCACGAAGTCCACAACTATTTTTGGGAAGACTCGTACATCTTCAAGATATGCAAGGACGTGATCAGATGGAGGTGTGTTTCAAAGGAGGATGCCACATCCATCATTTCGCATTACCATGATATGCCTTGTGGGGGACATCACGCCGCCTCCAAAACCACCGCAAAGATATTACAGTGCAGTTTCTTTTGGCCAACCATGTTTAAAGACACACATGACTTCGTCAAATATTGCGATAGATGCCAACAGACGGGAAATATTTCGAAACGGAATGAGATGCCAATGAAACCCATTTTAGAAATTGAGCTATTCGATTTTTGGAGAGTGGATTTCATGGGACCTTTCCCATCAAGCAAAGGAAACAAGTATATTCTATTGGCCGTTGACTACGTCTCGAAGTGGGTGGAGGCCATTGCTACCCCAACTAATGATGCGAGGGTGGTGTCCAAATTCTTCAAACAAAACATATTCCCGCTCTTTGGAGTGCCACGAACCTTTATAAGTGATGGAGGAACCCATTTTATAGAAAGCAAATTCGAGGCCATGCTAAAGAAGTATGGGGTGAACCATAGAATCGGTATGGCATACCATCCTCAGACGAGTGGACAAGTGGAAGTGTCAAACCGGTAAATCAAACAAATTCTAGAGAAGACCGTCGATAGATCTAGAAAGGATTGGTCCATGAAATTGAATGATGCACCATGGGCATATCTCACGGCCTTTCGCACTCCCATGGGCACCACCCTATACTGACTAGTTTATGGAAAAGCTTGTCATTTGCCGGTAGAGTTGGAACATAGCGTGTATTGGACAATCAAGACCTTAAATTATGACTACAAGAGCGCGGCGTTGCGCCGACTTCTAGACATCAATGAGCTTGACGAGATTAGACGGGATGCCTACGAGAGCTCTAGGATCTACAAGGAAAGAACGAGAATTCTCCATGATGCACGCATCACCGTTACGGACTTCAAGGTCGGAGACAAGGTCTTATTATTCAATTCTAGACTTCGACTCTTCCCCTAAAAGCTAAGGTTACGATGATCAGGACCTTTTACCATCTGGCACATACAACCGGGAGGGGCATTCGAGCTAGAAGGAAAGGACGGAGCCACTTTTAAGGTTAATGGACAAAGGCTCAAGCATTACTCTGAGGGAGTCCCCACTGGGGAGGTTAATAGCATATATCTACTCAAGGGGTGGCCCCATGATCTTTCATACCTCCTCGACGAGGTCATTGATGATGATATGCCATATGTTATCAGCGCCTTGCACGATGACGTCTTCGAAGAAGGCCAAACTTCTAAAGATGGAGAAATGTTGGGAGACCTGTCAGATCATTCTATGGTTGATGATAAAGACGACGCTGATGTCGTAAGAATTAGAGAGCTATGCAAGCTCTCCACGGCGAAAAATGCAAAGAAAGCTCCGCCGGAAAAGAAATTATCGCCACCGACAAGGAAAAAGAATGGGAAAAGCTCAAGCTTGGGGGACTCATCCCCCATTACCACCCATGATGAGGGGGAGCCGAGGAATACTCACGAACAACAACAATTAAATCCAAGTGGCCTTCCCGACAAATTTGACGCGTGCATCTCACATGCACCGAATATCGAGCATTAAAGAAATATCTTAAGGGGTCGAGCTCAAGACCGTAAACGAGCACTTGTCGGGAGGCAACCCGACGGTTGTATCTTATTTTTAGTTGAATATTTCATTTTTATTTTTGTTTTAGATCTTTCTTAGTGTTTAGAGTCTAGAGTCGATAAAAATCCTGACAACGGGCTCTATTTTTCATGACAGAAGATGGAGAACGAGTAACCATTTGAATGGAGGATGACCATAGCAAAGGGGAGCACTCCAGGAACGTGCTCAGGTCTTAGGAGGAGGAAGGAACTGACGGGGAGAAGAAAAACAGAAAGTGAAGCAAAAACAAAGAGTTGGAGCTGAAAACAGCAGGCCACTCGGCCGAGTGACTTAGTCGTTCGGCCGAGCAAAGACCTTACTTGGCCGAGTAGGATACTAATCAGGGAAGATCCTAAAACTACTCTTTGTAACTTATATGCCACTCGGCCGAGTGACGTAGTCCTCGCCCGAGTGAATCAGACACTTTTTGGCTCTGAGTAGCCTTGCTACTCGGCCGAACGACCTTTGTCTACTCGGCCGAGTCGTAAGATGTACTCGCCTGAGTCGCGACTTCTGTGGAATAATTTCAAAAAAACTTTTAAACCGTGCCCTTCGACCAAGTGAACACGTCACTCGGCTGAGTGACTTATCCTTTATAACTCAGCGCCCGCTGCTCAAATCCCCAAAACGCAAAAAAATTCCCAACTTGAGCCCGATCCTCTTCGTCTTTGCCCTCGGCTTGCCCGAATCGCATTCACCCTCGGCCGAGCTGCACTGCCCCGCGACCCATGCCGTCTGTCGCCGGCGCCGACGCCCGTCGCCGGCGCCGACGCCCGTCGCCAGCGCCGCCGCCCCCGCTGCCGTACACCCCCAATTTCTCCCAAAAATCCTATTTTTCTCCATTTCTCCAATCTGTAAGCCCCGCCCCGCCCCAAATCAAAATTAATATATATATATATATATATATATATATATATATCTCTCTCTCTCTCTCTCTCTCTCTCTCTCTATTATCTCCAATCTTCTCGCATATATATTGATATTCATTGCTGATTTATCTATTTGTGTTTCAGGCTAGCTTGGGGGAGATACATGAGTCGATTTGGCGCTTCTCGGAGGAGGCAATTCTTTGCACGCTTTGACTGCTTGCTCTCACGTCGTGCTCAGGTATACTCGTTCCATATTTTCAGCACTTCACATTTTTGGGTAGGCACTTTCCACGGCTCACATGCCGCCCCGTACTAGGTCACGCACGAGGGCACCCGCCTTGAAGCGGAAGAGGACCATTGAGCCTGGCTCGTCTTCCGCTAGAGCGGACTCCCCTCCACCTAGCCTGCCACCACCCACACTTCTGCCTCCTACCGCACCTATACCACCACCACCGGCACATCCCGCCCCCGCGGTACGCTGGGGATTACGTTCAGAGATGACGCGCACCGTGCCAGATTTGAGTGTATCTCCCATCGCTCGATCGTATCCTCTAGGTTCGTGCACATAGCAGACCTTGAGCACCTAGGGGTATTCGAGGGGTTGCTCCAGTTGTATGACAACGTGGGGTGGCGTGACTTTTTGTTGGTGTCAGCGGACACCTATATCCGTCCAACACTAGAGGTCCTGAGTTCTATTGCTAGGACTCCCGGGGGTTGCTCTTTCCGACTGATGGATCATGAGTGCGAGGTCACTCTCGGCATGCTCCGAGCCTACTTTCAGTGGCCCCATGTCCTGGACCCAGACCGAGCCTATAGTCCCACGCACATCCCACCTCCGTCATTCGACGCACACGCATTTTTGACACGTATCACGGGATCTCCTCTCGCCTTTGACCCTAGCCGGGCCAAGGCCTCCGCTATCCTCCACCCATGCCTCCGCATTGCACAGCGCCTTATGGCGACCACTTCCTTAGCAAGGTATAAAACAGGGACGATGTCGACGCCGGAGCTCTACATGCTATATGCGATGACTCGATCGAGGGCCTTCGAGAGAGGTGGGGACGTTTTACTCCCTGCCATTGAGATTGATATAGCCAGTTGGTACTTAGACATCATCATTATCTCTGTCGGCGCTAGGACGCCTATCTGTTGTGGCGGTCTGATTACCCTCCCAGCTCCCATGTGCGGAGTAGACCTCCCTGCTGGCTTGCTTAGACCACCGGGCCCCACGTCCCTTTCGATTGAAGTTATGGCCCAGATGAGGATGCTACGTCCTCATGGTCAGCACCACTGGGTGTGGCTGCACGGTCCTTTTGGCGCTGATTACATAGTTCTCCCGAGCCCCGCTCGGACCCATATTGGACCCACAGGTGGGGAGTGGATTCCAGCGATGGATCTTCTCATCCCAGCTGCGTACATGCTAGAGCCTGAGGGTGCTCAACAGGAGCCCCTCCTTCCACCCCTGGACCCTGTGATACCTCAGCCTGCACCTGCTTCGTCTGTACCTCCTGACACCTCTGTCCACACTTCTGTCGATGTCTGGAGTACACTTGCTGAGTCCACCACCTCCTCCTCCACCACTGTGCCGATTTCCATTAACCCTATTTCTGATGTGAGCCCTGAGCGTCCCACCACCATTATTGAGAGCGGCGAGCCCTCTTTTGCCTCTGCAGTGGAGACCCTTTCCTCTTGCCTATTCTCGACCCCTGGGGAGTCATTTTCTGCACACTTCACGGCCTCCCCAGTCATCGACCTTACCATCTCTACCGCAGCTGTCTTCTTTGAGAGTGTCGTGACGTCTATCCCCATTTCTGTGTCAGCGACCTCTCCGTTCTACTCACCCTCTATCACCATTTCAGCCTCTACTGCTGCTCCTTCTTCTTCGTCCATTCATGCGTCTCAGCCTCCCACAGAGGCTGAGCGTCTTTTTGTGAGCACAACATCACAGCCCCACCCGGTAGTTGCAGTTGTCATTTACGGTAGCCGTGCGAGGCAGCCCCGTTCCTCACCTGTTCGACCCTCTGCCCCACCTCCCCCCGACACCCTAGTTCAGCACGTCCGTACTCTAGAGGGGGCAGTTAGTGGGCTTAGAGGGGATTTCTGGGCTCTCTCCGCTACCTTCACTGCTGTAAAGAGGCAAGTCGCTTTACTTCCTGGTTTCAGGCTAGCCTGAACCAGATTCTTGCGCGTCTGTCACAACCGCCACCTACCACCACACGTACCACTACCCAGCAGCCGCCACCACCACCTCCCCCACAAGACGGTGCTGGTGCTCTACCACCCACTTAGGCACACACTGGATGCCTCTCATACTTTTGCTGCTGCTATTCTAGATATTTTCTGCCTGCTGATTTTGCATCCCTCCTCCACGCACGTTTTGGTCACATTTTGCTCATACTTGTCTATATCATTTTGGGAGAGAGGAGGTATTTTTTGGGGACACTTATATTGCGCCATTTTGATCTCTGCATGCACTACTTGCATCTCTGCATACATCATTTGCATATCCATCTCATTTTCTTTTATTTCCATCATGCATGCATCCCCACCCACCCCACCCATATCTTTTTTCTCGACGTACCACACTTTGCACATTGAGGACACTGTACAGTTTAGCTTGGGGGAGTGAGTGTCTCACGCACTTTTCATTTTCTTCACTTTTTCTTTTATTTTTCCCACCTTTCTTTATTTTACACTTATTTTTCACCCACTTTTTCAATTTTTTCTCATGCATCACGTTTTCTTACTTTTTGTGTGCTACATATGTATAGTAGTTCTGGTTTTTCTTTTATCCTTATTTCCTTTAGCCCTTTTTGCTAGAGATGAATTTTCTGTGATGATGATGACGTGGTATTGCTTATCTCTATATGCATATTATCTTGTCACGCCATCGTTTTTATTTCAGATATCATATGCCATGCTTGCTATGCATTCGAGATAGTGACCCGCACCTTTGTTATATGAATATGAATGAAATTCTTCTATTAGCTGAGTCTGATGATTTATATTGTATACTCTTCATATAAAACACAACAAGCTTCACACATTGATTGCCTATTTTTGGAGTATTGCTTTATTATCTTAAATCACTTCTTATTGCATGAAAATTGTACGCTTCACTTTCAGGTTGATTGAATGAATGTTATGTTGATATAACTGGATTAGTTTACTTTTTGAGATTAAACTGAGTAGATTACATTACTCTGTTGAAAGTTGTCGTGCACATTCTATAGAGTGAACCGAGTATTACATATTTTTCTTTCTCCACATATCTTGAGCATTATTTCTATACTTATAATCATTGGTGAATCTCCCTTAGGCAAATCCTATATTGGCATATTCCCCCGCTACAAAAGTCGATGCTCCAACACCCCAAAATAAAAAAGAAAAAAATAATATTCATGTATAACCCTCTATCTTTTGATTTGGGATCACAACTGTATATATTGATATGAAAAGAAGAAAAAAAGAGAAAAAAAAAGAGAAAAGAAGTATATATATGATCCCATTTCATTTTGCTTTCTCTCTTCCCTCTTTTATTTTTATTTCTTGGAGCTTCAAAAATGGGGGAAGTCTTATTGATTTATTTGATGCCATCATGCTTCTAGATAAGCTTGGGGGAGAGGATTCAATGATGTGTGAGAGAGTGGCTACTTGTCTGTGCATAACAACCTAAGCTAGGTAATTTTCTATACTCGGTTAGATTACTAAAAGTTTTACGAAGTCCAGGAATTGAAACTTATCATGCATTTCATCAAAACCACTCCTTTCTATTCTTATTGCTTCATATTGTGTGATACCTCTTATACTCCAAATAGAAAGCGATCAATTGAAAAGTGTGTGGTCTATGATTATGTATATTACTTTAGATGCTTTAGACGATGTTAATTCTAGAATGATTTCATATTTCATATCGTTTTGATATTCTTGGGTTTCTATATTGAATGCATCCTTATATGATCATGATATCGAGATAAAAATCTTTGGCATATTTTTATTCGCTGTATGCTATTTGAGTAAGCAAGTCCACGTCCTGAGAAAATGATCTAGCACATCCCTCTTTGTTTTCTTTTCTATCTTCTTTTTCATTTTTCCTTATTTTTACCCGCCGGGTTCGCCTTTTACTCATCTTCCTCGAGGACGAGTAAGAGGTAAGCTTGGGGGATTTTGATCGCTCCTTATTTTACACCTTTTTTCTGCATGTTTTCCTGTCATTTCGATCGCCCATATTGCATTTTCCACGATTATTCGACGATATCGCGTTGCTTTTCACTATTTCTCGTTTTTGTCGTATTTCAGGAGATATGGAGCGATCTGGAGCAAAAATGAGATCAAGGGACTTTCGCGCACACCGGAGCATCGCCCACAGCTTATTTGAGGAGTTAGCAGTGCTAGAGGATGAGCGAAAGAGGAAGAAATTAATAGAATCGACGAGGATGCAAGGAGGAGGAGAAAAGAGCACTGAAACAGCTTACTCGGCCGAACAGAAAGTTCACTCGGCCGAGTAACGAGCTGCGTTCGACCGAGTGAAATGGATACGCACAACAAAATTTCAAAGTTTCCTCGGACGAGCAAGAAAGTCTACTCGGCCGGGTGAGAAAGCTCACTCGCCCGAGTAGAATAGGGATTTTCTTCCGAGAAGCGGCCAAGTTACTGGAAATTTTGAGAAGCCTACTCGGCCGAGCAAGATTGCTTACTCGGCCGAGTAAAGAAGCCTACTTGCCCGAGTCAATCAGAGGGATAGACCTATGAAACCCCCAGATTATCTATTTTATTATTGGGTCTGTCACTCGGCCGAGTGACATTGTTACTCGGTCGAGTGACACATTCTGACTGCTACACAGATTGCGATTTCTGGGCTGCGCAGGGGCAGTTCTGTCAGGATTTTTTGGACTATTTTGGCTTGGATTTAAACCTAGTTTTATCCCTAGTTTTAGGAGAGACTTTTATTATTTTTTGACGGCTTTTCTTTTGTGAAATCTCAGCTGGAGATCATAGGCGACAATTTTGGTTTGTTCTTTCTTGCTAAAACTCTTATTTTTATGAATTGTCTCTTCTCTACAATGAATTATGCTATGATCTATTGCTTTATTTCTGAGATTTCCATGATGATTTGTGAGTAGTTTATTCGTTCTAGGGCATGGGGATGAACCCTATGGACCCGATCTTTTGAATTGTGATGAATGAATAGAATTGTTGCTAGGATTGAAGAAAGGTTAGGTTTTGATTGATTTATTGCGAGTTGCTAGGAATTTCTATCGATTGGGATTTGCAAGAGATTAGATCCCAATTGATGGGAAGGCCTAGACATTCGACTTAATTTTTTAATTGAAATTCTCTAGATTTGGTTTGCAAGAGATTGGACCAAAGCTAGGATTTTTTATTATAAATCTATACTAATATTTATTTGCAAGAGATTGGATGAATACGAACTATCTAACCTAGATTGTAGCTCGAGTTTGCACGAGAGTGGGCTCGAGTTGCGATTGGACGATGATGTCGACCTTCACGCTAGTGGCTTAGTTTAGGGTTTGCACGAGAGTGGGCCCTAATCTAGGTTGTTATAAACCGGCAATAGCGCGAGAGCGTGAGCTTGGTTCTACGTTAATTTGCGACTTGTTCACCTACATTCAAGCCTTGCAACATTGATATTCATAATTCACAAGGATAAGTGACGGTCCGTAGTGGGGATTTCCTATCCCTAGACGCTTTTATTATATTGATATCTATTTGCTATTTGAACGATTTTGACATTACCATCAAAACTATTCTTATTCCATCAATAGCTAGGTGATCAAAGTAAGATACTGTCAATTGTCCTCCCTGAGTTCGATACCCGCTCGCCACTACGCCATGCGCTTGCGGTAAAACTACAATCGTTTTCCGGGTGTATATCCGAGAACGATCAGTACTCTACAAGACCGATCGAGCTTCAGTATTGTATCCTCATCACAACCAACATCGACCTGGTTTCTACCAACTAATGGTCCTATTTTAACCACTGACGAGGATCCACTTCAGCAATAGAGTCAGCGTCAGCCCAATCACTGTTGATGTCAATTTTGGCATTAATAGTTGGCATCGTCTGTGGGAACACCCAAGTCAACATCCCTGTCATCTATCTACTCTGACAATGTCGACTCACCCATCAACACCTGAAGAGAACATCATGGCATCTCCCAGTAACAGGGTCCTGGACATGATATTAGGAGGCCCGCCCAATCCAGATGTATCGACCTCCCTCCAAAGTTCTTATGGCAAAAGGACAAGATGATGGGGTCACCTATCACTAAGGTGGTCGACTAGCAAGCTTCTAAGCTCAATATCAAATAAAAGCATGGAAAGAAAGCGATCCCTGATGAGAATCGGAAATGCCTGTACACTTTTTTCTTTCTTTGTTAAATATGTTTTTCATCAAATACAATTCTGCTCTCTTTTCGAAACAACTTTCTTCGATAGAGCATTTATGAATTTTATGAGAATTACCCCCATCAAGATCCTTGTTACAAGGATCGGATCCTTAGGAAAATCTAGATGGGCCACGTTCATTGAATAATTATATTGATGAAAACTAACTTGTACACTTTAAACATGCGTCATTCATAAGTCGAAGGGGCCACCTCCACGCCACTGAACGAACCTATCGTGTCGTCAGACGTAAGTCCAGGGGGCCACTCCCTCGTCACTGAACGGCCCTATCGTGCAGTCAGACGTAAGTCGAGGGGTCCACCCACTTGTCACTAAACGGCCCAATCGTGTCATCTGATATAAGTCGAAGAGGTCACCATGTCGCCACTGAACGGCCATATCGTGTCATCAGATGTAAGCCAAGGGGGCCACTCCCTTGCCACTGAATGGCCCTATCATGTCGTCTGACGTAAGTCGAGGGGGCCACCCCCTTGCCACTGAAAGACCCTATCGTGTCGTCAGACGTAAGTCTAGGGGACACCCCCTCGCCACTGAACGGCCCTATCGTGTCGTTAGACGTAAGTCGAGGGGGCCATCCCCTCGTCACTGAATGGCCCAATCGTGTCATCAGACGTAACTCGAGGGGGCCACCTCCTCGCGACTGAACAGCCATATCCTGTCGTCGGCTGTAAATCGAGGGGGCCACCCACTCACCACTGAACAGCCCCATCATGTCATCAGCTGTAAGTCGAGGGGCCACCCCCTTACCACTGAATGGCCCCATCGTGTCGTCGGCCATACGTCGAGGGGGCCACCCCCTTGCCACTGAATGGCCCCATCGTGTCGTTAGACGTATGTCGAGGGGGCCACCCCCTCGCCACTGAACGAACTCATCGTGTCATCAGCCGTAATTCAAAGGGGCCACCTCCTCTCCACCGAACGACCCTTTCAAATCTTCAGCCATAAGTCGAGGGGGCCACCCCCTTGCCACTGAATGACCCTTTCGAGTCTTCAGTCGTAAGGCGATGGGACTACCCCTCACAACTGAACGAGGTGGTCTAGTTCGGACATGGTTCAACGACTTAACCCTGACCATCTTGAGTAAGGGTTTAACCCATCGAAAGGGGCCATCAGGTATTACAACCATCCATATGAGCGATGACAAACAAAGAGATATATGTTAACTTTTCTGGCATTATACTACATTACAAAATTGTCATCGTTTATATGGAAATTACCCCCTATACATTTGAAAATTTTGGTGGCATAAGAAGAGCGTCAAGATTTCACAACCAATCACGATGCCCATGGTCTCCCTCAAGCGCATCAACATGCTCTTGATCCTCCGGAGCACCAGCATCCACATCGTCACCCGTCGTGATGACGATTTTGCCAGTATGAGCGCCCCCCTCCGTGCCTTGACTTAAATCATTGCCATCGATAACCAGGAACAACACGGAGATCTGGTCAATCTCAGCGACGATACGTGTGAATCGATCCTTCACCTCTGACTGGCATCGTTCATATCCCTACATATACAGTTCGTCGAAGTAGGGAAATGAATCCATGTATTCCTGGACCACTGATCATCGTCTAGACGACGCTAATAATAATAATAATAATAATAACGCAGTGTACAGGTCGTGTGTAGCGCTGACAGGTCGAACACAGGGAGGCGGTCAGTGAGTACCGGTCTATGAGTCTTCGTTCAAAAGCTACGTGATCGTAACGATGATTGGTTGGTGAAATAGAAAGACGGTGAATCAAAAGATAAAGGCTCTAGGGTGTGTGGAATCGTCGCCATTGGACTAAGGTTAGGGTCAGACAAGTAATCAACTAGTGACCGGACTAATTGGGACTCGATAGAGGTCGTGTGACCTGAGGGCATTCACCTATCCCTCACTGTCGTAATGCATGATAGGTTATTCCCTTATGTCATGTCCTACCCTCCACTGTTGCAATGCAATGATAGGCCAATCCAACCTACACCGATGTCAACTCTTGTCGATGCATCGATGTACATTGGGCTCATTATGCTTAACGAATATCCCCAATCTTCCTCCCGCCCACAATGGCGTTCGGGGATCAGACCTACATCGGGAAGGCTCTAATCGGTGCTCGACTCTCGTCAGCCACATCGATAGCATGAATCATCCTAGGGACTGGATACCCGGATTGGTCCCGATTTTCGTCGACGGCCAATCCGATCGCCCCGAAGGGAGGAGGTCGAATCTACGACGATAATAATCATCCCAATGTATCCCTAATCTCAATTAGCCCAGTAACTAGGCTAATCAGTTCTTCCAACACATAGCCCTAATCCAATGTGGTTCATCCCATTGCCTAGATGAAAACTACTTACTATTCATGGTAATATAGCTTGTTTCTAGCAATGGGTAAGCAACAAAAGCCAGTGATTCAGCTTAGATTAGCAATTGATGATAAAACACAGCAGCAATAATAAAAAGAGAGGATTTTGATTAAGGAAAGCTAAGCTATTACAAGAGAAATCAATAAAAACAACTGGAATAACAAAATACTAGAGTTAGAAGTTCTTACAAACCCCTCCAAAGCCCTAGAAAATAGCTAAAACTAATAAAAGAGAAGATCCCCAGCAGGACGAAGAAGGGCGGCTTAAATACGTGCACCCAAAAGACCAAAGCCCCCCAGAACGCGTCCTAGATGCTTCAGGAAACCAGTCCGATGCGGCCACGTCGAAAATGACACGGTCGCGTCAGATTCTGGCGTAAATAGGGAAATGGGGGATTAAGTGACATGTTCGCGTCACTAAGGCGCGACCGCGTGGAATCAGGCTTCGCGATCGCATTGACTACGAAGCGGCCGCCTCGATTGGCCTTAGTCTTCAGAAAAGCACGGCCACGTCGTCTTCTTTTGCACATGCCACATCGATTTCAGGTCTTCAATCTTACTCCTCAGCAACGTAGCCATTCGGTGATCTTCAACATGACCGCGTGGATGCATGTTCTGGCGCTCTTGGACGCGGCCGTGCGAGTCAGTGTCATACGACCGCGTGGATCTTCTTCCCAATGCAAATTGATGCGGCCGTGTAGATAAGGATGACGCGGCCGCGTGGGTCTTTGTTGCTTATAACTCTCTCCTCCATTGCACAAAT
Organism: Scilla litardierei; assembly: GCA_030789695.1. Lineage (NCBI taxonomy): Eukaryota > Viridiplantae > Streptophyta > Magnoliopsida > Asparagales > Asparagaceae > Scilla > Scilla litardierei. The sequence goes on along the minus strand of CM061133.1, from coordinate 284,895,501 downwards.
TGATCCCCCGGCTTGGCTCCGTTTGCCTCTTTGCGCTAGAATCTCGTCATATCGTTCCTAAACGACACATATTTCCTACAAAGCACAAGATGGACCATAAAAGCAAAAGAGAAGATAAAAATGGGAAGTAATGGAGCATGGAACGATGTAAAACGTACATGAAAAAGAGGAAAAAACTATATATAATAAACACTTATCAAAATCCTCCAAGCTAAAATATTCCTTGTCCTCAAGGAAGACAAGAGGGAGTGTAGATTGGAGGAATGCAATCAACATGCGAGTGATGCAATGAAACTTCGAGAATTTTCCAAAATTTGAGATTATATGCGTGGGCAAACTGAAAATCTGAGTTCGAGAAACCCAAATGCATCGAAATATTTTCTTCGACAAAAATACGTTCCTAGGACGTCATCCCTACTCAAATCACCAAGCAATACACTAGACGATGGCCATACTCACATTCTAAGACATTTCCTCTAACCCGTCCTTAGATTAAAAGTGTAGGAACATAAACCATACAACAGTTGAAGAGGGGATAAGTACGTGATAATGGGATATTGGTTGATCGAGGAAGTAACTCTCACAACACGACACTATTCCTTGATTCAAGAAATCGCCAAGTTTTATTCATGCTTATATATATATTCACACATATATACAATTTTTCTATATACAAATTCTTTTTTTTCTTTTTTTTCTTTATATATTTTTTGGGATTTGCAATTAGGCTGTGCAAGGAGTGTTGGATCGGTGACTCCCAGATCAGACGACCTTAGGGCACTGGGCCAAGAAAGACCCCTCGGACCTACTAACTCAACCCAAGTGAAATCTTTATTTATATGCCTCCCCCAAGATAGACCTTTTGACGCAGGCTCCGACGGTTACTATCGTGGAGATCCGGTTACTCAGCTTCGCTGGGGGAATAGTGCATATTAAAAAAATTATTCTTTTTTTAAAAGCATGGGATATGCTAGGCTGATTCAATCCTCAGTACTAGGTGATGTATTATTATCCAAGCCTCGAGGGATTATAAACCATTACAAACAACTATCGGCCCTGCGGTCCATGCATGAGAGTGGATTCCTAGGTGTCAAGCTAGGTCGGTTTCAAGTACTCCTATCTTAGGGACTGCGAGAACGGCCAAAGCTAGGGTTTTAAGAGGGATTTAAAATAGGATTACGTATTATTCACATATCCAAGTTGACATCACAGAGATCAAGCATAAAAGTTCGGAAAACAAAATGCAATTCAAGATTCTACGCAAATAAAAACTCGTTTTCGAAGAATTCTAGAGGCGAATGCAAGTATATACAAATGTATGCATGAAGATGCGAGATGCAAGATGCGAATGCAGATATTTTTGGAATTTTTGATTTTTTTTCATTTTTGGCCTTTTGAATGCATATACGAAATATAAACGTGCTGCATATGAAAAAGAGAGGGAAAAAAGGAAAAAAAGAAAGAAAAATGAAAACGAAAATAACGATAAAAATAAGAAAATAAGAAGGAAAAAATAGAAACTTAGCGCGAAAGAGCTCATCCCCCAAGCAAAACCAAGCATTGTTCTCAACGCAAAGAAAACACAGAAAATCGACGTGAGGACAAATAAAATGAGGGAGAAGGAGACCCAGGTGCATCTTTCCCAAGCTATACAAAAATATGCCCAAAAATAATGCAAGTGTGTAATGCATGGGCTAAATGGTAAGGGAGTACAAAGATGAGTGCTCCAGTCATGCTGAGCCACCGTCGGGTGGTGGCAGGGTGGGTCGAGTGGATGCGACAGTGAGATCAACTGAATGCTCAGCTATCGTGTCAACGTGTGGTGGGGATGGAGTGGTGTGGATAAGCTCAGACTTCATAGGTGGAGGTGGAGGTGGAGGTGGAGTGGTACAGTCGTCATCTGAGGATGAGGAGAGAAGGATGATGGTGTTGTCATATGGTGGAGATGTGCGATGAGGTGAGGGAGTATGTGAAGGGGATGGAATGTCGATGGACTCCATGACGGGTGGTGGAGAAGTGTGTGGAATCACGGGGTCGGGATGGAATGATGATGGAGGGGTTGAAATGTGCCCAATCCCAGGATCAGGCTGTGGGGAAGGTGGTAGTGTAGGATGATGCAGGGTGTGATGACAGTGGTGTTCTTAAGACCAGAGATGGCTGGGATGGGTGGGGTGTGATATGAATGGGTGAGAGATGTGGTGCAGCAGCATGATAGTGTCCCTGATTGTGGTGGTACTGGTAGACCTGATCAAACTGGGACTGGAGAGTCACGATAGCAAGAGTGAGACCCTCAAATGAAGTCTTGAAATCAGAGAGTGTGTCTCTGATCTCAGTCAGGGTGGTGACTGTGGAAGATGTAAACTGCCTAGACTCCTCCTCTAAACGAGTTAACTGCTCGACATGTGTAAGTGGGGGAGGTGCAATGCTGCTAGTACCCTCGACCTGGTGTCGAGATCTCCTCTGGAACTGACGAAAGGCAGGCCTGACTACTGGGCCAGCAGACGTGAAAGGAGAAGGATTAGCAGGGTCCCGGGGCTTGGGCTGGGGTCATGGAGTCGGTGATCTTGTTGGAGACATGAGGGAGCATGGCAATGATAATGATGATGCCCCCACTACAGATACTAGATCTGGGTCGGCTATGATATGAAGGAATCTATGCATAAGCCATGACCTGGCAGAATATAATGGGGGACATGATTGCTACTCTCACGAAGGACACGACCATGTGAGGCACACCACAAAATGAAGAGCTCGTCCTGAGAGACTTGGATTGTCTTAAATTAGTAGAATAGAGTGTTCGTAATGATGCGATGGATAATACGAAGGCCAGGGTGAATGATGCTGGATGCTTTCGCTCGAGTCTTGGGAAGACTTGGATCTTGGTGATCCGGAACCAAATATCATTCGCATCAAACTCAGGGGGGTAAGGATGGTTGTGGTGGATTGCCTCATGCTCTAAAGCTATTGGTCACTTGAAGATCATGTTCAAGGAGTCCTTTGATAGGCCGCACTCCTTGTTCATGATAAGGAATGAGAAACCCACAGGATAAGTCCTGAATGTGGAGAGGAACTCCAAAGTGAGCCGCTTGTAAGTCCTAGCCTCACACTCAAGGAACTCCTCCCATCCGAGGTTTCAGAGGAGGGTGCTGACTACGTTGAGGAGGCCTAGTGTCGAGAGGCGGTGACGCTCGGGAATTTGGTAGCATTATAGCACGGGTGTTAAGTGATATGAACTCTGTGTGCTCATCCTCACTCATGAAATTGATGTCTAGTGTGTCCAACTGAGGGGCATGAAGTGGTCACCTTCCCTCTCACTGATGGCATGGGCTCGGTCAAGTTCGATTTGAAAAGCTTTCGTCTTTCGACATTTGTCCTTGCCTTGGTAGGGCCAGTGGTGGTAGCCTTCTTCTTGCGCTCTCTGGGAGGCATCATGTGAAGAAGTGAACAATGCAAGATGTATGAAATGATGTGTGTGCAGAATCATGCGAAGCTTAAGCGATTTCAGCGATAAATATTGAAAAATTAGCGAGTAAAGGAGCGAAGTTACCCAAGATGGAACTCCTAGCTAAAATCGATCTCACCAATGCCGGTAGAGGACTCCCCTAAGCTGCTCCAAGCTAAGCGCGTGCACCCTTGCAAGCCGTGTCGAGCTCGAGCTGTGAAAACCCAAAAGTTGGCCGCTAGGGTTTGGTTCGAACGGTTGAGATGAGTGGAGGAGGGGGGCAAAAGGGTAGGGTAGAGGAAGAGATTAGTTTAGAGGGTGATTGCAGAGTGCTGGAGAGAGATTGGGGGGCTTTGGAGGGAGATCGAGTCGAGAGGAAGAGATGAAGTCGAACTGTTTCGCACGAAATGAGCACAGGCCGGCCGTTTAGGGCTTAGGAAATGTATATATACGTTGGAGACGTGAGCCACGTGAATGAAATGAAACGGACGCATGTAGTTGGTCTGGAAATGGGGTAGATGCGGTCGCGTCGATTTAACGATGTGGCCACGAAAACTCCTTTGTGTTTTGAAGATTTTTGGCCTTGGAATACAGAGAGTTTCACAGCCACGTTGATTGAATTAAAACATCCACGTCGATTTTTCCAAAAATGGAGATCGACACGGCCGCGTCATGTAAAATGACGCGATCGCGAAAGTCTTCTAAAAAGTTGGAATTTTGGGCTCAAATTTATAGAGATATACACGGTCCGTTTCTGAATGGTTTAAAAGGCCGAGTAGATTGGGTTAAAAGTAAGAATTTTTGCGGTCGCGTCGTGTGAAATGACAGGGTCTCGAAAATATTCTGAGAAGTGTGATGTGGGCTTGATACTACAGTAAATTACGTGGCCGCGTCGACTTAACGATGCGGCCATGTGGAATGGAAAGACTTAGGGTTAGATTTACCCTTGCTCGATGCGGCCGTTCGTGTCATCCTCACACAGGCACGTCATATTCTTCTTCTCCTATTCTCCACGCGGCCGTGTCGATTTGTGTAACGCGGCCGCGTGGATGCTTCTTCTCCATATTCTCCTTCTTCCTACATGCAAACAAACACTTAGTTAAGTCCTAGGCTTTGGGGGCTTATTCAAAAAGAAAAATGGGAGTTAATTAAGGCTAGAGCCAAGATCAAAAACAAGATATAAAAACTAATTCAAGAACACTTGGGTTGCCTCCCAAGAAGTGCTCGTTTTAAGTCGTGAGCTCGACTCCCTATATTGGTGTCGTCATGGCAATTTGAGGGTGGAGAAGTCCCAGATTTGCTCGTCTCCAGGGTTCTCCTTGTTTAGCTCCAGGTGGTTCCCTCCTTGGTTCTTCATCTCATCGGGGTCTAGTTGGGTGTGATCTTGGCGGCTTCTCCTTGAGATTTCCCTTGGACGCTTCCTCGTACTCCTCCTCCGTCATCAATTCCTTCAACTTAGCATCTCTTCTGATGGGGGTTCCACATTGTCACTCAGAAATACCTCCTCCAATTTTGTCTCCTTGATTGCTTCTTCAAGGAGATCCATTTGGTCCATATGGTCGACTTCTGTGAAGCTCCTTATCGACTTCTTAAGGTCGAACTCGACCTTTTCTCTTCCAACATATGGGAGAGTCTCCCTCCTTTCACGTCAATAAGGACTCCTACTGTGGCTAAAAAGGGTCGACCTAGGATAATCGGTATGTGCACATCTTCCGGTATGTCCATGACGACGAAGTCGCATGGAACCAATATCTTTCCAATCTTCACCGGCAAATCCCTGATTACTCCAAAGGGATACTTCACTGAGCGATCTTCCAAATGTAGCGACATATTTGTGGGTTGGAGCTCTCCCAGATTTAGCTTCTCGCATATCCCAATGGGCATCAAGCTGACGCTTGCTCCCAAGTCACATAGTGCGCTTTTAATGTCCAAATATCCTATGACACATATGATGTGAAGCTTTCGGGATCCTCCAGCTTTTCTACCATCATCCTCTAAATAATGGCGCTGCACTCCATAGAGAGCACCACTTTCTCCCTCCTACCTCCCTTGGTTATTATTTCCTTAAGGAATTTGGCGTAGGTGGGAATTTCAGAAATCACGTCGAGGAAGGGGATGGAGATGTTCAGCTGCTTCAGGAGCTCAAAGAACTTACCATACTTCGCATCCAACTTGGCCTTCGCCATTCTCGACGGGAATGTAATCCTTGGCACATAAGTCCTGGGAGGCTCGTCAGTAGGCTTCCCTTGATCCTTCTCTACTTGCTTCTCCTTGGAGGGTCCAGACTGTAGAGGCTCTACCTCACATTCAACTTCCTTGTCATTCCCAGATTCAAGCTCAACGTGAGCTTCTTCTTCTACTCCAGCTTCCTTTTCCACGATGGGCATGGCGGGGGCCTTCAAATTTCTTCCCGCTTCTTAGTGTGATCGCATTCACATGCCCACAGGGGTTCTCCTCTGTTTGCCCTGTCAACTTCCCTTGTGCCTTGGAGAGCTGGGAGAGCTGCTACGCCATCTGTGCTATCGTAGTCTCCATTGACTTCTGCCCCGTCGCCAGCTGCTGTGAGGTAGACGCAAGTTGTTGCTCGTCGTCATTAACTGCTGGATCGAGTTTTGAAAGTAGTCATTTCTTTGGCCTTGAGTCCAGATGTGACTCTCGATTAGCATTTCCAGGCTTGACTTTTAAAGGGGGGTGCATTCGTGGGAGGCCTCTGGTAGAAATTCTGAAATTTCCCTTGGGGAGGTAGAGGCTGAAACTCTTGGGGCTGCTGAGGGTACGGTGGGGGATCTTGTAAACCGGGGTCAAGTAGGAGAAATTGGGGTTATTCCTCCACCAAGAATTATAGGTGCCGGAATACGGGTTGCTCAATAGCCTCGGGTTGTTTCCATATAGGGCATTGGCTTGCTCGATATTCATACCCAGAGGTGCCGCCATGGACGTAGGGCATTCGACTTTATGGTGTCCCTGCACGCCACAAGCTTCACACATTGCCGCTGTAGGCGGATTAGTGGCACCAAGCCCAAAAGGAGAGAGTTGCTTGGTCAAGGTGTCAAATTTAGCTGAGAGCAAGGTTACCTCATCGATTCCATACTTACTTCCCCTTGAGGAGGAGCCCCTCTCATCACTCCATGAGTCGTTGTTGGCAGCCATGGATTCCAACAGTTTTTTTGCTTCAGCTGGGGTCTTGTTAATGATGGCACCATTAGCGGCTGCATCGATGGACATTCTCACGGTTGGCGTCAGTCCGTTATAAAAAGCATGGATGCACAACCAGTCGGGTATGCCGTGGTGCAGGCAAATTTGTTGGAAGTCTGTAAACCTCAGGGTTCATATAATGACTCCCGCTCAGGTTGCTTGAAGTTCGTTATCTCACTTCACATCTTCGATGTTTTTCCAGGAGGAAAATATTTCGTTAGAAATGTAAGAGATAAATTGTCCCATGTGGTGAATATGTTGGGACTATGGATTTTAAGCCAATCCTTAGCTTTATCCCTAAGAGAGAAAGGGAATAATCTTAGCCTAATGGCGTCGTTGGTGATGCCATTCATATTCAGCGTATCCATCTTCTCCAGAAAATTATTGAGATGGTCGTTTGGTTTCTCCGAGTGGGACCCATAGAATTGGTCCCTTTGAATGAAGTCCACCAAGGATGGCTTGAGCTCAAAGTTGTTCGGCTCCAACGCCAGCCTACGGATGCTAGATGTTGACCCATTAAAGGGCATGTAGTAGTCCATGAGCAATCTAGTGAGCAGTGGTTCGGGGCCATTCTCGGGATTCTCTATTTCCTCCATTGTTTCGAGGGCTTGTCTCCTTCTCCTTTCGGGTTGAGTCTCCTTGTGGTGTCTTCAATCTCCGGGTCTAGCAGACGCAAATCCGCAATACCATGAGATCTCCTGTGCATGCAAAGAGTCACACCAAAGGAAAACATCAAAATCACCAATAATCAATGAGAAAAAGAGAGATATGAGCAAAAATAAACAAAAATACGTAGTCGCTCGGTAAAGACTAGAACCACTATCAAATTGTGCCTCCCGGCAACGATGCCAAAAAGTTGATCGTCGTCTAGACGATGCTAATAATAATAATAACACATCGCAGTGGTCGTGTGTAGCGCTGACAGGTCGAACACATGGAGGCGGCCAGTGAGTACCGGTCTATAAGTCTTCGTTCGAAATCTACACGATCGTAACGATGGTTGGTTGGTGAAATAGAAAGAGAGTGAATCAAAAGATAAAGGCTCTAGGGCATGGGAAATCCCTACCATTGGACTAAGGTTGGGGTCAGATTAGTAATCAACCGATTACCGGACTAATTGGGACCTAGGAGATGTCGTGTGACCTAAGGACATTCGCCTATCTCCCACTGTTGTGATGCATGATACGTTATTTCCTTATGTTATGTCATACCCCCTGCTGTTGCGATACAATAATAGGCCAACCCAACCTACACCGATATCAAGTCTCATCGATGCATCGGTGTACATTGGGTGCATTGTGCTCGATGAATATCCCCAATCTTCCTCCCGCCCACAGTGACGTTCGGGGATCAGACCTACATCGTGAGGGCTCTAATTGGTGCCAGACTCTCGTCAGCCACATTGATAGCATGAATCTTCCTAGGGATCAGATCCCCAGATTGGTCCCGATTTTTGTCGGCGGCCAATCCAATCGCCCCGAAAGGAGGGGTCGAATATATGACGATAATAATCATCTCAATGCATCCCAAATCTCAATTAGCCCAGCAACTAGGCTAATCAATTTGTCCAACCCATAGCCATAATCCAATGCGATTCATCCCATTGTCCTAGATGAAAACTACTCACTATTTATGGCAATATAGGTTATTTCTAGCAATGGGTAAGCAACAAAACCTATATTGCATAATGCTTTAATAGCAGGCATGCTTGCGAGGGGGCCACCCCCTCGCCACTATGTTTCTAATGGAACTGAGGAATTCAAGGGTGAGTCTCCTATATGTGCGAGCTTTGCAGGCTAAGAAATCGTTCCACCTTAGGTTAAAGAAGAACATTTGGACGCCCTCGTCGGCTCCTAATGCTACAAGAGCAGGCATGCTTGCGAATTTCGTTGGAAGCAAAGCCTGACGAAATAGGGTTTGGTAAAGATCTCCTTGTGTTTCATTTTTAAAAATAATCCACATGTATCATCCTGGGGTGGAGGAATAGCTTGTGGCGATGGTTATGTAGATGTAGAGGGTGTGTCAGATACTCGTGGACGTGTAGCCCTCTGGCATGGTGGTCATGTGGTTGCTGGACGTTTTGTGCATGAGGGCATGGTGAAATATAGAGAGTGGGAGTGCACAATGATATATGGCAACCAAACACATACAACCAACCAATGCCAAGCTACTCAAGCAGAATACAGTGAAATTTCTGAGAATTTAGGGCTAAACTCTGAAATTGAGGTGATGGATCAAATTTACCCAGAATTTGCATTCGATCTTTACTGTGATGCGATGCTCTGGACTTGAAGCTATTGCCTCAAGCTCCAATTGTGTTGCAAAATGCCCCAGCAGTCGAAATTTTCACCAAAATGTGTCGCGAGCCCGATCTAGGGTTTGGATGAGTTTGGTTGTTGGTGAAGGATGACGATGGAGGTGCTATCGGGCTGGAAGGGATGGGAAGGAAAAGAAATTTGATACATGGTGAAGGGAATTAGGGTTTCTAATGAACGAGGGTCGAGAATTTGGGGGAAGGTAAGAAACATGACCGATGGAAACGGTGAAGGCCCGATCGTATATGGCTAGGGAGATAAATAGGGCTCGGTAATATGACCGTATGCATTGCAGTGACACGATCGTGTCGCCCTAGGTGAAATGGGGCCCAATTGCGGCTTGTGGGGGCTTGGGTCACATGGTTGTGTGAGAATTCACACGACAGTGTGGTTACAGGGATGAAAACAGTCCAGTAGCTCATTCTGGGGGCTGCTCTAGCATGGTCATGTGGAAGGGCCACACGACCATATAGCATTTGTTTAAAAGCTCCAGAATTTTGGCCATTCTTCCCTAATCTTGAATCACGATCGTGTGTTGGCCCAACACAATTATGTTAGATCATCTCCAAATGCTCCTCTAGCCACTATTTTTTCTTCTCCTTGCTCCTTACCAACATGGTCGTGTGGGATATTGATTATGACTAAATATTGCATATCCTAGCATCATAATCTTCTCCTCTTGTGCACATAATCCGTGGAATTATGCTCTCTTAACTACATTTACGTTAATTCATCATTTGTGAGCATATGATTTTATTTTGGCACAATTTCACTTTCCAATGCATTATAAATGTCTACTATATTTTTAGGGAATTTTCTGGATTTTTCATGTATCCCAAAGGGAACTAAATCAACTCAAGAAGAGGAGTACAAAACAGTCGCCTGTAGAAGGAATGACAGGCGCTTGGACAACCCAACAGTCGCCTGCCTTTAAGGAACTGGAGCTGGAGAAGCTGAAGCCCAATGACAGTCGCCTGCAAGAGGATTGACAGTCGACTGTAATATTGTACAGTCGCCTATCATTTTTGCATCAGTCGACTGATTTTCCAGATGACTGAGGGAGCAAAAAGAGTCGAATCTCTGTTAATTTGACACTTCTGCAACAGGCGACTGAAGCACAAAAGATAGTTGCCTGTGGATCACACAGGCGACTGTGATTTTCAAGACAGTCGCATGTCTCCCTTTGGAAGCAATGACAGTCGCATGTCATCATTCGACTGACGTTTGTTCAGTAGTCGACTGATCGGGGGTTTTCGCCCAAAAATCTGGGTTGCGAGAAACATGTTTTTCTTAACCCGATTACTCTCCAATCAATGTGGGCTGTTGGATGACATTTTGGATGGATGAGACGTGTAATACCCCTATACTTGAACTACTATATTGTGTATATTGTTGAACTTCTATGAGTATGGCTATAAATATATGAGTATTAATGCACATATGGATATTTGTTTGTGTGTGATATGTACGTATGTTAAGCGTACATGGACGTGTACTATGGATATAGATTAATAGTAAGTATGTACTTATATGTGAGTATGCATACTAAGATGTATGTATGGCTATATGAATATTTGGATGTATCTTGTTGTGTAGTGTATATAGAGATTGAATAATTGGGTGTATAATTGGGTGTATTGATATGTGTTAATACATTGGATGTATATAGGATGTGTATGTCCGTATGTAGATACATATAGATATATAATATATAAACATAGGCGTGTAAATGTGTGTGGTGTGAGTATGCATGGTGAGTGGGGGGTTAGTGTGAAAGGGGTTAAGGGAAGTGGCAACCCTTGTAATTATATAACCAAGTTAGAGGGTATTTAATAATAGACTTAGTGCAATGGCAAACTTGTAATTAAAACACCAAGTTAGAGGGCTTTTACTAATGGGTTTGGTGCAATGGCATGGGATGTAAATAACAAACAAAGTTGAAGGGCAATTATGAAGAGAGTGTGTATAATGGCAAACTAGTAAATAGAGTGATCCTTAGGAGAGTTAATTAGTTTTAGTCTTCTACATTATTCTTCTTCCTTCCTTTTCTTATTCCTTTCTCTCTCATGTTGGCCGTGAACTTTCACTTGACTCCCCCTTGCGTGAGCAATTCTCCCCTCTCTTTTCCTCTTTAAATCTTTCCTAAGATAGCATGCTTTAAATAATAATTCAAAGGAAGGAGTTATAAAAGGAGGAATTGAATGACAAATTGAAGGCTTAAAAGGAGGAAGAAATTAAAGAGGGAGAAGCTTTTAATGAAGGATTCATGAAGAAAAGAGCACATTTTTGGTAGGAAAACCAACTCTCCATTGTATATTATTTTGCATGTTAGTTTTAGAAGCAAAAGCTCTTATCTTTTCATAACTATATGCTTTTCATGCATTGCTTGATGTATAATTAATAAAGTGGCTCCTTTAATATGTGCTCATGTTTAAACTACTCTTTTTTCATGCTAATATGAAAAGGTTGCAAACTTTCTTAAGGATGCAAGTCATTTTTAGCAAGTTGTAGACTTTAGTTGCTTTTAGTGAAAGAGGTGCCATCTTTATTGTGTAAGCATGCTCAATATGGTTATCTCTTGTAGTTATTAACTATCCCTATGCTCAACATGGTCATCTCTTGTAGGCATGCTCACCATGGTCTCTTTATTATGCTTCACTAAATATGCAAGTTTAATTGTTAACTTTAGTAGGACTTCTTGTTAAAGTTGTCATCTTTAAGCGTGTTAGCATGCTAAAGTTGCCAAAGTGCTTATAGTCCAAGTAAAGTTGAAATCCTTCGTGTAATTAAGTAAAGTTATTATATTTTGAATTAATGTCATCTCTTGTAGTTATGCACAAGCTACTACACTTCATGAAAATTAGAATGTGATGTGGACATTAGAATGCAAGTGCTCTCTTTTTAATATGGACATGCACAACTTGTTTTCTTCCATTTTTAGTCCATTGTGTGTGGCATTTTTCCTTGCCTTAGCATTTCGGCCATGGGCCATTTGTGTGATTTGGGTGGCATTGTAATGAAAGAAAGAAAGGAAGAAAAGGGAATAATGAGAAGGTTGGAAAAGGTGGTATATTGTGGAAATTGGCTTTTGACCTAGATCTTGTTATTTTCCATTTTTAGTCCAAGAAATTTCATAAAAAGCTTGTATTTTTGTAAAGATCCTTAAGCTTTTCTCTAAAAGTTGTATTTTTAACTTAGATCTTCAAGTAGTTCTTTTAAGGTTGTCATTTTTAATATAGCTCTATAAGTTAATTTTGTAAAGGTTGCATTTCTAATATAAATCCATAAGTAGTTTCCAAAAAAGTTTGTATTTAACTCGGATCTTAAACATCTCTCCTATAGTTGGCATTTTTAATATAGTTCCAAAATTAGTTTTTATTAAGTTGTATCTTTAATTATAAACCTAAAGCGATTCCTAAAAAGTTTGCATTCTTAATATAGAACCATAAGAAATCTCCTTTAAAGTTGCATTTTTAACAAAAACCTAAAGTGAATTTCCTAGTAGTTTTCTCAAGGTTGCATTTTGGTTACTAAAGTTGCTAAAGTTAGTTAAGGGTTGCATCTTGGTTGCATTTGGTTTGTTAAAATTGTTAAAATGCTTAAAGCTTTCATTTTGATGGGAATGTGTAAGTAGAATTACTTAAAGCTTGCATTTTATTGGTTTCATTGATAAGATTGCATTCTTAGTGGTTAATGATGGTTATGGAAATGGTTCATGTTGCAAGTGCTCCCTAAAGAAGTTGTGGTATGTCATGTTTATGTAGAATGGTGGTGTGGTAATTGGCTAAGTAATGGGGAGATGATGCTTGTTTAAATGTGGCCAAGGGCATGTTGTGATGAAGAAAGGAGATATGGTTGTGGTTGTGCTTTTATTCGTGGAACTTTTATGTCATTCTCTATGTTGCACGCTCGTTCCTTTAATTTCAATGCATGCTAGCTTTATTGTTCTTGTATGTCCTCTGAATATTGCATACAATGTGTTAGTTTTGTTGTTTCCTTATGTCACCTTTATGTCAATCTAATATCGTAAAAATGCAATTCTAAATGTGGTTTGATAGCTCACTTGATTTAAATGCTAATAAAGTATATGGATGCATCATTCTGCCATATGGCAGGTGAGCACTCTAGAATGGGGTTGGGGGAACGTGAGTACCAGGTAGGCAGATGGGATGGACTGCTGAGTTTGTGGGCCACTCCTGACGAGCCCACAGAGGCAGGGAGTTGGTGCGGTTTTGGTTGAGTTGGTTGAGTTGGTGAACGGCTTCTTTTGTAAGAGCTTGTCTCGGGAAGTCGTAGCATTCCACCCACCTTACCGGGTGAGGTCCATGCCCGTATGCTTACTCGTTTCCCAGGTTTCCAATAAAATTTTAATTACAAACTTAAGTGCTATAAGATTGAAATGTTAAATTCTTATGCTCTCTGCTTGACGTATCTGTTGTTTCTTTCATGCCTTATATGTACCTGTTGTTTCTTTCATGTCTTAAACTACACTGTGACTAATGAATAACACTTCTAAATTAATACTTCGTTTTGGCACGAGTTGGGTTTCCTACTTGGACACGCTTTGACGTGCTCCAATTTGTGGTTTCAGGTTCATGGTACTGGAGGCAGGGAGATGGAGAGAGAGTTATGGTTAAGGAGTTTGGGTTGTGAGTTGGGTAATGAGGGGAGAGGATGAGAGACTTGTACTCTTGCGGTTGTTTTGGGTAGAGTGAGATTTTGTGCATAATGGATGTATTAGACATATGTGTTGTATAAAGATCAGAGTTTCACTTAGTTTAGTTGTAGTCTCTGGGTTGGTGTAGTGTTCTCTATGATTCTCTCTGTGAGTTTTGTGTTGTGTTGTTGGTTTGTTTCTTGTGGAGCAATACGTGTACTTCCCAGCACGTGCACAGTGGACCTGCTAGTATCATTGTATTTCTTTCTTCTTTCTTTCGTAACACTCGCTACCTGGGTATCCTGGGGAGCGGGGCATTACAAGACGCAACCCCTGGGGGGGTATAAAACACTACTATTCAAATGTAATAAATAGAGAACTTAATCTTTTACTATTTTAGGTCATCTTCTTCCTTAAGAAGGAGATTAAGGTTTTGGAGAGTTTTGAGTTTTCTGATCTCGTGTTTGCTGTTGTTGAGATTGATTGAGGATTGTGGTGGCTTGTATTTGGTGACAAATCTCCAACCCTCTTGCTATTATATATTTGCTTTTATTTCTTGCATTGAACTATGTTTATTTCTATGAATGTTTATTCTATTCTTGATATGTTAGGCTAGATTCATTATATGGGTGTTTTGGATTGATGTATGATGTTTTGATTGCCTTGCTAATGTTAATTTCCAGCACCCCTTTGTTAATCTATGTTGTTGGGTGAAATAAGCTTATGATTATTTGGATTTGATACTATCCATGGACGAGCCACAGAACGGTGATGCTTCGTAATTGTTGCACCTATGTATCCAATGGGTATTGCATATCTTGAAATGAATGTAAGACCCCCTTCAATCCATATTTCTTAATTTAGAAGTTTAATTCACCCAATAACCCAAATTGTTAATTGGGTTGTAACCCGTTTATCGAATCGTGCATTACCCGAAAGGGACCACAGAACGGTGGTTGTGTGATGCGCAACACAACATATATGCACTACTCCCACATACCTTGAAATGGGTGTGGGAGTGATTCATGAGCTTTAATTAGGAGAATAACCCAATTAGCAATTACCTTTGGTGCACCCCATATGTGCTTAATTGATTTATTTCCCGATCCTCATGCCTTGACATGGATGAGTGATCGAGTTATCATGGAATTAACATTTAGCAGAGCAATTTAGTAATCCTACCGATATCCTCAACACCCACACACACTCTCTCCCTTGCATCCAAATATTAGGACATTACCCTAATTCTAGGGTACTTAGATAAATCATCTATTCGAACAATCATTCCCCCTCATAGGGTGGTAAGAACCCTCAACCATTCTTTACATGCTCTGACTATTTGTGTGAAATTGCAGATTAGTTCCGTCTCTGTGGATACGATCCTGTATTCACCGGGTATATTATTTGACGACCTCGTACACTTGCGAGTATCACCTTTCAGGAAGATTCAAGCAAATTGGCGCCATTGCCGAGGACGGCGTATCTTCATTTCACACTTTGGTTTTTGTCGTGAAAATTTGGTGAGATCTTTACATTCTATTATTTATATTTATTGTGGATATCTGAGTTTTTTTTCAATTTATATAATCATCAAAACTATAAAAATTAGGTTAATATTGAAAAGTTTTGGCTTGAGCTCAATTGTCTAGTTTATGTGGTTAAGAACTCCTCGAATACATAGACTAGTAAGAAACATAGACATGGCCGATAACAATACCAACACCAACAATAATGACAACACCAATCATAGTGACGACGATCACTCTCAACATGAGGGTGATCGAAGTTTAAGATATGTGTTGAGACCGAGTAGGTCTGCTACTGGCTCATGCATTATGCTTCCAGTCGATGCGAATTCCTTTAGCCCAAGACCTGGGATATTTCAAATTCTCCCCACTTTTCATGGTGTAGAGAAGGAGAACCCTTATCTACATATAAAGGATTTCGAAGATGTCTGCCTCACATGTTCTGATGGGAAGGCTAGCAACGAAACCATTTATCTTAAACTGTTTCCTTTTTCTTTAAAGGATAAAGCTAAAAATTGATTTAATGCTATACCTCCTCATACTATTAACTCCTGGTTAGAAATGCAAGCTGAATTTTTGAAAAAGTTTTTTCCATTGCACATGACTCAAGGATTAAAGCGGCAAATGACAAACTTTTCTCAGAAGCCAAATGAAAGCTTTGATATCACTTGGGAAAGGTTCAAGGAGCTACTATTGGCATGTCCACACCATGGATTTGATGAATACCGTCTCATCGGTTTCTTTTACGACGGACTCATCCCATCCATGGAACAATTCATGGAAATGATGTGCAAGGGGGAATTCCTAGATAAGACACCGGAGGAGGCATGTGATTACTTAGAATCCATAGCTGAGAATGCACGAAGTTGGGAGGCGACTCTCGAATCTGAGAGAAGAGAATTACCTCAACCTTTGGCTTGTGGAGGTCTCCTTACATTGACCCAAGAGGAAGCCTTAGAGGCAAGAATGGATGCCATCATTTGCAAGAGGCTTGAAGGATTGCAGTTGAAAAGAGTGAATGTAGTGACGGTTGGTAATGAAGGGCTATGTAACCTTTGCAGTAGCGTAGACCATGGCATCAACCAATGTCCCAACCTACCGCTAGCAAAGGAATTACTTCAAGACCCCATACAAGTGAATTATGTGGCAAATTACAACCAAGGGAAATGATACAACAATTCCACAACGAAGACCCAAGTTGGAGGAATAGCCCGAATTTGAATTGGGGCCCCCCAAAGACAACAACAAGCTCAACTATCATATCGTCAACCACCCTTCAACAACAACAACAATCAGCAAGGCATCCAAAGGAGGAGGGATGAAACAAATGAACCCCACGTGCAATCTCTGAGCAACACGTTGTAACAATTCATCCAAATGCAGAGGACACAAAATCAAGCCAATTTCCAACAATGGCAAAAACTACAATAAACCCAGGCGCAACACCAACAACAATTTTAACAACTCAACGAAAACATGGCGAAGCTTGCGGCTACTCTAGAGAAGGGCAAGCTTCCGGCAAAACCACTCCCCAACTCCAACATGAATTCATCATCGGGAGGACCCAACGTCAAGTCTTGTCAAGCGGTGACAACTTTGAGGAGTGGTCGAGAAATTGAGAAGCCAGAGCCACCGAGAGTCAAGGCAGAACTAGTTATAGAGAATGAAGCCATCCCAAATGAAGAGGTGCAAGAGGAAAATCGGACAAAGGCAACCATTCCGAAGAGATCGTCATTGAAGAGCCCGAGATGTATATTCCTCCCGCACCATTCCCTCAAAGGCTTAAACCTCCACAGAAAGATAAGTTTCAATCCAAAATCTGCGAAATATTTCAAAAATTTTAAATTAATATTCCTCTTCTTGATGCAATAAATCAAATTCCGGCATATGATAAATTTTTAAAAGATTTGTGCACCGTTAAAAGGAATGTTAGTGTTAAGAAAAAGCCTTCCTAACACAACAAGTTAGTGCTATTGTGCAACACAACCCTCCTACTAAATACAAGGATCCTGGCTCACCTATAATCCCATGCATCATATGAACCAAAAAGATAGGGCAAGCCCTCCTTGATTTAGGTTCGAGTGTCAACATCTTGCCATATAACTTGTACATGCAATTAGGACTCGGAGAATTGAAATCTACACCCATTATTATCCAATTGGTCGATAGGTCCATCAAGGTCCCCAAAGGTAGCATAGAGGACATGCTTATCCAAGTGGACAAATTTTACTACCCGGTGGACTTTGTCGTATTGGACATTCTCGGACCTCAAACCAAGACACCAACCCCCATCATCTTAGGTAGGCCATTCCTAGCCACAAGCAATGCTATAATCAATTGTAGGGATGGTCAACTTAAGCTCTCCTTTGGCAACATGACCCTTGACTTAAACATTTTTAATGCTTGTAAGTTGCCATCGGGGATGGTGAGTTTAAGGATACTTGTATGATTGAGACTCTAGTTGAAGAGCATTTTGATGCGGAGTTTGTTGAAGCGCTTAATTTTGTTGAACATTTTTGTGAAAACATTGACACCAATTGTTTTTTGCAGGAAGTTGGCGCGGTAACTATGTGTATGCCATCTTTTGAGCCGCTACCATTGGACACGCCATACCAAAGGCCATCGAAGCTAGAGCACCTATAATTAAACTTGAAGCGGTTGCCGCCATATTTGAAGTATGCATTTCTTGGGGAATCCGGCACATTCCCCTTGGTAATATATGTAGGATCGCCTGTATACACAAATACACTAGGGGGATTGAATAGTGTATTATAAAAACTTGTTGCAAATAAAACATTACTAAAATTTGCAAAGATGGAACAAAAATTAAATGACAAGTATTGAAAATAAACCAATCGCAAACACAAAGATGTATCCTGGTTCGGATCCTTTTGATCCTACTCCAGTCTTTTACTCCCCGTAGAGATTTTCAATCCACTAAAATCACTTGCTCCCCGCAAGCATCAACTTACAAAAATGGCGACACTCCCCGTGTCCCAAACTTTGAACAATCTCTACAACTAGATATTCAAACCTTGTTGAAGAAATAATGAAATATAAAACACCTATAGCCTTGGTATGAATATCAAGAATGAATTCAAAGGATGGTGTTTTAAATGAGAAACTTCAATGTTTCAAGATATGTAATGGTGAAACATAATTGAAGTTCTTCCGTTCTAAAACGAAGAGAGAAATTTATTGATTTCTTCTTACAAATAAGAACTTGAACAACTTTTCCAAAAGTGTTGAAATCCAAGTTCTTCCGTTCTTAAACGAAGAGAGAAATCTAATGATTTCTTCTTGCAAATAAGAAAAGAACAACTAATGGCCAGAATGCTTAAGAGAATTAAAGCATTGATTTCCACAAAATGAAAACAAAGAAGAGGAAAAGTGATGTAAGAAAAGAGATGGGGTACCCCTTATTTTATAGGATTTAGAAACGGTTCTGGACGGTTCTGAATAGTTCTGAAAGAAGTTACAAACAGATAGAAACTGTCCAGAAAATTCCGGACTCAAATGGTCACAAAAACGGTTTAGCAGGCTACGAAAATTCGTAGTCGACTAATTTTAAAACGGTCATAAACGAACATAAGAAAGTGGTGACGTGGATCAGTCAACGGATAGATCCTTGTTAGAAATTTTCAGGTCAAAAGTCAAAGAAAATATTTTTAGTAGGCTGCGAAAAATCCTAGCCGACTAAATATGAAAAATGGGAATTTTGACTTCGGATTAAATGGATTGGAAGATAATGTAATTTGGAGCTTAGGGATATATGATATGTTATAGCCAAGGCCCTGAAGCTATCTAAACAGTAAAATTACATCATTCTGAGGATACGTTATCCAAACGTAATATGAGTAGTAAAGCCGTTTCTGCAGAGAGTCCTTTTAATCTGAACATATGCATAATGTGAGTGAAATAAGTTTTATGTCTGCACATCTGCATAGAAAGAGTTAGTAACAGAAAATATATTGATTTGTCACATCAAAACCATATGGAATAGAAGATGGAATATACCAAGTTCCAACAATATCATCTAAACTCCCTACTGAGCAAGAAATGCAATTGCTAGAAGTGCTTAAAACTCATAAGGGGGCAATTGGTTGGACAATTTCCGACATTAAAGGTATTGACGCCCTAATTTGTAAGCACCACATCTACTTTCAAACCCACTAGAGAGATGCAACGTAGGTTAAATCCTAACCTAAAGGAAGTGGTGAAGGGTGAAATCCTTAAGCTTCTTGATGCGGGTATTATATTCCCCATTACCGGTAGTAGATGGGTTAGCCCCATTCAAGTTGTACCTAAGAAATCGGGGCTAACGGTAGTTAAAAATGAGAACAACGAGTTAGTCCCAATGCGAGCCACCACGGGATGGCGCATGTGTGTTGACTATATGAAGCTTAATTCTAAGACCCGTAAAGACCACTTCTCTCTCCCATTCCTAGATCAAATCCTAGAGAGAGTGACCGGACACGAGTATTATTGCTTCCTTGATGGCTACTCCGGATATTATCAAATTGAAATAGCACCCGAAGAACAAGAGACGACCGCCTTCACTTATCCCTTTGGCACTTTTGCTTTCCGGAGGATGCCATTTGGCTTACGTAATGCCCCCACAACCTTTCAACGTTGTATGCTTAGCATTTTCCATGACATGGTTGAAAAGATTGTGGAGGTATTCATGGATGATTTCTCTGTGTATGGTAGCTCATTTAATAACTGTTTATCTAACTTGGCTTTGGTGTTAGATCGGTGCATCGAGAAAAACATTCTCTTGAATTGAGAGAAATGCCATTTCATGACCACCGAAGGCTTAGTCCTCGGTCATATTGTATCAAAGGAAGGTATGCAAGTTGACAAAGCTAAGATCGAGGTAATAGAAAAGCTACACACTTTCGATCATTTCTTAGGCATGCCAGTTTTTATAGGAGGTTCATAAAATATTTTAGCTCAATATCTCAACCTCTTTGCATACTTTTGAAAAATGATGTAGATTTTGCTTGGAATAATGATTGTCAACTTGCTTTTGAGAATTTGAAAAATTTGCTTACATGTTCACCTATTCTTCAGGTGCCAGATTGGGCATCACCCTTCGAGATTATGTGCGATGCTAGCAACTATGCGGTTGGTGCCGTGCTTGGACAACACAAGGACAATGTCCACGTGGTGATTTATTATGCAAGCAAGAGCATGGATGAAGCTTAACGAAAATACACCTCCACGGAGAAGGAGCTTTTAGCTGTTGTCTTTGCATTGGATAAATTTAGGAGCTACATATTGGGATTCCCAATTACAGTCTTTACCGACCATGTCGCTCTTAAATATCTCCTTTCCAAGAAAGACGCCAAACATAGACTAATTCGTTGGATTTTGCTCTTGCAGGAATTCAACATCGCCATTAAGGACAAGAAATGAGTGGAAAATCATGTTGCCGATCACCTTTCACGGTTAATGAGGAGCATGAAGCCGACAACCATCCCATTGAATGTTTCGTTCCCTGAAGAACATCTTTTTGCGATCCGATCGAGTTGGGTGAAGCCAGTGATCTGATCTCTAGGTGTCTGGTGCTGCTTCGCTTGAACCCCAGTTGTAAGTGTGACCTGTACACCACTATACTAAAAAGGACTGGTAGTGGCATATTCTATTATAACTAGGTCCTTAAGCTGCTCCCCAATATGAGGTATAAGCTCAAGGAGCTGGTCCCAATATAGTTGCTTTAATTACCCTTATGAGAGGGAAATGTGGTTCGAATTTTGGACAATCTTTGTAAGGTGGGCATCGATCATTGTGGTAGGGGAGGGAGCAGTCATTTGGCCTTGGTTTAAAAGGTAATTCTCTAGTAGAAGCTCAAGGCTAGACTTTTCTGATGGATGTGGATGTGTGTATGTTTGTGGATATGGATGGGATGGTTCATGGTGAAGGTCTCAATGCCACAGGTTGTACCAAGCTGCTCAAATGGATGTGGGTTTTAGAGGTGGGTATTATATTGGCATTGGGTGCTCGTGTGCCCCTCTATCCCACATACTTCGTAGCTTGATGCAACCAGCAGAAAATTATTGGAATATCCCATTTGAGCACCTTGTCGCATTGAGACATTGAAATCTACTGTGTAAGATCCATCTGGCATCCACATTTTCTCCAAATGCACCTGGTAAAAAAATAAGAGAGATAAGAAAAGAGCGTCAATAGTACAAGAAAATAGCAAAAATATAGTGTGGTGGGGAAAAAATTTTCTTTATTTATTTATTTTTAAATGCACGGAGTCTAACTAAACTAAGATTAAGCTAATATCAATCAATAAAACTTCCTCGGCAACGGCGCCAAAAAATTGTTCGCGATTCGAGAGTTTTAATATTTGTAATCGCAAGTGCACGACATCGTCATAGCACTTAACAGGTCGTCCGTATGGAGGTTTCTGACCGAGTACTAGCCAATCCTAGGTCTTGGTTGCTATGTGGGTGATCTATGGAAGAGGGAGAATAAAAATAGACAAAAGGCTCTAGGGCTATGTATCCCTTTTACTACGGGTCGAACACGGAATTGAAATTCTCATCTAGCTATCGAATTATTCCTAATGTGAGGTTATCGCACCTGGCATGGTCACCTACCCCTACTTTCGCGATGCTACAATAGGACTACCCCTCGTGTAACCAAGCCAACTCTCATTGATCATCGTCGCATGACAAGCGCATGGCACTCGATAATATTCCCCAACCATCGGTTAGCTACTATCGTGGATAGAACTCTGGTCTATGCTAGGAGGGCTCTAGCATACACCCAACTATCGTTGGCGACATAGATAGTGTAAATCAACTAAGAGATTAGAACCCTAAATCCACCCCAACTATCGTTGGCAGATAGTTCTAATTAACCACAAAGGGGGCAACTAATATTCATTGATAATAATCATCCTATGCATAACCCCAATTTAATCATTCAATAGCCAACAAGATAATCAACCCATATTTAAACCCTCAATAGGGGTGCAACCATGCCCTTTAAGAAAGATTACTCAATACATATAGAGGGAATCACAAAAATAATATAAGAGAACATTGCAAAATGCATAATAAAAAGGGAAAGAAAGCTTATCTCCAAAGTATCAATCCAAAGTCTTCAATAACTACAAGATTTTTCCAAGAAAAGTGCAAGTAAAACTATCCTAACCCTACTCCTACGTCTAAACTAATTACAGTGGTGGAAGATGATGAAAAACAGGAGAAAAACATGGCTCCCCTCTCAAAACAACACTCAAAAGTATTTATAGATCCCGAAAACCCTAGCTGAAATTGTGTAAAACCCGACTCGACTCAACCGTATCGATCAATCAACACGGTCGTGTCGATTCTGCTCCAAAAATAGCTCCGCATGTCTTTAGAAGGTTGGTTTCAACACGGTCGTGTGGAAATTCCACACGATTGTGTGCTTGCAGGGTTAAAATTCAGCTTCTGCCTTCATTTTTTCTCTAGGGGACACAGTCTTGTGGATTACCACAGGACCGTGTGCATCTGGCTTCAGTCCCTTCATAAATGGCATACACGACCGTCATGGTCGTGCAAGGGGCCATTTCCTTCTTCACTCCTTCGTAGATTCGAGTCTCGTTGATTCTTCGATCGCTTCCCCAGACTTCGTCCTCGCTCTTCGGTCCCAAAACTCTATGTTTTAACATGAAATGCACCAAGGAATCCTAAGAGTAAAAAGAAACTAAAAAGTGGAAGAATCAACGTGGAATGTGTGGTGGATTGGTGTGGAGTATGTGGTGGATTGGTATGAAATGCATGAGAAAAACATATGAAAAAACTTATAAAATAAACACTCATCAGCCCACTTTTGTTTTGATGATGGTCACCTCATATGTAGTTGCTAATGACTCTATTGTTTTAGTCCTAGTTTAATTAATGTATATCTTGATGAGGAGACAAAACAATAGGTTATGGGATGATGGTGGATGATGGATCAAGGCTTTGGAGCAATGCATGGCATGAAGACTTGAAGAATTCTTATTTATTTTCATGTTATTCTTCATGTATTTTTGCTCTTTATTTCATAGATTATATCTAGCATTGAATAGATGCACAACACACACTCATATGCATCATTTCCATCATTGGGTTCCTTAGATTTAAGTTTAACCCATCCCATTTGGTCCATTACTCTAAACACACTTGGGTGTGCTTTTTGGAGCTGGACAGGCTCCTAGTGAAGAGTCACCAGACGCCCGGCGTGTCAGCTTTTTGGATTGATTGACATAGCCAAGGGTTAATCGCCTTATGGTCAATGACCAGGTGTCGGAACAGTGGTCCCGACGCCTGGTACATGAACTTCAGGCGCCCGATCAATTGAGCCAAACTTTCTGTGCTCTCTGTCTTTTTGGACCCTAAATTACAGCTGTCTGAAGAAGACTTACCGAATGTCTGCATAATGGATCAGATGTCTGGTTAGTAATCTTCAGACGCCTGACGCTTATAGATTGGACTTCATCTATTTTTTAATATACATCTCATTTCTGCCAGCCGTCTGGAGTTATGTTTCCAGGCGTCTGAGCAGTTGATCAGGCGACTGTGTCATGAACTCCAGACGTAAGATTGATGGCTTATTTAAGTTTAGTTTGGAGGCAGCTTTTGGCACCAATGCTCATTGCTATTGAACTCATTTAGAGCCAAAAAATAAGCGCATTTTCTTCTATCTCATTTTCTTTCTCACTTTGGTTAAAAGTGTTCATGCATTGAGATTGCAGTGAGAGAGATTTTTCTAAGTGATCGTCTACATCAAGCACTTAGTGTTTTCACTCTTCATGCTATCACACACATTGGTAAGATCTATCAAGGCATATGTAAGATTTTATTTCGTTTCTTTTTGTTTTGAAACCTATTTCTCAGGTTGTGAGAACATTGTGGGGGGTTTACTCCACTTAGAGAGTTTCTCTCTATATCCCGGGTTAGGGATTATTCTGGTTTAGGAATTGTACTCATGAAGAGTGATCTTGTGTGTCATGATTTGGAGAGCGCTAGTGGATATGCCATTGCTCTATTTAGGAGGATGGGTATGGAATAGGATCACCGGTGTAGGGATCCGAACCAGGATAAATATTCTGTGTTTGCATTTGCATTGTCTCTTTGTTTTGTGATTGCATGCAATTATATTCCGCATTGCTTAATTAGTTTTAATTAGCATTTTAATTGCATATACACTATTCACCTCTAGTGTTGCTTAATGGACATGTATCCTATAAATATATGTGAGGTGGATCAAATGTTGAGTATACAAATACTTGAGTGTAGGGTCTTAGAGATTCGTCCCCTTTCTTGTTGTTGAAGAGAATGTTTATAAGTGATGATCTTATGACCGTTCTCTGACCGTAATGTCCGAGCATTTATGAAGTTTTATGGCATTTAGCTTGAGCTGTCAGCATTGATGAAGAGCTAACAATTAATCATTGAACATCATGTTAATGGGCAGGCCTATTAACTGAAGGAGCGCAATGATCAGTTGAGCCATCGCTTTAAATGAGGAGGTGATAAGCGACACGTGAGGGCTCCCTAATTGCTGGACTGAAGCTATGGGCCTTACTCGGTTCGTTGACTGAATACAATTAACTGGGTGGCCTCTGGGCCAGCCTAGGGGGTGTATCAATGGCGCTCATCTCTCAAGCCCAACTGACGTGGCATTTGAGGTCGGCATATGTTGACACATGGGGATTGGATGGGCACACCAGTCAAGATGACGCATTTAATGTTGGCCACCAAAGCTCCATGCCCTATGGGTTGCCCGCCAAAAGAGCATAGAATTCAGAAAGTCTGTGCTTCGAGATGTTGACACGAGTCTCCTATCGGACGACCAAGCTTGATGTAACTCTTTGTATACAACGAAAAGCTGGAGGGGAGAGAGAGCTTTCTTGCTTGTAGTCAGATAATCTAATATTCATTCTCACATATGTTCTTCGTTTTCCTGCTTGATTTCGTCGGCACCTCAGTAAAGTAATTCCCCTCTTGTCAATCTCTTTCCTCGACAACATATAGGTTAATATGTTGAGAATCAAAGAAGTCCATGCCCATGAGGGTGCTGAAGAGATGTCAAATGTCTCCCAGCCTCCAGAGCTCACGCATGCTTTTGACAAAGGAAAGGTCTTGCTCGTCAATCCCTCAGAGGCCCCACTTCTGCAGGCTAGGGATGATGCATCCTCTGTACCTAAGGAGATTCAAGATATGGTCCCCATAGTCTCTTATTTCTAGGTCGATAAGAACAAAGATGAATATATTTTCCATTCGTATCAGTCAGTGCCTCCTTTTATAATGAAAGGATCTATTTCCCCAAGAAGTGTGAGGTCGAGGTATATTCAAAGATGTTTCAGCATGGACTTTGTTTCCCCATTCATCCTTTCATTCTCGAAGTTTTGAACTTCCTTGAGCTCACACTCTGTCAATTAATGCCCCATTCTATTTCTTCTCTAGTCGGATTCATTATGCTTTACCTGCTACACGAAGTGGTGCCGACCCTTTGCTTTTCCATTTCTTCTTCCAAGTGAATCTTGCTCCTCCGAATGTGTGGTATTGTATTACCGCTACGAGGAACATGAACCTCATAATGAACCTTCCAAGCAAAGTTCATGATTGGAAGGAAAATTTTCTTTTCATTGCCTTTCCAGCTAAAGCGAAGCGACCTTCCTCACCCATTGGGGTCGTCTCGACGCTTCGGCATAACTAGAATTGAACCTTTCTTAGGTTGAATCTAAGACAGCTAAGCTCTTGTTAGCTATGCCGACCGAAGAAAGGTCGCTTCATGACTTGTTGAATGACCAACTATTGAAGAGCATCTTGTGGGATTCAGGTAAGTTTAATGTTTAGATTTTATTCTCATATTTGATCACACTAATCTTCTTTCTTTTAGCAGAGATGGCCAGGCAAGAATTCAACACGTATCTCGATGTGAAAAAGCTTCTCTGGCTCGGGTTTAAGAAGTTTGTGGGTAGCTCATCGGGTTGTCAGTTAACTTGCCCATTAACAAAAGAGGAGCAGAGGTCGATTTAGTCCATCGGGAGATTTGGTCAGGCCGATGATAGCTCGGCTATAGTTACAGAGATCTCGCTCACAGTCATGAGGGATTTGGCCCCAATCGTCGAAAGCTCGACACTAGTTACCAAGAGCTCACCCGGAGTTGTTGAAGGCTTGGTTATGGTTGCTGAGGGTCCACAAAAGAGAAAGGAGTGTCCTTTAGCCCACCTAAGAATGTCGAGAAGAAGAGGAAGAAAGGAACATACAATCTTCCAGCCTCAACCCCCACAGATGATCTTACAGCTTCAGCCGAAACTTTAGGGGCGACAAACTTATGGTCATGGGGAGGCTCCGTCCCTCCTAAGCCATTGGTTGGCTTATCTTCTTTTGAGCATGAGCAAGCTCGAGTTTTTCCCGTTATAAGTCCACCCCGCCAAGCCTTGAAGATGAGCTTGTCAAGCCTACTCATAAAGTAGGATATAATGAAACAATCTTCATTGATTGTGGGGTAACAACCCTGATAACAGAGAACTCTGTCCTTCTACAGGATCGCTCTTTTATGCAAAAGATCGACCCTGAAAGGCTGGCTAGCTATATGGTTTGGCACAGTCAACAGGTCAATTCTCTTTCTCCATCCCCTTCCTTTGATCTTTGTTTAAGTGTAGTATCTGACATTTTTACTCTTTCCATGAAGATGTCCTCAGTGGCTACCAAGCTATGACGTCGCTTGGTAATGATGGTCAACATAGAAGTGAACCTTACTCAAGAGCATTGAAAGGTGGTGGCTGCCAAAAAGGTCACTGAAGACGTGAAGGCCGAGCAGAAGTCGGCGTTGCTCAAGGCCACTGAACTTGGCATCCCAAGTCTCCAGCCTCACATCCAAGGTAGGGAAGTTGGAGAAGGCATTGGCCGAGGAAAAGGGTGCACGGTCGGCTGCTGAGGTAGGTCGGTCAGTCATCGAGGAGAGTGTCAATGTCTTCTCTTCTCTAAAGAAGGAGGCCGAAGAACAGTTGTCCACTGGAAAGAAGAGATGGAAGAAGGAGAAAAGCGAGGTTCGAGCTCAGATTGGGAAACTGAAGGAGGTTAATCCAAAGAAAATCACTGCCAAAGCTGTGGAGAAGTATTATGAGGAAGTCGCTGCCCCTGAAATTTCCAACATGTTTCGTTTAGGCTTCCTTCGGTGTCGAAAGGAGATCGATCAGAAATTTTCCAATTCCAAGATCGATTTTGATTTGATCGAGATGATCTCAGATGAGGATGAAGACGTCATCACAGAGAGATTCCCCTTCCCAAGTCTAAAGGCACTGAGGAAGCACCACCTAAAGCCTTAACTCCCATAGCCTTGTCTTTGTAGATTGTATCTTTTTGAGTTTTAAATGTATTAGCTTTGCTCTCTTTGAATATTCCTTTCAGGAACAGAAGATAAAGTCTTATTTTGCTTCTTAAGACCTCAGAACTTTAATGAAGAACCTATGAATATTCCAAGTCCTAGTTCATTTCACCTCTTAAGACCTCAAAAATATGAAGAAGAACCCATGAATATTCCAAGTCATAGTTTGGACTTAGGTAGGAAATCCCATGATCAGTTCTTCTCAGGTCAACCCACGATCAGTTCTTCCCAGGTTGGAGAATGTCTCTGATCTTTGAAATGAGTTCTCGGGTAGAAGAGAACCAAGTTTGGCTGTGGTGCCATTCATGGTACCACTCGTGCCTCCTCCTCAGCCCAGGCTTGCATAGATAGAACATAGATAGCACGAGGTTTGGAATATCATTTCTCCCAACTTAAAAATAGGGAAAATTTGAAGATATTTACATGGCTTACAAGAGGAGAGATGGCCTCGGTAAGTAAAACTTGATGTTAGCCTCCCGCCTTATGTCCAATTAATAGGTTGGTCAACCTACGCGGCGGGGGGGGGGGGGGGGGGGGGGGGGGGGGTTTGCCCCCTGACCTTGCAGCATACTAAGTTATTTGATCATCTGTAAAGGGAATGGCCCATTGACTAATGGTTAATGAAAAAAAGTCGGTTGACTTGTATGGGGAGGGTCCCCTCGCCTTATGGCAGACGAAGTATTCGATCGACTGCAAGGGGATTGGTCCCGCACGGCTGCAGGGTGAGTGGCCACTCGACTAACAAATGATGGAAAATAGGTTGGCCTGCAGGGGAGTGGTCTCCCGCCTTATGATAGACCAAGTATTCGATCGGCTGAAAGGGGGTGGCACGTCGACTAAGGCCGATGTAAAATAGGTCGGCCTACGGGGGAGTGGCCCTCGCATGACGGCGAACGAAGTATTCTATTGACTACGGGATGAGTGACCCATCCACTAACGGCTGATAAAAACTAGGTCAGCCTACGGGGGAGTGGCCCCTGCCTTACGGCAGACATAGTATTCAATCGACTGTGGAGGAGTGGTCCCTCAACTATCGACCGAATGAAAATTGGTCAGCCTACGAGGGGAGTGGCCCCTCGCCTTATGATGGACATAGGAAAAAGTCGACAAACTTAGGAAAAGGTCGGTCTGTAGAGAGACTGGCCCCCTGCCTTATGGCTGACTATTATAGAATCAAAATTGAGATATCTACGTTAATTATAGGCATGCACACTTTAGAAAAGACAAGATGGCAAAAATAGGCCGATCAAATGTTTAAATACACTTATAGATAGTTTATTGGTTCAGACAAATACAATTTTCTCTAATCAACAGGAGAAAATAGAAATAACTAAAATAGCAATGTGTTTGCTCGGTTTACTTGTACATCAGAAAATAGGTAGCAAGGCCTCGAGACAGCTCGGTTGCCCTCTGTTCTAGGTCGGATATAAGCTGATTCAATGATCCTAGTAATGGGATAGACTATGGCCACTCCTTTACCTCTATCTGTCGCCCTTGAAGTGCTTTCTTCTTGCTTCACTTTTGGGGCGTCAACAAAATTCTTCAGATACCCCCGTTGGACTAACTGCTTGATGTTCTTTTTTAGCTGCCAGCAATCTTTTGTATCATGCCCATAGTCTTAGTGGTACCTACAACATTTGTTTCGTCATGCTTGCCTCCTTTCATTTTTAAGGGAGTTCGGATTGAAGTATCTCTCACTCTGAGCACAGGCCATCACTACCTCTTTAGAAGCATTGAGCTTCGTAAAGGCCATATCAGGTATATCTGAGATGTCTCTTGGACTCCTGTCTCGCTTTCAGTTATCCTTCTGATCTTTATGAGTTCCCTCCTTGGTCTGAGCTTCCCTCTTTAATTATGTCTGGGCTTTGGAAGTGCCCCCATTACGGGCGGCAAGTGCCTCCTCTGCAATCATGAACCACTCCACGCTGGTAAGGAGTTGGTCTAGGTTACGGGGTGGCTTATGATGCAGAGACTTTATCTGGTCCTCACATCGGACCCCTTTCTTTAGGGCGGCGATAGTCACGTTGTCACTGCATCTTTCAACATTTAGCCTTTCAAAATTGAAATGCTTCAGAAAACTCCTTATCACATCTCCCTCCCTCTGCACTAAGTTGAACAGGTGGTCCAAGATTCTTTTCCTACTTCTTCCTGCCATGAACTGTTGGCATGAGGCTTGGATTAAGCTTTTGAAGGATCCAATAGATTGGCTAGGAAGCCCGTTGTACCATTCCTTTGCAGTCTTTCGAAGAGTGGTTTGGAAATTTCGGTAGAGGAGTGCATCATTAGCCCCTTGTATCTCCATGAATCCCTTGTAATCCTGGATATGTTTCCGAGGATCAACTAAGCTATCATACTTATCTGGATCAGTCATCTTAAACTTTGGAGGTATTGGTGCTGAGGTAATCCTCCTCTTCAAGGGGTTCTGATCCTTGTCCGAACTCGATGAAGGAGAACGAGGTCGTCGCTTCACCTCTTGGTGATGAGATTTTCTGAACTGGTCGTTCAAAGCACTGGAAGAGTCGGCTTTATCCTTGTCTGAGTTCTTGTAGTGGTTTAGGCGTCGAACATTGTCTTTTCGAGATTTCCTCTTCTGGCTAGTGTGTGAGGAACGGCGAGGGCTATAGCCTCGTCCTCGACGGCTCTCTTGGTGTTGATCATTAGGCGAAATGATGAGACATTTCTCTGCTCCTTCAGGAGGAGGCTATGAACCTTTGAGACCGGTTACAAATAAGTTGTTTCCCACAATCTCACCACCTTGAGCTCCTTCTAGACGGAGGGAGATGGGGATTTGTGGCCGTTGCAGAGAGAAATAAGGCATGCCAAACCGTTGTTCTGGGTTTGGTGGCACGGTTCCTTGGCTCGTCGCCGTGATGGGAAGCATCACGGGGGGCTATTAAGAGAGAATAGGAAGGACGGGAGGATTCATAGGTCGATTAGGTATTGCACATGTCATCCGCTCTATTATAGTGGCCAACGCCTGGATGTTGACGTTCACCTCTTGAGTAAACATGTGAAATTGCTCTAATGTCACTAACTCTGGCTTAGGCATTCCACGTGTAGAAGAACTAGGATTCATGGTAGATGACATAGAGTCTATCGCCCTTATGGTGATTGGCCTTTTAGGCCCTTGGTAGGTGGGTTGAGTCATTGTCAGTGTGGATGATGATGTGGATGCTGACTCGATTCCCACAGACAGTTCCAGATGTTTCAGGGTGTTTCTCACCACTGGTAGGATGGTCCAGATGTAGCAGCTGACGTAGGATGACGTAGGCCGCTTTCTAGACGCTAGATGAGCTAGCCTTTGGCTGAAGGGGCTCCGAGCTGACCTATGGAAGTCAGGTCCAAGCTATCTTTCAGCTATCTGCAACACAGGAAGCTCATCAGAGGGTTGGATCTTGGGTCCGACGTAATCCCCTCCGATGCCTTGGTCTGTTGATGACTTGAAAAGGCTCAGTGGAACTATGTCCAACCTATTAGGAGGTCGTTCGCTAGTTCTCAGGCCGAGCTGTAGAGGAAATATATGTGATGTGGATCAAATGTTGAATATAAGAATACCTGAGTGTATGGTCTCAGAGATTCATCCCCTCTCTCGTTGTTGAAGAGAATATTTATAGGTGATGATCTTATGATCGTTCTCTGACCGAAATGTCCGAGAATTTATGATGCTTTATGGCATTTGGCTTGAGCTTTCAGCATTAATGATGAGCTTATGGTAATCATTGAACATCCTGTTAATGGGCGGACTTATTAACTGAAGGAGCCCAATGGTCAGGTGAGCCGTCGCTTTGAATGAGGATGTGATAAGTCGCACGTGAGGGCTCCCGGATTACTAGGATGAAGTTGTTGGCCTTACTGGGCTCATCTGCTGAAGATAATTAACATGGCAGCCTCTGGGCAGGCCTAGAGTCGTATCATGAATAAAAAAAGTGAGAAATTTCTCTTCTTGTTTAGGGTCAAAATATTGGATCGTTAATCCAACGTGGGGCTTATATGTAAAATAATTATGTAATGAGGGCTGTCAAATTAAGTTAAAGCCCAATAAAGTGACCTAACCAATTGAACGGGTTTTAATGCATCTGTTAGGGTGCGGGCCTTTAATGTGTAGATACTTATGGGCTTTCTGTTTTAATGATGGGCTAAAGCAGAAACACAATAGGCATTAGGAATTTTGTCTATATATAGGAGGTTATGGTCCCTATATCGCAGGAACGAAGATCCGTCTTTTTTGCATCCCATCGACAGATTAAAGCCAGAGAAAAGCTACAGGATTTCTCTCGAAGATTCGTGTAGATCTGGAAGGCCAACCATGCGGATCTATAAATCAGGGCATTATGGATTCAGGTATGCTTCTGCATAAAGTTTCAGTTTATTTTCTCGTAGATCTGACAAAATATATCTAGATTGTTTAGTATGGTTTTGCGTAGATTAATCTTGAAATAGCCCCTAACAAGTGGTATCAGAGCCACGTCATGCTAGATCTATGAGATCGGTAATTTTTTGCATGAAAAATCACCGTTTTCGGTGTTTTGGGTTAATTTTTCCGAAATAAAAAAAATGGAGCCCTAAAGGGGCGACAGAAGTCAGCCGCCGACCCCTACAGCAACTCAGGCCGAGGGGTAGCGGCGGCCATAGCCACCGCCAAGCTTCCACCCTGCAAGGTTTTTTATAGAATTTTTCCCATGTTTTAAACAAATTTCAATGGAGGGGGCAGCGGTCGTCGGCCCCCAGCCCCCCAGAGGGACGACGTTCGTTGGCCCCAATCCCCCCAAAGGGATGGCGGCAATCAGCCCGCGGCCCCCACTAACCTAGCATTGGGGGGAGGGGGCATGGCCGCCGCCAACCCTCCAATTGTTTTTTCCACAGTTAAAAAAACAATAGTTCAGGTGGAGGGGCGGCGGCCTTCGACTGTCGGACCGCTAGAGGAGCAGCTACTGCTGGCCGCCGGACACCCGCGACAACAAGAGGGGACAACGGCGGCCACGGTCACAGCCATAACCACCCCCTCCCTAGATACGATAGCAAACACCCCCAGTTTTTTTGTCAGAGCTTGTGGTCCGGCCCCCCATGCTGCTGCCAACACGCAACTGTTTAAAAAAAATTCATTTTTAAATTTGTCCCAGTGGGCTAAAGCATGCAATTCATTAGAAAATGGAGTTTTTTAAAATGAGAAGTTGGGGCGGGGCTTTAGCTTTGGGCTTTTGGCTTTTTGTAATGTTTTGGGTGTTTTAAACACAAATTGAAGAGAATATAAATGGCTTATTTATAAATGGTTCGCTTAAGCATATTTTTTGTGTTAAAATTCAGTTTTGATTTAAATTCATTTTTTCTGCATAATTGAGTATATATTTCGAAATAATTTTAATTAAAACAAAACCCTATCAAAGTGGGCACTATTGTAGAGATTATTTTTATTTCGAAATATAAAAGGATATTGACATATTTTGTATGAAATTTTGCCTAAAATTTGGATTTAAACTCATCAAAGAGGAAATAAATGGTCATATATATATTTCTCTTAGGCACATGTTTGTGTTAAAATTTAGTTTTAATTTAAATTCATTTTTTGGCATATTTGGTTATATATTTCGAAATAATGTAATTAAAACAACCCACCAAAGTGGGCTCTATTGTGGAAGTTATTTTTATTTCGAAATATAAAAATTTATGGACATACTTTATATGAAATGTTTGCCGAAAATTTGGATTTAATGAAAGGGGAAATGAAAGGTGTGTCGTATATTTCCCCTTAAGGAAAATTTTCCATAATAATGGTGCTACAATTTAAATTCAAATTTTGCATGATCAAATATATATTTTGAAGTAAGTTAATTGAAACAACATCCCACCAAAGTGGACTCTCTTGTGGAAATTAATTTTATTTCAAAATATAAAAGATTTTGTGCATATTTTTATGTGAATATTTATCGGCCCAAAGGAAGATTAAATGTTTGACATAATTATATGTGCTTCTGTGGTAATAAACGCATGCTGATTATTCGGTTTTACTTGTAAATTGTAAACCGGTGCAAATGAAGGTTTATTATTTGACGTTACTTATTATCAGTGTTTGATTACTACACCAAGATATCAATTACAAGTTAATATGTTGTCCAAAGATAAATATTAATGGAGTGCCTGATATCTTGAAAGATGGGATTTGCATTTAATTTGAATTTATTATAGTTTTTTAGTTTACTTATGTGAGCTTATGACATATTTGTTGTTGTTCTCTTTTCAGATTTAACTTCTGCTATATTACTGCCATCATAAATTCAATTCCAGTTATAAATGGGTCAAACTTCAAGTCATTGAAGGAGAAATTGCTGATAGTTCTTGGGGTCATGGATCTTGACCTAGCGGTAAGGACTGACTCTCCCACACCTCTTATAGAAAAGAGTACCTCAAATCACATGTGCATGATGATTATGAAGAAGGCAATTCCAGAAACACTTTGAGATGAAATATCTTGGTTTTAAATATCATGGTTTTGCATATTTTGTATTAGGGATCAAGATACACCGGGATCGTTCTCGGGGTATTCTTAGATTTTTACAAAAGTCCTACATCGAAAAGTTTCTTCAAAGATATGGCATGAAAATTGAAAACCAGGTGATTGATGCCCCTATATTTATGGGAGACAAGTTTAGTCTCAATCAGTGCCATATAATTGACTTTGAAAGACATGAAATGCAAAAGATTCCCTATGCTTCAGTAATAGGGAGTCTGATGTATACTTATATTTGTACCCAACCAAACATCGCATCCATTAGATGGATGTTGGACATATACTTAAGAAATTCAGGAGATGACCATTTCATAGCAGCCAAATGAGTCTTACGGTACTTATAGAGAACAAAAGGCTGCATGTTCATGAATAAGAGCTCAGAAAAGCTTGAGATCATTTGATATACAGACTCTGATATTTGTTGGATGCAAAGAAGATATGAAACATATGTTATGAGGTGACATCTATAAGAAGAGGGCTAAAAGTCTCTTATATAGACTCTTCTAACATGGCTACAGATTTCATGTCATGTAACATCCAATCACGGAATATGGCTGCATAATTTTGTCACATGGCTACAAATTATGGAAGGTATTTAAAACCACATAGATCATTTTGTGACAATAAGGCTGAAGTCTTATTCCAACAACAGCTGAAACTTGACAAAGTTAAGTTATTCATAGATCAAGTCTCTGGTTGTTGATTAAAAGTTCATAGTGAACATTGTCTATAAAGCACATCAGAATAAACTATATGGTAATGGATCCAATTACTAAAGGATTGCCACCCAAAAAGTTTCATGAGCACTTTGCTCTTATGTGTGTCATGTCAGTTAAGGATATTCAGTTCTAGTGGGAGTTTGTTCTTTTGGGTGCTCATAAATATAGACTTTTCAGTTTTCAGTTTAAGGTTATTTTCTGGAGAAATAAAGTTTTGGTGTAGTTACACTCCGATTTTGGTATGGTTTGATCTCACTAAAGTTTAAGGGAGGATCTATTGGAAATAGACATGTTAAAATCACATTACATGAAATTTTCATGCTACACATCTACCGCATAATTCATGTCATTCGATTATTTTAGCTTATATGACCATTCATGGGTCGAGTTACGATTAAATGTGACAAATTCCGCTTTGATCCTATGTTAAAATGATTGATAGACCGAATTGGTTTTTGATACATTCCAGTAATGACAGCGTATTGAGTACTCATTCGATTATTTATGCATAACATAATTATAAGGTTTGACATATAGCCTAAGTGGAAGATTGTTGGATCGCTAGTCCAACGTTGGTCTTATATGTAAAATAATTATGTAATGCGGGCTGTCAAATTAAGTTAAGCCCAATAAAGTGATCTAATCAGTTAAACGGGCTTTAATATATCTGTTAGGGTGTGTGCATTTAATGTGAAGAGACTTATATGCTTTCTGTTTTAATGATGGGCTAAATCTGAAATCCAATAGGCATTAGAAAATTTGCATATATATAGGTGGTCATGGTTCCCAGATTGCATGAACGAAGAGCCGTCTTTTTTGCATCCCATTAACAAATTAGAGCCGGATAAAAGCTAAAGGATTTCTCTTGGAGATTCGTGTGATCTAAAAGGCCAACCACGCGGATCTACAAATCAGTGCGTTATGGATTTAGGTATGCTTCCGCATAAAGTTTCAGTTTAATTTCTCGTAGATCTGACGTGATATATCTAGATTGTTTAGTATGGTTTTGTGCAGATTAATATAGAAATAGCCACAACACAAAAACCTTACACTTCATAATTTTTTCAATGATCGGATCCATGCATTTTGATCATTGAACCCACGTGGTTTTATTTGTTCATCTAGCTACGATAAAAAATTGTAATCGTGAAAGCATTAAATTTGCGACGATTGCAAAAAACGAGCGAACCTCACAGTATTCAATTGAAAATTGGTAGTTTGTGATCTTTGAACCATAGACCAGATCACCGAAAAAAATAAATATGACACGTTTTTTATGCTAGTTAATAAAGAAATTTTCTCATTGTCTAATTGATGCCCATTCTTCTCATCTTTTGCCAAAAAACGCAATAATTTCCCAAATAAGACGATCAAAAACTATCATGCACTTGATGAATTAAGGGTCGTACTAGGGATTTGGATTTGATTCATTGTACCTTCTATAATGTACTCGCAAACTCATTTTGCTAAAAAAGTATTAGTCTAAATCCAACATTTCCTTATAAATAGTACGGAAAAGATGCATTGTTATGGTTTTATTTATTTACAATTAAAAAAGAGATGGACTACCTGCACCTCATTTTGAGGTGCATGGATGTGACGTTTATCTAAAAGTAGAACAAAAATTCAATTTATATCTAACTGTTATGAATCAACTACGGGGGGAGGAACCTCCAGCCCTTTATTTATAGGCAAGATAGGAGAGTAAAAAGATAGGATACATAGATATGGGCGTATCTATAAGATACCCGCAATCCTAACCGACTCTGTTATTTCCATTCACAACACTCCCCCTTATCCAGCCATATGTGTGGACTCTGCTCATGAATACTTCAGGATTCTGAGCGTAATAGGAGTCTCACACGGGGTGGATACTTCAGGATCCTGAGTTGGTGAGGTTTGCCTCGTTAAAACCTTTAGCTATGAAAACCCTGTGGGAGAAACCATAGTTAAGAAAAAAGAGTACAAACGCTCTTTAACTCCCTCCTGATTTGTACAAGTGACTCTGCTCATGAATACTTCTGGATTCTGAGCATCACAGAGGGGTGGATACTTCAGAATCCAGAGTTGATGTGATTTGCCTTGTTAAAACCTTTGTCTATGGAAAACCCAGTGGGAAAAACCATAGCTAAGGGAAAAGAGTACAAATTCCCTCAACTCCCCCTGATTTGTAAAAGCTCTTAGGCTTTCATATCTCTTAGGCTTATCTCATCACTCCTATTTACAACATTCCGAAAATTTACACAGATTACACATATTATCACCATTAAGCAGCTGCTGAATCCAGAAACTCCATAGAGGTGTACTAAGTTTCGTCGCATCTGATGTGCATGGTCTTTAGACTATGATCAACTCCACAATACCAGCCTCTATCCCAATCGTCACTGGGATGTGATGTACCACCAGGCGCCCTCAAATACACCATTGGTGTGATTCTGGAATAGTGAGTATCTCGAAATGATAGGATGAGGTTGCCTTCATAAGTTGCTTTGCAGATTTGTAGTAGATGGCCATCCCACTGTGGGTACCTTGTCTGTGATTTCTCAGTATAGGGATCGGACCAGTAACCTACATTGCATAAACTTGGAGGATGATACTTTATAATGTAAGTCCAAATCTTTTGACCCTTGGAGGAATCGCAGAAGGCTTAACTCCGGTCTAATGGCCCTTTAGTTGCCAACTATCTCTGGCTAACGAGTTTGCTGCAACTGTTGTATCAGAACGCGTTCAGTTAGCCAGGAGTGCCTGATTGCACTTAGATAAAGGACTTTAGGACCAGTTATATCCTCCCCCTCTTCCAGCGATCGGAAGGGGTCTTTTTTTGTACATCCATAGAGTGTATTACCATATGTGCACTTTGGATGACAATGGTCGTTTTAATTTCTCTAACACACTTCTGGGCGTATGTAACATGATTCTATGAGCCATGACTTATATTTGCCTAAGTCTTTCATTTCATGTTTAATAGTCAGGCTTGAACAGAAGTTTCGGTTTTCTCTTCAGGAGATCCGATGAAATTTTAATTGTTTACAACTATGATCTCAAATCATGTTCTTTGCTTAGATGCAAAGACAACCCTCAGTAGGAATCATTGATTTGTCAAGTTATTCTCTTGGTTGTACATTATTTATTATTCTTATTGTTTTTCTTCAATAGAATAGTCGTCCCGAAGTCTATTCAGGCATTTAAGGAAATGTGGAATTTATCTTTACCAAGATATCCACAAAGATATACCATCACAACATCCAATAACAGCATATCAAAAATTTCCTTTGCCAAATTGTAAGGTATTCTCTTTTGATAACTTAGGGAGACTGATGCATCATTTATGAGTCGTGCTCATTTTAATTTGTTCAATCCCTAGTTTCAACGAAATTTTCCCGTGGACTATAGGTTGTACCTTATAGCATACGATTTATATTTATTTTTTCTTATGTATGCAATACTTATTTTTCCCATAGGTTTGACACCTTTTGGTGTCTGGACTTCAGGTCCGAACATTTCATGTTTCATAAGTGAGTCCAGTTCATCTTTTATTGCCTCGTTCCACTTTTGGCCAATCTCTACGTTTGCATTCTAGCAATGGAGTATGGAACGATAATTTATAAACATCATCTCTTTTTGCGATGTCTATGTCAATATGATACGTGAATACATTGTCGACAATTTATGTTCTATTTGTCCAACATCTCCCCAGTACGTACAACATTTACTTTCAATTTCAGTTTTTCCCGGCAGTTCCTCTGCAGTGGATTCCGGGAAAGATGAGGGTGTGGACATGAGCTCATTGTCCTATGGTAGTATTGTCTTAAGGTCTCCAGGAGTTTCTGTCCTTGGAGCCTGGTGGTCTGCCTCTTTTCTGTTGAGGATCAGCCAATTATGCTGCTGGTAGATTGCATCCATTCTCGGGGATGTCAATCCTAACTGGAGTTTTTGCATCAGGGATGTGTGATTTAAAAATCTTCTGGTTGTTAGTAAATGAGTTCGGTAAGTGGTGAACATTGTTCTGTATGTGGAGGATCTTCAGGATCGTATCTTCACATTTGTTTTGTTACCGAATCATAGTGGGTCAAGCTTTTTGTATCCCACGTTATAATTTGCTCCACACCAGATTTTCCAGTATATGGGCCTATTTTGGGGAAACTCATCTCATCGAAATCACAGTCTTCAAGATGTGCCTTAAATGCGTCCCCCGTTTGGGGTTCTAGGTATCTTATAATTGAGGGTGAGTCAAACCCTACATAGATACCTAGGCGACATTGAGGACCCATTTTTGTCCTCTGTGGTCGTGCGATGGGGATTTAAACTGCGCGACTGAAGATTCTCAAATGAGAAATGTTCGGTTGCATTCCACATGCAGGTTGCATTGGAGACTCTGACCTCCAGAGGGTCTTATTTTCATTTACGATGCAGCATGCAGAATTTGCATGTCCCCATGCATCCATAGGCAATCGGGATTTAATGGACGTTCAATCCATTGGAGTCTACTTTTCAGTGACTCTGCCAACCTACTGTGGGTATGAACATGCGGCACTGTATGTTCATTTTCTATTCCCGTTGCTTGGCAGTACTCTTGAAATGACCGAGAGGTATATTCCCCAACATTAACCAGGCTTATTTTCTTTATTTGATTGTCTGGAAAATGTGTCCTTAACATTTTTATTTGTGCTAATAGCTTTGGAAAAGCTAGGTTGCAGGTCATTAGTAGACACGCATACGAGTATTTGAGGATGCAATTATCAGTACAATAACGTACCAAAATAGCACACTAGGGGGTGGATTTGTCCACATTAATCTCCTTATTTTTCTTTCGAGGAAGCGTTGAGATTCTTTTGTCAGATTTTAATAGAGATGGCCTAGTAATTTGTTTTTCCCTTATAAGGGATGCGAGGGAATTCTCTCTTCTGAAGAATCGTCTGGTTCTTCAAGTCATACCCATAGGATAAGATGTGGTGCATTATTACTGATCCAGGGTGTCCAAATCTATCATACCTAAGTAAAAACTTGGTTGATGTCGGGCACTTCAGGTGCTCCGTGAAATCTGCTCCCTCTCTCCGAATCTTTGTATGGTAGAAGCCTGTAAGGCTCTCAAAACTTTCAATTATAGATTTTACTCCTTTTTCTTGAGACGTTACATACAGTAATTTGTTTTTTATTTACATTTGCTATTTCCAAATGGAATCCGTCGAAATGGATGTCCTTGAAACCTAGTAAGTTTCTTTTGGAATTCAGAGAGAATAATGCATCCTTTATTTTTATTTTTGTGTCATTTGGGGGCAATAGTGTTGCGTTTCCAGAACCTTCAATATGGCCTGATATTGGGCTTTGTAGTGGAGGATCGTATGTGTTTATTGTCTACTAATCAGTCATGAGAGCAGTTCATCTATTAAAAGATGAATTATATATGCACATTTTCAAAGGAACATTTTCATTCAAAATCAAATTGGAAAGCTCTCATAACATGAAATGTTCTAAACAATTGGCTAAAATAAAAATAGAAGGCTAATCAAGCAGGTCATCAAGTTCGAAGTCGTCAGCTGTAAACTTGACTGGAGCATCAGGGGTCATCGGGTTTGTTTCAGCTTTATATTTCTTGTTTTCTTTATACAAATCCTGAAGATGCTGCAGAGTTCGGCACAATCTGGACCAGTGGCCTTTCATGCCACAGCTATGGCACTGGTCTTCCCATTCCCTCTTGGGTAGGGGTGCGTCATTTCTATTGTTGTCATTTCTGCACTAGGTGAACTTCTGCTTACTTTCATTTCTTCACTGCTGGACTTAACCCGTAGCCCGCTTGTTCTGTTCCCATTTCTGTGGTCTTTCTTTTCTTTTGTTGTCTCTCTTCTTTCGAGAAGAAGACACATTATAAGCTTCTGGGAGGGGGGCAGTGCCAGGGGGCACATATTGTAAGTGGTGAGGAGAAGCTCTCTGTTTTTTGGCGAGGAGAAGCTCTCTGTTTTGTTCAGCCATGAGTAAACATGACAGCAACTCAGAATCCTTGGTGAACTTTTGTTCACGGTATTGCTGCATAAGTATCGCATCTTTCTCATGGAAAGACGTGTACGTCTTTTCCAGTATGCGATCTTCTGAGACTTTTTCACCACACAACTTCAGGCTTGAGGTAATGCTAAAAAGAGCTGAGTTGTACTTAGCTATGGACTTAAAGTCCTGCAGTCTCATGTTCTCCCACTTGTGTCGTTCCCTTGGTAGTATAACATCTTTCTGATGTTTATACCTGTCCTCAAGGGTAGTCCACGGCTCAAATGGAACTTCGACCGTAAGGTATTCAACCTTAAGGTTTTTGTCCACATGGCGGCGAATATAGATAATGGCTTGCGCCATTTCTATATCGCTTACATTTTCATTCTTTGTCACAGCAGAAATGAGGGACTTAGACCGCAGATGAAACTTCGCATCGAGTTGCCAGCTCAGATAGTTTCTTCCTGATGCATCCAGCACTTCGAAATCAACACTTGCGATTTTAGACATTTTATCTAGCAGATCACAAATTTGCATGAATTAATAATTTAAACAATAAACATTTTCATGTGAAGGCAATATTTATATGAAAAGCTAATTGCGTGGATCGACCAGTCCCACATAAATAAAAAGTCCAAAGTCCATTACAGTCCATATTACACAAATGAAAGCTTTTAAAAAGAAATTACAACTTTGGAAACCTCTTGGGTCCCATATAAGATCTTCAGCTTCAATTGTAGCCTCCGTCTTCATGGAAAGTGGGTTTCGGTCTTGAACATTTACATAAATTCCTCACTACAATTTCTCTCAAAAGTAAAAGAAAAGTGCAGGAAAATAAAATATGGGACTTAAACAGCCGATCCAAAACCGCAATTAGCCATCCATGCAAAAATTTGTGCTCATCAAACATTTTCATCAGACATTTTCATCACAGTCATCACATGTATTTATATTCACAGAGAGGGATAAACAATCTAATTACTTAATAATTATTGGACCACTGGGCAACGTCATACACCGTTAAGTTAGCTGACTAACGACGGAGCAGTCACATGATCTTCCTAATTATTAAGTTTTAAAAATATGCACAACCATACACAGTTTATCCACAGAATAAGCCAAAATGATGCAAAACATATATTAATGATTCTACAAAGGAAATCATTTAATGTAAGGGTTGCGCTAGTTGGGTTTATCCAAAGAGATTGGAAAAAAAACCCAATAATTGGACATGTTCTTCATAAAAGGAGGAAGTTTTCCTTTTTAATTCATCTCCAATCAATCCCCAAATGTCCCCAAAAGTCCTCTTATAGCCCCATAATTTATCGTGATTTTATATGGATTTTAGAGTCTCCAAGCCGCCATTTTAAATCAATTTTTAGCCCAACAGGCCTTTCTAAGGCTTATATCTTAGCCCCCCTTGGTTTTTTTTTCGAAAAATAGAAATCACCTTAAAAATATTTTTTTTTGAATTAAGCCTGCGGGCTTCAGGCCCAAGGAAGTTGAGGGGGAACGGCAAGGGTTAGCCGCCGCC
Organism: Scilla litardierei; assembly: GCA_030789695.1. Taxonomy (NCBI): domain Eukaryota; kingdom Viridiplantae; phylum Streptophyta; class Magnoliopsida; order Asparagales; family Asparagaceae; genus Scilla; species Scilla litardierei. The sequence goes on along the minus strand of CM061133.1, from coordinate 284,853,245 downwards.
GCCGCCCCTGGATTACCGCAGGCCGTCGGCAAGGGGGGTTGGCGCCTCCCCTCGCAGGAGCAGAGGAGGGGGGACACGGCACCCCCCGTCGGGGGGGGGGGGGGTCGGCGTTAGGACGGAGCCGCCCCCTTCGGGGGGTGCGGCGATGGACCGAAGCCACCCGCCTTCCGAGGGGTCGGCGTTAGGGCGGAGCCGCCCCCTTCAGGGGGTGCGGCGACGGGCCGAGGCTGCCCCCCTTCAAGGGGGTCGAGCGTTAGGGCGGGGGCCGCCCCCCTTCAGGGGGTGCGGCGGGAGGCTGAGGCCCCCCCCCCCCTTCGGGGGGGGGGGGGGGGGGGGGGGGGGGCGGTAGACTGAGGCCGCCCCCCTTCGGGGGAGGCATTTGGGTGGGGCCGCCCCCTTGGGGGGGTCGGCGGTTGGACGAGCCCCCCCTCTCTTTCGGGAGCGGCGTTCGGGCGGAGCCGCCCCCCTTTGGGGTGGGTCGACGATAGGCCAAGGCCACCCCCCTTTCGAGGGTGCGGCATTAGGCCGAGGCCGCATCGATAGGGGTGGGGGGTTGCAGGCGACAAGGCCGTCGGCGGGTATGGGGTATGGTTTCAAAAATATGATTTTTGGACGATGAAGTTCGTCGTTTATAGGCGATTAGCAATTCCCATATCGATCTTTGTGAGATCTATGGATAGATGAATCATACGTATGATAAAAAACGACAGTTTTTGCGAGATTTACCTCTATGTCCGTCCTTCGGATATAGCGACGGTTGAACGAAGCCTACGCGGATGACGACGCTCGTTTGATGAAGCCTTGTACCGCGCTCGTGGATCTCCCGTCTCCTTTTGCCTTCGCAACGATCGATATTTGTGGAATTTTTTTAGGGGCTCGTGCTGATAACATATTATGAATCAACTACTTGGGAAGAAACTCCCAACCCTTTATTTATAGGCAAGATATGAGAGTAGGAAAATAGCTAACTTCTGTTACTTTCTCCTCTAATTTTTTGCTGTTTTTAGTGCATACCCCAGCACCTCATATTTGAGGTGATAGTCCATCTCTTAAAAAAATATAGATACGAAGTGACTAATAATTTAAACAAAACCAAGTCGTGATAGGGATGACAACGAGGATCACTTTACACATGTACACTCAATTGGGGCACGTGATATTGGCCATCGCGCCTGCCTGTACCAAACGAACCGATCGACACGTGTCATGCGGCCGGCCGAGCCTTTCATTCCGTGTTTGATAGGAAGGATGGCCGGTAATGAATAATTAATTCAATGATGAAGGTCTTAATCGCTTGTAGAAGTGCACTAATTAAGCAAGACCATCAAAGCATTGGTCTAATGATTTTTGGATGGGTTTCTTTCTTTAGTTTTGTTGGAGTGCATGGTGGCGGCTAGGCCAATGCCAACGGCAAAGTTGTTTTTAATCTTATTAATTAAGCTAATTTGCTGATGAGGGTTATTAAATTCGGCAATTAAGCCCACGAGTAAAGCAAGTTTGAGAGAAGATATGAATCCTAAGAATTCTAGCATGACGCGGCTAGAAAATCATGATAGTTACGCTTTTGCCATCGCTTTCTAACATGGAGGGGAATGTATGTGGACAGCATGTGCATGAAACACAATGAGAATGGATGGCAAGACTTTTCAAGAATAGCATGCCTACAGACACGTGAACGGAAATGCATTACAATGTAAACAACAAGAAGCTCACATGGCGGGTTATAAAATGATAATAATAAAATTAAAAGGTTTTTTTTTTCATAGGGAAGAATAGTACCATGTGATAGGTGTGGATAATTAACATATGCGGACTCGAAAATTTCACCATCACGTATTTTTTTTGGATTATCGGAACCATTTATTTTTATCCTCTTATTCTAAAACAACAAAATTTCGAATATCGGGTTAGCCTAAGGGGTTTGGCTCGTTTAGCCTCCCATCGCAATTTAACATTTCCGCAAGAATAGAACTTTTTGTAACTGTTGACGTGTAAATTTGTCGGACAATGATGTGGAGCTGACGATGATGCCTCTGGTGACGTGGCGCTTCGTCGGCTGGAGAGTGGACCCGAAGGTGAATGAATCCGGGTCAGGGAGAGCTAAGCCCGAACTATTGGATGGAGCTTGACCAAATTCTGAGCTATCTGCAACACAAACAAATCGTCGGGGGTGGGGGGTGGGGGGGGTGGGGGGGTTCAGATCTGGGTTCGGACCTAAATCCCCTCTGATGCTTAAGTCAGTTAGAGACTTTAAAGATGCTAGGGGCAGCTAGGTCCGACCTAAAGGGAGGTCGTCCGATCACTGTCATGCCGAGCCATGGAGGAAGATGTAACGGCCTGTATTTTAGGCGTGTAATTGTGTGTGTGCCTGTATTTCTACTTCGGTTGATCAGCTTCATATGCTCTAAACAGATTACGTTCAGCTTCTACCAAGCTCGAATTTCTCTGGCTAATGAAAGGGTGTGCTTCTCTGGAGAATGTCAGGTAGGGGTATACACAAGAGCTTTCGGTCATGGTCTCTGCTTCCCCATGCACACTTTCATTCCCCAAGTACTGAATGTTCTGGGGCTCTCCCTTTGCCAATTGATGCCCAACTCCGTGGGTTGTCTGGTCGGCTTCACTATGCTTTGCATGATGACTGGAGTGTAGCCGACCTTGACGTTATTCAACTACTGATTTCAACTGAAAACCCATGTGTCTTCCACGTGGTATTACATCACCGCCAGAAGAAATAGGCAGCTAATTAGAGATTTCCCCAGCTCCAATCAGGGATGGAAAGAGGAGTTAGTGTTTATGGCCTTCCTCGGCGCGGCGGTCTACCTTACTCACTGGAAGCATTCGAGCCTCGTTGCAAATGAGGAAGTGCCCTCTCGGGAGATGAGCTAAAGGCCACCAAACGCTTATGTTAAGGACAAAATTGACCGAGATAGTTGTCAAGCTGACGTAGACTCTTGATACTGAGTCGGAGCCTCGTCAGCAAATGAAGTGGGACCCTGGGCAGGAAGAACCTGGGTCGAATGATGGTAGTTGTTGATGGTGAGGTGCTCGATCGACCTTCGAGCAGCTGATGCGTCGATCGTTCGAGGCTAGGAAACTCGATGACGACCCTCGACACTAGATGATGACCGTCGATCTGCACCACAGGGACACGTTAGGGGGGTCGGATTTGGGTTTCGACCAAATTTCCTCCGATGCTTAAGTTAGTATAGAAACTTAAGGAAGTGAGGGAGCTTGATGCAGCTGAGATCGACCCATTGAGGTTCGTCTCAGGACTGACGGTGCATGCTCGAAATTATAAGAAATATCAGCTGAGAAAGTAGAGTTCTATGTCTTAGACCTTGTACCTTGGAGATGTGACCCTTCCTTGTATTTATAGCCGTTCAATATCCCTTTTGAGACGTTGGAGAGATAACGGCCACCCATAATGGGGCCAAGATTTTTTCCATTTAATAGGAGTAAATGGTGTGCACGTTCCTGTGAATTATGAGCCCGCCTTTAATCCCACGTTCGAGTGAGGTGGACTAAACAGTCGACTGGAAATTAAGCTTTGACTGAGTCGATATCGGGATTCTCTTGTGGGCCTTGTGGGCCTTAATCATCTGTCGGTCAAGTTATCTCGAATGACGGCCCAATGACTCAACAATGGCCCCTGTCGCACAACCGCAAAGGGTCTGAACGTTGAAGTCAAGCGACATTACATCACATTAAGGGGGCACGACAGTCAAGAAAATAGCACTCATGTTCCAGGTGCCAAAACGTCTTCCTCATCGATTCGGATGATTTGCTTATTCGAAATCCAAGATACTTAGAGCCTTGGGATCATCGACGCGTGTTTCATCATGTGGTTGTTGCCCTACTTATATACGATGGCTCCAGCGGTAGAATGCGAAGGTATCGTCTTCATTCTCTTGATTTAGATTTTCCTTCTCTCTAAAGTAATGGCTTCGTCCTCCATCCCTGCCTCTGGAAGGAGCTTGGTCACGGCCATGTAGAAGAACCAGGAAGGGGTCATGGAGCCGGGTTTGCCTGCAAATCTGAGGTCCAACGTCAAGGCTGGCCAAATCGTCGAGCTTCAGAGGATTTACGTACGTCTTGATTATTAAATCCGGGTGCCTGGAAAAGACGAGAGGGTCCATCGTCCCGGCGATCGGGAAGCGGGGGTATACGTCAAAGCCTTCGAACGAGGCCTTCGATTCCCCATGCATCCCTTCATACGGTACTTCTTGTGTGCCCTGAACATTTTCCTCTGCCAATTTATGTCGAATGCCATTGGCATACTGATGGGCTTCATAGCTCTGTGTGTGATGAAGGGGATTGAACCTTCTCTGAGTCTGTTCAATCATTTTTTCTCGATCCCTCCCCTTAAGACCTCAGGCTGGTATACGCTATGGCCCGTCGAGGCAAGAAGATGCTGGAAGACTTTCCACCTCCAATCCCAAATGGAAAGACGAGTTTGTGTTTGTGGTTTTCCAGGGAGAGGCAAGCTTCTGCACCGGTTGGGGTGCCCCTGACTTGGGCCCCGCTGAGGATTAGCCGCTGACTAGCAAGGAGAAGAAAGCCGTCGACACATTGACGAGCCTGCCCAAGGATATGAGGTCAGTCAAGTGGCTATGGTCCGATGACAAGCTGCGTCGGACCGTATGGACGAAAGGTTGGTTCGATCATGCCTGCCAACTGCTCGACCTTCGTTCTTCGACTTAAATTGTTTGTTGCTTCTGCAGGCATGGCCGGTATGGATTATCAGGTGGATCCCGCACTGAGGGAAGCAGTTGAGGCTTTCATCAGAGGGGCATATGTGATCATGTTGTCTCCTCGGGTGCTGACTAGGGTGGAAAGGATGGCCCCACCGTCGGAGGATAGACATGTCATTGCTGAGAGGGTTGCTCAGGTGGCTTTCCTTCAGAAGAAGAAGGAGAGGCCCGCCTCCGAATTCGAAGTAGTAGCGCTTGAGGGGAATAAGAAGAGGCGACGAATCGTTCTCAGCGACTCGGAGCCGTTCGAGTCGAATGCAACTACATAGCAGGTCTCCCGATCAGAGAGGGGTACTCTTCATGAGGGAGATTCGAAGAAGACTCAGGTCCCTCCGAAGCTCCTTCTACATGCAGACTCATGGCCTGGGGGGTTTGTTCCCTCCTGTCAGTTTGTCTGAAGACATCCCCGATGAATTCAGGCCGATTTTGCTAGAAAGTCGATCTCCCCCAGTCCCATTCGATTGCTCCGAGTGGGAGATTGTTCAAGCATGATTTTCGATGAGGCAAGGAGATTTCGTTCTTCTTGATTACGGGGCTACCTCCTGCGTTGCTGAGAATGCGACCCTTCCACAAGACATGGCTGTCGTGGAGAGGGTCGACTATGAGCGGCTTGCGTCGATAGCCGTTCATGCTAGCGTCCAGGTAATTATTGCTCCAGCTTCCCTTGGAGGTGATGCCAGCATGCATGTTGACCATCGTGTGTTCTTTGCAGGCTCTCGTGACCACCGCGGTGTTGCGTCGTCGCGCTCCGGTGGTTGTCAATCATGGTGTCACCTTGGAAGCTGTTAGGTTGGGCATGGAGAGATCTCAGATTAAGCCGACTAGAATCAGCCTTCTCTCCGAGACAAGATTGAATCACATTCGGAAACTCGAGCATGAGTTAAGCGAGTCTCGTAAGAGGGAGGCTGAACAAACCGCCTTGAGAAAGCGAGCGGAGGATGCTCTGTTCGAGGAGAGAGTCGAAGCCGAGATCATCGCAAAGAGGGCAGTTCAGAGTTCAAGGATTCATTTTCTGACTTCGACGAGCTATACAAGGAAGGCTACGAGTGATGTCGATTGGAGATGAAGAACCGATTCCCTGACCTTTCTGTAGAGATCGACTAGATCCTGGTGATTTTTTCGGACCTTGGTGACGATGAATCGAGCCAAGGCACAGGGGAGGCTGATCCCACCGAAGATGCTGCCACCGCAGCTGATGATGATGCAAGAGCGAATGCTATAAGGGACCCAGAGTCCACGACCGTGTTGGATGGAGACCAAGGGCCTAGCCAGTCGTTGTAGGGTCTCCGCGTTCTTTTTACACTTGTTTTAGAAATTTTTGAATGTATAGGGGGTTGATGTAGATGTAAACGAAAAAAAAATTTGTAATAGGAGTGCCAGGAGAGTTGACCTGCATATCCATGTTTGTCGTTGCATCTCTTTGTTTGCTGTCATGCCTGTCGTGTGGTGGTCGTAACGCCTGATGACCCCTAAATGGGTTAGGCGCTGCTTTAGGATGATCGAGGGTAAACCATCGAACCATGTTTAGAAGTTAATCACCATGTTCCATGATGAGGAAGCGATTTCCTTGACTCGCGACTGACGGCACGGGAGTCGTTCAGTGACGAAGGGGTGGCCCATCGAATGTCGGCTGATGACATTTTGGGATAGTCGTTTAGTAGCGAAAAGGTGGCCCTTCCTTTTACGGCTGACGACATTCTAGAAGAGTGGGTCAGTGGCAAATGAGTGGCCTCTTGACTTACAGCTGACGACGTTTAGGTGAGTCATTCAGTAGCAAAGGGGTGGCCACTTCGACTTACGGATAATGCTCGTTTAGGTGAGTCATTCAGTAGCGAAGGGGTGGCCCCTTTGACTTACGGCTGACGCTTGTTTAGGTGAGTCGTTCAGTAGCAAAGGGGTGGCCCCTTCAACTTACGGCTGACGCTTGTTTAGGAGGTCGTTCAGTAGCAAAGAGGTGGCCCTTTCAACTTACGGCTGATGCTAGTTTAGGTGAGTCGTTCAATAGCGATGGGATGGTCCCTTCGACTTACGGATGAAGCTCGTTTAGGTGAGTCGTTTAGTAGCGAAGGGGTGGCCCCTTCGACTTACGGTCGGCGCTCGTTTATGAGAGTAGTTTAGTAGCGAAGGGGTGGCCCCTTCGACTTACGGCTGACGCTTGTTTAGGAGAGTCGTTAAGTAGCGAAGGGGTGGCCCCCTCGACTTACCACTGACGCTCATTTAGGTGAGTCATTAAGTAGCAAAGGGGTGGCCCCTTTGATTTACGGCTGACGCTCGTTTAGGAGAGTCGTTCAGTAGCGAAAGGGTGGCCTCTTCGACTTATGGCCGACGCTCGTTTAGGAGAGTCGTTCAGTAGCAAAGGGGTGGCCCCTTCGACTTACGATTGATGCTCGTTTAGGAGAGTCGTTCAGTAGAGAAGGGTTGGCCCCTTCGATTTACAGTTGGCGATCTCTTTGGGAGTCACTCGCATGGATTTCATCAACATGAATTCAGTTTACCCAAGCTTCCTGAGGATCAGATCCTTTTAGAGGGGAGTCTTAATGGGATAGTTTCTGTAGACTTCATGAAGGCTTAAGGAAGCGAAACTGAAAAAGACATGCTTTATTGAAAAGAGTGACAAAGAAAAACAAAAGGCGTACATGTGTTTCCAAACTTCGTCGGAGATGTTGTTGTCAAACGCCTCTTTATTCGGCCCAAGCTTAGATGGCTTGCTAGTCGATCACCTTGGTGATAGGCGACCCCGTCATCTTGCCCTTCTGCTTCGAGGATCCCTCCTTGCTTGGTTGATCGTTAGCCGGGTTCTTGGGGTGTCCTCGCTTGACTAGTGCATAGATCTCTTTTTTGAGAGTCCAACAGTCGTTGGTATCGTGCCCACAGCCGTTGTGGTACTTGCAGAATTTGAGGTCGTCCATATTCTCATATTTGCCCTTCTTTGTTGTCTCTTGGATCAGCTCCTTTCGTGGGGGCATAAGTGAGGACCTCCATCGTAGGAGCGACCGGCTTAGCATAGGCGGGGTGCTCTTTGCTTCGAGGGCTCCTCTCGCTGGGTCTCTTGTCTCGAGACTCCTGGCAGGGGTTTCCAATGTTGGTTTCTCTCGCCTCGTATCTCTGCGACGAGAGGGGATGCCCTTCGCACTAGCTCCGGCTGGTTCCTCCATCTCTTCGGAGACAGTGAACTGATCCGTTATGTTGAGCATTTCTTTGACGGTGTTAGGGGGAACTGGTGGAGGGCCCTTTGCATGTGCTTGTTTCGGACCACCTGAGTGAGCCGCTATGACAGTCATGTCTGACGTCTCCTCTATATCGAGCCTCTTATCGTTGAATCTCTAGATGAAGGCTCGGATCGACTCGTTCTTATTCTGTTTGAGCGAGAAGAGGTGCGAGGACTTCATCTTAGGACGTCGTCCCGTGACGAATTTTTTGCAGAATATTTCTACCAATTCATCAAATGAGCTAATGCAGCCATGGGGTAGCCCTTCGTACCAGCTTTCTGCCCTCTTGAACAAGGTAGCATGGAAGGCTCTATAAAGGTATGGCTCATCGGCCTCGTGAAGCAGCATGACATTCAGATACTTATGAATGTGCGATCACAGGTTGCCTCTGCCATCATAAGCTGGTAGGGCCGTGAGCTTGAACTTGGGGAGAGGAGGATCAGAGATGATATTCTCCCTCAGTGGGGTCCTTCGAATCGCGAATCGAACGAGTAGAAATCCTCATTCTCTGGGTTACACGTAATTGGCTCCCGAGGATTGGTTTGGGATTTCACCCCTCCTTCTGAATCCACCTGCAGAGTTCAGAGGGTTTTCACCTAGGGGATCTCCATACATTACCTGATCTAGGATGTTGCGAGTTGCTTTCTGATAATTGGAGGGGGTGTGTTCCCCCTGGAGAACTAAGGCCCGATTGTCGACCCCCATTCTGCCGTATCGATAAGTTGTTGGGTCGCATTATGGGGCTAATCTCCAGTTGATCTGCCCTTGGGTTCCCCAGATCTCAGAGGAAGGTTGTGCCCCTGGTTTGCATCAGGTTCAGGTTTGGAGGCAGAAACAGCTCATTTAAGGGCGATGGACTCCCCGTGTTTTGGCGTATTAAGGTTGCAAATGCGCTAAGAATCATGTCGACTTGCTCGGTGAACTCGGTAAACTCCTTCCAGGTCAGCCCAGGCTCCTTCGTGGTCTGTGTCGACCATTGTGATGGTGATGTGGAGTCTGCATCATCCTCCAACAGGACACTGTTCACTTTCTGTTTTTCTTTCGAACCTTCGATCAGTCTGACTTTGTCGCATCCAGCTGTCATAGCTTTTGATCTCTTTGGGATGTCGAGCTGGTTAATGTTTTCCACAGACGGCGCCAAACTGTTAAGGCCAAAATTAACCGAGACAGTTGTCAAGCTGACGTAGATTCTTGATGCTGAGTCGGAGCCTCGTCAGCAGATGAAGTGGGACCCTGGGCAGGAAGAACCCGGGTCGAATGATGGTAGTTGATGATGGTGAGGTGCTCGATCGACCTTTAAGCAGCTAATGTATCGATCGTTCGAGGCTAGAAAACTCGATGACAACCCTCGACACTGGATGATGACCGTCGATCTGCACCACAGGGACACGTTAGGGGGGTCGGATCTAGGTTCCGACCCAAATCCCCTCCGATGCTTAAGTTAGTATGATAACTTAAGGAAGAGAGGGAGCTTGGTGCAGCTGAGATTGACCCAGGGAGGTTCGTCTTAGGACTGACAACACAAGCTCGAAAGCATAAGAAATATCAGCTGAAAAAGTAGAGTTCTATGTCTTAGACCTCGTACTTTGGAGATGACCCTTCCTTATATTTATATGTGTTCGGGATCTCTTTTGAGACGTTGGGGAGATAACGGCCGTCCATATGGGGCCACGATCTTTCCCCTTTAATAGGAGTAAATGTTGTGCATGTTCCTGCAAATTACGAGTCTGCCTTTAATCCCATGTTCGAGTGAGGTGGACTCGATGGTCGACTGGCCATTGGGCTTTGATTGAGTCGATATCTGGCTTCTCTTGTGAGCCTCGTAGACCTTAGTCATCTGTCGATCGAGTTATCTCGAATACCTGCCCAATGAATCTACAGCTTACTAGCCCTATCAGTAGCCTCAGATCAGTGTCGAAGATTTTCTCCACTGAAACTATGTTGAGGACTGTTTGAGCGAAGGGTACGGTACTTCCCCAAGCCTCGTGTTTGATTTTGCTTTTTTCCTAACCCCTTTTTCCCTTGTAGACGTGGTGGGTCACGAGTATTAGGTCGATCCTGAACTTCAAGACGCCTTCCGAGCTTCTCTCCAAGCAACTGAAGGAAGTTCACAATCTCGACAAGCGGTTCAACCTGACTGAAGTTTGGTCAAAGCTGTTAGGAGCTCATCCCAGGTGGCCCAAGATATTCCTCAGAAAGGTCAGGGCCTTGAAAAACAAAAGGATTCGAACCGTGGCTGAGGCTAAAAATGCCAAAATGAAGAAGAGGCGAAGTGAAATCTCCATCACGAGCTCGAGCTCTCTAGTCAGGGACATAGCCGAGGCTTTGACCGTGGCCCCTGAGCAAGTTCGGGCCCTGGCTCAGGAGGAGTCTTCAAAGGGACTGATGTCGCCACAAGAATCATGATTTTATAAGGATACTTGGCCTAGGGCGGTCTTCAACCTCCGGAGCCACTGGCCGATGGTGTTCCCCCTGAGTTCAGGTTGATCTTTTTGGAAGACAGGTCGCCTAAAGTTCTGCCAGAATGTCCCGAAGATAAACTTCACCAGTTCACTTACCCAATGGGGAAGGGTGAGTCAGCTTTCTTGAACTGTGATGTTACTTCTTGACTTGTTGAGAACTCAATTCTTCCATGAGATCGAGCCGTTCTGCAGAAGGTCGATTACGAGAGGTTGGCCAGCTTTATGGTTTGGCAGAGTCACCATGTGGGTATCCCCCTTTTATTTTCATCAATACCAGAAACAAACTTTAACCATCTTTTTACCTAGTGATATGCAGATGGCCTTGGTGGCATCTGAGTTACGTCGACGCTCGTCATCGGTGGATAATTATGAGTCCAATTTAACTGGAAATCAAAAATGGATAGCCATTGCCTAGAAAGCTATCAACAAGGCAAATATGAAATTGGAGAAGTCTAAGCTTCGCAGGGTTAAGCTCACTTCTTGTTTGGAGGAGATGGAGAAGGAGTTGACAACGGCCAAAACGAGAGCTGAAGACGAGGCAACCCTCAAGAGACAGGCTGAGCAACAACTACTGGAGGAGGTTGTCCCAAGGAACATCTGCTTGAGGGGGAGAGGGAGTGGAAGACGAAGGAGACCGACCTTCGAGCTTTGCTGTTTGAGTGGGAGAAAAAGTGGAAGGCCAAAGAAGTTGGCCTTCGAGCTCAGTAGCTTGCGTCAAAAGGGGTCGACCATTTGAAGATTGCAGAGGAGGCGGTGGAGAGGTATAAAGAGAGAATTGGCCCCATCGATGAATTATTTAGGGCGGGCTTCTCATGATGTCGGCTAGAAATCAAGCGCAAGTTCCCCACTTCGGGGATTGACTTTGATCAGCTGATACTGATGTCGGATGATGAGTCCAAATAGGAGAATGACGATGCCACAACCGAAGAAAATGACTACGCCTCTAAAGCTGCATCCTCTAAGGGTCATCCTCATGACTCTGCCACTCCATGAATTTACCACTCATTTTTGAATGTAGGGCTTGACATTTTGTATTTTATAATGGAATAAGGTTTATTATAAGAAATAATTCTCATCTTGTCATGAAATACCATATAGGTTATTACGGGGTATTGTATTGTCTGCCTACCCGCCCCCCAACAGCTTAGACTTATGCATACGAAGGATGCTTAGTGTGAGCTGTTGAGCAGCGAACATCTTTCTCAGACGGAGGGTCCCATGCTCCTTGTTATAGGAAGTTCATCTCGCAATCGGTAATGCTAGCTCAACCCCTGAGTGAGTAGCTTTCGATCACACTGATAGGCTAGCCAACGCGAGGGTATAGATGGTTAGATGGGTCATCCTCGATCGTATGGCTCGGTCAACCTATGAAGTGGGATGCCCTTCCGTTCGTATAGCCAAGCGGCCTATGAGTGTATCAATAGCTCATCCCCGATCGTATGGCTCCGTGGCCCATAAAGGGGGATGCCCCTCTGTTTGTATAGCTTAGCGGCCCACGAGAGTATCAATAAATCGTCCTCGTTCGTATAGCTAGGCCGGCTCACGAAGGGGGATTCCCCTCCGATCGTATAGCTGTGTGGCCCACAAGGGTATCAATAGGTCATCCATGTTTGTATATCTAGGTCGGCCCATGAAGGGGATGACCCTCTAGTTGTATATATAGCGGAGAGATAGGTCGTCCCTATTCGTATATCTAGGTCGGCCTGTGAAGGGGATGCCCCTTCAATCGTATAGCTAAGCAGCCCATGAGGGTTTAGATAGGTCATCCCCATTCGTATAGCTAGGTTGGCTTGTGAAGTGGATGGCCCTCTGGTCGTATAGCCGAGCAGCCCACGAGGGTAGCAATCAAATGCATATATCTGAATACTTGAGAAAGAGACAAGGTCGAAGAAAATGATCCTCGTCAAAGTACATTTGTCAGCTCAACATAATGGAAATATTAAAAAGAAAGGAATTTTATTGATTCATAAATAAAGTATGAACAACATAAATCCATACAGTCGTTTATTTGATATGTGGCACGAAGTGTCACCATGCACATTTCAAGCCTTCAACTAGTGAGACCTCCTTCATGGATCATTCAACAACTTGGGTAACTGGCGAATCTAACATGACCCCCTTTCCTTTGTCTTTGATTTTTGAGGTTCCCTCAGTTGCCCTCATCTCTGAATTTTCGATAATTTTCTTCAAGTGGCCACGTTTGTCAAGGCTTCAATGTCTTTTTTCAGCGTCGAGCAATCCTCAGTGTCATGACCACTATCTTGGTGATACCTACAAAATTTGATGTCATCCCTTTTATCATAATTACCCTTCAACTTCGGAGGAGGCTGGTCGAAGTAGCCCTCACCCTTTGCATAACCAGTACTTCGGCCTTGGAAGCGTTAAGTTTGGTGAAGGCCTCATCAGTTGTACGTGCGCGAAACTTGGGGCTCCTTTCTCGTCGCCACCGATATTTAGTCTCTCTACAAGATCTGTATTAAGGTCGAGCTTCTCTTCTTGCATTTGCTGGTGGTTTAGAAGCGCTTTTGTTCCAGGTGGACAGTGCTTCTGCTGCCAACATGTATCGTTTCACCCTAGTAAGGAGATGGTTGAGATTATGTGGTGGGCGGTGGTGCATAGATTTCATCAGGTACTCGCAGCAGATTCCTTTCTTGAGAGTTATGATGGTGATATAATCATTGCAGCCCTCGACTCTCAGCCTCTCATTATTGAAATGCATAAGGAAGTCTCGCAGCGTTTCCCCTTCTCTTTGCTCCAGATTAAACAAGTGATCAGAGTTTCGTTTCTGCCGTCGGCCTGCTATGGACTGTTAGCAGAAGGATTGGGATAAGCTTTTGAATGACCCAATGCTACGATTAGGGATCCCATTGTACCATTCTTTTGCTACTTTGCTCAATGTTGTATGGAAAGCTCGACACATGAAAGGCTCATCTGCCACATGTATCTCTATCACACTCTTGTAATCCTAAATGTGATCACGAGGGTCTCCCAAGCCGTCATATTTGTCCAGGGGGCATCTTGAACTTGAGCAGTCATGGAGTCAAGGTGATCCTCTTCAGTGGGTTATGCTCGTCTTCCGAACTTGAGGATAGAGAATTTGGACGATGCACACCACCATAACGTCTGGTCTATCGACAACTGGAGGCATTGGAGGAGTCAGTGGTGTCCCCTTCTAAACCTTTAGGGTAGTTTGGATGGGATGATTGTCTCCCAGACTTTTTCGCTTATGCCCTGACTTGGGCTGTTGAGGAGGGCTACTGCTTTGCTTGTACGTGCGACGAGAGTTTGCTCGATCCATGTCGCTCTAAGCAGGACGGCTGGAAGCTTTCCCATTGGTGGAGGGTCCTTGGCCTTTAGGTCTGGTAGAGCAGTTGTTGCCATCCCTTTCACCACCATGACCCCTATCAAGGTTGACGACCTATGGTCTTTGCTGAGGTGGGGGAGTCGCATTAGTTAGAGAGATGACCTATCGCTCCAAGTTCGGTACCTCATTCCTCTAGCTTATGCATGTGGATTGCTGCCCCTCGAGGCCCATTCCCATATTGGTAGGCTATGGTCCGGCAGCCACCTGTGGCGGTTGGTTTACCAGTCATTCTATCATGGTGGTCAACGTCAGGATGTTGCATTGACCGCTTGAGAGAATGCTTGGAATTGTTCTAATATGACCAGATGTGGCTATGTCCTCCCTCGGGAAGAGGATCCGGAACCTTCATGGATGATCGGGGCATCTGCATCCTCATTTAATGAACGGTCCTACTGAACCTTGGTAGTTGGGACAAGTCGACATTGTTGATGATAGTGATGTTGACTCTTTTTCCCACAGACGGTGCCAATTGTTGACGGGTAAATTCATCAGACAGTGATGTGGAGCTGACGAGGATGCCTCCAGTGACGTGGCACTTCGTCGGCTAGAGAGTGGGACCTGAAGATGGCTGAATCCAGATCAGCGAGAGCCAAGTCTGAGCTATTGGATGGAGCTTGACCTAACTCTGAGTATCTGAGGAGCTATCTGCAATACAAACATATCGTCAATGGGGTCGGATATGAGTTTCCCTAAATCCCCTCTGACGCTTAAGTCAATGAGAGACTTTAAGGATGCTCGGGCAGCTGGGTCCAACCTAAAGGGAGGTCATCTGATCACTGTCACGTCGAGTTATGGAGGAAGAAATATAAGGTGGAAGAAAGAGAATTAGTTGTCAGACTACCTTAGTGTTTAGTCTCTTCAGAGCCTCTCATGTCCCTTTGTCATTGAGACTATTTATAGGCGAGGGTGTCCCCTTAACGTCGTTAGTGGATAATGGCCTTACTTTAATGATGTCATAATTGTCCCTGAAAAAGGGCATAACCGCTATCCATTTATCCCGACATCAATATAAGCCCGCTATTAACTAATCCCTTGGGGCTCGGGAGCTCAACGGGCAAACGTGGCTTGGTCTTGACTGGGTAAACTGTTGGCCTTCAATGTGGACTTCTCGGGCTTCATAGGCCACGATATCTTGTTTCATGTGGGCTCCTTTATTTGAATCGAATATTTCTCTCCACTTCGTGGGCCGGCCAATGTTGTAACAGTAAAAATTGGATAAATGAGCAAAACCCATTGGGTTCAATCAATATTCGATGTTTTATGTTTTCAGAATATAAAGATCAAACTGAACGGTTTTGATCGTCCGAAGAAACACAAGATGGTGGAATTTTTGAGACCGCATATATGGCCTTAGCTCATATGCCATATTATACATGTTATTATATATTTTAATATTGGAACTCCAAATTAAAAATATTTCAAAATAGTCTGCTAAATCATGTGATTTACCACTTGGTCTCTCAAATCCCTTAAATTATTTCAAAATTGACCCTAATGGTGGTTTCCATCCAAATTTTAACGTGTATAAATCTAGATACTAACTAGGCCTAAGTTAAGCATTTTGCCTTTGGGTTTTAGATTGGAAAGGGACGTGGTTTAAAATTTGGAATTAGTGTTAATGGGAGGTTAGAATGTGATTTGAGGGGATAAATTGATGATGAAGGTTTCAAGTTCGGGAGGTGGTGGTGTACAATCTAAAAGGTTTATAAGCTCAACTCTGCAAAAGACCATCCAACTTTGAGATATGCTCGAGTTAGCCCAATCAAGGAAACACACATCCTCCATATGCAATTAGCAAAATGCCCACCACCCATATCTATATAAATCGCTCCAACCAAGCTATGAGGTAACTTCATTCTCATTCTAACGTTCTCTATTATTACTTGAGATTTTTCATATTATACTTCATCATGTTCTGATTTGAACGTTAAAGGGATAGAAATCGGTGTTGAATATTGGATCCCCTAATGTGGTTTTGATGATAAACAAACATAATCAATTGTGACTAATCCTCATATGTTGTAGTTAATGAAGGCATTATCAATATAGATAAAGCCATATCAAATGAAGATGATGACTCGGATCATTGATGCAAAGACATCAGTCAATGAAGCATGGAAATCAAGGAATTAATGCAAGGAAATCAAAGTGTTGGTCTCAACAATCTCAATGGAAGTCTTCAAGGGATTCAATGGGAAGTGAAGAGGATAAATATGTATATCTTCCTCTTTCTTTACTTTAGTGTTGAATTAGCTTGTTAAGCCTTGAATAGACTTGATAGAATATCATTCATTACACTCACAACACTTCAGATCATATATCATTGAATGTCATATGGTTAGAACTTTCATAAGCTTGAAGTAAAACTTTTCAGCCTACCCAGGCGCCTGTTGGTTGGTCTCCAGACGCTTGGTGTTCATACACGGATAGTTATTCAAACCCTACTTAGTACAGATGCCTGAAGTTCTCACCCCAAATGTCTGCACATGTGTATTAGACGCTTGGATGATGAACTCCAGACGTCTGATTAATTCTAGCCAAACTTCCAATATCTCGGCCTTTGTCGACTGACAGAAATCATACGCCTGATGTTATGTTTCCAGACATCTTCATAATATGTCAGGCACCCGGATGATATTCATCAGATGCCTGGTTAATTACGAGTAAAATTTCCAGTAGGTCAAACTCCGCAGCTAGTCTTGATTAGGCATCTGAAGTTGTTTTATTAGACGTCTATATAGTCGACCAGACGTCTAAATAATGAACATCAGACGTCTGAGTATTCGAACCAATATATTCCAGTAACTCAGCCCCTCACTGTCTGTATGATCAGATGACTAATGCCTTTGAGCCAGACGTCTGTGCAGTGAACCAGACGTTTGGGAAGTCTTATTCAGACGTCTGCCAAGTGCCCATTAGACTGAATTTATGCCCCAGTCAGAACAGCATAGCAGGCGTCTGGTTTGTTTACTTCAGGTGCTTGGTGACTAGGATTTTTACCCATTAATAACCGTTTCCAGCATTTAATACTAGGGATTTTTTAAGATTTTGGGCATAGTTTGGTGGCTTATTTATAGGGCTTTAATGTCTTGACTTAAGAAGCTAGCTAAACTCTTAACACACCATTGAATACACTCTCAGGTGAATACAAGTCATTAATTCTTCTCTAAAGCATTCAAGAGCATTCAAAGCCATTCAAGCTCAAGCTCTAAGTTTTAACTTGTCTCCAAAAATTTCAAGATCAAGCTTCTAGCATTCATTGCTAATCATCTTGAGACAAGTAGTAAGTGCCCATACTCTCATCATTTAAAGCACATCACACACACCTTCATCCCTCATTCCTAAGAGTATTATTCAAGGTATAGGTTGCGGAAATTGTTTCATATTTTGGTTCTTTTTTCTCTTTGATATTTGAGATATCCTCTTGGGTTGTGAGAGTGATCCATTCCCAGGTTGTGGGAAGTGGAAAAAAGGTGTATTGGCTTTTCACTTGCTATGTTTTAGCAAGTGGGTATTAGTGGAGCACTAATCACTAGCGGGTTGGCTAGTGGGTTGTTGGAGTAGTATTCAAGGGCGTCAGGGAAACTTGGTGAATCCGAACCAGGGTAAATCTTGTGTTTGTGTTTGCATTCTTGTGTCGTTGCTATCTCTTTTCTATTCTGCACAAAGGTTGCATACGTGTTCTTTAATTTGGCGTAATTTCCTTATTATTGTTATAAAGCATTGTTGACCACCCCTCTAAGTTTTCCCCTATAGTTTCAGATCCCACAATTGGTATCCGAGCAAGGGTTTTCAAACTATGGCAACCACAAGCAACAACAAAAATCATGATGGTGCCTCTTCTATCATCGAAGGCCAATCCACAGTTAGACCTCCACACTTCAGTGGGTCAAACTATGGGTATTGGAAAGCCAAAATGGTCATCTTTCTAAACAGTGCTTCTCTTTGGCGTACGATAGAAAAGAAACATGTTGATCCGATTGAGGAAGACTACTCAAAATGGACGCTGGCTCAAGTGCTCGCAGAAACAAACAATGCAAAAGAGATGAACTCGCTTATATGTGCATTGAATGCAACCGAATTCAACAAAATGTCGAATTGCACAACAACACACCAAATTTGGAAACATGTTCAAGTTACTCATGAAGGGACAACCCAAGTAAAGTTGTCGAAGCTACATGTTTTTCTACAACGATTTGAGGTGTTTCAAATGCAAGGAACGAAAACCATCTCTAGCATGTATGCAAGATTCATGGATATCATGAATGAGCTTGCAACTCTTGGGAAGGAATATACCCAAGTAGAAAAGGTAAGGAAACTCATTATGGCTGTCACTCTGGAATGGGAAAAGAAGACAATGGCCATTGTGGACAGCAACAATATGGCCACATACACAGTTGAGGCCTTCATAGGAAACCTCAAGGCTTATGAGGTTAGGAAGGTGGATAAAGAAGAAAGGAATGCTCTAAGAGCTCTACCCGAACCTAAGAAGAAATCAATTGCTTTCAAAGCCGCCTCAGAGAATAAAGACTCCGATGAAGAAATGGACATTGAGTCCATAGCTCTTATGCCAAGGAAGTCCAAACAGTTCTACCGAAGAGGTAATTTCAAATTGAGAAAAAAATTTGTTTCTACTAACAAGTCTTCTTTGTGTTTTAATTGTAATAAGCCAGGGCACATCAATACGGATTGCACCTTGCTTAAGAACAAAGAAAAGTGGAAAGCTTCCAAGTACAAAAAGGGAGACTTGTACAAGTAGAACAAAAAGAAGAAAGGACTAGTTGGAACATGGGATGATTCAAGCGAGGATACAAGTAGCGATGACTCGGATGAGGAAAAGAGAGAGGTAGCACACATGTGTTTCATGGCTAAGAGAATCTCTCCAATGGACTCATCAAGTGATAATGATAGTGACACCAATGAGGTAACTATGGATGATCTTAAATTAGCAAATGAGAAATTATTTGGTAAGTATCAAAAGTTGTTTAACTTATATATGATTGCTAAGGATAAACTTGCTAGCCGAGCTACTTCATCCATGAATTTTGATATGAATGTTAGCACTTCTTCACATATTGCACTTATTAAAGAGTAAGCCACTTTGGCGGCTCAAAATAATTGTTTGAAAAATGAGGTTATATCCTTCAAATCACAATTTGACAAAGTCCAAATTATTGAATATGATGATATTGAGATCGAAACACTTCAATCTCAAAACAAACTTTTGGAAAATGAGAATGTAGCTCTCAAATCCCACGTTCAAGAGCTTAATACACATGTATCCACTTTAGATACTAATATCTCTTCTCTAACTAATAGATATGAGCTCATGTCCTCCAATGTTGATAGATTCAACAAGGGTAAGGACAAATTGAACACTTTGTTGGAAACCCAACTTAATGAAAACCAACACGGTGGACTTAGCTATTCAAAGGATAATGCTTCCACCTATCGCACATCCTATGGTGGAGCCACTATAGAATTTGTGAGGCCATCCTTCGATGCATCCACAAGTGGAGCATCTAACCTCTTGTGTGTTCTACTACCAAGACTAGCTTGATTCCGGGGACACCTTCTTTTGGAAAGAAACCCACCAAGGGTGGACAATCAGAGAAGGGACATGCTTACATGTACACCCGCACTCAACCACGTAGGAGAGCATATCCACATATTGCTCCTACTTATAATGATTTTTACTCACCACACCCTCGTGCACGTGCAAACACTCATGTGAGACAACCACATGATCTCACAGACTCACATGCGTATGGTTATGCACAACCACCACATGCACATGCATATCCATATGTTTCTCATGTTAATCATGCTTCACATTCTTATGCACATATTACATATACGCCGAATGTGAAACATCACATGAATGCTCACAAAGCACGCACACATCATGCAAGATCACATGGTATGTATCATGCACACTCTCACATATCTTACCCACATGCATCACACTATGGTATGCACCAACACATACACACCCACATGCGTATGTTCAGCCTAATGCATATACACATTAACATCCTCATATGCTGCATGTTCTTGTTAGAAACCCACCTTCTAAACATGCACCCATAAGGCATAGGACTTCCAAAAGTCACTTAATTTGTGGTCCTAAGAACACTAGCATGTATGCAAAAAGCATATATATGCAATCATATTTTAGGGATGTGGTAAATAATATGAACTATGTTGGGAAACCAAAGACTTGATTTCCAAAGGGCTAATCCCCATGGACCCAAAATGCTTGGGTACTATGTGCTTATGGTATAATCTATCGGCACCCAATAAGCGAAAAAGGCAATATGGGAAATATTACTTTAAAGGCAAAAAGAAAGGTTGGATACTCGATAGCGGGTGTTCCAAACATATGACGGGAGACCCAATTGTGCTCTCAGAGGTTATCCGTATCAAGAATGGTGAAACAGTCACTTTCAGAGGCAATGAGAAGGGCTCCATCATAGGAATTGGAAAAGTTGGTAACCCCTCAAACCTCTCATAGAAAATGTTTATATTGTTGATGGTTTAAATCATAATCTTATCTCTATAAGTCAACTTTGTGACAAAGGTTACAAAGTTAATTTTCATAATGGATTGTGTAGTATTTTTGATTGTACTAATGATAGTATTTTGTTCAATGGAACATGCCAAAAAGACATTTATATTTTGGATAAGCCACACACACAAGACTAATGCTTGGTTGCTTACACTAATGAACAACTTTTGTGGCATCGACACTTTGGTCATGTACACTTCAAGTATCTTTACAAATTGTCCAATCATAACCTAGTTAGAGGTTTCATGAAACTTTCTTTTAAAAAGAAAAGTTTTTGTGATTCTTGCCAACGAGGCAAGATTCATAAATCGTCATTTAAGCTTAAGAATGCAACATCTACTTCTAGGCCTCTAGAGCTTTTACGTCTAGATTTATTTGGGCCTACTAGATTTGCATCCTTAGGAAATGCATTTTATGGACTTGTAGTTATTGATGACTTCTCTAGATATACTTGGGTAATGTTTTTGAATTGCAAAAATGAATCTCTTGAAAAATTTATTATTTTATCGAAGAAAATTCAAAAGATTCAAGTCACGTCTATTATCACCATTCGTAGTGATCATGTAGGTGAATTTGATAATGACATATTCTCTAATTTTTATGATGAGAACATGATAACTCACCATTTTCCTTCCTAGGCGCTCCACTATAAAATGGTGTTGTAGAAAGCAAAAATAGAACACTCATTGAGTGTGCATGCACTTTGCTTAGTGATAGTCGCATTGGTTCAAAATTTTGTACAGAAGCCGTTCATACAGCATGCTATGTACTAAATAGTATTCTTGTCAGACACCGTACGAACAAAACTTGTTATGAATTATTTTATAATGAAATCCCTCAAGTACAATTTTCCCATATTTTTGGTTCAAAATGTTTTATTAAAAACACACATGAAAATTTGGTATGTTTGATTCACGTTCCGATGAAGGAATATTTATTGGATACTTTGATCGTAGCAAGGCCTACCTGATATTCAATAAGAGAACCTTAACGGTTGAAGAATCACTTCACATTTCTTTTTATGAGGATTTTGATGTTTCATTATCTCGCCTTGATGAGAATATTGAATTTCTATGTGACTCCTTGAATAATGTGAAATTAGATGATTCTATTATGACTAACCCTACTAATTATGGAATTGAGTTTGGTCCAAATTATTTAGGGTTACCCAAGACATTTTCTACGGTTCCAAACCATCCACATGATCAAGTGTTATGTGATATTGAAGATGGAGTTCGTACAAGGTCAAGGGTAGAGCGATTCATACATTGAGACGAAGTAGAGCGATTCACACATTGTGCCTTCGTATCAACAATGGAACCAAAGAACATTGATGAAGCATGTGAAGATAGCTCATGGATCATGGATATGGAAGAAGAACATAACCAATTTGAAAGGAACGATGTTTGGGAATTAGTTCCTCCTCTGGAAGACCTCAATGTCAATGGAACAAAGTGGATCTTAAAAAACAAGACGGATGAAAATGAAGTAGTCATCTGGAACAAAGAAAGGTTAGTAGCACAAGGTTACCGGCAAGAAGAAGGTATATATTTTGAAGAATCCTTTGTCCCACTAGCTAGATTAGAATCTATTAGACTATTGTTATCATTTGCATCATTCAAGAATTTTAAACTTTTTCAAATGGATGTGAAAAGTACAGTTTTGAATGGACATGTTATTGAGGAAGTTTATGTCTCACAACCAACGGTTTCATAAATGAAAAATCACCCAATCATGTTTTTAGACTCAAGAAAGCTCATTATGGGTTGAGACAAGCTCCTAGAGCATGGTATGATCGACTAAAGAATTTCCTTGTGGATTTGGGTTTCAAAATGGGTAAAGTTGATTCAACATTTTTCACTAAGTATTTCAATCATGACATATTGTTGATTCAAGTATATATTGATGCCATTATATTTGGTTCTACTAACTCTTTCCTTTGTCAAGATTTTGATAAGTCCATGCAGGACGAATTTGAGATGTGCCACATGGAAGAGCTCACTTACTTTCTAAGACTTCAAATCTGTCAATTGGAACAATGGATCTTCATCCACCAAACAAAGTACATGGTGGAATTGATCAAGCACTTTGGGATGCGATCCTCTTCATCCAAGCGTACTCCAATAAGCACAACACCACATCTTGATTAAGATGAACGTGGAACGGATGTTGACATTCGTCGATATCAAGGTATGATAGGTAGCTTACTTTATCTTACCGCAAGTAGGCCCGATATTATGTGCTTGGTATGCTTATGTGCACGTTATCAATCACGACCAAAACAATAACATTTGATTGCGGTCAAACAGATTTTCTGTTATTTAAACCAATCACTTGACTATGAATTATTTTATCCTAAGTCATGCTCTTAAAAACTAGTTTCATTTAGTGATGCCGACTTTGCCAGATGTAAATCCGATAAGAAAAGTACTAGTAGCACTTGTCATTTCTTAGGAAATCACATTGTGACAAAATTCAGTATCTCTTTCTACAACCGAAGCAGAATACATTGCCGCATGATTAGGTTGTGCACAAGTCCTATGGATGAGACAAACACTTAAAGACTACGGTATTGATTGTGGCACATGTCCAATCATTGTTGATAACCAAAGTACTATTTGTCTCTCCAAGAACCAGGTAGAACAATCCCATACCAAACACATTGATATTAGACACCATTTCTGTAACGACCCGCTCCCCAGAATACCCGAGAAGTACGAATTTGTCCCATGTATTCCCAAATCAACGAGTGTTACGTAGAAAGAGGAAAAGGAAGAGAGTAAAAAGGAATTTGCATGTACTGCGCACGTGTTGGGAAGTACAAGTAAAGCACCATCACTGAAATAATATAGATAACTAACCAAAAGTACCAACATTTCATTTTATTAATACAATGATACATCTTTTACATACATCATCTCTGAACTGAGTACAAAAGAAGTAAACAAGAAAATCCCCCAAAGAACCCAAAAGGGAAAACATCACACCATGTATGTGGTACAACTCACTTCCTAACTACCCCTGGGAATCATCTGTATAAGACTGCCCTCTGAGGGCTCCATCTCCGAGTAGACTCCTGAGTTTAGCTCTTCTATGACAATCCTGCTTCTAGACTTGGAAAAAATAAATGGAGCAAGTCAACGCATGAACCATTAGGATTCCTAACTAAACTAGGTAAGACCCAATTTTAGAACCGGACTACTTATCTAAAAAAGGTGGTCTAACAAGTAAAGGGTCCATATCATAATATGCAAGTGCTAGAAGATAAGCGGGGAACATGTCAACATGAATTAGCAGCATGTAAACACATATTATGACAAGTAAGAGCTGAAAGTAAAATTGTAAAACATGATTAACATGAAGTAATAACAGTTATGAAATGAAGACAGTTGCATTAAGTTAACAATTTACATGTTTGGGAACCCGTGTAAATAATAGGACACTTAATGAGCTGGACTTCACCCAGGGTGTGTGAAAAATGGTACGTCAACCAGCGACACGAGCACTGGAGGGGCCTCTCATAACTTCCCCTTATGGGAGTGAGAAAATTCTTGATTTTTCTATGGAAAATAGAGAAAACCTTCATTACCTAATGGTGCATCACGAGTACACCACCGGCATCTCTAACTCTAGCCAACTCCCTCTCTCGGGAGCACGAGTGAGAATCAAATTATGTCCACACTTAGCCAACTCCCTCGCTCAGGAGTGCAAGTGGGAGTCACATCTGTGTCCGCTCCTTAAGGCCTACTCTTTACACGTGTCTCCCCAAACCCATATCTAAAGTCTCACACATTTCTGAATGGATCGAGAACTTTAGACTCTTGATCTCATTCTTACTCTTAATTTCATTAATTCATGTTATTTTCTTCATCTTCAATGATTTTCACATCATACATGGATATCCTTTCATATACATTCATCATCGTCACTTTCTCTTCCAATTTCATATGAAAATCACAAAGTAAACATATGTTTTCTTTCTTTCATAACAATATGAATTATTTCATAGATTTCATGCTTTCAACATGGAGTATTAAATAAGGAAACTGATTCATAAGGTATCATGGCATTACATATACAACATGGCAACTTATCTACAAGAACAGCAGTAATAATGCAACTCCAGATTCTGGTCTGGATCTGTCCTCCAAATTCATCAACATATATCAGGCATATGCCGATATTTAGCTTTCAGTGAAAACATTAAAGTTGTAGATAATTTATTTAGCTTTCCAGAATGTCCAAGATCATAGGATTTGGAGATCTTTAGTAAGAGTTATGGCAATTTTACCACATTGTGGTAAAATCTGTCTAAAACTAACACTATGATACAAATCGTCTGTTTACACCTATATACACTCAAAAAATTGGATTTGCTCTCTTCTGGAGAGTTGTAGCTGACTTCATGAACTTTCCAAAACATCTTGAATCATCAAATTTGGAGTTTTTTTACTAAGAGTTATGAATTTGTGAATATTTAGGAAAGAGGCTGAAATAAAACACATCGGTAGAATGGAACAATTAGGCCACACAGCCGTGTGGACATTCCACATGACCATGTCACACTTCTACACAACTGTTTTGCATTCCATACGGTTATGTGGGGCCTCAATGTTCAACAAACTTGACTACTCGGTCGTTTGGGGGTTCCACACGACCGTATGGATCGAGAAGTGCTCAATTACGCTCATATCGTCTATGTCGACGCGTAAAATGTTTGACACAACCATGTCATCAAGATGACACGATCGTGTCGGGTCTAGGATTTACGATAGCATCCAAGTCGACGCAGATGCAGCCTCAAAAAGCGACACGACCGTGGCGTGGCTCGACACGATCGTGGCATGGCTCAACACAACCGTGTGGGCTAAGTTTTCCTAGACACAGTCATGTGACGACCGTGTGGCTACTCTGATGGCTAAACGACCACCACACGGCCATCATTCAGCTGTGTGGTCTTGACTCAACTTCCACACGATCGTATGGTGGGTCCACATGGCCGTGTGATTTCATTAGCTATTGAATTCGATAGCGCTGAAACCCAACCCTACACGATTCTAAAACTACTCATATCTAATTCAGTTAGGATCCTACCTCAGATGGTGTATCAGAAATTCTGGGGCCCTTCTTCTCCTTGAAGACCATCTGATAGCTTATCCCCCTTCTTCCTTCTTCTCCAATGGCCCTAGAGCTAGGGTTTGGAGTTTGGCTTTGGGGTTTTGAGGAAAATGGCAGCAAAGGGGAGTTGTGCGTGAGTGAAGCCTGAGAGCCTTGGAAACCTTTTGCTTTTTTTCTTTCTATTTTTCATTTCATTTTCCTTAAAATTTTCCTCTTTTTAATCTCCCCTTGATCCAGCTCACCCTCCCCAAAACCTTCTCATAATGACACCTAATTAGGGGGTAGGTGGGAATTAACATGGTTAAGCCACATCAAGGTGGAGGTGGCTTAACATGATTAATTAGGATTATTGATTTGTAATAAAATAAAAATACATGGAGGAATATCTAGCACTCTCCAATATACACATATTTACTTATGTTTGCTCCTTTAAATAATTCTAAAGGATGTTATAAAATTTATTAAAAATAATTTTAATTATCCCAAAAATTAAAGAAAAATATACAAAGTCTCCCAAAAATTTATACGCACGTTTAGACACCCAAGAATAGTATTAATGCACATATATGAATTTTGGGGTGATTACATTCTACCCACCTTAAAATAAAGTCCGCCATCGGACTTTCTTTGGTTAGGAGTCTAGGAATAGATTTAAGGGTCTTCGTACCCATATAACACTAATATAAACAAACATTACTATAAGTATCTTATATAGATACACATATTGCATGTATACTACCCTCCAAATTCATATATATGTATCCTAGTATCTATACACCTCATCTTATACAATTATTTTACAATTATACAAATATAATATGTATATAAATCACATTCACATTCACAAGTTTATATTTATTATAATAGAGACACCACACATGTCCATACAAAAACCATACATCTATATCTGACTATGTAATGATACATCATCCATACTCTAATACTATCCATCTACCTTTCTCTACTGCATATCCCACTAAGTTAATTACACATATTGAATATTCACCCAACTTTATACCATATAGGTAATATGATAATATCAATCCAATACCATACAGTTATACTTGTCATAGCTATATCCAATATATAAATTTAAACATATACACTAATGCACACACACATGCTTTATTCATATTACTTCAATTATCCAATTATACCAAACACATATAATAACCATATATAACTTATTTCATACTTTGCATAAACAGATGCACTTGTATTTACAAACGTAAACACCAATGTAAATACATACACAATACTTCTATATATACATACTTTACTTCATTTATCCAATTACACACATAGATCCTAAATCAATTACATATACATTTATCTTGATGGAACTATACTCAGATACATATGTATTTACCCAAGATGTACACCAGTGCACACATATTTATAGATCACTATATTCTATTAAAGATACATGCAACTATCTAAACACTAACTATAACCATACTGATGAGTGTTTATTGTATATAGTTTTCAACTCTTTTTCATGCACGTTTTACACTGTTTCATTCTCTATTGCTCCCCGTCTCCCCCGTTTTTGTCTCTTCTTTTGCTTTTGTGGTCACTCACATGCTTTGCAGGAGATATATAACGATTTGGGATCATATAGCAAGATCTTAGTGCGAAGAGGTGAAAGGAGCGAAGCTAGGGAGTCAATTGTGCAAGGGAGAAGAATTTTGTGAAGTATAGAGATCCACGCGGCCGTGGCACTATATCTGCGCGGCTGCGTCAATACGCCAAAGAAGCATCAATGATGCGGCTGTGTCAATTTCCAATAAACAGCCGCGTCAGAAGACTTTTAGAGTGAAGTGAAGAATGAAGATCGGAGACTTTTGCGGCCCGTGTGAGCTAGGACGACACGGCCGTGAAACTAGCACATCCAGAGCAGAATGACGTGATCGCATCGTTTTTTGACGCGGTCGCGTCAGACATATTCTCTACTATTTCTAGGGTAGATCTGGGGGGTATTTTTGTCTTTTGGGCGCGCGTATATAAGCGCCCCTTCATCCTCCTGCGACAAAAATCTGGTTTTCAGCAATTTTTCTATCTTTTCTAGGGTTTTGGGCCATTTTGTAGGAGTTCTAACTTCATTATTTAGTCGTTTTTCATTGTTCTAATCTATTGTTAGTGTAATACACTATCATTATTCAATATAATCTTTCTATCTTTGTTATTGCTGCCTTATTTTACCATCTATTGCTGTTGTAGCTTGAATGTATAGCTTTGAGTGCTTACCCATCGCTAGAAACTCCTTCTATTGCGATGGGTAGTGCGTAATTTTTATCTAGGGCAATGGGATGAACCCCATTGGATTGGTGCCATGGATTGAGCAAAATAACTGATTAGGTTGTTGTGCTAGTTGAGATTAGGGATACATTGGAACGATTATTATCATCGTAGATTCAACCCCTCCCTTCGGGGCGATCGGGTCGGTCGCTGATCAAAAGTCGAGACTGATCCGGGGATCCGATCCCTATGAAGATCTATACTATAGGTGTGACTGAACACCAACGGGCGCCGATTAGAGCTCTTCCAATGTAGGTCTACTCCCCGAATGCCACTGTGGGCAGGAGGAAGATTGGGGATATTCGTCAAGTATAATACGCTCAACGTATGCCGATGCATCGGAGACCCCCAACATCGGTGTAGGTTGGGTTGGCCTATCATTGCATGCAATAGTGGGGGGTAGGACATGACATAAGGAAATAACTTATGATGCGTCACGACAGTGGGGGATATGCAAATGCCCTTACGTTATACGACTTATCCCGAGTCCCTAGTTTGACCTTAACCTTAGTCAAATGGCGGGGACTCCCCACTCCCTAGCGCTTTTACCCATTGATCACACTTTTCTACCATTCACCGACCAATCACCGTGACTATCGCATAGCTTTCATTTGAAGACATATAAAAACTGATACTCATTGACCACCTCCTCGTGTTCGACGCTTAAGTGACTACACACAACCCATGTGCTACGGTTTTTATTAGCATCGTTCGATCCCCCCTCTGGGATCGCGATCAGATTTTTGGCGTCATTGCCGGGGAGGCACGATTTGATATTGGTTCTTAGTCTTTGTAGAGAGTCTACGTTTTTTATTTTCCTTTGTTTTATTTTGTTCATATTTTCTCTTTCATTGCCCCTTCGTGCTTTTGACGTTTCCTTTTGGTGTAGACTTTTTGCATGCACATGAGATCTCAAGGCATAGTGGACTTATGTCTACTAGACCCATAGATTGAAGCTACCGCGACAAGGCTTAACGCTGAAAGGAGGAGGAGAGAAGCCCTTGAGACAATGGATGAGATACTTAACCCCGAGAATGGTCCACCGCTGCCGTCGCCACTGCAACCGCAACCACAGCAAGTTAGGTCGCTTCTCGATTACTCAATGCCCCACAATAGGTCGACCTCTAGCATTCAAAGGCCAATGGTGGAGCCAAATAATTTCGAACTAAACCCATCTTTGGTTGATTTCGTGCAAAGGGACCAATTCTTATGGGCCCCTATAGAGAACCCGAATGACCATCTGAATACCTTCTTGGAGAAGATGGATACGTTGAAGATCAATGGCGTCACCAATGACGCCATCAGGCTAAGACTTTTTCCTTTTTCACTAAAGGATAAAGCCAAGGATTGGCTCAGGAGTCACAGTCCCAACACATTCACTATATGGGACAGTTTATCTCTTGCTTTTCTGACAAAGTATTTTCCTCCAGGTAAAACTGCCAAGCTGTGCAACGAAATCACGAACTTCAAGCAGTCGGAGTGAGAGTCTTTGTATAAAGCTTGAGGGAGGTTTAAGGACCTCTAGAGAGTTTGCCCCCACCACGACGTACCAGATTGGCTACTTATTCAGGCCTTCTTCAACGGGTTGACGCTGCCAGTGAGGATGTCCATATATGTCGCCGCTAATGGCGCCATAATAAGCAAGACTCCGACTGGAGCAAAGAGATTGTTAGAAGCAATGACTGAGAACAACGACTCCTGGAGCAATGAGAGGAGCACCTCCATGAGGGGAGGTAAATATGACGTCGACGAGGTATCATTACTTTCAGCTAAGTTTGATGCCTTAACTAAACAACTTTCTCTTATTGGACTTGGTGTTGCTAAACCGCCTACGGCGGCAGTTTGTGGGGTTTGTGGTGTGCAGGGACACCAGAGCGATGAAGTTCATCACCTACGGCGGTGCCCCCGGATATGACAATCGAACAAGCGAATGATTTATATGGGAACAATCTGAGGCCACCGAACAACCTGTACTCTGGCACATACAATCAAGGGTGGAAGAATCACCCCAACTTCTCTTATCGGACCCCGGGATTGCAAGCTCCCCCACCATACCCTCAACAGCCTCAAGAATTTCAAACTCCAGCTCATCAATCCCAGTTTCAGAACTTCAATCAGAGGCCTTCGATGAACGCACCCCCATCCAAAAATCAAGCCTGGAATTGCTAATTGAGAGTCATATCCAGACTTAAGGCCAGAGGAACGACTACTTTCAAACCTCTATCCAACAGCTAATGATGACGACGCAACAGCTTGCGTCCACCTCACAGCAGCTGGCGACAGGCCAAAAGTCCATGGAGACCATAATGGCGAGATGGCGTAGCAGCTCTCCCAGCTCTCCAAGGCACAAGGAAAATTATCGGGGCGAGACGAAGAGAACCCACGAGGCCATGTGAATGTGATCACATTGAGAAGTGGGAAGAAATTTGAAGGTCCCACCATGCCCGTCGCGGAGAAGGAAGCTAAAAAGGAAGAAGAAGCCCGTGTTGAGCTCGAAGCTGGGGATGACCAAGAAGTTGAGCGTGTGGTAGAGCCTCCGTAACCTGGGTCCACTAAGGATAAGCAAGTGGAGAAAGAGCTAGGAAAGCCCACTGACGAGCCTCGCATGCCATATATGCCGAGAGTCCCATTCCCGTCGAGATTGGCAAAGGCCAAATAGGATGAAAAATACGGAAAGTTCTTCGATCTTTTGAAGCAACTCAATATCTCCATCCCCTTTCTCAACGCTATCTCTGAGATCCCTACCTACGCCAAGTTCCTCGAAGAGATAATTACCAAGGGCAGTAGGAGGGAGAAGGTGGTGCTCTCTGCAGAGTGTAGCACCATCATTTAGAGAAAAATGGTGGAAAAACTAGAGGATCCCGGGAGCTTCACCATCCTATGCACTATTGGAGATCTGGATGTCAAAACTGCCTTAGGCGGCTTGGGGGCGAGCATTAGCTTAATGCCCATCGGCATTTGCGAGAGGATGAATCTCGGGGAGCTCCAACCCATGAATATGTCACTCCAGATAGTAGACCGCTTTGTGAAATACCCCTTGGGATAGTAGAGGACCTGCCGGTGAAGATCGGGAAAATTTTGGTTCCTTGCGACTTTGTCGTCATGGACATCCCAGAGGACGCACGTATCCCAATCATCCTGGGGAGACCCTTTCTAGCTACGACGGGGGTCCTCATTGACATAAAAGGAGGGAGATACTCCCTCAATGTTGGAAAGGAGAAGGTCGAATTCGACCTTAAGAAGTCAATGAGAAATTTCACGGAAGTTAGCCGTCGAGACCAAGTGGATCTCCTCGAAGAAGCAATCGAGGAGACGAGTTTGGAGGAGCTATTTTTGAGTGACAACAACGAACCCCCCATTTTGAAAGAAGCCAAGCTCAAGGAGCTAGCGATGAAGGAGGATCACGAGGAACCCTCCGAGAGAAATTTGAAGGAGAAATCACCGCGATCGCATCCACTCGACCCGGAGACAAGAAGAGGCATGATGAGGGCCACAATGAGCTGAGCAACAAGACAGATCATGGAGATGGCCACATTCGGAATCTCTCCACCCTAAAACCGCCATGATGACATCGAGGTAGGGAGTCGAGCTCACGACTTAAAACGAGCGCTTCTTGGGAGGCAATCCAAGCGTTTACGATTTAGATTTTCCATTTTTATTTTTTATTTTCATCTTTATTTTTAGACTAGGTTAATCTAGATTTTTGTTCTCCAATAAATTCCCAAAATCCAAAGAAATTAACCAAGTGTTTGATTGCAAGGAGGAGAAGAAGAGTTGTGGAGGAAAGGACCACACGCGGCCGCGTCATTCAGACTCACATGGCCACATGGATGACACTTGGAGGAGCAATTGACACACCCGTGCCATAGATACCCAAACAGGCCGCGAAAGTTACTGAAACTTGGGCCAAAATCCTAATTCTCAGAGAATGTTTGTGACCGCGTCACTTAAGTTGATGCGGCCCGCGTCGATTTCATTTTTTCGACGAAATGATGTAGCTAAATGACGCAAACCGTGAATCTCTCTGATTTTTCAACCCAAAGTTTTCAAAATGAAGTAGAACTCACGTGGATGCATCGTTCAGACGACGCAACCGCGTCAACCTTCATTTTCACAACATATTTATGCAGCCGTTTTAACTTTTCATGCAGCCAAAGTAAAATGCCTATATAAGCCCAAAAAACCACAAACGGCCCAATCATTCTCATTTCTCTCGAACTGTCCGACTTCCCTCACTCTCCTCTGACGCGATCTCCCCAAAATCACTTCCCAACTCCCCAAATCTCTTCCAATCAACTCCCAAAACCTCCCTCCCCTTCATCTAACCCCTCCATCACCCTCTACATCTCACAACGCGTTTCGATCAAACCCTAG
Organism: Scilla litardierei; assembly: GCA_030789695.1. Lineage (NCBI taxonomy): Eukaryota > Viridiplantae > Streptophyta > Magnoliopsida > Asparagales > Asparagaceae > Scilla > Scilla litardierei. The sequence goes on along the minus strand of CM061133.1, from coordinate 284,821,101 downwards.
GGAACCCACTTTTAATGTTTTTGTAAACCCAAACAACGCTTGAAGAGATCACTTGTGTTCTTGGCTTGGAATCACTTGTGGGGACTGATCTACTAGCGTTGAGAACATCGACTTCAGAGAGGAGTCCCGTCTTGGATAACTTTTATCATTTACTCCTTAATTTTCTATTTTTATCGCTGAATTCGCCAATTTTTGCATGAGTCCACACACACACACGTTGCACACCCCATTGCATCACTCACGCCTTCGCATAATGCCTCCTCGCGAGCGCAGGAAGAAGGCCACAGTCACTGGTCCCTCCCAGGGCAAGAAAAAGCGTCAAAAGACGACGGCTCTTGAAGTCGATTTTGCACGGGCACGAGACATTAGAGAGAGGGGTGGTGAACCACTTACTGCCCCTCAATTGGACACATTAGGCATTAACTTCCTGAGTGAGGATGAGCACACGAAGTTTATTTCGATGAACTCTCGTGCGATCGTCCCCATAAATTCCTTAGCGACCCTGCCCTATCATCCCTAGGCCTCTTAGACATCGTCAGCACCCTCCTTCGAAATCTCGGATGGGAGGAATTTTTACAGTGTGAGGCTAGGACCTATAGCAGGCTCACTCTGGAGTTCCTCCCCACCTTAGGTTTTACCCCACATGTTTTTCATTTAGAATCATGAACAAGGAGTATGGTCTTTCCAAAGACTCCTTGAACTTGCTCTTTTGGTGGCCCAGGGCGCTTGAGCCCATAGCCATCCATAACAACCACCCGTACCCCCGAGAGTTTGATGCGAATCAATTTTGGTTCCAGATCACTAAGCTCGATGTCTTCCCAAAGAGTCGAGCGAAGGCGTCTAGCATCATTCACCCTGGCCTCCGTATCATGCATCGCATTATCGCGAATACACTTTTTTGCTGATATGAGATGGGCCAGGTCTCTCAGGATGAGCTATTCTTCATGTGGTGCGCTTCACAGAGCCATGTGCTTCGCGAAGGTGATGCCACCATCCCCCACTATATCCTTCACGTGGGGTCTTGGCTTATGCAGAGATTTCTCCACACCATAGTCGACCCCAGATCACATATCTACTGTGGGGGACTCATCACCATCATAGCCACCCTTGCTCTCGTTTCCCTTAAGATTCCCGATTCCATGTCTCCTATCCCTAGCCCTACCTCTCTTGACCTCTCGGTGCTCACAATTATGCGTATGATCTGAGCGCTTGACTGAGAGCGTTATTTCTGGCTGTATAGTCCTGCCTCAACCCCTTACACCCGGCTGCCTAAACCTGGACTCTTTGGACATGGCACCACTCTTAGGTGGTTCTTCTCACCTGACGTCGATCTAGCATCAGGTGTCCAGGCCCGGGTCCAACAAATTGACCCTCGCCGGCCCCAGCCCCGGGACCATGCTGACACTCCCGGTGCTTCCTCATCTTTTCCTAACCGCGTTGTCATCCCAGCTCTCCACCAGTATAGGAGATCTCGACCCCACGTCAAAGGTTCTAGCAGCGCTTCTCCTCCCCTACCATGACCCCATTCCAAGCAGCTTGCTCGCTTGGAGGAGGAGTTTCGCTATTTTAGAGACTCCACAACTAGCACCATGACTGAGGTCAGAGATACCCGCTCCGACTTCCGGACTTCTTTTGATGGGCTGGCTGTAGCTGTCGTGACGCTTTAGTCCCAATTTGACCGGGTATATCAGTACCATAATAGTCAAAGTCACTACCCAGCTACTGCATCGCACCTCCTTCCTTTCCACATTACACCCCACCCATCTCACCCCCCTCAAACTGCTCAAACCCCAGCATCCAATTTCACTCATGCAGATATTCCCTCCACATCACTACACGTCTACATCCCACCCCACCCATCCCTGGTGCCCGAGGACACATCAAACATCACACCACGTATCACCACACCACCACCATCCCCACGGCCCTGATCAAGAGCTTGAACACATTCCCACCCCATCATCACCTCACCTCGGCCCCGTGATTTCATACACCTCCCCTACACCCATCAAAGATTTTGTTCACATTCCATCCCCTACATATTCCCCCTCACCTCATCCCATCTCCCTACCACGTGACGGCACCATCATCCTTCTCTCGTCGTCTTCCGACGAAAATTGCTTCACCCCATCTCCACCTCCACCCCCACCCATCAAATTTGAGCTTCTCCATACCACTCCATCCCCACCACACACTGACACGACAACTGAGCATTTAGTTGATTCCGTCGTCCCTTCCACTCCATCCACCACACCCACCATGCCACCACCTGATGGTGGCTCAGCCTGATAGGAGCACCACATATTTTTGGCACCCCCTCATCATTTAGTACATGCATCACACACTTGCATCATTTTCGGGCACGGTTTTACACAGCTTGGGAATGCTCTTAGGTCTCCTTCCCCACATCTTATTTGTCCTCACGATTGTTTTCAGTGTTTTATTTGCGTTGAGGACAACGCTAGGTTTAGCTTGGGGGAGGAGCTCTTTCACGCTTATTTTTTCTTTTTTCTCTCTTATTATCCCAATTTTATCGTTATTTTCGTTTCCTTTTCACTTTTTCTTTCTTATTTTTCCATTTTTCTTTCTTTTTCATATGCATCATGTTTAGATTCAATATATGCATCCAAAAAGAAAAAAAAGAAAAAATCTAAAAATCTAAAAATATCTGCATTCGCATCATGCACCTTGAATCCTCACGCATACATTTGTACATGCTTGCATTCGCCTCGAGAATTTTTTCGAAAACGAGTTTTTATATGCGCTGAATCTTGATTTGAAATTCGTTTTCCGAACTTTGATACTTGATTTCCTTTATGTTGATTTGAATATGTGAATAGTGTTAGATCTGGATCTAAGTCTAGAGGGGGGTGAATAGGCTAATAAGAAATTATCGTGCAACCCACGAGAAATCATACGCAGTTATAATCACGGGCAGAGTAAAAAAATGCAATCACAGAGTATGCATAGATTTACCCTGGTTCGGTCGCCCCAACGACCAACATCCAGCACCCAAACAAATACTAGATTAATATGTTTCTTTGCACAACTACAATGAGTCCTGAGCTCCCACTCCTCACCTAGTCGTACCACACACCACCGGTGCAAAACACTATCAACCTAGTAAACGCTCTATCTTGACTAGCTACAACTCGTCAAGACCCTCTTGTCTAGCCCCCACTAGACAAGTCCCCAAAACATGTATCAATGGTAAAGTTTTCGCTACAGAGATCTATACAACTACACAAAATAATAATAAAGAGTTTAGAGAATCTCAGTTTGTGTAGCGGCATTCGTCTCTATCAATCAGCTCAGGTCAGATCATATCTGCCAGGATGTAGTCGCCAATATCACGTCCTGCTCTGAAACTTACGGCCTTGAATTAGTATCCCCCTCTAGAAGTTGCGGCCTTGTGCTCTCCCCTTGGTGTAGCTTGTGTAATGAATGGATGACTTCCCTTTTGTGGTTGCGCAAGGTATGGATGCCTTCCCTTTGAAGAGTTGTGCTATGTAGTAGATAGGAGGGGCTCCTAGTAACTTGCGGCCATGAGTAATGTAGTTAGGATATTGCAGCCTAAAGGAGGAGTCTTGACTTGGGCTTGCGCAATAGGTAGAGGAGATGGAGCTTTGATGTTTTTGGCCTTGGATGTGGGAGGTTGCGCAAGGGGTATGGCACTTAGAGTTCTTGGCAATGGAGGAAGGAGGTTGCGGCCTTGGTGCTTTGGCAATGGCAATGGAGCTTAGGCTATGGAGAAGGGAAGGAGATGATATCTTTTAGGCGTTGGAGATGGGGCTTAGCATGTTGTGCAATGTATGAACTATGCCATTAAAAGCTTGCGGCTATGGCATCTCTCTTGGCCGAATTTCTCCCCTTCTTTTGGTTGCCCTCCTTTTCTAAAATCCCTCTCTTTGAATATATGTTTATATAGTAGAGGATGGGATATGATAGGATCAATTAGAATCCCATAATTGATGGAGATTGGAAGGATTCCTAAATTGATTAGGATTTGAATGAATCTCTTTGAATATGGAGTTTGAATATGGATGCCTATGAAATTCAATTTGTGTAGCTATAGGATTTGAATTAGATCTCATTTAATCACCTTTGATTTGCATGAGATTCTGCATATCTCTCCATCTTTGACCAAGTCTCCAATTTGCATGGCATTAGGATTTGAATATTGCACCAATTGATTTGAATCAATTCAAATATGGATTTGAATCAATTCAAATATGGATTTGAATCAATTCAAATATGGATTTGAATTGATTTGCTCCTTATCTTCTCATCTTTGACTTAGTCCAATTGTTGTAGCCATATTCTCCATCTTTGACTTATTCTACTTAAAGTGTGTATAGCAATTCCTCCATCACTTTTGGCTAGTCTCTCTTTAAGTATTCGTGAGAGTGCCATTCCTGAAAACACTTAGCACACACTTTAAATCATTCACACACGTTTGTTATCATCAAACACGAAGTCTTTGATCGTTGTATCCAACTACATGTTGTATCCAACAAATACTTCGTAGTCTGGACTCAAATCCCTATTAATACTCTAACTTTGGCCGTCCTCGCAACCCCTAAGATAGGAGTACTTGAAACCGACCTAGATTGACACCTAGGAACCCATTCTACGCATGGACCCTAGAGCCAATAGTTGTGTATAATGATTTATAGTCCCTCAAGACTTGAATATCCACACTTCACCTAGTATCAATGATTGAATCTGCCTAGTTCACCCCATGATTTTCAAAAAAATAATACGCACCATTCCCCCAATGAAGCTGAGTAACTGGATCCCCATGATAGTAACCATCGGGGCCTCGCGTAAAAAGGCCTAGCTTGGGGGAGTGCGTATGAATAAGGATTTCATTTGGGTTGAGTTAGTAGGTCCGAGGGGTCCTTCTTGGCCTGGTGTCCTAAGGTCATCTGATCTGGGAGTCACCAACCTAACACTCCTTACACGACCCAACTACGAATCCCAAAAAAGATATATGTGTGTGTGTGTGTGTGTGAAAAATGGAGGAGTGCTGACAGCGCTGGAAATTTTTCCAGCGCTGTCAGCGATCTGGGCAACCTACAGATATTTTTTTTAAATTTTTTTTGCAGTAGTTAGATAAACTTGTTAGAAATCTTCCCACAAATTTTTAGGTAGATCCGACACCGTTTGAGCCTCCGTTCATCGATTTCAAAAACGTTGCCCAAAATCTGGACAGTTTTACGCAACGTTTTTGAAATCAATGAATGGAGGCTCAAACGGTGTCGGATCGATCTGAAAATTTGTGAGTAGCTTCCTAACAAGTTTATCTAACTACTGAAAAAAAATCTTTAAAAAAATATCTGTAGGTTGCCCAGATCGCTGACAGCACTGGAAATTTTTCCACCGCTGTCAGCACTCCTCCATTAACACACACACACACACACACACACACACACACACACACACACACACACACATATATATGACAAGTAAGGTTAGGTCTATATTAAGATGACAAAATATGTACAAAGATGCACAATGAACTAAGATGTAATGGATAGAGGGGGGAGAGGACACAGACGTCGTCACCCCCTACTAACTACTCACATCCAAGTTCAATAGTGCAAAATCAGATACAATTTCAAATCCAAACAATACATTCTAACTGGGATCCTTAAATCCCCAGTTCGAAAAAGGTCCTAACGCCGATGGTAGATCTCTTTCTATGTCATGAAGAGTGGTAACGACGTCAGCCGCTATATCATCAAACAACGCAGTTCTTCCCATTCCGCTCCCCTCGAAGATCCTCTTGTTGCGTTGCTTCCATATGTGCCAAACCATGGAGGCTAAAACTGATTTCGCCAGAGTACCCACATGCCCAGGTTTATTAAAGTGGTTATGGATCAAATCACCTACACCAATGAGAGAGGTCGGAACATGTCCAGTGTACCCAAGCTTGAGTAGACTCCAGGTGAGGATGTAACGAGAGTAAGCACACTCAAAGAAGAGATGGTAGGAGGTTTCCTCCATGTTATTATCATAGAGAATGCAATGCAGATTTGTAGTGATTCCCCTCTTTATCAACACATCTTTGGTAGGTAGCTTATCCTTGAAAGCCCTGAGGAGTGTTAATGCCATTTTTGGCACATGTCACGTATGCCAAATAACGTCGAAGAAAGGGAAGTTAGCCCCCACATCCCAAGATCCTTCCCAGGCAGATCGCAAGGTGCAGTCTGCAGTAGGGATCCATTCCCACTTGTCAGCCCCAGGTACCAGATTAATCCCCTGGAGGATCGCCTGAAGCCCATGAATGCCCGGGTCGTCACGCCACCCGTCACCATCCCAATAATCGCTGACCCGATATTTTTTTCGTGCATGGGGGAGGTGATTGGAGGAGAAAAAGGGGACCAATTGAGTTCCAGTTATCAAACCAGAAGCTAGTAGACGTACCGTCTCACACTATGCGCTTAATGAGCTTGCGAGAGACATTGCGATGTTTAAGGAGGAACTTCCAAGTTCCAGAATCCGTAGGTTTGGAACTGGAATTATAAAAGTTCATGTCCACCGCATTATACTTCATCCTCATTTGATGTGCCCAAAGACCGTGGTTGGCACGCAATCTCCAGGCGAGACGAACCCCCGAGGCAATATTCAGATCCGTCAACATCCTCAGCCCCACTCCACCCTCATTTTTAGGGGTACAGAGATCCTTCCAAGCCCATATATTAATACCTCCCCAAATGAATTTCCTACAAGCCATAGTAATAGAGCGAATAACAGAGGGGGGCATGTTGTAAGCTTGCATCCAAAATGAGATCATACCATAGATCACCGATCGTACCAACTCAATCCTGCCAGCAATGGAGAGCAAAGAAGATGACCAGCCTAAAAGCCTCTTTTTACATTTATCCAGTAACCGACCATACATAGGAGCCTTAGGATAACTCGAAGAGAGGGGCAATCCCAGGTAAGTAGACAGAGAGGATACCCTTTTTATGCCTAGAACATCAGCTAGATCACCAGGATTGCGAGTTCCCTTACTAACGATAACCGAGCTCTTATCCCAATTGATTTGAAGTCCAGAGTAAAGGTAGAAGGAACTCAGCAACTCTTTTAACCCCTTGAAAGAATGGGATTAGCTCTGCAGAAGACAAGAAGATCATCTGCAAAGAGCAGATGAGAGATTGCCCCATTTCTTCGCATCGGCTGAATAGTTAGTGATGATTCTGCTCTAGCCATAAGAAGAGAAAAGGCTTCCATTACCAGGACAAAAAGATAGGGGGAGAGCTGGTCACCTTGCCTGAGGCCTCTGTTGGAAATGAAATTACCTTGAGGGGAGCCATCGACTAAGACAGAGAACGATGGAGTTGAAATACACTCCGCAATCCAAGAGATGAATCGTCTCCCGAATCCCATTTGATGCATGAAAAAGTAAATGAATTCTCTATTCACACTATCAAAAGCCTTGCGAAGGTCCAGCTTAATACAAGCTCTCGACCCCATAGGGTTGTTGAAGTCTCTAATTTGTTCGTGAGCAATGAGGGTGCAGTCTGCAAGAAGCCTATTTTTAAGGAATGCTGCCTGGTTAGGAGATATCAACTCACTGATAATAGGCCTAAGCCTGTTGTAGAGAATCTTACTGATAATCTTATATATCACATTACAACAGGCTATAGGCCTGTAGTCGCCTAATCCTGTAACTTTAGAATTCTTTGGAATAAGAGTTAAGAAAGTATGATTTATTTGGCGAAGTAGCCTGCCTGATCTGAAGAAGGAGGAGACATCAGAGGTGACATCCTTACCGACAAGTTCCCATTCATGTTGGAAAAAATAGGCATTGTACCCATCGGGGCCTGGGGCTTTGTCTTTCCCAATTTGAAACACAGCATTTTTGATCTCAACATCATTAATATGACCATCCAACCACATGATTGCCTCCTCAGTTAGCTTTTTTCTTTGGAATGAGATTTGGGAATACATCCCAATAATCATCTTTCAAGTAGTGATTCCTATAAAAATCAGGAGCTTCATCTTTTAGCTTAGAAGTATCAGAGGTACTCCCATCAGAGTTGAAGAGATGAATGGGACTATTGTGGCAATGCCTCGCCTTCATAGAGGTGTAAAAAACTTAGTATTACGATCCCCCAAGCTCAACCAACTTTGCCGGCTTTTCTGGCGCAAATCAGCCTCTTCCAACTCCAAAGACTATGCTAGTTTTTGAATAGCAGATTTTTCAGCTTCTTGCAATTTCGGCAAATAAGCTAACCTCGGGTCAGCTTGAATTACATCTAGTTCTCTTCTACAAGATACAACATCATTCTCTCTCCTGGAATTGGAAGACTAGTGTTTAAGTTCCAGCTTAAGGAATTGGAGCTTGTTAGTTAGCTTCTGCATAGGGGATCCCTCTGATTGTAGGCTCTAAACACCCTGGACCAGTTCATGATATCATGGAAGCAGCACCCATGAGTTGTAAAAACGAAAGGGCTTGGGAGAGTTGCTAACCTTGGGATGGAGCAGCACCATCATTACCGCATGATCACTAGTTCCTGCAGCGTTGATGTGTGTGTGTGTGTGTGTGTGTGTGTGTGTGTGTGTAGAATTTCTTTTTGTATATACATTGTTTATATGAAATCATGGATAAACTTGGCAATTTTCTTGAATCAAGGAACTGTGTTGTGTCGTGAGCACCACTTCCTCGATTGACCAATATCCCCTTATCCCATACGTATCCCCTCTTCAACCATTGTATAGCTTAGGTTCATACACGCTCATCTAAGGTCGGGTTAGAGGAAATGTCGGAGTATAGTCATCGCCTAGTGTATTTCTTGGCGATTTAAGTAGGGACAACGTCCTAAGAACATATATCATCGATGGAAAGATTTTCGATCATTTTGGTTCCTCGAATTTGAATTTTTACACGTATATATTCTCGATTTTTGAAAATTCTTGAAGCTTCATCGCATCATTTGCATGTTTGACTACATTCCTCCTATCTACGCTCTCTCTTGTCTTCCTTAAGGACAAGGAAGAGTTTAGCTTGGGGGATTTTGATGAGTTTTTATTGTATATAGTTTTCAACTCTTTTTCATGCCAGTTTTACACCGCTTTGTAGGAGATATATGCCGATTTGGGATCTTATAGCTAGATCTTAGCACGAAGAGGCGAAAGGAGCAAAGCAGGGGAGTCAATTGCACAAGGGAGAAGAATTTTGTGAAGCATAAAGATCCACGCTGCCACGAAACTATATCCACATGGCCGCGTCAATCTGCCAAAGAAGCATCAACGATGTGGTCGTGTCAATTTCCACCAAATGGCCGCGTCAGAAGACTTTCGAGTGACGTAAAGAATGAAGATCAGAGGCTTTTACGGCCCGCATGAACTAGGACGACGCTGCCATGAAACTACCACATCCAGAGCAGAATGACGTGACCACGTCGTTTCTTGATGCAGTCGCGTCAGACCTATTCTCTATGGTTACTAGGGTGGATCTGGGGGGATATTTTTGTCTTTTGGGTGTGCATATATAAGCGTCCATTCATTCTCCTGCGAGAAATATCTGGTTTTCAGCAGTTTTTCTATCTTCTCTAGGGGTTTGGGCCGTTTTGTAAGAATTCTAACTTCTTTATTTAGTTGTTTTCATCGTTCTAATCTATTGTTAGTGTAATACTCTATCATTGTTCAGTATAATCTTTCTCTCTTTGTTATTGCTGCCTTGTTTTACCATCTATTGCTGTTGTAGCTTGAATCTATGGCTTTGAGTGCTTACCCATCGCTAGAACCTCCTTCTATTGTGATGGGTAGTGCGTAGTTTTTTTCTAGGGCAATGAGATGAACCCCATTGGATTAGTGCCATGGGTTGAACAAAATAACTGATTTGGTTGCTGTGCTAGTTGAGATTAGGGATACATTGGAACGATTATTATCGTCGTAGATTCAATCCCCTCCCTTCGGGGTGATCGGGTCGGTCGCCGATCAAAAGTCGAGACTGATCCGAAGATCCGATCCCTACGAAGATCCATACTATCGGTGAGACTGGACGTCAACGGGAATTGATTAGAGCTCTCCCAATGTAGGTCTAATCCCCAAACGCCAATGTAGGCAGTAGGAAGATTGGGGATATTTGTCGACCGTAATGCGCTCAACATACACCGATGCATCAGAAACCCCCGACATTGGTGTAGGTTGGGTTGGCCTATCATTACATAACGATAGCGGGGGGGTAGGACATGACATAAGGGAATAACCTATCATGTGTCACGACAGTGGGGGATAGGCGAATGCCCTTAGGTCATATGACCTCTCTCGAGTCCCAATGAACCCAGCAACTTGTTAATTATTAGTTTGACCTTAACCCTAGTCAAATGGCGGGGATTCCCCATGCCATAGAGCTTTTACCCATTGATCACACTTTTTTACCATTCACCGACCAATCATCGTGACTATCGCGTAACTTTCATTCGAAGACCTATAAAAACCGATACTTATTGACCGCCTACTCGTGTTCGACCCGTAAGCGACTACACACGACCCGTGCACTGCGGTTTTTATAAGCATCATTCGGTCCCCCCTCAGAGATCGTGATCACATACTTACAACATATGTCCATACAAACACTTATACAATAGTTTCATACATTTACACAAGTTCACATGTACATAGACATATCCACTCAAGAATATACTTTATCTATGTTTACACACACTTATCACTGCGTATGCTGATAACTAAGCTTCACACACCCTTATAAAGAAAAACATGTATCTTACATATGAAAAACATTGCATATATATAATGTTTGCACACCATCTTATACATTCAATAGATATACACTTCCATAGAGTCATACACAAATATATGTTCAAGGATATAGGCCACTACATGAATGTACATATGAGTATACTTAGATGTATGTATATATTTATGCACAAAATCACACGACACACCCTACATGTATACTTTCTATGTATGTATATACTTACAATATATCCTATCGTACAACAATTACCTCATAAGTCATAGTGCTAACGACTCATACATATACACTTCTATTGATATACCTAGGTACATGCATATATAAATACAAGTATATGATCAAGTATGCATATACTCATAAGTATTCATGTCAAGTACAATCACTCAATATCAATTATAAGTACACTTACCGCTACATGTATCATATTTAATATACATACAATCTTACTAATAAATGTGTAAATAGATATATTCAAATATTGATATACGCCAGTATTTATACACTTGGATATACTACACTATACATCCAATAAATAGCCATACATAACTACGTCACTTAAGCAAATAAGTACAACCCTTACATTTATACGTACAACCATATAGGCATTCATACTCAACTATATACACAACATGTATAACCACATAGTATAACACTATATACTAATATACGTATAGTACATCCATTCTCTCACAGATAGTATGTACAAATCTATACATGGATCCACACACGATGTATATACTACATACTTCTCAATCCTTATAAATAATCCTCTATGCCCCTAAAGCTCATCTACTTACTAACTCATTTATATGTATAAGGTACAATTAATCATAGAAGCAAATCGACTAATATAAAACAATTGTTTACATACATATAGTCATAGACATATACACAAGTATATGACCTAGGCACTTAACTACATATATGTACAAACAACTACCCTTATCAACCCCGTAGTAACTCTATACCTCGGGCCATCTATCACCAGGGTTCTATCCTAAGGTTGGATATCTACCCACCTTGGAACTCAACTACCTCTATGGAGTATTACACGTATTTCCTTACGTACGTCGCAGTGTGGAGACCTGCATGTGCCACCAAATGTAACGACCTGCTCCCCAGGATATCCGAAAAGTACGAAACCGTCTCAGGTATTTCCATATCAACGAGTGTTACGTAGAAAGAGAAAAAGAAAGAGAGTAAAAAGAAATTTGCAGGTGACTGCACACGTGCTAGAAAGTACAAGTAAAGCTCTATCACTAAAATTACACAGAGAACTAACGAAAAGTACCAACATTTTATTTTATTAATACAATGATACATCTTTTACATACATCATCTCTGAACTAAGTACAAAAGAAGTAAACAAGAAAATCCCCCCAAAGAACCCAAAAGGGAAAACACTCACACCATGTATGTGGTACAACTCACTTCCTAACCCTCCCTGTGAATCATAAGTACAAGACTGCCCTCTGAGGGCTCCATCTCCGAGTAGACTCTTAAGTCTAGCTCTGCTCTGACAATCCTGCTTCTAGACATGGAAGCAGTAAATGGGGCACGTCAATGCATGACCCAGTAGGATTCCTATCTGAACTAGGTAGGACCCAATTTTAGAACCGGACTACCTATCTAAGAAAGGTGCTCTAACAAGTAAAGGGTCCATATCATAATAAGCAAATGCTAGAAGATAAGCAGGGAACACGTCAACATGAATTAGAAGCATGTAAACATATATTATGACAAGTAAGAGCTGAAAGTAAAACTGTAAATAATAATTAACATGAAGTAGTAACAATTATGAAATGAAGACAGTTGCATTAAGTTAACAATTTACATGTTTGGGAACCTGTGTAAATAATAGGACACTTAAGGAGATGGAATTCACTCATGGTAGGTGAAAAGTGGTACCTCAAACAACGACACGAGCACTAGAGGGGCCTCTCGTAACTCCCCCTTACGGGACTGAGACAATTCTTGGTTTTCTGTGGAAAATGGAGAAAACATTCATTACCTAATGGTGCTTCACGAGTACACCATCGGCCTCTCTAACTGTAGCCAACTCCCTCTCTCGAAAGTGCGAGTGAGAATCAGACTGTATCCACACTTATCCAACTCCCTCGCTTAGGAGTGCAAGTGGGAGTCACATCTGCGTCTGCTCTTTAAGGCATACTCTTCACGCATGTCCCCCCCAAAACCTATATCTAAAGTTTCACCCATTTCTGAATGGATCGAGAACTTTAGACTCTTGATCTCATTCTTACTCTTAATTTCATTAATTCATGTTATTTTCTTCAACTTCAATGATTTTCACATTATACATGGATATCCTTTCATATCCATTCATCATCATCACTTACTCTTCCAATTTCATATGAAAATCACAAAGTAAACATATGTTTTCTTTCTTTCACAACAATATGAATTATTTCATAGATTTTATGCTTTCAACATGGAGTGTTAAACAAGTAAACTGATTCACAAGGTATCACGGCATTACATATACAACATGACAATTTATCTACAAGAAAAGCAATAATAAAGCAACTCCAGACCTGGTGTGGATCTTTCCTCCAGATTCATCAAAATATATCAGGTATGTTCCATTATATTTAGCTTTTAGTGAAAACACAAAATTTGTAGGTAATTTAGTTAGCTTTTCAGATTGTCTAAGATCATAGGATTTGGATATATGTAGTAAGAGTTATGGCATTTTACCACAGTGTGGTAAAATTTGTCTAAAACTAACACTATGATACAAATCATCTGTTTACACCTATCTACAGTCAAAATTTGGCTTTGCTACCTTCTCGAAATTGTAGCTAACTTCATGACCTTTCCAAAACATCTTGAATCACCAAATTTGGAGTTTTCTACTAAGAGTTATAAATTTTTGAATATTTAGGGCAGATGCTAAAATAAAACACAGTAGAATGGGACAATTAGGCCACACGGGCGTGTGGACATTCCACATGACCGTGTCACACTTCTACACGACTGTTTCACATTCCATATGACCGTGTGGGGGCCTTAGTCTTGACCACACGGTCGTTTGGAGGTTCCACACGACCATGTGGATCGAGAAGTGCTCAATTACGCTCCTAACATCTATGTCAACACATAAAAGGGTCGACACGGCCGTGTCGTCAAGATGACACGACCATGTCGGGTCTAGGATTTATGATAGCGTCCAATTCGACACAGCTGCTGCCTTAAAGAGCGACACGACCGTGTGGGCTAAGTTTTCTTTGACACGGTCGTGTGACAAATGTGTGGCTACTCTAATTGCTAAACGACCACCACACGGCTTTCATTCGACCGTGTGGTCTCGTCTCGACTTCCACATGGTCGTGTGGTGGGTCCACATGGCCATGTGGTTTCATTAGCTATCGAATTCGACAGCGATGAAACCCAACCCTACGCGATTCTAAAACTACTCATATCTAATTCAGTTAGGATCCTACCTCAGATGGTCATCAGAAATTCTGGGGTCCTTCTCCTTGAAGACCATTTGACAGCTTATCCCCCTTCTTCCAATGGCCCAAGAGCTTGGGTTTGGAGTTTGGCTTTGTGGTTTTGAGAAAAATGGCAGTAGAAGGGAGTTGTGCGTGAGTGAAGGCTGGGAGGTTGGGAAACCTTTTTCTTTTTTTTATTTCTATTTTTCCTTTCTTTTTACTCAAAATTTTCCTTGATCCACCTCACCACCCCTAAAACCCTCCCATCATGACACCTAATTAGGGTGTAGGTGGGAATTAACATAGTTAAGCCACATCAAGGTGGAGGTGGCTTAACATAATTAATTAGAATTATTAATTCGTAATAAAATAAAAATACATGGAGGAATACCTAGTACTCTCCAATATACACGTATTTACTTATGTATACTCCTTTGAATAATTCCAAAGGATGTTATAAACTTTATTAAAAATAATGTTAATATCACAAAAATTAAAGAAAAATATACAAAGTCTCCCAAAAATTTACACGCACATTTATGCAGCCAAGAATACGTATTAATACACGTATATGAATTTTAGTGTGATTACAATTTTATTAATGATCATGTCCTCAAGAAGAATGTTTGTCTAAAGTACATCGACACCTAAAACCAAATTGCCGATATTCTCACTAAACCTATCAAAGAAGATTCGTTTATGTGGATTAAGAGAGAATTAGGTATTATGGGTGAATTTGAACTCTAGAAGATCATTTTCCATATGACCAGTATATTTCATCTCATGCTATATTATGCTCATGTTTTAATCAATTCTTTCTTGGATATATATCTCTCACTTTAATTTTTGAGTATTATATATACAAGTCTCTTATGCACCTTTTGAGCATTAAGTATTTGATTTGAATAGATATCATATGTGATCATTGTGTATGTGATTAGCTTTAATAAATGCTTAGTTAAGATGTGTGCATCTATCGTTTAGCTTGAGAACTCGTATAGAAATTCTTCTAGGTTCAAACCAAGCTTTAATATATAAGTCAGACGCCTGGTGTAGTCGAACTAGACATCTAACATATCAGATATATATGTCTCTCATATTTTTCCATCTGACCAGACGTTTGATGCTGTCATACCAGACGACTGAACCAATTTTCAGAAGGCTGGACATTATACTACAGACTCCTGGTAATTGAATAACAGTCTGGCAAAATTTTCTCGAAAGCAATCATCTTCTGATTTCACTTAATCAGACATTTGATGCTGACATATTAGATAACTAGATAGTTGGTCAGATGCCTGCTTAGTCTTCTATAGTTGCCTGATCATCATCTTATTATTTTCATCATCCAATATATTCTTTCGACCATACGTCCGATACTTTTGACATAGACACATGGCCCAGTTTATTCTATTTCATCTCTTTAATTCTCCAGATGCTTGGACACTTCACTTCAGATGCCTGTCGAAGGATTTTATGCCAGATCAATTTTTGATCCAACGACTGAGATTTATCATCCGAGTCCCGATTCGCTTGATTAGGGCTTAAGCAATCTAATTCTTTCGTTTGTCCCTCCATCTGACTCTATCAAATTGTCGATCATCTGTCGTTCTCCTTAGAATTTGCTCTATCTCTGATGGCTCCTAAGAAGCTCCTAGGAAAACGAATAGCTCGTTCTCCATCTCCTCCGCCCGTACATCGTCGGGCTATACCTATGAGCAATCGTACCAAAATGACCATCCCTCTTGATGCGCCGCATCAAGTAATTCTTACCACGGATCGATCTTGAGATCAACCGTCGTCATCCACATAGCTATAATCATCTGATCAACATGTGCCTCAATGCATTGATCAGAAATTACTTCCTATTTCGATCTGCCGTAACCAGGAATGTCAGACTTGGTTCGTTAATCTTCTCTCCTCTAAATTTATCCCAGAGAGATATATCACCTTCTCTCACTTCTCTGGTCTGGCAGTAGCCTTTGGGCATGCTGGGTTGTTGGAAATTTGGCGAGACACCAAAGCCACATTCTTCTATCCTAATCATATTCGGCTATTCTATGCGAATCGTGTCAGAGACGAGGTCAATCGTCTCGACACTATGGTTCAGGGTGTTCCAATTGTTCTCATAGCTAAATTATAGGTGGAAATTCTTCATATCCCATCCTCTGGCCAACACCTTGATGACATCGTCATTGACATGTTGAACCACGACATTCTTTCTCAAATATATATACAGTGGTTCCTGAACGCCTCTCACCTTCCCTCAACCCAGTGACCTCTGGTATCTTGGTTGGATAACCAATCTCATTCTCAAATAAAATTTACTCCCAAAGACTGGCTTAGTCGACTACATTTCTGAGAAGTATCACAGAGCTTTCTATGATCTTCTTGGAGGGATTCAGGTGAACTGGGCACAAGTCATACTTGACCGGATGTTAGCTTCATCCCAGCTCATCTACCCCACCATGATGACCCATATGTTCACTCACTTTCGAATTTCTCCTCTTCCCAGTGAGCGTACTCGTCTAAGGGCCCCTACTAATGCCACTCTTGAGAAGAAATCCAATGCAGCCTTGAAAGTTACAAAATCTAAAGCTGCTGTCGTCTCCAGTTCTGTTGGTCCATCTACGACTGCTAACCCACTTCCTGCTTCACCTCCTCCTTACCCTGCAACTACTGATATCCCATCCTTATCCACTTACCCTCTTTCATCTGAGGAATCTCTAGATATCCTCAAGGATAAAATTCATAGCCTTGGAGAAGGATTTTCTATGTTGACATCTTTGTTTGATTCATTTAGTGACGAGCATAAAGATCTTTCTTCTTCGTCTCGTCAGGCCAGGAATTTTATGGCCAAGCTATAGAAAATCCATGAATGTTTGAGGAACTGCATTAAGGTCATGCATCAGGAACATGATGCTTTGAAGAATGAGATCTCCACCGTTGTTTTCATTATTGAATCTCAATTGAAAAGGATTTAGACTCAAGAAAAGACAATTGAGGTTTTGACTCTCCTTATTTGGAAGATAGTTGTTAAGCTTGAGGGTCAGGTACATACACCTCTTGGCTTGATGCCTATTCCTAAGCAAGCACCTGCAGAGTCTTTTGGACCTCCCACTTATTGTCCTCCACCACCACAACCTTGATGTGTCTTGAGTTATCTGTATTTGATTGAGTACTAGACTATATAGCATACTGATATGTATGGGTTTTTGATGGAGCTGTATATTGTACCTTTGACATCGTGTGTGTGTGTGTGTGTGTGTGTGTGTGTGTGTCTCGGATGCTGATTGGAAATGTGCCATGTTGTTGCTAAATATTCTATTTTTGCACTTCCGATATGAATGTTGAATACTCTTATCTCCTTATGTGATTTGATGCTACATGCTTAGATATATGGTTAAATAAGGACACCTTCGCTTATTTATTCTATCTTAGCCCTAATTGTTGTTGTTCTCTTCCACCCACTCTTTTTAGATTATGACAAAGGGGGAGAGATAACCATAGAGGGAGAGAGAGGAGAAGCTTTTGAAATCTCATCTTTGAATCTCATCTTTCAAAGAATCATAAAGAGGGAGAGATAATTATCATATGTGAATAATTTCATGTTCATCTTGAAATTATTACCATAGGTGAATAATTTCATGTTCATGTTCATCTTGAAATTATCATAACTCCATGAATCATATCTAGTTTTGAAACTTTTGTATGATTCAGGGGGAGCTTTGAAATTCATCTTTCCATTATGTTCTTGGAATTGATTTCAATAAAGTTGATTGACTTGATCTCTTTATTCATGCTTCAACTTTATCTATATATATCACCATATGCTTCATGCCTTGTGTATCCATGTATGTTGATGACTTTAATGAATATAATACACAATTCATGTGATACACATATCATTAACTTGCATTGATGATTCATTCTTCATATGATTATTTGGACTAAAATGTTTGGCATTAATGCAGGGGGTGTAAGTAAATTTAATTTCAATCACAATTATTGTTTATGGTTATGATTGTTTGTCATCATCAAAAAGGGGGAGAATGTTGAATATTGGATCCTCCAATGTGGTTTTGATGATAAATAAACATAATCAATTGTGACTAATCCGCATATTTTGTAGTTAATGAAACAAAATTCCTATACATGTATTAATACTTTCCTTTGGACGTAATAAATATGCGTATGAATTTTTGGTGGCTTTGGATATTTTTCTTTAATTATTGTGATATTAAAGTTATTTGTAATGAGTTTTATAACATCTTTTGAATCATTAAATGAGGTATACGTAGGTAAATACTCGTATATTGGAGAATACTATGTATTTCTACATGTATTGCATTTTATTTTAAATCAACATCTCTAATTTTTCTTAGTAGGCCACCTCCACCTTAATAGGTGGCTTTGTGAGAATTTACCCCACCTACCCCAACTGGGAGGTGGCATGCTTAGAGAGCTTTAGGGAATGATGAGGATCAATAGGGAAGAATGAAAGAAAAGAAAACAGAACATGAAATAAAAGAAAAATTAAGAAGCTCCTTCCTACACTCGTGCACAAGCCAGACAACAACACCGAGCTGTTGCTCCTCAACCAAAAACCAAACACAGACCCCCTGCTGCCATTTTGTTTTCTCAAGTCAAACCACCTCACAACCCTAACTCAATAAGGAAGAAGGAGAGCTAGCTTTCATAGGGTCTTCAAGGAGAAGAAGGGCCCCAGATTTTAGTGATGGACTGTGGAAGGTAGGGTTCTAACTAAGTTAGATAGGGTTCTTTTGGAATCGCGTAGGTTTTTGGAGTTTGTCGCTGTTGAATCTGACAGTAGATGAAACCACACGGCCGTATGATCCCTTCCATACGACCGTGTGGTGGTCATCAACATCATACAGTTCACACGGCCGTATGGCCAAAACCATACAGTCGTATCACAGTTTTCACAGTTTTGAGTTAATAGAACTTCATACGGTCGTATGGAATTTTCAATACGGTCGGGTGGCCTAATTCTCCCTGAATCTGCCGATGTGTCTTTTTTCAGTATCTGTCCCAAATATTCAAAAATTCATAACTCCTAGTAGAAGACTCCAAATTTGATGATCCAAGATGTTTTGGAAAGGTAATGAAGTTATCTACAATTATTAAGGAAAGGAAAGACTAATTTTGACTGTAGATAGGTGTAAACAGATGATTTGTAACATAGTGTCAGTTTTAGACAGATTTTACCACACTGCGGTAAAAATGCCATAACCCTTTCTACAGATCTCCAAATCCTATGATCTTAGACAATTTGGAAAGCTAACAAAATTATCTACAATTATATGTTCTAATTAAAAGCTAAATATAATGACACATGCCTGATGTTTGTTGACAAAACTGAAGGACATATCTAGACCAGAATCTGGAGATGTATTGCTTTTCTTATTGCTTTTATTATAGATAAATTGCCATGTTATGAATGTTATTTATCTGGTTATAATTCATCTATTGGCAAGAGTATCTATGTTGTGAAAGGAACCCCATGATGTTGTAATCATGTTTCATATGCAAGTAGGAATGGCAAGCTACATTATTTAAAATAATGATGCAATGAAATATTGTTTAACCCACCATGTTGAAGCATTGATTCCCATGATGATGTTGTTCTAATAATCATGTTATAAATATTGTTAAAAGCATGAAATCCATGATTCACCTTGTTATGTAAAAAGGGGAAAAGAATGTATGTTGTTATTTTGTGATCTTCATCAGAAATTGAAAAAGGAAAGGAAACATATGATAACGATGAATGGATGTGAAAGGATATCCATGAGAAATGAGAAAGTAGTGTTAAGATCACTACAAAGAAATGATGCTATGAACTAATAAAATTAAGAGTGAGATGAGGATTATAGAATCTGGAGTCTTTAATCCATTCTAAAATGGGTGAAGCTCTATATGTGGGTTTTGTGGAGACACGTGTAAAGAATAGGTCTTAAGGAGCAGACACAGCTGATGCTCCCACTTGAAATCTTGAGAGAGTTGGCTAAGTGTGGACATAGAATGATTCTCACTCGCACTTCCGTGAGTAGGCAGGGAGAGTGGGTAGAGTTAGAGAGGCCGGTGGTGTACTCGTGATGCACCATGACAGGTAAATGATGGTTTGCTCCTTTTTCCACAGAAAACCCGAGATTTCTCACTCCCTTCTGAGGAGTTACGAGAGGCCCATCCAGTGCTCGTGTCGCTGGTTGCGGTACCACTTTTCATCCACCTTGGGTGAAGTCCTGCTCCTGTCAGAAAACCCGAGATTTCTCACTCCCTTCTGAGGAGTTACGAGAGGCCAATCCAGTGCTCGTGTCGCTGGTTGCGGTACCACTTTTCATCCACCTTGGGTGAAGTCCTGCTCCTTAAGTGTCCTATTATTTACACAGGTTTCCAAACATGTAAAGTGATAACTTAAAGTAATTGTTGCTTATTTCATAAATGCTGCTACCACATGTTAATTGTTCTTCTGTTATCTTATTTGTTGTTATCGCATGTTAATATGTTCATCTGCTTCTTTTCAGCACTTGCATGTCATAATATGGTTACTTATGCATGTTTTCCAAGTTCTCCTTTAATACTTGCATGTCATGTTGTGAATACTTTTGTAAGCACTGTGACCCTTACTTGTTAGACCACCCTTCTTAAATAGGTAGTCCGGTTCTAAACTGGTCCTACCTAGCTTAGTTAGAAATCCTACGGGGTCACGCATTGACGTGTTCCATTTACTTTTCCAGGTTTAGAAGCAGAATCGCCAGAGCAGAGATAGACTCAGGATTCTACTCAGAGGTGATGCCCACAGTGGGCAGTGTGGTGTAGATGATTCCCAGGGTAGTTAAGAAGTGAGTTATACTTGTGTAGAGTGTGAGTGTTTTCCTTTTTGGGTTCTTGGGGGATTTTCTGGTTTACTTCTTTTGTACTCCATTTAGAGATGGTGTATGGTGTATGTAAAAGATGTATCATTGTATTAATAAAATAAAATGTGTATACTTTTGTTTAGTTCTCAGTGTTATATCTGTGATGGAGCTTTACTTGTACTTCCCAGCACGTGCGCAGTGACCTGCAGTTTTCTTTCTCTCTTCCTTTCTCTCTTTCTACGTAACACTCGTTGATTTGGGAATACTTGGGATGGATTCATACTTCCCGGGTATCCTGGAGAGCGAGTCGTTATAATCATTAATATAGATAAAGCCATATTAAATGAAGACGATGACTCGGATCATTGATGCAAAGACATCAATCAATGAAGCATGTAAATCAAGGAATTAATGCAAGGAAATCAAAGTGTTGGTCTCAACAAGCTCAATGGATGTCTTCAAAGGAATTCAATAGGAAGTGAAGAGGATAAATATGTATATCTTCCTCTTTCTTTACTTAAGTGTTGAATTAGCTTGTTAAGCCTTGAATAGACTTGATAGAAAATCATTCATTATACTCACAACACTTTAGATCATATATCATTGAGTGTCATAAGGTAAGAACTTTCATGAGCTTGAAGTAAAGCTTTTCAGCCTACCCAGGCGCCTGGTAGTTGGTCTCCAGACGCCTGGTATTCATACACTGATAGTTATTTAAACCCTACTTAGTACAGACGCCTGAAGTTCTCATCTCAGATGTCTGCACAAGTGTGTCAGACGCCTGGATGATGAACTCTAGACGTTTGATTAATTCTAGCCGAACTTCCAGTATCTCGACCTTTTCTGACTGATAGAAATCAGATGTTTGATGTTATGTTTCCAGACATCTTCATAATGTGTCAGTCGCCTAGATGATATTCATCAGATGCCTGTTAATTATGAGTAAAATTTCCAGTAGGTCAAATGATCGGCTCATATTTTACACCTTTTTTCTGCATATTTGCATGCCATTTCGATTGCTCATATTGCGTTTTTCATGACTATTCGACGATATTTCGTTACTTTTCACTATTTCTTATTTTCGTCTGATTTCAGGAAATATGGAGCAATCGGGAGCAAAATTGAGCCCAAAGGACTTGCACGTGTACCGGAGCATTGCACATGACCATACCAGGGATCTAATGACACTGGAGGATGAGTGGAAGAAGAAGGAGATCGGAAGGATCAACGAGGATGTGAGGAAGAGAAGACCAGAGTTCAGAAACAGGCCACTCGGCCAAGTAACGTAACCCACTCGCCCGAGTGAAGAAGCCTACTCAGCTGAGCAAGACTGACACGATAATATTTGCCAGCCTGAGTACCGCAATGTACTCGGTCGAGTGGTGAATTCCACTCAGTCGAGTAAGAAATCCACTCGTCCGAGTGGAGGCCAAGATTTTGAAGAGAGCCAAGCTGACTTCTCTGTTTTTCTGGACGTTCTACAGACTGTCATACTCGGCCAAGTAGAATGTAATGGCCCAGAGTGCCATATACGTAGGGCCTATATTTTGTGTGAAAATAAAGTGTATATATGTGTATTATGGTGTATACTAGTGTGTATCTATGTAGCGTGTATATGCTTGTAAACATTGTAGTACATGTGTGTTCAGATTGTAATATGTGTGTGTTCAGATTGTAATATATGTGTTCGTATTTTATTGTATGTGTATTCAAATTGTACTATATGTGTGTTCATGTTTTAATATAAGTGTGCTTGTTTTCTATTGTATGAATGATCATATTGTAGTCTGGGTTATATCTGTGTACACATTGTATTATATGTGTGTGCAGTTGTTTATGTATATGTGTACATATATTTATGTATGTATGTACAGCTGTTGTACAGCTGTGTAGTTTATATCTGTGTACACTACCGTATATATGTATATATACAGTGCAGTATATATGTGTGTACAGATCATTATATATCTGTGTACACTGCAGTATATATGCGTATACAGTGTAGTGTATATGCGTGTACAGATCCTCATATATCTGTGTACACTGCAGTGTATCTGTATATACAGTGCAGTATATATGTGAGTACAGATCCTTATATATCTGTGTCCAGTGCAGTTTATATGTATGTACAGTCTCTTATATATATGTGTGTGTACACATGCTTGTTAGTAGATCTGTGGGTGTAGATCTTCATCTATCTATGTACAGATCCTTGTATATCTGTGTACAGATTGTTATATATGTATGTTCAGATACTTGTATATGTATGTACCACTGGTTGATTCTAAGTATGATGTGTATGTGATGGCTTGGGATGTAATTGTATACATAAGTTAAGGGGTAGTTATGTTAGTAGCTTCCAAGTCATCTTATTAGTGATAAGTGTGAGGGATGCTTCTAGAGATGAGATATTTTAGAAAGGTGTGTGCATAAAGGAATGGCATACTTGTAAATAAAAGGATGCTTCGAAGAAATATATTTTGGTTGCTTGCATGAAAAGGAATTGAATTAAAGAAAAGAGAAGAAAAAGACAAATGTGATAAGTGTGTGGAAGGAGGGAGAAGAGAGTAGAAGACAACTTGCATTTGAGAGCCTTAAATTTTCATTTTTCTCATTTTCTCTCCCTTCTTTTTTCCAATTTTATTTTTCCCTCTCCCTCTTGCCTTTCTCTTCCACTTTCAAGGAAAAATCATATCTTTCCCCTCCCTTTTAGTCCCTTGTGCAAGCTTATATCAAGTGGCTCCTTTGGAAGCCTCTCAAGAGGAGTTTCTAACGAAAGTTGGGAGCTTTTTGGATATGGGAGTTGGAGGATGCTAGCATGAAGATAAAGCTTAGATTTTGAATGTAAATGAAAGCTCTTAGAGGTAGGAATCCCTCTCCAACTCTTTGTCATTGCATGCATCTTCCTTGTTAAAAGGGGCTTATGTTATAAACCAAATTATTAGCTTTTCATCTTTACATGCTTTATTTGTGTTTCTTGTTGTGCTAGGATGATAAAGGTGCCAACTTTATGTTGTAAAGATTCTACATAATTATCTTAGATGCTAAAGATGATGCTCCCTTGCTCATAATATGTTTTGTGTTAAGAGTTTAATCCAAAGTTGTTGTTATTCTGTAAACAGTTGTCTTACAGCTGAACACACTTGTAGTATATTCTGTACACAGTTGTCTTACAGCTGAACACACTTGTCTTATATTCTATACACAGTTGTCTTGTAAGCTGAACACACTTGTAGCATATTCTGTACACAGTTGTCTTGTAAGCTGAACACACTTGTAGCATATTCTGTACACAGTTGTCTTGTAAGCTAAACAAATTTGTAGCATATTCTGTACACAGTTGTCTTGTAAGCTGAACACACTTGTAGATGGATGGTTGAGACATGAAGTGCATATTCCCATATGTTGCTCTAAGCTATTACCCTCACTTATATGTTCATGTTTCACTTAAATTGTTTCATCTTGCATGCTTCTCTTTTGTTATATGTTGTCTCCTAGTTGCGTATGTAATCCTTGACTCATGAAGCTATGGATGTTTATGTGATGGTGTACGGTTGGCTTGGTTGAGGCATGGCCTTTTGTTGTGATATATGGAATTGGAAATGGGAATGCACAAGGAGATGCATGTCCCAAGTGTACTGTGAAATGTGGAAAGGAAAGAATGGATAGAAATTGAAAAGAAAGTGATATGTCCATGCCAACTTGATTTCTTTCATATTCATGCATGTATGTTATATCAGTAAACAAAAGATCAAGTCCTCTTAATGAGGGTGACACGGGGATTGGGGGACACTAAGTTATGGGGAAAACATGAGGGGCTGGACAGTTTGTGGTGGTTGGTGGCCCTCCTGTTCTTGTCCGAGTGGCGGGGAGTGGCAAAAATGAGGTGAATTGACGAAGCATGGAAGGGGAAATAAGGGGAAAAGGGGCTCCTTTGTTAACCGCATTGCACAATGGCTGAGTGCCACAGCTAGCTGGGGGAGTTTGCCCGTGCCACCCCAACTGGGGGTGAGGTCCAGTCCCAAGATGGTCGACCCACTACTTAGGGTCCAAATCACTACTTGATAACTCGCATTACTTTTGTAGTACTTGGTTAATTTCATTTATGTGGTTTGGTGCTTGTGTCATTTAAATCTTGTTGTGGCTCTCTGGTGGCTTGTAGTGTTGTTTTGTATAGTTATGGTAGCTCTCTTACTTGATGTTTATGTTGCGCCCTTATATATATGATGTGCCAAGTTCTTTTACTATATTCTCTTGTAGCACTTGCACTTTATTATGACATGCATCAACATGTAAAGTAGTTGCATTTAGGAAATGGCATACTAGTTGGAGTTGGATTTCCTACTGGGTCACGCGTTGACGTGCCCCACCGTTGACTTTTCAGGTATACAGGTGTTGGAGTTGGTAGCAGATGGAGTTGGTGAAGAGCTGGGCTTGTGGAATTGTAGGATTGGGTGGAGGGTTGAGAGGAGAGAGAGAGAGACCATTATACTTTTGGGGTTTATTTTAGTCTTGGGGGTTGATGTATAAATGATGTTATATATGATATTGATGATATATATTAAAAAGGCAGTATTTATTCTCTTCATCTCAGTGTTGTTTCTGTGTTCTTTGGTTCCTCTTTTGGATGTTGGTTGTTTGCTTGGGAACACTACATGTACTATCCCAGCAGTGCGCAGTGGACTTGCAGTCTCAATTGAATTTCTTTTCTCCCTTCGTAACACCCGCCTCTTCGGAAAAAACCTGGGACGGTTTTGTACTTCCCGGGTATCCTGAGAGTGGGGCGTTTCAGTTGGTGGCCCATGTAGGTCACCGCATTGCGGCTGTGTAAGGGTAGTGCGTGTAGTCTTTCGAGGGTGGTTTGGCTTAAGGTGTGTATGAGTTCTTTCTTAAGATATAACCCTGATATCAGACGCTTGAGGTATAGAGCCCATGCGGGTTGACACTAGAATGTTGATTGGGTAAGTATGTGTGTGCACATCTTTGTGTGTATGTATGTGTACCTTTATGCCTATAACTGTATATGTGTTGAATATGGCATGTCGAGCATATTGAGATGATATACTCATGTGTATATGGCTATGGTATATGTACAAATGATTGTATGGCTATGTGATTGTATTTGAAGTATATGTGTTAATACATGGTTGGCTTATGAGTATTGTATAGAGTTGAGTTATATGCTTGATTGAGGTGCAGATAATGTATAGATGTACTGTGTAGTGGCTATATACTGTATGTGATATATGCACTTGTAGAGTGTGCAGATGCATGTGTGGATCTTTGAGTTCTACCTATGTATTTGTGGATATGTCTTAAGAGTATTTGTATTATTATTAAAATCCCACAATTGCGAATGATTGGTTTTTCTCTTTACGGTGCCAACAAGGTCGTGCAGATTGCCACACGGCTGTGCCACAAATGTGAAAGTTATGAAGAAGCTATTGTTCACTTGACACGGCCGTGCAGATTGCCACCCAGCCATGCCATACATGCTGAAATTTTGAATTGCCTAGGTTTGACTGGTTTGACCAATCAAATGCCCAGAGTTGACTTCATATGATTCATTGGATTTCCCATTGAAGTTGAAGACCTATTCTACTGGGAGTTTTGAATTAAAAAAGATTTACTCACAAAGGGATTTAAATTGAAGAGTTGGAGATTGATTTGGAGATTAAGGATTCAAATTGAAGAGGAATTCTAATCCTCTATAAAAGAGAAAACCCCATTTCTTGGAGATTCAAGCATCCTAGCCGAAATTTTAGAGAGCCATCATCCTCTTAGCTAGCAACAATCCATCTTCTCCATCCAAGCTTTAAGAGTTGATTAAGGAAGAAGATTTGCAGATGTGAAGTTGAAAAGTTGATAACTTTCTCTATGGACATCAGAATCAAGCACGGTTTGTGCCTACGTGATCATCTTGATACGATCTACACCATGGTGATATTTTAATGAATTTATTCTCTGTAATTATTCAGTGAGATAATTTTTAGTGAGATTGTATTTGTAGAATAATTTCATCCAGGAGCTATCTTTGAGCGTTAAATTATCGAACGCTATTTTGTATAGTTCGATCACCGCCTGAAAGTGTGATCAAGGTGTTTCCTTTTCGGTTATAAAAGGGGTGTGAAATCCTATACTTTAAGGTCGGAGTATAGGCATGGAGCCTAAGCGAGGAGCCACTTCGTTGAAAGTATAAGCTTTGTGTGATACTCTGATTATTTGGTTAATTATTCCGCGTTTAAATTTTTATACACGCTATTCACCCATCCCCCAATTCTAGGGTGTTTTTCAGGCTCCAGTGTATGAGGAGATTGATTTCCCTATAGAGAACGTGGAGTTTTGATTTACTTGGAGAGTTCAGTTTACTTTTTATGTTCTTTTATATTGTTAGAGTGAGAGAGATGTTTCTTTACTGTTTAAACACTTGATTTATGTATCCTCTTTAAAGGATGGATAATTGAATAATGGCATTTTATAATATTTCCTGCTTTTGTCTCTATTCTAATTTCACTGGTACATGCACGACCTACATATCGACAGTTATTGTAATGGCACCTGTCATGGGGTGTTACAGGTTTTGGTGGCCCATGCAGGTCCACACAATTACCTCATGATCAGTATAAAACTAGTAGAAAATACGTATAAAATACTCAGGCAAACTAACATTCATCTTTGAAATACAGGATGTCAAGGGGAAACCCTCGTCGCAGACGTGCAATAGTGAGCAACGCAATCATCATCAATGAGGACGTGGTAAGAGAACAAGGTGATGGGATTGGATTTGGCACTCTCAATGATAATGACATCAATGTCAACGACAACCCTCATGACCACATTGATGACATTAATGATAACAACAACAACAACAACAATGAACTGCTTTCTTTGGGCGACTGGATTTCAGACCAGACTCTATGGAAGATGATCCAGGCAATACAAAGGGAGCCCAAGCATGAAGGAGGAGTACATCAATTTCAATCACTGCACCCGTCGATCTTTAAAGGAACAGATGACCCTTTTATGACAGAAGAATGGCTATACTGCACCATCGACATACTGAGAGCAAGATGAGTTGCACCAGACTCATGGGTAGATATGGAAAATTTACAATTTACTCAAGATGCCAGAGCGTGGTGGGATTTCGAAGAAGATAGACTGGTTCAATCCATCACCTGGAACACTTTTAATGGGATCTTTAATGCGCAGTACTTCTCATCAGAGACAACAAGGAGCTGCAGGCGCAATTCATGAATCTAAGGCAGTGTTCTAGGATAGTGAAACAGTATAACGCTGAGTTTTCTAGGCTCATCAGGTATGTATTCCAGCTACGAAGATGATATGTACCACATATGTATTTTCTTTAACAAGTCGTTTTGCAGGTTTACAAAGAATACGGTGTCTGTAACGACTGCTTTTCATGTATCTGGATTTATTATAATATAATATATGTTTTGGTGGATTTTCTCCTCTTGTGTGGTTTTCGTCTCCGTAGATTTCATTTTCGATCGATTCGTCGTATTTTCTCGTTTCTTCCTTAGGATCGTCGATTTCGAAGTATGTCACTCGTGACGGACTTCATAACGGTCGTATCTAACTATTAGATCAAGCCTAGGAATCTTAGGAATCGATCCCGGAGCTCCGCGCTCCGTATCGGAACTTTTTGTGCTCATTAGCCGGTATAAGAAGGGGCACCGACCGACTAGATGACGATCCAGTCGGTCGACAATCCTTCTTGGACCGACTAGTTAGCTTTCTAAATTTCTCAGGAGTTACTGTTTATCATTAGTCGGTCTAAGAACGTTGGTTGACCGACTAGGTTGCAAACTAGTCGGTCAGCAATGCTTCTTTAACCGACTAACACATCATCTTAATTTTAGTTGAGTTACTGTTTACTCTTAGTCGGTCTAAGAACGTTCATCGACCGACTAGATGCTACACTAGTCGGTCAGTATTTGTTCATGGACCGACTAACTCTAAATCCTATTTTCGTTCAGAAGTTACTGTTTGCACTTAGTCGGTCTGCGTTGGTCGACCGACTGACTAGTTGCCAAACTACTCGGTCAGTGGTTGCTCTTTGACCGACTAACCAGTGTTGAAACCCTAATTTCTGGGCAGCCGCCAGCACATCCTATTTATACCCAACCCAAACGATTTCATCTTCCTCAACACGACCCAAAACCCTAAAATCTTCCCCCTTGAGCCCCCATCTTCCTCCAAGCTTCAATCCTTCATTCCAAGCCCTAAATCCATCATCCAAACCATCCATCCACTCTATCTACCTCTTATCTTCCCCAAAATCTCACCAAATCCATCAAAATCCCCAAATCCCCCAAAACCCTAGTTTCCCCAAACTTCTCCAATCTTTTCCAGATCTGATCCTAGGGTTCTCCGGAGTGTTCCTTCCGCTTCCTCTCGGTAAGAAATCGATTTCTCTATGTTTTCATAGCATATTGGTATTTTTATGAAACCCTAATAAAATTTCATGGTGTTTGATGATTGTTCCCCCAAAACAGCGATTTCCCCGTAGATTGGCATCCGTGTGACGAAGTGGTCGTCATCCCCGGTGCTAGGCAAGTGAAACTTGCCACTTAGGGTTTAGGCCATGTTTTAGGCCATTTGCTTGTTGTAGGCGTAAAAGAGGCTAGGCGACGAAATGATACTCGCCTAGGCGCAAATTGGGGAACTAGCTTGACAACGAAGCTAGTTCTGACATATATCATGTTGCACAATTACCATGTCATGTTTACCTTCCATTAATGGTACGCAAATTACATGTCATGTTATTGCATTCTTTTGGTGATCCCGTGATTGCGTAGCATCGCTACAATATTTGTGTTCCTGGCTCGTGACCAGAAGTGAGCATAATGAGTTGCTAATCCCAACGCTCGATATATTGAATTGTGAACTAAGAAACAAGCTCTGTGCAGGGCAACCCTGGCTCATTTGCTGGGCTCATGTGCAGGGACCCTGGCTTGTTTACGTGTGGGATGGGGTAAGGGTTAAGCGGCCATTCAACTGGGGGTCTGTTTGATCAACAACTGCAGTTGTAAGGCGTAAACTCTGGGGTGGGGTAGTGTTTAGTGCCGATCGGTGTGAATGATGTACCATTCAGCTGAAGGGCGTAAACATCTACAAAACAACGTGAAACGTGAATTGGGTTTAGTGCCGATCGGTGTGAATGATGTACCATTCAGCTGAAGGGCGTAAACATCTACAAAACAACGTGAAACGTGAATTGGGTTTAGTGCCGATCGGCGTGAATGATGTACCATTCAGCTGAAGGGCGTAAACATCTACAAAACAACGTGAAACGTGAATTGGGTTTAGTGCCGATCGGCGTGAATGATGTACCATTCAGCTGAAGGGCGTAAACACCTATGAAACAATGTGAATTTATTGAGAATGTTAGTAGCTTGGCTACTCTTGTCTTGTCCCGATAATTGTTCCCTTGTACAAAATTGTCTTGCCATGTCTTAAATTGTGCACTCATGTTATAACTGCCATGTCATGCATACTAAACTGCTAGGTTGCTAGTTGCCTTACCTTCAGTTTCCTTGCCTAAGTATTTTAGACTTGCTGACATGTGCCCCTTTACTCTTTTGGGTGACACATGTTAGATCCTGAGCCCGAGTACCTTGTTGAGGACGAGGTGTTTGCTGACGCCGAGCCCGAGCTTGTGTTTGACGGGGAGTACGTGGACACTGGGGACCAGTCCTAGTGTCTTCGTTGTGTTTTACTTTTGTTAGACAGTTGTTTTGTTATCGGTGCGTAGCACCTATACTTTGTTATGTCGTTGCTTTTGTTGGCCTTGTTCTGGGCCTTTAGACTTTTCCTTTAGCCTGGTGGCTTTTCTGGATGTTGGACTTATTTTCTTGTTGGACAATGTATGAGATGTGAGATTTTATTTCAGTCTCTCCTTGTGTTATTATTGTTATTCCGTTGTGATTACAGGGACCTGCTTATGTATTATTGACGCTTATCGGGTTTGGGGCTTCACAGCTCCACTCCCGTGCGGACCTTTTCACGTCTCGCCTCCATTTTAGGGAAGCGGGTCGTGACAGGTTTTGTTGGTGGCCCATGCAGGTCCTTCTGTAACTGCGATTATCGGAAGAGCGGTAATAATATTAGAATGTCCAATAAACTAAGTTCGACGTCCGAGTCATAAGCTATGAGTCTAATCTGATACGTTTTCTGTGTCACTAGATGGCAGGAAGACGTTTCACCCGTGGTGGGGGTAGTGGCGCGATCCCTCATGATGAGGAGCCTGAGCGAGAACCCACCAGCGGTGAGATGATGCAGATGATGCTGCAGATGATGCAAGTGCAGCAGGGCGTGCTTCTACAAGTCCAGAATGCTCCACTTGCTCGAGCTGCCCGGGCTCTTCCGGATGCCCCTCGCTCTGAGCCAGGAGCGAAGCAATTTCGGGAGCTGGGTCCCGCATATTTTGATGGTTCTGAGGGTCCTCTGGCTGCCGATGAGTGGATTCGGAACATCGAGGACAATCTGAAGATGGCCAAGATCACCCCGGCTGGATGGGTTGATTTGGCGAAGAGGCAACTCAAGGATAATGCTCGGAATTGGTGGGATGCGGAAGAGAAGATGTTGGTGGAGCCGATAGCTTGGGCTACCTTCAAGGCCAGATTTGAGGGTGAGTTCTTCCCTAAAGCTGCCAAGGAGGAGATGCTGCAGCGTTTTATCGACTTGAAGCAGGGGAACTCGTCGGTGGACATGTATCACCAAGAGTTCATGAGGCTGAGTCGGTTTGCACCAAAGATGGTGCAGGACGCTGAGGAGAAGGCTCAGAGGTTCCTGCAGGGGCTTGCTTCGGAGCTCCAGAGTTTTGTGACCTCCTCTGACCGGGAATCTTATCAGAAGGTTCTAGTAGCAGCCAAGAGGCAGGAGCTGCTCGTGAACCAGAGGAGGGGGTCTGCTGTTGGTGCTGGGAAGAGGCCTGTGGAACAGGCGAGAGCTGTGGTTAGACCTGGATTCAGGCCTAATCAGTCTGCTCAGTTTAAGAGGCCAGGAGGGCCTATTCTGAAGACTTGCCATTTCTACGGCAAGCCTGGCCATATCAAGGATCAGTGTCAGAAGTTTCTGGGCCAGTGTCTGGTTTGCGGTGATGCTTCTCATGTCGCGAAGGATTGTCGGCATGCGGGTCCGCTGCGGAGGGCTCCTGTTGCAGCACAGCCGTTACAGCAGCGAGCGTCTGTTCCTGCTGGCCGTGGAGCAGCTCTTGTTCCGCAGAGGCAGGCTTTTCAGCAGGCTGTTCCGCCGAGGAGGCAGGCTTTTCTGATGACCGCTGCGGAGAGCGAGGCTGTGGATGAGGTTATTGCAGGTAATCCTCAATCTAGCTGTTACTTTCCTAGCTGGTTTGATTGTTAGATTGTGTTGTTTGCTTGAACATGGTTGTTTGCTAGAATAGGGTTTGATTGTTAATTGATTGTTAGGTGTGGTTTTTGTTTGCACATTTCCTGCACGAGTCCTCTTTGACTCCGGTGCATCGATGTGCATTATTTCTCGGAGCTTCGTGGAGAGGCATTCCTTGTCGACGTCCCCTCTTCCAAAGAGTTGGAATATCGTTACAGGGAATGGCGTGGTCTCGGTGCATCGTGGTTGCAATTCTTGCTCGTTGGTGGTCTGTGGACATGAGCTTTTCGCTGATTTCATTGTCCACGACATCATCAACTATGATGCAGTTCTTGGGATGGATTGGCTTGTGAGCTTCTATGCTACGATCGACTGTCGGAGGAAGAAGGTGGTGTTCGAGATTCCCGGACATCCAGTATTTGAGTTCAGTCGTGGTAGCAGTTCGCTTGGTCCTGTCAGATTTCGGGCCAGGCCGGTGGAGGCTGTGGCTATGCAGATGAAGCTGGAGTGGCCAGCTGTGGTGTGTGATTTTGGCGACGTCTTCCCCGAGGAGATGTCTGGTTTGCCGCCTGATCGAGCTCTGGAATTTTCTATCGATCTTGTTCCAGGTGCGCAGCCGATTTCGAAGGCGCCGTATCGTATGGCGCCTGCAGAATTGGAAGAGTTGCGGAAGCAGTTGGATGAGCTTTTGCAGAAGGGTTATATTAATCCTAGTGTGTCTCCGTGGGGAGCACCGGTGTTGCTGGTGAAGAAGAAGGATGGTTCGCGTCGCATGTGCGTGGACTATCGGGAGTTGAATGCGGTGACCATTAAGAATAAATACCCGTTGCCTCGCATCGATGATATTTTTGATCAGCTTGGAGGTTCGAGGGTGTTTTCTAAATTGGATTTGAGGAGTGGTTACCATCAGTTGAAGGTGAAGAAGGATGATGTTCCGAAGACAGCGTTCAGGACGAAGTATGGACACTATGAGTTTGTGGTTATGCCTTTTGGCGTGACTAACGCGCCCGCAGTTTTCATGAATCTGATGAACATGATCTTCTACGACTTCTTGGATAAGTTTGTCGTTATCTTTATTGACGACATTCTGATCTATTCGAAGTCGGAGGAAGAGCATGCCTCGCACTTAAGGACGGTGTTGGAGATTTTGAGGAAGCATCGATTGTATGCTAAGTTTTCGAAGTGCGAGTTCTGGCTGGATAGAGTTGCTTTTCTCGGGCATGTGGTGACTGGAGATGGTATTTCAGTGGATCCCGAGAAGATTAGGGCCATCAGGGAATGGCCTGTTCCGTCGTCTGCGTCTGAGATTCGGAGTTTCCTTGGACTTACTGGTTATTATCGGCGATTCATTAAGGACTTTTCTCGTATTGCTGAGCCGATGACCAGGTTGACGCGGAAGGATGTTGCTTTTGTTTGGTCGGGTGATTGTGAGGGTGCTTTTGGTATTCTGAAGGAGAGGTTGACGACTGCCCCTATTCTTGTTGTGCCTGATCGCAGTGGTGGATTTGAGATCTTTTGCGATGCTTCTGGCAAGGGTCTCGGTTGTGTGTTGCATCAGCACGGGCATGTTGTGGCGTATGCGTCTCGTCAGCTTAAGGTTCATGAGAAGAATTATCCAACGCATGATTTGGAGTTGGCTGCCGTTGTGTTTGCTCTTAAGATTTGGAGGCACTTCCTGCTGAGTGAGAAAGTGAAGATTTTCACCGATCACAAAAGCTTGAAGTACATTTTCACTCAGAAGGAGCTCAACATGCGACAGCGTCGATGGTTGGAGCTTATGGCGGATTATGAGATTGATTTGCAGTATCACCCTGGCAAGGTGAATGTGGTTCCGGATGCTTTGAGTAGGCTTCCGGCGGTGATGATTTTGACCTCGCAGTGGAGATTGCAGCAGGATTTTTGCGAGTCTAGCATGGAGATTGTTCTTCCTGGGGCGGCTTCGTCGTTGATGTACATGCAGGTACAGTCGACGATCGTGGATCGGATTAAGGCTGGCCAGGCCGAGGATCCGAAGCTGGTGAAGATTCGGGAGCAGGTGGAAGCCGGTCTGTGGACTGACTTTTTGATTCACGAGGATGGCTCGCTGAGGTTCGGAGCCAGGTTGTGTGTGCCAGCTGGGGATATCAGAAAGGAGCTGATGGTGGAGGCACACAGTTCGCCGTATTCTGTGCATCCTGGTGGCACCAAGATGTACCAGGATCTTCGTCTGAATTATTGGTGGCATGGTTTGAAGAGGAGCGTGGCTCGGAGTGTAGCCAAGTGCTTGGTTTGCCAGCAAGTGAAGGCGGAGCATCAGCGTACGGCCGGGTTCCTACAACCGCTTCCGATTCCAGAGTGGAAATGGCAACACATCACTATGGATTTCGTGACTGGACTACCTCAGAGTCCGAAGCAGAATGACGCGATTTGGGTGATCGTAGATCGATTGACCAAATCTGCGCACTTTATTCCATTCCGAGTGGGACAGTCCACTGAGGCGCTAGCGAGGAGATATATGGATGTAAAATTCTTTTACTCTCCGTTTTTATTTCCTTTTCCTAGTTGGGATAGTGATGTAACGTGAATCATGCAGGAGGTTGTGCGACTTCACGGAGTCCTCGTGAGTATCGTGTCGGACAGAGACACGAGGTTCACATCTCAGTTCTGGCAGAGTTTACAGAAGATCTTGGGTACGCGTCTGAGTTTCAGCACGGCGTACCATCCGCAGACGGATGGCCAGTCCGAGAGGACGATTCAGATTTTGGAAGACATGCTGAGGGCGTGCATGTTGGATTTCAAGGGTTCGTGGGAGGACCATCTACATCTGGTAGAGTTTTCCTACAACAATAGCTTCCAGGCGAGTATTGGCATGGCGCCTTTCGCCGCCCTTTATGGGAGGAAATGTCGATCACCATTGAGTTGGGATGACGTTGGTGATCGGGAGTTGTTGGGACCTGAGATGATCGTGGAGGCCGTGGATATCGTCAGGAATATTCGGGAGAGGTTGAGAATTGCTCAGGACCGTTTTAAGCATTGGGCGGATGCTAAACGTCGTCCTTTGGAGTTTCAGCCGGGCGACCATGTGTTCTTGAAGATTTCCCCGAATCGTGGTGTGATTCGTTTTGGGAAGCGTGGGAAGTTGAGCCCGCGATACATTGGACCGTTTGACATTTTGGAGAGGGTTGGCGAGGTAGCTTATCGCTTGGCCTTGCCGCCATCTTTGGAAGGAGTTCACAATGTTTTCCATGTGTCGCAGCTTCGTCGATACATTAGCGATCCGTCTCATGCGGTAGATTTTTCGGAGATTACCGTTCGCCCCAATATGACGTATGACCAGCATCCAGTGCAGATTCTGGACAGGCGTCAGAAATCGCTTCGGAACAAGATTGTCAATCTTGTGAGGGTGATGTGGCAACACGGCTCACCTGGAGAGTCTACTTGGGAGAATGAGGATGAGATGCGAGAGCGTTTCCCACTTTTGTTTCCGGACTCGTGAGTATTTGGAAATTCCGAGGACGGAATTTTTCTTAAGTTGGGGAGGATGTAACGACTACTTTTCATGTATCTGGATTTATTATAATATAATATATGTTTTGGTGGATTTTCTCCTCTTGTGTGGTTTTCGTCTCTGTAGATTTCATTTTCGATCGATTCGTCGTATTTTCTCGTTTCTTCCTTAGGATCGTCGATTTCAAAGTATGTCACTCGTGACAGACTTCATAACGGTCGTATCTAACTATTAGATCAAGCCTAGGAGTCTTAGGAATCGATCCCGGAGCTCCGCGCTCCGTATCGGAACTTTTTGTGCTCATTAGCCGGTATAAGAAGGGGCACCGACCGACTAGATGACGATCCAGTCGGTCGACAATCCTTCTTGGACCGACTAGTTAGCTTTCTAAATTTCTCAGGAGTTACTGTTTATCGTTAGTCGGTCTAAGAACGTTGGTTGACCGACTAGGTTGCAAACTAGTCGGTCAGCAATGCTTCTTTAACCGACTAACACATCATCTTAATTTTAGTTGAGTTACTGTTTACTCTTAGTCGGTCTAAGAACGTTCATCGACCGACTAGATGCTACACTAGTCGGTCAGTATTTGTTCATGGACCGACTAACTCTAAATCCTATTTTCGTTCAGAAGTTACTGTTTGCACTTAGTCGGTCTGCGTTGGTCGACCGACCGACTAGTTGCCAAACTAGTCGGTCAGTGGTTGCTCTTTGACCGACTAACCAGTGTTGAAACCCTAATTTCTGGGCAGCCGCCAGCCCATCCTATTTATACCCAACCCAAACGATTTCATCTTCCTCAACACGACCCAAAACCCTAAAATCTTCCCCCTTGAGCCCCCATCTTCCTCCAAGCTTCAATCCTTCATTCCAAGCCCTAAATCCATCATCCAAACCATCCATCCACTCTATTTACCTCTCATCTTCCCCAAAATCTCACCAAATCCATCAAAATCCCCAAATCCCCCAAAACCCTAGTTTCCCCAAACTTCTCCAATCTTTTCCAGATCTGATCCTAGGGTTCTCCGGAGTGTTCCTTCCGCTTCCTCTCGGTAAGAAATCGATTCCTCTATGTTTTCATATCCTATTGGTATTTTTATGAAACCCTAATAAAATTTCATGGTGTTTGATGATTGTTCCCCCAAAACAGCGATTTCCCCGTAGATTGGCATCCGTGTGACGAAGTGGTCGTCATCCCCGGTGCTAGGCAAGTGAAACTTGCCACTTAGGGTTTAGGCCATGTTTTAGGCCATTTGCTTGTTGTAGGCGTAAAAGAGGCTAGGCGACGAAATGATACTCGCCTATGCGCAAATTGGGGAACTAGCTTGACAACGAAGCTAGTTCCGACATATATCATGTTGCACAATTACCATGTCATGTTTACCTTCCATTAACGGTACGCAAATTACATGTCATGTCATTGCATTCTTTTGGTGATCCCGTGATTGCGTAGCATCGCTACAATATTTGTGTTCCTGGCTCGTGACCAGAAGCGAGCATAATGAGTTGCTAACCCCAACGCTCGATATATTGAATTGTGAACTAAGAAACAAGCTCTCGTGCGGGGCAACCCTGGCTCACTTGCTGGGCTCATGTGCAGGGACCCTGGCTTGTTTACGTGTGGGATGGGGTAAGGGTTAAGCGGCCATTCAACTGGGGGTCTGTTTGATCAACAACTGCAGTTGTAAGGCGTAAACTATGGGGTGGGGTAGTGTTTAGTGCCGATCGGTGTGAATGATGTACCATTCAGCTGAAGGGCGTACACATCTACAAAACAACGTGAAACGTGAATTGGGTTTAGTGCCGATCGGTGTGAATGATGTACCATTCAGCTGAAGGGCGTAAACATCTATAAAACAACGTGAAACGTGAATTGGGTTTAGTGCCGATCGGAGTGAATGATGTACCATTCAGCTGAAGGGCGTAAACATCTACAAAACAACGTGAAACATGAATTGGGTTTAGTGCCGATCGGCGTGAATGATGTACCATTCAGCTGAAGGGCGTAAACACCTATGAAACAATGTGAATTGATTGAGAATGTTAGTAGCTTGGCTACTCTTGTCTTGTCCCGATAATTTTTCCCTTGTACAAAATTGTCTTGCCATGTCTTAAATTGTGCACTCATGTTATAACTTCCATGTCATGCATACTAAACTGCTAGGTTGCTAGTTGCCTTACCTTCAGTTTCCTTGCCCAAGTCTTTTAGACTTGCTGACATGTGCCCCTTTACTCTTTTGGGTGACACATGTTAGATCCTGAGCCCGAGTACCTTGTTGAGGACGAGGTGTTTGCTGACGCCGAGCCCGAGCTTGTGTTTGACGGGGAGTACGTGGACACTGGGGACTAGTCCTGGTGTCTTTGTTGTGTTTTACTTTTGTTAGACAGTTGTTTTATTATCGGTGCGTAGCACCTATACTTTGTTATGTCGTTGCTTTTGTTGGCCTTGTTCTGGGCCTTTAGACTTTTCCTTTAGCCTGGTGGATTTTCTGGATGTTGGACTTATTTTCTTGTTGGACAATGTATGAGATGTGAGATTTTATTTCAGTCTCTCCTTGTGTTATTATTGTTATTCCGTTGTGGTTACAGGGACCTGCTTATGTATTATTGACGCTTATCGGGTTTGGGGCTTCACAGCTCCACTCCCGTGCGGACCTTTTCACGTCTCGCCTCCATTTTAGGGAAGCGGGTCGTGACAGTGTCTGATCCCTTGGACCAAGCTCAGTGCTTCCAAGAAGGCTTAAACATCAAGATCCAAGAGCAATTGGTTGGATTCAAGCTGAAGTCCCATACAGAAATACTCGCAGCTGCTCGAGACTAGGGGTGCAACTGAGTCGATCTGACTCACGAAATACACTGGATCAGCTCAAAAAAATACTCGAACTCGACTCGAACAATCGAGTTGAGCTCAAGCTCGAGCTACTTAAAGTAGCACTCGAGCTCGAGCTCGAGTATGATGATACTCGGCTCGGTAAGCTCACGAGCTTAATCAAGCTCTTTTATATATACCCAAACATTTTTATTTATTTACACTAATAACCTCCTATTAGTTGGGTCACCATTTTCTATTTAATTTCTATTTAATTTCACTCACTGTTTTACATTTTAATTTGAATTTTATGAAATTTGTCCATGTTTGTCATTAATCGAGTCGAGCCGAGTCGAGCTCGAGTAAGTCGAGATTTATATCGAGTCGAGTTCGATCTCAGAAAATTAAAGCTCGAACGAGTTCGAGTTTTTTACGTTGAGTCGAGCTCGAGTATGGAAATACTCAACCTCGACTCGAATCGGTTACATCCATACTCGAGAGTACGAATATCTGCAGAGGAAGGTGGAAAGAGCGCGACAGGTGACAACCCCTTCGAGACGACCACCTCCAGCTGCTAACCGACAGGCCCTCCAAACAGTTCAGCAAATACCATTCAAACAGGCCGTCCCACAGTAACCACAGCAGTCACAGTAATGTCGACCATAAACTGTATGCAACTATCGCAACAAGCCAGAGCACATCAAGTCAGAGTACCAATATCTCATGAACCAGTGCCTGATTTACGGAGCAGATGACCACAGTTCCAGAGATTATCTACTGCATGGACAGTGACCAATGGCTCCAGCATAGACATCTACACCGGCTACATCACCAGTAGGGAATACTCAGCTTGGACCCCTGTCACAGCAGAGACGAGTCCAGAAGGCATGACCTCAAGCTCCACCACATAGGCATCAGACTTTTACCATGACGGCAGAGGAGGCTAAGGCTACATGCCAAGGCATCACATGTATGAATTTATAGTTTTATTTGGTTTACAATATTGCATACAATGTGCTTAGACATGTTTTCACGACAGTATGCATCGTTTTTGTAGCCAATAGACCCGTCCTCATATGTTTCGATTTAGGAGGTTCCCATTGTTGTATGACGGCACGTTTCATTAACCAGCACCGTATTTCCATTTCACCACTCTCTTTTAGCTGGGATGCCAAGACGGGTAGTGGTGTGTTGAAAACGACTAGAAGATATCCTGATTGCCCTGTTGTGATTTACAGACGAGAGCTCTATGTAAACTTCTTAACGATTGAGACACCAAGCTTCGATGGTGTGTTTGGAATGGACTGGTTAGGGACCTTTCATGCCACAATATATTGCCGACGTAGGAGAGTAGTGTTTGAGATTCTGAACCACCCAAGATTCGAGTTCGTTAGTGGAAGCATATCAGAAGGACCAGTGGAGTATAAAGCCAGATTCATAGAGACTGTATTGACCGATATGGATGTTGTACCAAAGAGATCAGTGGTAGTACGTGAGTTTATGGATGTATTCCCAGATGATCTTATGGGATTACCTCCTAATCACGATGTGAAGTTCATGATTGACCTAGTGATAGGAGCCCAACATTACTCGAGGACCCCTTATCGTATGTCGCCATCAAAGTTGGATGAAGTTCAGACCCAGTTGAACGATATTTTGCAAAGGGTTGGATACAACCCAGTACATCATCATGGAATGCTCCAATACTGTTGGTGAAGAAGAAGGAAGGATCCAGGTGGATGTGCATCGACTACAAGGAATTGAATAAGTTGACGATAAAGAATAAATACATGCTTCCACGCATCGACGACTTATTTGACCAACTTGGGAGATCAAGTGTCTTCTCGAAGTTGGATTTGAGGAGCAAATACCATTAGCCGAAGGTCAAGTGTGAAGATATTCACAAGATAGTTTTCAGCACCAGATACAGCCAGTATGAGTTCCTTGTGATGCCTTTTGGTGTGACCAATGTACCAGCGATATTCATGAACCTCATGAACAAGGTATTGTACGAGTATCTAGATAAATTTGTGGTGGTTTATCTGGATGACATATTGGTGTATCTGAAGAGCGATCAGGAGCATACATCACATTTGAGGATGGTAATGGAGACATTGAGATGACACCAATTATTTGCTAAGTATAGAAAATGTGAGTTCTGGCTAAACAATATGTGATTTCTAGGCCATGGGGGTGTCAGGAGAAGGAATTTAGGTGGATCCAGAGAAGATGTCTGCTTTATAGAAGTGGCTAACTCCTAAGATAGTGTCAAAAGTTCAGAGTTTTCTGGTATTAGCCGGATACTATAGGAGATTTATTCAATTCTTTTCGAAGATTACAGAGCCTATGACTCGACTAACATGGAAGAACGTTATGTATGTTTAGTCAATGGCTTGTGAAGATGCATTTCTGGAGCTGAAGAGGAGATTGACTACTGTGCCAGTGCTCATTGTTCCAGACTGGACATGAGTGTTTGAGATTTTCTACGACATGCGTAGTAAAAGTCTTGGATGTGTACTTCATCAACATGAACGAGTAGTGGCTTATGCTTGGAGGGAACTGAAGAATCATAAGAAGAACTACCACACCCATGACTTGGAGTTAGTGGTCGTCATCTTTGCTCTGAAGATTTGGAGGCACATCCTTCTCGGAGAGCATGTGAAGGTGTACACGGATCACAAAAGTCTGAAGTGCCTCTTTACTTAGAAGGATCTCAACATACGATATTGACGATGGATTTAGCTGATGGCAGATTATGACATTGATCTTCAAT
Organism: Scilla litardierei; assembly: GCA_030789695.1. Classification (NCBI taxonomy): domain Eukaryota; kingdom Viridiplantae; phylum Streptophyta; class Magnoliopsida; order Asparagales; family Asparagaceae; genus Scilla; species Scilla litardierei. Next base: position 284,779,600 of record CM061133.1, on the reverse strand, counting down.
ACCATCTTTGGAAGGTCAATGTCGTACCTGATGCACTCAGTCGACTTTCAGTGGTGTTGACCCTTACAACTCAGTGGATACTCTAGCCAGAGATTCATGTTATGGAGATAGATGTGATTCTACCAGGGCTGACTTCTTCATTGATGAACCTTCAGATACAGTCTACTTTGGTAGACATGATCAACGCTATGCAGGCAGATGATACGAAACTACAGAAGATCAGGGGGTTGGAGATAGCTGGACAGAGACTAGAGTTCAAGTTACTTGCGGACGGATCCTTGAAATTTAGCAACAGACTTTGTGTATCTTCAGGTGATATCAGAGAGGAGCTGCTGTAGGAAGCCCATCATTTGCCTTACTCCAATCATCCAAGCAAAACTAATATGTACAAGGATCTGAAGAAACACTACTGGTGGCACGTGATGAAGATGAGTGTTGCATAAAGCGTGACTAAGTGTATAGTTTGCTAATAGTGAAGGCTGAACACCAGCAAGTTGCAAGATTACTACAGCCTCTACCTATTCCCGAGTTGAAATATCAACACATCATGATGGACTTCGTAACTGTTCTTTCCAAGAGTAAGAAGCAGAATGATGTCATTTGGGTGATTGTGGATCGACTGACCAAGTCGGCTCACTTCATACCTTTCAGAGTTGGTTAGTCAACAGAGATTCTTGCCAAGAGATACATGAAAGAAATCGTGAGGTTGCATTGGGTTCCTGTGAGAATAGTTTCTGATAGGAACACTCGGTTTACATATCATTTTTGGAGAAGATTACGGAAGAGTTTAGGCATGCACTTGAGTTTTAGTACCACTTATCACCCTAAGACTGACAAACAATCAGAGCACACAATTTATATCTTTGAAGACATGATGCAAGCTTGTATGTTAGACTTCAATAGATTATGGGAAGATCACCTACACCTCATGTAGTTTGCATACAACAATAGTCATCAGGCGTGTATTGGGAGGCCCTGTTTGCAGTGTTATATGGGAGGAAGTGTTGATCGCCTTTAAGCTGGGACGATGTTGGCAACTGAGAATTGATGGGACCTGAAATTATAATAGAGATAGTTGACATAGTAAGGATGATCTGAGAGTGGTTGTAGTTGGCATAGGACATGTACAAGCATAGGGCAGACTCGAAGCACCAACATATGGAGTTTCAACCCGGAGACAATGTCTTTTTGAAGACTTCACCCAAATCGAGGTTTGATTCACTTTGGTCAACGAGGAAAGCTGAGGTATTGCTACATTGGACCAATTGATGTGCATGAGCGAGTGGGAGAAGTGGCTTACAAGATTGCACTGCTTCCATCTTTAGAAGGAATGCATAACATATTCCACATATATCAGTTGCATAAGTATAAGAAACAACACATATGGTCAATCATTCAGAGATTTCAATGTGTCCAGACTTGACATACGAGCAGCAATCTGTGGAGATAATCGATCCATGTCAGAAGACTTTGAGAAACAAGACTGTCAACTTGGTAAGAGTGTTGTGGCATCAGAACGTACCAGGAGAGTCCACTTGGAAATGAGAAGAAGAGATAAAGGAATGCTACTCCTACCTATTTGTGGAGTCTTTGTTCTTTTGATTTCTGAGGACGGAAATTTTTTAATGGGGGGGATGTAACGACCATGTTTTTCATAAAATATTATTGGGAACTTTCCTATATTTTATTTTCCAATATTTCATCTCATTTTTCTTCTCTTCTCTTTTCACTTTCGTTTACTTTACTCTCGGCCCAGCATCGACTCGCCCAAGCCCACTTGGCCAACTTTTAGTTGGATTAGAGATCTGGGTCCATTTGCCTTACCAATCATCTTCCCAAGCGCTACTCGACCCTATCGCAGTTTCCTTCATCAGATCGGACGACCTCTCTTCACCTGATGAAACCCTAACCCTATCCGAGCAGCACCGTCGTCTTTATCGAGCTTTTTGCTTCAGAAACAGAAACCATAACCGATGTGAATTCCAAGTCTACCGACTTACGCGGTATTGTCTCTATTTTATATCCGGCGTTAGATTTTCTAGGGTTTATGCAAACAAACTCTTCATCCTCTCAAACTTCTGATTGGATCGATTGCTACTTAGAGACTTCGGAGCATCCTCTAGACTTCTTTGATCTTCTTCCTCATGGCCATCTTCGATGAATGGTAGACCTTGTTTACCCTGGCTTTTTGTTATTTAGTTTCCATGCATAGTTATTATTAGAGTAAAGTTTAGTTCATAACATTCATAGCTCGAATTGATTGGACATTGAACTTGTTGAACTTAAACGTTAGTTATTTAATGTTAAAAAGGACATGATGATTCATACGAACTATTATGAGGGACTTGTCTTTCTTAAGACCTAGTTTCGGCACCTCTTAGATCTGGCAACCCTCGCCGATGATCGTATACCATTACCTCTTAGATTAGATGCCATGTGTACTATTTAGATGAATGGTTTCAACCAAACTTTAGCTCGGTCATAACTATTGTTTAGGACTTTTTTCCTGTGATCTGGTCTGTGTTGACTGCCGACCTATCCCATTGATGTGACCGATTTGATTGCTATCACAGATTTGATCTGTTGTACTTCGATTTAGCATATTGCTATCACTGACCTGATGGTTATTTTCGACCTGATTTGTTATGGTCGATCCGACTTATTGATGCTAGCTGACCTAACTTAATGTTATTACCCACCTAATTGTTATTGTCGAACAGAACTGTTGATAGTAGTCGACCTGACCTATTACTGTCAACCTAAATCTGTCGTTGCTCATCGACTTGATCTGTTGATTACCAACTTGACCAATCACTATTTCTGGGTTGTTCTGTATGTTCCGATCTGACCTATTACTATTGACCTAAATCTTTCATTACTCATCGACTTAATATGTAGATTACCGACTTGACCAATCCCTATTTCTGGACGATTCTAAATGTTTCGACCCAACTTATTTTTGTTGCTGACATTTTGTTATTATCTATCTGAACTATTGTTTCATGTCGATCTGATTTATATGTAATGCTTATCGCCTTATTACCGAATTGATCGGTTGTTATCAATCTGTGCTATGGTTACCGACATGTCTTATATTATTGATCGGCTTAGTATCCTGACATATTCTGCATACTCGGTTTATCGACCCGTTCTAGACTATAGATCCGTTTAGTGTTACTAACCTGCAGTGCGTTACCAAACTATTTCTGACTTGTTCAATATATACTTGTTCACTATATCATGTTTACTAACTTGTCCAGTACACCTTGTTATTCGACATATCCCTTATATATATCTGCTCATCAGTCTGCCCCATATGTTTTGTTCTATTGACGGTTCTGTTTACCGACATGTTAGCTTATTGTGTTACGGGTCTGTATTGCAAGCTCTGCTTTTCGACTTGTATAGTGTGCCAAGCCATGAATCTGATCCGAACTATGTTTTCTTTACTTCCTGAAGTAAATTGCTTTTCAGTTGTGAACTTAATGTCTTAATAGCTTGGAATTGAATTGTGTTATTGATGGAAGAATGTTTTAGAGTAAATATTGACTACTTTGACCTACTAAATAATGTAAGAAATGTTATGCATATTAATGACATTGAAACTGACCTGGTTGCTATGGATACTAAACACTACGCATAACCCCAACTACATAGAAGACCGGATGACCTGACACACAAGGATTGGGAAATACTAAGTAAAAGATGGAAGAAGTGATCGAGACCATGCCATTGACTAACTATACTGAACTTGACTAGGTCCCCTACTGAACTTGTTTGGACCATTTTGCTTGGGTGAGCTCGCCCGTGGTACGAGGTGGCTTTCGGATTACCCGTTACTCTTTTAGTTTTGAATCATATACATACATTAGTAATTAATTGTTTAACTAAGGAAATTATGGCTAGATGGATTTGAGAGCTCTCTCAACTGTTTTCCCTTAGACTGCGACTGCCCTAGGTTTGTGTGATAATAATTTAACTAAATGCATTGGTAAATATCCTCTACTTTATTATTTCGAAACTTTGGTTTTCTACAGGTGACGTGCCATCTTATGAAGAGGCTCCAGTGTACGAGGAGACTGTTTTCCTTGTGGAGAATGCAGAGTTCTGATTTACTAGGAGAGTTTAGTTTACTTTTTATGTTCTTTTATACTGTTAGATTGAGAGAGATGTTTCGTTACTATTTCAGCACTTGATTTCTGTACCCTCTTTGAAGGATGGATAATTGAATAATGACATTTTATAATATTTACTACTTTTGTCTCTATTCTGATTTCACTGATACGTGCAAGACTTGCATATCATCAATTATTTTAATGACGCACGTTCATGGGACGTTACACATACCCACAATCGTGTCGTGTCCAGACTGACTGACAGCACTCGACCCTGGTCGTGCTCGACCTAACCCCTAGCTTCAACTAGGGCCCCTGCTGTTTCAACCTCAGGGTCCCAGCATTTATAAATAGCACTTCACTCCACAGTGCTAAGTCCAACAAAGCCCACATCCCACACTTGCGCCCCCACTGGTTCGGCCTTAGGAACCCTGCACGGGCGAGTAGCACATGGTTCAGGTTATAATGCCTTTAACAAAGCCCCCGTCCCAAGCTGGGGAGCCTGTTGCTACAACTCCAAGCTCCTGGTTTGGATGACATTCAACTATGGCCAGGTGCTTCGAGGTCAATATTGCATATTTATCCCCTCATTTGCTAGCACTTTGTGTATATATGGTGTTTATTTAGTCTTTAATACAATCGTTTTTAAAACATCATTTAATATTAGAGCTTATCGTTTATTTATGCACAAAATACAATTTTTACGGCTTATTTTTGTTTTCTCTTATTTTTCAGTTGAAGATGTTGATCTCCCGGTTCCAACAATTATTTTTCTAGATTTTTTTTGAGCTCAGTGCTATTTTCTGTATTTTTTGAAGTCAATTCAGCTAATGTCCCTAACAGGCGTCTGGAAGATGAACTTCAGGCATCTGGTTCTTAACCAAACGCCTGAGTCGGTCGGCGCCAATTTTCAAGAGTTACAAATAATTACGTAAATTGCCCCAAGCGTTTGATGGTGCTCAGCTAGGTGCCTGACTACTCAGCGCCTGATACATCAGATACCTCAGACGTCTTGAACAATGCTTCAGGTGACTGGTAGACTTGACAAGTGCACAGTTTTGGCAATTTCTAACATGGAGTTCAGCCAAAATTTAGTCAACCCAACCCAAACCCGCAGCTTATGATATTGAGATCAAAGGGTGTAGCTTGTTTAATGGTTTGGGGGCTATAAATAGTCTTCTTTCATTAGGGTTGGATGATAATCTTCTTGGACCAATCAATTCAAAGAGTGGAAGCTTGGGGAAACAAGAAACCCATTTTGGAGGGAAACTTGGAACTTGAAGCTCTTCATCAAAGGGGGTTCCTTTTAGCATAAAATTAGATTTTTTTCCTTATTTGTGCTTGATACAACGATGTTAGATACAACGATATATGATTTCTTATATGATGATTACAAACCTTCATGAATACTTTTAATGTGTTTGTTAAGTGTTTTCAGGAACAAATAAACAAGGAGAACATAGTGGCAAACTTGTGAATATGTTCAAAGTGGCAATGTTGTAATTTATTTGCAAGAGAAGGAGAGTGAGCAAACTTCTAATTAATGACATTTGACTTGGTCAACATAGTCTACAAATTCCATAGATGGATGAGGAGATAAGATGTGCTAAATTGAAGATTCAAATAACATCAAAGAGTCCTAATTATGGAAGGATTGATCAAGTTCATTGCACCAGGGAGTTAAGATGATTGTTCATCAATTTTGAAAGAGCCATATTGAATCTAGGAGAATCCAAGTGCAATCAATTTAAGTTGGAGTTTATCTCTAAGATGAGGGCTAAGAAGGAGTTTTGGTTGAACTATAACTTTGCGGTCCAAGACTCTCTCTCTCTCTCTCTCTCTCTCTCTCTCTCTCTCTCTCTCTCTCTCTCTCTCTCTCTCTCTCCCCCCCCCCCTTCTCCCTCTCTCTCTCCCCACACACACCCCCCCAACCCCCAAACACATCCTAGCTCTCAAAGGAATCCTAGCTCTCAAAGGACCCCCCCAAACAAGAAAAAAACAAGCCGGCCCTAGCCTCCTCCACATTACGCAAGATCATCTCCTCGGTCAAAGACCCCTCAGCTTAAGCTAGCAAAGATACCGGTTTGATCTTCGTGCAAGGCCAATCAAGAGAAGGGTGAAGCCAAAATAATTGAGAGAGGGTGAAGAAATTAATTGAAGAGAAGAGGAGAACCGGCCATCAAAAGAATTTAGAGAGAGGAGCATATTTTTGAAGGAGAAATGCACTTGAAAGCAAAGGTGATGTGTATTTAATCGAGTAAGAGAGAGGAGGCCAATTAATAAGTGAGTGAGCAAATTTTTTAGTGCACATCCATCAACAAAGCAAAGATTTAGAGAGACAATATGAGGTTACTACCATCAAAAGGTTCAGATAGAGTCAGGGTGGCCATCGGGCCGGCCCGGGCCTGGTCAGGCCTTGACCGGGCCACGGGCTGGCCTGGACGGGGGCTGGAAGCCCGGCCCGAGGCACGGACTCGCCCGGGCCCGGGCCGCGCCGGAAAAAATTAATAAAAACAATCAAAATCATAAAATTCTTAAAAATTCTTTAAAATTCTTTTAAAATCTAATAAAATCTACACTTAATGTATGTCGTATATACATAGTATTAAAATTTTAAAAGATAGATATTTTTATAAAAACATAGTACTTTATAAAAATTCCAAATAGATAGTATTTTGTAAATTGTTAGTAGATAAAAATTTTATAAATGATAAAAAATTAACTTATATTATTGCTAAATCGATACAATTGTGACACATGACAGAAAAGTATTTAAGCCCGAAATTCTCGAAGGTCCCGGGTTGAACCTTTAAATTTTATTAATTAAAATCTTTTTTTGAGGGGGGACTTAAGTCGGCCAGCCTTACCCCTTATACAATGGCCAAAAAGAACACTAATACAAATAAGAAAATAATAATAGACGAAAGAACTGAAAATCACTTGTCTTGTGCCTCTTCTTCGTCGGAATCTTCGGAAAGGTCCTCCTTGTCATCCGAGCGGTTTTCAATATGGAACCAATCCTTCGCACAAATCACAACTTCAACTAGGTCTTCATTCAGACGTGACATCTTGTTGCTCAGAACACGACCACCTGCACTAAAAGCAGACTCCGAAGCAATGGTAGATATAGGTGCAGCTAACAAATCACGAGCCAGGATAGAAAGAATGAGATAAACTAATTCATATCCTTTCCACCAGGCAAGCACATCAAAATTCTCATCATCCATTTCTACCTCAGAAAAAAGAAATGGATTTGCTAAATACTTAGACAGTTCACTAGAAGAACTATCTGACTCTACTGTTTTTTGTTTCTTCTTCCCTGGCATCTGTTGGATCCTACTTGAAGAAGTATTAGTAGCAGGCACAGAAGAAGTATGTGAAGCCCTACCAAATCTAGTCTCATAAGTTGCAAACAGGGTTCTTACGTCATGTTTAACCGTAGCTACATGTTCGGGATAAGGAAATCCCATGTTTTCATAATGCATTTCTTATAACACAATTGCAACATCCTTCTTATAACGTGGATCAAAAACTTTAGCTAAGGAGTTGATGTGTCCATATTTTCCATCTTTTCATGGCATCATTCCATTGCATTTCATATCGTATTCGCATCCAAATCCCGTATTTTCCTACGATATTGCAATTCTAAGGCCATATTCAAGTTTCGTAGAGTTTTGTGGATTTTCAGGGATTTTGGAGCGATTCGGGACCACTTTTGGATATGGACACATCCAGGATGCCCGTGAGCCCATTGGCGAAGCTCTACATGAGTTTGTCGAGTTTTGGAAACCTATGGGAGGAGTGGATGAGATTTGCAGGAGTAGAGGAGAAGCTGCAAGCTTCTTTCAGGAATTTTCCCAGGCGACTCGACCGAGCAGAGTAGGCTGCTCGGTCGAGCTGATGCATAAGACGTAGCTGATACGCATCCAACTCGACCGAGCAGCGTGGTGCTCAGTCGAGCAACTCCTATTTGAAAGATTCACCAATTCACGTCCTGCTCGACCGAGCAGGACTTGCTCGACCGAGTCAGATGGCGACTCAACCGAGCAAGGCCTACTCGGACCGATTAAACAGAACGAAATTTTTTGGAGAAACTCGAGCCACTAACAGACTCAGCCGAGCAAGAGGGCTGCTCAACTGAGCAGCCCGATCGAGCAAGCTTCTGCTCGACCGAGTCACTGATTCGGTCGACAACAATGTAGGCTAATTTTGGAATTTTTCGTGGACCCGTCTGGATGCGAGCAGCTGGGAGTGAAGTGCGGATCTGAGAGACGCGATCTGAGGGCTGATTCTTTTGTGTGATTTTGAATTATGTTTGAGAGGGGAGGAGATCAGAAAAATTACTGTAGATCTAAACATAGTTTTCCTTGATTTTAATTAATTTTTGGGAGAAATTTTACATGCTATTGTTCTTGCGTTCTGGAATCTGCGGAATCTTTCTGGTTATTATTGGCTATTGTTCTTTCCCGTCTCCGGTACGTAAGTTATTCAATTTTCTCTTGATTAATTTGCTACAATGTTTTCCTTGATAAAAATCGTAGTTTTATTCGTCAAAATCACCATGTGTGAGTAGTTTCCTATAGGGTTGATGGGTTAGCCATAAGACATTAGGATAAAGATGTAGATCTGGATCTCTAGGTTGTATTGGGAATAAAGGGGAGTATTTCGGTCGATCCACCCGAATCCCTAGGATAACGCATACCGAGATCATGCTCACAGTCGGTGAAATTGATGAGCTTAAGGAGTGTCCTTGGGATTTAAATAGGGAAATTAGTGGATCCAACCAAGGCTCGTGACCATGCCTGGCTCATGCCTTGAGGGGATCCATCGACGAACTATATCGCCACATTGACGGCTACCGCCATTGCGTCAATGAGAGCCACCGAAATACCTCAAAATTCTAATCCATGAGAGTGGCAAGAATTGGAAGACCAATCCCCTAAATCTAATGCAATGTAAAGATCCTATTCAAACATCAACCTCTGACATTCTTAGCGGTGATCCCTAAGACCCTAGCTTTCTTTATTATCAAGTCAACAACACCATCACAACCAATCTTTCCAAACCGACAGCTATCTCACTCTGAGACCTAGAAATAATCCAAGACATCAAATACACTGTCACTATCCCTATGGGATCCGACATCTTTTATACTATAATTTGACACCGTCCTCTTGCAGATAGAGCCCAGAGCTGATACCTAGGAGCCATACAATGCCTAGCGACGGTGACACCGCTAGGTGGAATTTAGGTGTAAGTTCAGGGTGCGTCAAGTTTTTGGCACCGTTGTTGGGGACGGTTACGGTGTATCTCAGTTTATTTCTATTTTGAAGAGTTTGCTAGTGAATCTTATCATTCCTTATCTCTCCACCCTTTTCACGCTTTTAATTATTACCTTGCTACTAATGGTATTTGTCTGAGCTGTCTTGTGCATGATCACTCGCTTTGGGGCTTTTGATAAAGAATTAATATTCGAACCTGAGATCGAGAAAACAGCAAGAGCTCTGAGGGCTTCGAATAGAAATCAGGCACCTTCTGATCAAATGGCAGACAATACCGATGCTCCACCTCGCACCGGGTCCATCCGGGACAACATGAAGCCGAGCTTTGGAAACAATTCTTCCATCCTGGGACCGCAACTGGTGGCAGCTAGCTTCAAGTTAAAGACCGGGCTAATAAATCTGATGCAGCAGGATCCTTCCATGGGCATCCGCTCGAAAATCCAAACCATCATATCGATACTTTTTTGGCGAAGTGCGATACATTCAAAGCTAAAGATGTGAGCGACGATGCCATCATGCTAAGGCTCTTTCCCTTCACCTTGAGGGATAAAGCTTCCTATTGGCTACGGGCCCACCCGTCCAACCACTTTACTACATGGGAGCAACTGGCCCTCGCCTTTGTAGACAAATTCTACCACCCTCAAAGACGGTGCGGATCAGAGGGGATATCTCTAATTTCAAACAGCTTCCGCAAGAATCTCTCTACGAGGCCTGGGAAAGGTTCAAGGACCGTCAACATCAGTGCCATCATCATGGGATCCAATCCTGGGATTTGGTTCAAAGTTTCTATAATAGGCTGCAGCTCAGCACTAAGATAATAATTGATGTTGCCGCGCAAGGCGCCCTGCTGGACAAATCGCCTGAGGAAGCCATCGATCTACTTGAGCATATGGCGACAAATAATCAGCAATGGAGCGAAGAGCGCACCATTTTCACCAGGACCCCCGAGGCAAAAGCTGTCAGTCGCCTTGATTCTCACATCGAAACTCTGTGTAAACAGGTGGCTGGGATTGAACAACGTTTGGACTCCATCCCAGCAACTACCAACACCTCTGCTTATCATCCTTTAGAGTATTATGGAGAGCAAAGTTACATTCCCAATGAGGGACACTATGATGGACCCAAATCATCCGAGTCAGAACAGTATGTCCAAGGAGAGGGGCACAATCAGTGGCAACATCCGACTGCTAGGAATCACCCCGGATTTTCTTACGGGAACCCAAGTGGAGGGCTGCAACCTCCACAGTTTCAGAGACCACCACCCCCTCCTCAACAACAACAAGTGCAGCCCCCAAATCAACATCAGAGCGGGTTTAGGCCAGCTGGGCCATATCGACCACCAGGCTATCAGTTCAATCACCCACCTCAGCAAGGCTATGCACCAACCCCACAGAGGTCTAATCTGGAGACCACATTAGAGACATTTCTGAGCGGGCAGGTCAGGTTCAACCAGGACACATCCACTCAGTTTAAAAATATAAACACGTCGCTCGATGAGCTGAGCGGCCAGATGTCCCAACTACTCAAGAACCAAAGGAGGTTGCCTTCGCAACCGGAGCCGAATCCGAGGGCTCAAGCCAATGCCATGGTCTCCGTTACCACACGTGGAGGACGGTCAACCGACCCTATGATGGTACCAGTCATGAACAAAGAACAAGTTATAATCGAGGATGCCACTATTGGTAGTGATAGGGAAGAAGATATAGATGAGCCTACTATGGATGGAGAGAAGGCGGAACCACCTTCCGCCGCACCTACCGTCACCCCAACTCCAAGAGATGATGCAACTTGTCCTAATAAGCCATCCATTAATAATGTCACAAGGATAAGGGAAGCCGACCCCCTCCGCTGTATCCACAGAGGCTATCGTTGGCTAAAATAGATAAGAAGTATTCCAAGTTCACGGAGCTTCTGAGGGCATCCAACTCAATATCCCATTCATGGATGCCATTACAGAAATTCCCATTTATGCGAAGTTTCTAAAGGACTTCATCACCGGGAAGCGGAAGCATGAGGAAATAAAGCTTCTGGAGGACTCTGCCTCCATTATAAAGAATCATCTCCTGAGGAAGTTACCGGATTTGGGAAGCCTCACGGTTCCATGCTCCATCGGAGGCATGTCCATCAACCGTGCTCTAATCGACTTGGGAGCGAGCATTAGCTTGATGCCGCTCTCCATATTTGGAAGACTGCAAACTGGAAGCGAGCTGGAGCCCACGAACATGTCCATACAGCTGGCGGATCACTCGATCAGATATCCGGTAGGCATTGCCAGGGACATTATTCTACAAATACCTCCAAGGTAGTGTGTGCCAGTGGACTTCGTTATGATGAATATGCCTGAGGGAGGTAATTCCCAACTCATACTTGGCCGCCCCTTCATGGCTACGGCCGGCGTCCTTATTGATTTCGTGAAGGGAATCTATCAATGAATGTGGGTAATATAGAAGCCCAATTCCGATTGCAGAAATCTATGAGGGAGCATGTCCGTGAAGAAGGGGCTAGCTATTTGGAGCTCCTAGAAGATGAAGTCGTAGGAGAGTATACTACTGAGGGGGTCATGAAGGACCCGATGAGAACAAGTGTCGAAAATGATGGCAACCCCATCTACAACAAGGCGGTCGCCGCCTATCTTCGGGTGTTGGATGAGGAGCTCGCAGGTGATTCTTTGCACCACGAGAAGCCGGAGGACATCAGTTACGCCTTCGAGGAAAAGCCTGGAGTGGAAGGATGCCAAATACTGCCGCACGGTATCGTTGGCAAGAACGATGCACGAATCTCATGCATGCTGAATAACCATTGAAGAACCTGAGAGAGTCGAGCTCATGACTCAAAACGAGCGCTTATTGGGAGGCAACTCAATCTTTTACATCTTGGATTATCTTTTCCAATTTTTTGTTTTTACTTTATCTACTTAAGAAAACCAAATAAAAACGCTATCTATTTCTCTTAAAAATGTAAAATCATAAAAATCTGATGAGTTCTTCCTTTCTACAGGTTGAACATAAATGGGCACACAAATCGATGTTTTAAATGGAAGAAAGCTGGGAGGAGAGCAGTTGATTTGAAGAGCAGACCAAAGGAGAAGAGTCACAGGGACACGGGTTACTCGACCAAGCAACCACTTGCTCGGTCAAGTAGCGCAGGCATAAGAAAAGAGAAGGAAATCATCATTCTGTCTACACGGCCCGAGCAACCTTTGCTCGGTCCGAGTAGACACTGACTCGACCGAGCAGCCACGTGCTCGGTCGAGTAGCGCAGGCACATGAAAACAAGGGAGAAATAGCGTTCTCTCGATACGTCCTGAGCAGTCTTTGCTTGGCCCGAGTAGACACCGACTCGACAGAGCAGCAGAATACTCGATCGAGCAGAGCCTGCTCGATCGAGCAGATGAGGGAGTGCTCTAAAACTCTTTAATATTTGTCTGACTCGACCGAGCAGCTACGCTGCTCGATCGAGTCGCTTTATCCTATTTCTCGCGGGGCCCACTTCCGAACGAGCCGGGTTATTAAAACCCAACTCGTTTCCTATTATCCCTAAATCCTCTCGCTTAATCTAATTTCCCTTGCCCGAGCACCGAACCCTACCCTACTCGACCTACCCACCGTCGACGCCTTCCCTTCCTCCGCTCGCACCGTCGGCCGCGCCGTCGTTCCGGTCAGCTCTCTCTCTCCCCCCTTTCTCTTTCCTCTTTCCTCCGCCCCTTTTTCCCTCTTCCCCTTTCGAATCGTCGTAGCATCGCCACCGGCGCTGCCCATACCGGTGGCGCCGCCACCGCAAAATCCCCCCCTCTCCCCTTGAAATACCCTTCCCCCATACACCTTGCCGCTCCAACCCCTCCTCCAATGGAACCACCCCGTTGCCGATCCTTCCCCCAAACTCACTAGGGCATCGCCCCCTGCTCGATCGAGCACAAGTGGTGCTCGACCAAGCACTTAGCCCCTCTGTTGAGTATTGGACTCCCCGGATTTGGTTTTGGATAATGAACAAACATAAATATATCGTGAACTAACTCTTTGTAAGCGCAGTTATGGAGATCGTCGCCAAATTCATATGAACATCCCAAGCGACGTCTCGAGACTTCTCAATACGCGTGATCGTATGCCTAAAGCTTCGTTGAAGCTTATGGACCATCATTGAAGTCATGAAGATTCGATTGAAGCTTTTAAAGACGGTTCGTCAAGTTTTATTTATAGTCTTTTAGCTTCTTTCGTAGAATGTTAAGCCTTGAGTAGGTCTTACGTTTTAATCTTCATAACGCTCATATCTTAGAGGTAGGATCTTAGTAGAAGTCCATACGAACTTTCCCGAAGCTTCGCGCTTCGATTCGCGACTTCTTGTGCATGTTAGTTGGTTCAAGAAGAAGAACCAACCGACTAGATGGTGATCTAGTCGGTCAGCAAAGCTTCTTGAATCGACTAGTTTGCCTCCTTCAATTCTAGCTCACTTACTGTTTACAGTTAGTCGGTCAAAGAAGGTTCACCGACCGACTAGTTGTGAAACTAGTCAGTCAGCGTTTCTTCTTGGACCGACTAGTTGAGCTTCTACTGTACATGCCTAGTTACTGTTTGTCGTTAGTCGGTCAAAGAACGTTTGTCGGCCAACTAGTTGATGAACTAGTCGGTCAACGTTTGTTCTTTGACCGACTAAATCAATTTGTGCTCAGACTATTTGTTTTATCTCTTAGTCGGTCTCAATTGAGTCACCGACCGACTAGTTGTAAAACTAGTCAGTGAGCAACTCTTCTTGGACCGACTAGTTCTCTTCAGTCTGAACTTATCCTTTTGGCTGTTCTACCATTAGTCGGTTCATGCTGTTTGACCGACCGACTAGTTGATGAACTAGTCGGTTAGTCAACCTTCTTTGACCGACTAGTTTGGTTCAGAATAGAGCCGTTGGAGCATTAAATGCCACGATTTTCACTCTCTCTTTTCTCTATCCTATATATACTTGGAGTGCTGCATTCATTGTACTCAAGGCTGATATTAAGTGAAGTTTAGAGATCAAAGAGAAAGCATTTAATCTCATTCAAAGCTCATTGATTTCATTCTTGAATCTCTCCCTCACTCTTATTTCAAAAGAGAGATTCATTGATTGTGAGCCTTCCAAGCCAAGTGCTTGATTTTAGGTCACCAACAACCTCATAACTCTCCATCGCTGATCTACATCTTGGAGCTAGGGTTTGGTGCCTCTTCATCTTCCCCAAAATCCGTTTTGCCCTAACTCGTAAGTTTTACTCAAGACATAGGATTTTGTCGGTAAGAATTTCTATTTCATTTACTTCATATTGTAAGTGTTTTACTCTCGATTGTGAGAGTGTGTTTGTGATCCTGGGTCGTGGGAGTCACAATTACATTGTATATGATTTGGTCTTGTAGAGGTTTATCTACAAGAATTTCATAGTGCAAATCTAGGGTTAGAGGTTTCTAACTCAAGTATCCGGAGGGGATCCGGGTGTTTAGGACGTAGGATCACCGGGAACAAGTCGGGGAGACTTGGGTGGATCCGAACCCGTTAAATCATTTGTTTGCGATTGATTTTATTTGTTGTCTATATTTACATTTCCGCATTTCTGTAATGTTGGTTAGAGTTTGCAAGATAATTAGGAATTATCCTCTTAATTATTTTAAAGTACTATTCACCCCCCCCCCCCCCTCTAGTACTTGTGCAGTAGCTTCGTAGGGCATTACATTTGGTATCAGAGCCAAGTACCTAGCTATGTCTGCCAACGACAACAAGACCGTTCGTCCACCTTCAGACTACAGCACCTTCAGGAACCGTGAAGGAGCGTCTTCGGTGATGGAAGGACACTCCTCGACGAGGCCTCCTTTCTTCAACGGTACCAACTACGGGTACTGGAAATGCCGGATGGAAACTTTCCTCCAGAGTGCTTCATTATGGAGGGCCACGATGAAAGAGTATGTCGAGCCCGCCGAAGAAGATTTCGAGAAGTGGACTACCGCGGAGGTCGCCGCGGAGGTAAGCAATGCCATGGCAATGAACGCCTTGTAATGCGCTTTGGAGCCCGAGGACTTCAATAAGATATGCATATGTAAGAGTGCATATTAAATATGGAACTCCCTCCTCATCTTACATGAAGGAACGAGTAGGGTAAGAGACTCCAAACTCGTAGTAGTAAATAAAGATTACGAGTTATTTCATATGCTACAGGGTGAGAAGATGAAGGAGTACTACGCTCGCTTCGTCGACATCACCAACGAGTTGGAGGCTCTCGGTAAGACCTACACCCAAAAGGAGAAAGTCTCGAAGATCATCGATGGACTTCCTTCTTGTTGGGAGAAACGTACCTTCGCCATCGAGGAATGTAATGATATGAAAACATATACCGTTGTTCAACTAGTGGGTACCTTAATGTCTTATGAGGTACGCAAGGATAGCAAGTTAAAGTTGTAGGACAAGATGAAGTCCTACTTGAAGCAAGACGAGCCAAAGAAGAAGGCGATTGCGTTCAAGGCCGCTCCATCCACATCCACATCTACCGATGATGAAGAATCGGAAGAAGAATTGGACTTGGAGTCCATTGCCCTCATGGCAAAGAAATTCAACCGGTTCTTCCGGAAAGGTAATTTTAAGAACAAAGATAAATTTGGTTCTTCTAACGCCTCCTCTCCTTTGTGTTTTAAATGCAACAAGCCAGGACACATGAAAGCGGAGTGTCCTCAAAACAAGCAAAAGGAGAAGTGGAAGGCGCCAAAATTCGACAAGTCCAAGAAGTACAAAAAGGGTTACAAGAAGGGACTTGTCGGGACATTCTCCGACTCCGAGGATTCGTCAAGTGGAGAGTCGGACGATGAGCAAGTGGAGCAAGCACACATGTGCTTCATGGCTAGAGAGGAGAAAGATAAAGATTCCTCCTCCGATGATAGCGACAACAAAGGCGATGAGGTAACCATGGATGACCTTAGAAATACTAATGAGCAAATATGGTCTAAATACACTAAATTAGTAAATAGATATACTGAGATAAAAGATTATTTAGCTAGCATCCAAACCTCGCCTAAATCTATCATCACCAACAACGACACCGTTGTTGAAGAGTTGAGAAATGAGATTGTAAATCTCAAGTCTCAACTTGAACATGTTAGCATTGAGGACTCGGAGGAACACAAGATAGCAGATTTGACTTCTCAAAACTCGACTTTGAGTATTGAGAATGAGAATCTCAAATCTCGTGTTTATGTGCTCACATCGCAAGTATCCACTTTGGATGCTTCTATGCGTTCTCTCACCGAGAAATATGAGTGCACATTAGGCCGAATCAATGAATTCAATAAGGGTAAGGGCCATTTGGATAATATCCTAAATGACTTACCTCCGGCCAATCATCACATTGGTTTGGGGTATAAGATGGGAAATTCATCCAAATCATCTACTACCTTTGTTAGGCCAACTTCCGATGCTTCGACGAGTGGGAGCAAACACTCTATTGGTGGTTCATCTACCAATGGTGCTTCCACCTCGTACACACCCTCTTTTGGAAAGAAACCCACTTTGGGTGGACCTCCAAAGAAGGGTCATGCTTATATGTACACAAATACCATGCCACGTAGGAACACACATCCTACTCCACATGCTCACACATATGATGATTTTTATGCACCACATCCACGGGCACGTGCACACCATGTGAGACACCCTCACGCACGTGTTCCTCCACATGCATATGTTCACACACATCATCGTATGAATAATTATCCACATGCATCATTTCATCATGTTCCTTATGCCAATCCACGACATGCATCACGTAGAAATCAATAACGCATGAATGATCCCAATAGGATTAAGGCTCCCAAAATTTTCACTATTTGGAGCCCAAAGGACACAAGCATGAATGAAAAACAAATTTACATGAATTCGTATTTCATGAATGTTGTGCATAGTGATAATTATGTGGAGAAGTCTAAGTCCAATTGGACTTGGCTTCCAAAGGTCTAATCTTTTGGACCCAATGACCTTGGGTACCATGATACGATATTTTCTATCTATAGGTACTCAAGAGAAAGAAACGGAGCAACAAATCCAAATTTGGCTCCAAGAATAATTGGATACTCGATAGCGGGTGTTCAAAACATATGACGGGTGACGCTCAATTGCTCTCCGGAGTGGTGCCCATTGCAAATGGAAACCGCGTCGTCTTTGGAGGCAACAAGAGCGGAACCATCATAGGTGTTGGCAAAGTGGGTAATCCTTCTAAACCACTTATATGTGATGTTTACCTTGTTAAAGGATTAAACCACAATCATATTCAATAAGCCAACTTTGTGACAAAGGTTACAAAGTTAGCTTTGCGAAAGGAATGTGCCATATTTTGAATAAAAATACTAATGATGTATTGTTTTTCGGCACACGCCATAAGTATATATATATCCTAGATCTTCCAAGATCACATGAACAATGTCTCATTGCCAACACAAGTAAACAACACTTATGGCATCGACGTTTTGGTCATGTGAACTTTGGAACACTCTTTAAACTTTCCAAGTTAAATTCTATTAGAGGCTTCCCTAAGGTTGTCTTTCAAAAGAAAAGTTTTTGTGACTCGTGTCAACGAGGCAAGCTTCCAAAATCTTCATTTAAACCTAAGAAAAGCATTTCTTCTAAGCGGCCTCTAGAGCTATTACATCTAGATCTTTTTGGGCCAACTAGAGTTGCTTCATTAAGTAATGCTAGATATGGACTTGTCATCGTTGATGACTTTTCTAGATTTACTTGGGTATTTTCCTTAAGTAATAAAAATGATGCGTTTGAAACCTTCACAATTTTTGTTAAGAAAGTACAAAATCTCATTGGAACCACCATTTTCACTATTCGTAGTGATCATGGAGGGGAATTTGAGAATGAGTCGTTCTCAACGTTTTGTGATGAAGTTGGTATTACACACACCTTTTCATTCCCTCGCGCACCTCCTCAAAATGGTGTTGTTGATAGAAAGAATAGGACGCTAGTGGAGTGTGCTCGCACTATGTTTGATGATAGCCAACTTGGCCATCAATTTTGGACAGAAGCGGTACATACCGCTTGCTATGTGTTTAATAGGTACTTTTGAGGCCTGGAACTAAACAAACTTGTTATGAATTGTTGTTTGGTAGATTGCCTCAAGTTAAACATTTTCATGTTTTCGGTTCAAAATGTTTTATTAAAAACACGTATGGTAGTTTGGACAAATTCGATCCAAGATCCAATGAGGGGATATTTGTTGGATATTCCTCCCGTAGAAAATCCTACCGGATATACAACAAACAAACCTCAACGATCGAGGAATCACTTCATGTCTCATTTAATGAAGGTTTTGTCCCTACTAGAATTACTAATGATGATGACTCCATGGATGTCTTATGTGATTCTATTGGTAATTCTAATTCTATTGATTCTATTGAGACTAACCCAACTAATGAATCTTTTGAGAATGTTCCTAGTGATCAGGCAATTTTTTGGATATTCCTCCCGTAGCAAAGCCTACCGGATATATAACAAACGAACCTCAACGATCGAGGATTCACTTCATGTCTCATTTAATGAAGGTTTTGTCCCTACTAGAATTACTAATGATGATGACTCAATGGATGTCTTATGTGATTCTATTGGTAATTCTAATTCTATTGATTCTATTAAGACTAACCCAACTAATGAATCTTTTGAGAATGTTCCTAGTGATCAAGGAATTCCCAAACGGCTTCATACCGTTCGTGACCATCCTCATGAGCAAGTCATTGGCAATATCCTTGATAGTCTCAAAACGAAATCGCAAGTCAACTACTTCACTCATTGTGCCTTTGCCTCCTCGATAGAGCCAAAAAATATTAATGAAGCGTGCGAAGATAGTGCTTGGATCCTTGCCATGGAGGAGGAACTCATTCAATTCGAGAGGAAAGAGGTTTGGGAGCTTGTTCCATTGCCATCGAAGAACCACACCGTTATAGGAACGAAGTGGATTTTCAAGAACAAGACCGACGAAAACCAAATGGTCGTCCGGAACAAAGCTCGGTTAGTTGCTCAAGGCTACCGTCAAGAGGAAGGTATTGATTTCAAAGAATCCTTCGCTCCGGTAGCTAGATTAGAATCTATTAGATTATTATTGTCTTTTGCATGCCATAAAGATTTTAAACTCTTTCAAATGGATGTTAAAAGTGCATTTTTAAACGGAGATGTTGTTGAGGAAGTTTACGTTTCTCAACCTCCTGGTTTTATTAATGAAAAATTTCCAAATCACGTTTTCAAACTTAAGAAAGCACTTTACGGTTTGAGACAAGCTCCTCGAGCTTGGTATGACCATTTAAAGAATTTTCTTCTGGATTTGGATTTTAAAATGGGAGAAGTTGATTCCACATTATTTGTTAAGTATTCGAATAATGAGATAATTTTAGTTCAAATTTATGTTGATGATATCATTTTCGGTGCTACTAACTTCACTCTTTGCGAAGAGTTTTCTAATGTGATGAAGGATCAATTTGAGATGAGCCACATGGGTGAGCTCAAGTATTTCTTAGGTCTCCAAATTCGCCAAATGAACGATGCAATCTTCATCCACCAAACGAAGTACACGGTGGAGTTGCTAAGCGATTTGGAATGGAGAATGCCTCCGGGAAGAAGACTCCAATGAGCACGACTACGCATCTTGATAAGGATACGGGCGGTAAAGATGTAGACATTCGTTTATATCGAGGTATGATAGGTAGTTTACTATATCTTACCGCAAGTAGGCCCGATATTATGTTTGTCGTATATGTATGTGCTCGTTATCAGTCTCAACCTAAGGAATCTCACTTTGTAGCGGTAAAACGTATTTTCCGTTATTTAAGTTACACTCTCGATTTTGGATTACTTTATCCAAAATCTAGCACATATGAGTTAATCTCATATAGTGACGCAGATTATGCGGGATGCAAATCCGACAGGAAAAGTACTAGTGGCACTTGCCATTTTATAGGAAATTCTCTTGTCTCTTGGTTTTCCAAGAAGCAGAATTCCGTATCACTTTCAACCACCGAGGCAGAATATATTTCCACCGGTGCCGTGTGTGCTCAGGTTCTTTGGATGAGACACACTCTTAAAGACTTTGGTATAAAGTGTGATACTTGCCCTATCATGGTGGACAACCAAAGTGCAATATGTCTCTCTAAGAATCCTGTACAACATTCCCGTTCTAAACACATAGATGTCCGTCACCATTTCTTAGATGATCATGTTGCTAAAAAGGACATCATATTAGTGTACGTTGAAACCCAGAAGCAAATCGCCGATATTTTCACGAAACCACTAAAGGAAGACTCCTTTGTGCAGTTACATCGAGAATTGGGGATTGTGGGTGAATCCGAGATTTAGGATTCATTTTATTCAATAATCTTGCATGCTATCAATTTCGTTTATATTTGCACATGCTAGAATTATTGAAATTTTCTGGATTTTTCGTTGAATTTTCGGAATTTTCGATCGATTTGTTCTTAAACGTCAAATTTCATATTTTCGATGTTTAATTGGGTAGTATAATGATTAATGAGAGTATTACGATGTTTCGTCGAAGTGCGATTAGGAGAGAACTCAAAATTTCAAATTCTAAAATTTTTGAACTCTGTTAGTCGGTTCATGTTCATTGACCGACCGACTAGATCATCATCTAGTCGGTCAGTGAATGAACTCAGACCGACTAACTCAAGCCCTAAATTTGGCTTCAGTTACTGTTTGCACTTAGTCGGTTCAAGCTCATTGGCCGACCGACTAGATGGTCATCTAGTCGGTCAGCGCTTGAACTCTGACCGACTAAGTGCTCAGGGACAGTTGCGTCTTTTGATATTCCAATCGACTTATACACTCATCTAACCGACTTATTCTCTCTTTAGTCGGTTCACAATCTCTCTCTCAGCCAAAACCCCCCGAGCCCGTTCGTCTTCCCCCTCTCCTCCGGCCGTTTTTCCGTCGATTCTCCGCCGTTTTCCCACCTAACTCCAGCCATCTCTCTCCTCCCTAGGTATCTCCTCCCTCTCCTAGCTGTTTAGGGTTCATTTTCAGCTCTTAGACCTAGGGTTACCTAGTTTTCAGTTCGGTTAGGGTTTGTCTAGGGTTTAGATCTCGATTTCTAGTGTTGTTTGCTCGTGTCTCGTCGCGCTTATGGCGAGAACGCGTATACCGATCGATCCCCCACATCCATCGCCTATGACCGTCGATTCACCTCCTAGGGAACCCTCGCAACCCAAACGTCGATCTAAATCCACCCACCCATCGTCGTCGTCGCCTCCTCTTAAGAAGAAGAGGACGGCGATCGCCAAGCCCCGTTCCCAACCTAAGCCTAGGAAGCAACACGTCTCTCCAGCTTCATTCCGTGCCCCCACTCCTCCTGATTCCGACACGGAATATATCCCTGAGACCGAGCTTACCCATAGGGATCATACTCCTCCTCCTAGGTCTTCCACACGTCCGACGTCTTTCTCACGTCCTTCTAGCACTCGTCAGCCTAAAGGGAAGGCTCCGATGCCAGTTGGTGGTGTCGATATTTCGTTGTGTCGCGACGACCCTATGTGTCTCGCGGCTTACAACCGTATCGAACACTGCCCACTGCTATTGGAGCATTTTGTACAGTTCTCTGACTTCCCAGGCCTAGCTGATCTTCTTTCGTCTAGCGGTCTTTTCGATTACCTTCGGTATGACCCTAAGGCGAATCCACACCCTTACCCTCGCCTAGTCAAGCTGTTCTACGCCAATAGAGTTCGCGGTCAGTACGACGAGACCGATTCGATTGAGACTACTGCGTTGGGGACACCGATAGTCCTCACGGCAGAAGTCTTAGGAGATTTGATTAGTGTCTCCTCGTCTGGCCCTCTTCCTTCTGATATTTCTGTCGACGACATTTCTGAGCTTGATCAGGTGATGCTCGCCGAGATCTTTCATGAGATTCATCTTGCCATGATTGGCGTGCCATCGAAGTCCTTCAAGCCGAATGCTTGGGTGCTTAATCTTATTCTGAAGTCGTGCCTCCTTCCGAAGTACGGCTCCTCTTCCTTGCCATCCCAGCCATTCCTGAAACTCATTTACGCCATTTTCATGGGGAGCGAGATTAACTGGGCTAGGATCATTCTTGATAAGATGGATTCTTTCGAGTGTATCCGAAAGTCCACGAAATCTGCTCATATCCCATATCCGTGCCTGTTGACACTTGTTTTCCGTCACTTCCATGTCACTCTCCCTCCCGACGATGAGCGTCCCCTCGATCCCCCTCTGAATGCGACGGTCGTCAAGAAGTCTATTGCGGCGCTTCGTCATGTTCAGAGGACGACCCCGTCTTCCTCAGCCTCTGCTTCAGCTGCTGATGCTCCCTCTCTTACTCTTGCTAACCTCGCATGTTCGATCAAACGTGTGGAGTCTCGATGTGCTTGATCTGAGGAGATTCTTGCTCATATCGCTTCTCGTTTGGGTATCGAGATCCCTCCGTCTGTTTCTGACGAGGAGGAGATGGATGATGATGTGCTCGAGGAGCTCCTTGGATCTGCTGTTCGTGCCCCTGAGGGTACTCCAGCTGCTGCTGCTACTTCTGGTCATGCTGCTTCGTCTGCCGTTGATCCCGAGAGCACACCTACTGCCACCATTCCTCCGGTGGATGATTCGTTTGTTGCTGCTCCTGAGACCACTCCTGTCGTGCCAGAGATTTCCACTTCCGTCGCTCCTGTTGACACTCCTTCCATTCCAGTGACCACTCCCTCTGCAGAGCCTGCTGCTGCTGCAGATCCTCCCGGTGCCTCCTGAGCTTCTCTGAGGACTCTATTAGTGCACTTTCGATGATAGATCTTGTGTGAGAGAGTTGGGTAGGATAGAAAGTGGTTATGACTTTTGATACTTTTGGATGTATTTTTATATATCTCTGATGATGTTTCGATAGTGGTATATGTATGTGATACTCTGGTGTTCGTGGTGACATATGTTATATGTTGTGATTTGATGATGTATTTTGTGCGTCGATCTGAGGATCGCTCGTATGTATGTTGACGATGTATGATTTTGTTGTATCATGTTTCACATATATATATACATCGATGTTGACATTTATTCTCTTGTGCACATTATATTCTTTTTATGTCTCTGATGTTTGATTTCGTCGCTCGACGATAATAACTTGGTTTAATAGAAATTTCTTCTATTGAACCATAGAATTGTTTTCCATGCACTTAATTAACCAAGAATGTTGATATTGTAGAGTATATTCCATAACTCAATCCGTAAACTTGATTTGAGTTTTGATGATTTTATTTTTCGATTTTCGACTATAGTCCCGTTGGCACGCTTTGATTTAATTCGTATTTTACTTTGGTGTCATTTGGACCGTGGTCGTATTCTACGACTCCCGTGCTTTTATTTGAAGTCATTGTTGTTGTCGTTGATCTCCTCCCGCTCTTTTTGCTAATGCCAAAGGGGGAGAGATATAATAATAACGATGAGCTAAATGATAATTTAAAGCATTTTCCAAGAATCTAATTTGATATGTTAGATTCAAGGGGAGTTAAGATATAAAAATGGATTTCAAATCCTAAATTTCGATAATTGGATTCACATTTTATACTTTACTCGTCTGCTTGATGCTTATGAATATTATTGAATATGGAATTAACATGTCATCAATGCAGGGGGAGTAAGTAAATTACATTTGAATCATTATTTTTTATTATTATTTATGTTGGTTTGTCGTCACCAAAAAGGGGGAGAATGTTGAGTATTGGACTCCCCGGATTTGGTTTTGGATGATGAACAAACATAAATATATCGTGAACTAACTCTTTGTGAGTGCAGTTATGGAGATCGTCGCCAAATTCATATGAACATCCCAAGCGATGTCTCGAGACTTCTCAATACGCGTGATCGTATGCCTAAAGCTTCGTTGAAGCTTATGGACCATCATTGAAGTCATGAAGATTCGATTAAAGCTTTTAAAGACGGTTCGTCAAGTTTTATTTATAGTCTTTTAGCTTCTTTCGTAGAATGTTAAGCATTGAGTAGGTCTTACGTTTTAATCTTCATAACGCTCATATCTTAGAGCTAGAATCTTAGTAGAAGTCCATACGAACTTTCCCGAAGCTTCGCGCTTCGATTCGCGACTTCTTGTGCATGTTAGTTGGTTCAAGAAGAAGAACCAACCGACTAGATGGTGATCTAGTCGGTCAGCAAAGCTTATTAAACCGACTAGTTTGCCTCCTTCAATTCTAGCTCACTTACTGTTTACAGTTAGTCGGTCAAAGAAGGTTCACCGACCGACTAGTTGTGAAACTAGTCGGTCAGTGTTTCTTCTTGGACCGACTAGTTGAGCTTCTACTGTACATGCCTAGTTACTGATGTCGTTAGTCGGTCAAAGAACATTTGTCGACCGACTAGTTGATGAACTAGTCGGTCAACGTTTGTTCTTTGACCGACTAAATCAATTTGTGCTCAGACTATTTGTTTTATCTCTTAGTCGGTCTTAGTTGAGTCACCGACCGACTAGTTGTGAAACTAGTCGGTGAGCAACTCCTCTTGGACCGACTAGTTCTCTTCAGTCTGAACTTATCCTTTTGGCTGTTCTACCATTAGTCGGTTCATGTTGTTTGACCGACCGACTAGTTGATGAACTAGTCGGTCAGTTAACCTTCTTTGACCGACTAGTTTGGTTAAGAATAGAGCCGTTGGAGCATTAAATGCCACGATTTTCGCTCTCTTTCCTCTATCCTATATATACTTGGAGTGCTGCATTCATTGCACTCAAGGCTGATATTAAGTGAAGTTTAGAGATCAAAGAGAAAGCATTTAATCTCATTCAACGCTCATTGATTTCATTCTTGAATCTCTCCCTCACTCTTATTTCAAAAGAGAGATTCATTGATTGTGAGCCTTCCAAGCCAAGTGCTTTATTCTAGGTCACCAACAACCTCATAGCTCTCCATCGCTGATCTACATCTTGGAGCTAGGGTTTGGTGCCTCTTCATCTTCCCCAAAATCCGTTTTGCCCTAACTCGTAAGTTTTACTCAAGGCATAGGATTTTGTCGATAAGAATTTCTATTTCATTTACTTCATATTGTAAGTGTTTTACTCTCGGTTGTGAGAGTGTGTTTGTGATCCCGGGTTGTGGGAGTCACAATTACATTGTGTATGATTTGGTCTTGTAGAGGTTTATCTACAATAATTTCATAGTGCAAATCTAGGGTTAGAGGTTTCTAACTCTAGTATCCGGAGGGGATCCGGGTGTTTGGGACGTAGGATCACCGGGAACAAGTCGGAGAGACTTGGGTGGATCCGAACCCGTTAAATCATTTGTTTGCGATTGATTTTATTTGTTGTCTATATTTACATTTCCGCATTTCCGCATTGTTGGTTAGAGTTTGCAAGATAATTAGGAATTATCCTCTTAATTATTTTAAAGTACTATTCACCCCCCCCTCTAGTACTTGTGCAGTAGCTTCGTAGGGCATTACACCCCCAACTCCCCTTCGACACTGCTCGACCGAGCAAATTAAGTGCTTGGTCAAGCCATCCCCTTCCTAATCCGATCTGCTCGACCGAGCACTATTGCTGCTTGGTCGAGCAACCCTCAGCACCAACCACAACTCAGCACTAACGCTGCTCGACCGAGCAAGGCTTGTGCTCGGTCGAGCAGATGCACACACACCCTGTTTATTTTTCATATCATCCCCGAACGTTATATTTGTTACTATTTCAGGTATGCATTGTCAGCGAAAAGTCCAGGAACAGCTTGGGGGATACTCCTGATCAGCAGCAGTCACGCACCCGATACACTCTTCCACATCATTCTCTCTGCATCGTTCGTGTCGGTACACTCTCCCCCTATATACTTTACATACCGCCCCACATTTTTATACTGCTTGCACGATGCCACCACGCCGAGCTAGACCCATAAATGCTGACACCGGCCCACCCAACCATAGGCCTACTCGACGCACTCGTCGTACACGCTCACCCACACCAAGCCATATTGTTGGAGAATCTTCCGCCCCTACACCCCTGGCAACCAACACCCCAACCCTCCTGAACGTGTGTATCTCCACGACTCTGCATATGACGTTAGCTTTTGGGACACTGAGTCACTGACCAGGGCGACCAGTTTGTCGCCTTACTCCTGCTCCTAAATCATGGAGGCGGCACCACTCAGCAGTCTGTTGAGCATGACCTCCCTGCTATCTGTAACCTGATTAGGCACTGGCATGTCGACCCAGTCGTCGAGCCACATCCAGCTGCTGTTGTACCTGGTCCACAGCAGTGGGACCCATCACCACCTCCAGAGGGTGATGCCCTTGCCTAATGTTGTCCCTACACATTTTTTTGCTTCCCTCAGATTATATTGTGCCCATCTGTCTCTTCGGGGCCCTGTTCTTACACAGCTTGGGGGAGGACCCACCATGCATCATTTTATGCATATGCATCATCTTTTTATAATTGCATCATAACATGTTTTATTTTTTCTGCACAGTTTTATTTTCTATTCCTTTTCCATCCACTCACCCACCCACCCTTTCTAGCATCATCTCACGCATACTAGCGTTTTCTCAGCAGTGAGGACACTGCTGGGTTTAGCTTGGAGGATGAGCGATATCGCTTTATTTTCCATTTCCTTTCATATTTTCTTTCATTTTTCACATTTTTACTTTATTTTCCGCCTGTTTCCCACCTTTTTATCTTTTTTCTCATTCAGCATCACGCTTTTCATTTTCTGCCATGCATGCACGCCTGTTCACATTCTCTTTTTTCCTCCGCCCTTTTTTCCTTTTTCCTAATGTTGTTCTGCATGATGATACTTCTCATAGCCCTCAATAGCTACTCACGGTACTTATATTTGATGACATGCTATTTAGGGTAGTTTCAGTTTTACTATTTATATGCATGCATATTCACTTGATGATCTCTCTAATTTAATGCCTGATATGAATTGAAATTGAATGCATGAAATAGTATCTAGTATGTGCTTTGTTGGGTAATGCACCTAGGTTCACGCATCATTAGAACATTTGGAGCACCTATTTGCTATCTCATTCACTTCTGTTTGCATGCTTGATATTATTGTGCTATGATCGCATTCTTTTCAGTATTTATTAAGGTGAATGAAAATATCCATGCTAGTTATGAGTTTAGTTAGGGCATTATCCTATCGAATCGTTGTGCACCTCTGATGAGTGAACCGAGTGATATATTATTTTCCTTCTCCACATATCTCTATGATTCTCTACATATCATTTGGTTTCACCCCCTACAGCTACCTTTACCGCATTTACTTCCCAAAAATCCCAAAAGAAGAAGATAGCTTCCACAAAAAATATAATATGAAAATAGAAGAAAAAGAAAAAGAAAGAAAATAAAAAAAGAGAAGGAAAGAAAATTATTTCATATCATTTTAATAGAAGCTACTACGAATAATTGGGAAAAGACTTAAATTTCCACATCCTATTACTAGATGCGACGCCTCGAGCTAAGCTTGAGGGGGTGACCCAATTGATCAAATGAGTGAGTATAAAATTAGAGTGGAGACGGTGCACAACGGGGAGATTCGATAATGCTTGAACTTTACGAAATATTTTAGCTTTGGAGATTTTTTTCATGATTCGAAGTGAATATTTGAACGGCATGATTTATTTCCATTCTTTATTGCATGTTGGTGTGACTTCTCTATGCTCCACTTGTATCTATTGATTGAAAAGTGCATTGCTACAGACTCTATAGATTGCATGAGATTGATATGAGTTGATGGCATAATTTTAGAAGATCCCTGTTTTTGTCTTTATTGCATGCTAGCCATATGGTTAGTAAAACTTGAAAATACCATTAGCATGTGTTTTTACCATTTGAAGCATCGTGATATACTGCTGAGGCTTGAGATCTGATTGAACACTTTAGCACCCCCTTCCATCTCTATTCTCTTTCATGTTTCATTCCTTTTGTTTATCGCCCGGCATACCTAGTATTCGTCTTCCTCGAGGACGAGTAAGAGGTAAGCTTGGGGGATATTGATGTGTCCATATTTTCCATCTTTTCCATCTTTTCATGGCATCATTCCATAGCATTTCATATCGTATTTGCATCCAAATCCTGCATTTTCGTACGATATTGCAATTCTTACGCCATATTAGAGTTTCGTAGAGTTTTGTGGATATTCAGGGATTTTGGAGCGATTTGAGACCACTTTTGGATATGGACACATCCAGCATGTCCGTAAGCCCATTAGCGAAGCTCTACAGGAGTTCGCCGAGTTTTGGAAGCCTATGGGAGGAGTGGAGGAGATTTATAGGAGTGGATGAGAAGCTGCAAGTTTCTTTCAGGAATTTTCCCAGGCGACTCGACCGCGTAGAGTAGGCTGCTCGGTCGAGCTGATGCACAAGACGCAGCTGATACGCATCCGACTCGACCGAGCAGTGTGGTGCTCGGTCGAGCAACTCCTATTTGAAAGCTTCACCAATTCATGTCCTGCTCGACCGAGTAGGACTTGCTCGACCGAGTCAGATGGCGACTCGACCGAGCAAGGCCTACTCGGGCCGAGTAAACAGAACGACATTTTTTGTAGAAACTCGAGCCACTGACAGACTCGGCCGAGCAAGAGGGCTGCTTGATCGAGCAGCCCGACAGAGCAAGCTTCTGCTGGACCGAGTCACTGACTCGGTCGACGACAATACAGGCTAATTTTGGAATTTTTCGTGGGCACGTCTGGATGCGAGCAACTGGGGAGTGAAGTGCGGATCTGAGAGATGCGATCTGAGAGCTGATTCTTTTGTATGATTTTGAATTACATTTGAGAGGGGAGGAGATCGGAAAAAGTACTGTAGATCTAAACCTAGTTTTCCTTGATTTTGAATTAATTTTTGGGAGAAATTTTACGTGCTATTGTTCTTGCGTTTTGGAATCTGCGGAATCTTTTTGGGTTATTATTGGCTATTGTTCTTTCCCGTCTCTGGTACGTAAGTTATTCAATTCTCTCTCGATTAATTTGCTACAATGTTTTCCTGGATAAAAATCGTATTTTTATTCGTCAAAATCACCATGTGTGAGTAGTTTCCTCTAGGGTTGATGGGTTAGCCATAAGATATAAGGATAGAGATGTAGATTTGGATCTCTAGGTTGTATTGAGAATAAAGGGGAGTATTTCGGTCGATCCATCTGAATCCCTAGGATAACTCGTACCGAGATCATGCTCATGGTCGGTGGAATTGATGAGCTTAAGGAGTATCCTTGGGATTTAAATAAGGAAATTAGTGGATCCAACCAAGGCTCGTGACCATGCCCGGCTCGTACCTTGAGGGGATCCACCGACGAACTATATCGCCACATTGACGGCTATCACCATTACGTCAATGAGAGCCACCGAAATACCTCAAAATTCTAAGCCACGAGAGTGGCATGAATTGGGAGACCAATCCCCTAAACCTAATGCAACGTTAAGATCCTATTTTAACATCAACCTCCGACATTCTTAGTGGGGATCTCTAAGACCCTAGCTTTCTTTATTATCAAGTCAACAACACCATCACAACCAATCTTTCCAAACTGTAACGGTCGTTTTCCGACCTTATGAATCTTTTGTGTGCACGTGCTTTATCGTGCACGTATTTTATTTGGCTATTTCTGAATTCCGATATATGCGATGTGATATGCCGTTGTGACCGTATGGGAGTGTAGAATTTTATAGTAATTTTTGGGAACGTCATTTCACGGCTTGTTTTCTCGCAAAACGACTTGGAATGATCGGGGCGTTTTAGTCTTTTGTCTTAAAACGCAGCTTCCGATTTTTACGTAAATTCTTGGTAGGCGTAACTCACGATCGGGCCCTGTAGATCTGTGTGTCTCGTCTCCACGATCGCCCCGGTATTTTCGGATTATTTTTCTGACACCCGATGCGAGAGATATCACCCAGATTAATCTCGACCGTTGATTTGCCCCAATCAAATTCAAATTTCGAAATTGTGATCAAATCTTAGCAAATCCCTGAGTATCTTCATACGTATCAAGGGATTGATTTCAGCCTCTATCTGCACTTTCTCTTTGCCCTAAGTACACCCTCCCAATCTCTCACTCTCTCTCCCCAAATGTTATAATCCTATTTCTTTATATCAAATTTACTATTATTAAAACCCTACTCAATCTCATTCATGTGACCGATCAAATCTAGGGCCGAGTTTTATTTCCAGCTGCCACCCAAACACCAAAAGCCCGATATCATCTCCCTCCCTCTCGCGTCTCTCTCTCTCTCCCTCCGACTCCGACTCCGGCAAGATTCTCCGACCCGCGGCCCCCTCACCGCTGAAGCTCCTCCTCGCAGCGAGACCCCTGGCGACGGCCAAAACTCTGGCCAGTGACTCCGTCGGCGCTTCCATGCGTGAGCAACAGCAGCAGGCAACCGCAGCTGTGTTTTTCCGACGCCGACACCCCTTCAGTCGCCGTCGGAGCTCTGTCACTGTCGACCAACCCTCCCTCCGACCCTCTGAAGTTGCCGAGACCCTTCGCACGGCCCCTTTCCTCCCGCAGCAGCACGCGCGTGAACGGGAATTAGCAGCAGCCGTCGGCTGTTGTTTTTCCGGCCATCGCTCGACGGCCGGGTGCCGCACCGTCGCTGTCCCCCTTCCAGCAGCCTCCCGATGCTTCAGAACCCCTGACAACAGCCCCCTAGGCCATTGTACTCTCACGTGCGGCCCCCTCGACAGCCCTACGACGCCTTCCGATACACGTTTGCTCCTATTGATCGCTGTCCGAGTTTCCGACACCGTAAACACCTTCCCGACGTATCCCGCTCGCTGTTTTGCCTTCCCGATCGCTGTCCATTATCTCCACTCGCTGTCCTCACTTTCAGTCCGCTACCGGAACGTTCCCGGCTACGCTACCTGTAGCCGAGATGCCGTATACGATGAGGAGATCCCCCGTTCAGACGCTACGTCCATCCCACATCAAACACCGGAGAGGTTGGTCCCCCAAACTCGTAGCAAACCCACACCGTAGCAAAACTAAACACTAACTAAAACTTGACAACTACAACTAAATTTACTTTTTCGCACCAGTAAAACGATGTCATTGTAGAAATCAATCGTCGGACAACTTTTTCTGTGCATATAGGGTAGTGGTTGATTTAGGCTGAACGAAACACCAAAATGTGTCGTTGACGAATAGGATAGCCCCGATAACCTAGAAACAAACCCTAATAGGACTTGATGAAAATCGCGACCTGACACCGTCGCCGTGACACTGTTTCAGACGGACGACCACGGACACGATGCCTGGACGAGACGTCCCGGACGGACGACACACTCGCCACCGCAGGGAAGTGTACTCACTTGCGTTTTTGGCCGTGCCTTGGTCTTAAACTGCTAGAACTATTATTAGACTGTGAACAAATAGAACCGGACGTGAAATGATAGCGTCCGGGACGCCCTGACGACTTAGACTTGACGACGAAGTCTAAGCGTAACAACAACAACTTTTGACATTGTAGGGTTATTTTGTGTGTGCGTGCGTGTGGACCCCCTAGAAGAACTATCCCTATCATGTCACGTCGTGTCTTGTTTTGCACAGCCTGCGGGCAATAGGGCACTCTCTGAGTGATCCCTTGTACGGATACACAGCCTGCGGGCAATAGGGCACTCTCTGTGTGATCCCTTGTACGGATACACAGCCTGCGGGCAATAGGGCACTCTCTGAGTGATCCCTTATACGGATACACAGCCTGCAGGCAATAGGGCACTCTCTGAGTGATCCCTTGTACGGACTTGTCTTGTCTTGAGCACTTGGGTTGGGGTAGGGTTGAGCGTGCGCGCGGGGAGAGGGTCTGATCCCCCTCGAACCGTAAGGCGTGAACCATTCGAGTCACACGTGTCTTGTCTTGTCTTGTCCTGTCCTGTCTTGCTGGTCTTGTCACGTCTTGTCACGACCCGTTTAGGTTAGTCCCGTAGTCGGTAGCACACGCTACGATTATTGCGTGCTACGCTTTACTATCCTGTTGCGTTACTTCCTTTTTGTTACACTGTTATAACCCCAGCATGCTAATCAACAAGTAAACTGATGTGTAATAGTTCGGTACACTTGCAGTAGAGTCTGACCTCTTTTGTAGACTTTACCTGACGTACAGTTCCTTTCTTTTGGGTGGTGTACGTCAGGTGTGGAGCCAGAGTACATCGACGAGGCAGAGCTACCCGAGGACGTAGAGCCGGAGGACGCCGATCCTGAGTACGTGCCTGAGGAGGATCAGAGTTAGAGACCTTCGTGTTGCCGATTCAGAGGTTCCACCGTAGTTTTGTTGGGTGTGTAGCACCGTTTTCTTTCTGTCTAGGTTGGGTGCTTGCACCAGTAGTTTACTTTTTCTGTCGTTGTAGCCGACTCAGGCTTTTGTTAGACTCTCAGTACTCTGGATTGATAAATTTGGAATAAAATGAATGTTTTCTTTTTCAGTACTTTTTATTGTTCTGTACTAACATGCAGGGACCTGTACCTTCGTCTTGGAGTACCACACAGACGCTTATTGGGTCCGGGCTTCACAGCTCCGGCCTAAGCAGGCCTTAGTTATGCTTCGCCTCCGTTGTTTTGGGAAGCGGGGCGTGACAGGTTTTAGTGGTGGCCCATGCAGGTCCCATTCTTTCTGCCAGTACGGAACAGTAGGAGTATTGATATTCATTTTATTGTTATCTAGAAAATTGTACGAGTCTAATCTGTGTCTTTCTGTCAATAGGATGGCAGGACGACGCGTCACCCGATCCGGGAACTCAGGCGATGGAGTTCCGGAAGACCAGGGTGGAGAGTTTCGCCAGTTTCTGGGCATGATGAAAGAGATGCTGGACGTTCAGCACCAGTTGGTTCAGCAGTCCCACCGTGCTGCTCATACTCCTCCAGTTGCACCACCACCGCCTCCGCCGGCCCCTCGAGCTGCTCTGGGAGTGAAGCAGTTCAATGATCTTCAGCCGAAGACATTTTCTGGGAAGGAAGGACCGTTGGCTGCTGATGAGTGGATTCTGAGTACTGAGGAGAAGCTGATTGCTGCGAAGATTCCCGATGATACCCAGGTTGAGATAGCGAAGATGCAGCTGACAGAGAATGCTAGGAACTAGTGGCGCATTGAGGAGAGGCGCCTGCAGAAGCCAGTGGAGTGGAGGACTTTCCGATCGATGTTCAAGGAGAAGTATTTCACCAAGGCTGCTAGGAGGGAGCTGTTGAGCAGATTTGTAGATCTGAAGCAGGGGGATATGACCGTCGACGAGTACAAGGCAGAATTCGAGATGCTGAGTCGGTTTGCCCCACATATGGTAAGGAATGAGGAGAAACGAGCTGATCGTTTTCGTCAGGGATTGCGTCTGAAGATTCAGGCTTCGATGTCTTCGGCAGATTTCACGACCATGGGAGCGGTGCTGAATGCCGCGAGGAACCATGAGACCATATCGTGTCTACCTGACCCTCCAGCTGATAGAGGGAAGCATCCCATGGAGCAGTACCGGCCACCTGCTAGGCCGACGATGAGGTCAGTTCAGACAGTGCCTTTCAAGAGGCCAGGAGCACCTATGCAGAGTCAGAATAAGGGACCATGCCACTTCTGCGGCAAGCCAGGACATGTTCAGACCAATTGTAGGAGGAAGCTGGGATTGTGCTTGGTTTGTGGAGATGCTTCGCATGCAGCTAAGGATTATCCGATAGCGCGTCATGCCATGGTCGGAGCACCAGCTCCGCTACAGGGTAGAGCACCTGCCCCGGTTCAGAGAGGAGTTGGTGTACGTTGACCACCTTTGGCGCCACAGAGGCAGATGTTTCAACGGGTAGTGCAACCCCAGAGGCCGGCTTACACCATGACCGCTGTTGAGACTGAGGAGCTGGATGGAGTTATTGCAGGTATACTTCGAATCTAGACTTTCATTTCATAGTGTAGATCTTATTGTTAGCTATGTTTATTTGTCTTGTTTGTTAGAGTAGCTTGGTTTGACCGTAGTTCTTTCGTATCCTAGGCACCATCTTAGTGTTCTCCCACCCGGCCTTGGTTTTATTCGACTCCGGTGTATCCATGTGCATCTTATCCCGGAGATTTGTAACAAGGCACTCCATTCCCACCCAGACACTTCCTAAGTGTTGGGACATCACCACAGGGAACGGAGTGGTGACTGTGAATTTGGGTTGTCGATCGATCCCCTTGGTGGTCAGTGGATACGAACTATTTGCAGATTTCATCGTCCACGATCTACCGCATTCGATGTCGTCCTTGGCATCGATTGGCTGGGAGCATTCCACATGTCGATCGAATGCCACAGCAAGAGGGTGGTATTCTGGATTCCAGGCCATCCGGAGTTCGAGTTCCGTAGCAGAGACGAGTCGCTTGGGCCCATCAGATTTCGGGCCAAGCCGGAGGTGCCGATTGTCGCAGCTATGCAGATGGAGATCGACCGACCAGCAGTCGTTAGAGATTTCGATGACGTCTTCCCGGAGGATATCTCGGGTCTACCACCCGACCGAGCTCTAGAATTTGGTATTGATCTTATGCCGGGAGCGCAGCCAATATCGAAGGCGCCGTATCGAATGGCTCCTGCTGAGCTTGAGGAACTGCGGAAGCAATTAGATGAGTTGCTGCCGAAGGGTTTCATCCACCCTAGTGTGTCACCGTGGGGTGCACCAGTATTGCTCGTGAAGAAGAAGGATGGGTCCCGTAGGATGTGCGTGGACTATCGAGGGCTGAATGCTGTCATAGTGAAGAATAAGTATCCGCTGACGTGCTTCGACGATATTTTTGATCAGCTGGGAGGTTCGAGAGTTTTCTCGAAGTTGGACTTGAGGAGCGGATATCATCAGCTGAAGGTGAAGAAGGACGATATTCCGAAGACAGCCTTCCGGACGAAGTACGGACATTATGAGTTCGTGGTTATGCGTTTCGGCGTGACCAATGCTCCAGCTGTGTTCATGAATTTGATGAATTTGATATTCTACGACTTCCTGGATAATTTTGTCGTTATCTTTATAGATGACATTCTTATTTACTCGAAGTCTGAGGAGGAGCACAGCTGTCATCTGAGGACAGTGCTAGAGACACTAAGGCGACATAAGCTATATGCCAAATATAGTAAGTGCGAGTTCTGGCTGGACAGAGTCGCGTTCCTGGGACACGTGGTGTCCGGTGATGGCATATCTGTAGATCCGGAGAATGTCAGAGCAGTCAGAGATTGGCCGACTCCGCAGTCAGTGTCTGATATCAGGAGCTTTCTTGGCTTAGCAGGCTATTATCAGCGGTTCATCAAGGATTTCTCGAAGATTTCAGAGCCGATGAAGAAGCTGACGAGGAAGGACGTGGAGTTCCTTTGGACAGATGCTTGTGAGGAGGCCTTCAGTATCTTGAAGGCGAGATTGACCACAGCACAGGTTTTGGTTGTACCGGATCAGATCGGAGGCTTTGAAGTATATTACGATGCATCAGGGAAGGGCCTAGGATGCGTTTTGCATCAGCATGGCCACGTGGTCACGTACGCTTCTCGTCAGTTGAGGACTCATGGGAAGAATTACCCGACGCACGATCTGGAGTTGGCAGCGGTGATATTTGCACTGAAGATCTGGAGGCACTTCTTGCTAAGTGAGAGCGTGAAGATTTTCACCGATCACAAGAGCCTGAAGTACATCTTTACGCAGAAGGAGCTCAACATACGTCAGAGACGGTGGTTAGAGCTCATGGCTGACTATGAGATAGACTTGCAGTATCATCCGGGGAAGGTGAACGTAGTGCCCGATGCTTTGAGTAGACTTCCTACTGCGATGATGCATACTGCCGACTGGAGGATTCAGCAGGAGCTGAGAGAGATGAATTTAGATGTCGTCCTACCTGGTGTGGTTCATTCATTCATGAATT
Source organism: Scilla litardierei (assembly GCA_030789695.1). NCBI lineage: Eukaryota > Viridiplantae > Streptophyta > Magnoliopsida > Asparagales > Asparagaceae > Scilla > Scilla litardierei. The sequence goes on along the minus strand of CM061133.1, from coordinate 284,743,375 downwards.
TGCAGATTCAGTCTACGATCGTGGATCGGATCAAGGAAGCACAGGCAGGAGATCCGAAGCTACAGAGGGTCAGGAGGCAGGTTGAAGCTGGACTACGGACGGAGTTCGTGATTCATGAGGATGGTTCGCTGCGGTACGGCAGCAGACTCTGCGTACCTGCAGGTGATGTTCGGGAGGAGCTTTTAAGTGAGGCTCATAGCTCACCATATTCTATACATCCTGGAGGCACCAAGATGTATAAGGACCTCCGTCTGAATTACTGGTGGATTAGCATGAAAAGGAGTGTGGCACGGAGCGTTGCCAAGTGTTTGATATGCCAACAGGTGAAGGCTGAGCACCATCGTACGGCTGGATTGCTACAACCACTTCCTATTCCGGAGTGGAAGTGGCAACATATTACGATGGATTTCGTGACTGGTTTGCCTCGGACCCCGAAGCAAAACGATGCAGTCTAGGTGATCGTTGACCGATTGACCAAGTCTGCGCACTTCATTCCTTTTCGAGTGGGACAGTCTACGGAAGTCTTGGCGAGGAAGTATCTAGAGGTAAAAAAATTTCGATTTACTCCTCTTTTAAATTTTTCTCTTGGAAGTAGTTGTGACGTAGACCGTGTACGTGCAGGAGATCGTACGCTTACACGGAGTCCCCGTGAGCATCGTGTCTGACAGAGACTCGAGGTTCACATCTCAGTTCTGGAGAAGCCTGCAGGAGAATTTGGGTACGAGTCTGAGTTTCAGCACGGCGTACCACCCGCAGACCGATGGCCAGTCCGAGAGGACTATTCAGATTCTGGAGGATATGCTGCGAGCTTGTACGCTCGATTTGAAGGGATCTTGGGAGGACCATCTTCACTTGGTGGAGTTTTCGTATAACAACAGCTACCAGGCGAGCATTGGCATGGTGCCGTTTGCTGCTGTCACGCCCCGCTTCCCAAAAATGTGGAGGTGAAGCGTGAGAAGGTCCGCTCAGACTTGAAGCTACAAAGCTGCAAGTCCGATAAGCGTCGATCACTTTAAACTGCAGGTCCTTGCAACGTGATACGAAACAAAGATAATAAAAGAAAAGAGTCTAAAAGAGGCCCCAGCATGGCCAATAAAAGTACAAAGTACGAAAATAAAGTAATGGTGCAAGCACCGACAACTAACAGTAGTCTAAAGCAAAAGCAACTAAAATCAGTCTCTAAGACTGGTCTCCGGTGTCCACCAACTCCTCGTCAAAAGTAGGCTCTGGCTCAGCGTCAGCAAACACCTCGTCCTCAGCTACGGTCTCTGGCTCAGGGTCTAACATGTGACACCCAAAAGAGCAAGTGGCACAAGTCAGCAAGTCTACAAGAGACTTGTGCAAGGAAACTGAAAGTAGGTGAAAGTAAAGAAACCTAGCAATACTAGCATGAATGCAATGACATGGCAGTTAAAGTAAGAGTGCAACAAGTAAAGTGAAGGAAAGTAAAGTAAAGTAAAGTACGAGCATGGCATGGATGTCAAGTTTTACAATAAACACTCACTAGTACAAGACAAGTAAAGTAAGCACGTCGTGCACAGAGATTATGTCTTTTGGCTAGAGTGGCTGCGCGGGCCAACTCCTAAGCTCAAGTGATCGCTTATGCCTACCCCTCCACGTGTGTATGGACCGGCGCCCATCTTCTGGATCACGATCCAGGAAGTGTTTTATCACGATGGCATAGGGGTGCACCTAGCCGGACAAGGAAGTACAAGTACGAGTATTGTAGCGTGTGCTACGGATGCAACAATTAACTTGGATGACATGTAAGATGCAATGCATGGCAGTTAAAAGTGCGTACAGATAAGGAATTTAAACGTGACAGATATCAATGCATGCATGACATGGTAGGGTGTCAGATCTAGCTTCGTTGTCAAGCTAGATCTTAAAGTTGCGTCTAGACAGCTATCATTTCACTGTCTAGTCTCTTTTACGCTAAAAACAGGGAAGTGGCCTAAAAACATGGCCCTAAGCAAGAATTGGCAAGTTTCACTTGCCTGCAAGTACAACGTCTGAGCACACCGTCCAACGAGTCCAAAGTCACAATAATCTACGTGCACAAGTCCACCGGCCTACAACCGTTTTATTAATCTTGATTAGTGAGTTCTAAAACATTTAAAATACTTTAAAAACGTTGATTTTAGTCTTGATTAGCATGCAATGGGTTGGGTGCAAAGCGTTACCTTAACACGACGCGAAAGCTACACTGGCGTCGGGTAGCGACGCCAGGGGTTGGAATAAAAGAACGCGCTCCAAGTCCTGATTCCAATATAGATTCCTCACTGGAAAGTTCAGAGCAGCAACCGGAGCAATGATTCCAGATTCCAAAGCTAGCACGTGCGACGACGGGCTACGACGTGTCGCAACGTCGTACGTGGCAAATCATCGGAGAGAAATCACCTAGGTGGGGCCCACAGTAGTCCTAGGGACCAATAGGGGACCCACAATACCTCTGGAGAACTTGGGGGGCCCACAGTGGCAAGTGGTGCGACGGGTGCGGGGTTGCGACGTTTGGCTCTCGGTCAGACAGCCTCGGTGCGGGGGTTTTGCTCGGTCGGTGCGGGGGAACGGGCTTGCACAGCGCAGCGGGTCGGTGCGGGGTCGGGGCTCTCGATCGGTGCGGGGCAGGCCGTCGGTCGGGCGCCTTGGATGCGGGGGCTGCAACGTTGCAAGCGTTGCAATGTAGCGGGGCTTCGGTCGGTGCGGGCGGGGGCTTCGGTCGGTGCGGGCGGGGGCTTCGGTCGGGCACGGAGCGGAGCGGGCGACAGAGCGGGGTGCGGAGCGGGGGCTTGCAGTGTTGCGGAGCGGGCTTGGTGCGGGGAAATCTCTCGGTCTGACCGAGAGATTCTCTCGGTCGGAGCGGGAGAACGGAGCGGGCGGCTGTGCAGTGTGCGGAGCGGGCTTGGTACGGGGCGGGGCTTCGGTCGGAGCGGGCGAACGGAGCTGATTCCTCGGTCGGTGCGGGACTTGGCTGTCGCAACGTGAAATTTGGGTTTTGGAAGCGGCTAGGGTTAATTTCTTGAGAAAATAGGTCTTCCTAAAGGTTGTTTATATAGTGTAGATGGGTTGACTTGGTCTAAGGCTAATCCTAATGAGATTAGGAGTTTAAAAATATTTAAAATTCAAATTTCACCCTCTCCAACTCACCCTAAGCTTGGGTGCGGCCCAAATGAGCTGGAATTCGGCTCAAAAATTATTTAAAACGTTTTAAACCCAAATAAATTTTATTTGGCCGAAATTAATTTAAAACCTAGCTTTTAAAAATATTTTAAACCTTGCTAAAAATATAAAGTAGGTCAAATGTGCTCCAAAAATTATAAAATAAATATCAGGGTGATCGTGGTGACGAAAGTGAGCTAACTAAGAAGACGGTTCTCGATTTCGATGTCGGACGACGAAACTAAAAATAGAAACGTCTCCCGTCAAAAGTGAAAATCGCCACGTCTCATCGAATAAGATTAAATTGTGGAAAAACGACTCGAGAAATGTCGTTCCAAATTAGTGCCACTATTTAATACTATCAGAGACGTTCACAACGGCATATCACACAAAAGTGTTCGCAAACAAACAAAGTCTAAAATAACCACGTGCACGGCCAAAAGCACGTGCACGAACAAAGTACAACGAAAAGTGGTCGTTACAGCTGCCTTATATGGAAGGAAATATCGATTGCCACTGAGCTGGGATGACATTGGAGATCGGGAGCTGTTGGGTCCGGAGATGATAGTTGAAGATGTGGATGTCGTGAGAGACATCAGGGAGAAGCTCAGAGTTGCGTAGGATCGATTCAAGCATTGGGCTGATGCCAAGAGGAGACCGTTGGAGTTCCAGCCAAGAGATCACGTCTTCCTGAAGATTTCTCTGAACCGCGGAGTTATTCGTTTTGGGAAGAAGGGAAAGCTGAGCCCGAGGTATATTAGACCATTCGATGTGCTGGAGCGTGTGGGAGCAGTGGCCTATCGCCTTGCTTTGCCACCATCTTTGGAGGGAGTTCACGATGTATTCCACGTATATCAGTTACGTCGGTACGTCAGTGATCCGTCGCACACTGTGGATTTCTCGGAGATTACGGTTCGCCTGGATCTGACATATGACCAGCAGCCTGTGCAGATTTTGGACCGTCGACAGAAGCAATTGAGGAATAAGGTAGTCGACCTGGTGAGAGTGATGTGGCGTCACGGATCACCTGGAGAGTCCACTTGGGAGCGTGAGGAGGAGATGAGAGAGCGTTATCCTTTCCTGTTTACTGATTAGTGTTGCTGATTCCGAGGACGGAATCTTTATTTTAGTGGGGTAGAATGTAACGGTCGTTTTCAGACCTTATGAATCTTTTGCGTGCACGTGCTTTATCATGCATGTATTTTATTTGGCTATTTCTAAATTCCGATATATGCGATGTGATATGCTGTTGTGACCATATGGGAGTGTAGAATTTTATAGTAATTTTTGGAAACGTCATTTCACGGCTCGTTTTCTCGCAAAACGACTTGGAATGATCGGGGCGTTTTAGTCTTTTGTCTTAAAACGCAGCTTCCGATTTTTACGTAAATTCTTGGTAGGCGTAACGCACGATCGGGCTCCGTAGATCTGTGTGTCTTGTCTCCACGATCGCCCCGGTATTTTCGGATTATTTTTCTGACGCCCGATGCGAGAGATATCACCCGGATTAATCTCGACCGTTGATTTGCCCCAATCAAATTCAAATTTCGAAATTGTGATCAAATCTTAGCAAATCCCTAAGTATCTTCATACGTATCAAGGGATTGATTTCAGCCTCTATCTGCACTTTCTCTTTGCCCTAAGTACACCCTCCCAATCTCTCACTCTCTCTCCCCAAATGTTATAATCCTATTTCTTTATATCAAATTTACTACTATTGAAACCCTACTCAATCTCATTCACGTGACTGGTTGACTCGGAAAACGCGCAAGTGCACGCCTTCCGCTCCCAAGCGTATGAGCGTCAATGCAATATAAAAATAACCGGTGAGTACCGGGTCGGATCACAGGGACAAGTCGTTCTACGTTCACAAAATTTGACGGACAAAGAAAAATAAAGTGTGTTACAACTACCTAAACTAACGGTGGAGGTATGAGAATCATGAAGTGAAACTAAAAAAAATCCTAACCTATATTGGTAGGGTTAGAGAGCCAAAGGGGATTTAGGATGGCAAGGCGGGAGAGCATGGGTTGTGGGTTCACAGGATTTGGTGTTAAATAAGCTCTAATTACCACCGTATACCACAATTGATTGTCCGGCTAAGGACACTCAATCGGAAAGTTTAGCATTCAAGAACACAATATTTGCAATATGGATGGACGGATTATCATGGCCCTAATCAAATTAAGCACATGGATTTTTCTCAAATTTGCCCTCTCGGGACTTAGCCAATTAAATGTGTGCCCTAATAAACATCCAACATTCACATTCAAAATTTTGGCAATGGGAGAAATTAGGGCAAATATTAACAACCAACCCAATGAATCACAACCCAAGCACAATAGCACTACTCAATCATACTAAACAAGATGATATTCATAGACAAATTCATCCAATGTTCATTACAAAATGAGAGATACAAAAATACAAAATGGTAGAGGAAAGATTTCACCAAGGTTTCCCCAAACGAACCCTAGCCTCCTCCAATTTGCTCCTCCACCAAGCTTTTCCACCCCCCAATGGCTTCCAAGCCCTATCCCAAGCTTTGGGGAGGAAGAGCACTCCCCAAGCCCTAAAAATCGCCTCCAATCGCAGCCAAAAACACCCAAAACCGAGTTCTTTTCAAATTTTCACAACAGGGGCCTGTAATAACATTGCGGGTCGGGTCTTGAAGCTGACCCGACCCGCCCACATGCTCACGCGCGCGCATCTGCTGAAAAAAAAAACAAAACGGGCCGGCCGCTGGGCCGGCCCGTGCGCGCGCTTTTTTTTGTTAATTTTTTTTTTATATAATTAGAACTAAGCGGGCCGGCCACTGCAGGCCGGCCCGCTGAAATAAAAAAAAACTTTTTTTTTAACTAACCGCTGCAGCGGCCAAGCGGGCCGGCCACTGGGCCGGCCCGCTGAAAACGTTTTTTTTTATATATATATTTTTTTAAATATTACAGCAGCCCAACTGCCCTGCGGACGGCACAGATGGCGCCACGTGGCGCCTCCAGATCGCGCCACGTGGCGCCCCCAATGAATTTCTTTTTCATGGCTTTTCTCCCCTTTTCACCTCCATTTAATTCCAAAAAAATACCTAGAAATCTCAGAAAAATCCCAAAAAATTCTGGAAAATCTATAAGACTCCCAGGAGTACCTGAAAAATATAGGAAGAAGAAATTAGTCCATCTGATTAGAAAATTAATATAATGACTATTAAAAGAAAACAATATTAACCTCCAATAATACATATAAAATGTTCCAATGCTCAAATAATTCCCCAAAAATGGAGATATGATCGAAATAATAGCAGGAGCATAGGAAAAATAATAGGAAGCCAATAAAGACGATAAAAACCGTATTTTATGCCAAGAATGAGAATAAGCCCTAAAATTGATATGAAGTGAAAATATACCCAAAAAGAGCACAATTAAGCCTAATCTTTAGCACAAAATGGGGGTAGTTAGGGGGTAAAATATGCAATGTATATCCCGAATCACACCCCCCAACTAGCTTTTTGCTAGTCCCTAGCAAAATATGCGAAAAATTCGGATTAAATTGAAAAACATGCACCAAATCATCGATATCATCATGGCACACCCCAAATGATATTTCCAATTGATTTCAAAGCCAATATACCAAATGTATGAAAGTAAATAACAAATGAAACTCTCATCAATCCAATTCAAAGAAAAGTAAGGAAATAAGCCACGTATCACACGTATCGGGATATCACGATGTCAAATTTTCAAATTTTCATGGAAATGACCAAAACAAAAGAAATTTCCTCTAAGTTGTGGGAGATGAGATTGCATCACTCATGTTGCTTATTCTTTCATTTTTTTTCTTTTTCTTTTCTTTTCTTTTCTTTTTTTTTCTTTTTTTTGTTTTTGATGTTTATGTTTTGCATTCACGCGATAACGCTATAAATGCAAACACGGCCACCAATACCTACACGCGATAACGCTATATAGGCAAAGGGATGGAATGATCCCCTAAATCTCATCTTTGGCGTCCTTCCCAATGTTTCGTGGGGCACCGGCTACTCGATTTGATTAGGAAGAAACATTCACTTATACTAACTTTCTTTTTCATTCCAACACAAATTAGCAACTTATCCACCCACTCCTAAGAGGAAAACAAAGCATGCACAAGATGGCCAAATCCAATCCAATTAAAAACCACACCGTTCATCCCAACAAATGCAATCACTTACACCAAACTTTTCCCAAATTGTTTCAAAGAGATATCACGACGTATAAAATAGTTCATACATGGTATATTAACATTCGACTCCAAATTGGAAAAGAAATGAAAACGTGCCAATCAAACATCGAGAAATCGATACCAAAATGATAATCCGAAAAATCGCATGGCATTAAGCAAGTAGGGACTAAACAAAGCTAAAGGCGTAGGGACAAAGAGTCCAAAATATAATATGCAATGAAAATCAATGGATGAGAGCAAGATGGAGGGATCTCAAAAAAAAAATTTTACACCAAAATCCTACCAAACCTAAAGATTCTAACACTCTCCCCCCCCCCCCCCAACTTAAAATAAGCATTGTCCTCAATGTTGGGAGAGTACTAGATCTCACAAAAGATCCTAGAAAAGAAAAAGAAAAGCATACGAAAGCAAAATGCAAAAGCAAACTAACTTTTAATTTTATTTATTTACACTACATGGAAAGAACACACCGTGGCAAATGGCGGATCTCGAATGTATAACGGTGGTGGCAACTGCTCGATCATATCCTTACGCTCCTCCGCGAGCGTCGCCACATCCAATGCCCTACCTCCATTGCGGGCATCAATGGCAAGCGACACAACCCCAAGCATCTCCTTGTGATAGGTTCCTGCAAAATGGGGGAGATAGGTCGTGTCAAAAATAATTGGGCGAGAGCGCCCATCCAAGTGAAAAGCTTGCCAAAATGGGTCGTCGAAATGAATAAAAGAATTTACGATCAAATGACGACAATCCGAATCGTTATGATATGGAAGTAAATAATTTGATTCGGGGGTGGAGGAAAAAGTAAGATGGGAACTTCCCTGAAACGCGATGCTAGGCTCGGAATGATGCACGGCCTCAAGAGGAGGTGGAAGGGGCTGCAGAGAGCAAACTGGAGTAAAAGGAAGCTCGGGCTCAATATATACCATCTCGCAATCCATGTCGCTATCCTCTTCCTCGAAATCAATATGAACACCAACAGTCTCTGCGGCACTCCCCACAACTGGTAAATGCTCCTGACAAACCTCCTCGATGACTAGCAAGTGCGCATCCTGAGGCGAGGGAAGTGACATCTGTGATAGGACTGGAGGTAGACACGTCTCGGGCAAATCCAAGCACGCATCATCCTCGCCATCCCAGAAATAGCTCATCTCAGTCGTCCTCCCAAAATACTCAACCGCCTCGACCTGCGAAGCTAACTCTGAAGTGGAATGTGGCTCAGGCCCCATGGTGTCCTCAATCTGCTCTCGGCCATCATGCACATCCGCTTCATCCTCAACCTCAAAGTGAAAATGCATCGTGTCACCGTCGTGGTCGACACGCACTCCATCATCTATCTCATCCGACTCAACAATATATAATCTGTCAATATCCTCTACCTGGCTCTCATGCAACCCATCCTCCTGCTCTGCTCTGTATCCCATGGGGTCGCAAGAAAAAGAGCCCAAAGGTGGGTCCTCAAGCTGACACTGGGCCTGCAGCTCTGCATCCTGAAATGGAAACTGGGACTGGCCATCATCCTCATATCCAAGTGACGGCTCTCCAGATGGCTCAGTCTGCTCCCACTTTGCAAGGTCTCTCAGGTACAACCAAGAATCCTCGGTCGAATAATCAAAGAACTCTCCACTGCAGCTCATCTGCACCAAATCTCGCCCAGATGGCGATAACCCTGTGTAGAAGATCTGCAGAAGATGATCCTCGTGAAAGCTCTGGTGTGGGCATGCAAGCACCAAATCAGTGAACCTCTGACAAGCCTGATGGTAGGCCTCCCACTCAGCCTGGATAAAGCTCGCTACATGCTCCATGGCATGCCGCCTATGTACCTGCTCCAAAAAGATAGGCAAAAACACTCGGAGAAATTCAGCCTGAAATGACAACCAAGTAAAATGTGAGTCCAGAGACAATGAATCAAACCAAAGTCTAGCATCATCCTGTAAAGAATCGGGAAAGAATCTAAAATATATGCAATCATCATCGATATTCCCACCAAGACATGAATGCATCCAATCTTCAAAATTTTTAATATGTAAGTGAGGGTTCTCCCACTCCGTGCCATGGAAATATGGCGGAAGTGGGATATCATCCAAATCAACGTCCAAAAAATTTGAAGGTGATGACATGTTGTTAAAATTTTTTTCACAAAACCAATGAAAATAAACAACCAAACGACTCAAAAAGTGGAAAATAAATAAACGGAAAGACACACACTAAGAGATAGAAGTATCATGACGTGCGTTTATATTTCATATATTCACGCACGTTTTCCTTTGTATTTCTCCGTGTTTTTCCACCGTCTCTTATTTGTTTTCATATGTTTTCCCGTTTTCTTTCACTTTTCCTTGTTTGTCCATGATTGCAGGGGATTGACCACGTAGGGGACGTTTAATGATGATATCCCAAGTCCCCGGAGCAACGGGAGAAGTCACGCGTGATCCGGGGGGTCAAACGGCGAAGTATTCATCTTTCAGCCCCTCACCCGGTCGGTTGGTCATCTCCAACCGATCGGGTGATGCACGCGTGCACCAACCGGTCGCTACCGCAGCTCACGAAGAAGTCACCCGACCGGTTCACAGACCGGTTCTGCGGGCGGCTGTTCTCTGTCTTTTCGAGCATAATTCCAACCGATCGGGTGACTCTCACCCGATCGGTTCATCTGTAGCTGAGAAAAAGAGCTGAAGACACGGGCGTCGAACCGACCGGTTCACCCGACTGCTCCAAGATCCAACCGGTCGCTCAAGAACTCACCCGATCGGTTCGTGAGATCGGGTGAAAACTCGCCGTTTTCTGTAATTTATCTGTAACGGATCAACCGATCGGTTGACTTGTCACCCGATCGGTTGATCCGAAAATCTATATATAGGACCCCTAGGGTTCCAGAAACGGGAGAGTTGTATTTTTTTACTGTTTTATTTCCTTGTGACGGCTGTAATTGTTACTCTTAAGTAAGTTTTCAGATCTTTCTAATTTTTTAGTATTGTCTTTACTACTCCTTTACTTCCGCATTGCAATTGTCTGATTATGATTCTAACGGTTAAATTTCATTTAGATTGCTTTTTCATGAATTTTTGTGAGTAGTTCCCAAATCTGGGATTTTGGTGGAAGCCCCTTCGGGGGCTCTCCCCGATGCGTCCATAGGGTTAGGAAATCGATAGGGAGTAGGAATCTAACGGTTACGCGGGGCGTTTCATTGTCATCGGCGGGAAAAAGACCGCCTTTGACCGTCGGGCCAATGGGGAATAAACTTGGCGGTTGACTCCCTAGCCAAAGCTCACGCCTTTAGCGTAGACGCCGAATCCTAGCACGCGGGAGCGGCAGGATGAGACGTCGGGAGATATCGTTGCGGACTTAGTGCTCCCGGGATCGATCAGTGTTTATGGACACGGGAGTGCCCACTGATCGAATCCGGGAAGTCCGGTGTATCATCCTGGGCACCGATCGGAATATCGGGCCCATGGGATGCCGGTACCACTTTCAGAGGCAACGTCTCACCATTAGACCCTAATCCCGATCTCTATCCATACCCGTAGGCCGTAGCGGCGAGAGTCTCTCGTCGGGTCGGAAACCAAAGTCCCGGGTTTACTTTCTTTTTGTTCATACGCTTTCATTTCCTTTCGTGACAACCAACCACCGATTCGGGCTAGCTCGCCCCTCGGGGTGATTTAGGTCCTACCTGACCCAAGCACAACCTCGCCTCCCTGAGTTCGATATTCCCGCACCCTACACTAACCGTGAAACTTGCGGTAAACGACACTGCGCCGCCGCGCATATCACGCGGGGCGCCGGTCAAGTTTATGGCGCCGTTGCCGGGGAGGCAACGTGCTTGATATTTTAGGATCTCTTGAACCCTCGTGTCTAGCTCACATCCCTACCTCGCGATAATTTTCGCATTCTCCTTTTTCTTTTTCTTGTTTGTTTTCCTCATTTTTATTTCTTATTTTATCATTTCTTTCCCACTTGTCGCTTCACGGGTGTCTGTTGTTTTTCATGCGCAGGAGTTCAAGGAGTCTTGACGACTTGATTCCCCTCGATCCAGAGATTAACGCCACCCTTAGGCGTTTGGCCGCCGAAAAGCGAAGAAGGGAAGATCCCGAATCCATGGAGGAGAACACCCCACCTCACAAGTCTCTGCTGGAGTACTCGATGCCCTCCATCGAGTCAACTTCCGCCATCCGATCTCCAGCTATTGCGGCCCAAAGCTTTGAGCTGAAGCCGTCCCTAGTGACATGGATCCAGCAGGACCAGTTTGCGGGTGCGCCCATGGAGAGCCCGATAGAGCACCTGGACTCCTTCTTGGAGAAGTGTGACACCTTTCGAATTAATGGTGTCACTACAGAGGCTATCCGTCTGAAGCTGTTCCCTTTCTCTTTGCGGGACAAAGCCAAGCAGTGGTTAAGGGGGAAGGACCCCAATACTTTCAACACCTGGGAGAAGCTCTCCAATGCTTTTCTGACGAAGTTCTTTCCTCCGGGGAAGACCATGAAGTTGAGGAGTGAGATCTCCTCCTTCTCCCAAGCCAGCCACGAGTCCTTGCATGAAGCTTGGACGAGATATAAAGAGATGCAAAGAAGATGCCCTCACCATGAGCTTCCGAAGTGGCAGATTATCAATCTGTTCTACAATGGGTTGAGGGATGACCTTAAATCTTCTATGGACGCCGCGGCTGGGGGTTCCTTCATGTCTAGAAGCGAGGAAGATGCCGGGAATATTCTGGAAAACATGGCATCCAACAATGAGCGGTGGTGCGACGAGAGAGCCACACCAAGAACTGGGGGTATACACAGAGTCGAGGACGTCGACAAACTTTCAAGCAAGTTCGACTTGCTTTCGACCCAGATCTCCGCACTGATGGTAGGAGCCGGTGGGGCCGGTACACAGCAAGTTTCTGCGGTAGAGTCCGAATTCCTTGGGGAATTCGACGGTGGTGACATCTCACCACCGTTGGATCAGGCGAGCGCACTATTTTACAACCCCACGGGGAATGCGCCATATCCGCCAAGGACAAATTCCAACCCGGCCTACTCTCCCAACAACCGGAACCACCCGAATTTCAGTTACCGCCCACCATTTCAGCCCTCGCCGCCTCAGCAGCCGCAGCAACAAATCTATCAGCCGGCTAGACCACCGCAGAATCAGGGTCAGCTGCAACCGTTTCAGCAGCAACCTCAGCAACAAACGTACGCTCCCAAGAATCAGCAGCCGTTCCAGCAGCAGCAGTATGGCTAACAGAGGGCCGTCTCTCCGGTTGAGTCTCTCTTGACTCAATATATTACCAACCAGGAGAGGATCAACCAAAAGCTGGAAATGGGCCAGCGAACCCTCACGGACCAAGTAACCCAACTGGGATTACAGGTGGCGAACCTTGCTAGGTCACAAAACCAATTGCCGCCACAACCAGAGGTGAACCCGAGGGGAGCAACACAAACATCGGCACTCGTGCACGAGCACGCGAATGTGTCCGCTATCGTTCTGAGAAGCGGGACACAAATCCCTACTAGAGTGCCCCCTAGCAACCCGGAAGCACCATTGGTCGTCGAGAGACCGACTGAAAAATTAAACGACACCGGTGCTTCGTCATCAAATCCCATGGCTCCGGAGGGAGTGTCTGAAGAAGAGAAGAAGGAGAAGGAAGAGAGCCCAAGAGTATATAAACCCGTTGTGCCATTTCCACAACGGTTGGCTCAGGCGAAAATTGATGAGAAATATGGGAAGTTCTTCGCCATGGTCAAGGACCTAAGCCTGCAGATCCCCTTCTTGGAGGCAATCGAGACAATCTCCTCCTATGCAAAATTCTTGAAAGATTTGGTGACCAAGGGGTCGAGAAAAGAGAAAGTGGTGCTGACGGCAGAATGTAGCGCTCTTATCCAGAGGGATAACCCGCCAAAGCTCAAGGACCCGGGGAGCTTCTCTATCCCTTGCACGATCGGGGCTGTGAAGATTAATCGTGCACTCGTCGATCTAGTAGCGAGTGTTAGCTTGATGCCCTTGTCGATGTACAGAAGGATAGGAATGGGTGATTTGGAGCCCACCGGGATGACCCTACAACTAGCTGACCGGTCGGTCAAATATCCGGTGGGGATTGTTGATGATATCCCCGTGAATGTGAGAGGGGTTCATGTGCCTGTAGACTTTGTCGTCATGGACATGCCCGAAGACGCACACACCCCCATTATCCTGGGACGGCCTTTCATGGCCACTGCTGGCGTTCTTATAGATGTGAAGAACGGAAAACTCTCCTTGAACGTCAGCGGAGAGAATGTTGAGTTTGACCTGGGACTATCCATGAAGCACCCCGACCCTCCTGATGACCTCCGGTGTAATTTGCTGGAGATAGAAGAAGAAAAGGCTGTAGAGGAGAGCTCCTGGGAGATTCTCCTGAGAAACCCCCCCCCCCCCCCCCCCCCCCGATGACTTGGGGAATTCTGAAGATGAAGAAGGCCCCGAAGACAAAGAAGCTGCTGGAGGACCGAGTGCAGCGAGAACGACCCCTCTCGGGTTCCCCAAGTTTCCTCCTGTAAGGAGAACGGGGAAAGAGCTTACGGACCTCACTAAAGACGAGGTCCGAATCCTGAAGAAGATGGCGGGAAGCGCCAACACCAAGGAAAAGCCCCCGGATCTCAAGAACAAAGGGAGGGTGGTCGAGCAAGTACTTTTCCAGCCGCTGACTACCCCGAGCGCCTTCAGCTCCAACAAGGAAGAGATTCCTAAGTTTGTGCATCACCCGTATAAGCCACCATGAGCATCTCTTGCGGGCATCGAGCCAACGACGTTAAACAAGTGCGCTTCATGGGAGGCAACCCATGTTCTAAACTTTTTCCCACTTTTTAGCATTATTTTTCACTTTATTTTATCTATTTTTATAAATAAAATCAGCCACAAGAACATCCGTTCGGGGACTTAAGCAAATTTCTTCGTTTTTGCAGGAAACAAGCCCCAACCGATCGGGTGATAACTCACCCGATCGGTTGGGACGTATCAGATACATGCCGAGATCTGTCCCCATATGACCCGATCGGTTGAGTAATGAAGAGACCGGGTGGCAGACCGGGTGAGCTGGGGAGAACTCTCGGAAAATTTTGGGGAATATCAACCGATCGGTTGAGTTTGAGCGCGATCGGTTGACCTGACCGGGTGAGAAGCCCTAAGTTCTCGGGAAATTTAGTGGAGCGACCAACCGATCGGTTGACGAGTCAACCGATCGGTTCGCCTGTAGCATTTCTTCGGCAAAATTTTCGACCTAAACGTCAACCGACCGGGTGACAAGTCACCTGATCGGTTCGACTTAAAACCCTATAAATACCCCCCGACACCCGCTCGTTTCCGCCCTCGCCCGATCGTGAATCTCGCCGTCGATTCGCCTTCCCCTCTTCGCCAACAACCGATCTTCACTCCCCCACGCCCTCTACTTCCCCATTACTCCCACTCTCCACCTCCTTCATCAACCCCTCCATAATCTACACCATCTCTCTCCTCCCATTCCGGATTTTTGACCTAATTTTCCCAAATCCACCTCCATTTCGAAAATTTTTGCCGAAGGAGTTCGCCGCAGCTCTACGATACTCTCGCTGAACAGTGTGGGGCACCAACGAGCAAGCTCCACCACTCCGCTTGGGTAAACTCACTCCTATTCTTATTTTATATATTTGCCCTGTTTATTGTGCTTGCTTGTTGGCTTGTGTTAGTGTGCATCCACGATTTTTGCACTAATTCTTGCTCATACACACACACATGGCTAAAGATAAGGATAAGGGAAAAGGGATCATGAGGGAAGAGGAGCCGTCTCGAAAGAGACGAAAACAAGCGCGCCCTCCTTCCCGTACACGAGCACTTACACTTGGCCCTCCTCCACCTATTATCCCCCCTGTGGACCCAATGTTGGGCCCGCATGGGTATATCTTCCGGAACCAGGAGCACAAAGACTTTTACCGCAGGCTTGATGCTCGAGGGCATCTATCTACTAAATTCCTGCATGCACAAACACTTCTCGATCTCGGTGTCTTCACCGAGATCGAATATTTTTTCGGCAACTTAGGATGGTTAGCCTTCCTTAATGCATCTGCCACTTCCCACCCGGCACTCACACTCGAATTCCTCTCCACACTTGTTTTAGAGTCCGGGTCGATCGTTAGATTCCGGGTGCGTAACCGTAGTGTCACCACAACCCTGAACACGATTAATGATATATTTGGTTTCCCCAATCTCGGGGATGATTCTATCAGACACCATGGGTACACGCCCGAATTTAGCGTCGATCAATTCTGGTTCCGCCTCACATTGATCGGCGACTACCCCCGAGGTCGGGCCAAGGCCTCCTCCATCATTCATCCCATGTTTCGTCTAGCCCACAGGATCATCTCTTCCACATTCTTTCCTAGGGACGAGTCAGGCACTGTGACTATCCCCGATCTTTTTATCCTTTGGGCCATGACTTTTCCTTATGTCCGGGATGATGATGGAGTTAGCTTCAGGGCCCCTACCGTCCCCATTCATGGCGGCGATTGGCTTGTTCACAAGCTACTCGAGATTAGCCGGGCCGGTAAGGGAAAGTTTTGTTGCGGGGGCATCATCACTATCATATGCTCTTACCCCCAATTCAATATCCCCCTCCCCAACAATCTTCCTGTTGCCGCAGGACCATCACGTCTTGATATTGACGTCCTGCGGCACATTCACATGATTAGACCCTACTCAGCTGGCCGCTACATCTTCAACTATGGCCACCCCCCAGCCCCTTACACCATTCTGCCCAACCCCGCTCGCATGCCCATTGCTCTCGTGGGAGATTGGACTTTCCCTCCTGATCCTGACTTCTTTGCGGGGTTGAATCTTCCTTTTCTCCCCGCTGGCGCATGCAGATCACCGTCCCCTGCCGCCCACTTAGGCGAGTAGGATATCCCTGCGTCTGCGGGAGATTTAGGGGCTGGCCCGAGTCGTCCCGTTTCTGCTCCGGGACCGATCACGTCTGAGCACCTCCTTGCGGCCATTTCTGGCCTTGTCTCCTGTGCTGGCATGACCACTGCCGCCAGCACCTCTTCGACCTTACCTGGCAGCACCACCTCTGCCTCGCGTCAGTCTACGTCTTTTGGTCGCCGTCAGGTATCTGCCCGTCTAAGACTTGAGAGGGAGGTCGCTGCCCTTCGTGAGCTCGCCATGTCCTCTGTTTCCTCGGACCCATCACCATCCTCCTTTCTTACTCACCCACGTTTCCTCGCACTTGAGAGGAATGTGGCCGCCATTCTCCGCCTTCTTACTCATATCCACGGACCGCCTCCACCTTCACCGCCTCCACCTTCACCACCCAGGCGATCTTCTCCTCCACCCTCCCACACTTCTCCACATCCATCACCCCCCTCACCACATTCTTCTCCTCCCTCTTCACATCCCATCCCGGCATCCACTTCACCCCTCCCGACCACTTCCACCGCACTCACGCTACCTCAATCCTCCTCCGTCACTCCATACGTGCATCGGAGGAAATTACCGGTACGCTCCAGATCCCTCCCACCACCTCCCACTACCGTCACCACCACATCCACTTCCTCCATTTCTATTCCTCTCACCACAGCCTTGATCGCCTTCCTACCACCACCACCCACCACCACCGACACTCCTCTCATAGTTCACACCACCACTGCCCCTATACCCTCACCTCATTCCCCACTTCTCCGCACACCCCCTGCCTCCCCCGACCACCCATCCACGCCCTCTTCCGAGGATGACGAGGACTCACCTTCTGCTGCTTTCTGATTTCCCCTCTTTTGTTTCTGATTACCCCTTGCACATATCTGGATTTCATTGATCATATCATTTCGCTAGCACTTTCTGGTCTAGCTTGGGGGACATCTGTTTTGATTTGCTGTCGTGTTTTGTCTGTTTTTCTCATTTTTTGTGTGTGTGCTTGTTTTTCACTTTTTGAGTGTCATGCCGTGTGATTTTATCTTTACTTTTCTTTTCGTATTGTTTGATTTTGTTCTCAATCTTTCTCTCTTTTTCATTTTCATCTATGTGTTTTCCTCGTTTTCATTTCTTTTCGTGTCTGTGCTTATTCCCCCCCCCCCCATTTTCATTGCCCTCCCGTACTCACTCATATTGCATTGAGGGCAATGCAAACTTCAGCTTGGGGGAGTCGCACTTCGTGCGTCATTTGTGTTGTTTTTCTACGTTATTTGAGTCATTTTCCATCGTGTTTTTCTTTTTTCTTTTTCCTTCTTTCTTTAGCTCTTTCTCCTAGAAATGAATCCTATGATGAATCGCCACAAAGTCACACACACCTAGCATTGCATCGATAATCACACTCACTAACCTTAGGATTCTGAGTCCTCTTGCATTTCACGCATCGTGGGTCCACTTAGCTTTTTGTGAGTCGTGTTTCGTGACTAGCAATTGGTGTGCTTCTGCCTTGTGATTTTACTTTATATACCTGTCCAGGAATGACCCCTAGATTATCATGCTCCGATATTGAATATGCGGTATTTGCTTCTAATGTCTGCTTCTATATGCATGCTATATATATATCGTATACTTCATTTCGCATGCGTCGGGATTCCACAACTAAGGACTAGGATAACCCAATTAGCCTGAGCTCTATTTAGCAAGAATAGCCGCCTTTGCCCGAGTGTTTAGATTTCGACTTCTTTTTTGTTTTACTTGGTGCAAATCCCCTCGTCGTGTACCGTTCCCCCACTTGGGAGAGTACACAAGTGTATAGCCGAAAAAACCAAAAAGCCAAAAAAATGGGAGAAAAGAAATGAAAAACCCAAAAAGAAAAGAAAAGAAAAAGATTGTATAGCCAAAAAGCCAAAAAAATTATACAAATACCCAAAACCCAAAAAAAATCCCCATGTGAATATTTCCTACTTGCCGAGAATAAAGGGAAGGCGAGAATTTGCACCGAGTGTTCTTCTCCACATCATCTCAACCTCTGTCGTTATCGAAAACGCTTGGCTTAGGAGCTATTTAGCTTGTATCTTGGCTTTAGTGGCGTGATTTCCTTGACCCTAGTTGTGGAGTCCCCGATGCATGATACGCTTCTTTTCCCACTCTTCTCATGCATGCTTGAACTTATATTCGCCGCTTAATTCAATTCGGATCGATATTTTGGGTCATCTCTTGGATTTGTGTATATCGAGCCTCATTGCACATCGTAGAAAGCTTCACCATTTGCTAGCACACGGCCACGCTCACTCGCGCTTCACTGCGTGGACCCACGACACTTATTTGGAATCGCTTTCCTAGGTTTAGTGGTGTGATTTGGCGTTTGCTTGCTAGGTGTGTCGTTTTTGATTTTGATGGCTCTGATGGACGATCTAGGGCTTAGAGTTTTCTTTTTCTTTCTTCCTCTCCATTTTTCCCTTCCGAGCTCCTACTCTCACTCGTCTTCCTCGAGGACGAGGAAGAGTTCAGCTTGGGGGATTTTGACGTGCGTTTATATTTCATATATTCACGCACGTTTTCCTTTGTATTTCTCCGTGTTTTTCCGCCGTCTCTTATTTGTTTTCGTATGTTTTCCCGTTTTCTTTCACTTTTCCTTGTTTGTCCATGATTGCA
Organism: Scilla litardierei; assembly: GCA_030789695.1. Classification (NCBI taxonomy): domain Eukaryota; kingdom Viridiplantae; phylum Streptophyta; class Magnoliopsida; order Asparagales; family Asparagaceae; genus Scilla; species Scilla litardierei. The sequence goes on along the minus strand of CM061133.1, from coordinate 284,724,460 downwards.
GGGGATTGACCACGTAGGGGACGTTTAATGATGATATCCCAAGTCCCCGGAGCAACGGGAGAAGTCACGCGTGATCCGGGGGGTCAAACGGCGAAGTATTCATCTTTCAGCCCCTCACCCGGTCGGTTGGTCATCTCCAACCGATCGGGTGATGCACGCGTGCACCAACCGGTCGCTACCGCAGCTCACGAAGAAGTCACCCGACCGGTTCACAGACCGGTTCTGCGGGCGGCTGTTCTCTGTCTTTTCGAGCAGAATTCCAACCGATCGGGTGACTCTCACCCGATCGGTTCATCTGTAGCTGAGAAAAAGAGCTGAAGACACGGGCGTCGAACCGACCGGTTCACCCGACTGCTCCAAGATCCAACCGGTCGCTCAAGAACTCACCCGATCGGTTCGTGAGATCGGGTGAAAACTCGCCGTTTTTTGTAATTTATCTGTAACGGATCAACCGATCGGTTGACTTGTCACCCGATCGGTTGATCCGAAAATCTATATATATGACCCCTAGGGTTCCAGAAACGGGAGAGTTGTATTTTTTTACTGTTTTATTTTCTTGTGACGGCTGTAATTGTTACTCTTAAGTAAGTTTTCAGATCTTTCTAATTTTTTAGTATTGTCTTTACTACTCCTTTACTTCCGCATTGCAATTGTCTGATTATGATTCTAACGGTTAAATTTCATTTAGATTGCTTTTTCATGAATTTTTGTGAGTAGTTCCCAAATCTGGGATTTTGGTGGAAGCCCCTTCGGGGGCTCTCCCCGATGCGTCCATAGGGTTAGGAAATCGATAGGGAGTAGGAATCTAACGGTTACGCGGGGCGTTTCATTGTCATCGGCGGGAAAAAGACCGCCTTTGACCGTCGGGCCAAGGGGGAATAAACTTGGCGGTTGACTCCCTAGCCAAAGCTCACGCCTTTAGCGTAGACGCCGAATCCTAGCACGCGGGAGCGGCAGGATGAGACGTCGGGAGATATCATTGCGGACTTAGTGCTCCCGGGATCGATCAGTGTTTATGGACACGGGAGTGCCCACTGATCGAATCCGGGAAGTCCGGTGTATCATCCTGGGCACCGACCGGAATATCGGGCCCATGGGACGCCGGTACCACTTTCAGAGGCAACGTCTCACCATTAGACCCTAATCCCGATCTCTATCCATACCCGTAGGCCGTAACGGCGAGAGTCTCTCGTCGGGTCGGAAACCAAAGTCCCGGGTTTACTTTCTTTTTGTTCATACGCTTTCATTTCCTTTCGTGACAACCAACCACCGATTCGGGCTAGCTCGCCCCTCGGGGTGATTTAGGTCCTACCTGACCCAAGCACAACCTCGCCTCCCTGAGTTCGATATTCCCGCACCCTACACTAACCGTGAAACTTGCGGTAAACGACACCGCGCCGCCGCGCATATCACGCGGGGCGCCGGTCATATCACACTAAAGCTTTCGAAATCGATCAAAAATTGCTACTAATAAAAACCGTTGTCCCCGGCAACGGCGCCAATTGGTTGACTTGGAAAACGCGCAAGTGCACGCCTTCCACTCCCAAGCGTAGGAGTGTCAATGCAATATAAAAATAACCGGTGAGTACCGGGTCGGATCACAGGGACAATTCGTTCTACTTTCACAAATTCTGATCGATAAAGAAAATTAAAGTGTTTTACAACTAACTCGCTAACGGTGGATGAGTGGTAAAAGCGTGGTGAAAACGTGAAGAAACTAAAAATTCTAACCTAAATGGGTAGGGTTAGAGAGCCAAGGGTGGAGTTTAGGATAGCTAGGAGAGAGAGCATGGGTTGTGGGATCATTAAAATTGGCGTTAATCAAGTCTTAATTACCACATATAACACAATCGGTCATCCGGCTAAGGAAGCCCAATCGGAATATTTAGCTTTAAAAACACAACAATTTTGCAATCGGGATGGAAATATTATCAAGGCACTAACCAAATTAAGCACATGGATTTTTCTCAAATTTGCCCTCTCGGGACTTAGCCAATTAAATTTGTGCCCTAATTAAACATCCAACATTAACATTCAAAATAGGGCAAGAGGAAATTAGGGCAAGAAATTAACATCCAACCCAATGAATCACAACCCAAGCACAATAGCACTACTCAATCATACTAAACAAGATGATATTCATAGACAAATTCATCCAATGTTCATTACAAAATGAGAGATACAAAAATACAAAATGGGAGAGGAAAGATTTCACCAAGGTTTCCCCAAACGAGCCCTAGCCTCCTCTAATTTGCTCCTCCACCAAGCTTTTCCATCATCTCCATGGCCTCCTCCCCCTCCAAGCACTAAAAAAACCTAGGGCTCCAAGAACCCTAAAAATCAATTCTCCACAGTAAAAAACGAAGAAGAACCTCAAATTCGCACAGCCCAGCAATTTAACGCATTGCGGGTCGGGTCCGCTGCCGCCCGACCCGCGCCCGCATCTTAATTAATCGCGCGCGCTGGGAGCCGAAAAAAAAACAAGCGGGGCTTCGGAGCCCGCTCGAAATTTCGAGCGGGCCGAAGCCCGCTTTGCTTTGCGTTTTTTTTTTATATTTTATTTTTTTTTTAAATTTGCGCGCGCCTGCGCTCTCCGAGATTTGGGCGAAGCGGGCCGGCCAGCAGGCCGGCCCGCGGTTCTTTTTTTTTTTATAATTTTTTTTTTATTTTTTAAAAGATCTCGAGCGGCCCGCCTGGCTGAAGAATTCGGCGCCACGTGGCGCCACCAGATCGCGCCACGTGGCGCGCCCAGTAAATCCTTTTTTCTTGCTTTTCTCCCCTATTTCTCCTCCAAAAAATTCCAAAAAAATAACTAGAAATCTTGGAAAAATCCCAGAAAATTCTGGAAAATCCCCAAGACTCCCAGGGGTACCTGAAAAATATGGGAAGCAGAAATTAGTCCATTTGATTAGAAAATTAATATAATGACTATTAAAAGAAAACAATATTAACCTCCAATAATCCATATAAAATGCTCCAATGCTCAAATAATTCCAAAAAATGGAGATATGTTCAAAATAATGGCAGGAGCAAAGGAAAAATAATAGGAAGCCAATAAAGACGATAAAAACTGTATTTTGTGCCAAGAATGAGAATAAGCTCTAAAATCGACATAAAGTGAAAATATACCCAAAAAGAGCACAAATAAGCCTAATCTTTAGCACAAAATGGGGATAGCTAGGGGGTAAAATATGCAATTTATATCCCGAATCAGTGACCGATCAAAGCTAGGGCTGAGTTTTATTTCCAGCCGCCACCCAAACACCAAAAGCCCGATATCATCTCCCTCCCTCTCGCGTCTCTCTCTCTCTCCCTCTGACTCCGACTCCGGCAAGATTCTCCGACCCGCGGCCCCCTCACCGCTGAAGCTCCTCCTCGCGGCGAGACCCCCGGCGACGGCCACAACTCCGGCCAGCGACTCCGCCGGCGCTTCCGTGCGTGAACAGCAGCTGCAGGCAACCGCAGCTGTGTTTTTCCGACACCGACGCCCCTTCAGTCGCCGCCGGAGCTCTGTCACCGTCGACCAACCCTCCCTCCGACCCTCTGAAGTTGCCGAGACCCTTTGCACGGCCCCTTTCATCCCGCAGAAGCGTGCGCGTGAACGGGAATTAGCAGCAGCCACCGGCAGTTGTTTTTCCGGCCATCGATCGACGGCCGGGTGCCGCACCGTCGCTGTCCCCCTTCCAGCGGCCTCCCGACGCTTCGGAACCCCTTGAGAACAGCCCCCTAGGCCATTGTACTCTCACGTGCGGCCCCCTCGACAGCCCTACGATGCCTTCCGATACACGGTTGCTCCTATTGATCGCTGTTCGAGTTTCCGACACCGTAAACACCTTCCCGACGTCTCCCGCTCGCTATTTTGCCTTCCCGATCGATGTCTGTTATCTCCGCTCACTGTCCTCACTTTCAGCCCGCTACCGGAACGTTCCCGGCTACGCTACCCGTAGACGAGACGCCGTATACGACGAGGAGATCCCCCGTTCAGACGCTACGTCCATCCCACTTCAAACACCAGAGAGGTTGGTCCCCCGAACTCGTAGAAAACCCACACCGTAGCAAAACTGAACCCTAACTAAAACTTGACAACTACAACTAAATTTACTTTTCCGCACCAGTAAAACGATGTCACTGTAGAAATCGACCGTCGGAAAACTTTTTCTGTGCATATAGGGTAGTGGTCGATTTAGGCTGAACGAAACACCAAAATGTGACGTTGACGAATAGGATAGCCCCGATAACCTAGAAACAAACCCTAATAGTGTAATGCCCTACAAGCTACTGCACAAGTACTAGAGGGGGGTGAATAGTACTTTAAAAATAACGTGGAGTATAATTCCTAATTATCGTGCAAACAACTACCAAATCAATTTGCGGAAGCTTAAATTGAATGACAACAACAAAATTAACAATGCTAACAAACGATGTTACTGGGTTCGGATCCACCCAAGTCTCCCCGACTTGTTCCCGGTGATCCTACGTCCCAACCACCCGGATCCCCTCCGGATACTTAGGTTAGAAACCCTAACCCAAGATTTCCACTATAATATCTTGTGAAAAACCTTCACAAGATCAAATCATACATGCAATGGTAATAGTGAATCCCACAACCCGGGATCACAACCTTCTCTCACAACCGAGAGAATCAATAAGCAATATAAACAAGTTTATAAAGAAATAAACAATCTTACCACAAAATCCTATACCTTGAGTATTCTTACCAAATAGGTGCAAGGAGGGATTTGAGGAAGATGAAGTCACCAAACCTAGCACAACTGAAATGACCAGCAATGGGTGCCTAGGAGTGATTTGGAGACTTGAATCAAGCTAGAGCTTGAAGGGCTCACCAAGAACAAATTTCTCTCAAGATGGATTCTAGATCTAGAAAGTGAGAGAATGGATTTCTTGTGAGGAAGAGAGCTTTGGAAATGAGTGAGAATGTCTATCTCTTTCAATCTTAATGAATCTCTTAATGGCAGCTCTTAACCCTAGAGAAATGACCAAGCTTCGTATTTATAGGGTCCCATAAAAACGAGTTAGGTCAAATCCCAACGGTTAGAAATCTGAAGCAACTAGTCGGTCAAAGAACAACCACTGACCGACTAGTTCATCAACTAGTCGGTCAGTCAAACAACATGGACCGACTAAGTGAGGAACAGTGAAGAAATAGAATTTCAGACCTGAAAATCTAGTCGGTCCAAGAAGACTTTCTGACCGACTAGTTTCACAACTAGTCGGTCGGTCAGTGAACTTCGACCAACTAAGAGTCAAAAACAAATAGTCTGAATACAAATTGATTTAGTCGGTACAAGAACAAATGTTGACCGCCTAGATTATCAACTATTCGGTCACCAAACATTCTTAGACCGACTAACGATAAACAGTAGCTCAGGAGGAAATTAGCATGAACAGTAAAGCTCAACTAGTCGGTCAAAGAAGCATCACTGACTGGCTAGTTAACAAACTAGTCGGTCGGTGAGTCAACGTAGACTGACTAACTGTAAACAGTACTGAGCAAGAAAAGATTAACACAAACTAGTCGGTCCAAGAAGCTTTGCTGACCGACTAGATCACCATCTAGTCGGTCAGTTCTTCTTCTTGAACCAACTAACATGCACGAATAAGTCCGAATCGAAGCGCGATGCTTCGGGGAAGTTAGAATGGACTTCTACTAAGATCCTAGAGCTACGATATGAGCGTTATGAAGATAGAATTGTAAGATATACTCAAGGCTTAACATTCTATAGATCGAAGCTAAAAGACTATAAATAAAACCTTAAGGAACGGTCTTCGAGAGCTTCGATTAATTCTTCATGACTTCCAAAACGGTCCAAAAGCTTCAACGAAGCTTTAGGCAATGAATACGAGATTTGAGAAGTCTTGAGATGTCGCTTTGATTGTTCTCGTGAATTGGCGACGATCTCCAATATTGCGCTCACAAATTGTTAGTTCATGAATTATTTATGTTTGCTCATCATCCAAAACCAAATCCGGGGAGTCCAATATTCAACATTCTCCCCCTTTTTGGTGATGACAAACCAACATAAATAATAATCAAAAATAATGATTCAAATGTAAAATACTTACTCCACCTGCATTGATGACACGTTAATTCCAAAATGAATATATATAAATTGCATCAATGAGACGAGTAAGATATATAACGAGAATCGATTTTTGAAATATCGGATTTTGAAAATCCTTATATATATCTTAACTCCCCCTGAATCTAACACATCAAATTAGATTCTTGGAAATTGAGTTAAATTTTCATTTGCCCTATTTATTATCATTATCTCTCCCCCTTTGGCATTATCCCAAAAATGGGGGGCATACAACGACAACAACTAGGAAAAAGGAAAATCCAACATCGGGAGTCGTAGATATTGACGATGGACCTAATTGACACCAAGGGAAACGTGATGAAATCAAATCAAGGTGTGCCAAATTGTCCATTATCAAAAAGTGAAAACTAAATCCATCAAAAATACCAAATATTAATTCATTTAGTGAATAAAGGAACATACTCTCCAATATTCAATATTCTTGGTTAAATTTGTTCATGGAAAACAATTCTATACAATCATAGAAATATAATCTATTTAACCAAGTTTTTAAGCGACGAGCGACGATTTCACATATCATAGACCTTGAATGAATATTAAATGTGCACGACGAAGTAAAACAAAAGAGCATCGATGTATATATATATATATATATATATATATATATATATATATGAATACCATGAGTACATCCAAAAATCACATCGATTACATCATATCAAGTGCAACATCTACATCAACATCAAAAAGGTACAACATAATCATCGGGTCATCATCATCATACATCCAACAAAAAGTACATCACATACACCGACATCCAACATATCAAAACACATCAAAACAACACCCAAACTCCATCCCATCCTCACCTAAAACACTCTCAACAAGATGCATCATCCAAAGATCACAGGAGAGGCCTCGAAACAGACGATCACGAGGAAGTGGCAGGATCAGCAGTCTCCATGGGTCCAGTCGAAGGAGTGGACTCAGGCTCTACTGGGAGGAGAGGCGTGTCAACAGACGGGATCGTCGGGGCAGGAGTGGAAATAGCGACGACTGGCTCAACGGCTGGGGTATCAACAGGAACATCAGCAGGTAGATCAGGAGCAGGGTCGTCAGAGGGAGCAGCAGCAGCATCAGAAGTCTGATCCACTGGTGCAGAAGTCACTGGAGCATCGGAAGAGGTGCCAGCTCCAGGAGCAGATGTGGTAGCAGCAGCAGCAGTGGCCTCAGCGCCACGAGCAAGGGAGGTGACAAGCTCATCGATATCCTCATCATCCATCTCCTCATCCTCAGAAACAGGAAGAGGAAGCTGGACGCCCATCAAACTAGCCATACGGTAAACTACCTCCTCGGTACGAGCCAAACGAGACTCGTGCCGACGAAGTAACCGGACAACATCATCGAGTGTGGTGGGAGGTCGAGAAGCAGCAGCTGCAGAAGTAGTGCCCTGAGACGCAGAAGGAGTCGTCCGCTGCACGTGACGGAGTGCCGCAAGAGATTTCTTTACGGCCGTCGCTTCAGTGGAGGACCAAGAGGACGCTCATCGTCAGGAGGCAGAGGGACACGGAAATGACGGAAAACCAAGGTCAACAGACAAGGGTACGGGATATGTGCAGATTTAGTGGTCTTGCAAATACACTCGAAAGAGTCCATCTTATCGAGTATAATGCGAGCCCAATTAATCTTGCTACCCATGAACAGAGCGTATATCAATTTCAGAAACGGCTGAGACGGAAGTGAAGAAGATCCATACTTGGGAAGAAGGCAGGATTTCAAGATCAGGTTAATCACCCAAGCATTCGGCTTGAATGATTTGGAAGGGATGCCAATGAATGCAGGGGGGATAACCTGGAAGATTTCAGCGAGGGTCGGCTGATCGAGGGAGGAGATATCGTCTACAGAGATGTCAAACGGGAGGAGGCCACACGATGAGCAACCTATCAACTCCCCCAAGATCTCTGCCGTGAGGACTATCGGAGTCCCCAAAACAGAAGTCTCGATGGAGTGAGTCTCACCGTACTGACCTCGGACACGATTGGCATAGAATAATTTGACCAGGCGAGGATAGGGTCTAGGGTTCGCCTTAGGGTCGAAGCGAAGGTAGTCCAATAGGCCACTATAAGATAGCAGATCAGCAAGGCCAAGAAAATCAGAAAACTGAACGTAATGCTCCAACAGCAGTGGGCAATGCTCTATACTGTTGTAAGCCGCTAGACACTGAGGGTCGTCGCGACACAACGATATATCAACACCGCCGACTGGCATCGGACCTTTACCCTTAGCCTTACGGGTCTTAGGAGGAGGTGGAGGAGGGGGTGGAGTAGGTGCCTTCTCGGAATGTTCAGGAGTGTATTCTTCCTCGGAATCATCCTCGGAATCACTATCTGAACGCTCACCGGGAGGGGTAGGTGCACGGAACTTTTTGGGTTTAGCTTTGGGCTTGGAAGATTGGCCGGTAGGTTTGGGCTTGGACGTCCTCTTCCTCTTCAACGGTGTTGAAGACGAAGAGGGGGGACGAGTGGTCTTGGCCCTACGCTTAGGAGGGGTCGAAACGGTCGCGGCCTCTATGGTCATGGGGGATGCCCCAGAAGAGGAAATCGGGATTCTCGTTCGTGCCATGATCACGGCACAACGAGCTCAATCAAGCGACGGGAGAAGATCAAACAACCTAGCTCAAACCCTAGAACTTAACACAACAAGCCCTAAGATTGAAATCGGAACCCTAGAAGAGAAATCAAGCCCTAGGAGATGAAATGAAGCCCTAGAAGTTGAAAGCAACCTAGGGGAGGAGATATACCAAGGGGAGGGTGATCGGCGGTGGCGGATGGTCGGAGAAGACGCCGGAGATCGACGGAAGACGAGAGGTCACGAGCTGGGAGAGGGGTTTTTGAGTTGGAGATATGAAGAAGACCGACTAAAATGAGAAACGATCGGATAGAAGTGAGTGTAAGTCGGTCGAGAATGCGAAAAGACATGAATGCCCTAGAGCACTTAGTCGGTCACAGTTAAAGCACTGACCGACTAGATTACGATCTAGTCGGTCGGTCAATGAGCTTAAACCGACTAAGTCGAAACAGAGGCAAACATAAAATTCTAGGGCTAGAGTTAGTCGGTCACAGTATAATCACTGACCGACTAGTTTTCAATCTAGTCGGTCGGTAAGTGAACTGTGACCGACTAAAAGAAGTCAATGACAGGGAAAGTTCAAAGATTGAACTAGTCGGTCTGAGTTCACTAGCTGACCGACTAGATGTGCATCTAGTCGGTTGGCTGATGAACTGAAACCGACTAGAAGAGTCCAAAAGTTGATAAATGAGATCTCTCCTCAAAACACTTGGACGAAACATCTTAACCCTCTCATAAGTTATCTAAACTACCCCATAAAACATCGAAATCTCAAATACGACATTCAAATAAGAATTCGAGCAAAAATTCAAACATATCACATAAAATCCCTAAAAATTCAATAAGTCTAGCATGAACGAAATATTGCGAAATATAATAGCATGCAAGATAAGTGAATGAAACATGAATCCTATATCTCGGATTCACCCATAATCCCCAATTCTCGACGCAACCGCACAAAGGAGTCCTCCTTTAGGGGTTTCGTGAAAATATCGGCAAGTGAGTACACGATGCCTGGACGAGACGCCCCGGACGGACGACACACTCGCCATTGCAGGCAAGTGTACTCACTTGCGTTTTTGGCCGTGCCTTGGTCTTAAACTGCTAGAACTATTAGACTGTGAACAAATAGAACTGGACGTGAAATGATAGCGTCCGGGACGCCCTGACGACTTAGACTTGACGACGAAGTTTAAGCGTAACAACAACAATTTTTGACACCGTAGGGTTATTTTGTGTGTGTGTGCGTGTGGACCCCCTAGAAGAACTATCCCTGTTATGTCACGTCGTGTCTTGTTTTGCACAGCCTGCGGGCAATAGGGCACTCTCTGAGTGATCCCTTGTACGGATACACAGCCTGCGGTCAATAGGGCACTCTCTGAGTGATCCCTTGTACGGATACATAGCCTGCAGGCAATAGGGCACTCTCCGAGTGATCCCTTGTACGGACTAGTCTTGTCTTGAGCACTTGGGTTGGGGTAGGGTTGAGCGTGCGCACGGGGAGAGGGTCTGGTCTCCCTCAAACCGTAAGGCGTGAACCCTTCGAGTCACACGTGTCTTGTCTTGTCTTGTCCTGTCTTGTCTTGCTGGTCTTGTCACGTCTTGTCACGACCTGTTTAGGTTAGTCCCGTAGTCGATAGCGCACGCTACGAATACTGCTTGCTACGATTTACTTTGCTGCTGCGTTACTTCCTTTTTGTTACACTGTTATAACCCCAGCATGCTAATCAACCAGTAAACTGATGTTTAATAGTTCGGTACACTTGCAGTATAGTCTGACCTCTTTTGTAGACTTTACCTGACGTACAGTTCCTTTCTTTTGGGTGATGTACGTCAGGTGTGGAACCAGAGTACGTCGACGAGGCAGAGCTACCCGAGGACGTAGAGCCGGAGGACGTCGATCCTGAGTACGTGCCCGAGGAGGACCAAAGTTAGAGACCTTCGTGTTGCCGATTCAGAGGTTCCACCGTAGTTTTATTGGGTACGTAGCACCGTTTCCTTTCTGTCTAGGTTAGGTGCTTGCAACAGTAGTTTACTTTTTCTGTCGTTGTAGCCGACTCAGGCTTTTGTTAGATTCTCAGTACTCTGGATTGATAAATTTGGAATAAAATGAATGTTTTCTTTTTCGGTACTTTTTATTGTTCTGTACTAACATACAGGGACATGTACCTTCGTCTTGGAGTACCACACAGACGCTTATTGGGTCCGGGCTTCACAGCTCCGGCCTAAGCGGGCCTTAGTCACGCTTCGCCTCTGTTGTTTTGGGAAGCGGGGCGTGACACAAACCGACAGCTATCTCACTCTGAGACCTAGAAATAATCTGAGACCTCAAATACACGGTCACTGTTATTGTGGGATCCGCCATCTTTTATACTATAATTTGACATCGTCTGCTTGCTGATAGAGCCCAGAGCTGACACCTTTGAGCCATACTATGCCTAGCGACTTTGACACCGCTAGGTGGAATTTAGGTGTAAGTTCGGGATGCGTCAGGAGCAAAGAAGAGGAACATGATTCCAATACTTAGCTAGTTTTATCTACATGTCTTCTATTATAGGCATAATAGCAGTATTAGGTTGTGTATTGTCTCTATGCTTAGATAAAATTTCGAAAATTAAATTTAATTGTTCTAATCCTAAAACTGATGTTAGGTGGTAAACCCCAGATATTTTATTTGTAGCAGTAAAAAATACATCAAAAAAATCATGCAGATGATCTACAATTAACCACTCGATTTCAGTAATGTCATAAACTGGGTCATGTGGAAGGTATGTAATTGCAAAATCTGTAGGCTGCTCTATATTCTTAATCATGAAATGCATCATTATATAAGTTGAATTCCACATATGTGAAACATCAAATTTATAGGCAATGTATGGTATTTGGCTAGTACGACACAGTTGTTTGTACTGAAGTCGCCTAGTGCCAGAAGTATATATATAAATATACAACGTGGGATTCCTAATGTTATCTAAGTAAACTGAAGAAGTTTTAAGTCCATCGTGAACTATCAAGATCAAGACGTGACATGCACATCTTTAATGGAACAACAACCCATCCATATCGGGGGTCAAATTTCTTTGTAAACAACTAATTGCACTATTGTTATTAGATGCATTATCAAAAGTAACTCAAATTTTTTTCCTGGAACATTAAAATCATGAATAATAGACATTATCACAGAAGAAATAACACCTCCAGTATGAGAATGCTCTAACATTCTAAATCGTATAATCATCTTATTAAGCATGTAATCATGATCTATATAATGCGATTTATCACATAAATAGGAAGCTCCCCATTTTTTTGTCCAAATATCAGAATTTAAAGCTATTTTAGAATTTAAGCAAGCAAAATTTTCAATCACTTTAGCTTTCCCAGCTTGAAAAGCTGACATAGCATCTCTTTGAAGTGTGTTTTTAGGCACTCTTCTAAAAGCAGGGTTACGGGCCACTTGATTAAACCGTTCTAATTCGAGGCTTTCCACATAATTAAATGGCAATTCTTGGCATAAAACCTATCTTGACATCTCTTTTCTCATTATCTCCGCAGAGTGTGAGAAATTAGATAGAGAGGAAGAAGATGTAGATAAATTTAATATGGTCGGTTTAAAGTCTCTTTTTACATGAGATGCTATATGTCTCTTAAGGTGTGTTGTGCCGTCAGATGGTTTGCAATTAAAATCTGTTCTACATATTCTACAAAATGCTCGCTGTCCTTTGCCAGCGATAGTTTCGACCATAAAGTGCTCCTAAACTGCAGATTTTTGTGATCTGGGTTGGGGTTGTTGTGTAGATGGAACAACAGGATTAATAGGTTGTGCAGGAGTAGAAGCATGTACAGAAGAAGTCCGTGCAGAAATAGAATAAGCAGGTATAGGATTCGTGTACTCATACATTTCTGTTTGTGACATATCAATATCAAAATTTGGTGTTTCTATCGGGTTATCCCGAATCATATTAAAATTATCATGCTCTTCAGTGTTGTCATGGTGGAAGTTAAAATTCCTACGTTTTGGTCCAGCCATTATGCTAAAATATATTTGAACCTGATTACTGGGTTGCGACTTGTGAGTGGTGTATAACAGAAGAGCTTGATAGTAGAGGGAGCTAAGACTTGAGTGCAAAGTTGAGAGCGATAGCGATTTGAGACTTGAGCTTGACGACGAGATGAGAACGAAGTTAACCGAGATTTGAGCCTTGCGATACCACCTTGACCGATAGGTGAGAGCTGCAATTTGATTGCATAAACGTAAATCTTAGGCAAATAGAGAGAGTTTGAAAAAGTTTGATAGTTTGAGATTTTTGAAAAAAATGAGTGGGGTTGTCTACAATTTAAAAGAATTTTTTGGGTGTAAAAAGACCCAAATACCCCTCCCAAATGGATCTTTATGACTGTTGGGGGTGGTTTTTGGTAAAAAGACCAAAAAAACACAAAATAGCCCCCCTCATTGCAGGGAACGGTCATAAGACCGTTCATTATGCGTGCACGTGCCTGTAGCTAAGCTGCAGGTGCATTTTTTAATTTTTTTTTAAAACAGTAACATATGTTATTGTTGGCAGGCCGGGCCTGGGTTGGCCGGGCCCATTTCACTCGGGCCCCAGGCCGGCCCGACCTGCAGGGCGGGCGAAAGCCCAGCCCGAGCCCAGGCCTAGCCCTAGGCTTGGGCTCGGGCCGGCCCCGTGGCCCGGTCAATGTGCCTAGGCCGGGGCCGACCCGTTGACATGTTGACCAGGCCGAGCCCCAGGCCAGCAGGCCAAACGGCCACCTTGAAGATAGATGGACAATTAATTATGAGGAAAAAAGAGATTATGCCAATTTTTATAAACGAGAAATTTGGGGAGAGAGAGAGAGGCAGAAACGAAGAAAGTGCTGCACAAATTAATGAGAAGGGATTTGTTTGAAGCGACAGACCAACGTCAACACTTTTTCTCCGAATAATGCACTTGCCAGCCGACAGTGACAGATCCTCGCACAGAAATCTGCGCATGTGCTCGTCCGCATGACACCTACAAACAACAACTTCTGCATGCAAACTTCAGATAAGAACAATAACATCATTTTGCATGTGAACCGACCACATCAGCCAGAAGAACGAAAAAACCAACGAGCCAAGTTTGTCTGCTTTACGCACAGACCAAGTTGAGGGAGATTTGCACAGTGAACTTTGGAGGGCCATAACTTTTGATCCAGGTATCGGATTGAGACACCGTTGGTGCCAGCACGAAGCTGACGACGAGCACAATGGTAAGGACTATTCATTCATCACAAACTGAGCACTCTAAAATCTTTCTACTATTATTATTTGTGATCGAATTTTTTTAGATCCTTTGTATTTTATACTTTCGTTTTTGGGGTTCTTTTGGGCTCTTGCCTTGTCAAGGCAAGTCAAGAGAAAGTGTTTACTAGAATAGTAGTGTTCGACACTGTAGGGAGTGAGGTATAAACTTGGTGAGCTGAGTGTTGGGACACGAAGTTTCATGTGTTTGTACCTTGATAATCCAGTGATTACTTTGGGGCTGGAGTAGGTCGTTGGGGTGACCGAACCAGGGTAAATATCGCGTGCACTCTGTGTTTGCTTACGCATAATTTTTTCTGCATGTATTTACTCTGTGATTGTCTGACTGAGTAGGCCATAATTTTTATATTCACGAAAATTTTCCATAAGCCTATTCACCCCACCCCCTATGCTTATATCACGATCCAATAATTTCTACTTTGATCACTTGTATGAACATCTTGATTATGTTTTCGCAATCAAAAATGAAATATTTGTTTTTCATGAGTGGCTAAAGCACTTCTTGTGTGGTTATGGTGTAGTTGAGGTTTGTTAGGCTTGAGTTTTAATTCTCTTGCATAATTTCTTGGTTATGTTGGATGAATCATTATTATAGACCTTTGTTTGTTTAGACTCGAGAGGGTAAACCCTGAGAGGGGTGAGAATTCGAGAGGATCTCATTGTGCTACAATGTTTAATGTCTTGATGATTCATCTACTACATTTTGTGCACATTTGTGTTTATGAATGCTAGATCTCCCAATTGATCATGCCTTATCCGGATGATAAATTGAGTAATACTTTGAGATGAAATCCATATGCATTACTACCTCAATGACCCATGTAACACACAAGCCTTTTCCTTTGTGATCACTTCTATCCAAAATCCCTTCTTTTTAACAAGTTTATGTTTTTGCTAGCAAAATACTCAATTAACAACCTTTCACCCTCAAAAGGTGTTATTTTTCACGTTGTCTAAGTTCTTTTAATCAACCTTTGTTTGTAATCGTAGGACAAGCTTATCCCTGTGATCGACCCTAAGTTTACTAGGGTTTACTACTTGGCAAATGTTAGGGTTTCTATCATGCATAACTAGTTTATACGCAGCGGAAAATAGAAACCTACCAAGATCCATGTGTTTCTAATTGATTCGAATTGATTACTAACCTTTGTGACGATCTGAATGTGTCGGACTACAGGTGCTGCTCTACAAAAGACCACCCTTAATTGGTATCCACACGCGAACGTCACGAACAGGAATTGCGAGGGTGTTAGCTCCTTCTTCGCAACTAGGGTTTCTCTCGCTCTTTGTTTTTTCAAAAACGGAGGAGATAGATTGAAATCGTAAAAAACTGTCATAATTAAATTAGCAGTTACAATATCTGTCAGTTAAGATATTTCACCTTATTACGAATTTCAAATCAAATTCAAAATCACGTTTTTAAACCCTATCATATCCATTACGCTCTTTGTGTGCGACCCAATAGGCTCATATTAAATTGGCAATGGGCCTAATCTCATTAGAAGCCCACAAGTCATAATTAGTCTCTAGCAAGACATTATCACTACCCAATTAATATGAATATCGTTACTCCGATATTAACCTAACCAATAGAGCATGTCATAATCCTTTTATCACACGATATCTTATTTGAACATAAGTCATGGGCAGTGTCATACTTATATTGTTCAAACATTTAATTTCTCGCTTTCTAAGTAGACTTATAAAATCAAATGACATTCATTTGAGCACAGCCATGCATTTCTTAATCCTACTTATCGAGGGGCCCATTAGATATCTCTCTCATTTGAGAGGGACAAATTCCATCTAGTTCATTCACTTTCCTCTGCATAATTCACATCATGTTCAATCATAACCTTTATGATTATCTGATTAAAGATAACGTTTAGTTATGTCAAAACATGATGTTCCTTATGTAGGAAACTGTGATGATCTTAGGTCTAAGGATTCTATGACATAACTACTATGAGATCATTTATGACACTAATCCATGTAATGATCTCATAGCGAGTCGATCCAGTACTTGTTCTCCAACAAGTACCTATAAGTTTGATTTGTATCACCATACATATAATTATCTCATAATTATCAACCAAACTCATACTAGTCTTAATTCATTATTAAACTTTAACGATGAATGACTAGGGATACTTAGAATAACATAAAACAGCTATTCAAACATTATTATAAAGAAACATGCAAGCAATAAAATAATAACAATAAGAGAACATTATTATACATGAAAATGACAAAACATAAAGGTCCAAATATTTGACCTAAGGCAAAACCACTAACAATCTCCCACTAGCACTAGGCCTAATTATACAAGTATCTAATACCTATAGACCTTATATGTTTATCATGTTTGGCTTGTGAGAGAGCTTTTGTAAGTGGATCAGCAATGTTGTCATCTGTTGGTACTCTGCATATCTCGACGTCATTATTCTTAATAATTTTTCGAATGAGATGATAACACCTGAGTATATGTTTGGATCTCTGATGAGATCTGTGCTCTTTTTCCTGTGCAATAGCACCATTATTGTCACAATAGAGAACTATTGGATTTACGATACTAGGAACTACTCCTAGTTCAGTAATGAACTTCCTTATCCATACTGCTTCCTTAGCTGCATCTGATACTGCAATATACTCAGCTTCTGTTGTAGAATCTGCAATAATGTTTTGCTTGGAACTTTTCCAACTTACAGCACCTCTGTTTAACATAAACACATATCCAGACTGCGATTTAAAGTCATCTTTATCTAATTGGAAGCTTGCATCTGTGTAACCATTTACAACTATTTCATCTTCCAATCCTCCATACACCACGAATGCATTCTTAGTTCTTCTAAAGTATTTAAGGATATTCTCGACTGCTGTCCAGTGACTTTCACCGGGGTCTGATTGGTATCTGCTTGTCATGCTCAAAGCATACGACACATCTGGTCGAGTACATATCATAGCATACATGATAGATCCTATAGCCGAAGCATAAGGAATCTTATTCATGTGATCTCGTTCATCAGATGTCATAGGACATTGAGTCTTGCTAAGAGAAATGCCATGAGACATTGGCAAGAATCCACTTATAGATTCTTGCATGCTGAACCTATTCAACACTTTGTCTATGTATGTACTTTGACTCAGACCAATTATCCTTTTAAATCTATCCTTATAGATCTTAATCCCGAGGATATAAGCAGCATCGCCTAAATATTTCATTGAGAAAGAACTCCCTAACAAAGTCTTGGTTGTTTGCAACATAGGGATGTCATTTCCAATGAGTAATATGTCATCAACATATAACCCAAGAATTACTACTACGCTCCCACTAACCTTCTTGTATACACAAGGTTCATCTTCATTTTATATGAATCCAAACTCTTTGAATGTTTCATCAAAACGAAGATTCCAGTTCCGAGAAGCTTGCTTTAATCCATAAATGGATCTTTGAAGCTTGCAACCCTTTGTAGAATTCTTTGAATGAGCAAAACCCTCATGTTGTGTCATGTACACATCCTCGAGTAAGTTTCCGTTAAGAAACGCCGTTTTGACATCCATTTGCCATATCTCGTAATCATAGTATGCAGCAACGGCAATTAGAATCCTTATTGATTTAAGCAATGCGACTGGCGAAAAGGTTTCATCATAGTCTATACCATGAGTTTGTTTGAAGCTTTTTGCAACAAGTCTTGCTTTAAAGGTATGCACTTTGCCATCCATGTCAGTTTTCTTCTTGAAACCCCACTTGCACCCAATTGTTTTAACTCCTTTAAGTGGATCAATCAAGGTCTAAACTTGATTATCATACATGGATTGCATTTCGGATTTCATGGCTCCTAGCTATTTGTCAGATTCTGGACTTGACACAGCTTCTTGATAGGTAGTATGCTCATCGTGATCTATGAGCAGTACTTCACGAGTGTCAGTTATGAAAAATCTATATCTCTCGGGCTCGTGTCGTGACCTATTAGATCTGTGTGGTGCTTATGTATCTCGTACAGGTTCTACAACTGTTTGTGGAACTTGTTGAGCTTCCATCGTTGGTCTTATACCATCTTGTGGTTCTCGAAACTCTTCGAGGTGCACTTTGCTCGCGCTGGTTCTTTTAGAAATAAATTCCTTTTCTAGAAAGACACCATTTCGAGCAACAAACACTTTATTCTCTGAGGAATTATAAAAGTAATATCCTTTAGTTTCTTTAGGATATCCCACAAAAAGGCATTTATCAGATTTTGGGGGCTAACTCATCTGAAACTTGTCTTTTCACATAAGCCTCACATCCCCAAATTTTTATAAAAGACAAACTAGGTGTTCTCCCCGTCCATATCTCATATGGTGTCTTTTCAACCGCTTTAGATGGAACTCGGTTCAAAGTGAACGCAGATGTTTCTAAGGCATGGCCCTAGAAGGATAATGGAAGATCTGTTTGACTCGTCATGGATCGAACCATATCTAATAAGGTTTGATTTCTCCTTTCAGATACACCATTCCACTGTAGTGTTCCTGGTGGAGTTAATTGTGAAACAATTCCACAACCCTTGAGATGATCATCAAATTCTTGGCTCAAGTATTCACCACCCCGATCAGATCGAAGTGCCTTAATAGTTTGCCAAGTTGATTTTGTACTTCATTTTGAAAAGTTCTGAACATTTTAAATGATTCATGTTTATGTTTCATTAGATAGATATACTACTGAAATCATCAATGAATGTAATGAAATACTGAAATCCTCCCCTAGCATGGATGCTTAATGGACCACATACATCAGTATGTATTAGGCCCAATAAATCATTGGCCCTTTCACTATATCCAGTGAAATGATTCTTTGTCATTTTGCTTAATAAGCAAGATTCACAATTTTCAAATGACTCAAAATCAAATGACTCTAAAAGTCCATCTTGATGGAGCTTAGATATACGTTTCTCGTTTATATGGCCAAGACGACAATGCCATAAATATGTATGATTCATATTATTGGGTTTGGATTTCTTAGCAGTTATGTTATAGATTTCTCTATTGTTGGAGTTGTCTAGATTTAGGACGTAAAGGTCATCATATGAATCAGCAATACAATAAAGCACATCATCATAATAAATGGAGCATCTCTTATTCTTAATAAGAAAATAAAATTATTCATCAGCCAGACAAGAAACTGAAATAATATTCCTACTCAAAGTAGGAACATAGTAGCAATTATTCAACACTAATAAAAGCCCATTTGGCAAAGACAATTCATCGGATCCTACAGCTAAAGCAGCAACTCTTGCTTCATTTCCAATTCGTAGGTCCACTTCGCCCCTTCTCAGTTGTCTACTCCTTTGCAACCCATGCACATTTGTACAAATGTGAGATCCACATTCGGTGTCTAATACCCAGGAAGTAGAAGTAGATAAATTAATTTCAATAACATAAATACCTGAAGATGTAGTCTCACTACTCTTCTTTTTCTTCAGATCTTCCAAATAGAGCTTGCAATTCCTCTTCCAATGACCAGGTTCATTGCAATGGAAACAAACTCCCTCCTTTGGAACTTTTGCAGGCTTATCGGCAACTTTTGCTTTAGCCTTTCCTTTAGGCTTACTTGCAACTCTTGCTTTAGCCTTTCCCTTATGTTTCATTCATTTTCCTTTGTTGACCATAAGTACATGATTAGGCCTTTTCTTAATACTTTGCTCATCAGTTTTGAGCATCGAATGCAGCTCAGCAAGGGATTTCTCCATGTCATTCATATTGTATTGCATGACAAACTGATCAAAACCATCATTTAATGAATTAAGGATCAAATCCGTAGCCAGTTCTAAACCGAGGGGAAATCGAAGCCTTTCAAGATGATCAATGTAGCCTTTCATCTTCAAAACATGAGAGCTCGCTGATGCACCTTCAGCCATTTTGCAAGCATGCAGAGCTTTGGTAGTCTCATACTTTTCATGCCTTGCATGTTGTTGGAAAGTCTCCTTGAGATGAACACTCAGCTCATAAGCCTCCATGTGTTCCAGATCCTTCTGAAGTTCTGGGCACATAGTGGCTAACATAAGACAACCAACATCAACGGAATCATCAAGATGTTTCTTATACTTATCCTTTACAGCCTTTGAAGCATCAGCAGGTGGGTCTTCAGAGAGAGTATCATCCAGGACATACATCTTCCTTTCATGCTTGAGAAGAATTCTCATGTTTCTGAACCAGTCAAGGAAGTTGGTGCCATTTTCTTTCAACTTGTCCTTCTCAAGGACAGATCACAGTGATAGTGCAGAAGTGTTATGAGATGCCATTGATCTACAAATATGCAAAATAAACATTAGTACCAATTTCATTTTAAAATGTTTCATAAAACTCCCACAAAATTAATAACCTTCAATATTAATTACAACAATTGCAACACTTTAGTGGGCTAAGATCCAGATTTCACCTAACTTTAAGTCAGCTTTGACATGACACTTAAAATCAAGTTATTTAGGTAGGTAACACTTTACCAATTACATCTCATATAATTCTTAGATTCTTTTTGGGATTTTGATATCATATGTCTCAGCATGCTATAATCCCATCTAATGCCCTTAGGCCCAAAACCATTTTGCTAGCCTAATTAAGTATAACCATTTTTAAATATATGGGTAGAACGATTACTCATCCTGCCTTACTATGATAACCCAATGCACTTCGCTTTGGCAGAACCCACATTTCGGTGATCATAGTCTTGACAAGTATTCAAATCATGGGTGGCATAAGACTTAAAATTATGGTGAGGGAATTTAACAATTAAGTTATGATGTCTATTTATATTAATATATTATGCATCATTTCATACATGGCATCTCATACACATATATCAACATACATCGTATCTCATACAAAAATGTTAAATATAATATATATGAAACATGTGATAGCATGCAAAACATCATACATACATCAAAATAAATCATGTTATCACATATCATGGCATTAAATTAAATTCAAAATGATGTATCATAATTTCTGTTTAATATCTTCCACGACATATAAGGCACAACGAAAACGGCGGCCCCCCTCGGCGCTTTGAGTTATCAGTAATCTCATTAATGATTTTCTGCCTTTAAAACCCCTATTTAAATTTCTGAATGATGAATCTGTTGATCATATCAGCATCGTTTTAATCTTATTAATCATTACTCAAAATTGGCTGATCAAATCAGCGTTAGTTTAATCATATTAAACAGTCACATTAATCAGCGTTAGTTGATCATATTAGTCATATTAAACAATGATCTGTGTAGGTTTAATCATATTAAATAATGATTACCGCAAGTTTAATCACATTAAACATATTAAATAATGATCTGCGTAAGTTTAATCATATTGAATAATGATTAGCGTAAGTTTAATCATATTAAACAATAATCATAAATTAACATGTTAATCACATTAACAATGATCGCGTTAATCATATTAATTACAACGTAATCATAAAGCATGTTGATCAAATTAACAATGATTAATTTTGTGGACATACACATGTCATGTAAATTATTAAACATCAAATATATGTGTATCTCATACAAACAGATTAAACCGATTGTCCCTTTTCAATTAACAACATGTAATCGTGTTTATGCATCAGCATACATACAAGTTAAAATCATGCCAACGAATTTATAGACATCGCATACATATAAACATGGCATATTTAAATCAATTGAATTCGCAAGATAGCTCCGATACCACTGTTAGGGTTTCTATCATGCATAACTAGTTTATACGCAGGGGAAAGTAGAAACATACCAAGATTTATGCATTTCTAATTGTTTCGAATAGATTACTAATCTTTGTGATGATCTGAATGTGTCAGACTACAGGCACTGCTCTATGAACGACCACCCTCAATTGGTATCCACATGCGAACGTCACGAACAGGAATTGAGAGGGTGCTAGCCTCTTCTTCTTAAGTAAGGTTTCTCTCGCTCTTTGTTTTTTTTCAAAAACAGAGGAGATAGATTGAAATCGTTAAAAACTGAAAATCCTCTTTCTATGTCTTATATAAAATCCCACGTTAACCCCTTAATGCATTTCAGTTACGCAACGATATCTTAGGGATAATATCTACAATATCTGTCAATTAAGATCTTTCGCCTTATTACGAATTTCAAATCAAATTCAAAATCACGTTTTTAAACCATATCCTATCCATTACGCTCTTTGTGTGCTACCCAATAGGCTCATATTAAATTGGCAGTGGGCCTAATCTCATTAGAAGCCCACAAGTCAAATTGGTCTCTAGCAAGACATTATGACTACCCAATTAATATGAATATCGTTACTCCATATTAACCTAACTAATAGAACTTGTCATAATCCTTTTGTCACACGATATCTTATTTGAACATAAGTCATGGGCAGTGTCATACTTATATTGTTCAAACATTTAATTTCTCGCTTTCTAAATAGACTGATAAAATCAAATGACATTCATTTGAGCACGGCCATGCATTTCTCAGTCCTACTTATCGAGGGGCCCATTAGATATCTCTTTCATAGGAGAGGGACAAATTCCATCTTGTTCATTCACTTTCCTCTGTGTAATTCACATCATGTTCAATTATAACATTTATGATTATCTGATTAAAGATAACGTTTAGTTATGTCAAAACATGATGTTCCTTATATAGGAAACTGTGATGATCTCAGGTCTAAGGATTCTATGACATAACTATTATGAGATCATTTATGACAATAATCCATGTAATGATCTCATAGCGAGTCTATCCAGTACTTGTTCCCCAACAAGTACTTATAAGTTTGATTTGTATCACCATACATATAATTATCTCATAATTATCAACCAAACTCATACTAGTCTTAATTCATTATTAACCTTTAATGATGAATGACTAGGGATGCTTAGAATAACAAAAAACAACTATTCAAACATTATTATAAAGAAATGCCAGCAATAAAATAATAATAATAGAAAATTATTATAAATGAAAATGACATAACATAAAGGTCCAAATATTTGGCCTAGGGCAAAACCACTAACAGCCACCTCCTATACTTGGGAGCTAGCTAGCAATGTTTTGCCATATATACCCACCAGGCCGGGCCTAGCGAGCACACGACGCAGATAGAAGCCTAATGATCTGACCAAATGGTTTTGAGCTGAGATCACAACTGAGCAAGTCTAAAGCTATAGACCCACAGTTACTCAACAGACTAATGGATCAACACACACTCGCGCACTCAACAAGCAGGGGGTCAACACACACTCGCACACGCAGCAAGCTGTACGTGTGACCCCAATGTTAGTCTATTGAGCTCAAGATCATGATCAACACAAAAAGTTAATCGAGCAATGGACACAGTCAAAAGATTGAGATAAAAGTAAAGAAGAAGCGAATTTTAGAGGTGAATTTCAAAAAAAAATCAGTTCAAAAAGGTTCTTCACTCACTTTAGAGGATATGTCTTGCAAGGTCGATGCTTCGATTGACATACAAGTAAAATACAAAAAAAAGTTACACGTCCTGCCTGGAGGTAGGCTCCTCAACTGCATACTCGTTAGTAGTAAGAGGGAACACTTCGTTGTATAGGGCATCCTCATGAGCTCTGTCAGTAGTGGCAGTATGAGGCGTGTCCTCAGTAGAAGAATCAGCTGCTACGGACAAAGAGTCGACGTGGCTTATCCATCAAGAAGGATAGGAGATCAGCGTGTATGTGGTTCTTTGCCTTGAATGTGTCTACCACATACTAAACCTCAGCATCGAAAGAAACTTCACCTTAACCTTCCGCCACCTGTTGCTTGAGTGATGCTTCTAAAGCATGAGCACTATTCAGCTCAGTGCGATGAGCCTCGGCCTCGTCTACTTTCTCTTTGAAGCTCTGTTGTGTCTTTTCCAGCTCAGCTTGCAGTTTAGAGACTCAACCATCCATCTCCTCCATATACTTTGTGAGGCGAGCGATGGCCTCTGTTAGGGAGTTATAATATTACCGCAGGCGTATGGTGATCGTAGCAAATGGGTCGAACACAGGGAGGCAGTGGTTGATTTCTGATCAATTCGGGATTATAATTAGCTACGTAGGATCGTATCAGAGCAAGGGTATACTAAAAATATATCAGATATGAGAAATTCCCGGGTTAAGTATCCTCGCTATTGCAAATTAATCATATGATTGATCTTGCTTCTCAATTTATCAAATTAAAGCATTGGATGAGAACTAAATCACAATCCTCGTTCTCACTATGTCTCGTGGAAGAACTCGGATAAAAATCTGGATCTCTAAACTAGAACTCTGATGTCTCGTCGGTAATCCTAATTGAGTAGCTCTAATTAATCCGGGTTGGATATCTCGTCGTAATCCTAATTAAGAGAAAATCAATCTAAAATCGATATGCATCAAACCAAAACTCCGATTTCTCATCGGTGATTAGGGTTGTATAGTAATTCAATGATTAAATTGATGATAGGCATGTCCAAGACTAAACCCAAGCAATGATTTAACAAATTGATGGTGTGATCAACCCATATGAATAATCTACTATAGGGTTCAACTATGCCCTAAATAAGAAAACTACTCCCTAAACATGATAATTACAATCAAACAATCCATAATAATATGCATAAACATCAACAAGCAATAAAGAAAGAGTAAGGAAAAGAGTTTACTGAATTAAAGAGTAAAAATCCGAACTTTACACACATACAAGCAATAAAAGAAATCTCCAAAAGCTCTGAGAGTAGCCACTCAATACAAGATAAAGACCTAATGAAAAGTCATCCAAGTTAATTACAAGATTTAGTTTTTATACCAGCTGAAAACCCCTAGGTGAAATCGGGTCTAAACCCCAGTTTAACGGACGCACGGCCGTGTCGCTAAGTTGTACAGTCGAGCATTGTGCATCGGAATCTCCAATGTTATGCAAAGCTTGCATGATCGTTCAAATGGATGCAAGGCCGTATCAGCTCCTTCAGCAGATTCTTCAGGTTACGCAAGCCTTGCATGGTCATGCAGATGGCTGCACGGCTGGGCCACTTTAGTTCTTCTTTGGCTGGAGGGATGATACGCTCGCACGGCCGTGTGTGTCATCGCACGACCGTGTTGTCATGTCTTGTCACATTTCTTCTTCATTTCTTCCTCTGTGCTTCGTCGTTTCTTCTTTCTTCTCCCATCGATCCCCTTGCATCATTTCGCACACTTTATCCATGAAAAACATAGAATACTCTCCAAGAGTGAAATGAACTAAAATAAATGAAAAATGCATGGAGAATGGGAATAAAACATAAAAATCATTTGGTGAAACGATATAAGATTTATGTAAAATATACACTTAACATCTCAGCTGGCTCACGGAGTTCATTCCTAAGCCGAGCCTCGCGATAGATGGCATTGACTGACTCGTAGAGCTCTTTCCTGAGCTTAGCCTTCTTCTTCTTTGACTGCTGCAGCAGGACCATTGTGTTCTGAAGCTAGAGGTCCAAGGAGCATGACAGGTCGACTTGACATCTCAGTTCCACCTTGGCCTCCTGTAGATTTTGGAGCTCTACTCTCAACCTCTCAAGCTCCTCTTCAGCGGCCCGAGCGTTGGTGTGAAGAGCTTCGACCTCCGTTCCCATCGTAACCTGCCCCATAGTGGCTAGATCTCCCGAGTAAGAGCTTTGACTTGCTCTTTTCACATTAGATAATTGTGGAAGAAGCAACCCAATACTTCTTGAACATGTATAGAAGACAAAATAAAGTTAGGGATGCGCTCAAAATTTTGCTACATATTAAAAAGGAAGAGCGTACCTGACTCATCTATGTCAGACCCTCAATGAACCTGTCAGCGATGAGGTCAAGAAGACTGCCCTCCTTTCTGGCCTCCTTGATCACGATGGATAGCATCATCTCTCAGATGGCCGGCCTCCTCGGCCCCGAGCGTTCTCCATGCTCGAAAAATACCACTGGTCCTACCTAGGTTAAGCCGAGCTCAAGGCCAAGTCGACCTCCTACTTAAGGGCCACATCCTTGGCATTCTTCTTCGAAGGCTCATCGACTTCAATGGGAGCAAACCCCTCACACAACAGCTCAGAAACTTCCTCCTCCCTCGCCTTTCGTTTCTTCCTTAACAGTGGGCATTGTCATCGTCCTCACTCACTGAGTCGACATGGACCATCGGGGGAGCCTGCATAACCTCACCCTTTGGTATAGAGGTGGGAGCAGGCTCTTATGTGTAAGGAACAATGGTGAGAGCAGCGACATGCGTGTGCTCAGCTAGGGGCCCTGAAAACGTCGCTTCTTCTACCCATCACGAAGGACATGTGGTTATGGGCTTTGCCCTACTAGGGGTGGCAGCAGCGGTCTTCCCAACAAAGGCCTTCTTGCTTGCTCCATTAAGACATGCAGCGACGTTCTTCTCCCAACAGTGTGGTAGGCTCGATCCCTTCAAGCAAGGTTCTTATTGAATTTTCCCATCTCTGCAAAAATAAAACAAGGGAAAGTTAGCGATAAGGTGAGTAATTCAAGTGCCGAACTCTAGGCTGGCACTTGCCTAAAGTATGAGGAGCCTTATCTTGCTCCACGTCTTTATCGACAGGTATGACCTGCATTGTATGGATCGCCTGCTCTGATAATAGCACACTGCATGACCTAGCTGCGGCATTTTGAGTAGACATCCATGCCCACCAGCTCAGCTCATTCATTCGAGCCCTCTTCAAGATGACATCAGGCTCCCACTTGCAGGGCAACCCAATTCGACATGCCACTTGCTCTTCAACAACGACGGGCCCATTCTCGAAGCTCTTCCAACTCCCGTTGACCTAGAACCACTTCTCCTTCATATGATTGTTCACTAAGGGGTTCTCTTCAAAAATCATCGAAGCCACAGCTTGGCTACTAAGGTAGTATTGGTTATCCAAAGTCTTCTTCGGCTTAGATACCCCATGCACTAGTTCGACTGATAGCCACACTTGGCCTCGGCAGCGAACATAGTAGCCGAGGCGACCATACTCATGAAGCTATTGGGGGCCAACTGGCATGTCACTAAATTGAAGAGGTAGAGGAAGCACATGATCATATGGTTGAATATGAGGCGAAGCCCCGTCTTTAGATGCATGGAGCTCAGCACAATAGCCCCTCGAGGAGGTCAGTCAAGGATCCCTGCCATCTGGTCAGGAATCCATATCTGCATCGAAGAAAGAATCACATACTTTCCAAAGAGATGCCAAGAATCTGCCTCATGCATCGTGGGCGCAAACTCTTGTGCTTTGGGGTGCAGTGACCGTTGTTAGATGATCTTCCCTCCACTGCTACAGAGGTTGGTGATCATGGCCACATCTTAGGCATCCAGATCTTGGGGGGAGAAATGCTCCTCAACATCCAGATGTTGCCATGTTTGGCAACATTCCACATGCTAATGACTTATGAAAACATGCAATTTTTAGAAAATCGAATTTACATTTTAAAGATGTCTTATAAAAGTTCGCAATACTTGCATGATCTTGATACTTACACATCCATATTCTCATCCTCTTGTGGGTAGTACAAACGCCCTTCTCCTGTCATATTCTCCTGATGATGATACTCTTCATTTGGAGAAGAATACATAAATCTTGCTGAGTTGTTCTCCAAATCAAGCATGCAAGTGAATGTGCCACGTGCTTCGGGCAATTAGTGTTGGATATGGAAGACGTTAGTACACCCTTGTGGGGGATGTACGAGGGAATACGGACCTCGAACGTCGCGTACACGAAGTCGTGCGCAAAGGGAATATGTTCCCTTTCGGAGAGGATCTCTAGATTGATGGGAAAGTCGCATTATATGTGCATAAGTGCATGTGACATATGGCTAATAAAGGGGTAATATCTTAAGCTTATATTGTACCATGCATGTGGTACAACTTAAGCTTATAATATGCCATGTACGATGGTACACCTTAGTTAAATTGTTCCAAAGGAACAATTTACCCTAAAATAACTACCTTGGGGGCTATAAATAAGACCCAAGGGTTAGCCATTTTACTTACACTTTTGCATGGCATTCATGCATGCATCTTCATTCTAGCGAAGCTCTGCCGAAATACTTCCTCTCCCTTTATCCAAGTTCTTAATCTAAAAGTAGAGATTTAGATTGTGGATTTAGTAGCCTTACTCCGTTCGTGAGAAGACTCGATCCGTCGTGGCGAATCCGAAGGCGAAGTTCGTAGACTACCGTGCTGCATACGCAAGCGTAAGTCTCAACTTCATTTATCGATCCTAACTCTGTTTTGGCAGGATCCCACATTGGTATCAGAGCCATACGGGTTCGCCCCGGAGAAACTATGAACGAGTCGTTGTCTTTTTCACGGATGGGTATCCTACCATTACGGATATGGTAGGAATGCTTCGTGACGGAGAGAACGCAGCGGTTGTTCATTTCACGTTAGGGTCTTCTGTCATTACGGATATGGCAGGAACTCTCCGTGACGGGAAGAACCGACCGTTCATATCGTCAAACTCGCTCTCTTCATGGATGCTGAGTCTCCATTCATATGGAATGGGCGCTCTCTTCATGTGGAGCGTGTAGTTTACGAATTTTTGAAGTGGGTTCATTTTTTGGCACACGGCCATTGGAGGACAACTACTTCCTCGACGAACGGGTGCTTCACCGGAGAAGAAGGTGGTGGTTATTCTCATCGGGGAAGATGAATTTTTTGTGCATGTGCACCATGACCAAATGGGTTATGAAGACCATGCACCCCCCTCCCCATGCGGAGGGGGTTGGCTACGGCCAATAACCACCGCGGCAACCCCCTCCGGCGGGGGTGTGCGGCCACCCATGAAAGGGGAAACCGGCCATGGCCAAAGGGCCATGGCCGGTCAAGGCAAAAATGCCATGGCCGGGCCATGGCCGGCCCTGGCCGCGGCCAAGCCAGGGCCTGGCCTCCCTGGCCGAGGCCAGGGCAGGGGCCCTGGCCCCGGCCAGGGCCTGGCCTCCCTGGCCGAGGCCAGGGCAGGGGCCCTGGCCCCGGCCAGGGCCTGGCCGCCCTGGCAGAGGCCAGGGCAGCGCCCTGGCCTCAGGCCAGGGCCCGGCCGCCCTGGCCGAGGCCAGGGCAGAGGCCCTGGCCGAGGCCAGGGCAGGGGCCCTGGCCCCGACCAGGGGCCTCTGGCCTTGTCCAGGCCAGGCAGAGGCCTGGCCGATGGCCAGGCCGGCCCTGGCAGTGGCCAGGGCTGCCGCAGGCCGTCCCTAGCCGGCCAGGGCAAAGGCCCTGGCCGGGAGTGAAGAAAACCAGATTTTGGTCGACCAATTTTGGTGTTTTGGTCGACCAATTCGGCAAAAGGCCTTGGTTGAACATGAACGTGCCAACTAGCCCATACGGGGCCAAACAACAGTCGTCTGCATCAAAATTCTCTCATACGGGGGGAAACGCCTGGATCCATACGGGAGCCGGCGACGATAATTTGCAGAAGAATCCCCAAAGGGGGATCTGACTTAGGCACGGCTACGGCTCATTCCCGACAAATGGTCAGGAAGTGTCGAATATTTCACTAGTATCATAAGGGTACTAAGTTGAAATATAATTTTTGAAAAATACGTTTTCATACGTTTTGAAAAATACGTTTTCAAAAACGCTTTTCCGCTGCGAAGTACTATAAGAGTACTAACTTTTGATAAAGTGAGGGATAAATATTGAAAGTTAATCTAGATGGTGATTGGAAACATAGTGACCTTTCCGATTCTAGAGTAACATCTTCAATATTTTTCGAAAGTAACTTATCAAATTATAAATATCATTCCAAGTGGGAGTTGAAATTAGAACTATCCAAATGGGATATTCTAATATCACTTCAAATGGGAATTGTATTTTAAGAATTTTTCAATGCAATTTTTTGATCAAACCTTTGGTTTTTATGTCTTTTGCAGCATTTTAAAAGTAAAATGTCTTCCGCTTCTAAGAATATCGTCGCTGAGTTAAACAGAGGTGAAAAACTCAACGGCGATAATTACAACCGTTGGTCCATCAAGATACAATACGTTCTAGAGGAGCAAGAAGTGCTCGAAACTCTAAAGAACGTTATGATTGAACCCGAGTTGGGCACTACAGCCCAACACCGACGAGACAAGGAAGCTTTTGATGCTTGGTCTCGGAAGAACAAGATAGCGCGCATTACGTTATTAAGCAGTATGGCTGATGACGTAATGCGCATCTTCCGAGAACATGACCTAGCCATGGACATATGGTCCAAGCTAGAGGAGAAGTTCGGTGGCACATCGGTGTCCAAACTTCGTGCCTTAACTATAAGGTTCGATACATATAAGAAACGTCCAGATCATTCCATGGGGAAACATCTGCGACATATGGCGAACCTTATCTCGGAGTTAAAGGACGCAGGTCATGTGCTCACTGATGAGCAACAAATCCAAGCAGTCATACGTTCCCTAACAAATGGGTGGGATCAAATGAAGATGCATCTCACTCACAATGAGAGCATCAAGACCTTCAGCGATGTTTCCAAGCACCTCGAATTAGAGGAAGAGCGGATTGCGGCTGCCAAACCAAGTGCAGAAGTGCACATGGTTGCTAGTTCCTCACACGGGGGAAAGAAACGGAAAGATCGTTCGAAGTTCACTAATGAACGTAATAAGCAACCTGAGTCTACCAAGAAACCCAAACATAAGGGTGGGCACAAGAAATGGCACAAGAAGAAAGACTTGAAGAGGATCAAGTGCTTCAAGTGCAACAAGCTCGGTCACTATGCTCGTTCGTGTACGAGTGGAGGGGACGAGGTAACTTGTAAATATACTAGTTACATATGTGTTTCTAGTTCGATATTTCTTGTGGAATCTAATCCGTTTTGGATAATTGATTCAGGTGCCACCGACCACATAGCAAGGGACAGACGGTCCTTCGTGGAGTATCACCGGATACCCCAAGGAACGAAGTGGATCTATGTAGGAAACAACACACGTGTTGAAGTGAAAGGCGTTGGGACTTGCAAGCTAGTCTTGGACAACGGCCGCACTCTCCTACTTCATGATGTCCTCTTCGCTCCAGATATTCAAAGGAATATAATTTCTGTGGTTGTATTAATGGGTCTTGGCTATAACTGGTTTTTTCATGATTGTAATGTGGACTTAAGTTGTAATAATACTCTTATTGGTACTGGGTTTGTATTTAAAGGATTTATTGTAATGAGTACAATGTATGATTCCTCATGTAATGAAAATTTCCTTATTGCAAATTCTAAGACTTATGAGTCTGATGTGAATTGTTGGCACGCAAGGCTTGGTCATATTGGACCAACGCGTATGAATAGACTTGCCAAACGTGGCCTTCTATCCAATGTTTCAAAGGTTGAAATGTCGACCTGCGAACATTGCCTTGTGGGGAAATCTTGTCGCAAGACGTTTGGAACCGGCACAAGGGCCGAGGTTCCATTACAGCTTATCCATTCGGACATATGTGGTCCGATGAATGTCAAGACAAGACGCGGAAAGTCCTATTTCATCACTTTTATTGATGATTTCACCCGATTCGGACATATCTATTTGATATCCCACAAAAGTGAAGCTTTGGCTTGCTTTAAAAACTATATGAGTTTAGTGGAGAATCAATTAGATCGCAAGATTAAGGTCTTGCGAACCGATAGGGGTGGTGAATATCAATCAATAAGTTTTAAGGAACTTTGTGATGAAAAAGGCATAGTACATCAGGTAACTATGCCTTATACTCCTCAACAAAACGGTGTTGCAGAAAGGAGAAATAGGACTTTAATGGAAATGGTCCGTTCAATGATGGCGCAAGCTAACTTGCCAATCACCTTTTGGGGTGATGCATTATTGACGGCCACTTTCATTTTAAACCGTGTACCCTCGAAATCAGTTAGCTCCACTCCTTATGAGTTGTGGAACCAAAGGTCTCCTGACTTAAACATTTTGAAACCTTGGGGTTGTGCATCCTACGCACATATTTCCTCCCATAAGTATGGCAAACTTGGGCCAAGGGGTAGGAAATGTATCTTTATACGATACGCAGAAAACTCCAAAGGTTATGTTTTTGTTAGTCAGGAAGACAATGGTGGGCTAATTGAGTTTGAGTCGATGGATGTCACTTTCTTGGAAAACGAGTTTCCAAGACAGGGCGAGATAAGTCAGGACTTATCTCTATTTGAGATTTATGATCAAGAATGATTACCTCATTCGAGTGGGAGAATTCTTGGTGAAAATGAAAATACGTTTCAACCTTCACCAATGGATTATACGAATGACGATTATCCTATTCCATACGGGAATAATGATCCAAGTGGGAGCAATTCTAACGACATTCCAAGTGGGAGTGATATTAGAATTGATCTAAATTCAAGTCAACAAGGACTTGAAGAATCTCAAATACGACGTAGTAGTCGTACAAGGTTGGCTCCTCTAAGATTTGAGGATGAATTTCCGCAAACCTTTATGACTTTACTACAAGAAGATGACGAGCCTGCTACTTTCAAACAGGCCGTATCTTGCCCTGCTAAAGACAAATGGATGGAAGTGATGCAAGAGGAGTTAGAATCCATGAAAGTTAACCAAGTCTGGGACTTAGTTGACTTACCCAGAGGACGTAGAGCTATTGGGAACAAATGGGTTCTCAAGATCAAGCATAAGGCTGATGGCTCTATTGACAGATATAAAGCTCGCCTTGTCGCGAAAGGTTTTACGCAACAGGAAGGGATAGACTACGAAGAGACCTTCTCACCTGTTGTTCGTTTTACCTCAATTCGCCTGATTCTGGCAATGGTAGCTTGCTTAGACCTCGAATTACATCAAATGGATGTAAAGACTGCCTTTCTCAATGGAGAATTGGACGAGGAGATCTATATGGAACAACCAACAGGGTTTGTAAAAGAAGGAAACGAACATAAGGTTTGTAAACTTCTTAAATCCATATATGGTCTTAAACAATCCTCGAGGCAGTGGTATATACGATTTCAAGAGGTTGTCTTATCAAATGGATTTTCCATGCTTGATGAAGATAACTGTGTATATATCAAGAGGAATAAGAACAAGTATGTTATTATGTCTCTATATGTAGATGACATCTTAATAGCCGGAAATGACAAGGGCTTTTGATGGATATCAAGGCTTGGCTTTCATCAGTTTTTGAGATGAAAGACATGGGAGAAGCCGCATATATCCTTGGAGTTAAGATTTCAAGGAATCGTTCGAAGAAACTTCTTTCTCTTTCACAGGAGACTTATATAAAGAAGGTTCTAGAACGTTTTAATATGCAGGACTGCAAGTCCATTGATACTCCAATAAGCAAGTGCGACAATTTATGTCTGAAATCATGTCCGAAGAACCAAAAAGAGAAGGAGATTATGGAAAAAGTTCCATATTCCAGTGCAGTTGGTAGTCTAATGTACGCTATGATGTGTACAAGACCGGACATCTGTTTTGCCGTTGGAATGGTAAGTCGTTACCAATCCAACCCAGGACAAGTACACTGGAAAGCGGTTAAGAGGATAATGCGGTATCTCAAAGGAACTGCAGACTTTGCTTTATGCTATCAAGGAGATGCCTTGAGGCTCGAAGGCTACACTGATGCTGATTGGGCGGGTGATCTCGATGAGCGACGATCGACCTCAGGATATGTTTTTCTACTCGGATCTGGTGCAATATCCTGGAGTAGCAAGAAACAATCCTGCATCGCACTTTCAACCATGGAAGCCGAGTTTGTAGCATTTAGCATGGCAGTTCAAGAGGCTGTTTGGCTTAGGAAGTTCTTAGACAGGCTAATTAATGCAAGTAACTCAGGTGCTGTACCTATACACAGCGACAGTCAAGCATCTATAGCCTATGTCAAAGATCCGAAATTCCATTGTAAGACCAAACACATAGATATCCGCTACAAATTTGCAAAAGACTATGATAAGACCAAGAAGGTAGACATAAGGTACATATCTACGCATGAGATGATAGCGGATCCGCTTACGAAGGCGATCCCCAGAGATGTGTTTTACAAACACTTATCATCTCAAGGATTGTGTAAGAGCTGAGTTGTACCAATGTAAATTCCCATGTCTGTAAATGATCAAAATTAATAAAAGAATAAGTTCTTTTTCCAACATTGCATATGAATTTCTTAAGAAATGTTTGTGTACATTTTTGAAATCTCAGCTGAATTGTGTGTATGTCGGACAGATTAAGGTTGGCTCTCTCACATGAGCAACCGCCTTATCTTATCAGATGGATAAGATAGAGATGAGACTAGTTTAAAGTCAAAATCATTAGACGAATGATTTAGAGTCATGACTTTAACAAGATAGTCGAATGAAAGATCTGCATCATATGGATGCTTACAAAAGATCTGAGATCTGTATCACAAGGATATAAAGATCTCATTGGATTTTTTAAATCCTATCTGTCTTATGCAGGATGAGAGTCCGGGAATATTTCATGGATAGTAAGGGGACTCAAAAGATAGGCACTGTGGTGTCTGATCTTTCATCCGTACAACATCATTAAGACATACTCTCCCTGGGAAAGGAGTGATGTTGTAATACGTGTTCATACCACGTATGCATTTCGACCACTGAGTTAGTAGCAATAGTGTTTGCTATTATGTGAGACTCAAAGGCCATACGGGTCTTAACTCTTACCCTCAAGGACTCCAATTGGTTCCTTTAGATTTGACGAGATGATCGCTATCTTAGCGTGTTGCTAATGGGCTATGATAATTCGGCTCGGCAGGGCACGTTAGAAAAGCGAATCAAGTCAAGATCAGAAGGTTCGCAAGAAGAGGAAGATTGATTTCATATTCGCATTTGGACTTTAATGATTCAAAGCTGGCCAGCCAATTGTAATCCAGATGGGATTCAATTGTTGAATATATGTAACGACCCGATTCCCAGGCCCGTTACTTTTGGATATTTGCGCAGGTCCTGCAGTTAACCAGTGAAAACAAAATAGCCACGATGCAGAGATGTACAAAAATACCCAAATAGTGTCCACTTATTACATCCCTATTGTACAAAAATGGTCCAACAATCGTACATGAAGGAAAGTAAATATAACTGGAAACAATTCTAAAAGCTGCAGACTCATGGTCAAATTCTGGCGTTATTAACTCTAGAGCATCTGCCTCCATATGTACGTCGTCTGCGGTGCCACAGAGGTGAAACCGTAGGTAAGTCACAACAATTCTAGCAATAGAAACAAAGTAGTGCAAAAGTATGGAACAAGCTATAGTAAACAAAAGATGGTCACACAGGTATAAAAAGTAAAGTAGGAGCTGACAGATAAGTAAAGCACTGGTTACTGTTCAGGTGTGGTAAGTGAAGTGCATGTGATGCATAAAGTAAAGGTGACTGAACTAGAGCAATAACTGTGGCATGACAATATTTTGATCACCGTCAATGTGAAGACGTTAGTTAGACATCCATGTGGTTGTATCAACACTTAGGGAGGTGAGCGTCGTTTGGCTATCTAATAGTGTAGGCGGGCCTAATAATAAGAAGTCTAACTTAACTTCCAAATCAGCCAGTCAGTCAGGGCTTGAAGGCACAGGTCACTTCAAAGACCGCAGGAACAAGTCCATTGGTTGACCAACCCCCTTCCCATTCCTTCCTAGACACTGATTCAGTCGTAATTCAAGACCGCTCATTATTAAACCGTTCTATCACGTTCGAGTAGTCTCGACTTAGTCTGTAGAATAGTAGTAGTCGTGACTGAAGCAATGGTCTCAATCAATTATCAATTAGTGCAACATTAATCAAACTAGTGCATCAGTCTTAAATGCCGCAAGGGCCCAATAGTGTGCTCCGTAAATGTGCTCCGTGAATGCCCGAGGGCCCAATAGTGTTTTCCGTAAATGTGCTCCGTAAATGCCCAAAGGCCCATTAGTGTGTTCTGACAATACAAACAACCATGAATACAATACAGCAATCAAACTAGTGCATCAGCCTTGGCTCGAGTGTACGATATGCAACCAGAAGTGCACCCATCCCACGGAGCAACTCGTGGAATATCTACCTACCATTCCTGCAGGGTGATGGTACAGCTTAACTAATAAGGGTGGACCCGGTCACTCCCGCACACTTCATAGCTCAAGACTACCCCATATCCCGTGTATTATCATAGTCCAATGTTCATATCAGTGTTCGTATCAATATGGCCTCATGGGCACTGGTATCAATTACGCTAGTGCAACAGTCTTAGCTCGAGTGTACGATATGCAACCAGAAGTGCACCCATCTCACGGAGCAACTCGTGAGATATCTACCTACTATCCCCTTCAGGGTGATAGTACATCTTACCAAATACGGGTGGACCCAGTCACTCCCGCACACTGCGTAGCTGAAGACTACCCCATAACCCATGTTGTATCACATTTCACATTTATATCAGTATCCGTGTCCGTATCCATATCTGTATCCATATGGCCTCATAGACCCATCATTTCGTACATCCAACAATGTGTACAACAATACATCCATCAATGAGTACATCAAATACATTTATATGGTAGTTACTTGCTGAAAAGTCAAGGCAGAAACCTCTACAGAGAATATCAGTCCTGAGCAATGCTTTGAAGTCCAACAACTATGCTATTTAATCCCATAAAAGTGCACTATATCAATTCAGTCCTGAGCAATGCTTTGAAGTCCAACGACTATGATATTTAATTCCATAAAAGTGTACTATCTCAATTTAGTCCTTTGGTCATTCCACTTACTGATTAGTTCTCTTAGTTAATTAGGTCTCTAATCATTGGTTCAAGTCAAAAGCTGTTCTGAGACTAGATGTCATGTCCTAAGTTCATACGAGTACACAGACTAAATTTCTAAAACCAGAATTAGAGTGACTTACACTATTTGAGATTATCGTGGTAAGACGAGGTTGGAGCAACAACTTATAAAGGAGCTGGTGCATGGGAATTGGTACCTGAAAAACACAAGAAAACATTAGTTACGGATTACCCTATTTTCTACCTATTTAATCTTATCGTTTTGATTTTTATAATCGATTGAAACGTTGTCAAAAAGTGTTCTAAATTTTTCTATAGCCTAGATATAAGGAAAATAATTTTACTGTAAGAGGAAATATTTTTCTGAATTTTATACTAATTTTTATAATTTTTAAAAGCTTAAAATCAATTTAAAAACTAATTTTTAATTAAGTACGTAATTATTCAATAATTTCTTCTGGATGCAATCTGCATCAGAAAGTTACAAATGAACTGTCAAAATGGCCGTCTCGAAGAATATTTTAACATATATTTTTCTCACAAATTATTGTACGTGAAAATATCAAGTTACGGATTTTTGAATGAAAATAACATATTTAATTTTTAGGGTTAAAAATTAATTCTGGAGAAACTAAGCGTCCGATTGAGATGAAACTAGTGTCATTAGGTCCATAATGTCATTTCTGATTTTCTAGAGGTGGTCTCATATTTTTCTGGTCTGTATATTATTTACGATGAATTTAAAACCAATAAAGCTCATATTATGTAATTAACTAAATACGTAATTATGTGTATATTACAAAAATACGTTTTAATATAACGTATTAAAATACGTTTTCTTTAAAACCCTTACCTCTCTCGTTCCCTAACGTGTGCATGGGGCGCTTGCTTGTCGACGGCGTGGGCGCGGGAGACGGAGGGCGAAGGCGGCGTGCGGGGGCGGAGGAGCGCGCTGTTGGGGTTGCTCCGGTGGTTGCTGTGTGGGGGCACGGCGGCGAACGGCGCTGAAGTGGAGCGAGGGAAGAGCAGGTCGGCGTCGTATCCGACTGCAGTGGGGCGACGGCGGGCGGAGCTCGGATCACTGTGGGGCAGTGGCGGAGGGTGACGTCGTTCGACGGCGGTGGCGGGGCAGTACGAGGGTGGCGACTGGAGGCGACGTCCGGGGGAGTTGCGGCGGTCGAAGCTGTCGCCGTCGTCTGCAGCGGGGGTCTCGGGTGACGCAGCGACGTAGAGCTCGACGGCGTTCGAGTTCGGAGGAGCTCCGGCGGTGGGTCGAAGGGAGACGGGGCGCTGGGGTGAGCTCGGGGTTTCGGGGGTGGCTTGCTCGGAGGTGGGGCGTTCACGGAGAGGCGATGGCGGATGTCAGGAGCTGCTGCGGCTCTCGAGTTGCACAGGGTGGCGGTGGTCGGTGGGGTGCGAAGGCAGCAGCGTGCTGCTGCAGGGGTAGAGGCGAGAAACGAGGGTGGGGCTTGCGAGGGTTTTAGCTCGGGGAAGAGAGAACTGAGTGGGAGAGAGAAACTGTGAGAGAGAGAGAGAGGGGATGAGTTAGCCTGAGAACGAAGCAAAACGGAGATTAGGGTAGGGTTTTTATACTAATTAGAAATTAATTAAAAAATGGGATTTAAGTCAAACTTATTTAAGACGTTAGGTAGTATTTAATGTAACTTTAGACTAAATGTATCATGCATGAACCTCGTTTAAAGGGGGGTTACGTAAGTGGTTAGAATAGGTAATTAGGGGGTAATTAGAATAGTTAGAAAGGTAATTAGTAATAAGTAAAACCCCATTAGTGAAAGTATTTTGTCAAATACAAAAACGAAATTACGATTTTGCCCCTACTAGTAAACGTGTCCGAAAAATTACGAAAACATACCCACGGGATCGTATCGTCGCGAGGATCGTGAATACGAAGTCCGTTACAGGGTTTGAGCTACGGAAATACTATTTTTAGGCCAAAACGTTTAGGAAGCGGGTTTGCGGGTTCTCTACTGATTTGACTTCAGAAAATTATGAAATTAATGTGGGAAGCCCTAATTGATCATTGAATGTTACTGTAAAAGTTTGAAATCGTTTTGATGAAGTTTGTATAGAAAATAAATTCATTAAGTCAAAACGGTAAAAACTGAAAATGAATTTCATCAGAAATGTTCTGAGTATTTGATGAGATCCGATCTTACTAAAATACTCCATAACTAGTCTGGTACTTCAAAATATTTTTATAAGAAATTTTTGAAATCAGTAAAACTCCTAACAAACCATTATAAAATAGTTTAAAATTGAAAAATTGGTCAAATAGGTAAATAGTTTGTCTTGATGAAAACAGGCCGTTACAATATAAAGTATAAGAAATGTGAAGAAATAATCTAGGGTAAAGCATGCGTTGAACTACTCAACTTTGCACCTTCGAGGTCGTTGTGTATCTCTAACAAGTGCACAACAACAGACTCTACGCGCATGACGGTCGCACGGTCTATTTCTCGGTATGATAGATGAAAGAACTAAGAGAAAGACGTTCTCTTACAATCCCCTCAAGTGTGAGTGGGAGATGTTGGATATGGAAGACGTTAGTACACCCTTGTGGGGGATGTACGAGGGAATACGGACCTCGAACGTCGCGTACACGAAGTCGTGCGCAAAGGGAATATGTTCCCTTTCGGAGAGGATCTCTAGATTGATGGGAAAGTCGCATTATATGTGCATAAGTGCATGCGACATATGGCTAATAAAGGGGTAATATCTTAAGCTTATATTGTACCATGCATGTGGTACAACTTAAGCTTATAATATGCCATGTACGATGGTACACCTTAGTTAAATTGTTCCAAAGGAACAATTTACCCTAAAATAACTACCTTGGGGGCTATAAATAAGACCCAAGGGTTAGCCATTTTACTTACACTTTTGCATGGCATTCATGCATGCATCTTCATTCTAGCGAAGCTCTGCCGAAATACTTCCTCTCCCTTTATCCAAGTTCTTAATCTAAAAGTAGAGATTTAGATTGTGGATTTAGTAGCCTTACTCCGTTCGTGAGAAGACTCGATCCGTCGTGGCGAATCCGAAGGCGAAGTTCGTAGACTACCGTGCTGCATACGCAAGCGTAAGTCTCAACTTCATTTATCGATCCTAACTCTGTTTTGGCAGGATCCCACAATTAGGTGTAGATTATTGCATCCATCTCAACGTAAATTTCAACTGAGTATTGACTTGCCCCCAAGCTGAATAAACCCTTCATATCACCGTCATCAGAGATCATCACAGCTGTAGTCATGTCCTTCGTTACCGGCTAGTTACACACCAGTTTCAATGCATACTCATGGCGTCTGATTTTTGTGGCCTTGTATATACGATCTACTAGCTCGGTATACATTGACGGCCTTCTTAGCATAATTGATTTAACTTTCCTCCGACATATCTTGGTTCGTGATTGTCACCAATAATTAAATTTACATCATAATATCATATGACAAAAATCTGATCACTTGCAATTGTTAACACCTTGCACAAAATTCCAATTAAATTTTTTTCTTCCCCAAAATTTCATATAGGTGCTTCAAAGAATTCACCTAAATCACATAAAAATATTTCTTATCTAGAGGGATGTAAAAACCTTACAATGATCAAAATTGATTAAAATTGGGCTAGCTCCGGTTGTCTTTTGCCTGATCCTTCACCCGATTGTGTCGGATCCGGTGATTTTTGATTGAAAGAGGCCGATTCTTGCTTTTTTTCGATTCCAAACAGTCGGCGGCTGTGGGTTTCTTTGACAGAGCAGGACTTGAGAAATGAGGAGAAGAGGTCTGTTATTGGCATCCATATATGTGTAAATTGGCCGCACTTACCAAATGCGGTCAATTAATAGGCCAGTGACTTAAGTCATGTGGTCCTCGACCTATTGGCCGAACTTGCCAAGTGTGGCCAAGTCGGGTGATGGCCATCCGACCAATTGGTCACACTTGGCAAATGCGGCCAAGTCAAAAAATGCCCCGTCAGCAGCGAGCGGCACCCAGTCAGTGTCCTCCTGCTCACTGACATGTCGAAGCTTGGTCGATTTTACTAAATAAATTTTTTTATCGACTTTAATAATTATTTTTATTTATTAAACTTTTTGCAGAATTGTCATATATGAATAGATTTTAGTAAACCAACCAAATCCCATCTCACAATCCAAAGAGCATATTTTATTGGAGTTCCCATACCGAGAGCATATCTCCTCCCTCTCACCGTCGATCAATTCAATTCCCCCCTCTCAAAGCTTGTGGCTCTTGTTCTTCTTCTTCATATAAAAACCCATAAGCCCGCCAATCTCTCTCTATTGTTTCTCTCTCTAAAAACCCATAAACCCCTCGTGTGCTCTCGACAGCAACCCCAACGGAGAAGAAGCCATGCAATCCTCTACAATAAGCGGCAGTCAAGAGCCCATAACATTTCCCGACCACCTCCCCCGCATCCCCTCGTCAATCCCAGCTGGCCCTTCTAGAAACACCTCTCCTTCTCTCTTCAAGATACACAAACCCAGCAGCAGGCCCATCGTCTCCTGCGACCTCAAGAGCCCGGCTTCAAAGCTCCGATCTTTGTGCAATGAGTTCAATAGCTTCGTGAGGACCCACTGCGAGAGAGCCCCAATCGGGTTCGAGTTTGCCTCCGATCGGTCTGGGGCCGCGGCCGATGAGACCCCTGTCGAATTGGACGGCCACGGTGTTGTTGTTGAGGATGACGGGGAGCATGTCAATAGCGTGGGGGTTGATCAACCGAAGAAAGTTTTGATTTTGATGGCTGATACTGGCGGTGGGCATCGCGCTTCAGCCGAGGCCATTAAGGCCGCCTTCAATCAGGAGTTTGGGGATGAATATCAGGTTGAATTTGTTAAACTTTTTCCGTGTTTCGTATTTTTTCAGAGTACGCTGAATTGGTGTATTCTCTGCCGTTGTTTGTTCACACAGTATAGATTTTTTACTTATGGTAGCTGTTGTCATCTTTGTTAGTTTAGTGATTTTAGTTCGGGTTTGGATAAACAGATTAATTGATGAACTCAAGTAATATCTTTGTGCGGGTGTTTGAACATTTTGTTTTCTTAAAATTTTGATGTTAATGTTTTGTGCAATGTGATTTCTTCTTAATGTGCTATCGCAGACATTTGCAGTGATTTTCTTGTTTCAATGTGGTGTATACTTTGGTTAGGATTTAATGTGTTTCCATGCTGGAATTTATTCGTATTGTTTTTCTCGAAGGGGAATTTGGTCTCGATGCGATGATGTTAGAGATCTGTCTATATGATATGACTTGCGGGTGCGGTAGCCAAATAGTGGCATATCTGTAGTTTCTGGGCACAGTGGTTAAAATTGTAATTTTGGGGTCCAGGGACAGATCTGTAATTTTAGGAAATCAATGGCTTTATAAAGGTGGCTGGAATAATTAGGGATTATGTTGAATTTGAGAAAAGAAGTGAGAGATAGAAGAAATTAGGAGTATGAAACTTAGATATGGGAAGAGTTAAGCATTCCTCTCGAATTAAAGGCTATGAGAGCTATCATCCTCTCGAAAGAGGTCTTCTATTTTGTATTTTTCCTTCTACAATCAATAAAAACCCTAACTTTATCCCCAAAATCCATCCAGATCGTCTCAAATTGGTTTCAAAGCATTGATCGTGATGGTGGTGACAAAAAAGATGGATTCTTTAGAAGGAAAATTCGATAGCAAAATGGATGATTTGAAGAAATCGATAGAGGAATGAGAACATCAATGGAATCGACGATGAAAGCGTCGATAGAAATCCTTATGCAAACCATAATGCAGTAATTATCCAAGATAAAGAGCTGCATTCCACCTAAGAAAGAGACGACGAAGCCAGATCTGGGCAACAACGAAGACAATAGGTCAGATCTAAGACGAAAGACGCGAACTTTGGCCAACGAGAAGGAGAAAGTTGACGACTTGGTGGAAGATCAACCATCGAATGATGTAGATCTGATGCAAAAGGTGAGATTTTTGGTCGACAACGAGGAAAAAAATCCATTTGAAGAACTATTCTGCATCAAATTTGGTCAACGACGACGACTACAACGTAGATCTGAGACAAAAGGTGCCACCTTTGAACACAAAAGGTGAAAATCATCAACTTCGACATCTATGCTTCCAAACGACGTCGAATCATGGTTGTGGGGCCAAAACCTCCCCTAAAACACCTGGGGGAGGTGATAGGAGGCGGCGAGCGGTCCTTGGGCGTGTCGATAGGGGCCACCAGTCCCGACGGTCGCCTAGGGGCCCACGACCCCTAGGCGGGACATCCAGGGGCCGGCAAACCTTGGACGATCGTCCAGGGGCATTAGGCCATCTTTTGCAGATGGAGACCCTCCGAGGCCTTTACGATATCACTTTGGGTATGCTTGACCTTCAAGCGGGCTCAGCGATCGCTGTGGCTTTCATTTGGGCTTCGAGGAAGGTGGTGAAGACTTGAGTGAGCCGGTGACTGTAGAGGAGGCCGAGATGCTACGACTGATATGTAGGAGGGCCAAACAGGGCCGACAGCCGATGGGACCGGGGGGCTCGAGTGAGGACGATGACGACCCACAAGAGGTGCCTGCCCTTTCGTGGGCAACGTCGACGATAGGGACGGTTTACAGGGATTCCAGCAGGACAAAGGAGACTCGGATTGCGACGATGACGGTTAGGGGAATTCTGGAGTTGTTAGTAGGGTCCACAAGATGAATATGTCCATTTTGAGGAAGAAGATTCTTCTACCTGGGTTTACTCCGCGGATATATATTTTGCGGTGACCGCTTGACGGAGAAGGAAAATCTGATGACGAGTGGAATCTGTTTGGAGGGACAGACCCTGGCCTAGTTCCAGTGGTGGGAGCAAAGACAGTCTGTCAGCTTGTAGGAAGAATCCAAGGACTGCTTACTAGATCAATTTCGAGACATGCATGTGGAAATTTACACAAGGAGCTCTTTGCCTTCAAACATGATAATACCGTCAGAGACTCCCGAGAGAGTTTCGAGATGCTCTTGGACTGGGTGATGGACATAGATGAGGCTGTGTTAGAGGAAAATTTTATGAAGTGGCTTAAGGCCAACATTAGAGTTGAGTTACACATATTGAGGTCGAGGGGCTTAGAGAGGCTATGTAGCTGGCATAAATGGTGGAAGACAGGATCACTGCAGAGCGAGCCACCAAGGGAGTGATGAGCGGGGTGACATTTCGTACTAATCTTACGACGAAAGTACAAAATTCTTAGCCAACGATAGGTCAGACATGTTAAGTGAAGAGTAGCGAGGCTCAAACAAACAGCAGGTTCAAGTGTCCTATGCAGACAGAGATCCAGGACAGTCACGCCAAGAGATTATGCTTTCGATGTGACGAGAGTTTTGGGCCGAGACAGTATTGCCAGGATTGTGCTCTACAGATGATCGTCGAGGAGAAAGAAGGCACATCAGTTGAAGAGGACGAGTCAGGAGACGAGAACCTCCACTTGGAGTAGCATACCTACGGATTTCATGGCACCACCTTGAGGACATGGTGGTTATTTAGGGGCGAAGTAATGATACGCCTTGAGGGTGCGGTGGCCAACCTTTGACAATCTGTAATTTCAGGACACGAGCAAAATTATAATTTTGAGGGTTCAAGGGGTAGATCTGTAATTTTAGAAAATAGTGGCTTTTATAAAGCGGGCTGGAATACTTATGGATTATGTTGAATTTGAGAAAAGAGTTGAGAGATGAAAGGAATTGGGAGTAAGAAACTTAGATATTGGGCGAGTTAAATATTCCTCTCAAATTAAAGGCTAGGAGATCGGTCAACCTCTCGAAAGAGGCCATCTATCTTGTATTTCCCTTTCTACCATTAGTAAAAACCCTAACTTTATCCCCAAAATCCATCCAGTGAGGTCATATCACTGTACATGCTGGTTTTGATGTATTTCTAAATTGTTTTTTATTTTGGTTTGTGATGTTCTTGGGTGAATTTTAGTAAAGTTGTGGTTTTTGACATAAGTTGATATATTTGGGTATTAGAGCGGTTTTATTACTTTTCTGTTAAGAGAGCCTACTTTC
The DNA here is from genome assembly GCA_030789695.1 of Scilla litardierei. Taxonomy (NCBI): domain Eukaryota; kingdom Viridiplantae; phylum Streptophyta; class Magnoliopsida; order Asparagales; family Asparagaceae; genus Scilla; species Scilla litardierei. Next base: position 284,679,759 of record CM061133.1, on the reverse strand, counting down.
TTATAAGTTAACTAGAAATACCCGTGCACACAGTGCACGGCGAAAAAAAACCCCCACGAACAGGATGCGATGCACGCGCGCAATCGAACAGGAGTGAGAATTGTGTGTATGTGTCGGTATCCTCAGGGGATAAAAGGGAAATTTATTTGAATTAGGGGGGTTTTGAATGTGGGTGCACTTTTGGGTTTTTTATGGGTGACTTTTGGAGGCCCCATCGAGATGAGGTGGTGCACACTTGGCCAATCCCTTGTTCCAATCAACTTGTGACTGGGACAAAAGCCCTCATTTGTATAATAGATATTCATGGGTTCTTAAACTGTTATTTGTTGTTCTTACTGGCCGTTCCTTTAAAATGTTAATGTTAATAAAATTGTTGGATCAACATATGTTATAAGGTTTTGGAGTCGATACATTCAAATAGATTGCTGTTGCTTTGCATTTTACTTTTTTTGCTGTTAATGTTGAAATACTATCATCTTGATTCATCTAATTAAATGGAGCTAATTTGGATGTGTTGCTGACTTGGTTTTATGAGGTATTTGTTTGCAATGTTGATAGCATATACTTTTTGTCCTTTAGGTATTTGTGACTGACTTGTGGACCGATCACACTCCTTGGCCATTTAACCAATTGCCGAGGAGTTACAATTTCCTGGTTAAACATGGGGCATTGTGGAAATTGGCCTACTATGGAAGTGCTCCAAGATTAGTGCATCAACCGCATTTTGCGGCAACAGCTGCTTTTATAGCTAGGTAAGTACTTATTATTTGTTTTAAAGCGGCTTTACATTTTGTTTCCATTGGTTGGATGATTGGTTCATATTAACAAAGAAACCAAATGATTTGAATTGGTTAGATCTTTAAGTTCTATTTCATCTTGCAGACTTCAGTCATATGTACAATGCTCTTTTTACAAGTAACAGCTTAGAAATGTGTAAGAAAAGAAGATGAGTAGTTAAATCTGTTGGTAGGCTAATACTGAGCGTAATTGAAGGGCTAACATGCACTCTGCACAATGCAACAGAAGAATGAAGTTGAGGTAGACGTAATTATTGGTAAAGTGATTGTACTTAGACCAGTATATGAGGTGGCGTCGTTGCTTAAAATCTCTCTCATTCCTATTCAATTTTTATTTTCTTTAGGGCTTGAAGTTGAGCAAATAGTCTGTGGTTCTCCGGTTGGCTTGGCAATGGCTCCTTTGAGCTTATATATTTACTCTATCAAGACATGCCAAACCTTGCTTTGTGTTCAATTATCAAATATTAATAATGGAAGGTCAAGCCAGGGTTTACTCAAAGAAGCTTGAGTATGAGGTTATCATGTATGTACTGGTTGATGAATGTGACAGTTTTCTGTTGTAAATTTCTTCATGGTTTGCATGTTATGCCTTTGGCCCTATGCTGTATGTTTTTCTTTTTTCGCTTGTAATCATCAACTTTAACCTTCAGTTAATCTTTACTTTCCCCCAATGTCATTGGCATGAAACCTGAAACTTATATTGCAGTATTAGATTTGCAAATCACACATGCCGCTCCACACACTTCCAAACAGGAAAAAAACAGAAAGGACATAAAAAGAAGGCAAACGCTCCCCCACAATCATGTAATTAAAACGACAAAATGATTTGTTGAAATTCATTTGGTCTAGTCCTCTTTTGAGTTAAGGGGTAAACCAAAGAAAACTGGTGATTTACTTACTCTGAATTGATCTCCACAAAATGAATTAATTCAAATACACTGTGACTACTTTCTTTTCCTAAGAAAATCGCAGACAAGGTAAGGGGCATCTAATTAAAAGCCATAATTAAACATGGTCCATCATTTTATGGGAAATTCTGGAAAACCAAGTATATTTGAACTGATACAAATTTATAAGTTTGGCTTCTAATCCAAAAAAAAATAGGTGCATGACTAATAAATCAGTGGGAAAATGTGTTTAGCCACATGGAAGAATAGTCAAATTTGAAAACCTCCTTTGGACGACCATGCGAAAATTTGGTTTAACCCCTTATGTAACAATATTGAATATTATGTACTTTTAGAAACCCCATTTTGCTCCTATACTTTGCTGCACTTTTAAAAACTGTTTCTCTCTTTCTTTGGTGGAACGTGTCTACCTTTTAAATTTTATGATTAAGTATACATGCAATTAATGTAATGACTTAATAATAACTCAATCTTCTTTTGTAAAATCATCAAGGGTGCGGAATTTTTGGAAAGCAATACTTTTTGTCTCTTTTCACACTTGTCACACACTGCTTCACAAAAACATGACAGTTTTACCTGCAAAGCAAGTCCTACAAATTTCAATGAAAACAACATGGGAGAAAGCAGAAATGTATCAACATACACTCTCGTATAAATGGTCTCAGAACTATACGTACTACACAGTAAAGACTGAAGGCTGAAGCTTGTCCTTGTACACTGGAGCTTCATCATACCTCCTGATCAGCACCTAACACTTAATAGAACAACAAAAACAGTAGAATCGGTAGGTTAAAGTAGATTATATCTAATTTCAGTATCTTGAAAGTTTAAAGACAATATATAAAAGTGTAACTGAAGTAAGACCGTAAGAAAAACATGTAAAGTTATAATAGTGTAAAAAGACTAGAATATGCATGTATAACATGTTTACAATTTATTACTGTGTTGTAAATGCTTCTAGTTCATGTGAATATAACAGTTATACCAAAATTTTGGGTCGTGATTCATACCGAGGAGTATGATATGCAATCAGGAGTCCACTTTGTACCACATGGACGCTCATTCGAACAGAGTCCAAAACAGATATTATGAAGGGACTTTGGATTCCTCTGACAAGTCTAAACAGATACATGAATGTGACTCAGCTGGGTAACAGATTCATGATAGGATCCAACCAATACGGTCAAAAATATGGTTCCAGTCACTCCCGCACTCTCTCTAATATGAGTTACAATAAAAACCCCTTGAGACTGGAATGTCAAATGTAATATTGTTTAAGTTATTTACTGTGGTGTCAAAGTGTATTATTCAGGAAATGGATTGTAACTACTGTCATATTGTTTTCAGAGTTTTCATGTAATAAAGTTGTTGCATTAGTAACTAAGTGACTATGAAGTCATGAAACAGTTATGATACTTTTAAATATGTTATAATGGATGTTAGTATGTTACCATAGCATGCATCATATAATATGTGATTGAGACAAAGTCTCGCAAAAGTTCATGGATCACATCATATTTAATATACATACATATATATACATACATACATATATATACATACATACATACATATATATATATATATATGGGTCTTCTGCATTGTTAATCATATCAAAATCTATGTTTTCAACATTAAAGAGTCAAGTATAAATTTCCAACAAGTCCCCAACTAGCCACATAAGAGAGTAATAAAAGTTTAGTCCAAAGTCACATAACTAGCATAGCCCAAACCTAACTCTACATATTGTTGGATGTCGAGGAAAATTGTTCTAATTATCGCATGCTATCAAGTAATTCCACAATAAATTAAGGGACAATGTCAAAAATGGATATCAGAGAAAATTCATCCTCGATCATAAGGGTCAATCCATATATCAAATCATTTACAATTGCAACCAAGCACTTCATCAGGAAAAACAATTTCATATTTATCTTTGAAATTCAATTTAAAGCTGAAATTAAATAAAACTAAATTTATTTATGTAGGAGCAGAAATGAGCTAGAAATGAGCTAGTGGGATTAGATTCGGGAATCTTATGCCACGGGCTACAAGTAAATAACATGCCAAACTGAAAACCCATTGAAACTGCACGTCAGGCCGTAGCCCTCAAAGGGACGAAACAGAGCCGAAAGCCAACCGACAACAGAAATGAATACAGACGTAAAACAGAAAAGGCAAAGCCCATAGGTGACTAACAGCAAGGGCAAAGCCCGGGCAGGCAAAACGAAGGTGCAGAGCCCACAACCGAAAACATAGGAGGGCAAAGCCTATATCAAGAAACAAATGAGTGTCGAACCCCACAACCGAATAGAGGAGAACGTCGGCAGTCCGCAAGGCAGAGGTATGGCATTGACGACGGTCGCCGCAGTGACCAAAATTAGACGTAAGGCCTCGAATTCAGAGGGGAATAATCCCCTCAAAGATCCCACAATCATGTCCCATGCTCAAATTTTAATATCACGACAAAATGGAAATTCGTGCGCTAACAAACTACTAATAGTTTCAAAACTCAATCATCATGGAATTTTATCATGGCATGAATTCAAGAACTAAAAATCACTTTTTAAACTCAAAATTTTGTTCCAACCAACAACTATCACTACTCAAATTCTTTGTATAAAATTAACCGAAAATAATCTTGTAATAGAGTAGATCTACCGTGCACCGATGAGAGAACACCAAAAAATCCCGAAAAAACACAATCGAACTCACCGCCCTCGTCAACGTAGTGGTTATGGCTGCTCGATTGAAAGTTTTAAGAAGAATCAAGTCTGAAATCAAGATCAGAAACACCAAAATCTAAGAAAGCCGAAAAATCTATAGCCGAAGGGGGAAAATAGAAATTTTGTATCAAAAATCCTTGAAAAAGAGAGTATAATATAGAATATGAGAGGAGCCGTTAGGGACACCGTGAGTGGGGCGATCACGCGGAGAGGGACGGATCTTACGCTCGTGTGTGATTTCATCGAACAGACAAAGCGCAGGGAGAGGCGACACTTATGAATCGAAGAGGGATAGAAAGAGAGATGTTAGTGGGCGTTTTAGTGGAGGGGAGTGGGCTTGAGTGGGAGAAAGAAAAGGGGAAATGGGCTTGGGCTGCAAGAGGAGGACAAAAGAAACAGGACAAAAGAAAGAAAAAGAGGAGGGCTGGCGGGGCCGTGGGCTATAGACCAAGAGAAAAGATAGGAAAGAAATAGGAAAAAGAAGAAAAGAGAAAAAGAAGAAGGAATTGTCTTGGACTGGGTGCTGGCTTTAAGCCAATGAATGGAGATGAGCCTTTGGGCTTCAAAGGAAAAAATAAAGGAAAGATAGACAGAATTAGAAAAGAATGGAATGAATGATTAAAATAGATTAAAATAAAGGAGATATGATACAAAAATACAGCCATGGCATCCTACCTCCCTTGTAATATATTTCGTCTTGAAATATAAGATAACTGATGATAAGAGAAAGAGGTAGCTAGAGAAAGACAAACAAAAGCAAGGTAAAACACTCAAATGGTAGAAAGGATGATGATAAGGTCGTCACAAGCTGAAAGGGATGTGATGGCGATGAAAGAAATAAATGATTCGATCTATAAGATATTCATTTGATTGTTAATGAAGGAGGGTAGTGTAGAATAGAGTATAAAAATATAAGCAATAGGTGGACATGGGTGGAACACAAGTGTTGAATCAAAGGCTTAATAGTTCAAAGAAGAAGGAAAAGGATAGGCCTCTGCCTGTACGTTCTCAGCGAGGGTAGACTTGAGACATCTTGCATTCAAAGGTTAAAGTACGTTGATACGAGTATATTTTATGGTACATCATACTCAATCTATATTGTTTACGATGTAGTTAGTGTGGACTTGCATGTACCATCACAAAAACATGTCATGTCATGTTTCCCAAAAACGTGACTGTTTTACATGCAAAATATGTCTTGCAAGGTACCAGTAAACAGTATAGGAGAAAGCAGAAATATACCGACATACATGTCGTATAAATAGTCTCAGAACTCTGCATACTATGTAGTAAAGATCGAATTTTGTCCGTGTCCACTGGAGCCTACTCGCACTCCTGGTCAACACCTAACAGAATAACAAAAACAATAGAACCATTAGGTTAGAGTAGATTACATCTAATTCAAGTATTTTGAAATTTTAAAGATGATATATAAAATTGTAACCGAAGTAAGACTGTAAGTAAAACATGTAAAGTCACAGTGTAACAAGGCCATATAATAGGCATGTATAACTAGTTTACAATTAATTATTGTTTTATAAATGTTTCTAGTTCATGTGAATGTAACAGTTATACTAAATCCTAGGCCGTGACTTATACTGGAGAGTACGATATGCAAATATGAGTCCACATTGTACCACTGGGGCGCTCATCTGGGCTGAGTCCAAAATAGATTTTATGAAGGGACTCTAAATCCATCCAACAAGTCTAAACAGATACATGAATGAGACCCAGTCGGGTAATAGATTTATGATATGATGTAACCAATACAGTCAAAAGCATGAATCCAGTCGTTCTCATACTCCCTCTAACATGAGTTACACTAAAATGTCAAATATAATATTGATTAAGTTATTTAGTGTGGTGTCGAAGTGCATTCTTCAGGGATGTAACTACTGTCATATTGTTTTTGGATTTTTTATGTCATAAAGTTGTTAATTAGTATCTATGAAATCATGAAACAGTTATGGTACTTTCAAATATCTTATAGTGATGGTTACCATAGCATGCATCATATAATAGTGATTGAGACAGTCTCTCAAAAATTCATGGGTCACACCATATTTAATATACGTAGTTATGGGTCCTATGCATTGTTAATCATCTCAAAAATCATGTTTCTAACATTAAATGGTCAAGTATCAATTTGCAACAAGTCTAATACCATGTCACATAAAAGGGTAATTGACGCGGCTTGGATTTAGGGCTCCAGGGGCATTTTAGTAAATTGACATATTATGTAATGTTTTCTATTTAAAGCCTATAGCCGGCCCTAGGAGAGGCATGCGAGATTCGTTGAGTAATTCTTCTAGACTATTTCTTTAGTTCCTAGATAAATTGTATTAGGAATCTCCCTATTTTCCTTAGATTAATCTCTAGCTAGTTGTTCGAATAATTTGTAGTCATTAAATAGCGAGTATTTTAACGATGTGGTTCCCGAAGATGTCGAAGATGAAGGCTTTGACACAAGTGCACAACAAAACGTGGCCGCGGTAGACGATTGGGAAGCCTTTCCGGCTACCTCCCCACCTCGGGGAGGTGCGTCGGCCATCGGAGGGGGCCGGTTGCCCCTCCGACACATTGGGGAGGCACTGCCGAACCCCCAAGAGGGGAGGCAAGTGCCGCCCGTCCCTCCTGGGGCTCCGACAGCCCCCTGGGGTAGCGATGGGGGGCCGCTGGTACAAACCTCGGGCCGGCAAGCCCCGTCGCACCCTTGGGGGGCTTCGCCGAGCATCTGGAGGGGCGACAGGCCCCGCCCAACCCTTTTGGGGGACCGCCGAACCATGTTGATGGGCCGTCGACCCATATCGGGGCTCGGCAGCCCCCAATGGCCCACTGGGAGGGGTCGTCAGCCCAGCAAGGGGACGACAAGCTCCGCCCACCTTTTCAGAGCATTCGAGGGCCCATTTCGGGGCCCGACTGGCGCAACCTCCACCTTTTCAGCCGCAGAATGGGTTTGTTGGAGCTTATCAGACATTCGGTGCACAATCAGTTTTTGGAGGACCATCTACGCAGCCATCGCCTTCCGAGGGGTGTCAGGTGTCTGTAGAGGGCATCATGATCCGCACAGAGCACCCCAGGACCACTACGGATGAAATTATAGGGATGACCGCGGTGGTGGAACAGGATGGGAAGACAGGGCGTGGGATGGTGCAGGAGGAGTCCGGACCCCAGCTGCGGGGCATTGGCAGGAAGGACCACATCCATTCAGACTGGGACGCCATGATCGTCTACAGGAGAGAGGAGGACCGGGAGGATTGGCTGCAGAGAACAGGGGGAGGAAACTGAAGATGCCCATCTTTGAGGGAGGAGATTTCAACGACTGGCTGTACCGGGTGGAGAGGTACTTTGAGGTGTCTGTAGTACATGAGGAGGACTGGCTCACGGCAGTGGGAGTCTTCTTGGAGGGTGAGGCGCCGGGATGGTTTCGATGGACACAGCAGCATCGACCATTTCGTACGTGGGAGGAATTCACCACCCTTTTGTTGGAGCGTTTTGGAGAGATACAGGCTGGGGGAGCTTATGAGAGGCTGTACGCATTGAGGCAGGAAGGGACTGTCAGAGATTACATTAAGAAGTTAGAGACACTATGCCGTAGAGTTCGTGGAGTATCGGGCGTGTCTCTGGAGGGGTGTTTTATGAAGGGTCTGAAACCCACGATTAGATCGGGACTTAGACAGCTGAAGCCTGGTGATCTGCGAGAGATGATGACTTAGCGAGGATGGTGGAGAACCATCAGGATACGGAGAGGAGAGCCCGTGGGACATGAGAGGCTCCTCTTTTCGGGGCAAGATCCTGGAGGGGGACATAAGGCGGCCACAGGGGGGCATCATTCACAGACGGGGCAGCGGCTAGTAAGGATAAGTGGGTGAAATCACGACCTGGATGACCGACACGAAGTATGACAGAGGCAGAGATTCGTGACAACCGGACCAAGGGTATGTGTTTCAAATGCGACGAGAAGTTTACTCCAGGGCATCGGTGCAGGGACCGTACTCTTCAGATCTTGATAGTGAATGACGATGAAGAGGATGGAGAGGGCGTGGTAATGCTGGAAGCCATCGATGACGATGTTGAGGAGCACCTGATCGTGGAATAGCCGTCCACACATTTCACGCACCACCTTGAGGGCAAGTTGGTTTTTCAGGGGTGGAGTAATGATGCGGCTTGGATTTATGGTCCCATGTGCATTTTAGTAAATTGACATATTATGTAATGTTTTCTATTTAAAGCCTATAACCGGCCCTAGGAGAGGCATGCGAGATTTGTTGAGTAATTCTTCTAGATTATTTTTTTAGTTCCTAGATAAATTGTATTAGGAATCTCCCTATTTCGCTTAGATTAATCTCTAGCTAGTTGTTCGGATAATTTGTAGTCGTTAATTAGCGAGTATCTTATTTTGTTGACATTATTCTATATTTTCATATCTGATTCCACAATAAAAATCCTATTTTTATCGTTCTTTCCACCCCAAAAATCTCCTTTTATTGCAGAACTTTAGCGAATCGCATCAGTAATACCATTTTAGTCCAAAGTCGCATAACTAGCATAGCCACAACTTAACCACGCATATTGTTAGATATCAAGTACAGTTGTGTAATGCCCTACAAGCTACCGCACAAGTACTAGAGGGGGGGTGAATAGTACTTTAAAAATAACAAGGAGTATAATTCCAAATTATAGTGCAAACAACTACCAAAACAATTTGCGGAAGCTTAAATTGAATGACAACAACAAATTTAACAATGCTAACAAAAGATGTTAATGGGTTCGGATCCACCCAAGTCTCCCCGACTTGTTCCCGGTGATCCCACGTCCCAACCACCCGGATCCCCTCCGGATACTTAGGTTAGAAACCCTAACCCAAGATTTCCACTATGAATATCTTGTGAAAAACCTTCACAAGATCAAATCATACATGCAATGGCAATAGTGAATCCCACAACCCGGGATCACAACCTTCTCTCACAACCGAGATAATCAACAAGCAATATAAAAGAGTTTATATTGAAATAAACAAACTTACCACAAAATCCTATACCTTGAGTTTTTCTTACCAAAAAGGTGAAAGGAAGGATTTGAGGAAGATGAAGTCACCAAGACCTAGCACCAAGGAAATGACCAGCAATAGGTGCCTAGGAGTGATTTGGAGACTTGAATCAAGCTAGAGCTTGAAGGGCTCACCAAGAACAAACTTCTCTCAAGATGGATTCTAGATCTAGAATGTGAGAGAATGGGTTTCTTGTGAGGAAGAGAGCTTTAGAAATGAGTGAGAATGGCTATCTCTTTCTATCTCAATGAATCTCTTAATGGCAGCTCTAACCTAGAGAGAAATGACCTAGGTTCGTATTTATAGGGTCCCATAAAAACAAGTTAGGTCAATTCCCAACGGATAGAAATCAGAGGAAACTAGTCGGTCAAAGAACAACCACTGACCGACTAGTTCATCAACTAGTCGGTCAGTCAAACAACATGGACCGACTAAGTGAGGAACTGAGAAGAGATAGAAATTCAGACCTAGAAATCTAGTCGGTCCAAGAAGACTTTCTGACCGACTAGTTTCACAACTAGTCGGTCAGTCAGTGAACGTAGACCGACTAAGAGGCAAAGTGAAATAGTCTGAATACAAATTGACTTAGTCGGTCCAAGAACAAAAGTTGACCGACTAGATTGTCAACTAGTCGGTCACCAAACGTTCTTAGACCGACTAACGATAAACAGTAGCTAAGGAGAAATTTAGCATGTACAGTAAATCACAACTAGTCGGTCAAAGAAGCATCACTGACCGAGTAGTTCACAAACTAGTCGGTCGGTGAGTCAACGTAGACCGACTAACTGTAAACAGTAAGATGCAAGAAATTAAGGAAGCAAACTAGTCGGTCCAAGAAGCTCTGCTGACCGACTATATCACCATCTAGTCGGTCAGTACTTCTTCTTGTACCAACTAACATGCACAAACAAGTCCGAATCGAAGCGCGACGCTTCGAGGAAGTTAGAATGAACTTGTACTAAGATCCTAGAGCTACGATATGAGCGTTATGAAGTTAGAATCGTAAGATATACTCAAGGCTTAGCATTCTATATATCGAAGCTAAAAGACTATAAATAAAACCTTAAAGAACGGTCTTCGAAAGCTTCGATTAATACTTCATGACTTCCAAAACGGTCCAAGAGCTTCAACGAAGCTTTAGGCAATGAATACGAGCTTTTAGAAGTCTTGAGATGTCGCTTTGAATGTTCTCGTGATTTTTGCGACGATCTCCAATACTGCGCTCACAAATTGTTAGTTCATGAATTATTTATGTTTGCTCATCATCCAAAACCAAATCCGGGGAGTCCAATATTCAACATTCTCCCCCTTTTTGGTGATGACAAACCAACATAAATAATAATCAAAAATAATGATTCAAATGTAAAATACTTACTCCCCCTGCATTGATGACACGTTAATTCCAAACTGAATATATATGAATTGCATCAATCAGACGAGTAAGATAAATAAAGAGAATCGATTTTCGAAATATCGGATTTTGAAAATCCTTATATATATCTTAACTCCCTCCTGAATCTAACACATCAAATTAGATTCTTGGAAATTGACTTAAATTTTCATTTGACCTATTTATTATCATTATCTCTCCCCCTTTGGCATTATCCCAAAAATGGGGGGCATACAACGACAACAACTAGGAAATGGAAAATCCAACATCGGGAGTCGTAGACAATGACGATGGAACTAATTGACACCAAGGGAAAAGTGGTGAAATCAAATCAAGGTGTGCCAAATTGTCCATTATCAAAAAGCGATAATTAAAATCATCAAAAATACCAAATTATTATTAAGTTCTTGAATAAAGAAACATACTCTTCAATATTCAATATTCTTGGTTAAATTGGTGCATGGAAAACAATTCTATACAATTATAGAATTTCAATCTATTTAACCAAGTTTTTCAATCGTCGAGCGACGATTTCACATAGCATGGACATTGCATGAGAATTAATGTGCACGACGAAGAAAATATCACAACATGAACATCGATGTATATATAGATAGAAACATCATGAGTACATCCAAAAAGACATCGACTACATCGAATGCAACATACCCATCAAAAAAATACATCATACATCATCGATACAACATCATCATCAGAACACCATCATCAACATCCAACAAAAAAATACAACACATACACCGACATCCAACATATCAAAATACAACAAATCAACACCCAAACTCCATCCCATCCTAACCCAAAACACTCTCAAACAGGTATATCATCCAAAGAGCAGTGGAGAGTCCTCGAAACAAACGATCACGAGGAAGTGGCTGGATCTGCAGTCTCCGTGGGTCCAGTCGACGGAGTGGACTCAGGCTCTGCAGGGAGGAGAGGCGTGTCAACAGACGGGATCGTCGGGGCAGGTGTAGAAACGACGACGTCAGGCTCAGCAGCAGGGGTCTCAACAGGAGTATCAGCAGGCAAGACAGGAGCAGGGTCGTCAACAGGAGCAGCAGCAGCCGCAGAAGTCTGAACTACTGGTGCAGAAGTCTCTGGAGCACCGGAAGTGGTGCCATCTCCAGGAGCAGATGTGGTAGCAGCAGCAACAGCAGTGGCCTCATCGCCACGAGCCAAGGAAGTGACAAGATCGTCAATATCCTCATCGTCCATCTCCTCGGCCTCAGAAACGGAAGGAGGAAGCTCAATGCCCATCATACGAGCCATACGGCAGACGACCTCCTCGGTACGAGCCAAACGCGACTCGTGCCGACGAAGAAGGCGTACGACATCATCTAATGTGGCAGAAGGAGTGGGGGCTGCAGCAGCTGAGGGAGTGGCCTGGGAAGCAGATGTGGTCGACCTCTGCACGTGACGAAGCGCCGCAAGAGATTTCTTAACGGCCGTCGCGTTCAGAGGAGGACCCAAGGGACGCTCATCATCAGGAGGGAGGGGAACACCGAAACGACGAAATACCAAGGTCAACAGACATGGATATGGGATATGCGCAGATTTATTGGTCTTGCGAATACACTCGAAAGAGTCCATCTTATCGAGTATAATGCGAGCCCAATTAATCTCGCTACACATAAACAGAGCGTAGATCAGTTTCAAAAACGGCTGAGATGGAAGAGATGAAGATCCATACTTGGGAAGAAGGCAGGATTTCAAGATTAGGTTAATCACCCAAGCATTCGGCTTGAATGACTTCGAAGGTACTCCTATGAAAGCTGGGGGAATAACCTGAAAGATTTTGCCTAGGGTCCGCTGATCTAAGGAGGAGATATCATCAACTGAGATGTCAGAAGGGAGGAGGCCACACGACGAGCAACCTATCAGCTCCCCCAAGATTTCTGCCGTGAGGACTATATGAGTCCCTAAAACAGAAGTCTCGATGGAGTGAGACTCGTCGTACTGGCCCCGAACACGATTGGCATAGAATAATTTGACCAGGCGAGGATATGGTCTAGGGTTCGCCTTAGCGTCAAATCAAAGGTAGTCCAAGAGGCCACTATAGGAGAGAAGATCAGCAAGGCCAAGGAAATCAGAAAACTGAACGTAATGCTCTAACAGCAGTGGGTAGTGCTCTATACGGTCGTACGCTGCGAGACACTGAGGGTCATCGCGGCACAACGATATGTCTACACCGCCGACTGGCATAGGAGCTTTACCCTTAGCCTTACGGGACTTCGGAGGAGGTGGAGGAGGGGGTGGAGTGGGTGCCTTCTCGGGATGTTCAGGGGTGTATTCCTCATCGGTATAATCCTCGGAATCACTACCCGAACGCTCACCGGGAGGTGTGGGGGCACGGAACTTTTTAGGCTTTGGCTTGGGCTTGGACGATTGGCCGGTAGGTTTATGCTAGGACGTCATCTTCCTCTTCAACGGAGTTGAAGACGAAGAGGGGGGGTCGAGTGGTCTTGGCCCTACGTTTGGGAGGGGTCGAAGCGGTAGCACCCTCTACGGTCATAGGGGATGCCCCGGAAGATGAAATCGGGATCCTCGTTCGTGCCATGATCTCGGCACAACGAGTACAAACAAGCGATGGTATAGGATCACACAACCTAAGCACAAACCCTAAGATTATTTCCGAAACCCTAACTCAAACCCTAGAGGAGAAAACAAGATGAAGAACTAACCCTAGGGAAGGAAAACGAGATCAAAGAAGAGGGGTTATACCTAGGGGAGATGGTCGACGGCGGCGGACGGCGGGGATGGCCGGAAAGACGTCGGAAGACGAAGGGTCTCGAGAGGGTTTAGGGGGTTTTCGGGCTGGAGCTGAGAAAAAATACCGACTAAAAGTGAAAAAGATCGGTTAGAATGTGTTTAAGTCGGTCGGGAATGCGAAAAGACACGTTTGCCCTAACCCACTGAGTCGGTCACAGTGCAAGTACTGACCGACTAGATTACGATCTAGTCGGTCGGTCAATGAGCTGGAACCGACTAAGTCGAAACAGAGGCAAACAGAAATTTCTAGGGCTAGATTTAGTCGGTCGCAGTATAATCACTGACCGACTAGTTTTCAATCTAGTCGGTCGGTAAGTGTACTATGACCGACTAAGAGAAGTCAATGACAGGAGATAGTTAAAAGCTTGATCTAGTCGGTCTGAGTTCACTAGCTGACCGACTAGATGGGCATCTAGTCGGTTGGCTAATGAACTGAAACCGACTAGAAGAGTCCAAAAGTTGATAAATGAGTTCTCTTCAAAAACCACTTGGATGAAACATCGTAACTCTCTCATTAGTCATCTAAATTACCCCATAAAACGTCGAAATCTTAAATACGACATTCAAATACGAATTCGAGCACAAATTCAAACATATCACATAAAATCCCCAAAAATTCAATAAATCTAGCATGAACGAAATATCGCGATATATAAAAGCATGCAAGATAATTGAATTAAATATGAATCCTATATCTCGGATTCACCCATAATCCCCAATTCTCGACGCAACCGCATAAAGGAGTCCTCCTTTAGGGGTTTCGTGAAAATATCGGCGATTTGCTTTTGGGTTTCAACGTACACTAAAATGATGTCCTTTTTAGCAACATGATCATCTAAAAAGTGGTGTCGGACATCTATGTGTTTTGATCGAGAATGGTGCACCGGATTCTTTGAAAGACAGATAGCACTTTGGTTATCCACCATGATAGGGCTAGTATCACAGTGAATACCAAAATCCTTCAGTGTGTGTCTCATCCAAAGAACCTGGGCACAAGCGGCACCGGCGGCAATATATTCCGCCTCGGTGGTTGAAAGTGATACGGAATTTTGCTTCTTGGAAAACCAAGAGACAAGAGAATTTCCTAGAAAATGGCAAGTGTCACTAGTACTTTTCCTGTCGGATTTGCATCCCGCATAATCGGCATCACTATATGAGACTAACTCATACGTGCTAGATTTTGGATAAAGTAATCCAAAATCAAGTGTATAACTTAGATAACGGAAAATACGTTTTACCGCTACTAAGTGAGACTCCTTAGGTTGAGACTGATAACGAGCACATATGCATACGGCAAACATAATATCGGGCCTACTTGCGGTAAGATAGAGTAAACTACCTATCATACCTCGATATAGACGAATGTCTATATCCTTACCGCCCGTATCCTTGTCAAGATGCGCAGTCTTGCTCATTGGAGTCTTTTTCCCGGAAGCACTCTCCATTCCAAATCGCTTAAGCAACTCCACCGTATACTTCGTTTGGTGGATGAAGATTGCATCGTTCAATTGGCGAATTTGGAGACCTAAGAAATATTTGAGTTCGCCCATGTGGCTCATCTCAAATTGTTCATTCATAACATTAGAAAACTCTTCGCAAAGAGTGAAGTTAGTAGCACCGAAAATGATATCATCAACATAAATTTGAACTAATAAAATATCATTATTCGCATGCTTAACAAAAAGTGTAGAATCGGCTTCGCCCATTTTAAAATTCAAATCCAAAAGAAAATTCTTTAGGTGATCATACCAAGCTCGAGGAGCTTGTCTCAAACCATAAAGAGATTTCTTTAGTTTAAAAACATGATTTGGAAATTTTTCATTTATGAAGCCCGGAGGTTGAGAAACGTAAACTTCCTCGACAACATCTCCGTTTAAAAATGCACTTTTAACATCCATTTGAAATAACTTAAAATTTTTATGGCATGCATAAGACAATAATAGTCTAATTGATTCTAATCTAGCTACCGGAGCGAAGGATTCTTCGAAATCGATACCTTCCTCCTGGCGATAGCCTTGAGCAACTAACCGAGCTTTGTTTCGGACGACGACTTGGTTTTCGTCGGTTTTGTTCTTGAAGATCCACTTTGTCCCTATGATGGTGTGGTTCTTCGATGGCAAAGGAACAAGCTCCCATACCTCATTCCTCTCAAATTGAATGAGTTCCTCCTCCATGGCAAGGATCCAAGCACTATCTTCGCACGCTTCAACTATATTCTTTGGCTCTATCGATGAGGCAAAGGCACAATTGGCGAAGTGGTGGACTTGCGATCTCGTCTTGACACTATCATGAATATTGCCAATGACTTGCTCATGGGGATGGTCGCGAACGGTATGAAGCCGCTTGGGAATACCTTGATCACTAGGCACATTCTCAACAACTTCATTAGTCGGGTTAGTATCAATAGAATCAATTGAATCAATAGACTTAGAATTTTCAAACGAATCACATAAAACATCCATAGAATCATTGTCATTTGAAATTCTAGAATAGTAAAATTCTCATTAAAAGAGACATGAAGTGATTCCTCGATCGTAGAGGATCTTTTGTTGTATATCCGGTAGGCTTTGCTACGTGAGGAATACCCAACAAATATCCCCTCATCCGATCTCGGATCAAACTTGTCCAAATTATCATATGTGTTTTTAATAAAACATTTTGCGCCGAAAACACGAAAATGTTTAACTTGAGGCAATCTACCAAACAACAATTCATAGCAAGTTTGTTTGGTGCCGGGCCTCAAAAGTATTCTATTAAACACATAGCAATCGGTGTGTACCGCTTCCGCCCAAAATTGATAACCAAGTTGACTATCTTCGAGCATAGTACGAGCACACTCCACAAGCGTTCTATTCTTCCTCTCAACAACACCATTTTGAGGAGGTGCGCGAGGGAAAGAAAACGTGCGAGTAATTCCAAGATCATCACAAAAATTTGAGAAAGACTCATTCTCAAATTCACCCCCATGATCACTACGAATAGTGACAATGGTGGTTTCGATGAGATTTTGTACTTTCTTCACAAATATTGTGAAGTTTTCAAAAGCTTCATTTTTATTACATAAGAAAAATACCCATGTAAATCTTGAATAATCATCAACGATGACTAGTCCATATCTTGCATTTCCTAAGGAAGCAACTCTAGTTGGCCCAAATAAATCTAGATGTAATAGCTCTAGTGGCCGTTTCGTAGAAATGCTTTTCTTAGGTTTAAATGAAGATTTAGGAAGCTTGCCACGTTGACAAAAATCACAAAAACTTTTCTTTTCAAAAACGAGCTTCGGAAAACCTTTAATGGAATTTAATTTTGAAAGCTTATAAAGTGTTCCAAAGTTCACATGTCCAAAGCGTCGATGCCATAAGTGTTGTTCACTTGTGTTGGCAACGAGACATTGTTCATATGACTTAGGAAGATCCAAAATATAAATATCTTTATGGCGTGTGCCGGAAAATAATAATTTATTATTGTCATTTGAAATATGACACAATCCTTTCGTAAAGCTAACTTTGTAACCTTTGTCACAAAGTTGGCTTATTGAAATAAGATTATGATTTAAACCATCAACTAGATAAACATCACTAATTAAGGGTTTAGACGGGTTACCCACTTTACTAACACCGACGATGGTTCCGCTCTCGTTGCCTCCAAATACGACGCGATTTCCATTTGCAATGGGAACCACTCCGGAGAGCAATTGAGCGTCACCCGTCATGTGTTTTGAACACCCGCTATCGAGTATCCAATTCCCTTTGGAGCTAAATTTAAATTTGTTGCTCCTTTTCTTTTTCTTTTCCTTGAGTACCTAAAGATAGAAACATTCATATCATGGTACCCAAGGTCATTGGGTCCTCAAAGGTTAGACCTTTGGAAGCCAAGTCCAATTGGACTTAGACTTCCCCACATAATTTCTACTATGAACAACATCCGAAAAATAAGCATTCATATATACTTGTTTTTCATCCATGCTTGTGTCCTTTGGGCTCCAAATAGTGAAAATTTTGGGAGCCATCATCCTATTGGGTGCATGCATGCGACATTGATTTCTACGTGATGCATGTTGTGGATAGGCATACGGAACATGATGGAATGGTGCACGACGAGAATTATTCATATGATGAGGTGGGTGAACATATGCATGTGTGGGAACACGTGCGTGAGGGTGTCTCACATGGTGTGCACGTGCCCGAGAATGTGTTGCATAGAAATCATCATATGTGTGAGACGGTGGAGTAGGACGTGTGTTCCTACGTGGCATGGTATTGGTGTACATATAAGCATGCCCCTTCTTTGGAGGTCCACCCAAAGTGGGTTTCTTTCCAAAAGAGGGTGTGGACGAGGTGGAAGCACCATTGGTAGATGAACTACCAATAGAGTGTTTGCTACCACTCGTAGAGTCACCGGAAGTTGGCCTAACAAAAGTAGTGGCCGCTTTGGATGGACATCCCATCGTATACCCCAAACCAATGTGGTGATTGGCCGGAAGTAAGTCACCTAGGATTTTATCCAAATGGTCCTTACCCTTATTGAATTTATTAATTCGGCCTAATGTGTTCTCATATTTCTCTTTGAGAGAACGCATAGAAGTATCCAAGTTGGATACTTGCGATGTGAGCACATAAACACGAGATTTGAGATTCTCGTTCTCAATACTCAAAGTCGAGTTTTGAGAAGTTAAATCCGCTATCCTATGTTCTTCCGGATCATCAATGCTAACATGTTCAAGTTTAGATTTGAGATTAACAATCTCATTTCTTAATTCTTTAACAACGGTGTCGTTGTTGGTGATGATAGTCTTAGGCGAGGTTTGAATGCTAGCTAGGTCATCTTTTACTTTAGTATATCTATTTACTAATTTAGTGTATTTAGACCATAAATGAGAGTTAGCATCCCTAAGATCATCCATAGTTACATCATCGCCTTCGTCGTCGCTATCATCGGAGGAGGAAGATCCTTGATCATGCTCCTCTCTTGCCATGAAACACATGTGCGCTTGCTCCACTTTCTCATCGTCCGACTCTCCGCTTGAGGAATCCTCGGAGTCGGTGAATGTTGCTCCGACAAGTCCCTTTTTGTACACCTTTTTGTACTTCTTCGACTTGTCGAACTTCGGCGCCTTCCACTTCTCCTTTTGCTTGTTTTGAGGACAATCCGCTTTGATGTGTCCTGGCTTATTGCATTTAAAGCACAAAGGTGGAGAGACGTTAGTAGAAGTAAATTTAGATTTTTGTTTGAAGTTACCCTTTCGGAAGAAGCGATTGAACTTCTTTGCCATGAGTGCAATGGATTCCATGTCCATTTCTTCTTCTGAGTCCTCATCATCGGTAGAGGTGGATGAGGCCGCCTTGAATGCAATCGCCTTTTTCTTAGGCACGTCTTGGTTCAAATAGTACTTCATCTTTTCTTGTAACTTCACCTTGCTATCTTTGCGTACCTCGTATGACATCAAAGTACCCATCAATTGAACTACGGTATATTTATTCATGTCATTACCTTCCTCGATGGCGAAGGTACGTTTCTCCCAAGAAGAAGGAAGTCCTTCGATAAGCTTTGAGCACTTCTCCTTTTGGGTGTAGGGTTTACCGAGGGCCTCTAACTCGTTTATTATGTCAACGAAGCGAGCGTAATATTCCTTCATCTTCTCGCCCTGTTGCATATGAAACATTTCGTAATCTTTGTTTACGACTACGAGTTTAGAGTCCCTTACCCTACTCGTCCCTTCATGAAGAATGAGGAGGGAGTTCCAAATGTGATATGCACTCTTACATGTGCATATCTTATTGAAGTCCTCGGGCTCCAATGCGCATTGCAAGGCGTTCATTGCATTGGCATTGCTTACCTCCGCGGCGATCTCCGCGGTAGTCCATTTCTCAAAGTCTTCTTCTTTGGGTTCGATGTATTCCTTCATTGTAGTCCTCCATAAAGATGTACTCCGGAGGAAGGTTTCCATCCGGCATTTCCAGTACCCGTAGTTGGTACCGTTGAAGAATGGATGCCTCGTAGAGGAATGTCCTTCCATCACCGAAGATGCTCCTTCACGGTTCCTGAAGGTGTCATAGTTGGAAGGTGGACGCACGGTCTTGTTGTCGTTGGCAGACATAGCTAAGTATCTGGCTCTGATACCAAATGTCATGCCCTACAAGCTACTGCACAAGTACTAGAGGGGGTGTGAATAGTACTTTAAAAATAACAAGGAGTATAATTCCAAATTATAGTGCAAACAACTACCAAAACAATTTGCGGAAGCTTAAATTGAATGACAACAACAAATTTAACAATGCTAACAAAAGATGTTAATGGGTTCGGATCCACCCAAGTCTCCCCGACTTGTTCCCGGTGATCCCACGTCCCAACCACCCGGATCCCCTCCGGATACTTAGGTTAGAAACCTTAACCCAAGATTTTCACTATGAATATCTTGTGAAAAACCTTCACAAGATCAAATCATACATGCAATGGCAATAGTGAATCCCACAACCCGGGATCACAACCTTCTCTCACAACCGAGAGAATCAACAAGCAATATAAAAGAGTTTATATTGAAATAAACAAACTTACCACAAAATCCTATACCTTGAGTTTTTCTTACCAAAAAGGTGAAAGGAAGGATTTGAGGAAGATGAAGTCACCAAGACCTAGCACCAAGGAAATGACCAGCAATAGGTGCCTAGGAGTGATTTGGAGACTTGAATCAAGCTAGAGCTTGAAAGGCTCACCAAGAACAAACTTCTCTCAAGATGGATTCTAGATCTAGAATGTGAGAGAATGGGTTTCTTGTGAGGAAGAGAGCTTTAGAAATGAGTGAGAATGGCTATCTCTTTCTATCTCAATGAATCTCTTAATGGCAGCTCTAACCTAGAGAGAAATGACCTAGGTTCGTATTTATAGGGTCCCATAAAAACAAGTTAGGTCAATTCCCAACGGATAGAAATCAGAGGAAACTAGTCGGTCAAAGAACAACCACTGACCGACTAGTTCATCAACTAGTCGGTCAGTCAAACAACATGGACCGACTAAGTGAGGAACTGAGAAGAGATAGAAATTCAGACCTAGAAATCTAGTCGGTCCAAGAAGACTTTCTGACCGACTAGTTTCACAACTAGTCGGTCAGTCAGTGAACGTAGACCGACTAAGAGGCAAAGTGAAATAGTCTGAATACAAATTGACTTAGTCGGTCCAAGAACAAAAGTTGACCGACTAGATTGTCAACTAGTCGGTCACCAAACGTTCTTAGACCGACTAACGATAAACAGTAGCTAAGGAGAAATTTAGCATGTACAGTAAATCACAACTAGTCGGTCAAAGAAGCATCACTGACCGAGTAGTTCACAAACTAGTCGGTCGGTGAGTCAACGTAGACCGACTAACTGTAAACAGTAAGATGCAAGAAATTAAGGAAGCAAACTAGTCGGTCCAAGAAGCTCTGCTGACCGACTATATCACCATCTAGTCGGTCAGTACTTCTTCTTGTACCAACTAACATGCACAAACAAGTCCGAATCGAAGCGCGACGCTTCGAGGAAGTTAGAATGAACTTGTACTAAGATCCTAGAGCTACGATATGAGCGTTATGAAGTTAGAATCGTAAGATATACTCAAGGCTTAGCATTCTATATATCGAAGCTAAAAGACTATAAATAAAACCTTAAAGAACGGTCTTCGAAAGCTTCGATTAATACTTCATGACTTCCAAAACGGTCCAAGAGCTTCAACGAAGCTTTAGGCAATGAATACGAGCTTTTAGAAGTCTTGAGATGTCGCTTTGAATGTTCTCGTGATTTTTGCGACGATCTCCAATACTGCGCTCACAAATTGTTAGTTCATGAATTATTTATGTTTGCTCATCATCCAAAACCAAATCCGGGGAGTCCAATATTCAACAAGTTGTTCCTATTATTGCATGCTATCAAGTAATCCCATAATAAACTAAGGGACAATGTCAAATATGGATCTCAGAGGAAGCTCATCCTCGATCACAAAGGTCAATCCATATATCAAATCCTTTACAATTTCAACCAAGCACTTCATCAGGAAAAACAATTTCACGTTTTTCTTATAAATTCAGTTTCAAGCTGAAATAATAAAACTAGAATTTATTTATGCAGGTGCAGAAATGAGCAAATGGGATCGGATTCATAATATTATGCCGTGGACTACAAGTAAATACCAAGCCGAACTTAAAACCCATTGAAACTGCACTTTAGGCTGAAGCACTAAAAGGGACGCAACAGAGTTGAAAGCCCACATGGCAACAGAAACACATAGAACCGGAAAGATAAATCCCGTAGGCGACGAACATCAAGGAAAAAGCCCATGCAGGTGAAACAACGGGGCAGATCCCGCAATAGAGGAAGGCAATGCCTACATCAGGAAACATAGGAGGGACGAAACCCACATCGAACAGAGGAGAACGACGGCAGTCTGCAAGGCAGAGGAAGGGCAGCGGTGAGGGTCGCTGTAGAGCCCAAAATTGGTAGTATGGCCTCGAATTCATAGGGGAGTAATCCTCTCAAACAAATCCTAAATCATCATGTCACATGCTCAAATTTTAGTCACGATAAAAAAGGGATATTCCTGCTCAAACAAACTACTAACAATGTCATAACTCAACAATCAAGGAATTTTATCATAGCATGAATTCAAGAACTAAAAATCACATTTTTTAACTTCTTAAAATTTTCTTCCAATCAACAATTATCACTACTCAAATTCCTTAAATAAAATTAACCGAAAAAAATCGTGAAATATAGTAGATCTACTGTGTACCAAAGAGAGCACCAAAAAGCCCAACCAAACTTACCATCTCGTCAAAGTAATGGGCCTTGTCAAAGTAGTGGCTGAGGCTGCTTGATCGAAATATTTGAGAATCAAGCCTGAAATCAAGATTTGAAACACCAAAATCCAAGAAAGCCGAAAAATCTGAAGTTTTAGGGGGGAAATAGAATTTTTTGTATCAAAACCCCTTGAAGATGGGGAGAAAATAATATAGAAGAGGAGAGGAGCCGTTGGGGGGCAACGTGAGTGGGACGGTTTCACGCAGAGGGGCGGATCTCATGCTCGTGCGTGATTTCACCGAACACATGTAGTCAAGGAGAGGCGGCAGTTATGAAACGAAGAGGAATAGAAAGAGATGTGTTAGAGACATATCCCATACTAGGCATCCAACACTAGCCCATTTGTTAGAAACTCATCCCATACTAGACTTTTAACAATAGCCTTGCTAAGGGCACATCCCATACTAGGCCCATTCACACCCCATTTGTTAAGTATTATTGAGCATCCAACCCAAAACCAATTGGTATTAGGTGGAGAGGCACTCTAATACTTAAACTATTTCTTTTTCTTTTGCACTTCCGATGTGGAACTATTTTTGGGATCCTAACATACCATCACGCTTCCGACAACGCTGTCCACGGCGGCCCACTCTGGGGTGCCTACTCTAAGTGGCCCACTCTGGCCTCACCCAGGTCGCCCCCTCTTAGGTCGCTCCTTCCCCAGGTCGTCCCTTCCGCTTTCGACAACCACCGTCACGACGGCCCACTCTGGGGTGCCCACTCTAAGTGGCTCACTCTGGCCTCACCCAGGTCGCCCTCTCTTAGGTCGCTCCTTACTCAGGTCGCCCCTTCCGCAACGTGGGTCGTAGCATGGGGCTAGCTCTGATACCAATTGTTAGAGACCTATCCCATACTAGGCATCCAACATTGGCCCATTTGTTAGAAACACATCCCATACTAGACTTCTAACAATAGCCTTGCTAAGGGCCCATCCCATACTAGGCCCATAACACTGGGCTCACACCCCATTTGTTAAGTATTATTGAGCATCCAACCCAAAACCAATTGGTATTAGGTGGAGATGCCCTCTAATACTTAAACTATTTCTTTTTCTTTTGCACTTCCGATGTGGGACTATTTTTGGGATCCTAACAAGATGTTAGTGGACGTGTTTAGTGGAGGGGAGTGGGCTTGAGTGGGGGAAAAGAAAAAGGAAAATGGGGCTTAGGCCGCAAGAGAAGGAAAGAAGAAAAATGAAAGAGGAAAGAAAAAGAGGAGGGCTGGCGGGCTGTGGTCTGGGCCTAGAGAAATGGAAGGAAGAAAGGGAAATGGAAAAGAAGACAAAAAGAAGAAGAAAGGGGCTTGGATTGGGTCATGGGTTTAAGCTTCAAAGAAAATGAGAAGATGAATGGAGATGAGCTTTTGGCCTCAAATTAAAAAAAAGGAAAGAAAGAAATAATAGAAAAGAAGGGAATGAAAGATAAAAATAGAATAAAATAAAGGAGATATGCTACAAAAATATGACCATGACAACACCACTGTGTCCACAATTTTCCTTTAACTTTTTCTTTGTTACCCGAATTTTCCAAATGTGTTCCACACTGCATAGATACAAACAGATCAAAACATGGGAGAACTAAGTCATTTTATCGAGAATTGATGTATGTAAACAGGAAATAGTAATAGAGACATAACTAACATGGTATGTGAAACGTATCTTGAGATCGATGCTACATACATTTCTATAAAAACATCTACATTTGTTCATATCATTAATAAAAAATTAAGGCAGAAAAAATTATAGTAGATGTAGATGTAGACAAGTTGACAAGAAAAGTAAATAATTTAAACTAAAAGGTAGATGTTGACAAATTATAGCAAATGCCGATAATTTAAATGTAGCCATTGCATAGTTATAGATAGTAAACTTAGTTCGAATTAAAAGTACCATAGAAAGTGTTAAAAATAAGGTCAAGAAAGTGCAGTAAAAGTAAACAATTTATAGCGAAAGTAGACAATAAAAGTAGATAGTTTTGGGTTAAAGATAGATAACGAAAAGTTAAATGCCAAAAAATTAAATTAGATAGTTCATAGTTATATATAGTTTAGGGTTAAAGATAAACAAATTTACACGAAAGGCAAACTGTTAAATTAAACGTAGACAATTATAAGTTATATATAGACAAGTCTACCTTGCAGGAGATAATATAAATTAAAAAGTATGTGTGTGTATATACGAGGAAATGGAAAATATGATGTCATAGGAGGAATTCTTCTACCGCGACGGCCAAAAACTCCACTATTTACATATTTTTCGGACTGCATCATTTAACTTATTGTTCATATTATAATACCCCAAAACATCAAAGATCTAGTGAACCATAGGCTTATTGCTCTTTGATTTAAGAGACGATAAAAGTTCTATTACCGTAAAATTATTAAACTTTTAACTGCACAATACATGAGCAACAATATGAGAACCATAAGATTTTTGATCTATTTATATTTAATGAAATATAGTTAACTTTTAATTGTATTGATCATCAAAAAATTATGTGAATAGTGGGGTTTTTTGACCGTCACAGAAGATAAACTGTTTTATGTGACGTCACATTTCTCATTATACATATATAGGTTAAATGTAGACAAATATACATAAAGGTTAGATAGTTTAAAGAAAGTTACCATCTAGACAGATTTAGAGAAATTGAAAGAGAGATCGATGTTGATGGTCATTACCTCGTGGAGAGAGGAAGGGAGAGGTTGCTGCTTTTGCTAAGGAATAGAGTATGAGGAAGAAGAAGAAGATGGGGGTAAAGAGAGAGGTTTAGGTTTTGGGAGATTTTGGGAGATGTAGGTTATGGTTTCTCTGGGTGGTTGAGGAAGAAGGAAGAGGGAGCAAGATTTTAGATTCTTTGGGTGGTTTTTTTTTGGTAGAGAGAGGGGCCCATGTGAGCATATTGCTTTCTCTCTTCAATTATTGAGGAGGGTAGTTTGGAAATATTAGATTATTTGTATACTTAGATACATGTACATAAATGCTCAGGGGGTTAAATGAAGTAAGCTTATGCATACTTACCTTTTTAAAGTAAAAACAGTCTTCAGTTCTATATTTATTAGGCTAATTTTCACTTTTTGTTTTACCGTTGTCCCAATTACTACCCTAAACTTTGAAAATAACAAAAACATTATTTTGAACTTTCTTTTCTTAAATTAGTACCCTGAACTTATTTTAACAGAAAGTTGCCTCAATTTTTGTAAACATGCTCAAATAACTTTCTCTAACGTTTTATAAGTCTCAAAAAACTATCTCAAATTCTCAATATTTGAATACCTTTTAATAAAACTATATCTACCTGGGAACGATTTGGAGGATTAATTTGGGATTTTCTGTGATTTTCAAAGTTCACGGTAGTATTTTGGGAAAGCAATGAAACATAAAGGTAGCCTATTAATTAACAAGCCAAATGTAAACATGCCTTTCATGTTCAATTCACGCTCATGCTGCCCAAAACATAGATAAATATTTTTAGTTTGTACGTGAAGCTTGTCTTGTTTGCAACCCTATTTTTCTTGTTGTGTCATGCATCAGCTTGTACAGTGAATGGAAAACAATATGTGAATGAGTTAGTGTTGCATTTGCAAAAGAAACCATTCTGATGTTGACATGCAACTTTCTCCATGTCATTTTTCTTTGGCTTTGCTTCTGGTACTATTCTGAGAGAGTGCACATTCAATGCTCTCAGAAAATCCAAGCACCATGGGCTTTCATCCGACGTCGCTTTAAATGATTGATTATGTCTTAGTTTCCGAAATAATATGTGTGACTTTTGACAAAAAAATGGTGGGAACATCTTTTTTATCAGCTATACTTCATGTGGACAAGCAACCAAACAGCACATTTACTGCAAGTATAGTTGCACACATCTTATTAGACAGAACAGATGTACCCTTAAGAGTGAGTTGGTAGTATAGATGGTTAAAATTAGAGAAGAGATGAATTGTCAGGGTAAGATTCTGGTGGATAAGGTTCAGAGGTAGGGAAAGAGGTCAACCTTGTTTAAATAGGCCAACTTTTGCACTTTCTTTATGGACGCTCCAGCTAAGCAGATGAAGATGTACGCACACGTTACCAAATTTAAGGTTGATTGGAAGTCACTCGGAGAAAAGATGTTCTGCTGAATAGAAAGAAAATGCAGGAAAAAAGAATTAAAAATGATAAAAAAGGAAACTTTTGCACTTGCTACATGGACGCTCCAGCTAGGCAAATGAAGATGTATGCTTAAGTTACCAAATGTAAGGTTGATTGGAAGTCATTTGGAGAAAAGATGTTCTGCTGAATAGAAAGAAAATGCTGGAAAAAAAGAAGAAAGAAAGAAAGAAAAGGGATCGATTGTAAGACGCTCCAGTGTTATATTTAATATAGCATACCTTATCAAAATTCAGTTTTCAAAGGTTTTCGTCCATCTCTTAAAGAAGTTTCTTCCGTATACAATGACATGTTTCATACAATTCAATCCCTAAGCATATTTCAGTATCCTAAGTGAAATTTGACTTAGTTTATATCGACAAGACAAAGAAAAGGAAAGAAAGAAAATTAACTAGCAGGAGATTGTGGTTAACATGTTGTTGCAGCTTGACTAAATTGATCTTGACTAACTTTTGAAATGCAAATTGCCTCAACCTGTAAAGGAAAAGAAAAGAAAAGAAAGTAAGAAGGTAAAAAAGAAGACAGAATATTCCGACTTATTCAGCCGTCAACAGACTACTGGAAAGCTTGATTGGGGCTTAGATGGACTTAGTTTATATCGACAAGACAAAGAAAAGGAAAGAAAGAAAATTAACTAGCAGGAGATTGTGGTTAACATGTTGTTGCAGCTTGACTAAATTGATCTTGACTAACTTTTGAAATGCAAATTGCCTCAACCTGTAAAGGAAAAGAAAAGAAAAGAAAGTAAGAAGGTAAAAAAGAAGACAGAATATTCCGACTTATTCAGCCGTCAACAGACTACTGGAAAGCTTGATTGGGGCTTAGATATAGCATACCTTATCAAAATTCAGTTTTCAAAGGTTTTCGTCCATCTCTTAAAGAAGTTTCTTCCGTATACAATGACATGTTTCATACAATTCAATCCCTAAGCATATTTCAGTATCCTAAGTGAAATTTGACTTAGTTTATATCGACAAGACAAAGAAAAGGAAAGAAAGAAAATTAACTAGCAGGAGATTGTGGTTAACATGTTGTTGCAGCTTGACTAAATTGATCTTGACTAACTTTTGAAATGCAAATTGCCTCAACCTGTAAAGGAAAAGAAAAGAAAAGAAAGTAAGAAGGTAAAAAAGAAGACAGAATATTCCGACTTATTCAGCCGTCAACAGACTACTGGAAAGCTTGATTGGGGCTTAGATGACATTGAACACTGTGTTTGGTTCTTGCTTCGCCATTCTTATCATCATCCTATCTTCATCTATGGTGTTGAATCAACTAAATAGGATAGTTGTGACCCTTTAGCTGCACTGTTGCATGAAACAAACAAGATAGCATAGCGGTAACTGTAAGGCATCGATTTCTATGATTGATCTATCCAGTTTCACTGATTTGACATTATCAACGACTTACTGGATTTCATTTTCGAGCAAAATAATTTTCTTGGTCATCTTTGTATTTGCTGTTGTATTTTACATATGTAGTACAAAGTGGCTTTATGCTTACTGAAGTTCATATAACCAGCATGCCTCTGAGCCCATGCCTCTGAATCCAAAGGTCATTGGGCATAACCTGGAACTTTGTTTAATGTGTACAGAGAGGTCGCCAAAGGACTGATGAAATACAAGCCAGATATTATTATTAGTGTACATCCTCTGATGCAACATGTTCCTCTTCGAGTGCTGAGGGCGAAAGGTCTCCTTAAGAAGATAGTATTTACAACAGTAGTCACAGATCTCAGCACTTGTCATCCAACCTGGTAGGGTATCAATTTCTACACTGTTTATTGTATAGTATCTCTTTCTGGATATTATTTTAGGTTCAATCTGCTTTCATTTTTGTTAAAGAAACTTGCTTTTGTTTTTTGTAACAACAGGTGTAGTTCAGTACCTCTTTCAGGGTTTGAAACCTAACATCACATTTATCGTTTTTTGAACATTTCCCCTTTACCACTGTGCAAACCACCCCTTGTTTTAGTAACTGAAATCAGATGCAT
This sequence comes from Scilla litardierei, assembly GCA_030789695.1. Classification (NCBI taxonomy): domain Eukaryota; kingdom Viridiplantae; phylum Streptophyta; class Magnoliopsida; order Asparagales; family Asparagaceae; genus Scilla; species Scilla litardierei. Next base: position 284,651,127 of record CM061133.1, on the reverse strand, counting down.
CCAGTTAATACTTATTTTGGTGCATTCTCATTGCAATTTCATGGACACAGAGTATGGAATTGACCATTTGTTGTTCACTGTAGGTTTCATAACCTTGTAACAAGATGCTACTGCCCATCTAATGAGGTGGCAAAAAGGGCATTAAAAGCAGGATTGCAGCCTGCCCAGATTAAGGTTTATGGTCTTCCAGTGCGTCCGTCATTTGTTAAACCAATCCGGCCAAAGGCAGGTGACTTTACTTTAAGTATCAATTTGCGTCTTATGAATGTTGCTCAACACCCTGTGTGTTAGATGTTCTGATTCTATTCGGTACTTCAATTGTGTTTTCACCCCTTTTTCATGCGCGATTAGAATGAGTTGAGAAGGGAGCTAGGAATGGATGAAGAGTTACCTGCTGTGCTAGTGATGGGAGGAGGGGAGGGCATGGGTCCTATTGAAGCTACAGCACGTGCACTTGGGGACTCATTATATGATGAAAATCTTGGAGGACCTATAGGTCAATTACTAGTCATTTGTGGCCGTAATAAAAAACTTGCTAATAGACTGCTTGCACTTGACTGGAAGATCCCGGTGCAGGTATTTCGGTTGATTTTAAATGCTTTGTTGATGTTTACATTTTCTAATGACCTCTGCTAAGTAAAATTTCATGTTTAATCTTGTCATCTGAGTTTGCCTTCTTCGAGGCATTGTTTGTTTGCAACTATGACCCAGGGGGGAATAAGCATGAATATGAACAGGTTTCTTGTGAAAAGAAGTTATCAAATTATTTTTTATTGCAAATTTTGGTGTATTGCAGTTAAGGCAAATGAGAAAAATTAAAGGATGAAGTTAGTTTGATATATTCTATAAGCTTGATTGCCTCAGATGTGCCTACTTTCGTAGTAGTTTTTAACATGATTGTAAAGGACGCTAGATGCCAAGGGATGACCGGGGCAGCCTATCACCTAAGTACTAAGTAGGCAGGAAGGAAGAGATATACACTTTGAAATTACAGGATAATAAAATGAAAAACAGCATGCATAATACTAGTCATGCCTTTCTGCCCTTCAAGGGTCTTGCACTCTCATCCTCCCCTATTCGCTGATGCTGCAATGAGAAAAAGAGGAAGAAGAATTGGTCAAAATCGCATCTCTTTTGGGGGAAGTATGTTGGATTTTGATCGGCTTAGTTGCTATGAGGGTGGAACTGCCGGCAGAATCATGCCCCTTAAGGCTCAGGGCGCTTCCACCAAGGTAGGCACAATCGACTTTTCAGCATTGGGTTCTATGAGTGATCGATATAGGTTTTTTTGTCGGTGATGGAACCTTCACAGAAGTTTGCATCCAGATAATTTGTAGATGATATTCAAATTGGAAGAAATGCTAAAAATCAACATTAAGCTTAACCTTAATAATTTGCTGTCTGCGGGTTGTCTGGTTCTCAACTTTACTGCATGCAGTTTCTTCATGCAGATAGAATGATGAAAACCGTAAACGTTGTTGTCAATGAGCGCTGACATTGTATTTTTTGGACAATCCTTTCATGGACTTTCTGACAAATGTGTTGCCCATTGTCGCGGATGACATGTAGGGTGTTCTCTTGGGTGGTTTATTATAGCAAACTCAGTAATCACAGATCGACTAATGCACATGACACAGAATATGAGAAGAGTGAGAAGAAGGTAATACAAGTTACTTAGTTTGGCCGTCGGGTCTGTCCACCAGCATAGGAGCAGATATTCACTACTTGAAATTGTGAGGTATACGATGGTGGCGGTGGAAATCTCTCAAATCCTGATCCCCCAGTACTCAAATCTCATGAGGTGGTAGTTTCCTCTCACATACATGCATATCACATACACACATGCATACATACAAGTACACGTGTGCACGCACTCGCATGCACAAAATAGAAGACAGAGGACCATACCGTGGGTTTCTGCCTCTGCACCCATATTATCGGCCTAAGCTCTTTCCATGCCACTAACATCCATAAAAGTTCCTTAGTCCTTGAGTCTGGTCAGTCAACTGTATACAAGTGAGTGTATGAAGGTTTGCTGATTCTGGGAGTGAAGTTGAGTTGAGGATTTACGATGCTGGTTTTGAACTGGGGCTGGGTGCAGTTTCCAAGACACCATCCGCATATAATGCTCATTGCTCATGGTTGGCATTGGAGATGCCTTATCCCTTGTGCGCGTAAAAAGAATCTGGGATTTGGGGATCAAATATTTGGAAATTTGAAGTGAGTTTTGTTATGTTGTTTGTGAAGGTGCAAAGAAGGTTGTTGGCTTGAGTTAGCTTTGCTAAAAGTTGGCTATTTTACTTTGAATCTTAAATTGTTGAAAAATTGACTGTCTAATCAGATGTTAATTTAGTTTGTGTACGTGATGTATGTCCACACCTAGGATCCCTACTTTTCTAGGGTAAATACTAAACATAGATTGTGTTGGTTGATTTCTTCTTCCTTGGTCGGTCAAATACTTGTTGAACATGGTTTCCGGTGTCAAAGACCTTAAAAGGGTGCTGTTTTCTGAAAGTGCATTAAAATGACTGACTTCCTACTTTTTTATTTTACTGCGGCATGCTTTCCTGATCTAGAAATACCACCTCATGTCTGATTCCTTAGTAGAGTGAGGATGTAGGCATTTTTTAACTTAATAATCTTATTAATAATTTGCAAGTCCAGAGGCTCACTATTACTTAAAACTATAAATGTTGCGTGTTTATTGTTTCACTCAATAAGTTCAAAGAAAATTACAAAGCAAGCTAAATTGGTATTAGATTTCTATGAGATTTGCAATTGGTTTTTGTTGATTAGGTGAGCGGAAGGAGGTCTCGATTTGCCATGCCAGACATCTATGTAACCTATGTGTATGAATATTATAAGAAATGATATTTCCTTATGTTGGACATGTATCTGAACTCGAGGATGTGTTGGACGCCCCTTTGGACATATAACATATCCTGACATGATGTAGATGTACAATGAAGAGTCTGCGACTAAAAAGTTAAAAAGAATGTAGTGCCCAAATAGTATGAATCACGATCCTTGTTCTTTCCTTAGGGAAGGTCATGAGATTGATTCTCCCAATTAGTAGTGTGCGAGATGATTCTTTGAACTAAAAATGCATGTACACAAATTCATTACACGATGACTTGAGTTCACGATGCATAGAAGCTACAGAGAGGCTAAAGCTGTTTGTGAAGGTTCGGTGTGACTCAGATGAAAAAAGAGGAGTTAATGTAGGAATTAATTGCCTATAAAAACTTCTTTTGCCCAACCTTAGTGGGGGTTTCTTTCCCCCATTCGGGGCTTTGTAAGCCTAGGATCCTTTTGATGCGTTTGGGATTTTTGGTCCCAGGGGCATTTTCGTAAATTCGGAAATTCTGTAATTTCTCCCTATTTATAGTTTAGAGCAGGTCCTAATGGGGTTTATGCTTGAATTGTTGAAGAAATCCCTTAGTTAATTTGATAGATAATTTGTCTTAGGATTTTAGTTGGAGATTTAGGCTTTGATCTCGAATCAAAAGCTAGGAGAAATGTCTCTTCTTGAATCGAGACTATTTATCTTGTATTTTCAGTTTTTAGATCAACAAAATCTCTTTTCCCCCCAAATCCTCTCTTTCCACCTAAAAGATCCCCTCTTTCCTATAAAAATCCTACCTTTATGTTCCACGAAAAGTCCTAATCGCATCAAATTGGTATCAGAGGTTGTTGATCCATGGTGACTACGAGATCCTAGGAGAGAATCGACTTGTTGGAAGAGAAGTTGGAAAGGTTTGAAACCAAATTCGAAGAAGAGATCAAAGTGATCAAGAAGGGCGCGGAAGAACAAGCAAGTCTTACAGATCGGAGGTTCAAGCAACTCATGGAGGCCATCCAACAAAACGTGGCGGCGACGAATCAAAGTTTGGCGGCGACAAAGCAAAGTTTGATGGAGGCGCTCGACGAAAAGTTAGATCCGGATAAAAAGCGGCGGCCTTTATTGAAGGAGAAGGAAAAAGACGAACTTTTTGATGAAGGGCTTATCTCAGACGTCGATAACTACTTCGTGTAGGAGTAGGAGGAGGCCGCGAGGGAGGAGCAACAATTTGGGAACCCCGGAAGCCACCAACCGGTTCGACCGGACCCCTGGACTTGTCGACAGGGCCGGCTGACTGCCCCGGGGCCCCGACAACAACGATCATGGCAACTGAGGCCCGTGGAGGGTCCGCCGGCCTAGTTCGGGGGCCAACAGGCCCCGCCAAGCCCCCTAGACTTTCCACGGACCCAGTTCGGGGGCCATTAAGGCCCGCCAGCCACCTTGAAGGCCTGTCGACCCAGATGGGGGGCCGACAGGCCCTGTCACAGGCTCAGGAGCCCCCGCCAGTCCAGATGGGGGGCCGACAGGCCCCGTCACATGCTCAGGACCCCCTGCCAGCTCAGATGGGGGGCCGACAGGCCCCGTCGTGCTACCTAGAGGGCCCGTCGGCCCAGATGGGGGCCGACATGCCCCGTCGCAGACTCGAGAGCCCCTGCTTGCTGAGATGGGGGGCCGACAGCCATGTTGTGCTACCTAGAGGGCCCGCTGGCCCAAATGGGGAGCCAACAGGCCCCGCCGCAATACCAGGAGGGCCCGTTCGGCTAGATGGGGGCCGACAGGCCCCGCCATGCTACTTGGAGGGTCGCCAGGCTCGGTTTCTGCCCTAGGACGGTTCCGTCAGATTTTTCAGCCCCAAGGAGCGCCGCAACAATTTTTTGGAGGTCCCTCGATGCATCTACAACCCCTAGGGGGAGTTTCGGGAGATTGGAGGGGCACCAGGGTCCTCTAAGGGTGCTCCAGGAGAATTACGGTCGATACCATGGCGATGACCGTGGAGGAGCATGTTGGGGTGAGAGCATGGGAGGGTGTTGATAGAGCGGCACGGAACCCTGTTGGAGGTTATGAGTATGAAGGACCCCCCATTTCAATCGCGACACCAAATCTATCAGCAGTAGAGGGGAGCACAAGGAGGGTTCTCTGTGGAGAAACCAGGTTAGGAAGCTGAAGATGTCCATTTTTTAGGGAGAGGACCCCGATTCTTGGATATATAATGTGGAGTGATATTTTGATGTGTCGATGGTACGCGAGACGGACTGGCTTAAGCTATGCTATCGAGGCACTGACTAGTCGCCGACTAGCCGAGAGTCGGTGGAGGACCGACTTGAAATTTTTCAAATGTCGGAAGGTGAGTCGGACACCGACTAGGCATTGACTTGGTGCGAATTTTTGACCAATTTGGTCCGACTTTTGGTCCGACTTGATTCGACTTTTTCAGCATACTTCTACAATCAAAATAAAAGAGGTAAAATTGTTTCTCCCGTTCTAATCTCGTGGTAATCAAAACATCCACAGTGGATCGAGTTGAATTGAAGGCCTTGAAACTCTCTCCACCAAGAGATTTTCAGCAGATGACCATCAGTAATGAACTTTAGAAAATGTTCACTCTAAAACTGCGGCTGGCCACATCCGTTTTCATGTAGAGATCTCATCCTTGGCGTATAGTTTCCTGATTCCGCCATAGAATCCAACTGTCTCATTGCCTGCTTCTCTATGATCCTTTCGACTGATGGTTGTTCGTCTCCATCGCGAACCATGTATATACTGATTGAACTCTAAAATGACAGTATCAGCAATAATATGCATGCAAAAGATTAAAAAAATAGTGAATTTTCAAAGAATTTATCTGAGCTAGAAAATTATATGCCCAGTACAAACATAAAAAATAAGCTCTATATGATAGAGGAAATAAAATATGTTAACATCTGGGTGCGACTAGTCGTCAACTAGTCGCCGACTCGTTCGACTAGTCATGAGTCGGTACTTGGCCGACTCACTGCCGACTCACCGATTTAACTGCATAGGGCTTAAGGCAGTAGGGGTCTCCTTGGAGGGTGAAGCATTGGGGTGGTTTCGATGGCCACAACAACATGTGCCTTTCCGTACTTAGGAGGAGTTCACTACCCTCTTACTGGAGTGTTTTAGGGAGGTGCAGACTGGCGACACATATGAGAGACTGTATGCCTTGAGGCAGGAGGGGACAGTGAGGGACTACATCAAGAAATTCGAGATGCTAACTAGCAGAGTCCGTGAAGTGCCTGGAGAGTCACTTAAGAGATGTTTTATGAAGGGGTTAAAACCCACCATTAGATCTGAGCTGAGGATACAGAAGCCTACGAATTTACGGGAGCGGATGAATCTGTCAAGGATAGTAGAGGACCATGAGGACGTGGAGAGGAAGGCCCGACGGACATGGGGAGGTTCCTCTTTTCGGGGGGCAGGATCCTGTAGGAGGACAGAAGACGGTCACGGGGGAGCAACATCCACAGGTGGGGCAGTGGCCAGCAAGGAGAATGGTGTTGAGGCATGACCAGGGGTGCAGAAACAGCGAATGACAGAGTCTGAGATACGAGAAAAGCGTGCCAAGAGATTATACTTCAAGTGCGACGAAAAGTTTTCTCCGAGACACCGGTGTGACGATCGTACCTTGCAGATTTGATAGTGAATGATAAGGAGGATGGAGAGGGCGTGGTAATACTAGAAGCGGTCGAGGAGGATGATCAGGAGCAACTGCACTTGGAATAACCGTCCATGCACTTTACGCATCACCTTGAGGACAATGTGGTTCTTCGAGTGGCGGAGTAAAGATGTGTTTGGGATTTTTGGCCCCATGGGCATTTTCGTAAATTCAGAAATTCCTTAATTTCTCTCTATTTATATCCTAGAACCGGTCCTAATGGGGTTTATGCTTGAATTGTGAAGAAAGCTCTTAGTTAATTTGATAGATAATTTGTCTTAGGATTTTAGTTGGAGATTTAAGTTTTGATTTCGAATCAAAAGCTAGGAAAAAGGTTTCTTTTTGAATACTAAGACAAATTATTTATCTTGTATTTTCAGTTTTTAGATCAATAAAAATCTCTTTTCCATCCAAATCCTCTCTTTCCACCAAAAAAATCCCACCTTTCCTATAAAAAGCCCATCTTTATATTCCACGAAAAGCCCTAATCGCATCACCTTTCTTCAATAATATTAATAATACTAAAACCAATAATAATATGAATCTCAATTCAATTTATTCAAAGATACATTAATATATCTCTCCTCTTTCTCAACTAAGGATTATGATTGTGCAGGTAACTGCACAGTTATATATACTTAGAAATCATTTCACATTGCCCGAAATATTGTTTCCTTGACTGTTTATTTAACAAATTCATAACACAAATAAGAACACTAACATGACACACATGCATGCGACTTCATAGTTGATGTTGATCTTTCTATAACATATCTGTATTGCTAATCTTAGGACTTGCTGTATCCATGTATTTGCATTGGGTTATATCCTTGACCTGTATCCATATTGATTCTTCATCATTTATAAGTATGCCTTCTCATTGTTATGTAATCTGCTAGTTACTGTTTTGCTGTGAGCTGACTCCTAGATGTATTCTGGGACCATATCACTTGTACTCATTGTGTCTTGATATGGGGTATGCCATTTGCCAATTATCATTTATGTAACCGTGCAAACCCGTGTGCCTTAAGATTGAAGTTACAGCGAGAAGGTAGACAGTTATCAGACATTAATTAATTTTTTAAGTAATTATAACCCACAGGATACGCACCTCTCACATGCTCACATGTCGGATGTTTGGTGTTACTAAATGCTATAAGAATTATAATGTTTGAAGAGAGATCATTTTTCATTAGTTCCTCGCCCAAATCGTTTTGTCTGCTGAGCAACTAATATAAGTTTCTAAGCAGTTTTTCTTTGCAATATCAGGTGAAGGGTTTTGTTACAAAGATGGAAGAATGTATGGGTGCATGTGAATGCATTATTTCAAAGGTAAGTCTTCTCTGAGTTAAGGAAATGTCTTCTATCATGCAGTACCATACATATCTTAAAACAATTTTCATCTACAGGCTGGACCGGGGACGATTGCTGAAGCCATGATTCGTGGTCTTCCTATTATTCTAAACGATTACATTGCAGGCCAGGTAAATTTTTTCTTTTTTTCTTTTGATTACCTGTGTTTGATGGTCATTAAAACACCCCTATTCATGTAACTGGATCATATATTTTCATGACAATTTTCAGCATCTAAGGTCATATTGACAGAAAATAAAGAGTTCAGCAAATTACCATAGCATCATATCATAGCATCCTAATTCCATGGGAGATACAAATCCCATCTTATCTTCTTCCCTTTTGTTAAATTTCCGACATAAAATTTTTCGACAAATTCTCATTCATTCATTCATCCTTTCATTTTCATTTTCGTTTCATTTGTGTTTTTTGAGGTGCTAGCATATATTGTTAATAAATAGTTCTGTAGATACTGTTGCACAATTGCATGCTTTAGTAAATTAACTTTCGAATAGATTTCAGTTTATAGAGGCCTAACTGCAGATATGTAGGTTTGGTATTATGAAAGCACGAATGACTTTGTCTTTCCCTAAAGTTGTTTATGAACTCAACACGCACGACAACTACTTGAGTCCCTGCTGAATGGTTTCTTTGTCAATACTACGGTTCCTAAAGTAGTAGATTGTAATTGGCAAAAGGCTAGATTTGCCAATCTTTTTGCTAGGAAAAAGAATGTGCTATTCCTAATAAATTGTGGTCAACCAGTTGATAACAATATTGTTGGAATGAACATGATCTACCCAATGTATTTGTACTACGCCATTTTGAGTCATTTTGTACATACCCATTTTCTTCCCAGTCTTTTATGCCATCTTGAACTTCGACATTCTCTACTTTAATCACACTGGCTTTGTTTGCAGTCCATATAAAGATAGCCCTTGCAAAAGGGTTTGAGTATGGCTTGATATTTTGCAGCTGCATCCAAAACTAACATGCATATCGGACGTTGAGGCCACTGTTTTTTCCCATATAAAACTGGTTGCAGATTTTGTGTGTGCATATGAATAGGTTATTGGGTTACTAATTTGTTTTTTAGTTTCAGTGGGTGGGAGCCATTCTGCCAGTGTAAAGAACTTACGAAGTATAACCTAACTTTACAACCTACAATTCCCATTTTCCCTAGAGTGAAAAAAGCCCGTAGGAGATTGATAGCAAGAAGGGGAAGCAGCTCTCAACGCAGAAGGGAAAGAAAACACATACATAATTGACATGTCAGCTGCAATGGCAAATCAATGCATCAATCTCACTCACTCTGATACTGCTTCAAGAACATCTCCCCAAAACCTAGGAAATGTTTGTTCCTGAGCCATAAAAGCTAAAAAATGTAAGGTAAACTTTAATTGACAAATGCTGAAAGAGTGTGAAACGGCCATAAATGAGCAATCATTTTACTCTTCTATCGAATTTTTATTTAATTATTTTCATTGAATGCTTGGTTTGATATGTATTGTTTAAGTTTTACCTTTCTATGACAGTCTTTCTGTGAATAATGACTCAACTTTGACATGGCTTAAACCTGTAATATCTAAGTGTATATGTAAATTTGATGTGAGAGACAACTTAATTCTATTTGAAACATCAAATAAACTGCAAGATTGGACTATTGGGAGGTGATCTTTGGTCATGATTCTGCAGTTATATGTTTTTTTAATATGCACTAATGAGCCGCATGCTAGCGAAGATATTCAATTGCATGGTCCTTTATTTTTGGCCAAATTATTTTAAGCTCAGCGAGTGCGATAATAGAATTATGACATATGCAACATAATGAGCTTGATATTTCTATCTTTAGTGTTGTTCATAGATTTTCCTTTCCCACCAATTCTGTCTCTGACATCACGATACGAGTCTATGAAGCTGCCCCAAAATTTTTTTTTTGGCATGAAGGCTACGATGATGGCAATGACGACGTATTCAGTCTCTATTAGAGATATTTCTCAATTAATTTCGTGAGATGATGCATTCTTGGGTCATGACATGAAGTAAGATGGCGCTAATGTTTTTGGGATATATGGCTGAAATCACCATCAACAAATGATTACTTCATATAGATGAATCCTAAGAGATGATAAGAAGGGATATTATGTATCATAAGACCGATCATTTGATAGGTTTTTTAAGCGCTTATTTATTTTTTCTATCGACTTATCATATCACCGATGATTTACCCTTGCAGGAAGTTGGCAATGTGCCTTATGTGGTAGAGAATGGATGCGGGAAGTTCTTGAAGTCACCCAAAGAGATTGCGAAAATCGTGGCAGAATGGTTTGGTCCAAAAGCCGACGAGCTCAAAGCCATGTCAGAGAACTGCTTGAAGCTGGCTCGGCCTGGTGCTGTGTTTAAAATTGTTCATGATCTTCACGAGCTGGTCAGACAAAGAAGTCTCATTGTACCACAATATTCATGTGCAGCTTGACATCAAACCTAATTTTCTGTCTTCAATTTTGTTTTAATTTTATGCAGTGCCATAGACATCTATGATTCTAAAGGTTGAGTGCTTTGGTGCTCTGTATTATGGTTGCTAGCCAGTGATCTTGTATTATAGTAATGAAAGGGGAAAGCGTTTTTGTATGGAAAAAGATTCTTGATTTGTCAAATTTTATTTTTTTTGGGTGAGATTTGTCAAATTTTGATAATAAAGGTTGGAGTGCTTTGGTGCTATGTATTATGGTTCAAATTTTGACGTGTTTGGCCGAAGAAGCAGAGGTGCCGGAGTTGGGGAGATTTAGGGAATGGACAATGCAGACGTCGAGGGGTCCTTGGAAGGGTACAATGCATTAAAATATCCTAAACGTTTGGCGCAGTTTCACATAAAAATCTCAAGGTTTTAAAGCTTAGAAGTTGATACCATTTCCATCATTTTTACATGAACGGTGTTAAATTTGACCGTGTTGACATTGTCTTCTTCCCCTTTCTCTTCTCTCTCTGTTGAATCATGGTGAGTATCCGCTCCCTCTGCCTAGGATTTGGGGTGTCGATGGAGTGGCAGCTATAGGTAGTGAGGCCATCGTCGAGGGTGGTGACTCAAGGTGTCCATCGGGCCGGCCCGGGTCCGGGCCCGGCCGGGCCTTGACCGGGCCACGGGGTCAACCGGGCCGGGCTGGGCCGGCCCGGAATCTGTCCGGGGGCTGGAAACCCGGCCCGCGGCCCGGGCCGGCACTATTAAATTAATTAATAAATACTTAAAATACTTAAAATTCATTAAAAAAACTTAATAAAAAGGAAAATAATAGTTATACCTAATATAAATTTTTTTAAAGATGGTAAGTTTTTTAAAAACATACTATCTTAGTAAGGAGGAACAAAATGATGAGGAAATTAATGAGTAAATAAATTAAGAAAGAACAAATTAATGAGTAACCTAAAGATGAACTATTATATAGGGAATGTTGTGAATGGAAATAACCAGAGTCGGTTAGGATTGCGGGTATCTTAGAGATACGCCCATATCTATGTATTCTATCTTTCTACTCTCTTACCATGCCTATAAATAAAGGTCTAGGGGTTCCTCCCCCAGCAGTTGATTCAAACACGTTATCAGCACGAGCCTCTAAAAATTTTTCTTTCCTCAAATTTTTTTTCGTTGCGAAGGCGAAGGCGAGAGGAGACGGGAGATCCACGAGCGCGGTGCAATGCTTCCTCAATCGAGCGTCGTCATCCGCGTAGGGCTTCGTGCAACCGTCGCTATATCCGGAGGACGGATATAGAGGTAAAAATCACCAAAACGATGTTTTTAATCATACGTATGATTGCCACACCCCTAGATCTCACAAGATCGATATGTGGATCGATTGTCGCCTTGAAAACGACGAATTTTTCATCCCAAAAATCAAATTTTTAGGGTTATGTTGTGTAATCCCTAATTTTTTCCCGCCGGCGGCTTTGCCGCCGGCCACCCCCTACCCTCTACGCCGCTCCCCCCCCCCCCCCAGAAGAGGGGGCGGCGGCCGCCGGTCCCCCTGCAGAGGGGGCGGCGGCCCTGCCGCGCCCCCTGTAGGGGGCAGCGGCTCCCGCCTCGCCCCCCCTGCAGAGGGGGGGCGGCGCCCCGCCTCGCCCCCTGCAGCGGGGGGGGGGCTGCCCACACCGCCCTCCCCTGCAGGGGGCGGCCGTCGCCGTCCCCCCTGCAGAGGGGGCAGCCCCTGCCGTCCCCCTGCAGCTGGGGGCGGCTCAGCCCGCCGCCCTCCCCTGCAGGGGGGCGGCCGGGGGGCGGCGCCCCCCCCCCCCCCCCCCCCAAACCGCCGGTTCGGTGGCGAATTGGGGGCGGCGACGGCTAACACTAGCCGCCGCCCCCAAGCCCTATTGGGCCTTTCGGCCCAACTGAACAAAAAAAATTCTGTCTGCGCGCCTGAAGCCCGCAGGCGGGCTTCAGGCCCGCAGGCGGGCTTCAGGCCCGCAGGCCAACACAGTTACAAAAAAAACTCTCTGTCTGCAGGCCTGAAGCCCGCAGCCGGCTCGCGGGCTTTAGGCCCGCATGCCAACAATTTTCTACAAAAAATGGGGGCAAAGGCTTAAAATAAGCCTTAAAAGAACCGTTTTGGGCTAAAAATTAATTTTCAAAAGGGCGTTCTAAGTACCTATAAATTCGTGAAAAATCACGGTATTTTACGGGGCTATCATCGGGCATATAAGAATTTTATTGGGGACTTTTGGGGGTTATTTGGGATGATTTAAAAAGGAAAAACCATTTTCCTTCTACAACGAAAATGTTAATTTTGGGCTCTTATTCAATTTTATTGATTAAACCCACTCATTACAACCCTTGCATCGTAATGATCTTTTCTTTACATGCTTTACATCACTGGCAAATTCTGTTGGATATTATATGCGTGGTTGTGCATTATATTTAACCTTAATAATTAGGAAGATCCTGCGACCGCTCTGCCGTTAGTCAACTAACCTAACGGTGTATGACGTTGTCCAGTGGTCCAATAACTATTAAGTGATTAAATTGTTTATCCATCTCTGCGAATATTAAATGCATGTGATGCCTGTGATGAAAATGTCTGATGAAAATGTTGATGAGCACAATATTTCTGCATGAATAGCTAAATGTGGTTTTTGGATCGGCTGTTTAAGTCCTACAGTTTATTTCCCGCACTTTTCTTTTATTTTTGATAGAAATTGTAGTAAGGAATTTATGTAAATGTCAAAGAAAGAAGACCAACTTCCATGGAGACGGAGGCCACGCTTGAAGCTGGAGATATCCTATGGGACCCACGGGGTTTCCCAAGTTGTATTTTCATTTTTAAAGCTGCAAATTTGTATAATTTAGACTTTGGACTTTGGACTCTTTCGTGTGAGACTGGCTGATCCACACATTTAGCTTTTCGTTAAATATCGCCTCCGCATGAAAATGTTTTCTTTGATTAAATATTAATTCATGCATGTTTGTGCTCTGCTAGATAAATGGCTAAAATTGCAAGCGTTGATTTCGAAGTGTTGGATACATCAGGTAGAAACTATCTAAGCTGGCAGCTAGATGTAAAGTTTCACATGCGGGCAAAGTCCCTCATTGCTGCTGTGACAGAAAAAGAAAATGTTAGCGATATAGAGAAGGCGCAAGCCATCACCTATATTCACCGCCATGTGGACAAGACCTTAAAGGCTGAATATCTTACGGTCGAAGATCCACTTGAGCTATGGACTGCCCTTGAGGACAGGTATAAACTTCAGAAAGATGTTATACTCCCAAGGGCACAATACGAGTGGGAGGACCTGAGACTGCATGACTTTAAGTCCATTGCTGAGTACAACTCAGCACTTTTTAGCATCACCTCACGCCTGGAGTTGTGTGGTGAGAAAGTCTCAGAAGATCGCATGCTGGAAAAGACGTATACGTATTTCCATGAAAAAGATGCGATACTCATGCAGCAATACCGTGAACGAAAGTTCACCAAGTATTCGGAGCTGCTGTCATGTTTACTCATGGCCGAGCAAAACAGAGAGCTTTTTCTCGCCACTCACAATATGCGCCCTCCCGGCACTGCCCCCTACCAGAAGCTCACCATTCCTCTTCCTTCAAAAAGAAGAGAGATAATAAAAGAAAAGAAAGACCACAGAAAGGGGGACTACCGAAATGAGCCAAGGGCTAAGTACAGCAGCGAAAAAATGAAGGGAAGCGTAAGTTCACCTGGCGCAGAAATGACAACAAGAAAAATGATGCACCCCACCCAAGAGGGATTGGGAAGACCAGTGCCACAGCTGTGGCATGACAGGCCACTGGTCCAGAGTGTGCAGGACCCCAGTGCATCTCCAGGAGCTTTACAAACAAAGCAAGAAAAATAAAGCTGAAACAAACCTGGTGACATCTGATGCTCCAGTCAAGTTCTCAGCTGACGACTTCGAAAATGATGACTTGCTTGATTAGCCTTTATTTTTATTTTAGCAATTTGTTTTGAGAATAATTTATGAGAGCATTTGAATTATGTAATTTGTTCTGAATGAAAATGTTTAGTAGACAATAAATGAAAATGTTTATTTGAATATGCATGTGCCTAACGATTCATCTTTTAATAGATGAAACTGCTCTCATAAATGATTAGTAGACAATAAACACGTATGATTTTTCAATACAAAGCCCAATATCAGGGCCATATTGAAGATCCAGGGAATGCAACACTGTTGCCCCCAAATGACACAGAATCAAAAGGATGCACTAATCTCTCCGAATTCCAAAAGAAACTTTCTAAGTTTCAAGGATATCTGTCTCAACGGATTTCCATTTGGAAACAACAAATGTAAATGAAAAACAAATTACTTTATGTAACGTCTCATGAAAAAGGAGTAAAATCTATACTTGAACGTTTTGAGAGCCTTACAGGCCTCTACCATACAAAGATTCGGAGAAAGGAAGCGGAATTAAACGGAGCACCTGAAGTGCCCGACATCAGCCGAGTTTTTACTATGGCATGATAAGATTTGACCACCCAGGATCAGTAATGATGCACTGCATCTTATCCTATGGGTATGACTTGAAGAACCAGAAGATTCTTCAGAAGGGAGAATTCACTCGCATCCCTTACTATAAGGGAAACTAATTGCAAGGCCATCTCGACGAAAAGTTGAAAAAGAATCTCCACGCTTTCTCAAAAAGAATACAAGAAGATAGATGTGGATAAAATCCACCACCCCTAGTGGTCTATTTCGGTACTTCGTTGTACTGACAAATTCATCCTCAGAACACTCGTATGTGTGTCTGCTACAGACCCGCAACTTAGCTTTTCCAAAGCTATTGGCACAAAAATAAACATGTTGCGGGCACATTTCCCAGACAATTAAATGAAGAAAATAAGTCTGGTTAATGTTGGGAAATATACCTCCCGGTCATTTCAAGAGTACTGACAAGTAATTGGAATAGAAAATGAACACATAGTGTCGCATGTTCATACCCAAATAGAGTCGGCAGAGTCACTGATAAGTAGACTCCAATGGATTGAACGTCCATTAAATCCCGATTGCCTATGGATGCATGTGGACATGCAAATTTTGCATGCTACATCGTAAATGAAAATAAGACCCTCTGGAGGTCAGAGTCTCCAATGCAACTTGCATATGGAATGTCACCGAACATTTCTCATCTGAGAATCTTCGGTCGCGCAGTTTTAAATCCCCATTGCACCACCAAAGAGGACCAAAACGGTACTCAACGCCGCCTAGGTATCCATGCAGGGTTTGACTCACCTTCACTTATAAGATACATAGAACCCCAAACGGGGGACGCATTTAAGGCACATCTTGAAGATGTGATTTCGATGAGACGAGTTTCCCCAAAATAAGCCCAGATACTGGAAAATCTGGTGCGAAGCAAATGTTAAAGTGGGATACAAAAAGTCTGACCCACTACGATCCGGTAACAAAACAATGTGATGATAAGATCCTGAAGATCTTACACATCCAGAACACAGTTCATAGATTACCGGATTCGTTTACTGACAACCAGAAGAATGTCAGATCACACATCCCTGCTGCAAAAACTCCAGCTAGGATTGACATCCCCGAGAATGGATGCAACCCACCAGCAGCAGAAGTGGCTGATCCTCAACAGAAAAGAGGCAGACCACCAGGCTCCAAGGACAGAAACTCCTGGAGACCTTAAGACAATACTACCACAGGACAATGAGCTCATGTCCACACCCTCACCCTTCCCGGAATCCACTGCAGAGGAACTGCTGGGAAAAAGTGAAATTGAAAGTAAATATTGTACGTACTGCGGAGGTGTTTGACAGATATAACATAAATTGTCGACAAAATATTCACGTTGCCATATACATCGCAAAAGCGAAGATGTGTATAAATTATCGTTCCATACTCCGTTGCTTGAATGCAAACGTAGAGATTGGCCAAATGTGGAACGGGGCAATAAAAGATGAGCTGGACTCACTTATGAAACGTGAAATGTTCGGACCTGGAGTCCAGACACTAAACGGTGTCAAACCCGTGGATAAAATAAAGTATTGCACATATAAGAAAAATAAATACAAAATCGTACGCTATAAGGTACAACCTATAGCCCAAGGGAAAATTTCGCTGAAACTAGGGATCGAACAAATCAAAATGAGCATGTCTCATAAATGATGCATCAAGTCTCCCTTAGTTATCAAAAGCGAATACCTTACGATTTGGCAAAGGAAAACTTTGGATACACTGTTATTGGATGTTGTGACGGCATACCTTAGTGGATACCTTGGTAAAGATAATTTCCACATTTCCTTAAAAGCCTGAATAGACCTCGGGACGTCTATTCTATCGAAGAAAAACAATGAAAATAACGTACAACCAAGAGAATCGCTTGACAAAGCAATGATTCCTACTGAAGGTTGTCTTTGCATCTGAGCAAAGAGCAGGATTTGAGATCATAGTTGTAAACAACTAAAATCTCATCGGCTCTCCGGAAGAGAAAACCGAAACATTTGTTCAAGCCTGACTTTTAAACATGAAATAAAAAGACCTAGGCAAATATAGAGTCATGGCTCATAAGAATTGCCACGACCCGCTTCCCAAAAATATGGAGGCGAGGCGTGAGCAGGTCCGCACAGACTTGAAGCTGCAAAGCTACAAGCCTGATAAGCGTCAATAAAACTTCAAATGGTAGGTCCTTGCAAATGCGATACGAAACAAAGATAATGAGATAAAAGCAATCTCAGAATACCCATAACATAAGTTCCAACATCACAGAAAAGCCACCAGGCTGAAAAGAAAAGAGTCTAAGGCCCAAACATGGCCAAAAAAAGTACAACGTACAAAGTAAAAGGTGTCACGCACCGACAACTAACAGCGACAAAGCAAAGGTGACAACAACAAGAAGGAGCTCTGGGACTGGTCCCCATTGTACTCGTACTCAACACCTGCAACATGCTCGTCCTCGACGACCAACTCTGGCTCACAATCTAACATGTGACACCCAAAAGAGAAAGGGGCACATGTCAGTAAGTCTACTAGAGACTTGTGCAAGGAAACTAAAAGAACAGTAAACAACCTAGCAGTTCTAAAATTTATGCAATGACGTGGCAGTTATTGTATGAATGCAACATGAAAAGAAACAAGTGCAACAAGCATCTAGCATGGCATGTCAAGAGTAGCAAACTACTAACAATCACAAGTCACGTTTTCATGTCGTGCACAGAGTTCACGCCTTACAGCTGAAGTGGCTGTACGGGCACACTTCTACGCTGAGTGGTCGATCAACCCTACCCCTCCACGTGTATCGGGCATTGGCTTTTGACCAACACAAATGGCCCGCTTCTGGATCACGAGCCAGGAAGTGTATTTGGCATAGGGTTGTGCCTGCACGCAGGTGCCTAGCCTGAACAAGCAAGTACAAGTATAGTAGCGTGTGCTACGAATGCAACAATCAATCATGAATGGCATGACATGGCAAGCTGTAATTTAAACGCGTACAGATAAGGAATTTAAACATGACAGTTAAACATGCATGAATGACATGGCAGCTGAGCAAAACAAGTAAAAGGGGTTGGATCTAGCTTCGTTGTCAAGCTAGATCAAATGAGGTGACAGATCTAGTTTCGTTGTCAAACTAGATCAAACAGGCGTCTAGGCAGCTATCATTTCACTGCCTAGTCTCTTTTACGCTACGGTACAAAAGTGGCCTAAAACATGGCCTAAACCAACAACGGGCAAGTTTCACTTGCCTGAAATACGTGCTGGTATCACACTTCTCAAGTCCAATCACAGATTCACCAAGTCCAGAGCTCCCACGCTTAGTCCAACAATCAGCCTACAGTCCCGTATTATTAAGTTGGATTGGTGAGTTACAAAGCAGTAAAAATAATTGTTTTTATCTTGAATTAACATGCGTTGGTTGGGATTCCTACGGTTAGAAATATACCTTAACACGACGCAAGAGCTACACTGACGTCGGGTAGCGACGTCAGGGGTTGAATTCCGGTTTCGTGAACGGTACGGAACGACGGTTTCTCTGTCAATAAAATACGTGCACGAATAAGTTTGTGATGGCGGCTAGGATTTTTAGACTAATCCTAACACGTCTAATGATCCAATTTTAATAAGTCCTCTATCCTAATATGGGAGACACATCAATAATAATGAACGTAAAATTACTAACACATTAATTACGTTAAGTTGTTAATACTAAAATATATAACGTTACTATCATAGCAAGCTAGAATATCATTAGCTAGAAATCGCGTACATAAGTTAACAACCCTACGAATGATCATGTTAACATCTATTCTAATGTTATTAACATGCAACCAACATTTTTATTAAGTTATCTACTGTTCATGAAACTTAGCAACTGGTATATAAGATGAACATATACTAACCGATTAGATAGGCTCTCCTACAGGTACCGAGGGTTACCGAGCGATGGACAGAGGTTGAGGGACATCGTGCAACGCGAGGGGATGCCGTCAACAGTCCAAATAGCTGTTGCGCGTCACTGCCACGCAATGGGAGGTCGATGAGTGCTGCTACGGCCCAAGGAAGTCGCTGCGTGCGAAGAACACGGAGTTGCAGCGAGGAACAACGGCTGTTGCATGGGCTAGACGGCGGAAGAGGTTGCTGGGGGTCGGAGATGGCGCAGCGGCGGCGCAGCGGCGGCATAGAGGTGGTGCAGCGGCGACAGCAGCTGCTGCGGCTGCTGCTACGGCTGTACGGCTCTTGCGGGGCCGTGCGGGAGGAGGACGGTCGGAGAAGGAGGTGTGCTATGCTGGGAGATCTTTTTGCGTGATGACGGCACCGGAGATACCGCTGGCCGGTGCTGCGGTCAGCTCTGGGCGCTGCTACGCCTGGAGATCCCCACGGCGACGCCGGAGAGATGCAGCGACGGGCGAGATGCGCGTGGTGATCAGAGACGAGGCTGAGAGGAGGAGGCCTGAGAAGCGTCGGGTCTTGGTCGGATGGATGAAGGAGATGACGACGCGAGGGGGTTGTTGCGACGCTGGGAAGAAGCAGCGTGCGAAGAAAATGAAGGCGGTGGGTTTCGTTTGTGTTTGTTGCGAATGGCAATAGCCCTAGGTTAAAGATGTGTATATTTATATAGTTATAAATTAGGGTCCAATGGGAAATAGGGAGTAGGGTACCTGCCATCACGTGGGGGGTTTTAGAACTTAGGTTTCCTTAGGGCTATTATAAGGAAAGTAGGGTAGGCCACTGATGGTATAAGTTAGCATAAGGGGTTTTTATATTATAATACTAAAGTTTAATATAAATCAAGTGGTGAGATGCTGTGTAAAAGATGTTGGGTGCGTGAGTAACATCCGACCATGTGGGTTCAACAAATGGACTAGAGTCAAAGTTGATTAATAAGGAATTATTAGAAAAATAATTAGGATGATAAGAACTAACACTGGGGAATAATCAATAAAGTTTAGGGTTAAAATAATAATAATAGATTGGGCAAAAATAGTGAAAGTGGGTCAAACGGAGCCCAAAAATTGTGAAATAAATACTGGGGTGACCGGGACGACGAGAGAAAGAAAACTAAGAAGACGGATCACAATATTGACGACGGGAAACGAAACTAAAAATAAAAAGGCCTCACGTCAAAAGTGAGAATCGCGACGTCTCGTCAAACAAAGTCAAATCGTGGGAGAACGACCCGTGAAATGACGTTCCAAATTAACACCACAATTTTAATACTCTCAGAGAGCGTCACAACGGCATATCACACTATCGGGTTCGGATACAGGCAAAGTCTAAAATAAATACGTGCACGAACAAGACTACGTGCACGTAAAGCGTATAAGGCTACGGGGTCCAAAGGTGATAGTAATCCCAAGTTGGGCACACGTCGGGAGTTGGCTTGCTAAGGATGCAACCAATGTGCTACGGCCCTATCGACTCAACAACACGACTCACATACAAAGCAACAAAACCAATCAGGTACCCGAAATTGCTATACGCACAGCCGTACAACGAATAGTGAGTACCGGCCGTTACAAGAATCATGTTACATACGCCCAGAAGTGCGTTTGAGAAATTAAAGGGACCATTGTCATCCAAATTACACCTATGGTAGTATACTTAATGGATGTACAAAAACAACCCTTCTGATCGCTGAAAGAGGGGAGGATATAACTGGTCCTAAAGTCCCTTATCTCAGTGCAATCAGGCACTCCTGGCTAACTGCACGCGTCCCGATACAGCAGTTGCAGTAAACTCATTAGCCAGAGATAGTTGGCACCTAAAAGGGCCATTAGACCGGAGTTAAGCCTTCTGCGCTTCCTCCAAGGGTCAAAAGATTCGGACTTACAAAATGAAGTATCATCCTCCAATGTTCATGCAAATACAGGTTTCAGGTCCAGTCCCTATATTGAGAAATCAAAGAACGGGTACCCATAGTGGGATGGCCATCTACTGTAGATCTGCAAAGCAATTTATGAAGGCGACATCATCCTATCATTCCGAGATTCTCACCACACCAATGGTGTATTTGAGGGCGCCTGCTGGTACATCACATCCCAGTGACGATTGGGATAGAGGCTGGTATTGTGGAGCTGACCACATAGTCTGAAGACCACATCAGAGGCGACGATACTTAGCACACCTCTCCAGAGTTTCTGGATTCAGCAGCTGCTTAATTGTGATAACTTTGTAATCTGTGTATATTTTCGGAATGTTGTAAATAGGAGTGATGAGATAAGCCTAATAGATCTGAAAGCCTAAGAGCTTTTACAGATCAGGGGGAGTTGAGGGAATTTGTACTCTTTTCCCTTAGCTATGGTTTTTCCCACTGGGTTTTCCATAGCCAAAGGTTTTAACGAGGCAAATCACATCAACTCTGGATCCTGAAGTATCCACCCCTCTGTGACGCTCAGAATCCAGAAGTATTCATAAGCAAAGTCACTTGTACGAATCAAGGGGAGTTAAAGAGCGTTTGTACTCTTTTTCCTTAACTATGGTTTCTCCCACAGGGTTTTCCATAGCCAAAGGTTTTAATGATGCAAACCTCACCAACTCAGGATCCTGAAGTATCCACCCCATGTGAGACTCTTATTACGCTCAGAATCCCGAAGTACTCTTGAGCAGAGTCCACACCTATGGCTGGATAAGGGGGAGTGTTGTGAATGGAAATAACCAGAGTCGGTTAGGATTGCGGGTATCTTAGAGATACGCACATATCTATGTATTCTATCTTTCTACTCTCTTACCATGCCTATAAATAAAGGTCTGGGGGTTCCTCCCCCAGCAGTTGATTCATAACAGGGAAAAAATTTAAAGAGGAACAAATTAAGGAAACAATTTTGAAACATAATTAAATAGAGAACAAATTAAGGAACCTATTTTTGAAACAAAATTAAGTAGGGTACAAATTTAGCATGAGAAAAATTCAAGAAAAGTGGCCCGGGCCAAGCTGGGCCCGTTGCCCCGCGAAAGCCCGGCCTGCCATCCGGGCCGGGCCGGGCCTGCGACCCGGTCAACCCTGCCGGGCCAGGCCGGCCCGGCCCGTTGACCAGGCCAGGCAGGCCGGGACGCGAGCTTTCGAGCCGTTTGACCACCTTGAGTAGTGATGATGAGGAGGAGAAAGAAGATTACAATGGCGAAGAATATATCACATCTCCTCCTCATCTTTTTCTTAAAATCCTATTAAAAAATTTCAAAAAATTCAAAGTTCAAGAAGACTAAAGAAAGAAGCACAAAAGGAATGAAAAGAAGAGAAGAAGTTTGAAGAAGAATATAAATTATAAAGAAGATTAAGAGTTGAATAAGTAATTTTAAAATAAACAACGGGTAAGTTATTCCATAAATCAATTGATCTGTAGGAAATTTTTTTTAAAAAGCTAGCAAAATGTTATTACGCCTGGTAAAAAGCCTAAGCCCATGCAATTAAATTATAAATTATACTGGGCCCTATAGGCTCGACGCAATGGCCGTGTTTTCTCCTTCAAAGGCAGCACTCGCAGACCGGTCCATAATTACAGCCGGTGAAATCGTAGGCCGATCCAAGTAAGGATCGCTAGCTGAGCAATCTATTTGATTAGAGCATTAGCTCTAAAGATACAAGTCTACCCTCGATACCAGTCTTATAAATACCACATTTCATAGTTGGGAAAGGTAAATAAGATCTAAGCCCATTATCTGTCACCTAACAAGCTGACAAATCATTCATTGAGCTCGCCATTTGACTCATCCTAGGCACTTAGCTCTAAGGAATTATATGTCATCACCTAATGGATTAATTATAATTACCCAGGGCTCTTCTTCCACCTCGTTTACTTTAGGCATTGGATGGGATTTGGCTGACCCAGCTCTGATACCCTAACAAGACATTTAGTGTGGCAGGTCGGTATCTTAATCGACTAAATGCGAGACTCGACACTGTAGATCACCCTTATTGACTTCCCAGCTTCCCAATAGCTCATACTCCAAAGGTTCCTCAATTGAAGAGTAGCTCATCCCTAAGTGAGCAGAACCTCGAATCCAAGCATAGATTGCATCACACTCCAATGAGCATGGACCTAAGCAAGGGATGATGTGTCCTCCACAGCCCATCCTCTTCATCACCAGCCCAAGATTTCAAAGGTGAGAAAACATCAGGAAACATTTGGCCCTTGTTAGGCATATTTTGCACCCATTTTTCCATCTTTTTCACATGTTTTTCCCGCTTTATTTTACTTCGTCAATTTTGTTTTTACCGCTTTTTATTATCTTTTACCACTTTTACACCCGGGGTTGTTTCTTCCTATGTTGCAGGTAATCGAGCCCAAAACGATGCATTCTAGGCAATATTGGGGCCTAAGGAGGGAAGCCGCGGAGAAAAAGTTGTTTTGGTTGAGCTCGGAGGCAATGAGGAGGAAAAGAATGTATGGCATAGCTGTGCGTGCATTTGCACGGCCGTATCAGAGCACCAGCTGCTAAGAAGAACTGCAGAAGATTGGCACGGCCGTGCAACACGGCCATGCCGCAATTATTTCAGTACGATGGTGAAATGCACGGACGTCTCGCACGGCCGTGCCGGATTGGGGCAGTCGGGTGTAGAAGTTGGATGACACGATCATGCCGATTAGTGGCACGCCGTGCAAATCAATGGCGACGCACACTAGCCCTAGGTTTTTAAGCTTTACACGGCTATGTCGCTTTTCGGTATGGCCGTGCGTAATGTTTTCTATTTAAGGAAATTAGTGTAACGAACTCCATAAGCTTTTTTTAATCTAAACACTTGTTTGGGCGTTTTTGGAGCATATTTTTTTGGGCTTTCTCCTATTGTAATTTGCTGTTTTGATTGTAAGGATTCTTGATCCTAAATTTAATTAGTTAATTGCTCTAATTTCCCTATCGCATTGATTGCTTTGTGTTGATTGCTATTTTCTTAGCTCATTTCTATTTGGCTACTATGAACTCTTTTACTTTGATTCCATTAGTTTTAGCTATGATTAGTGAGTAGTTCTATAAGCTAGGGCCATGTAGAGCCCCATTGTGGGGGTTGATCGTGATGGATCGCCCAAAATATTAACCCAACTAAGATTCTAGTCTAGGAGTAGGTTTAGATGATGAGCCAAATTTAACACATCCCATAACAGTGCTATACAATCATAACCGACAACTAACCCTTGGGGTTTGATTTAACGCTCCTAACGGAAGGTTGACTATCTAGTGCCCGGCGTCGACGACCAATCAGGCACACTCACTAGAACCACCTATATCGTAGCGACTGACTAACCATCAGGGCTACGATATGGATCCAACCTATTCTTCGAGTCCCCTCTCTAGCAGTTAGATGCCCAGAGGATGAGGATTGAGGCTCCACCCTCATCAGAGACTACTATCCTTATGTCAAGAAGCTAGACCCATCCAGCTTAACCCTTATAATGGTGGTGATATGTTAGCCCTAGCTCCTTCTCTAACTGAATTTTCTCCTAGTTGATCGCTCTACACCCTCGTCACATGTATTCATATGGCTACACAAAACTTGACACCAACCTTAGATTCGACCCTTCGCCTCCTCATTTCGACACCTGATACACAAGACACCATGCGCTTGCGGACATATATTAAAGCACACAACAAGCTTTTGGCACCGTTGTCGGGAGGCAAATGGATTGACTTTGCATTGGTGAATTGTTAAAGTAGACCATGTTTTTCTCTTTTTACATTTGTATTTTCTTTGGATACTAACCGTGCTACTGACATTTGCCTTAGTTTTTGTCTCTTGTATGTGCAGGCAAAGTCTTAGCTCGGAAAATATGGTGCCGCTTGACCCTGAAATGGAAGATACTGTTAGAAGGTTGAATGGAGAGCGGCGTCGCAGGGCACTGCAAGACAGAATGGTCGAAGGACAAGAGCCCCGGAAGTCTCTAAATGGACTTTGTTATGCCTTCCAGTAATCCGATCTCGAGCACCAGGCGCCCTGCAGTTCAGGCAACATATTTTGAGCTTAAGCCAGGTTTGATTCAGTTCATTTAGTAGGATCAGTTCAGTGGCCACCACACCGAGAGCCCTAATGAGCACTTGACTATCTTCTTGGAAAAGTGCGACACTATTAAGCTGAACGACATCTCAGAGGATGCTATCAGGCTAAGATTATTCTCGTTCTCACTACAGGACAAGGCTAAAGAGTGGCTAAAAAGTAATGAGGCAGACGCCTTCACCACATGGGATTCTGTAGTAAGGGCCTTCCTAAAGAAGTTTTTTCCGTCGGGCAAAACGGTGAAGCTTCGGAACGCGATTACATCCTTTGGAAAGTTCGATGGGGAGAGCTTATATGAGGCGTGTAAGCATTACAAGGAGCTCCAGAGAAAGTGCCATCACCATGGTATACCAGAATGGCTGCTGATACAAACTTTTTATAATGGGCTTAAGCACCAGACAAAGATATCCATTGATGCAACAGCAGGATGCACCATTATGACTAAGACCCCGAAAGAAGCCAAGGCATTGTTGGAAGAAATGGCTTCCAACAATTATCATTGGGGGAGCGACAGGGATTCCGTCAAGAAGGGCGGCAAGCTAGAGGTGGATGTGATAACGCTCTTCGAGAGCATGTTTGACAGTTTAGCGTAGCAGATTTTCCCAATCAAGTTCAAAGCTAAAGGAGACTCTTCATCCTCTGCTATGGTGGCTAACTGTGAACTATGCTGAATTCAGGGACACCAAGCTTTTGAGTGTCAATTTAGGACGGCTTAGACCCAAGGGATGTCAGTGGAGCATGCAAACGCCTTATATAACCAAAGCCCGGAGGGGAACACATACTCGCAAACCTACAACCAAGGGTGGCAGAACCACCCGAATTTTGTGTACCGAGGTTGGAATTTTCAAGCCATGCCTCCTCAGTAGACTAGGTTCCAGCAGCAGAGGCTGATAGGGAACACTCCACCACCCCTGCCGAAGTCTCGCCTAGAGACCACTATAGAGAACTTCATGGCCCAACAAGCACAAAGGAATGAGCTTTCAGAACGCTATCATGCAAACAAACTCAAAGATAGATGCACTCTCTGCCTCCAACAAGATGTTGGAGACTCAAGTGGCCTGATGATAGTTTTTCCCCTTTTTCATACTTTATTTCTCTGTTTCCCCCTTTTTTTCCGTTTTGTTTCCTCTTTTGCTTTTATGGTCCCTTCTATGCTTTGCAGGAAATACATGCTAATTAGGGATCATACGATGTGAATACAGCACCAAAGAGCGAAGAGAGCAAAGCCGGGAGATCAAAATGTCAAACGGGGGAGTAAAGAAGGCAGTGTGATCAGACCCAGCTTCTTAAGTTTGAGCTTGGACTCGGGTTACCAGCACAGATGACTTGGGCTATAGCCTGAGCTAGGGCTCGGACTGCACCCAAGGTTGGGCTCAGCCCTTTTGGGGTTTGGACATGTGGTCATTTTGACAATGGATTTGAAGGGTCAAATAACTTTGAAAATCGGTGATGTCAATTTCTATGTGTTCTTGGTACGAAGATCTTCGAGATGATATCTTGATTGGATTTGAGGTTACTAGAGAGGAAGAAACAGTTGCTCAAAGTTGTGCCTCGGCAAAGAAAAAACTTGAGCCAAAAGGGTTTCTCTAAATAGTCCCATATCAGATAAGACTTTGGAGAAAGGTTTAGCCCACCCTATAAGTATGGATAATCCCTTTCTTCTAAGACACACAAGCTTTAGATCAAGGGAGCTCTTCATATCTGATAGAACAAACCTCGATTTTATGGCGACAAAATTTAGTTCTTCCTCCTTTTTCTCTTTATTCCTATTTCAGGTTCTAGCAAGACTTGAAGGGAGATCAAATCAAATCTGAAACTTGGTGATGATTCAAGCAGAGTGATATTTCTAGGACCGTAATTCGGGGTTGAAATTGTATTTTTATCCCCCCATTTCTGTGCATTTTGTGCATGTATTGTTTATATTTTAGCTCCATCATATGCATTTTATCGATATCATCTTATTTTGAAGCTAATCATTTATTTCTGCATAAAATGATGTTTTATGGCTTAATCGTGTCATGGTTTATTTGCTGGATTTTTGGGATTTTTCCTGAATTTTATGGAGCTCAAAAGACACATGACCTTGGATTTCAACAGCACACACAGTTATATGTAACACACCACACGACCATGTGGTGATTCAACCAATGAAGTGCAGCAACATCAGCATACGGTCGTGTTACACGACCGTGTGATGTTTTGCCCTAGGAAGAAAAACAGCCACACGGTCGTGTCATGTGGCAAACTTAAGAGGAGCTTTTCTGGATTTTACAATTACACAGCCGTGTGCAACATGGACCTGACAGTGTCAGCCCGAGCAGTAGTGATAACAATTCTCGGAGAAGGCGACTGTGTCGTTCTCACTTTCTTCTTCATTAGTTGCTGGTTTGGACTTTGTTTTTTGAAGCTGCCTTCAACCCGATACATGCTGGACCTATTTCTAGGGTTCTCTCCCTCTCTTTCCCTTATTCCATTCTATCTTCTTTTTCAACCTAGGGTTTGGGGAGCCATTGTAGTGCAACAAAGCTTGGAGGAACACAACTTGATGGAAAGCTTTCATTTTTAAGAGAAATCTTTGGTAATCTCTTCCCATTCTTTTTGTAAGAATGATTTGGATGTTGATTTTGAGTAAAAATTGCCCCTTTCTAAAAATTGCTCCTTTCTAATTATGATGCACTAGATCTCTTTTGTGTGGTTGCTTGGTGATTTGTGGTTGTGTGGCTATGGTTATTTCATCTCTTGCATGAGTTATTGCCTATGTGACTGGATTATTGTGATATATCTTTAACTTAAGGACCCTAGTGGACCATTCCTAGAGTGTAGCAAGCCTAGGTGGAACCACTTTTTAATGTTTTCATGCCATTATCTCAATAATCCACCTACTATTTTCATTGTACACCAAGTGTTCAATTAAATGACACATCCACCGATTGTTCATTCTTTGGCCAGGTAGACGATTGAGTTATATTCGAGTTGAACGCATATGCTTAGCAACCACATTGACCCACACACTACCCATGCATACTCGCCTATTTGTCTCTCCGGTACTCCTACCCTACTGTGTTGATTTGGAAGATGGTCTCACCCCAATTTTCTCACCCATCACCCCGTAGCTAGTTGGTAGTATCTCTACCATTATCTTTCCTTAGTTAGTTGAACTCGTGATTGCAAAACGACATGTCCCCATGATCCGACACATTCTCATTGAAATTTATTACTTTGCTACCTCATATACTTAAGAGTAGCGCTCTACACATTTTGAGACGAGTCAACAAGTGGTCACTTGGGGATGATGCGTTTAATCGCTTCAGGACAATCGCCCACAAAGGAATTGTTGTTGCAACTGCAAAAACAAATGTATGTTCTTTATCAGAGTAGCCAAATTTTAGTAACAGTTTTATAGATCTATATATACAAGGATGGTTTGCCCACCTCCTGGATAGCATAGATCCTGCATAACTGTTGTTTTCCATAGGGCTTTTTCATAAAAATATGATTTTATGGTTTTTTAATGCTTCTGCTTTTCATTCCACATCTATTAAGCCTTGGGCTAGATGATGGAAAACATCACCCTTTATCTGTCTTGTGTAGAATTCACCCATATATATTGTGAGATGGCTAAGGGTTTAGGTATGACATTCTTGATCAATTTTTAGCTCTCAATATGTTTTCATTTCTTTCAACTCTCTAAACTTTATAAAGGCCATTTGTTTTTATTTTCTTATAAAAAGCTTTTAAGCATCTTTGGCCCTAATTTGATTTCAATCTCTAAGAGCTTAATGTAGGAGAATAATGCCATCCAGGCTATTTATCTCTGTGTGAATAGCACAAACATCTTGTTCGAAATAACAGTAAGCTGTTTGGTAATGATTTATCTAAGTTATATTATAATGTAGTTAACATTAGACATTAACTTAGAGGTAAAGTCCTGAGACTTTATACAAGGTCAAACAGGTATCGAGATGAGTATCTCGATCATGGAGAAATGTTTGACCGTCTGTAGCATAAGTCTAAAAGGGTTCGTGGTCGTAGATGTTTCGAGACAAGGATATCGAAACATCGGATAGACCATTGTGTCTTAGTCTTCACCGTTAAGCGGTGACGATGATCTCATGATCGTTCGACTTGGCGAAGTCGGAGACGAGACACAGGTGCTTATTAGAGAATGAGTTCACTGAACGATCCACAAGAGTTATCATATGGTTACATTGACCAATCTGTCAATAATAACTCTTAGTGATGATAGGCTAGTTGGTCTTTTGACTTGAGGTCATTTTGACGAACCTGTGCGTGAACGGTGCCACTTAGATCACTGACCTAACTTCGAGGCTAGGCCTGGTGAAAGGTCTTTGATTGGGTGTCACTTGAAGCGTACGAGAAGAGTAATGACCAAGAGAGGATTCGTCTCTCCCGATCAATGGGAGTTAGTGTCGTAGAGTTAGTTCGGTCTTTAGTGAAAACTCTGCGCAGAGTATGTTGGAAGAAGTCCAACATTAGTTGACTAAAGATCGATAGAAACTAACCGGAGTCAAGATAGACAGTTTGACCGTACCCCAGACTTGATCTACACGACATAGTTAAGATGAAAAGACTATAACTGCGGAATTCATCACGGAAACAGTCAGGGTGGTCCCGACAATACTCATGTCAATGAGTTAACCACATAATGATGATTCCTGAAGCAGGGACGGCAACCACTGCTCGTTGTCACTGCCGTATAGGGCTTCGAGCCCAACCTGTTGTAAGGGTCAGGCTGTAGGGTCTCACACAGAGTGCGATTCTTCGTCTAGTAATAGGTAGAAATTAGTTAGGGAGAATAATTTGCATTTGATGCAAATGGATGGAATAATTGCATTTGATGCAATAGGATAATTTAAGCTTAGATAGGGACTATTTTGCATTTGATGCAAAAGAAATTAAATGTGTTTTAAATTGTTTAAAACAATATTTAATAAAATAAACGCAAGGAAAAGTTCACGGGTAAGACGGGAATGTCCCGGTCTAGACCCAGGTTCGAACGGCGTCCAAATCGGACGCCAAATGCTCAACTTATGCCCAAAACAGCCAAATGGCTCAGTCTGGTTCAGACCAGGTTAACCCAGGCCAGACCAGGGTCTGACCTGGGCACCTGGCCCATCAGACTGGGCGCCAGGCCACTGGGCCTGGGCCCGCGCCCAGGCCCAGGCGCCTGGGCGCCTGCACAGGCACCCAGGGCGGGCGCCTGGGAGCCCAGGCGCCCTGGGCGCCTGGGAGCCCAGGCGCCCTAGGCCGGGCGCCTTGGGCGCCCGGCCCAGGCGCCCGCCTGGGCGCCTGGCACCAGGCGCCAGGCTGGCGCCTGGGCGCCCGCGCCGGCAATAGGCGCCTGGGCGCTCGCGCCCAGACTTGGGCGCCCGTGCCCATGTCTGGGCCTGGACGCCCAGTCAGCAATTTTAGGCTGTGGGGCCCACATGCTGGGCCCCACCTCAGGGTGCAGAACCCTAGGTTTGATGGCAGATTTTGACGGCTCAGTTTTTGCGAAAAACTAGCCATGGGCTGAACTTTGAGCGATTAATTGGAGGGTCAAACGACCTCCGATTGACGAACGGTTCTTTCCTATGCGTTCACCGTTGAACACCCTTCGAATTGATAGCTTGTATTAATCCTGAAGTTCAACGGTGAGTGAGTTAAAATTCACGAAAGTTTGCACTTTGTGAAGTGCAAACTAACTTGATTTTAATCAACTCAAATTAATAGTCCCACATCGGATTTTGAGAAAAGGGGAGAGTCCGCCGCCTATATAAATAGGGGTCTCCCCCCTTCTTCAATATTCGTCCCAAGCTCTAGATCTGAGCGGCTCTCGTAAATGTTGGAGCACGCTCGGATCTAAGCTTAAATTAATATTTCTCTATCTCCCTAAATTTCTGCCTTACTCCTGAGGGTTCTAGCAACGCCGCAAAGGAGTTCGGATTCTGGATCCGAAATCTTGGCGGAGGTTTCACTCGCATGAAACTTTCTTCGGCAGTTGGTTGGCTCGGTGACACGGGATTGATCGCCTCGGGATGGGGAGCGGTTCGAGGAGCGGCTCGGCGTGGGACGGGAGCAGCTCGGAAGACGGTGCGGAACATCTCGCCTGCTCCAGGGTTGAGATTCCGGGTATGTAGTTTAATAAGCATTAGTTTAATTTAATCGCAGTAGGTTAGATCCTTCTTGGGATGGTCAGATCCATCCCAAGTTGGCATAGATCTTGGCTAAGGGTCTTGGACCTTAGGGCTAAGTTAAAATTGTTTTAACTGCATGTTAATTAGATAAACAAGTTTTTCTTCCGCTGCAATTGTTTTTCTGTCTATGTTCCGTCCGACTTAGGACGGGACTAGAGCTTTTGTGCCCTAAGGGTACCGCCAATTCCCTACAGTGGTATCGGAGCCTAGGTTTGCGTAGTCGATCTAGCACTGCGATTTCATTAAACCTGTTAATGCCTTTTAAATACTTTTAAATTTTTTTAAAGTTATAAGATAATTTTAAAAATGTTTTTGATGTTCAAAATTCTATGTGATAAATTTTTGAACATGAAATTTTTTAAATGACGTTTTTTAAAATTTATGTAATAATTTTAAAACTAATTTTAAATCTTTAAAAGTTTAAAGTTATTTTGGATGCCTAAAAATTTTTATATGATAAATTTTTAAGCATTGAAATTTTAAAATGTTGTTTTAAATTTATGTGATAAATTTAAAATTTATTTTAAGGCTTTAAATTTATGCGATAAGTTTAAAATGTTTTAGATGTTTAAAAATTGTATGTAATAATTTTTGAACATGGAAAATTTTTAAAGTGATGTTTTAAATTTATAAGATATTTTTAAAACTGATTTTAAAAGTCTAAAATTGTTTATGCGATAAACTTTAGTCTATTTAATTGTTAAATAGTTGTTCACTTTATTTTATGCGATAAAATTAGTGTAGCTTTATTTTAATGGCTAGTTCCTCTTGTCCCTTATTTTGATAACACAAGACAACCCTTTAGGTTAGCCATTAAGAAATGATTAAAATTTATTACTTGAATTTTAATGACATGCTATGTTTTAATAAAATATTAACAATGCTTCAAGACCTAATTCCTGATTAGGGTAGTCCCTTTAATGAATTTGTAATTTTAACTGTTATTATTAATTTTCATTAAAGGACTTCGCTTTTAGCGTTGGTTAATAAATTTATTAAAATCCTAATAACGATTAGGATAGCACGTGGACCTTATAGTTGATAAGTACTTAATAAAAGTTATTAAACAAATCCTAAAATTTTGAATTTAAGGATTCAACTAGTTGATAGGATTAATTAGTTGTTAATAAAAGCTGTTTAGTCTATGGCATACATACAAAAATGACAAGCTTCATTCAATGGACCATGATCCAGTCAGTGTGCTTGGCTAAGAGTTCTGGATCACCCTTTAAGGGATAGTGATCCTGGCTTAGTCAATTCCCTGGCTGAGTTCCGCTGGACCGCAATGTCGCGAATCATGATTGTATGACACCCTGGACTATATCTAAGTCAAATACGTTAATGATCTTTTTCAAGATTAGCCGTAGCCCTCCTTGTTTTAGGGATTGGCAACTATAGGACCCGTGTTATAGTTGTTGAGCTACACTCAAGCTTAAACATGGCAACCTTATAGAAACCAACTCCTTAAATACATAAGATGAAATCTTGACTTGACCCAAACCGATGTTGTCGTGAATACACCGAGCACCGACGTAAGTTAAGTCAACGATGTAATCTGACTTGATGTAGTCTAAGACCTGACCCAAACCGACGTGTCGTGAATAAACCGAGCGAAGGGGCAAGTCAGGCTAGACACGAAAACAAGGGTCCGACTAGACTAGACATTGTGATTTGGATGAGCACACTCATGATCACAAATGGCTAGGGGCAAAAACCGATTAAGAGGGTCATATCTGATGTGATCGATGAAGAGTCATCTTCCGATCGCAGAGTCAAGCAACTTGTTGAGCTACACTCAAGGTTGTTAGGCTCAGGGCGATTGGACCTTTTACCCATTAATTTTAATTCGATTAAATCGTTCGTTATTAAGCTTTGAAACGATCGTAAAAATAGTGGGAGGATATAGATAGATAAAAGCCAATCTACCTATATTTAATATTGAACGTATGCTAAACTAGGGCAAGACTATGTTTACCGAAGGAATCAAATATTTTAATCAGTTAATTGGTCAAATAGGTTGATAAATTGAATATCAAAGTTAAATTCTAGTTGATAGAATTAAACTATATTCTCGTTGACAAATTAAATGACCTTCTAAAGAACAGACTTGAGAAATATGATTTCATTAAGTTCTGGGTCCAACAAACAAATTCACGCTACATGTCACTCGTCTCTATATGGGACAGCTTAAACATATAGGATATTCGAAGTATGTTTCTCCCTACAACTTGTCGAGCTACCCTCAAGGTTGTATGGACAAACAATTTTGATCCGCAAAGTTCGAAAATTCGATCAAACCGTTTGAGTCAAATACGAGTGCATGAGCGGTGCAAGACCATGTATCCCAACCGGATCTTGAGACAAGCAACTTCTTGAGCTACACTCGAGATTGCAACTCTCAGGCGTTTGGATACATGCGATGCTTGCATGGATATTTATTTATTTTGGGTTATATAATATCTAAATAAGATTTAGAAAAGGAAGAAGGCACTCCGGAAAGTCAATTGAGAAAGTTAGTTTAATTTATCATTAGTAAAGGCATAAGCAGGAGGAAATGAAAATGTGACATATTTTGATGTCACGATTTCATAATAATTGTTATACAAAAACGTCTAACACACTTTGACGAATGTCGTCACCTTGCTTCTGAAGCAATGTTTTGTGTTAAGTAATTTGTGATAACTATAATATATTAAATATTAGTATATATAAATACACAAGATAGTAGCAAACTTACATGGTAAAATTAGACTAGGCCGTATCGAGAGATTAAGCTTCACAAGTCACATAAAGAGGGGTCTGACCTCTAGTATTATGAAGTCTACGGACATTTGTGAGTCTTAGCCTCTTAGATATAATGGCCGAAATCCATCTGTAAGACAGTGGGAGAATGAGTTGTTGAACTCAGTCTCGTACATACTGATGTACCCGAGTCTATATTAACCAAAATAAGTTATTCGTATATTTTATTAAGACACGTGTTCTTGATGAAACACAAGTCTGATAAAATAAAGAATGAAATGACAAGTATTTAAACTGATTCGATTAGATCGAATGGTCAAATACTTATCTACATAAAATCTTGCGTAATTAAAAGAAAATGTGATTTTCTCTCAAGTCAAGTCTTTTAGCACATCGGTGTGTTAAAAGGTATGAATCACACTTAGTTAGACTTGGTGTGATCCATTGTAAGTGACTCTGAGTTAAGTCCTCCATCTGGGTTAAGTCCCAGATAGCAATGCCTAGGTTTTGATAATGTTCTGTGAGAACATTATCAATAAGATATTCATTAAATCAATCGTGAGAAAGTTGTAAAATTACTCGAATCTCATGAGACGAAGAGTCGAGTTAAACATCATACCTGATGATGATTCAGTCAACTTCTAGGATAAAATTCGGAGTAGTAACTCCGATTTAAAATTTTGATGCAGGTCCGTGTGCGTAACTAAATTTGAGAATTTAGTTTACGTGCCCAAGGAAAATGTTTCCTCACTTTCTGCAAGTAAATCTTTAAGTTGAAAGATTGGTGTAGAAAGAAAGTAGTGAAGTACAATCATGTTGGTCGAAAACGGTTTTCATCCTAATTCCTATAAAACGGATTATGTTGAAACCGTCTCGCCAGCAGATGTGTACAGATCTACTCGGACCAAACTCGATGTAAAACGCTCATGTTGACCATGAAAATTGGAGCATTCACTTATAAGTTCGTTTTTCTAAATATGATTTAGACGGACCAACTTATATGAATTAGCCAGAGAGTTTTCATGGTCAGTGGGAGCGTATAAATTACATGTGAGACATCAAAGGGGTGGATCATTTATTTTGACAAAGTTATCAAAAGGTTTGATACTTTATCAGAAATAGATATGAGCCATTTGAAATGACCAATAACTAATTTAAAATTATTATCGTAAGGTACGATGAATTGGATAAGATCCAAGTAAATAAAAATATTATAGATTCCGAAAGACCAAGTGAATTATTTGAATGAGATTCAAATGGTTGGTCTAACATGAACATAGAAACCCCTTAAGTCTATACTGTAGACGGTTTTAGCATATCTACTCACGAAGGCTCTACCACATGAAGTCGGGAAAACTTATGTGTAAAAACGGTATAAGATACCGAGATAAATGAGCCTGAGTGCAAGTGGGAGATGTAGGAGAATAATGCCCTCCAGGCTATTTATCTCTGTGTGAATAGCACAAACATCTTGTTCGAAATAACAGTAAGCTGTTTAGCAATGATTTATCTAAGTTATATTATAATGTAGTTAACATTAGACATTAACTTAGGTAAAGTCCTGAGACTTTATGCAAGGTCAAACAGGTATCGAGATGAGTATCTCGATCATGGAGAAATGTTTGACCGTCTGTAGCATAAGTCTAAAAGGGTTCGTGGTCGTAGATGTTTCGAGACAAGGATATCGAAACATCGGATAGACCATTGTGTCTTAGTCTTCACCGTTAAGCGGTGACGATGATCTCATGATCGTTCGACTTGGCGAAGTCAGAGACGAGACACAGGTGCTCATTAGAGAATGAGTTCACTGAACGATCCACAAGAGTTATCATATGGTTACATTGACCAATCTGTCAATAATAACTCTTAGTGATGATAAGCTAGTTGGTCTTTTGACTTGAGGTCATTTTGACGAACCTGTGCGTGAACGGTGCCACTTAGATCACTGACCTAACTTCGAGGCTAGGCCTGGTGAAAGGTCTTTGATTGGGTGTCACTTGAAGCGTACGAGAAGAGCAATGACCAAGAGAGGATTCGTCTCTCCCGGTCAATGGGAGTTAGTGTCGTAGAGTTAGTTCGGTCTTTAGTGAAAACTCTGCGCAGAGTATGTTGGAAGAAGTCCAACATTAGTTGACTAAAGATCGATAGAAACTAACCGGAGTCAAGATATTGGGGTTGACAGTTTGACCGTACCCCAGACTTGATCTACACGACATAGTTAAGACGAAAAGACTATAACTGCGGAATTCATCACGGAAACAGTCAGGGTGGTCCCGACAATACTCATGTCAATGAGTTAACCACATAATGATGATTCCTGAAGCAGGGACGGCAACCACTGCTCGTTGTCACTGCCGTATAGGGCTTCGAGCCCAACCTGTTGTAAGGGTCAGGCTGTAGGGTCTCACACAGAGTGCGATTCTTCGTCTAGTAATAGGTAGAAATTAGTTAGGGAGAATAATTTGCATTTGATGCAAAGGGATGGAATAATTGCATTTGATGCAATAGGATAATTTAAGCTTAGATAGGGACTATTTTGCATTTGATGCAAAAGAAATTAAATGAGTTTTAAATTGTTTAAAACAATATTTAATAAAATAAATGCAAGGAAAAGTTCATGGGTAAGACGTGAATGTCCCGGTCTAGACCCAGGTTCGAACGGCGTCCAAATCGGACGCCAAATGCTCAACTTATGCCCAAAACAGCCAAATGGCTCAGTCTGGTTCAGACCAGGTTAACCCAGGCCAGACCAGGGTCTGACTTGGGCACCTGGCCCATCAGACTGGGCGCCAGGCCACTGGGCATGGGCCCGCGCCCAGGCCCAGGCGCCCTGGGCGCCTGGGAGCCCAGGCGCCCTGGGCGCCTTGGGCGCCCGGCCCAGGCGCCCGCCTGGGCGCCTGGCTGGCGCCTGGGCGCCCGCGCCAGGCGCCAGGCGCCCGCGCCCAGACGTGGGCGCCCGTGCCCAGGTCTGGGCCTGGGCGCCCAGTCAGCAATTTTAGGCTGTGGGGCTCACAGGCTGGGCCCCACTCAGGGTACAGAACCATATGTTTGATGGCAGATTTTGACGGCTCAGTTTTTGCGAAAAACTAGCCGTGGGCTGAACTTTGAGCGATTAATTGGAGGGTCAAACGACCTCCGATTGACGAACGGTTTTTTTCCTATGCGTTCACCGTTGAACACCCTTCGAATTGATAGCTTGTATTAATCCTGAAGTTCAACGGTGAGTGAGTTAAAATTCACGGAAGTTTGCACTTTGTGAAGTGCAAGCTAACTTGATTTTAATCAACTCAAATTAATAGTCCCACATCGGATTTTGAGAAAAGGGGAGAGTCCGCCGCCTATATAAATAGGGGTCTCCCCCCATCCTCAATACTCGTCCCAAGCTCTAGATCTGAGCGGCTCTCGTAAATGTTGGAGCACGCTCAGATCTAAGCTTAAATTAATATTTCTCTATCTCCCTAAATTTCTGCCTTACTCCTGAGGGCTCTAGCAAAGCCGCAAAGGAGTTCGGATTCTGGATCCGAAATCTTGGCGGAGGTTTCACTCGCGTGAAACTTTCTTCGGCGGTTGGTTGGCTTGGCGACACGGGATTGATCGCCTCGGGATGGGGAGCGGTTCGAGGAGCGGCTCGGCGTGGGACGGGAGCAGCTCGGAAGACGGTGCGGAACATCTCGCCTGCTCCAGGGTTGAGATTTCGGGTATGTAGTTTAATAAGCATTAGTTTAATTTAATCCCAGTAGGTTAGATCCTTCTTGGGATGATCAGATCCATCCCAAGTTGGCATAGATCTTGGCTAAGGGTCTTGGACCTTAGGGCTAAGTTAAAATTGTTTTAACTGCATGTTAATTAGATAAACAAGTTTTTCTTCCGCTGCAATGTTTTTCTGTATATGTTCCGTCCGACTTAGGACGGGACTAGAGCTTTTGTGCCCTAAGGGTACCGCCAATTCCCTACACTTAATATCTATTCACTTGAGATTGAATTAAAGTTTTTCTTTTGATCTCTTTGTTTTAATTTTCATCTTATTGAGATCTTACGAAATTTTTCCATAACCACAATCTACACATCAAGCTTCAAGCAATTGGCTATAATAGCAAGTTGTACTAATATTCATCTTCAAAAAAGCTTTGAAAAATCCATACAAGGGTGTGGTGGTAAGTACTTGTGGTTGTACTTGGTTTGTGGTTGGAAAGCCTCTTGCACAAGGTCCTCACGCGATGAGGTTGTTTGGTTGATTTGTAAGACCACCTAGTGGAGAAGTGGCATTGGATGTAGAAGTCCTCAATTGTTGATGCACGTTTATTTTTGATGAGAGATTGGTTAGTGGATGCTGGAGTAAGTATATGATTGGTCAAACCATGCTGTAGCATGCTTGGTTGTGTGTGCTCATTGTCTCTATCCCTTACTCTCATTGCTTGCATTGTTGTTTAATTTCCATTGTTCATATATATTTTGGTTGCAAGTAATTGAGCATTATTGACTAAGTACCTAGTGTGGTAACTTTCATATGAGACTTAAGAAATTTAGAAGGGTTTAAATTTAATTACACAATTATTTTATATAACACTATTCAACATTCATTCTAGTGTTGTCTACTATCTACCAGATCCGAACAAAAACAAGCCACATCCTCATCACAACCCCCTCAAGAGAGTTCTCTATTCTGCAATATTTGAATAGACATGAACTTGAGGAAGTTTATGAAAGAAATTCACACCTAAAAATTCAACATGAAAGGTTTGTGAAATTTGCTGACCAAGGAGGCTATGGAATTAGACACATTTTTGAGTCCAATGACTTAAGAGCTTGTTCTCGATAGATAAGTCTCGTCCATACTTTCCTAGATTTGGTCTACCTATTCCACACCAACATAACCCTAGGATCTTTTGAATTTTCTACTAGGGTGAAGAACACTTCTTTCACAATATCACCTAGTAAAATAGGAAATATTTTAGGTATTCCTTGCCAGGGTGTTACCCTTAGGGAGATACACATAAGTAATGAAAATATTCATATCCATATGTTCCCTAAAAACATTATAAAACTGGCATTGTCACGCCCCTCTCCCCAGAATACCCTATATTTAGCATAAAATTTTTTTCCCAACTCTCTGGAGAGTGAGGGTGATGAGAAAGGAAAATGAAGAGAAAGAAGAAAACTAAATATGCAGGCCACTGCGCACATGCTGGGACAGTACAAGTGAAGGTCCACTAAAATATCCAACAGTCACACAAAACAACAACAACATTTAATACATAACATGCTTCATTTTTATACACAGTTCAAGTACACCAATACATACATACAGCCACTCTCCACCTCAAAGACAGCCAAGACACTCTGCAAGCTACATTACTCACCAAACGCTACCCCTGAGACCCGACTCCAAGTCACCACCAACCATACTATCCCTGCTACCTGAAAAATAGGGAGGAGCACGTCAATGCGTGCCCCAGTAGGAACCAACTTGGATTTGGAACATCATTTTAAGGTTATTAATCCACAAGGCAAGGCAGGGGAAACAAGACATGTAAACTAAGTATATAGCGAAAAGTAAACAGCCAAGTAAGAGGGTCATACATGCGGTCCAATGTCGATCTACTGCAAGAAAAGGATTAGCACGAATACTGATACAAATATTTATACAACCACATTCCAATAGGGGAATCACAAGTGTCAGAATTGTAACACAATGTCACTAGGGGAGCAAGTAAAGGGAAGGGAAGTGCTGCCAACAGAAGGAGTAATATGCCAACTTCTTATTTACTATTTTTAAATTGAATTAATTAAAAGAAAACATCAACCGAAATATGTCATGCATCATTTTGGCTCATAGCCCCGTTATGTCATTATCTTGCCTCATTTGGCACATGGCCGCATATCAACTTATCGAATATTCAGATGTCTTTCGACCAATAGTCTTATCTCAATGTGATATCCCATACTTGTCATAATGTCCATACACATCTCTTGTATCAAAGAACAATGAATAATACATACAAGACTTGTCACAACAATACACAAACCACATACACAAATACACATACAAGGCACAAACATATAAATATACATACAATGCACAACACACAACACGCATACATTGCATATATGTAACGCATCACACACAATGGATATAATGATACATAATGATGCACATGATGCAACATGAGATGCAATGCAATGCAATGCAATGGGATCCCATGAATGTGCCGGCGTGCAAGTGCATCGTGATCTACTCCGTTCTCAACTGTGGCAACTACCGATGGAGTCAAGAGGTGCCTACACGGTCACGGCCCACAGCGAATCCCCCCGCCTCCTACTATGGCTCTCGCTCATGTAGTGCCATCCGTGTCCTAAAACATTGCCCATTCACATCATTTCTCATATTACAAATATATACATGAATGTTCCGTATGTTTCTCAACTTTTGTTTCATTGAGGCATTTCAGCGAACACATGACGGGTGTAATTCATATCAATGCAACATAATATCATTTACATGTGCCAAGGACATAAACATTCATTCTATCACACAACCATAATAAGCAAGAATAATGATGGCCAATTAACCACAATTAATGAATAAGAACAACACTTAATTAATTCAGCTTGCTGAAATTGCAGGAAGAAACCAATACATGGCCATATAACATCAGTTTACCTTGAAAATTTGACAACTTGTCCCAAATGAAAGTTATAGATATACTAGTCCTGGATTCACGGATAAAATTGCTGGCACAAATATTAAGTATATGATTTATAGTGAATTATTTGGTAAAGTGTGTCAAAGCTGTTTTTCAGACAGATTTCAGGGTTTGAATTGAAAGCCAATTTCGGGTATGTTGGAGCCAGAAATTCGACATATAATCAATTTTATGAATTTTTAGAAAAACTTGTTAACTTTTCAATAAGACCAAGATCATAAAATTCCATGGTGTGTGCAGGTGTTTAGGCCAAGTTTACTAAACTGTTTAAGATTGAAAATCAAACAGACATGGTGTAAAGATGGAATTTTTCCTCCCAAATTCTGAATTGAACATATATCAAAATTTGTATGATTTTAGGGTAGAACTTCAAGATCTACAAGCTCATATTTTTTTCGAACCCTAATTCGAGCTACAGTAATAATAATTACAGCAACAACATGAAACAGAATTTCAGAAATTCAAAAGAGATAAGTTTGTTTGGAATTTCAATATAATATTCATGAAAATTAAATCATGGCACATCAATTTGATTACCATTAATTCATTATGGTAAAACATGATATAAAAACATGAGGAAAAGAACCCCTAAATAGATTTCCAAAACCAAGTTGGAATCCTGCCTCAAAAACTTGGTTTTCCTCTTCTCCTCCTCTTTCTTTCTTCTCTACTTTCTTCTCTCTTCAAGAAAGCTTGAAACCCTTCTAATTGAGATTAGAAATTAGGGTTTTTTAGTTGAAGAATGAGGAGAAAAGGGGGGGCATGGTGGCCGGCCCTATTGGGGAAAAAGGGAAGAAAGAAAATGAAAAGATAAAGGAAAAGAAAAGTGAAGAAGAGGAGAGAAGATTCTCCCTAAAATATCTAGCACTAGAAACTCCTAAGGATAAGCATGCATTTAGTTAAATGACCAAAATACCCTTTCATCATCTAGGTATTTACAAGTTTGCCATTACTTTATGCACACACCACTTTAGGATGTACGCACATCAGCTTCAGTCCAAATGACCGTTTTGTCCCTCGCCTTTCTAAAAATTTACGGGAGTTGCCATTGACCTCTAACCCCTTTCACACTAGCATGGCTCTTCCTACACACATCCACGCACATCCATGAATGCATACATGCTTCACACACACGTCTAACACATCCACGCCATTACTTTATGTGACATTCCTGCTGTTTTACACCCACGACGTCATTTGCTCTCATCCGCATTCACATTTCACATTCTCTTCCCTTAGCCATGTATTACGGTCTAATCTCCCTTGTACTGCGTCACATATATCGATATCTACGCTTATTTCATGCCCATGTATGCATCGTAAGTTGAAATACCACGTGTATTCAGTAGAATACACGTATAGTGCAAAATAGGGCATGACATGCATGCTAACAAGTCAATTACTGTAAATGGCTAGAATTATTGCTAGAATTCTATCCTACAACATTGTTCAAAAATCTATAAAGTTCTATTAATTTACTTGAGAGCCTGTCAAAATGTATCTACGCTCTTGTTGGCCAAATTAAAATTAATTGGGCAAACATTATGTATGATAATTTAGCCCGACCATCTGTACCATCTCTGCATAAAGGTCATTTTATTAATCATATTTTCATGCATCATGGCATTAACATAGGCACTTGAACCATAATGATCTAGCTTAAGTGCATATCAATGAGTTGCATTATGTAGTATGCATATTGCATTGAACCCTACCGAGGATGAGCCTGAAGAATCTGAGGATGAACCCACTCCACATCCACAGCATGAATGTTCATCCCGTACACCCCTTGATTACTTTGTCACCCTTAATCACACCCTCTTTAGGAGGCTGGATCAGTTAAAAGTAAATTAAAGCAAGAGTTCACTCACAGGCAAGATTTAACTAATTTTAAAATTGATAAGATCTAGAAGGAGATTACCGAGATTAAGGCTAGTCTTTGGGCAACCATGTTTGGATTGATATGTGCTTGGATGCTAGGGTGCTTGGGTGTGATGATTTATGGATATGTAATATTTAACTTTTAGCTTGTGTGTTTGGAACAATGTCCACGTCTAAAGTTTGATACAATGTTTGGTTATGAACAATATTTAGTATGTTGGTTTGCAATGACATTAATCTATGTTTATGTATCAAACAATTGAACTTATGATGATACATAATTTCTTATGCGATTGATATTTAGAATATGTTTGAATATATCTCCTTGTGATAATTCTTTTGGTAATTGGTTATGGAGATTCAGATATTGTTGAGCTTGTGATTTGGATATCTTGCTTTAATGATTGATGTTTTCTGTTGGAAAATTGATGTTGCAGAAACCGAAAGGAGACAAGAATGAGTTTACCAAATGAAGAGGGCTGAGTCACGGACTAGGTCGCTCTCTTTAAGACGTTTCGTGGCTCTGCCCAATGTTGTGCATGCAGTGTACAACCCCGCCGTCCCCAGGATAAAACAGCCTAGAAGAACATCTGTAATCGATCAAATCTACACCAGAAGATGATCGAAAAAAACAACACCTAACAAATCTATTTTGTTACTGCTCGGAATATAAAAAAAATCGATTTGTTTATTTTGAAGAATTTTCGTTGGTAGGAGGAAGAGGAAGACAGCTTTGTATTTCACCATATTTAAAAAAAATTATCACGCCCCGCTTCCCAAAACTACGGAGGCGAAGCGTGACTAAGGCCCGCTTGGGCCGGAGCTGTGAAGCTCGGACCTAATAAGCGTCTGTAGGGGTACCATCTTAAAATTTCAGGTTCTTGCATTAATAAGATTCGGAACAAATGAAAGTACAGAAAGAAAGTGGCATTCATTAATATAGAGAGATAATATCCAGTGAGTACAAAGTCTAAAAAGAGAAGCCTAAGCATGGCAACAAACTATCGAAAGAGCAAACTAAAAGTAGTAACCTTTTAAAGGCGGCGACTGAAAAGTCCTCAAGGTCTGGTTCTCGTCAGGCACGTACACTGGGTCGATGTGCTCGGGCACCACGTACTCCGGTAAGTCTGCCTCGTCCACGAACTCTGGCTTGATACCTGACGTACAGCACCCAAAAGAAAGGAACTGTACGTCCGGTAAAGTCTACAAAAAGGGTTAGACTCTACTGCAAGTGTACCGAACTATTAAACAACAGTTTACTGGTTGATTAGCATGCTGGGGTTATAACAGAGTATCAAAAGGAAGTAAATGCAGCAGGAAAGTAAAGCGTAACTAGCAGTAGTCGTAGCGTGTGCTACCGACTACGGGACTAACCTAAGAGGGACGGGACAAGACGTGACAAGACCAGCAAGACAGGACAGGACAAGACAAGACAAGACACGTGTGACTCGAAGGGTTCATGCCTTACGGTTCGAGGGGAATCAAACCCTCTTCCCGTGCGCACGCTCAACCCTACCCCAACCCAAGTGCTCAAGACAAGACAAGTCCGTACAAGGGATCACTCGGAGAGTGCCCTATTGCCCGCAGGCTCTGTATCCGTACAAGGGATCACTCCGAGAGTGCCCTATTACCCACAGGCTGTGTATCTGTACAAGGGATCACTCAGAGAGTGCCCTATTGCCCGCAGGCTGTGTATCCGTACAATGGATTACTCAGAGAGTGCCCTATTGCCCGCAGGCTGTGTATCCGTACAAGGGATCACTCACTCACTGGTGAGTGCCCTATTGCCCGCAGGCTGTGCAAAACAAGACACGACGTGACATGACAGGGATAGTTCTTCT
Source organism: Scilla litardierei (assembly GCA_030789695.1). Lineage (NCBI taxonomy): Eukaryota > Viridiplantae > Streptophyta > Magnoliopsida > Asparagales > Asparagaceae > Scilla > Scilla litardierei. The sequence goes on along the minus strand of CM061133.1, from coordinate 284,606,946 downwards.
AGGGGGTCCACACGCACGCACACACAAGATAACCCCACGGTGTCAAAAGTTGTTGTTGTTACGCTTAGACTTCGTTGTCAAGTCTAAGTCGTCAGGGCGTCTCGGACGCTATCGTTTCACGTCCGGTTCTATTTGTTCATAGTCTAATAGTTCTAGCAGTTTAAGACCAAGGCACGGCCAAAAGTGCAAGTGAGTACACTTGCCTGCGGTGGCGAGTGTGTCGTCCGTCCGGAGCGTCCCGTCCAAGTGTCGCGTCTGCGGTTGTCCGTCTGAAAGAGTGTCACGGCGACGGTGTCAGGTCGCGTTTTTCATCAAATCCTATTAGGGTTTGTTTCTAAAATTGGCGGGACTATCCTAACAGTCAAAAAGTCACGTTTTTGATGTTTTTGTTCAGTCTAGATCGACATCTACCCTATGTGCACAGAAAAATTGTCCGATTGTCGATCTTTCCTACGGTGGGCAGCGTTTTACAGATGCTGAAAGTAAATTTAGTTCAAGTTGTCCAATTTTAGTTTAGGGTTTGATTTTAACTACGGTGTGGGTTCGCTAGGAGTTAGGGGTACCAATCTAGTGATGTCGTCCAACAAGCGGAAGTAGAGTCTGAACGGAGAAACGTCGACGAATGGCAACATGCAAGAGAGCGTCGGGATCCAGACGGTAGCAATGGGGCGTACATAACTATCTGCGTCATTTAGATCAAATTAAGATAATTTAACCAATGAATTAATATTAAATATCACGTTATAAAATTCTGTTTACACACTAACTTATAGGTATTAACGAAAGCTAAGTATTGGTTTAACTACTAACATGCCATGTTATAATGGGTTTCTTTCTGACTTAACCAATTACGTATTAATGCTTTAAGCATTTAGCATATTGATAATGCAACACTAAATATGCTAACTAAACATGTTCCTAACAGTTTATTTAAGGCACACATTAACAACAGTGCTAATAACAAGTATTATTAGAAACTAACAGCATCACTAGGCCTCATACACTAACTTACAATATACCAACATCACCGGTCTATTAGTCTACCCTAATTCATTTCATTAACTAACTAGTTGATATCAGAATAATGGACTTACATAAAAAGTCAACAAATTTAAGTGTACATGTTAACAACTTAATGAGTATCTATATAAAAGGCATGCATATGTGTATCTAACATACGGGTATATTCACATAGTTTATACACAAACGTTCAGATATTCTAACTCATAAATTTGCGTACAATTCAATGGCATTAATTCCCACACACAATTATCTATATAACACACAATTAATAAAACTAACCTTACGTATAACTTGATCCAGTCCGTCCAATGTCCATCTCCCCTTTGCGTGGTAACAGTTGAAGCGACGGGCTACGGCGACAGACAGCGGTCAGGGGGTGTGGCGGCGTCCGGCGGTGATCGAAACTCTGGGGAGGCGAGCTCGACGTGCGGCGTTGGGGCCTGGGGCGATGATTCGTGCATGGGAGTCTAGGGATCGAGGGATTCATGCTTGGAGAGCTAGGTGGTGGTATGCGGGAAGCGACGAGGGCGCCGAGGGAGTCTCGGCGGACTGGGGTGAACGGAGGGGAGGCACAGGCTTTGGGCGGCATTTTGAAGAGGGGGAAAGGGGAGGATCGGGTTCGGGACAACAGGGCATCAACAGGGGAGACTGGTGGGAGTCCCGGTGGCGAGTTCGGCGTCAGCGAGAAAGCGAGGGAAGGAGGAGGTTGCCGCGCGGTAGGGTTTGCAGGCGGATGAGAGGGTGGCAACCGGCGGTCAGACAAGTCGAGGGGAGGACCACCGGGCTGGGTCGAGCGCGTCGAGAGGAATGGGGCTAAGCGGCGTGCGGTTGCTGAGGGAAAGATGTAGGTAGACGGCTGATAGTAGCATGCTTTCCCCTAGGTTAGCTTTTAATATGATAGGAAGGAGAGAGGGTGTTTTCGTGAGATAGGGAAGGGACCTACTGTTATAGATTATTATTATTTAAAAAAAGAGTAAAAGAGCTCTCCCCCTGGTTGCTTGTAGAATAGGTTAGGGGAAAAAGTCTGTTCACCTGTAGAGGGAGAAATAGGGACAGGGAGAAGATATGTTCACGTGGGGTAGGATAGTGGGGAGAGGGGGAAGTGGAATTAGTTAAGATTTGATATAAAAAAAATATTTTGATTTGATTTCCCTTTCAAAGTGCCAGGTTGTTAGGTTAGGATATAATGTAATTATTAAAAAAACGAATTTGCTTAGAATGGAAACGTACAGAATTTCCCAATGATATTAAAAAGGTTTTATTAAAAAAATGCTATTATTGCAGATTTGTCCATTGACACCCTAAAATTTAATGGAAGATACCGGGGTGATCGCGCCTCCGAGAGGGTCGAGAAAACGGGGTCCGTCCGCGCGTCAGGTTCACGGAAAACGAACGGAAAAATAAAAAGGTCCAACATCGAAGCCTATAGTCACGACGTCTCTCCAATCAAAGCTGGTTTGTGGGAGAACGACCCTTGAAACGCCGTTCACCAAAAATCCTACAAATAACTACTCTTCCGTAGGTCACAACGACATATCACAACGCGTATTCCGGATCCAAGAAGAGGCCAAATAAAATACGCACACGAAAAGAGTCGTACGCGTAGAAAAATACCATTGTTGGAAAACGGTCGTTACATTCTACCCACCTTAGAAATGATTCCGCCCTCGGAATCACTTCTACTAATAATCATAATAACTATATACACTTATGCCTACAACTCCCACATTCCACATCCTGATCGCTAACCCTATAACTTTTAATCAATGTTCCTCGACAATTATTCACAACCAGTCCCTCCAGGGGCTAATGCTACAACTAGAATCACACCCTAGCACTTAACTATAAATCCACATCACCGTCTATAATCCAACAATCATCACGTCCCCAATATATTCTCCATCATATCGAATCAGAAAAAAATCTATCCTCCATAATCAATGAACCATCGAACCACATCCATCCTTACTCTTAACATCTAATCTCTTAACCATATACAACCCGTCTTCCTAACTATCCATTCATCCCAAATTGTCGTGTTACTTCCAATGTCTTTTCACTCCAACCTATAGTCAAATCTTGATGCTTTAAATGCTCTACTCATTCTCATGATCACCCTAACTCATACTATCCCGTCCTAGCTACACCTATCTACCACTCATCCAAGTTTCAGATCGATTAAGTACTCATCTCCCTATGTATAATTTCATCCGACCAGAATCTTCCATTGAGTCCTTTACACATCGGTATTATAAATAAGTCTTGGACACCTCGTTCTTTTCATCCGAAAGAAATCTAATCTAATATCTTTGTATTCAAAATCAACCAATCACCGCTACAACATATCTCATCTCACTCTATGATTACCCGCAACATAATCCTATAACAATAATAGCTAGTACTAATAATGGCATAACAATAAAAATAACACTCCCGAAGAGGGAAAAAGAAGATAAGAATGTTTAAAAACATGTGAGAAAAACGTGTGGAGTTGCGGTATTGGTTGGGGAAGATGGGGGGTTGTGATCTTGTGTGCTAGTTTCAAAACTTTAAAGATTTAGTTTAAAAGAAAACAAAAGGTTTGATACAATCACATGCAGCCAAAGATAAGATGTACTATAATATAAAAGACTAAGTCTAAGGAATTTGCCTGATATGACGCTATCCACACAAGTATGAATACCATCATTCAGATAACTTCATACATATATTACGAATAACACTGAGTATAACACATAATGCCAGAGGCAAACACTAATATCCTAAAGGCAGCACACTCATACAGGTCCACACACTTTACCTATCTACATGCACCATGACGACATCACAAAACCAAAGGGCCCACGACTAAACTAGAGTTGACACAGACAACTACAAGCACTAATGTCTACACAACAGAAAGGAAGCCGAAACCAAGAGTGTACCGGAACAAGATCGGAAAGAACGAGTTCGGATAAGGCGAGGATAAGAAGATAGCTAGTTGGGTGGAACAAAATATTGCGCAAAATAATTAAATAGATGAAAGAAGAATTAAGCGTAAAATATGGTATCATATACTTTTATACTTAAAAATATATAGAACAAGGGAGCAGTTGGTAGAAAATTACAATTTGGAAAAAGAGTTAGACGAAGGAATGAAGAGTAGGGTGAGATAGTGATTGTTTTGCAAATGAAAATAGTTCTATACAAAGGTTTTCGAAGTATGAGCACGATGAACTTAGAACTGGAAAAAAAATTTGAAGTTCTATTTAGCTTAGAAAATATTCTAAAAGTACGTATGGTAGTGGTTAAAATAAATTTCGCAGTTTAGAAAAATAATATATTTATTGAATTATCCAAACGGTAACAACGTTTTAAAACTGAAATACGAAAGATACCGGTTAGAAATAATTACGAGATATTAACTTAAAAATTTCGACCAAGAAGGTTTCAAAATATGTGAAGAATTTTAACTTAACCGAAAGTAAGGAATTTAAATATTTAATAAGAGTTTTCAAAGAAGTTAAACTGAGCGAAGAATTTAATAATGAATTTCGAAAATACTTTTAAATGAAGCAGGGTTTGCAATGGAGAAATTCGAAGAATTTTCGATAATTGCTATGAAGCGATCACGTGAATCGAGGGCAAAGAATATGATCGCATGATGAGTACGCCTAAGATAAGTTTCATGAAAAGCTACGATGGAAATCTATGGCCGATAACACAGAAGTGTGAAGATTGGAAAGATGCTAGAAATTGGAGATCCTAATTATCGGGCCATCTAAAGATCAAGGAAAGCTCAACACTAAGACTTCCTAATGAACTAGACTGTAATAGAGAGATCTCAGGGAAAGATTCCTAAGAGAATCAAGATTACGCCCTGCTGGGCCAGAAGTCGATGGACCCGATCGAACGACTAAAAGAAGGACCCTAGAAATATAATTTGGTCAGAGCCGGGGAGGGAGAGGCTACTAGGGTATCCTAAGACGAGTACATCTAAATTTTAACCAAGGCGCCTGACTATCAAACCTGGATGTCTATCTAAGTCTTCCTACCAGCTAGGACCAGGAAAACCTAATTTAGACTTGTACATGGATATAAAATGAATGCGATACTCTTATTGTTCCGAAATTTTGCATGACCTGCATGGGCCAACACTAAAACCTATAACGCCCCGCTTCCCAAAACTACGGAGGCGAAGCGTGACTAAGGCCCGCTTGGGCCGGAGCTGTGAAGCTCGGACCCAATAAGCGTCTGTAGGGGTACCATCTTAAAATTTCAGGTTCTTGCATTAATAAGATTCGGAACAAATGAAAGTACAGAAAGAAAGTGGCATTCATTAATATAGAGAGATAATATCCAGTGAGTACAAAGTCTAAAAAGAGAAGCCTAAGCATGGCAACAAACTATCGAAAGAGCAAACTAAAAGTAGTAACCTTTTAAAGGCGGCGACTGAAAAGTCCTCAAGGTCTGGTTCTCGTCAGGCACGTACACTGGGTCGATGTGCTCGGGCACCACGTACTCCGGTAAGTCTGCCTCGTCCATGAACTCTGGCTTGATACCTGACGTACAGCACCCAAAAGAAAGGAACTGTACGTCCGGTAAAGTCTACAAAAAGGGTTAGACTCTACTGCAAGTGTACCGAACTATTAAACAACAGTTTACTGGTTGATTAGCATGCTGGGGTTATAACAGAGTATCAAAAGGAAGTAAATGCAGCAGGAAAGTAAAGCGTAACTGTCGGAAAACGGCCGTTACAAAAATAAACCATGCACCCTTTTATAAAATAAAATTATTCCGGGAGGATTTAAACCCGATTTAAATTCTAGATCTAAAAATTAACGCGAGTTTAATTCTGGATCCGGGGATTAATGGGTATAAATTCTGGATCTGAATAAATTAAAACGTTTGAAACGTTTGAAAATTGAAATTCAGTTTATCAAAATAATTATATATAACAATTATTTTATCCAAAAATATAATCCCTGCACGCACGACACGTCACGGCCGGCCGGCGACGGTGGACGCGTGTATTGAACCCAAGTTCATGTAAGTCCTCTCCCCTTCACAAAAGAGTCATACCCCAAGGGGCACACCCCTAAGGCTCAACAAACTCTATATATACTCCTCCAAGCATTTTTGTCCAAGCAATGTGGGACTAAAGCTATAGGATGGAAAACCAAAAAGAGTCCAAAAATTTCTTTTGAAAAATTCAAAAGCTCCAACAATCCCCCACTTGAATTTTTTTTAAAAAACATAAAACAAAAATTCTTTTTTCATCGAGTAGTATATTTTAATATAAGACTTGTGAATAAATAAAGGTGTCTACCGACTTGAACCTTTACATAGTGTTGATGATTTAGATTTAACTAGAGTAACTCGTAGTTTTGAACTTTATCTCTAACATCATCACACACACAACCTTATCAAGGTGTTGTTCATAAGCCCGTGCTTTACGGCCATGCACGTGTATCCCAGTGTAGTGAATGCTCTAAATAATTTTGCCCAAAATTCCATAGGAAGCTGCCACACTTCCACGTTCACATAGGTGATCCTATCAAGGGTACTCCTGTAGCTAGGTACCCCACTCTACATAGAGTATAGAAATCATTAAGAGTTAATATTAGCACATCCTTTTATCGCTTCAGGATATCATGCTCAATATGATTCTTCTGGAATATTACTAATAATTATACTAGCAAGATTCTCCACATATCACTTCATGATTTGTTATTACCCTTTGAACCTATTTCTTGGGATCTTTGGTCTATAGGTTGGGTTTTCCTCACAAGTGACTCATCATTCTAAGGGCATGAGTCCCATTCCTTTCGAGGTTTAAAAAACCTTTTCTCGAGATAATCCTTTCGTCAAAGAATCAGCTAAATTATCATCAGTATGTACATGATCCACTCTCACAGCCCCAGAGTTCATATAATCTTTAATAGTGTTGTGCGTGCGATGTATTTGTCACCTTTTTCCGTTATAATAACGGTTTTGAATCTTTGCAATAGCTGCAGTACTATCACAATGGATCAAGACAGCTGGTATCGGTCTTTCCCATAAATGATGTTCTGATAACAGGTTTCTAAGCCAACCTGCTTCTTCACTAGCTGAAGCTAGTGCAATCATCTCAAACTCCATGGTGGATTTAGCTAAGATAGTCTGTTTCTTGGATTTCCAAGATACAGCTCCACCGGCTATGCTAAAATATAGCCACTAGTTGCCATGGAGTCATCTGAAAGGGTGCTCCAATCAGCATTGCTATATCCTTCAAGGACAGCAGGAAACTTCTGATAATGTAATCCGAGATTCATGGTCCTTTTAAGGTACCGCATGACTCTCTCAATAGCATGCCAATGCTCAATACTAGGTCTGCTTGTAAACTTGCATAGTAACCCTACAACATAAGCTATATCAGCAACATATCGAAGACTGCCAATAATGCTCGCATACTCAGTTTGTCTAGCACTGTCGCCGGTGTTCTTGAACAACTTAACACTAGGATCATAAGGAGTACATGCTAGTTTACAATCAAAATAATTATATTTCTTTAGAATCTTATCAATGTAGTGAGAATGATTCAAAAAAATTCCACATTCAGACCTAGTTATTTTAATTCCAAGGATTACATTAGCTTCACCAATATCTTTCATGTTAAAGTTTGCACTTAACATGGATCTAACCTTGTTCACAACATGAATGTTTGAACCAAATATCGGCATATCATCAACATAAAGACATATAATGGTGCAAATACCATTTTCAGATTTATAATATATGCATTTGTCACTTTCATTAACATTGAAACCATCAGATATAACAAGGTTATCAAATTTTTCATGCCATTGCTTATGTACTTGTTTCAATCCATAACGTGACTTATCTAATTTGCACACTTTATCTTCTTGACCAGTAACTACAAAACCTTCAGGTTGATCCATGTAAATTCTTCTTCTAATTCACCATTTTAAAAAGTTGTTTTAACATCCATTTGGTGTACTACTAAATTATGTATAGAAGCAATATCTAATAGTACACATATGGATGTTGTAACACCCCGCTTGCCAAAACGACCGGAAACGAGAGCGTTACTGGGGTCCGCTTGAACCAGAGCGGTGAAGCTCGGGTTCAATAATCGTCTGTGGTAAAACGCAAGGGCAGGTCCCTTGCACGCATTTCAGAACAACCAGAATTATTCATACATTACAAACCACATCCAGAATATTAAGCGTCCATACACGAAATAAAAACAACAAGCCTCAGCTGGGCCGAAATACAACAATAGTAACATACACACGACAACAACAGCAAGCAAACTACGGCAAGCAGCAACGGAATAGCCCACTAGTTCTCTGTAGGGAGAAACTCGGCGTCTACAGCGAACTCCTGACTCTCCAAGTTAGGTGTCTCGTAAGGAACCTCCTGATACTCAAGCTCGGGATCTGACATACATCCAAAAACATGAATGTATGTCAGCAAGGGTCTGCAAGAAAATGTTAGAACCCAAGGCAAGATATACCAATTTATACTGGATTTAAGAGGCAATTATAAATTAAACGAGATAACAATAAAAGTTTTAAGCATGGTGATTTTAAAGTAAATACATCCTATCATGCAGTTCTAAACAATCTGGCGAGTAAAGTAAAGCATGTCAATTTCACTGAGATAACAATTTCACTTTGCAAGTTTCAAGTTAGCATTTCACGATTGCTAGCATGTCATGTCTATAATAGGGTTCTCGCCTTTAGGACGTGATGAGTGAGTCGTTCTTCTCACGGGGGCTTACCGTGATTGGCGCTAACCCACCGCATACGGGTGGTGCCCTTGAAGAGAGTACTCGTTCATACGGCTAGCAGTCGCTCAACCCTTACCCCACCCAAGATTTGTGCTGGAACACGAGCTAGCCTAGTCAACTCACATGACATCACGAAAGTCACGATTCCGCCTTCGAGGCGCACAATTTCACGATGTCACTCTCTTATTAGTCTTTTAAGGCATGCAGCAATTAAATAACATGATCATATGTATTTACGCAACAATTTACATGGTTACAAGAGTGTCGAGCAATATTTATAACAATTTAACAAAAATACTGAGTATGTGAATTTAACGAATACGACATGAAAATTGATTTTTCCGTGCTAATGTTCTAAAGTACGATACATCAAATTATATGCCGTCGGGTCACATTTTTAGCCACGGATGTCGTGGAAGTGTTTTCACACGTCATTTCACGTGCAGGTTTTGAGTTATGTAACTTTACATGCAGAAAGCTAAAAGAGCATCTACATTCGCAAATTCACTATAAATTGCATACTTGCCTGATTTCGGTGATTTTGGTGCCGTTGGGTTCGTCTTGACGGGTACTTCGTTACGGTGACAGTGGTTCTCTGTTTTAGTTAAACAAATCAAGGAATTAGATATTTCGTGAAACAACACATTATTAAATTAATCTCTAAAGTGGGTTCGTCTAGTTTTATCGGGTTCCCGGCTATTGTAATGTTGTATAGGGTTATACTAACATGGCACACCTTATTTTATACTAGTATTATTAACTTGACATCATTTAACAATATTAACATGCTGAAATTCAATATTACGAACAAATTAACATTTGAATTTTTAACACTAACATCCTACTAAAACCTACCATAGTTAATTGCATGGTTAACTTAAGGGTAAGTTTACCTTTAATAGCTCCCACCAACTTTACACCTACTTCTAACATTATTTAAATATATATCTAACACTAACTATATCTCTCTCATATTATACTAACAATATTAACCCAAGGCATCTCCCTATCACTCTCTCCCTCTCTCTGTCTCTTCCTCTTTCTCTTTCGTTTCTCAGTTTTTTTTTCTTTTTTTTTGTTTCAAAGCCCGCAGGCATCAGGGGAACTCACGGCAAGGTGAAGGGAGGGGGTCCTCACGCGCGGAAGGAGGGGTGGCGGCTCTGCACAGCGGCTGTGGCGGCCCAAGGCGGACGGCGGCGGCTCCACGGCGGTGTCTCCGGCGGCCTAGGGCGAGAGGAGGGGCGGTTTTCAGCCTTTGGCACGCGCGGCAGATGTTCGGCTTCCGGAGCTTCGGCTACACGCGGCTGGTGGAGGGTGGTGCCGGCCTTGGGTGAGGGGAGGAGGAAGATGGGAGAAGGAAAAAGGATTTTGAAAAGTTGTTTTGGGGTTTTTGAATCTGAGATTTCAATTTCAGGTTTGGGTTGTTCGTGTTTGATTTCTTGTTGAATCTGTGAATGGTATGGATCTGAAATTCCTCTGTTTAGAATTTCAGTTTTTGATTTTTATTTAGAAAAGATTTGGGATGAATTTGTTGGGGGCTGAATTGGATTTGGTGTTTTGGTTGGCTTGGAGAACTTTGTGATTTTTGGGAGGGACCGATTTGGTTGGACTCGGTTCGGGTTTGGCTTGGAGAATTTTTGCAGTGGAGAGGAAATGTTTGCTGGTTGATTTTGTCTGTGTGGATTTGTTTTGCAGGCGGAAGGAAGAGATGACGGTTGGCGCTTCCTCCTCTGCTATTGTTGGGTTACTGTTATAATAACAGTAGGGGCAGCTTGAAGGAGGTAGCTGGAGGTGTGGAGAAATTGATGAGGAGATGTTGGATCTGAACTGCCCAACGGTGGCAGTCAATAGGATAGGTTAATTAAATTAGTAACTCAGTTAAGGTTAAAGTTAATTGGTGATTAGCCTTTTAATTTAAGTAATTAAGTTATTAAGAAAAATGTAATTATTAAAATACATAAAGTAATTAGTGAAAGTTAAAACTGATTAGCAATTTTGTAATTAGTGAGATAATTTAGTTGAGGTAATTAGTCGGTTAAGGATGATACAGTAAAACGAAGAATGTAAACGCGCTCGCGTTGACGCACAACATATATCTCGTGCACGAAAACATCCGGATGGTCAAAACGAAAATACATGCACACACAAATAATACGCCTAGAAAATACCGGCCGTTACATTCTACCCACCTTAAGAAAAATTCCGTCCTTAGAATTCTTATCCACTAAAGAGTAGGGAACAAATATGGATAACGCTCCCGTATCTCATCTTCCCGCTCCCAGGTAGACTCTCCTTGCGAGTCACGACGCCACATCACTCTGACCAGATCAACAGTCCTGTTCCTGAAGACTTTCTGACGTCGATCTAGGATCTCCACTGGTTGCTGCTCATACGTCAGATCCGGTCGAACTATAATCTCAAAGTAGTCCACAGCATGAGAAGGGTCGCTGACATAACGACGCAACTGGGACACATGGAAGACGTCATGCACTCCCTCCAAGGACGGTGGCAAAGCTAAGCGATATGCTACTTCTCCAACTTGCTCCAGCACATCGAAAGGTCCAATAAACCTCGGACTAAGCTTGCATCTCTTCCCAAATCGAATCACTCCTCGATTCGGGGAGATCTTCAGGAACACATGATCTCCCGGTTGAAACTCTAGAGGACACCGTTTAGCATCTGCCCAATGCTTATAACGGTCCTGAGCAATCCGAAACTTGTCCCTGATGTCACGCACAACATCAACTGCTTCCACAATCATCTCTGGCCCCAAGAGTTCTCTATCACCGATGTCATCCCAACTCAGTGGCGATCGACATTTCCTTCCGTAGAGAGCAGCAAATGGCGCCATGCCAATGCTCGCCTGATAACTGTTGTTGTAGGAGAACTCCACCAGGTGTAGATGATCCTCCCACGAACCCTTGAGATCTAACATGCAAGCTCTCAACATGTCCTCCAAGATCTGGATAGTGCGCTCTGACTGTCCATCCGTCTACGGGTGATACGCAGTGCTGAACTTCAGACTGGTACCCAGATTGGTCTGCAGACTCTTCCAGAACTGAGATGTGAACCTCGTATCATGATCTGATACAATGCTCACGGGGACTCCATGTAAGCGCATGATCTCCTACACGACATAATTTACATCACGACTAGTACTAGAAGGGAATTATTAAGGTATAAGTTGGGTCATTACCTCCATATACTTCCTTGCCAATATCTCCGTGGATTGCCCAACTCGGAAAGGTATAAAGTGCGCATCGACGATGACCCAGATCGCGTCGTTCTACCTGGTGCTCCGAGGTAAGCCAGTCACGAAGTCCATTGTGATGTGCTGCCACTTCCACTCTGGAATCGGCAGAGGTTGTAGTAGTCCAGCAGTGCGATGATGTTTAGCCTTCACTTGCTGACACACAAGACACTTGGCAATGCTACGTGCCACACTTCTCTTCATCCCATGCCACCAGAAATTCTGACGAAGATCCTTGTACATCTTCGTACCTCCAGGATGAATAGAATAAGGCGAACTGTGAGCCTCATTCATCAACTCCTCTCTGATATCTCCTGCAGGCACGCAGATCCTACTACCATATCTCAAAGATCCATCCTCATGAATCAGAAAATCTGTTCGAAGTCCTGCTTCCACTTGCTCTATGATCTTCTTCAATTTAGCATCTCCAACTTGAGCAGTCTTGATCCGATCCGCAATCGTCGATTGAATCTGCATGCTCATCAATGACGATGTGACTCCTGGTAGGACGGCTTCAACATCCATCTCTCACAGGTCCTGATGTAATCTCCACTGAGCTGTGAGAATCATCACTTCGGGCAGTCGACTCAAGGCATCCGGTACGACATTCACCTTCCCTGGGTGATACTGAAGATCGATGTTATAGTCTGCCATCAATTCCAACCATTTGCACTGTCTCATATTCAGCTCCTTCTGGGCGAATATATATTTCAAACTTTTGTGATCAGTGAAGATTTTCACTTTCTCACTCAGTAAGAAATGCCTCCAAATCTTCAAAGCAAAGATGACGGCAGCTAACTCCAAGTCGTGAGTCAGATAATTCTTCTTGTGTATCTTCAACTGCCGAGAATCATAAGTGACTACATGACCGTGCTGGTGTAGAACACATCCAAGACCCTTGCCTGATGTATCGCAGAAAATCTCGAAGCCTCCGCTTCTATCCGGAATAGCTAAAACTGGTGCAGATGTCAGTCTCTCCCTCAAAGTAGAAAGATCTTGCTCATAAGAGTCTGACCAACTGAACTTAACATCCTTCCTTGTCAATCTCGTCATCGGCTCAGCTATCCTCGAGAAATCCTTGATAAATCTGCGGTAGTATCCAGCCAATCCGAGGAAACTCCTGATGTCCGATGCCGATCGGGGTGTAGGCCATTCACTGACTGCTCTGACATTCGCTGGATCCACTGAGATACCAGCTCCTGATACTACATGCCCAAGGAATGCAACTCTGTCCAGCCAGAATTCGCATTTGCTGTACTTGGTATATAGTCTATGATGACGGAGCGTCTCCAATACCATCCCCAAGTGCTCTGTATGCTCCTCCTCGCTCCTCGAGTACACCAGGATATCATCTATAAAGATCACCACAAACTTGTCAAGGAAGTCATAAAAGATGAGGTTCATGAGATTCATGAACACAGCAGGAGCGTTGGTCACACCGAATGACATGACAACAAACTCATAGTGCCCGTACTTAGTCCGAAAAGCTGTCTTGGGCACATCTTCCTTCTTGACTCTGACTTGATGGTATCTGCTCCGGAGGTCCAACTTCGAAAATACTTTCCATCCACCAAGCTGATCGAAAATATCATCAATACAGGGCAGCGGGTACTTGTTCTTCACTGTGATCTGATTCAACTCCCGATAATCAATGCACATCCTCCTCGATCCATCCTTCTTCTTTACTAGCAAGATGGGTGCACCCCAGGGAGATACGCTGGGATGAATGAAACCTTCTGCATTAGCTCATCCAACTGCTTCCTCAGCTCTTCTAACTCTGCAGGGGCCATACGGTAAGGCGCCTTCGAAATTGGTTGAGCTCCTAGCATAAGATCGATGCTGAACTCCAATGCTCGGTCGGGCGGCAATCCAAAAATGTCTTTAGGGAAGACGTCTTCAAAATCTCTCACTATTGCAGGCTTCTTTGGCTCAGCTATCATGGATGCAATAGTCAAACTGTACGGCTGGGCTCGGAACTTGACAGGTCCAAGCGAACGTCCTCCGCTGACAAACTCAAACACGGGGTGGTCAGGAATTTCGAATACCACTTTCTTCCGGCGACAGTCGATCGTGGCATAAAAAGCTCATAACCAGTCAATGCCGAGAATAGCATCAAAGTTGGGTAGATTGTGGACAATGAAGTTGGCATACAATTCGTGTCCACTAACCACCAACGGGCATGGTCTACATCCCAGTGCAACCTTCACTACACCGTTCCCAGTTGTAATATTCCAACACTTGGGAAGTGTATAGGTGGCTATTGAGTGTTCGACTACGAACTTCCGAGATAGGATGCACATGGAAGCTCCAGAATCGAACAGGGTCAAGGCCGGGTGAGATGAAATTAAGATGACACCTAAGGGTACATGCAACTAGATTAAACATGGATATAACTAATCAAACATAATGCATAAATAAGGAAGACTAGTATAGGGGTTACCTGCAATCACGTCGTCCTCAGCTTCAGCCTCAACGGCTGTCATAGTGAAAGCTCTGTGCTTCGGCGGATTGGCCTGCTGAAAGGCCCGATCCTGTGAAACTAAAGGTGGTCCATGCTGTCCAGGTGCCGGTATGGCCCTCTGGGCAGGTCCAGGTGGTCGAGAACCATGGGTGCAATCCTTCACAGCATGAGTAGGCGATCCACAGATCAAACACTGATTCAGCATCCTTCTACAGTCTTTCTTCACATGACCGAGCTTGCCACAGAAATGGCAAACCAACTCAGCTCGGTTGGGGACTGGTGCAGCTGGCTTTTTGAACTGTGTGGTCTAAACAGGACGAAAATCGGGCCTTGGTGCACTCCTCTGTAGCTCCATCGGGCGCTTGCCCGCATGACGTGCCCGCTTCTGATAAGCTACCTGCTCGTGCTGCTTCATAGCTAATAGGACTTGCTCATGAGCAGTAAAGGTGTGCCCGGACAACACACCATGTATGTCCAGATCTAAGCCCTGTAGAAAGCGGTGTGCACAATCCTCCTCGTCTGCTACCAGTGTAGGGGCGAATCGACTCAGCATGGTAAATTCAGCCTCATACTCGTCGACTGTCCTGGTGCCCTGCTCCAGGTTGATGAATCGCTGCTGCATCTCCCTCTTTGCAGCCTTCGGGAAGTACTGGGCGTCAAACCTCTGACGGAAAGTGGCCCAAAGAATCGGCTTGGTCAGCCTAGCCTCTTCAGCATCCCACCAATGACGTGCATTGTCTGTCAGCTGCTTCTTGGCGAGGTCCACCCAATCGTTCGGATTGACTCGGGCAAGACCCAAGTTATCCGCAGTGTTGCGAAGCCATTCCTCGGCCGCTAGTGGGCCCTCTCGTCCAGAGAAGTTCGTCGGGTGCATCTCTCAGAACTGCTTGGCTCCAGGATAATAGCGAGGCGGTGGAGCAACTGGTGCAGCCTGACGTCCCTGCTGGACCAAGTGGTGCTGAACCTCAAGCATTTCCCTCATAACTCCAAGCATCTAACGGATGTTGTCACTTCCGCCTCCAGCAGCTCCAGGTCCATTTTGGGTGTTTCGTCCCTCAGCCATTCTGAGATAGGAAAAACCCGAGTTAATCTCGCGTATGTGATCCTCTAGATGTTTGGCCGATGAAAATATTCTCATTGTTCTGAATTCGCAAATGCAAAGAGACGGACCTGCATGGGCCACCACTAAAACCTGTAACGCCCCGCTTCCCAAAACGACCGGAAACGAGAGCGTTACTGGGGTCCGCTTGAACTGGAGCGGTGAAGCTCGGGTTCAATAAGCGTCTGTGGTAAAACGCAAGGGCAGGTCCCTTGCACGCATTTCAGAACAACCAGAATTATTCATACATTACAAACCACATCCAGAATATTAAGCGTCCGTACACGAAATAAAAACAAAAAGCCTCAGCTGGGCCAAAATACAACAATAGTAACGTACACACGACAACAACAACAAGCAAACTACGGCAAGCAGCAACAGAATAGCCCACTAGTTCTCTGTAGGGAGAAACTCGGCGTCTACAGCGAACTCCTGACTCTCCAAGTCAGGTGTCTCGTAAGGAACCTCCTGATACTCAAGCTCGGGATCTGACATACATCCAAAAACATGAATGTATGTCAGCAAGGGTCTGCAAGAAGATGTTAGAACCCAAGGCAAGATATACCAATTTATACTGGATTTAAGAGGCAATTATAAATTAAACGAGATAACAATAATAGTTTTAAGCATGATTATTTTAAAGTAAATACATCCTATCATGCAGTTCTAAACAATCTGACGAGTAAAGTAAAGCATGTCAATTTCACTAAGATAACAATTTTACTTTGCAAGTTTCAAGTTAGCATTTCACGATTGTTAGCATGTCATGTCTATAATAGGGTTCTCGCCTTTAGGACGTGATGAGTGAGTCGTTCTTCTCACGGGGGCTTACCGTGATTGGCGCTAACACACCGCATACATGTGGTGCCCTTGAAGTGAGTACTCGTTCATACGGCTAGCAACCGCTCAACCCTTACCCCACCCAAGATTTGTGCTGGAACACGAGCTAGCCTAGTCAACTCACATGACATCTCGAAAGTCACGATTCCGTCTTCGAGGCGCACAATTTCACGATGTCACTCTCTTATTAGTCTTTTTAAGGCATGCAGCAATTAAATAACATGATCATATGTATTTACGCAACAATTTACATGGTTACAAGAGTGTCGAGCAATATTTATAACAATTTAACAAAAATACTGAGTATGTGAATTTAACGAATACGACATGAAAATGGATTTTTCCGTGCTAATGTTCTAAAGTACGATACATCAAATTATATGCCGTCGGGTCACATTTTTAGCCACGGATGTCGTGGAAGTGTTTTCACACGTCATTTCACGTGCAGGTTTTGAGTTATGTAACTTTACATGCAGAAAGCTAAAAGAGCATCTACATTCGCAAATTCACTATAAATTGCATACTTGCCTGATTTCGGTGATTTTGGTGCCGTTGGGTTCGTCTTGACGGGTACTTCGTTACGGTGACAGTGGTTCTCTGTTTTAGTTAAACAAATCAAGGAATTAGATATTTCGTGAAACAACACATTATTAAATTAATCTCTAAAGTGGGTTCGTCTAGTTTTATCGGGTTCCCGGCTATTGTAATGTTGTATAGGGTTATACTAACATGGCACACCTTATTTTATACTAGTACTAGTCATAACCCGTGCCCGCAGGCACGGTTCATTTAAGATTTCCCTCGCGAAATCTTTGTTTCCCGAAAAATTATTTCCTCAGTCAAAATTTAACAGAACAATAAATTAGCGTAAAAATATTTAGCGGCATGGGTGCCTTCGGCACTGAACAACAAATTCGGCGTTGAACAACAAATTTGGCGCCCGCAGGCGGAACAACAAATTAGCGTAAAAAACTTTTCAGCGCCCGCACCGACGCGGGCGCCTTTGGCGCAGGACAACAAATTCGGCAAAATTTAGCGGGCGCCTTCGGCGCGAGACAACAAATTCGGCAAAATTTAGCGAGCGCCTTTGGCGCGGAGCAACAAAACTCGTGATATTTTTATGCTAATTTGTTGTTCCTCGAAATTGTTTTACGCTAAATTTTTTATTTTTTTTATTTTAATGGATCATGATTCTCCACAATCTTTCCCAATGCACTTCTAATTTCAAAGTTTAGGTTCCCAAGGCACTTTCCCGCCCAAATTTAATCTCCACAATCTTTCTCAAGACACTTCTAATTTCAAAGTTTTGGTTCCCAAGACATTTTTCCTCCCAAATTTAATCTTCACGATCTTTCCCAAGGCACTTCTAATTTCAAAGTTTAGGTTCCCGATGCACTTACCCCCAAATTTAATCTCCACAATCTTTCCCAATATTTTCTAATTTCAAAGTTTTGGTTCCCAAGACACTTTTCTCACCAAAATTTTCCCAAAATCCAATCTCAACCATTGATTTACCAAGATCAAATCTCAGCCACTCTTTATCTTGTCCTAGTCAGCCCTAGAATTCAAAAAACACTGTCAAATGTATAATAGATTATTAACTTGACATCATTTAACAATATTAACATGCTGGAATTCAATATTACGAACAAATTAACATTTGAATTTTTAACACTAACATCTTACTAAAACCTACCATAGTTAATTGCATGGTTAACTTAAGGGTAAGTTTACCTTTAATAGCTCCCACCAACTTTACACCTACTTCTAACATTATTTAAATATATATCTAACACTAACTATATCTCTCTCATATTATACTAACAATATTAACCCAAGGCATCTCCCTATCACTCTCTCCCTCTCTCTGTCTCTTCCTCTTTCTCTTTCGTTTCTCAGTTTTTTTTTCTTTTTTTGTTTCAAAGCCCGCAGGCATCAGGGGAACTCACGGCAAGGTGAAGGGAGGGGGTCCTCACGCGCGGAAGGAGGGGTGGCGGCTCTGCACAGCGGCTGCGGCGGCCCAAGGCGGACGGCGGCGGCTCCACGGCGGTGTCTCCGGCGGCCTAGGGCGAGAGGAGGGGCGGTTTTCGGCCTTTGGCACGCGCGGCAGAGGTTCGGCTTCCGGAGCTTCGGCTACACGCGGCTGGTGGAGGGTGGTGCCGGCCTTGGGTGAGGGGAGGAGGAAGATGGGAGAAGGAAAAAGGATTTTGAAAAGTTGTTTTGGGGTTTTTGAATCTGAGATTTCAATTTCAGGTTTGGGTTGTTCGTGTTTGATTTCTTGTTGAATCTGTGAATGGTATGGATCTGAAATTCCTCTGTTTAGAATTTCAGTTTTTGATTTTTATTTGGAAAAGATTTGGGATGAATTTGTTGGGGGCTGAATTGGATTTGGTGTTTTGGTTGGCTTGGAGAACTTTGCAGGGAAAGTGATTTTTGGGAGGGACTGATTTGGTTGGACTCGGTTCGGGTTTGGCTTGGAGAATTTTTGCAGGTGAGAGGAAACGTTTGTTGGTTGATTTTGTCTGTGTGGATTTGTTTTGTAGGCGGAAGGAAGAGATGACGGTTGGCGCTTCCTCCTCTGCTGTTGTTGGGTTACTGTTATAATTACAGTAGGGGCAGCTTGAAGGAGGTAGCTGGAGGTGGGGAGAAATTGATGAGGAGATGTTGGATCTGAACTGCCCAACGGTGGCAGTCAATAGGATAGGTTAATTAAATTAGTAACTCAGTTAAGGTTAAAGTTAATTGGTGATTGGCCTTTTAATTTAAGTAATTAAGTTATTAAGAAAAATGTAATTATTAAAATACATAAAGTAATTAGTGAAAGTTAAAACTGATTAGCAATTTTGTAATTAGTGAGATAATTAAGTTGAGGTAATTAGTCGGTTAAGGATGATACAGTAAAACGAAGAATGAAAACGTGCTCGCGTTGACGCACAACATATATCTCGCGCACGAAAACATCCGGATGGCCAAAATGAAAATACATGCACACACAAATAATACGCCTAGAAAATACCGGCCGTTACAGATGTGATTCTAGATACAGGTGAAAAAGTGTCAAAGAAATCTATATTTTCTCCGTGTCTAAAACCTTTGGCTACTAGGCGAGCTTTATATTTAGGAATAGTTCCATCAGGTTTCAATTTCTTCTTAAGAATCCACTTACATCCTATTGATTTACAGCCAGGAGGAAGATCAACTAGATGCCAAGTTCTATTTGACTCAAGAGAGTCCATCTCATCATTAATAGCCTTTTGCCACAAATTGGCATCTACAGAGGACAAAGCTTCTTTAATAGTGCTAGGATCTTCTTCTAAGGTATAAGTATAGAAATCAGAACCAAAATCTTTAGATAATCTGGCACGTTTACTTTGCGTAGGTGCAGATTCTAAATCCTTATCAGGTTCATCAATTCTACTGATAGATAAGTTACTAGAACTAGAGCCCCCACTGTTCTTTGATTTAAAAGGATATATATCTTCATAAAAATCAGCATCATTAGGTTCAATAACAACATGATCTTTCAAATCATAGAATCTAAAAGATTTGCTATAAATAGCATAACCAATAAACACACATTCATATGCTATACTAGCAAGTTTCTTCTTCTTGGGGTCAGGAATTCTAACATAGGCTAAATAACTACAAGTCTTAAAATAAGACAAATTAGGTTGTTTATTCTTAAAAACTTCATAAGGAGAAATCTTGCTTTTAGACTTAGGAACTTTATTAAGCACATAACAAACAGTCAATAAAATTTCTCCCTACCAATGTGACGCAGCACCAGAGTTAAGTAAAATAGCAACAACAGATTCATCAAGGGCTGTATTTTTTCTTTCAGCTCTACCATTCATTTCAGGAGAATATGGAGTAGTTTTCTCATGAATTATGCCATGTGAATTATAAAAATCAATAAAGATATCAGAGTCATATTCGGTTCCTCTATCAGTTCGTAATCTCTTAATCTTCTTATTACATTGATTTTCAATTTCTGTCATAAATAATTTAAACATGTCAAAGGCATCGCTTTTATTCTTCATGAGATAAACAAAGGTGTAATCAGAACAATCATCAATAAATGTGACAAAATAACGTTTGTTATTCCTAGTCAAAACACCATCAAACTCACATATATCAGAGTGAATTAAATCAACTGGTTCAGATTCTCTAACTACTGATTTATGTGGGGTTTTGGTGATTTTGGCTTGACTACAGAATTCACATTTATTAAAATCATTTAATGACATTTTTGGAATAAGTCCTAAGTTGCTCATATTGTTAATAATGCATTTGTTAACATGACCGAGTCTAGCATGCCAAGTATTAAAAGAACACATCATATTAGCAGAAGATGAAACTTTATTAGCATCAACATTCAATTTAAACATCCCATCAGTGGCGTACCATTTCCCAACAAATACATTATTTTTAGAAATAGTATACAAATCAGCCCCAATAGTTTGAGTGAACCCAGCCTTGTTGAGAAGATAGCCCGAAACAAGATTCTTCCTCATCTCTGGAGTATGCAGAACTTCTTTGAGAATAACTTTCTTTCCAAAGGTAAACTTTAATTCAACATCGCCAACACCCGCTACTATAGTGGAGTGGGAATCTCCCAACAGCACTTACTTGTCCTCAGTTTCAGAATAGGACTTAAATGATCCACGATCATAGCAGACATGGCATGAAGCACCAATGTCTATCCACCACCCTTTGAATCCACCAATTACATTGACTTCAGAAATCATTGCAATCAGTTCTTCTTCGGTAAGATTCGCCTGCGGAACAGGACGACACTTATTCCGACAGTTCCTAGCTAAATGGCCAGGCTTATTACTGTTGTAGCATACAAACTGTACCGAATCATTTCTTGAAGGGGGTTTAATGCCTCTCTGATTCTGAGACTGATTCTTAGACTGGTTGTAGCGATTACGATTTTGATTCTGATTCTGATTCTTCATAGTTTTACCTTTTGGTTTCAGAATTACAGAAGCAGATTTTTTACTGTTTGAAACAGTAGTAATTTCATCTTTCTTATCTTGTTTACGAGCCTCCTCCTCAATTCGAAGACGTGTTATCAAACTTTCTAAAGAAAATTCATTAGTTTTGTGTCTAAGTTTATTCTTAAAATCTTTCCAGCTATGGGGCAGTTTGTCTATCATAACAGCAACTTGGAATTGTTCATCCAAAGACATACATTCAGAAACAATTTCATGAGCTATTTTCTGAAGCTCGTGAGATTGGACTTCCATAGATTTATCGTCGGTCATCTGAAATTTCAGATAGCGACTGACAACATACTTCTTTAACCCAGCTTCATCGGTGTCGTATTTCTTCTGCAGAGCCTCCCAAACCTCCTTAGCTGTTTTGTGAGAACTGTAATAATCATAAAGATCATCAGACAGTCCATTAAGTATATAATTCTTACACAGAAAATCTATTTCATCCCATGTTTGGGATTCCTTGATATGTGCTTCAGTAGGGGTTTCGGGAAGGACAAAAGCGGGTTTATCAGAAGTACAGGCTGAGGCAACCTTTTTCATTGTTAAGAAAAATAACATCTTTTGCCTGCAAAGTTTAAAATGGGAGCCTTCAAAACGGAACGATTTGTTAAGATCAGAGGTAATAACAACAGCATCGGGCTTGGTTGTCATTGCAGAGAGAAATCGTCTTAAAATTGTTGGAAAATTACTGTTGCAGAAACCGAAAGGAGACATGAATGAGCTTACCAAATGAAGAGGGCTGAGTCGCAAACTAGGTCGCTCTCTTTAAGACGTTTCGTGGCTCTGCCCAATGTTGTGCAAGCAGTGTACAGCCATGCCGTCCCCAGGATAAAACAGCCCAGAAGAACCTCTGTAATCGATCAAATCTGCACTGGAAGATGATCGAAAAGAACAAAACCTAACAAATCTGACCTTTCCATTGCTTCTTCCATTTACCCTTGTAAGTTTCTTTGTTGGGTTTGGAAGGGCATTCGGTGGACAAGTGACCT
Source organism: Scilla litardierei (assembly GCA_030789695.1). NCBI lineage: Eukaryota > Viridiplantae > Streptophyta > Magnoliopsida > Asparagales > Asparagaceae > Scilla > Scilla litardierei. Next base: position 284,584,507 of record CM061133.1, on the reverse strand, counting down.
TTTCCACTGCAAGTGTAACAAGTAGGAACCTTGTTAGAATTGGAGGCAAACTTTGACAAAGACTTACCTTGCTTGCATATGAGGAATGCTTTGAATTGCTCGGCAAGCTCCTCAATTTCATCTCCACTTGCATCTTCTTGCTCATCTTCTTCACTAGGAGCTTCTCGATGGAATTTCCTCCTCCACTTGATTGGCTCCTCCTTGGCATGGAATGCAACCCCCTTTTGCTTCTCCGGCTTCTCGGGCTTCGATGGTTGAATCTCCTTCTTGTGTTGAAGCTTCACTTCATACGCCATGCGATTACCAATGCACTCCTCAACGGTGTATTTGGACGTGTCATATGACTCCAAAATTCCGTTGGCCTTTGACTCCCAACGAGGTGAGAGAGAGAGTCAATGATCTTCTCTACACGATCCTCTTGGGAAATCATCTTCCCGAGTCCCTCCAAAGCATTCACGATATCAGTGAACCTTGTGAACATCTCTGAAATGCTTTCGCCTTCCTGCATCTTAAACATTTCATATTTAGATCTAAACACAGTTTGTTTAGATTTCTTTACCTTCGTAGTCCCTTCATGACAAATCTCCAAGGTATGCCAAATATCGTTGGTCGTTTTGCACATGGAGATGTGGTTGAACTCATTTGCTGAGAGAGCACAATGTAATGCGTTCATAACCCTCGCATTGAACTTGATCGAGTCCTTCTCCGCCTTTGTCCTAGAAGCCACAGGAGTAGTGGACTTCTCAAATGGCACCTCCGTAATGTCCCATAGGTCTTAACCCTCCATGTAGATCATTATTCTGATCTTCCAACTAGGGTAGTTGGTTCCGTTGAAGAGCGGGGGTCGAACGGTAGAGTGACCTTCTTCATGGCACGCGGATGTAGCGTTGAATGCCATTGTTGCAGTATGCTTTAACCTCGTTCTGATACCAATTGTAAGGATCGCCTTACTCTTGCAATACTAACAACACACACTAGAGGGGGGTGAATAGTGTAATGGAAATAAAATTGTCCAATTAAAATTTAACTTGCAAATGCGGAATTATAAATACAAGAGGAATTAAAAGGCACAATCAATCCAAACGCAAACATAAAGTTTTACACTGGTTCCCCAAACTTGTGTACATCCAGCCACATCAATATCCACTATATTCCCACACAGAGAAGTGAATACAAATCTCATAAGGAGATACCCCACAAAGAGGATTTATGCACTATACAAGGACCCAACCAATCCTACACGAGGATCAAGACTCCCACACAGAGAATCACTAACTCCCACTCAGAGAAATAGGGTTAGCCCTACACTAGGACACTAAACTCTCACAAAGAGAGTTACTCCCACAAAGAGAGTTATTCCCACAAAGAGAATATCCTAAGTCCCACAAAGAGAGAAAGATCTAATTCCCACAAAGAGAATTAGAGACACAAATTTACCAAGTAAAGTAAATACTCTTACCTATGCCTTGAGATGCTTACTCATGAATGGATGCAAGGCATGGAAGAGGATCTCTAAGTGTTGAGATATGCTTAAGAGCACTTGGATGAATTCCATTGAGCTGGACTTCAATGCATGAAGATGAATGAGAGCTCTTGAGAGGGAATTGAGGGAGTTTGTGAGTTGCTTAAGGATCTCTTGAGATTTTCAATAGCATCAAGCAATATAAGAGATGTCGGCCCACTCATATATATAGGAACCCTATATCAAACCCCAAAACCCAAGAAAACAGCCAAAGAATCAATTCTGCAACGGTTAGAAACTGGAAGAAAATGACAGGAACAGTCGACTGTTGATCAAAAGACAGTCGACTGATCAACAACTAGAAAATATCCAACGGCTATAATCTGAGCCATGACAGTCGACTGATGAAGACAGTACAGTCGACTGAGAACAGGACAGGCGCCTGTAAATCCTTCAGCAGGCGACTACTGCAGGGGATGGAATAAAATAGAGAGCTGCACTCTTTCTCCAGTTAAGCACACAGGCGACTGATGTCAATAATACAGTCGACTGGCTATTAGTCAGGCGACTGTAAAACCTTAATCAGTCGTCTGCAGTATAAGATGGAGAAACAACAGAGAGATGCATAGATTGCACTTGTGCTACACAGGCGACTGATGACCAATCTACATGCGACTGTAAATATACAGGCGACTGTAAACTGTCCAGTAGTCGACTGTGCGAAAAGATCAAGTTTGAGTCAATTGAAATGTTGACTTGAGCTGTGCATATCAGGCGACTATAGAAGGATATACATGCGACTGGAAATCACCCAGTCGACTGTGTTTCATGCAGCAGGCGACTGATGGAAAGCCAGAGACTCCAAATGAGTCTTTGGACAAAGTGAACCTATTGGGTTGGATTCTATGATAATCCTAAGGCTCACTAAGATGGTTAAATGCATATGCATGAATGAGTAAACCATCTAACAAGGCATTACATTAATCCTAGACTCAAAAGAGAGAGAAAGCAATAAAGCAAAATTCATGGATTACAATGCTTTTCTTAGAGTATAAGTCTTCAATCTTGATGCCTTGATTGCTCTCCATCATCTCCCAGCTTTGGCACTCCTTGAGTCCAAGCTTTGGCTCTTCTCCACTTGATGTCCATCCTTGCAACAAGTGATTAGTCTCCAAGAAAGATATTCTTGAAATAAAACTGAGAGACTAAAACATGAGAGTCATTAGCAACAACATAATGTTGTGATCATCATCAAAATAAGATTGGTATGAAACACCAATACTCAACAGAGTAAGTATATTTATGTTTTGAATTTCATATTTTATATCATTTGTTTGTCATCATCAAAAAGAGGGAGAATATTAGATATTGAGGCACCCCTTAGTGTGATTTTGATGATCAAAAAATAATTTTGTGTGCTAATCAAGTTTGTGAATATGTAAGTAATTGCAAAAGATATTGAGTCCACAGCTAGGATGATGATCTACTTCAAAGACATATGAAGCTCACCCAAAGATCCATAAACACATTCAAGATTGGAAAGCTCATAGTCAATTTGATGATGAAGCTCAATCTAAGCATCTAAGGCCAAAGAATCAAAGACATGGAGTTGGTCTTCAAGCCTACATCAATGTTCAAGAGATTGGTAATTTTGATGTAAATTTATGTATGTCTTTAGATTCCATATCAAGGCATATGATTGAATCTTCACACATACTTATAGAAATACTCTAAATGTTTTGAAAATGTTTTAAAATTATTTTGAAGAGTTTTTCCAAGTTTTTCTAGGCCAAGTTTATGATTTCAGGCAACCTAGTTGACTAGTATGATATTCCAGTCGACTAGTTGATGTATCTCTCTAGGCTAGGACAGTGTCAGAAAGTACTTAACCAAAGTTATGAAACTAGCTGATTAGTGGTTACACTGTGGTCGACTAGTCCATGAACTATGGTCGTCCTGGAAATATAGAGAGTAACATCTTTTCTGACAGCATCAAACTAGTCGACCATAGTTCACCAAATAGTCGACTAGTGCCCTGCTACTCGAGTAGTGGATGAATTATAGTCAATTACTAATTAGCCATTGGCATATAATGGTAACTTATGACTAGCCGTTTTAGAGCAGTTGGAGAGCAATTTTGTCAATATGTTTTAGGCAGATTGGGTGCTTATAATAGAGGATTGTTGGGAGAATTTATCATGCAATTATTGAGCAATTTTTGGGGTAAAAATCAATGTTTTCTAAGCCATCTTAAGCCCTCTAAAAATTTTCTAAGGCCAAAGTTTTTTCAAGTGAGTTCAAAAACTTTTAAGCAAATCATTCTTGGCCTTCTTGTTGTGATATCATCAAGCCTTTATCTTTATATACTTGAGATCACAACTTGAGCTTTTCCTTAGCCACAGATACATAATTCAAGCTTTAATTTTTTTTTCTATAGGTGCATTGTATTTTCACTACAAAGTGTAAGTGAAAACCAACGCAAGGGTGTGGTGGTAAGTGTTTACAAAATCATCTTGTGCTTGAGTCCTCTTGTTGAAGATGTTTGTTGGTTGACTTGGTATTAGACATAGCCTGGGTGGCTGAACCAGTATACTTCCTTGTGTTTGTGATTACTCTTGTCTCTAACTCTTTGACACCATATTTACATAATTGTGTTATATTTCCATTGCGTATCTTAATTGCAAATATTTGATATATGTTGATTAAGAATTAAGTTGGTTAACTCCAATTGATTTCTTAGGTAAACTTAGAGGGTGTAACTTTTTAGTTAATAATTTTATTGGATAACACTATTCACACACTCTCTAGTGTTTACTTGCCATCTCAGTACCCCCAACAACAAGTAGGTACCAATGTGGTGGAAATTGTGAAATTGGTTGTAGCGGAAATTATTTATATGATTACTGATGGAATTAAAGAGAAGAGTTTGCCATATCTTCTGAATCAGTAGGAGAAAGGCATTCTTGCTTGAAAGGATGAGTTTTTGATTAAGCTGACTGAGTTGCTGGTTCATTACTAGCCGTTGGCTCAGTGAGTCGTTCGTTTATGAATAATAAAATTTCTATGGTATAAGGGATATAGTTTTCAGATTTGTAATTCAGATCTCACGACGAAACTGAGAATAGTTCTAAAGTTCCAGGTCAAAACCCTAACCAATAAAATCCCGAAATTCTCTCAAAATTCTTAATGTTCCACCATTGGACTTGCTTTCAGGTTGCCATGACATGCATCATGCAACTCAACGTTTGATCAATAAAAGCTAGAAAGCCAAACTCCGGCGCCAAAACCCAAGGCCTCTCAAATCAGGACGCACAGTGAAAATAACGCCCGATCACTTTCAAGCAAGTTGGTTGATGTAACCAATGATACTTTGACACGTGGCACATGCAATAAAATTTAACTTAAGCTACGGTCAAAGTAAATTCCGCTCGCCGACGACCCTCCTCCTTCTCCCTCCTCCAATATCGGCAATCGTAGGATGTCCATTTTGTGCCCCTAATTCCTTCTATTGAGTAATTCATCAGAAAACCCATGAAAAATTCTTCCTTTCTACATAATGTAGTAGCTTCCTACGACCAAAGATCCATCCTTTCGGCGAAATCTCGTCTTCCCTGAGTTTTATTTTCCGCATTGGGGCTTATCGGACGGACCCATTTGATAAAGAAAGCAACTTGGCATTGTTCCGGCAGATGCGCATCTTGAAAAACTCATCCTTTCTGCGTAAATTTCAAAATTTTCAAAGATTTCTGTGCAAATCAGGGAGACCCATCAGCTGAAACAAATCTCAAATGGGATCCCCACCAAATTCACAATTTTCTTTAGCTAAGGATAGCATTGAGGACCATGAAACCATTCAACTTACTGGAGAGATTCCGAAGGAGGAGGACGCCTCTGAAGGGAGCTGCAGATCTGTTCTCTCCTCCCCAATTGATTGGCTCAGGATGCTGGCCAAGGAGTTGCATTGGAGCTTCGTTTTCGGCGTCTTCGTCATCTACGGAATCAGCCAAGGTCTGGGCTGGTCCATATGGCGAGTGGCCTCGGATTACTATTGGAAAGATGTTCAGTTGAAGCAGCCGTCTGAGGCCCAAGTGTATCAGGGGATCACTTCTATTCCTTGGATTGTGAAGCCTCTTTGGGGTCTTCTCACTGATGTTCTTCCGGTCGCCGGATACCGAAGGCGGCCATACCTTATTTTTGCAGGCAAGTTGTAGGCATGCCCCATTGTGCTTCTTTTGCAAGAAAATTTTACAAATGTGCATCTTATTCCGAAGCTCATATTCTGAGTATGTCACTGCAGTTTTGGTAATTCCTAGCTTCAGCTATCCATAAGAGGCATATTGTAAGTTTAAATGATGTGAATTTAGATAATGCATTGTAACTTATGCCCAAAAGGGAGGTCTATACATGCTGGCCATAGCTTTATATGTCTAGTTATCTATATTAACTTTTGGAGAAGTTGAGACCCACAAGCATATTCAATAGCCCACAACTTTGCTCAATTGAGCCTGTTGACCTAAAGTTCTAAAGCAAATCTTGAACTTAAACCTATGGTAGTTGTTGATTACGTAATGGGTGTTAATGGAAGCCTAATGCTATTATTAAGTCGTAGCTATTGGATTGGAAAGACAGAAAACACCACAAGTTTTCTCTAGGAGGATGGAATCCCCTTTTAGGTCTTGAATTTCTCGCTAAGCTTGTTGTTCCTTCTCAATCTGGCTATGTTCATGTTTAATTGATTACTTAGTTGAGCCTAAAGTTTTGTTTAAGCTTGGCTTGTTTTGGTTATCAAACGAGGTTGAGCATGCGTTTACAAAGCCAATTCAAGCCAAGTGTTGAGCTTCTCGAGCTTATTTACGGCTCTAGTTTGAAGTTTGGAGGATGGCCGCACTCTCCACAAAAGAGGGAATTGATGGATCTGGAATTTTGGTACATCAAGGGCGTTTTCGTACTTTTTGGATTTTTAGGTTTTCCGTAATGTTCAGTTTTAGGGTTCTTTTTGTAATTTCTTATTTTCAGTTTATTATTTATAGGAGGTTTGGGAATTATGCATTCTCATGCTTAATTATTGTGAGAGATTTCACAGAGGTTGAGAATTCCATCTTTTCGTTAGAGAATGCGACCGTCCTCCCGAATAGGCGACTTGGGAGAGGAAAATTCTCTCGAAAGAACTCAAATTTATCTTGTATCGATTTCATCAATAAAAATCCTTCATTTTCCTCAAATCTTCTATACAAACCCGAAAAATCCCACTTTTTGTTTAAAACCATAATTTTCTATACTAAAAACATAGAAAAATCATATCAGGAACCTCTCAACCTCCAACAAATTTCTTACCAAGATTCAACACGAAATCCTTAATCTCCATTGCCCCATATAAATACTAATTAGATATTCATCAAAATTACAGAAATACTCATCACCCCTAAAATTATGAAAATGTCAACGAGCCTCCAAAATTACAGATTTTGTCAATGTATAGGTTCTCATCATTACCCCGCCCGCAAAGAACCCCCTTGCCCTTAAGGCGGTGTCATGAACTTCGTGATTATGTCATACCAAGTGGAGATGTTCGTCTCTACCTAAATCATCTCCCTCCACCGCATCATCATCGCCTGTTATCAACAGTTGGAGAGTGCGGTCGTGACAACGATGCCTTGTGGTGAACTTTTAATCGTAGTTGGAAACAATCCATTTGCTAGCTTGTCTCTCATCTCAGCATCTGTCTTTCACTAGAATTGTCCTTCCGGCAGTGGCTCACTGTTCGTTTCTTTGCTAAGTTGATCTTCTCCAGTCATTGTCTTATGTCCCCCTGTCAGTTCTTGGCTGCGAAAAGTGGACCTGCTCCATGCCCACCGTCCTCTGCTCCTTTGCGAGACAATCCTCCCTCATTTGGGCCAACTCCATCATGTCCAGTAATCTCCTAGGACTTTGTATGCGGAGCTCAACGCGGATTTTTGCCTTGATTTTCTTTATGAAGCTTCTGTTCAAAGTCCATCGGCATCACCCTCACCCGTGCCGAGAGTGTCTCAAACTTCTTTATGTACTCCATGACAATTCCCTCCTGCTTGAATGCAAGCAGTAGCTCCTGTAAATTTCCTCCCTAGGTGTCTCAAAACCTGTCTTCCAAGCAGTCATTGAGCTCTTCCCATAAGGGTATAGGTCGTCTCTGCTCCTTCCACTGAAACCAAGAGAGCGCCTTTCCCTCGAAGCAGATGCTTATCACCTCTAATTTCTGCATATCCGACAGGCGTGTCATCGTAAAAAATTCTAAGCTCGATAAATTTAGCCGCAAGGATCATTCTCCTCGAATAGTGGCATATTTAGCTTTCCACAATGTCATCAATCCCAAGACTCCTCTGGCCCGCTCGCCCTTTGGCATGCCCATAGAAGTGTGGATGATAATTGTCCCATCGTATCTCCTTGAGTCGTCTCTGTCACCATCACCGTCCCAGTCATCATCGTCTTAAACTAAGTCATCACCTTCCTCCTCATAGTTTGTGTCCTTGTCGTAGTCATCTCAAAACTCATTGTAGGCCGAAAGTGGTCGCTGTCGTTTCTTTGCGGTAAAGCGAGGGCGACAGAGCCTTTGGAGTTCTTCCACGTCCTCCTCAAGCCCTGGAAGAGGTTCCAAGTAGTCGTCGGGGTTTTGATGGGCCGCCATGGAGCCGCGAGGCCCTTGACGGACCAGCCCATCGCGGCCCTGCAGGGTTGTGACGAGCCCCTAACAAACTGACTGGGGGCTGCGAGGCCCTTGGCGACCCTACTGGGCCTTGTCAGCCCTAGGCAGGGCTTTCCAAGGGTTGGTGGGCCTATGTGAGGGTAGAGAGGTGCACCGCCCCTCCCTTGATCATCCATCGCCTTCTCGAAGTCCTGATTCACGTCGAAGAGAATCCCTTTGACGAATTCTCTGTTGTTTTCCTTCCCTTTGGCTGAAAATCGTGCCTGTTGCCCTAGATCTTCATCCTGGAAACCTGCGACTTCCAGTTCTGACTTCACCGGATCCCCTTTCTTCGTTAGAGCTTCCAACGTCTTCTTTATTACGGATTCCACGTAAGATTGGAGTCGAGAAATGATCCTCACCTTCATTGATGTCATCTCCTCCCTCATCGCTTAATGTTGCTCCTTTAGGGTTTCCAATTCGCTAACCAATTTCTCTCCAAGGCATCAACTTTCCTCGCTGCCATCAAGATCGAATTGTTCTATTACCAAATTGATAGTTTTTTAGGGTTTGAGGGATAAAAATCAGATTTTTATAACAATAGAAAAGAGAACAAAGATAAAGTTGGTTTCTTTCGAGAGCAAACCGCTCTCCCAAGTCATCGATTCGAGTGGAAGGCCGCACTCTTTACAAAAAAGGGAATATCTCAATCTCTAATAAGTTTCTCACCAAAATTCAACATGAAATTCCTAATCTTCCTAGCCCCATATAAATACTAATCAGATATTTAGCAAAATTACAGAAATACCCTTTGCCACTAAAATTACGATAATATCACCGATCCTCCAAAATTACTGATTTTACCACTGCATAAGATCTTATCATTTAAATTGATAGATTTTTCTTGGGTTTGAGGAATAAAAATTAGTTTTTTATAAGAATAGAAAAGAGAACAGAGATAAAGTTGGTTTCTTTTGAGAAGAAACCACTCTCGAAAGCCACCGATTAGAGAGGATGGCCGCACTCTTCATAAAAGAGGGATCAAATCAACATCTCACAAGTTTCTCAGAAAATTCAACATGAAATCCCTAATCTCCCTAGACCCATATAAATACTAATCAGATATTCAACAAAATTACAGAAATACCCATCACCCCTAAAATTACGAAAATAACACTGAGCGTCCAAAACTACAGAGTCACTCACTGTATAAGATCTCATCATCCAGCCTTGTACTTCTCCGTACATACACAAAAAAAGTCTAGTCTTCGCCATTGCTTACTTTCTAGGAAAAGCAGTTTTCCAATATCAACTCTTAGCTTTTAATATTTTTGTCTTTCTATCCACCAGACCTAGTTTAGCTTTTGCCCATATCCGAGAGAGTTGAAGTTTCCCTTTATGCAAGTCAGGAATTGTTTGTTTAGAATAAACAGGTACTCCACAATGAACATCTTAGACAGTATAGCATCTAGGTTTACTTTAAGGAAGAATTTGAAGAGAAAATATATGATGTGTGATGCATATCCACTGGCCTTTTCCTTTGAGCTTAAATTTCTTCTTAAGGCCCTCTACTGAATAGATGTTGTAAGGCTTCTTCCTAGTGCTCAATTCATCCATGCCTTCATTTAGCTAATTTCAGTTATTCTCAATTTCAAGGCTGGAGCTGGTCGAAATAAGTAGATAAGATTCATGTTCTCTTCCACTTTCCCAGCTCTTGCATGTGTCTGATACTAGTTCAAGGGATCAAAAGGGGATAAGGGTTGATTAGTTTGAGCATGGATCAGATTTGTATTATGGATCCAATGAACCAGAAAAATATAATGAGAGAGTGGGTTTGAGGCAACATGAGGGTTGCAAATTTCTTATACACAAGAATACAATTCATGAATAGTTAAAAAATTTCATTGAAAGGCCAGAAGGTTATCAGTTAAGTAGATAACTAATAAGGGAATCTGCTTTTTTTTCTTGACATCAGATTCATATGTTTTGAGAGATTCCTTTGTTATCTTTGTGAATTCTTACCACACAAAGTACATTGTCACTTCACACACTGCTTCACATGCTGCACTGTATCCTCCTTTTTTTGAAAGATGATTATGCATCATTAACTAACAAATAATGTACAATATACAGCTTAGTAAAATCATAGACATCTAATCTAATATTGGACAAGGGGGGACATGCGTCGTCATCCCCAACTAGCCAATCCTAGAATAGCATCTAAGCTACTGATACATCTCTAATAAGAAACAAGTTAGGACCAATTTCCTAGAGCAATACGAAAATTTTGTCTTTCTTCTTTTCAACTGTGGTAGCAATGAGAACTCGAACGTCTTCGTAAATATATCTGAAAATGAGGACGTTATGCTTACCAGAGTTGTTGAACACCCTTCTATTTCTTGCATTATATCCTCTTTATCTGTGTAAGATTAAGCTGTATAGTGGGAACAGTCAGATCACTTTCGTTTAACTAGGATAAACAGACTCTGTCCGTCCACTAAAATCAAGCTTTAATGAGGGCGATAGAGTGGACTTTGCATATTGTTCCACATAAATCTATATCAATTTCATTTGATGATATATCATATTTTGTATGGTAATTATATTTTGTTCAGATGGTTCATTTTGCCATATTATGATCTGACTTCAACCTGATATGAACAAAAATAGCTTCACTTCTCATCTTAACAAATTAGCACTTTCAGGATGTAGTCATTCATAGCTATTATACATTATAGCAGTGTTTAATTTTGGCTTAATTTTGTAAAAATACCTCATACTTTTGTTGAATTTCAAAATACTAATGCTTACTATGATATAATCGCAAAACTAACTCGTACTTTTATTTTAGGTTTTGAAAAGTCCACAATGGGACGGCCGCTTGTTTGACAAGAGCACGTGATGGTCAAGTGTCAATTAATGCGTAAAATGCCCGTTGATTTACTTTTATAATGTGTGCTTAATTTTGCAAAACTACAGCATACTTTCGATGAATTCTAAAAAAACTCACTTTGATATAATCGCAAAATCAACTCACTTTAATTTTAGGTTTCAGAAAAGTTCACAACGTGACGGTCGCTTGTTTGACGTGAGCACGTGATGGTCAGGTGTCAAGTAATACCTAAAATATCATTTGACTTATTTTTATAATGTTTTTGGGTGTAATTATTACAAAAGAAAAAGTAACAAGCCAAGGAAAAGAATTGCGCGGCCATTCTCCATTCCAATCGCAGATTTGTGCAGGAGTTAGGCGTAGATGTCTTCGTGTTCGTCATCTTGACGTATGGCGTGTTGTTGCTTTTAAAGTCAGGCGGCCATTCTTAAGAGATTTGGAACAGAAAAAACCACTATCGTTTGTTTTGAAGATGCCCTAATTGAAAGACGATGGACTGCGTCTATTTCATGTGGGCAACTAACGAAGAAATCTCCAACAGACCAACAAATCAATCTTGAGAATGTAAAAACGATGTCCCAATTCTTATGATTGATCTGTTGGTCTGTCGGAGATTTTTTCGTTGGTTGCCCACCTGAACTAGACGCAGTCCATCATCCTCCAATTAGGTCATCTCCAAAACAAACGATTAGGTTCTTTTTTGTTCTAGATCCCTTAAGATGGCCATCCCACCGCAAAAATAGCAACATGCTACACGACGAGATGACAAACACGAAGACAGCTCCGCCGAACTCCCGCACAGATCTGCGATTGGAATAGGGAAGGACCGCGCAATTCTTTTTCTTGGACTATTACTTTTCCTCTTTAAATTATAACAACAAAAAACATTATAAAAGTAAGTCAAATGGTATTTTAGGTATTATTTGACACCTGACCATCAAGTGCTTACGTCAAATAAGTGGCCGTCTGATGCGGACGCCCACTAGCCGCCGCCTCGCTTGCCGCAAGCCGCACCCGAGTCCCACTTGATGCTTATGCTTGGGTGATTTAGTTATCTAGGGGTATTCTAGTCTTTTCAGACTAGATTAGTAAATCCCTTCTTTTTCTATTTATTAGGGCTAGCCGTCATTTTATTTGCTTATGCTTATTTTGTGAAGAACAATTGTAGGCATCTCTTGTGAAGGTTTTAGGCTTTGTTCCGTGCAACAAAGCTAGGAGAGCGAGTCTCCTCTCGAAAGAGATTCATTTATCAATCTTTTTCTTAGTTCTTCGCAATCTAAAAGATCCAAAAATCCTCTTTTTATATTTTTCCACCTTTAAATTCTGAAATTAATTGATACGAAACCCTAGTTCGTATCAAATTGGTATCAAAGCATTGAGATCCAATGGCGACGAGCACGAGGTCAAAGGCGGATGGCGTGGATGAGAAGGTACAAGGGCTTCGAGAAGAGTTCAACCGGGAGATCGAGGGATTGAAGAAAACCCTAGGTGAATCCATCAAGGATCACGCCCATTCGCAAGAGGACATCCAAACCGAGCTTCGGGGCATGCGAAGGGAAGCCGCGCAAACGTCACGGGACATCCAAGGGTTAAAGGAGGCAACTTCAGATCTGAAATTTTTGAGGGAGGCCACATCGTCAATTCCGGAGATAAAAGCTATGATCCAAGCCCTAACAATGGAGAGAGGAGGAGATCGGGGCAAGAGGATTCAAGGGGGAGAAAACCAAGGAGAATCTACACTTGAATCGGCAAACCGGGAGCAACCGGAGGGGGCGACGGCTACGGCAACAAACTTGGAGCAAAACACAATCGTCGCAAACCCTAGAGGGGCCGGCGTGCCCTGGAAACAGCCGACAGGCCCTCCTGGGCCTGCGGCTGGAACAGTAGGCCCATCAGGGCCTGCGGCTGGAGCAGCATGCCCTTTGGGGCTTGCGAAAAGAGCAGCAGGCCCTTTAGGGCCTGCGGAAACATCAGCAGGCCCTATCGGGCCTGCGCAGCAAGCGACAGGCCCAACTGGGCCTGCCGCAGCTGCGGCAGGGCCCAGTGGGCCTGCCGCAGCAGCTGCAGGCCCGGAGGGGCCTGCTGCGACTTCGGCAGGCCTGTTCAGTCCTGCCGCTGTCCCAGCAGGCCCAAACAGGCCTGCAGTCCACTACTGGGGGCCTGTCGAGGTGCATGCAGCCCCCTGGGGGCCCGCGTCGACGTCAACTACCTTCCGGGGGCCCACGGCAGCGCAGACAGCCCTATGGGGGCAAGATGGAGGTGGATGGGCCCGGGATACGACGATTGGGGCTCCAGTAGCCCAATTTTGGAGACCAGAGGCTCATCCACAGGTACTGAGGCCACAGGTGGATCCCAGACAGGCCTTTGATGGCTTTCCGGAGCGGGGACAAGGCTCGGGGGGCTATTTTGGAGGACGGACAGCACCGGTACAGCAGCCCAGAGGAGCAGGAGGACCCGTGATAGCACGACAGCAGGAGTTTCCGGGGTACCATTACCAGCCTGAGGCGTGGGAGCACCCGGTTGGCCTGAGGAGTTGTACGGGGTTGACGGGGGAGGACCAGTTGAGGCAGTCGGCGGGGGATTCGGCCGTGGGGGTGACCGCGGTAGAGATGGGGGACCACATGGGGACATCCACGCAGATCGCCGCCTTATGAAGCTGAAGATGCCGATTTTTGACGGCACAGATCCGGATGGGTGGATCTATCGGGCGGAGCGTTACTTCCAGGTGATGAGGCTGACGGAGGAGGAGGTTCTGAGGACCATCGGGATCTATTTCGAGGGCAAGGCGTTGGCCTGGTACATGTGGAAGTTGGCGCGGACCCCCTTTCGCACTTGGGAGGAGCTTTCCGCACTGATACTAGACCGGTTCCAGGAGACCCCAGGGGGAGATTTCTATGAGCAGTTATCTGCTTTGAGGCAGGAGGGGACGGTCAGAGATTATGTGGAGAGATTCGAGATGCTGAATAGTAGGGTGAAGGGGGTGACCGACGAGGTGATGATTGGGAATTTCATGAGGGGGCTGAAACCCTCTATATGAGCAGAGCTGAGGATGCAGAGTCCGGGGACACTGGAGGATGTCCTTCGCCTGGCCCACAAGGCGGAGGAGAAGCATGCAGAGGAGAGACGCATTCGGGGGACTTGGGGAGCCCAGTGCCAACGTATTCAGACAGCACCGGGCCCACCTCCGGGGGTTACAGTAGCACCAGTGGACACAGAAATGAAGAGAGGAAACCCGACCAGTGATCCCCGGTAAACGGATGACTGAGGCTGATATGAGGGCGAGACGTGCTGCAGGCCTCTGTTTCAGATGCGATGAGAAGTTCCGTCCCGGTCATCGATGTGCGAGCAGGCTGATGCAGATTGTGCTAGTACCGGACGAGGAGTATGCAGATGATGGGGAGCCAGTGATGACGGAAGAGAGCGAGGTTGAGCACGCACATCTGGATGTAGCAGAGGTGTCCCTGAGCTCCTTGGTAGGGGTAACCAACCATACCATGAAGTTATCAGGGCGATTGGACGACGCGTCGGTGACGGTACTTATAGACAGTGGGGCTTCCCACAACTTCATCTCTCGACATTTGATGGATCGTCATAGGTTGCAGGTGAGCACCTTGGAGACGTTTACGGTCCTCTCAGGGACATGGAGGAGGGAGGAGAGCAGTGGGATGTGCAAGGGGCTGAGTCTGACCTTACAAGGGGTGCAGATCATGGAGGACTTCTTGCCCCTAGAGTTGGACAATATCGATGTGATTTTGGGCGTGCAGTGGCTGAGGGGGTTGGGCGAGGTGAAGATGAATTGGAAGCAGCTGATGATGGAATTCCAGAAGGGGGGTCGCACGGTGGTTCTGACAGGTGACCCTAGCCTCTGTTTTCCCTCGGGGGCCTTCAAAGCCAGATCTCCACCTTGAGGACAAGGTGGCTCTTTTAGGGGGAGGTATTGATGCGGACGCCCACTAGCCGCCGCCCCGCTTGCCGCAAACCGCACCCGAGTCCCACTTGATGCTTATGCTTGGGTGATTTAGTTATCTATGGGTATTCTAGTCTTTTCAGACTAGATTAGTAAATCCCTTCTTTTTCTATTTATTAGGGCTAGCCGTCATTTTATTTGCTTATGCTTATTTTGTGAAGAACAATTGTAGGCATCTCTTGTGAAGGTTTTAGGCTTTGTTCCGTGCAACAAAGCTAGGAGAGCGAGTCTCCTCTCGAAAGAGACTCATTTATCAATCTTTTTCTTAGTTCTTCACAATCTAAAAGATCCAAAAATCCTCTTTTTATATTTTTCCACCTTTAAATTCTGAAATTAATTGATACGAAACCCTAGTTCGTATCACCGGCACGTTTGGACTTTTCTGAAACCTAAAATGTAAGTATGAGATAATTTTGCGATTATATCATAGTAAGATGTAGTTTGTTGGAACCACCTTTAAATTCTGAAATTAATTGATACGAAACCCTAGTTCGTATCACCGGCACGTTTGGACTTTTCTGAAACCTAAAATGTAAATATGAGATAATTTTGCGATTATATCATAGTAAGATGTAGTTTGTTGGAATTCAGCGAAAGTATGAGATAGTTTTGCGAAATTAAGCCTTAATCGATTCGTTGAAATGAGATGGGCATCCGATATTATTAAAGTGGGGGTAATTTCGTAAGTTCAATTTTCCATTATTGACCGTTGTGTTGTTTATCAAAACATGATAAGTTCAGGGTAGTTGTAGTTTATCGAAACATCATAGTAAGAGGTAGTTTTTCGGAATTCTGAGGTAGTTTTGCAAAATTAAGCATTTAATTTTCCTTTACCATTTTCACAACAAATAAATGCTAAATGCAGATATTGGGAAGTAGAGAAGACATTTGTGTTTCGTGTCATGTCCACTGCTATTGCAATTGGTTGTTTGCATTTCCAGGGAAAGGGAGGAAGCAAGGAGGGAATGGTTATTTAATTTCACCTTCTATACTCAAGTAACTGCTACTGTTGATGCAACTTATTGTCTGTATTGCAGCGCAGTTTGGTTGGTTGTAAATATATCTGCATATTGTATGTTTCAACGATCATTGGCTTTGCAGTAAGTGGTATCACTAGTTGCTAGTTAGGTTTGGTTTTAAAATAGTGTTGCTGCAAATACAAGTCCACTGCGTACATTATTTAAGTATTGCATTGCTTTAGCAAGTGGAGAGACCAGCCTTATCTACAAATTGTAACATAAGCCGTTGAATTGTGTTTTGGCCAATTTGGCCACGGTACCTTTTATAACTTTTTGGTCACAAATTGCAACGTTACTTGCTGGTTGTATGCCAATTATGTCAATTTAAATACTATAACTGCATTAATGCTGTATAATTGCGCTGGCCAAGCAACATTTCTGTTCAAACAAACAGCCTGGCACGCCTGGTTGAACATATTCTATGGTACATGATCTACTCAAGGTATTATACAAGAAATTTCCTTTTGGCTTTTGATATCTAAACCTTTTTTTGGCCAGTATGCTACCATACAGCTGTAGAAGTTTAGCACCAAGATATACCACTGTCAAAAGGGGGAAAGATATCTATTAGCTTATTTAGGCATTCACTGTACTTTTCCTTTGTAGAGGAAGGGATGAAGTACTATAAACTCTGATCGGATCTAAGATGAAATATTGCAGAGGGAGGAATCCATGCTGACCGAAGAATTGTTAAGTAAAAGCCTAAATCGAGCTCTTAAGTTGTAGATAGCTTTGGGTAGTTCTACTTACCAATTTGGTTACTACTGGCCAAACTCATTTCAGTGTCCAAAAACCTCTAGCTGGCCATTTCCACTTTTTGATCTGGAAAACTCCCTAACATGTTGATGCTTCTAGGTATAGGTATGCTTTCTTTCATGTTGGGGAATCAGGTAAGTAATATTTGAATAAAGTAGGGAAATTAGGAAGGTAGTATTGTTGTCCTTTAAGACACACTGAGAAGTAGCAGGGTAATTTTTTTGTCAAGTGATATCACTTGTACAGTTTCCCATGGTGCTGGTGACTTGGGGCGTCTAAGTGAGAATCCGGGAAACGCGGGGTGGTATTGAACTTCCTCTAGATATGATTAAGAAACTAACTAACTACATTGGTGAAGCCTGAAGGTATTTTCTGCAACGTGCTCTTTAATTTTCATTAGCTTCCGTGGCTTATAATTGTGACATAATCATCCTTTTTACTAACTTTTTATTTGGAAGTAGATTATATAATTGTCATTGTGACATTGTCCTACTTTTTTGCTAACTTTCAATTTGGATTTAAGAGTTTCCTTTCTTGAATATTCAGGGTTATTGGGAGTATTCTCTATGCTTACACTGTCACTGCATAAGCAACTGCCTGTATTTTTTGCCTTGCTGGCAATGACTGCTGGGAGTGCTGGTGTAGCAATAGCAGATGTGACAATAGATGCTTGTGTTGCACAAAACAGTATAAGCTATCCGCTTCTTGCTGCTGATATGCAAAGTTTGTGTGGACTAAGTTCATCGATTGGGAGTCTTTTGGGTTACTCCATCAGCGGCTTACTCGTCCACGCCATTGGTGCGCAGGTTACATTCTGAATTATTCTCTCAGTATATTACATGAATTTTGCCCTTTGTAGTGTTAATAATGAGAATTGAGAAGAGGATGACAGAACTGTCAACATGTAAATCATTAGAAGGGCTGTCGATGCAAAATTGCAGATATTTTAAATTGCTCATATTTTTTCATATCTACTTGTTCTTTACAATTGGAAGTCAATAGTTCTGTGAAGGCTTGCAAGAACCCAAAATCCATATTCATTAAATTGAACTATATGTGGAGGAAATTTTTTAATTACCTGAGAACAGTAACTATGTTTGGAGTGGAACTATCTGCTTTAAATTATATAAAATTCAAATTCGTGGATGCAAGAAATTTTGAATTTTGAAGTAGAAAGAGATACAGCTTCAACTTTTGATAAACAACATGCCTATCGTTGACTCTTTTTCTTCTCTTTCTTCTCTTTTGTTTGCTTAAAGGGTGTGCTTGGCTTGTTAAGTATTCCTTCTGCACTGGTGTTTACAGTGGGAATAGTGATAAAGGAAGTACCGATGCCTAACTTTGTTTACAAGGAGGTGAGTCCTTTCATCATCTTTTAACTTCTTCACAGATTTGTCTTTGCTTCTTATCACAAATTCTCCTTGAATTATTATCGCAAATTGTCCTTGATCTGTCATCAGGTCTGCCAGAAATTCATGCAAGCCAACAGAACAATGTGGACAACTTTGAAATGCCCTGCTGTCTGGAGACCATGTCTATATATGTATACATCTCTTGCTCTTAGCTTGAACATCCAAGAAGGAATGTTTTTTTGGTTCACGGATCCAAAAGCAGGCCCATCATTCTCTCAAGTAAGTTACTAATGATTACATTATGGACATCTCTTACCTTAAACCTAAATACTTGATTCATATGCAGGGAACAATTGGCTTCATGTTTGCCGTTGGCGCCATGGGTTCTCTACTCGGGGTTTTACTCTATCAAAATATTCTGAAGGATTATCCATTCCGTGGCTTGCTCTTATGGAGCCAATTGCTCTCAGGTCTATCGGGGATGTTGGATTTGATTTTGGTCCTTCGTTTGAATTTAAAGATTGGCATGCCCGATTTCTTTTTTGTTGTCATTGACGAGAGTGTGTCTCAAATGATCGGCCGTCTCAAATGGATGCCACTGCTGGTTCTCAGCTCCAAGCTGTGTCCCCCTGGCATTGAAGGAACTTTCTTCGCGTTGCTCATGTCTATCGATAACTGTGGCATGCTTACATCATCTTGGGGTGGTGGCCTACTGCTGCATATGCTGAGTGTAACACGTACGGATTTTGGTAATCTTGGGGCTGCTATCCTGGTCCGCAATGTAATGAGATTGTTGCCACTGTCACTGTTATTTCTTGTGCCTAAAAGTGATCCCAATTCCAGTATTCTTCCTGCCGACGTGTTAATGAAAAATGAAAGTAAGGATAGTCCAGATGCCGAAGTAGAAGATGTCGAACTGGTTTCCCTTGTTGGCCGTATTCAATGAGGTGTGGAAGTTTCGATTTTCCTTTGGTGTTGCTCACATCAGCTCATTACTATACATATTGATGAAGGTGTTACTTACAAATGAGGAAAGTCCACTTATTGGGGGCGAGTTATTCTTGAAACTAGCTTAAGAGGTTCTATACTTACCATGTTCATTTACTGAATAGATGGCATGAAAATTTTCTCAACTGTGAATGTTCATGTTGTTCCTTAGAATGTCAAAAGGCAATATGAGTAAAGTAAATATTCTTTGTTTCTTTATTTCTTAGGATGTTGCATATTTTGAAACACCAGGTGATAATTCATTAATCTGGAGCTTGATTCATCTCTGGAGCGACATAACTTGTTTCTAGCCTCTAGGATTAATTGTTCAAAATTTGGTTAGCTGTCTTAGTGTATTTGGATGTATCACCTCCAAACGTGAGTATATGCTATTGTAGAAGACACAGCAGTAAAGTTACTTGGACCTCTTGTTGTAAAACTTATGGGGTTTCTTTAGAAGTTGAACATATTGTTGAAAGGATTAAAAAGTCCAAAAGTACTGAATTATATGGAGTTTATGTTATCCATCACTACTTATGCAGATATTGTTATTGTTATAGTATAGTTATGGTTCATGCACACTATAAGTTGCATAATATATTGTTATGATCTCTGGAAAGCTCTCCCAAACGTTTATGGTGTAAGTATTCTGCGATTAATGCCCATTTGAGCATCATAAATTCAGCAATATGTGGTCTACGTTTTCTTTGATTCTCAGATATGAAGCTATAGCTCAACCAAATAAAGGTACTGTTGGAATTACAAAAATATTCTTACAATGGCCAACTTCTAATTTGTATGCCAGGCAGTAAATAGTCATATTAGATATAAGGTATGTGTTGTTGTGTTGTGCTGTTGTAGAAGTTCTCTATCTATAATTATAAGGAACTCATATAATATTATATTTTTTTGATTGCAATCCCTTCCGGAAGTTCTGTTTAGACTGTTGGATGACAGAATGTCAGAAAAGGACTATTAAAACCTATCTTCTAAGCTAAACAGTTTCAAATCTTGAAACTGTTAAATTTCCTTTCCATAATGAAGTTTTGGTTATGAAACACTTACAATTTTGCCTTGACCATTTGTAGCTGAAAAGTACATGATTATCAACTTGCGAAAATAATGACCGCAAACAGAAGTAGTGATACGATTGCATGCAAGGAGCGGCAGCAAAAGGGGAGTCAAGGAGCGGCGGCGGCAAATCCTAAAGGGGACAATGACAAACTGTAATTTTTGGACACAATGGAAGATCTGTAATTTCTGGGCACATTTGCGGTTTTGTAATTTTAAGGATCCAGGAGGTAGATCTGTAATTTTAGGTTGAAAGCCCTAGTTCATGGGTATTTTGGTAATTTAAAGATGTCAGCTCATTAGGAGTTTTATTATAAATAAAGGGAAGGAAATTAGATGGTGTTTATGTTGAGTTTGGTGAAGTAGTGATTGAGAATATGGTAGATCTCTTAGATCTAGTGTGAGAGTTCGGCTTTCTCTCGAATTGAAGCTTGAAAAAGTGGGAATCCTCTTGAAAGATGCGAACTATCATTGTATCTCGTTTTTCTATCAATAAAAATATCAATTTCTCCCAAATCCATTCTCTAGCCCTAAAAATCTCATTTTGCACTATAAAAATCCCACCTTGCACCCTAAATCCACCAAAAATCATATTTTATCCCCAAAATCAGATCTGGATTGTATCAAATTTGTATCAGAGCACGATTCTGCGGCCATGATGGAAGATCACTAGGTGTTTGATGAAATGCTACAAAGAGCTCAGGTCTTGCGGCAAGAAGGAAACAATATCTATCGATATGAAAAATTTTAGGAGACAGCTAACAAGTATGTTCTCGCAAAAACTCATTTCGACAACATTTCCATAGCTAAGGGTGTAACTCAACATTTGCCGTGTCTAGTTAAATTGATGGATTGTTATCTGATGGCTGGATGCTATCAAAATTGCATCGCATTAGATTCAAAGATCTTGGCTTTTGATATAAAGAATGTTATAATTTTTCTTTATGAAGGACAAGCTTATATAACACTTGGTTTTTCTGAAGCTGTTGACTCGAAGATGAAATCTCATGTGATTTCTCCTGAGCTTGAACTAGTAGAAGAATCTGAAGAAGAAGACCAAGAAAATAAAAGGAGGAAACTGAAAAAAGCATCACTTTTGAGGAGGAAACCCATCCGAATGGCGGCACGACATCATATATGAACATAGACGAAGACAATGTCGCAAACCTGAGACGAAAGGCGACACCTTTGGACAAGGGAAACACCATCGTCATCAAGGAGTTCAATTTCGCCAAGATCAATCTCGTGGAGCGAGATCAATCCCCAGGGAATCCACCTTATGCGGCGAAACAAGGGAAATGGCCATGGAGGGCCGATGAAAACGCCGGTGGAGGCCTTGCGGGATCTTGACGGGGGACCACAGGGGGCGACGGCCCCTTCGGGGGCATCGACGACGTCAGTAGAGGCTTTCGAGGCTTCGACGAGAGTGGGCGAAATCCGATGTCTCTTTTGGAAATTCTACCTCGAGGACAATGTGGCTTTTTGAGGGCATAGTAATGATATGATCGCATCCAAGTGACGTCGGCAAAAGGGGAGTCAAGGAGCGGTGGTTGCAAACCTAGAGGGGATAATGATAAAACTGTAATTTCTGGACACACTAACGGATCTGTAATTTCTGGGGACCTTAGTATTTTTGTAATTTTGAGGGTCCAGGTGGTGGCAGATCCATAATATTAGGCTGAAATCCTATGTCAGGGGTATTTTAGTAATTTAAGGACGACGCCTCATTAGGAGTTTTATTATAGATAAAGGAGAGGTGATTAGAAGATGTTTATATTGAGTTTGGTAAAGAATTGATTGGGAATAAGGCTAGATTCCTTAGATTAGCGGAGGAGTTCAGCTTCCTCTCCAATCGAAGCTTGGGAGAGCGGTCCTCTCGAAATAGGCCAAATTATCTTGTATTTTCTCTTTTCAATTAATAAAAATATCATCTTCCCCCAGATTCCACTCTTTTAGCCATAAAAATCCCACATTTACCCAAAAAATCCCATATTTTTTTATCAAAAATCCTATTTTTATTCCACAAAACCCTAGAAAATCCTATCAAATGGTCCACAGATTTTTGAAGAGAGACACCGACGACATGAACCATCCTACGAGAAGTTCCGAGATGACTATGACGACGACACGGGCTCTGAGGAGGATGTCGGGGATTATGTTTGGGACGATGATGACTGAGGGAGTGATGGAGAGATAGGTGGAGCCACATTGAGGGGTTTGGGCGGCACAACGAGATACCTGCCAGTCACATCACTACGGACAAGCCGGAGGGAGACTTGGTGTTGATGACATGATTAGGAAGTTGAAGACGTCGCGATTTGAGGGGGAGGATCTGTATAGGTGGATTTACCGTGTCGAAAGATTTTTTACAGTGGCCCATTTGACGGAGAGGAAGAAGTTGGAGGTGACTGGTATATGATTTGAAGGGAAGGCACTCTCTTGGTTTTAGTGGAGGGAGCAAAGGCGACCTATGCACTCGTGTGAGGAACTTAAGGATGGCTTGGTAGACCGTTTTCGGGAAACTTACAAGAGCAGCTTCTGGTACTTAGGCAGAAGGGCTTCGTCATGGAATACAGAGAGGTTTGATGCACTCTCAGGACGTGTGAGGGGGTCCCGAAGGAGACTTTGGAGGGGAGCTTCATGAAGGGACTCAAGACTAACATCCGTGCTGAGCTCCACATACAGAGGCCAAGGGGATTGTTGGATACGATGGAGTTGGCCCAGATGGTAGAGGATCGTCTCACAGAGGAGTGAAGGTCTAGGGGGCCTGTAATAGATCCACTTTTTGCAGTCATGTACCGACATGGGACAAAAGGCACCGTCAAGAGACAAGTTCAGCATGGAGGAGAGCAGCAAGCTACTACTAGTGGACAACTCAAGAAGATGATGGAGGTTGAGGTGCGAGTCACATGAGCTAAGGGATTGTGCTTCAGCAGTGATGAAAAGTTCACCCCAGGGCATTGATGTCGAGACCGCACACTCCAGTTGATGGTAGGTGATGAGAAAGATGGGGAGGAGGATGAGTTAGGCGGAGACGTGCACCTTGTTGGAAAGGGGGTGCGGCCACCTCGGTGGCAGTTTGGTGGGTTTTGGGTCCTACTGGCAAACTTGTTATTTTGGGCCATAATGACATTTTATACTATTGGGCAAATCAGCCCTTTATATTGAGAGGGAGTGTTAGGGCTAGAGGTTATGTTGAATTTGATGAAGAAGAAGAGAGAATAGGAGTAGCTTAGTTGATAGGTTTGGAGAGTTAGCCCTTTATCTTTAATCAAAGAGTAGGAGAGTGGTTTACTCTCTAATTGAGACCAAATTGTATCTTCATTTCATGTTATTTTCTATAAAAATCTTCTATTCTTCCAAACCCCCAATTCCTTCCACCAAAATCCTTGAATTTACTATCAAATTGGTATTAGAGCTTTACGATCCATGGAGGCGACGGAAACAATAAAAAAGATCGAAGCTTTGGTGGAGAGATTTGATGCCGAGCTCGGAGAGTACAAGAAATCGACCGAGGTTTCTCTTTGATGAACACAAGGATGTTAGCGATGGAAGAGTGACTCTCAAATCAGATTGCAACCCAAGTTGGCATCTAAATCGCTGCAAATATGACGATCTATATGAAAAAATTGAAGAGGCGTAGAAACCCTAGATCTAAAGAAAAGAGATTTCTAAACCCAAATCTGAGAGAAGACAAAGATTCCAACGTAGATCAGGGAAGAAAGGAGCGAGTTTTGGATAAATGAAATGAGAAGATCGTTGAATTCATCGAAGGGGGTTTACCGGAGACAAATGAGCTGGCCAGAGGAAGAACCTTCGCTAGATCATGGGTGTCGGTCCCTTTCTGCAAGCCCAAGAGGGACACGAAGGCTGGGCTCCTCCCCAAACCATAGATCTGGGGGTGGCGGCCCCGGCCTGCAGCCCCTGGGGCCGCGCGAGCCCCAGGCAGCAACCTGGGGGCTGTAGAGCCCCCAGACCCTCGCCAAGAGGGGCGCAAGTCCCTTGCGCAGCTGTACCCGCTGGCCCCTTGCACTGTCCTTGTGCCACATCAAAGCCCCTCGGGGAACGCCAAGGCCCTTAGCCTCTGGCAACATTTTGGGGAGGTGACGTCCCTCCCCATGGAGCCCGACGCCAAGGCCGACGGGCCGACGACCCCTTTGGGGTTACGGAGAGCATGGTGGTGATCTTTTGGAATATTTCGGAGAAGGCAGAAGACTAGATTGGGGGAATGGAGGCTGGGAGGACAACAATGGAGCAGGGGGGCCCGTGGGGAGATAGAGGAGCTCCGCAGAATGTTTATCCACACCCCCACTACGGCCAGCCGAGGGAGAGAGCAGGACATGTGGTCTTTGGCACTGAGAGCAAAATTCAGAAGCTGAAGCTGTCAGTTTTCAAAAGGGATGATATATATTGGTGGGTTTATCGTGCAGAGAGATACTTCGCGGTAAACCACTTGACTGAGACGGAGAAACTGTGGGCAGCATGCGTCTTCTTAGAGGGAAAGGCCTTGTCCTGGTACATATGGAGGCAACAATGGCAGCGTGTGCGATCGTGAAAAGAGTTTAAGAACTGTTTATTGGACCGCTTCTGTGACACCCAAGGTGGGGATCTACACGAGCAACTCCTCGCACTTCGGTAGGATGGCAGAATCTATGATTTCAGGGAGAGATTCGAGGTATTGGCTAGTCGAGTGAGGGGGATCCCTTAGGCGACGTTGGAGGGAAGTTTCATGCAGGGACTCAGGCCCGACATCCGAGCCGAGCTCCGTTTACAAGGGCCGATTGGATTGATGAAGACGATGTATCAGGCCAAGTTGGTCGAGGACAAGCTTATTGTGGAACGTCGGTCCTACGAAGCGAATAGCGGGGCTGCATTCTGCACTCAATTGGCCGAGGAGACCCAGAAGCCCCAACCAACGATGGTCCAGTCTGCACAAGGGAAGAGCAGTGAGCCTCTATCGGACAACATGTACAAGCATCTCACACAAAAGGAAATCATGTGTAGGCACGCCAAGGGTTATGCTACCGTTGTAGCGAGAGGTTCGGCACAACCCATCATTGTCTAGATCATACACTGCAATTGTTGATATTCGAGGAAGATGAGGATGCGGTCGTCGGAGAGGAAGAGACAGGAGGGGACACACACCTCCATTTGGAATAGCGCATATATAGACGTTATGCACTTGAGGACACTGTTTCTTCGGAGCGGAGTAGTGTAGAAAATGGGGTGTGGCCACCCCGGTGGCAATGTGATAGGTTTTTGGGCCATAGTGGCAAACTTGTCTTTTGTGCCATATTGAAATTTTGTAATATTGGGCAAATCAGCCCTTTATATTAAGCGAGAGGGTTAGGGCCAGATGTTATGTTGAATTTGAAGAAGAAGAAGAGAGAATATGAGTAGCTTAGTCGATAGGTTTGGAGAGAGCCTTTATCTTTAATCAAAGGGTTGGAGGATGGTTTCCTATCTAATTGAGACTAAATTGTATCTTTATCTCGTGCTATTTGCTATAAAAATCAGCTCTTCTTCCAAATCCCCAATTCCTTCAGCCAAAACCCTGAAATTTCATATCACACACCCACTTGGAATAGCATAACTATGAATTTCATGACACCACCGGGAGGACAAAGTTGTTCTTTAGGGGCGTAGTAATGATGAGGTCGTATGGCAAACCTGTAATTTCAGAGGCTCGGTGGCATTTTTGTAATTTTGGGGTCCATGAGCGTTTGTGAAATTTTAGAAAAATCTGATTATTTTATATTTGGGGCTTAAGGAGATTAGGGATTATGATGAAATTTTGTGAGAAACCTATTGGAGGTTGATTTGATCCCTCTTTTGTGAAGAGAGCGACCATCCTATCGAATTGGTCGCTTGGGAGAACGGTCCACCTCTCGAATGTGGCCAACTATCTTTGTTTTCTTCTATTTTCTAATAAAAATCAGATATTTATCCTCAATTTCAGTTCCAAACCGTAGCAAATCATAACAAGCAGCTCTTAGAATAGCATAAGCATGTACCTTCTCATAACAATACGTATTACTCAATATCGTTTGTTATGTCTCTTGCTCTTGCTCTCTATATTAGTTACATGCGTACAAATGAACCTTGCAGTTTAATTGTCATGTTACACTTTACGGAAAGAAGTTGTGTGAGATAATGTGTAGTACATTACGAACACAAAAGAAAAACAATCCATTTTTCTCTTTAAGTTCAATATACATGAAGCGTATGAGAATGCAAGTCATGTAAATCACTCGAAAAATGATACAAATATACACAATATATTGAAGACATATATACTCAATTACAACTCTTTTAAAAAGAAAACGTGATGTTCAATTACAGAGAACCTGAAAATACAGAGATTAGACCATCTGCCTTATAATTTATGCAAACAACACTACTATAATAATAAACTAGAAACTGACTACAATACTCAGTATGATGATGCTCCACAGATTTTGAATCATTGAGATTTTGGGCTCTCTATAACCACCTCCAGCACCTAATGGCAACAAAACATCAAACATCAGAATATGGTGTAGATTTCTAAAAACTATACGAGAAGGCATGTGATATCCGCATATAAAACGTGTAAATTGAGCACAGTGATAGGAGTAATATCGTGATCACTAAACATGGTAGATAGTATGTCATGTATAACAAATGAGATGATAATATGTGACATAAATTATGTGATGTTCTAATAATGTCTACATGACTATGCCGGTGAATCAGAAATTTTATATGAGTGGCGTGGCTCATGCTTGATGGCACAATATGCAGCATACAAACTCACCCATGCCAACGGGACGTTCACCTGATCCATATGCAATTAGATACAGTAATAGGAATAGTCATAATAGTAATAGTCAGTACAGTATGAACAGTTAAATACATTATTAGGAATAGTTAAATACCTTATTAGGAATAGTTGGATACAGTATGGGTGGCTCTAGTCGTTCTTGTATTTTTAATAACATGAGTTATCCCATACTTAGGTATTTAGTGCTAACCTAGATAATCATATGTGATGCATGTAGATAACAATGTACAATGTCATATTCAATCTCCGTGTTCAGTAATATGTCATTTCCGATATGTCATTTCTGATACATTGTCATGTACGGTAGTAGTGTGTCAGAAACAGTATCTAGTGTAGTGTTACATGTGTATGTAAATATTGAATGTCATGTAAATAATAATCTATGACGTATGAACCTAAATCAATAGCTTAACATCATTTAAGTTCGAGTATTAAATTGTATTGTATTGTTACTATGCACATATCATATAATAAGAGATTAAGTCTCTGTGTGTAGCTCGAAGGCAATATCATGAGTCAATCTTCAAAGTCAAGAACATAACCTATACGATCGGGGACAATATCTAATATCACACAAATATAATGTAATATCCAATGAATAATACCAACCAATCCAGGCATCAAATTTTCAATAACATAATCATAGCATTGCTCAGGACTTGACTATAAGGATTAACTAGGATCAAAGCCAATTTTTTCATTATTTATGCATTCATAAGTATATCCCACATTTCATATTGAGTGAATTTCCAATTCAATTTTACATTACCATTTTCTCGTAACGAATTCATTATCAAAAATCTCTATCGAACAATATAAATTTCTAACCAATTACAGACATCAAAACCCTTGGCCAACGATCAGATCCATTAGGGAAACATAGGTCTAAAAGTAGCATAAAAAGGCCCAGTGAAAGCATAAGACAAGACAGCCTACAAACAGAGGCACCAAAATCAGTAGACATGCCAAGGTCTCAGGTGATCGCTCCCGAGTATACACCCAAAAGAACGGTTGTAGTTTTACCGCAAGTGCACGGTGTAGCAGCGAGCGGGATATCGAACACAGGGAGGACGAATGACTGTGCTTGCTCCGATCAACCTGGCTATTTAGGAAGAGAATTTTGCCTTTGGCGATCCTGTCACAATCGTCAGACAAATGTGCGAAATATCAAATCAAATAAAGAACATCTAGGGAATGGGGAATCCCCGCTACACACCATACTTCATAAATGTGGTTCATCGGTATCAAAATTGCTAGAATGGGAATTCGGATGAACTAGTTGCAACTGAATGTAGAACCAAGCTCACGCTCTCGCGCTGTTGCCGGTCTATAGCTATCCTAGGGTCGGGTCCAATCTCTTGCAAACCCTACCCTAGGGAAGCTAGCATTAGGATCAACATCATCGTCCAATCGCGCACCGAGCCCAATCTCTTGCAAACTCGGTCCACGATCTAGATTAGGATAGTTCCTACCCGTCCAATCTCTTGCAAACGGGTATCGGTATAGAATTGCAACCGGGAATCCTAGTATCGGTCCAATCTCTTGCAAACCGATATTTCGAAAATCCGACTCCAACCCAATTCGGATTTCTAGGGCTTCCTATCAAATTGGGATCCAATCTCTTGCAAATCCCAATTGATATGAATACCTAGCAATCCGTAGTAAATCGATCCCAATCTAATCTCTAATAGCAGTTCTAGCTCAATTTCTACCAATTCATCACAAATATGAAAGTGGGCTTGTAGGGTTCATCCCCACGCCCCAAGACGTGGAGACTACTCACAAATCATAGCAAGATCACAAAAATAATCGTTGAGATAAGCAATAGAATTCATCACAACAATGATATAAACAATAAAAATAGAATTTTTAGGGAAAAGAGATGCAAACCAATGTAGTTCTTCAATTAATCCAACAAAAATCCAAGTTTTGCTCCTTCTCCAATCACAAGAATAAAGCTAAAAAACTAATCTAAAAAGCTGCAAAAAAATCTAAGAGAGAGCTCTCAAAACTAGGGTAAAAACAGGGCTTAAATAGCCCCAAAAATCGTCCAAAAATCGTGACCAAAATACCCCTGCAGAGCCTGTTTTCCGCAGTTTTCGCTACAGGCAGCGCATCGCACTCGGCCGAGTGACAAAAGTCGCTCGGCCGAGTGAAAAATCCTGCAATTTTCCAGTAAGTCGGGGCTTTCAGGGGTCTTCAGTTCGGGGGCGGCTCGGCCGAGTGAGTTGTCGTCACTCGGCCGATGACTTCACTGCACTCGGGCGGACGGGATTCTCCACTCGGCCGAGTGGATCTTCTGAAGTTCAGGCAGCCGAAAAACAGAAACTTCGATGTTTTGGAAGGGCTTCGTCTGGGCGCCACTCGGGCGGACGTGGTATCGTCACTCGGCCGAGTGGGTCTTCTGTGCTCGGCCGAGTGCACAGGTAACTCATGTCTGAATTGGTCGGCCGAGCAGTGTCTCGCTGGTCGGCCGAGTGGCTCCTCCACTCGGCCGAGTGGGACACAAAAAATGCCCAGTCTGCTTATTTTGGCCTCCTCGTCGCTCTTGCGACGTCCATTCTTCTTCCGCTCCTCTCCAACAGCAAAATACCCCTCGGGGAGGTCGTCGGTGACCGTCTAGAGTAAGCGCATCTCGAGATCACTCCAAATCACGCCAAATCACCTGAAATGCGACAAAAACAACAAATCGTGAAAAGCATCGCAATATCGTCGATATATCGTGAAAAACATGATTTGGGCGATCTAGATGGCATGCAAACATGCGGAAAAAAGGTGTAAAATAAGGAGTGATCAAAATCCCCCAAGCTTGCCTCTTACTCGTCCTCGAGGAAGATAAGTAAAAGGCGAACCCGGTGGATTCTGAAAACGAAAACGGCGAAAAAACGGAAAAATGAAAAAAAAACGAAGAAGAATGAAAACGAAATGAAAATAAAGAAGAAAGAAAGAAAGAAGCGAAGAGGTAGGATGCTAGATCATTTTCTCAGGACGTGGGTTTCACTTACTCTTATAGCATGCACCGAATGAAAAATACATGTCAAAGAATTTTATTTTGATATCATAGTATAATAGTGCAAATAGAAATAGAAAACCCACGAAAAACGATATAATCATGAAAAACGGAATAATTTTAAAATTAACGTCGTCTGAATCATTTAAAGCGGTATACAAATCACAGATCACACACTTTTCAATTGAACGCTTTCTATCTGGAGTATAAGAGTGTCACACTATAGAATAGAGCGAATAGAAAAGTATGGATTTCATGAAATGAGTGCTAGGCTTAGATTTCTGGATTTCGTAAAACTAAAATAATCTCACCGAGTATAGAATATTACTTAGCCTAGGTTGTCGTGCGATGTCAAGTAGTCACTCTCTCACACATCAATGGATCCCCTCCCCCAAGCTTATCCATAAGCGTGGTGGCATAAAAAATATTTACATCCCCATTTTTTTACATATAGCTCCAAAAGCAACGAAAAGAAAGAAGAAAGAAAGAAAGTGAGTTGGGATCTTTTATTCAGGATTTTTTTTCTTCTTTTTTTTCTCTCTTTTTTTTCTTTGCAATAAGCAATATATACACAACGATCCCAACTCAGAGAGAGATAATGATGTACAAGAATGTTTTTCTCTCTCTTTTTTTAGAATAAGAGATTTGGAGCTAGGAATTAGAAGCGGGGGAAAATGCCATAAAATAGAATCACTAAGGGGAGATTCACCAATGATTTTAAAAGTAGAGAAATGATGTTCAAGATTTGTGGAGAAAGAAATAAATATAACTCTCGGTTCACTCTATAAGACATGCACGACAACTTCAGCAGGGTAATCTAATCTACTCAGTTTCGATCACAAAAAAGCTAACTAATCCAGATTTATCATAGCTAACATCATTCAATCATCCTGAAGTGAAGTGTACAATTCATGCATATAGAAGTGATATAGGAAAAGAAAGTCAGTACTCCAGATATAAGCATTCAATGCGTGAATCTTGGTGTGTTTTCTGTGATAGCATACATATGAATATTCAGACTCAGCTAATAATAAAATTTCATCCATTTTCATGCGGAAAAGGGTGTGGGTTACTATTCTAAATGCAAAGCAAGTCATAGCATCTGATATCTGAAATAAATCCTAAGACATGACAAATATAGCATGCATATAGAATAAGCTAAATCCAACGTCATCATCATCACAGAAAAGTCATCTCTAGCATGAGATGGAAAAGAAATAAAGATAAAGGGAAAATAGAAACTATGCAATGCGGCACACAGGAAAATAAGAAAAACGTGATGCATGACAAAATAAAAGAAAAATGATGAAAAATAAGTGCAAAAGCGAAAAAAATGGTGTGAAAAACTAAAAATAAAGGTGGCAAATCGAAAAAGAACGTGAGAACTCACTCCTCCAAGCTAAATGGCACAGTGTCCTCAATGTGCAAAGTGTGGCACACCGAGAGACAAGCGATGGGAGGGGCAAGTGAGAATGCATGCATGGAAAAATGAAAAGAAAAAGGTAAAAAAAAGAAATGAAAATATGATGCGGACATGATGCATGCACAGATAGGAGCGATACATATATATAAGTGTCACCAAAAACTCTCACTCTCTTCCAAAATAGATATAAAAAGATATGATCAAAAAAAAAGAGAATACCATAATAAGTGAGGGGAGGGGAGGTGGACAAAAAGTGCAACAGGACCCAGCAGAAACAGGCAGCACAACGGCAGGAATAAATCAGGGCATCAAGGGTGCCTAAGAAGGTGGTGCTGCGCCGTCTCCGTCCTGAGGCGGAGGAGGAGGAGGTGGTGGTGTAGGCTGCTGAGCTGGGGTGGGCGTGGAAGTGGAAGCAGGTCTAGTGTGTGTGGAAGTGTGTGTGGGAACCTGCTGGGTGGGTGGGGGTACGCGTGGGAGACGCTCCAAGACCTGTGTAAGGCAGTAATGGATCTGGGGGATCAGCTCGAAGCGTCCAGCCATCATAGAGACGGTGGAGGACAGGGTCCTAAGGTCACCTCTAAGACCACTCACCGCCAACTCAAGAGCACGTATGCTCTGCAGTACAGTGTCGGGCGGGGGTGGTGCAGAGGGACGCATCGGTCTAGGCTGTGCAGGGCGAGGCTGGCGTACGCGAGTAGAGTATGTAACGGGCTCAGCAGGGAAGGGGACAAAAGGTGCCGTGCCTGCAAATGTGGTCCTGGCCTCAGTGTGAGGCCGGGACACCGGCTGGTGGGAAGTGGAGGCAGCGGCAGCGAAAGAAGTGTGCAAAGGTGGCAACGAGGCGGCCAGAGAGGTCAGTGGCACAGAAGTGTGGACAGACGCCACGACACTCTCGGAAAATACGGCGGAGGTGGAGACAGAGGTAACTACCGCTGGGACGGAAGTGTGTGGACCAAAAGGCGCAACCCCAGCGGAGATCATGCTAGCCATGGTCTCCACGACCGCGGCAAACGAGGGCTCTCCACTCTCAACAAAGGTCGGCGGGCGCTCGGGGAGTGCGGAGCAAAGTGGCTCGACGGACAGAGGGCCAGTGGTGGTGGGAGTGGTGGTGACAGCCTCGGAAGTGGTGACAGTGGTGGAAGTGGGCTCAGCAAAAGTACTCTCGACACCGACAGAGGTGGGGACAGAGGTGTCAAGAGCGGCAGAAACATCAGGAATAGGCTGAGGGGCCACTGGGTCAACAGGGTCGGCGGCAGGCTCGGCAGGGTGTGCAGCAGGGTCTGCGGGGGCAGCGTGGGCAGCGTGGGCCTGCTCGGCCTCCTCGGCCTCGAGCACGTAGGCGGCGGGGATGAGAACATCCATCGCAGGGAGCCAGTCGACGTGGGCTGGTGCAATCTGAGTCCGAGCAGGGCTCGGGAGAATCATGTAGTCGGCACCGTAAGGGCCGTGCAACCAGACCCAGTGACGCTCACCATGTGGACGAAGCATCTTCATCCGGGCCATAACGTCTATCGACAGAGAAGTGGGGCCCGGGACGCGTCGCAAGTCGTCAGGTAGGTCCTCGCCGGTCATCATGGTAAGCAAGGTGATCAGACCGCCGCAGCATATCGGTGAGCGAGCGCCCACCGATACAATGATGCGGTCTAAAAACCAAGCCGCAATGTCGATCACGACGGCGGGGACAAGCTCGTGTCCATCCCTCGATAGAGCTCTGGGACGTGTCATCGCATAGAGCATGTAGAGCTCTGGCGTAGACATCGTGCCCGGCTCATATCTGGCCAAAAAGGTGGTCGCCATGAGGCGCTGGGTAATGCGTAGGCAGGGGTGGACAATGGCTGAGGCCTTGGCCCTACTAGGGTCAAAGGCGGCGTGGTGACCAGTAATCCGGGCCCAGAAGGCACCGGCGTCGAAGGAAGGTGGGGGGATATGGGTGGGGCCGTAACCGCGATCGGCACCGGGGACAGCGGGCCACGAGAAGAATGCTCTCATCATATCGAGAGTGACCTGGCACTCTCGATCCATGAACCGGAATGAGCATCCCTCATCGGTCCGGGCGATCGAACTCAAAACCTCAAGTGTCGGGCGGGTAAAAGTATCCGCCGACACCTGCAGAAAATCTCGCCAGCCCACGTTGTCGTACAACGTGAGCATCCCCTCTAGTACCCCCAGGCGTCCTAGGTCAGCGAGGTGTGCAAACCTGGAGGGTACGATCGAGCGCTGGGAGATACGCTCGAAGACGGCGCGGTGTGCGTCGTCTCGGAACGTAATCCTGAGCGGCCCGACCAGTGGAGCCGGTGGTGGTGGCTGTGGGTCGGCGGGGAGAGGCTGTGCGGGCTGTGGGTGCACTGCAGGCTGTGCGGGGTGTGCGGGGCCTGCAGGCTGTGCGGGGTGTGCGGGGTGTGTGGGGGACGGTGGAGGAGAGTCCTCCAACTCGTGGGAGGGGCCGGCATCATCCGACCGCTTCCGCTTGGCAGAAGCTCTCTTCGACCGCGGCCGTGTCCGGGGCGGCATATCGGCCCCGAGCGCGCCGAAAAGTGAAAAAAAGTGCGGTGCGTGTAAAAGAGTGGAAAGAGTGTACCCCGACACGCCGCGAGTGCTAAGCAGTGGAAGCGTGCGAAGTCAGCGCCTCCGCGAAGTCCGGATCAGCCCGTAGAAGCTCCCCTGGGCTCCCCTAAGCTCCAAAAAGCAACCTGCGCATGAAACGGCGATTTCAGCGGGTAATATTCAAAATGTATGGAGTATTAGGGGTATAATAGATAGATATATGAATTGATTTGGGTTAGGGGTTCGATTAATACACGGATCCTCGAAAAATACACAAAAAGAGGCAAAAACGGCTAAAAC
Organism: Scilla litardierei; assembly: GCA_030789695.1. Lineage (NCBI taxonomy): Eukaryota > Viridiplantae > Streptophyta > Magnoliopsida > Asparagales > Asparagaceae > Scilla > Scilla litardierei. The sequence goes on along the minus strand of CM061133.1, from coordinate 284,550,242 downwards.
AGGGGTACCGGAGGTGATCGGACGGGCGGCCGCCGGCGGCGACTCGGGCGAGGCGTCGGCGGGTGCTCGGCCGGCGGTGGCGGGCCGAGCGGCGGCGTGGCAGCGGCGGTCGAGCGAGTGAGGGCGAGAGCGAGGGGGGTTCGGGCGAGGGGAGCTGGAGCGTCGGGGGGTTTGGGGTTTTTGCGTTTCGAAATCCGCGCCCCCCCTCGGCCCTTTATATAAAAAAGTTACGACTCGGCCGAGTGAAGTGGTCACTCGGCCGAGCGAGGCCAATGAAAATTTCCTCCCCGCTATCGCTTCGGCCGAGTGGCTTTGCCAGCCTCGGCCGAGTGGAGTAAGTCCATTCAGCCGAGTGACTCAAGCTACTCGGCAAGACTCGCCCTAGGAGGGTATCCGTTTTACTCGGCCGAGTGGGAATATGTACTCGGCCGAGTAGCAGTTATATTAAAATCAGGAAAATAAACAGAGAGTTGGGTACAGCAGACTTCCCTCGTTCGTGAGCGGCTCGGCCGGACGAACTTGTGTACTCGGCCGAGTGACTAGTATGCTCGGCCGAGTGAGCCTTGTGTTCTGCTGTTTGTCTTCGTTTTGGCTCTAAACTCCGTCTTTCTTCCTCCAATCGATTTCATCTTCCTCCTAAGCGTCGAGCGCCTTCTTGGGGCGCTCCTCGTCGACTCGTTCATCCTCCTCATGATGGATCTACCTATCTCCTCTCCTGTCAAGAAAAATAGGACCCGTTATCACAAAATTTTTGGGCGAACGACTCAAAACACTAAAAATTTCTAAAACGAAAATAAAGAAAAAGTAAAAATAAAGCAAAACCGTCGGGTTGCCTCCCGACAAGCGCTCGTTTAAGGTCGTGAGCTCGACCCCCTATAATTTTCAATCAATGCGGGATGTTTGGTGCATATGAGATGCACCCATCAAACTTTCCGGGGAGAACGCTTGGATTGGGAAGTTGCGGCGTAGTGTTCTCCCGCGGTGGTCTCTCGTCTCGAATAGTGTTGGGGGGAGGCTCCCCCAAGCTAGCATTTGCTCCGGTCAACGGTTTTGCCGGTGATGCCGATTTCCGTGCCGGCGGAGCTTTCTTTGGAGACTTTAGTTTCGAGAGCTTGCAGAGCTCTCGAATCCTTGCGACATCAGCGTCGCCTTCATCATCTTCAGCGGAGAGGTCGGGGGAATCATTTTTCTTCTCATCGTGGCCTAAATCCGGGCCTTCCTCGAAATCTTCGTCAAAAAGAGCGCCAATTGAGTGAGGAATCGCCTCTTCAATCACCTCATCAAGGAGGTCCATGTAGTCAAGTTCCTCATGATAAGGCATGTGCTTCATGGCCTTAGGAATGTGGAGCTCCACCTCGATGTTTCCGACGTTTAAAGTTAGGGTACCTTCGCGCACGTCGACGATGACTCCGGCGGTGGCTAGGAACGGGCGTCCAAGTATCAATGAAGTGTCTCCCTCCTCCTTGACGTCCATGATCACGAAGTCACATGGCAAGCATATTCCACCCGGGACTTGTAGCGGTATGTCTTCGGCAATCCCCACCGGCCTTGTTATCCGTCCATCGGCTAATTGAATGCGCATGTCGGTGGGTTTCAACTTTGTCCCGGTGTTTAACCTTAAGAACATGGAGAGAGGCATGAGGCTCACACTAGCCCCAAGATCAACCAACGCCTTTTGAAGAGGGACGCCACCCAAGGTGCAAGGAATCCGAAAACTCCCCGGGTCTTTGAATTTTGCCGGCTCCTTCTCTCTCTTGGTGAACCAAGAGCCCTCCTCGGCTAGCATGATCTTCTCCTTCCTTTTCCTCCCCGAAATCAAGTCCTTCAAAAATTTAGCATACGTGGGGATCTCGACGATGGCGTCAAGGAAGGGAATGTTAAGGCTAACTCCTCTTAGGTACTCGAGAAATTTTGCTAGCCTTTTCTCCATTTTCGCTCTAGCGAGCCTTTGGGGGAATGGAACCGGTGGCATGAAGCGCCTTTCCTCAATCAATTGCTCCGCTCTAGATTTCTCTTTGTCTTGTGGCTCCTTCTCCTTTTCAACTTCAACTATCGGCTCAATTGGCTCCAAGCTTTCCTCCACGGGCTCCTCAATAGGAATCATGGCGGGGGTGGTGTCCTTCCCGCCTCTAGTAGTAACGGCAACTACGGCATTGATGTGGCCCGTGTTGCCCCGTGGGTTTTGCTCCGGTTGCGCCGGCAATCTTTGAGTGTTCCGATTGAGCAACGCCAATTGCTCCGATATTTGAGCCACAACGGTATTAAGGGAGTCTTGCCCCGCCTTCAAGCTAGCATTTACCTTATTTTGCTCGACCATGAACTCCTCCACTCTAGTTTCGAAGTCGGATCGTTGTGGAGCTTGTGGAGGGTTTTGATTTTGATTCCTCCACCCTTGGTTGTATCCGGGAGGCCTATATGGTGGAACTTGTTGCTTTGGTTGAAAGTTTTGTTGTGGAGGCCCCCTCGGTGGATAGTATTGTTGTTGGGGTGGTGGTGGTCGAGCTTGTTGAGGTGGTTGTTGTGGCGGGTTCAAAGCTCCTTCATTGTTGGCGTAATAGAATCCGGGATGATTTCTTGTGGCCGGATTGGCCCAATACCCTTGGTTCCCCGCAACATATTGTACTTGCTCCAAGGATCCTTCTACTTGCTCTCCTCCCGAGTACATGGCTTGAGATTGGTCTTGCCAATCACACATTTGGTTCGTCGGCGCGGAGGTGGAAGGGGTCCCTTGGGGCTCCGCGATGAACTTCTCCAATCTCTCCACTACCTTGTGGAGAGAATCAAACTTGCTCGTAAGTTCCGCTACGGCCTTTGCCTCGTAGATGCTAGTTGGCTTTAAGGAGGACGTAGAGTGTCCTCGCTCATCGCCCCATTGTTGGTTATTTGAGGCCATCTCCTCAATTAGGGCCGTAGCTTCCTCGGGAGTCTTTGACAAGATAGCACCATTCGCCGCGGCATCAATAATTTGTTTGGTCCCCGGTTGGAGACCGTTGTAGAAGCTGTGAACTAGCTCCCAATCTTCTATACTGTGGTGTGGGCATTGATGCTGCAAATCCTTAAAACGCTCCCAAGCTTCATAGAGCGTCTCCTGTGGTCCTTGCTTCAAGGACATGAGAGCGCTCCGGATCTTCACCGTCTTGGATGGCGGATAGAATTTATCAATAAATGCACTCGCCAACTCGTCCCAAGTGGTGAAGACTCCGTCAGCCTGCGTCCTCAACCAATAGAGTGCCTTGTCCTTTAGCGTGAAGGGGAAGAGACGCAGTCTGATAGCATCGATGGAGACCCCCGGCATCTGGAATGTGGCGCACTTTGACAAAAATAATTGGATGTGGTAGTGGGGGTTCTCATGGGCGTTCCCATGAAATGGGTCTTGTTGCATCAAAACCACCAATCCAGTCTTTAGCTCGAAGTTCTTGTCAGCCGCCAACTGCGGCACGGCAATGGACGAGGTAGTAGAAGAGGTCTTAGGCCGAAGCCTATCGCGAATAGAAATTATCCTCGCCATCCTTGCCGCCAATTCTTCAGGAGTTTCCGGGTTGGTCATATACCTCCCTTCCGGATTTTGTCTCTTTTCCGCTCTAAGTCTCCGCGTGGTACGTTCGATCTCGGGATCAAATAATAAAGCTTCAGGGTCCGCCGTAGATCTCGTGTACATGCACAGGGGAAACAGAGTTTCAAAGAAATGATTAGTACCGTGGAAGGGTTAGGTAAGAAATAAGAAATAAAAATAATGATAATAATAATAAAAAAAGAATAGCTAGGGTGAGAAAGAATCAAACGCAATCGCCTCGCCGGTAACGGCGCCAAAACTTGATCGCTCCCGAGTATACACCCAAAAGAACGGTTGTAGTTTTACCGCAAGTGCATACCGCAAGTGCACGGTGTAGCAGCGAGCGGGATATCGAACACAGGGAGGACGAATGACTGTGCTTGCTCCGATCAACCTGGCTATTTAGGAAGAGAATTTTGCCTTTGGCGATCCTGTCACAATCGTCAGACAAATGTGCGAAATATCAAATCAAATAAAGAACGTCTAGGGAATGGGGAATCCCCGCTACACACCATAAATGTGGTTCATCGGTATCAAAATTGCTAGAATGAGAATTCGGATGAACTAGTTGCAACTGAATGTAGAACCAAGCTCACGCTCTCGCGCTGTTGCCGGTCTATAGCTATCCTAGGGTCGGGTCCAATCTCTTGCAAACCCTACCCTAGGGAAGCTAGCATTAGGATCAACATCATCGTCCAATCGCGCACCGAGCCCAATCTCTTGCAAACTCGGTCCACGATCTAGATTAGGATAGTTCCTACCCGTCCAATCTCTTGCAAACGGGTATCGGTATAGAATTGCAACCGGGAATCCTAGTATCGGTCCAATCTCTTGCAAACCGATATTTCGAAAATCCGACTCCAACCCAATTCGGATTTCTAGGGCTTCCTATCAAATTGGGATCCAATCTCTTGCAAATCCCAATTGATATGAATACCTAGCAATCCATAGTAAATCGATCCCAATCTAATCTCTAATAGCAATTCTAGCTCAATTTCTACCAATTCATCACAAATATGAAAGTGGGCTTGTAGGGTTCATCCCCACGCCCCAAGACGTGGAGACTACTCACAAATCATAGCAAGATCACAAAAATAATCGTTGAGATAAGCAATAGAATTCATCACAACAATGATATAAACAATAAAAATAGAATTTTTAGGGAAAAGAGATGCAAACCAATGTAGTTCTTCAATTAATCCAACAAAAATCCAAGTTTTGCTCCTTCTCCAATCACAAGAATAAAGCTAAAAAACTAATCTAAAAAGCTGCAAAAAAATCTAAGAGAGCTCTCAAAACTAGGGTAAAAACAGGGCTTAAATAGCCCCAAAAATCGTCCAAAAATCGTGACCAAAATACCCCTGCACAGCCTGTTTTCCGCAGTTTTCGCTACAGGCAGCGCATCGCACTCGGCCGAGTGACAAAAGTCGCTCGGCCGAGTGAAAAACCCTGCAATTTTCCAGTAAGTCGGGGCTTTCAGGGGTCTTCATTTCGGGGCGGCTCGGCCGAGTGAGTTGTCGTCACTCGGCCGATGACTTCACTGCACTCGGGCGGACGAGATTCTCCACTCGGCCGAGTGGGTCTTCTGAAGTTCAGGCAGCCGAAAAACAGAAACTTCGATGTTTTGGAAGGGCTTCGTCTGGGCGCCACTCGGGCGGACGTGGTATCGTCACTCGGCCGAGTGGGTCTTCTGTGCTCGGCTGAGTGCACAGGTAACTCATGTCTGAATTGGTCAGCCGAGCAGTGTCTCGCTGGTCGGCCGAGTGGCTCCTCCACTCGGCCGAGTGGGACACAAAAAATGCCCAGTCTGCTTATTTTGGCCTCCTCGTCGCTCCTGCGACGTCCATTCTTCTTCCGCTCCTCTCCAACAGCAAAATACCCCTCGGGGAGGTCGTCGGTGACCGTCTAGAGTAAGCGCATCTCGAGATCACTCCAAATCGCGCCAAATCACCTGAAATGCGACAAAAACAACAAATCGTGAAAAGCATCGCAATATCGTCGATATATCGTGAAAAACATGATTTGGGCGATCTAGATGGCATGCAAACATGCGGAAAAAAGGTGTAAAATAAGGAGTGATCATCAGGCCAGGGCAGCAGCAAAATGGCTTCAAAAAAGAACTTCAAACAACCATCACAAATAGAAAAAATAAGGGTAGAACAAGCATAAGGCAGGAACAATATGAGGCGAAACCAGCACATGGATGTATTAAGAAAAGGTGGTAGTATGGTAGCAAAACAGAGGTGACCACAAGGTAGCAGTGAAACAACATAAGCGACCAGGCAGCAAGACAGAGGCAGCCAGGGGCAATAGCATGGAAACATTAAACAGAGAGACAACAAGATGGCAGACAAATGCAACAGATGGATAACCAAGACTACCATAAGCAAAATAGAGGTGGTCAGGCAACAGTGCAAGCATAAAAAAGAGGCATCTCAGAGAGAACATGCAAGGGTCGTAAGCAGCACCAAGTCATGGAATAAGCCGCATCCAACAACACAACTGCACATAAAGGCATCGACAAGAAGAGCGTCACAATGCCGCAAAACAGAGTTGGCAACAAGGCAAAGCAACAAGGCCCAAAGCAACACTAATTACAAAGCTAGCCACAATTACCATGCTCAGTCATACATCATCACAACCAAAATAGGAAAAGCCCTAATCAAATCTCACGTTTTAGTCAAAACCATATTCAACCATTTCAATCACAATCAAAGTATCATGTAGAATAATGATCAAGTTTATCGAGGCCGTGAAATAGTTTTGAGGGATCTACCTTTCACTGAAGTAGAAGGGCATCGAAATCAATACCGAGGACCTCGCTGCCTCATCGTGCTTCGGTGTTGCAGCTGCCTCAAGGGTTGGGATGAGGTCCTAATGGAAAATCGGGAGGTAAGGACTGAAAAATCAAACTTTGACGAAAGAGAACAAGAGATAGAGGCCCAAGAAAGTTTTTGTCCAAATTAGGGCTAGGATTTCATTAGAAGTAAATAAGAGAGGATGGAGAGAATGTGGGTCGTTGTGGGATTATTGGAAGAGGGGGTGGCATCGGTTATGCCGATGCTCACCCATGTTACCGAAGATCTCGCTTGGGCAACTGTCATGTGAAGGGATGCGAACCAAAGGAGAGGAGAGAAAAAGAAAGGAAAGGAAAATGAAAAGAAAAAGAACGAGAGAGTGTGTGCGCGGTTAAGTTATAAATGAAATGGGCTGGGTAGATTTAACAGGTTGTTAATGCGGCTTAACGAGTTTGAGTTAAAATAAAGAAAATTTAATTAGAAAACAAAACAGAAAAATAATTTTAACATTACATACGTTTAAAGGCAATTACATTTTATACTCCTGGCAAGAATTCTATTCTTGAAATTCAATAGAGTTTGTATACATCAAACGGATGCGAGTAATGCTCATGCATCTCATCCTTTTTCTCCCAAGTGGATTCTTCTAGTGAGTCTCCATGCTACATCACCATCACCCGATTAACTACCCGGCTCTGAAGGGTCTTTTGCTGTTGGTCAAAGATCCTCACTGATTGTTAGTCATAAGTCAGATCTGATCACACATAGAACTCAGAATGATCCACCACACGATTTTGGTCTCACATATCTTTGTAACCGGGAGATGTGAAATACGTCATGCACCGCTTTTAAGGATGGAGGTAATGCAATGCGGTATGCTACCTCTTCTACTTGCTCTAATACATCAAACTGTCTAATGTAGCGTAAGCTGAGCTTCACTCTTCGACCGAAACAGATAAGTCTACGGTTAAATGAGATATTCAAGAATACATGATCTCCCAGCTGGAAATCCAAATATCGATGCTTTGCATCCGTCCAATACTTGTACCGATCTTCAGCAACTTGAAGATTCTCTTGGATAGTCGGCACCACATCCACATCTTTCACAATCATCTTTGGTTTCATTAATTCCCTGTCACCGTTGTCCCAATCAGAGGAGAACGACATTTCCTCATCGATGTCGTCCTGGTCATTGGTCACTGATGTCGTCCCAACTCAGGGGAGAATGACGTCTTTGCTTTCACATTCATGTTTGGTTGCAAATAGTGTCACCAATATTTACCTGATAGTTATTGTTGTACACGAACTCCACGAGATGTGGCGATATTTTAAGGCCTCTTGAAGTCCATCGTACATGCTCACAACATATTCTCTAATACGGTATTGTACGCTCTAATTGGCCATCTGTCTGATGGTGATAAGCAAAGCTGAAGCTCAAGCTGGTGCCCATACTCGACAGTACGCTCTTCCAAAAGTGGGAGGTGAATCGGCATTTTTTAAAGACAATACTTACAAGTATACCATGCAACCTCAAAACCTTTTACATGTACTTCCTGTCGAGTACCTCAGTAGACTGTCCGACCTGAAAAGGAATGAAATATGTCAACTTGATCAATCAATCAACGATCATCCGAATAGTGTCATTCTGTTTCGTGCTTCTATGAACTCTAGTCACAAACTCCAATATGGTGTGTTGCTATTTCCACTCTAGAATGGCTTGCTGCAACAGATTAGCAATTTGATGATGTTCAGTCTTCACTTGTTGACACACCAATCACTTGACTACATTGCGAGCTATGCTCCTCTTAATCTCATACCACCGGTAATTCTATCAAAGGTCCTTGTAAATCTTGGTTTCGTCCGGATGTATTGAATATGAAGAGATGTGGGTTTATTTTAACAGCTCATCTCTAATGTCACCCGATGACACACCGATCCTAGTACTATATCATAAGGACCCATCCTTATAAATCACGAACTTTGATCGAAATCCTGTCCCCACCTGATCTCTGATCATTTGCAGATCCGTGTCTCTAGCCTGAGCAGCCTTGATCCGGTCCACGAGGGTTGATTGAATCTGCAGTTCATCAAGGATGTAGTCATTCCCTGGCAAAGTAAATTCCATATCCATCTCACGAATAGTTGCTAGAGTTGTGAGAGTCATCACCATCGAAAGCTAACTCAAAGCGTCTGGTACAACATTGACTTTTTCAGGATGATTTTGAAGATCAATGTCGTAGTTTTCCATGAGCTCTGTTAATACTGAACACCATCTGTGCTACCTCATGTTAAGCTTCTTCTGGGTAAAGATATACTTCAGATTCTTCTGGTCTTTGAATATCTTCACACACTCGTCCCGTAATAAATGCATTCAGGTCCTTAGGGCGAAAATAATTGTCGCTAACTCTAAATTATGTGAGTGTAGTTTTTCTCGTGGGTTTTCAATTGCCTTGATGTGAAAGCCATGACTTGGCTATGTTGATAAAGCACACACTCGAGTCCCTTGCTAGACGCATCGCAGAATACTTTAAAGCCTACCATCTGGTCTGGAATTGTCAGAACGGACACCAAAGTCAACTTCCTCTTCAGCCCCTTAAAGGCACAATCACATGCTTCAGATTAGACAAACTCAATCTCATTTCTTATCAATCATGTTATATGCACTAAAATCTTCGAGCAGTCCTGGATGAATCTACATCATTATCCTGCTAAACTCAAAAAACTACAGATTTCAGATAATAACTGATGTATTGACCAATTCTGAATAGCAACCACCTCTGGATCCACTAAAATACCGTCTCTGTATACTACGTGGCCTAAGAAAGCCACATTGTCTAGCCATGCTTATACTTGTTGAACTTGGCATAAAGTTGGTGTCACCTCAAAGTCTCCAACACCTTCCGTAAATACTTTGCATGCTCCTGGGAACTTTTCGAGTACACTAGGATATCATCAATGAACAACATCACGAACTTGTCTAGATACTCATAGAAGACTTGGTTTATGAGGTTCATGAATGTCGCCAACGTCGTTGGTCACACTGAACGGCATTACCAAATATTTGTAGTGCATGTACTTGATGCGGAAGGCGGTCTTCTGAATGTCTTTCTTTTTGAATTTCACTTAATGATATCTGCTCCTCAAATTCAATTTCAAGAAAACTCTCAATCTTCTAAGCTGGTCGAAGATGTTGTCAATACAGGACAGATGGTACTTGTTATTTACTGATACCTTGTTCAGCTCTCGGTAGTCGATGCACAGTCTCCTAGATACATCCTTCTTCTTGATCAATAATACCCGTGCACCCTAAGATGACACACTAGGTGTGTCTATCACTGTTACAAGAGATCATCCAAATTGCGCTCGAAGATCGTCTAGCTCAGGGTGGGTCATGTGGCAAGGAGTCTTAGAGATGTGTTGTGTGCCCAGCATTATCTCGATCGAGAACTTGAGAGCACGATCCGGAGATAATCTAGTGAGATCATTCGAAAACACGTCCATGAATTCTTGAACCACATTAGGTCTATCTGGTTCTGCTTCCATAACATTCACTACTGCTTCAGCTTGTCTGGCTCAGAATCAAACTAGTCCCCTTAATTGGCTACAGCCAACGAATTCAAACTTTAGGTGATTAGAAATCTCAACACTACACCCCTTCGATGACAATTGATGGTAGCATGAAAGGTTCATAACCAATCTATCCTGAAAACTAAGTCAAAACTTGGCATGTCGATCATGAAGTCCATGAATAACTCCCATCCACATATCACTGCAGGACATAGAAAACATCTACTGAAAGATCTCAACATGCCACTGTTCATATTGATGTCCTAATTTGAGGCAAGTGGTTCAATAGGAACAACATATATGGTGGCAAATCGACTTGATAGGAAGCAGTACAAAGCTCCTGAATCGAAGAGTGCAAAAGCTAGTCTATCGGCTACCATTACTATGCCTAGAGTTCACATGCAACGTCTTAACACAATATTCTAATAGCATCATGCATAAAATGAAAATACAGAAAACAATTTTAAATCTTACATGTAATCACCTGCCCAATCACCTTCGCCTCCTCAACGATCATGGTGAAAGCTTGACGTCGGGAGAGATTAGGCTTTGCCTGCAAGAAAGCCTTCTTTTGAGTGGATAGTGACAGTCCTCGCTGATTCCTGATAGGAGCCGAAGCTGGTGCCACTGGTCAGTTGAATTTCTAGGGACACTCTGACAGTATGAACTGATGCTTCACAGGCCATGCACTGGTTTAGAAGAATGCTGCGCTCTTGCTTGGTATGCCTCGTCTTGTAATAATAGTGACATACCGGTAGAGGTCATCTGTGGTTCGGGATCTCAACCTCTAGAACTGTAGTCTGCACAGGTCAGTGGATTGGTCTTGGTGTTGAGGGACAGCTTTGGTCCGTTGATGGTGTTAGGAACATTTTTTCCATATGAAAAAATTATTCCTAAGGCGTCTCCTTAAATATATCGAAAAATGTTTCTAGGATATCTCCTTATATAATTAGTTAAGGAGTTGGCTTAAAATCACATCTTTGAGTAACTTTATGGATAATTCGCTCCATACATCATGATATTCATGTTATAAACTTACTGTGCATGAAAAGTCATGTGATTTGGACATTCTTTTTCTGTTGATCAAATGATCTTCTTCGTTTTATTGTTAAGAAAATGTTCATTTTGTAACCTCTTAAAGCACGGTGATGTGAGAAATCACATCGTAATTGCATGATTTTTTTGTAAACAAGCATTTGGAGGCACAAAGAGCATTATGAATGGAATAGGTCATAAGGTTTACTCATTGTGTATTTTAAGGCGTATTCTTAAATGATTATCTAAGAAGACACTATATGACCATTTTTCCATAATATACATACACACAAGAGAATAATGGAAAACATAAGATATATGTGGTTAAGCCACATATGCATGCTCGAGAAGTCTACCATCCACTATTTTTATGATTAACATCGTTCATTTTGATCTTCATATTCTAAGATCAATATATACCAAAAATCTAGTAAACCAAAATTGTTTTGCTCATTCATCCACTCGTTACAAAATTTAACGGTTTTATATTAGTATAACTTTTTTGCAACGACTAGATGAACGAGTAAAAACACCTTGGGTTTACTAGATTAATGATTTGTTGGAATTTTAGAATATAAAGATCAAAATCAACGGTGCCGATGATCGAAAAAAATAGTACGAGTGGATTTTCCGAGGAAGCATGTGGCTTAGCCACATATATCATGTTTCCCATTATTCTCTACGTACGTACATGTGTGTGTGTCTGTCTATACATGCACGCATACAAAAGGTCGTTGGGGGGGGGAGGTTGTTTGTGTGTGGGACCTCTAATCGTTGCATACTTGTGGTTGTATCAAATTTGTAAACATACATATACTAAGTTAAATGTCCATAGAACACTCGAGTAATGGGGTTAGCCTTATCATGTCCAATTTTCATAGCTGTATGTTTGTGACCACATACTTTAACGTGATAAGTGACATTCCAAACATTTCTTCTCAGTGCATCATGTCAACCAGGATATGTATGCCACTACTTCATGATGATTTGGTTTGACAATCCCTTCATTTATATGGAGTAGAAGATTAAGCATCATGGTATTTTAAGTCTTCTACTTGTCCTCTTTGATTGCCTCGTATGTGATCCTAGACGTGGGCTTGTATCATACGGGATAACATGTGCTCTGAACTTGCTACACTTTTTCTGTAAGGTGTTAGATACAATGCTATTTATTAGTGGTCGGTTTATTTAAATTGCTATTAAACTTGACCGGATCGGAGTGTGGTCTATCTGATTTCTTCTTATTTGGACATAGAAGGAGAAAAAAGGAGCATGAAACCAATTCAGAGTTTTTTCGGTCACTATCTTGCAGTAGTCTGGTTGTTAGAAATGATGCAGAGGCATAGATATTTGTCATCATTCAACTTTTCCTTGCCATTTCTCCAGATTGGTAAATTAAAACTAACGGATCTCACCATTATCCAAGATGTATGTATGTTCACTTGCGTTGTTTACATGGGTTAGTGCTGATTCAGCAGTCAGAACGGTGACATGGTGTGTTACAAAGTTGATTTCTTACAAATTCTATCCCTTCGGTGTCTCTCAAACCTGATCCTGGCTCAAACTATGGGCATAATCTTCTCTCTTGTTCCTTACCTTTTTAAGATTTTGAGCGCAGGGAATGCCAAGACTGAGCAAAACCTTAAAACATGGTCCTGATAACCCTCAACACAAGGTTTGCCGCATCTCTCACATGCAGTATCGTCTTATCTGTATCTTAAGATTATGTTCAATGTTCACAAAAGTTGCTTGGAGAGGAAACCCACCTTTGATGTGTGTCCTGCCAGATGCTAGTACAATGGATGGTGCTAATACCATGACCCATTCTTCGATGAACTTCAGTGAGACTCTTTATAGCATCTTTATCTTCTTGCAAATGATGAGCATCTTGGCTTCAATTATTGATCACTATGTGATACTTCTATGACTGTTGCTCAACTATGGTATCGTTATTTATAGTTCTTTAATTCAGCATATGCATAGCAGTTTCTTTTAAACATAGTTTAATAACACATGACCGACATTGAAAGAAGTTTTGTTACCTCTATTGGTTTTAGTTTGATTATGTTTTTCAAAATGTATATACTATATGATGTATACGAAGGAAATTTTGGGAGACGGATGAAAATTGGGGGAAATTAACGGAAGAACAATTGGGGGATTACGGTTCTAAGGCTTTCCATCAAGAAATTTGTCTTCTCATCAAATTAAACCTTTCTACAGTTAGGAATTTTTAATCTCTCAAAATTCATCATTGAAAATAAAATAAGTTTGGGTTGTATTTTAGGCTGACAAGTGAAAGCATCTCATCTCTCAATCAATATGTGACTAAAACTACTACTAAAAATATGAAAACTAATAAAAAAGAAAAACTAAAGCAACTAAAAAATAGCTAAGATATGGACCCATCAAATGGTTCAACTCAGTCTCGAATCCTACCATAATGATATAAGTTGGTTCTCATGACTCTACGCATGTAGACTCTAATGTCTCCATCAACTGGTGGGAGGAACTTGACACTACAATTGTAAGGCTAGGTGGATATCATGGTGCTTGAGCAAGTCATGATTTTTCTTCTGTAGTTCTTCTTTGGAGATCTATGTACCATCTGGTTCTGGACGGGTTTTCCAAGAAACTAAATAATACTGGTAGCATCCTTTCATGTTAATATAACATGCTCATCTAATATTTGGTCAATCCGCTCCTTGCATGCAAGTAATGTAGGTAGTGGACGTAAATTTGATGATGAATGTATATGTGTACACATTTTATTATACGAAGGCTCGAAGAAAGGGTTTGTAGGTGTTGCTAATAGATCTTTATATGCTACTACACCATCAATGTTAAAAGTCGAGCTTATACCGTATTCCGAAGGAAGATCCACAATATATGCATTAGTACTAATTTTTCTTGAGATTTTGAATAGTTTAGCACCGCGAGCTTGCAATTTTTTGGTATTTCTGAAGAAAACCTATCATGTCGGATCCTTAACCATCACATAATCACATGTATTAAATTCTTAAAAATGTTTTGTATGTCTGTAAGAACTTTATACATTTGATTGCTAGAAAATTCGGTATCTAATCTGGTTATATCATAAATGTATCGTGAAAATGACTTAGCTAACTCAGAAACACGATGATGATGTGAGATGAAAATATGGTTTATATGTTTTTCTAGGTTTATACCCATAAATGACTTCAAATGGACGCATACCAATGGACCTATTAGTTGAATCATTGTATGCAAACTTGACAGTTAGTAGCATCAGATCCCAGTTCCTAATGTACTCACCCACTAAATACCTAAGTAGATTATCTAAACCCTGATTCATCATGGTTGTCGATTTGAAGTGGTAAGCAATGAAAAATTTCAACTTAGCGCACATCATATGCAATGTAGTTTATCAGAAATAACTCATGAAATTCACATCCATATCAAAACTATTATCTTAGGCAACCCATGAGTTGAACAATAACATCAAAATTAAATTGATCGATTTGGGACATGTCAGAGGTTTTGGAGCAGGGGATAAAGTGTCATTTTATAGAAACGGTTCATTACAACAAATATGAAGTCATGCTTCTTGGGTATGCATGGAAGTTCTGACAAGAATTCTATACAAACGTCCTGACATGAACAATTAGGCACGGGTAATGGTGTGTAGATGACATCATTCTACTTTCGTTGTTTGGCTAATTGACAAACACGACTCTACCCGATAAGTCTGGCAACATCTTTCTAAGACTAAACCAATAAACCCGACTCTCTATAACTTCTATCATTTTGTTCCGTTTGAAATATCCTAACCCTCCAGCGTGAATCTCCTAAATAATAAAATATCTCACGGACGTACATGTGATGCACAACTTAGTAGCCATAAACATATATCCATCTTTAAGAAAATAACTATTATGCTTTAAAACTCACTCATCTTGATGGGTATCATAGATCTCGTCAAAATCAAGGCATGATACATAATCTTCTTTGATTTTCTTGAATCCAATAATCTCAGCACACATAGTATATGGTAGAGCGATCATATGGCTAGGTGTATCGTTAACCTTATTTTCAACCCCCTTCTTTGTGATTAAGGACAATGGTATATTGTTGAAAAAATTCTAACTTAATGATCATATTTAGAGTTTAGTTTCCTATGAAAATTAAGTCATTTCAAGGCTTCATGATCTGAGAACAAAATAAATTCGTACCGTAAGAGATAATGTCTCTAATATCGTAATGCCTGTACTTTCGCCTAGAATTTCTTGTCATAGATGGAGTATTTAAGTTTGCCATCATTCAGTTTCTTATTAAAATATGTAATTGGATGCCCGAATTAGCTCATCACTCATATTCTTATGCTTGAAATATTGTATGCTACTTCAAATACTTTTATGAATTCAGGGAGTTGCATAACAGGTGCTTCGGTTATACACTTCTTGATGTCAACAAACGTCTTAGTAGCAGTTTTGGTTCATTGAAATTCATCATTTTCATATAGTTAGTGATAGATGCCATGATGGTGCTAATTTCTTTATGAATCAATAGTAGAATATGGTTAAAACATGAAAACTACGAACTTCACGTAGGTTACGAGGTTCATGCCACTTTACTATCACTTGGACCTTCCGGGGATCCACAAAGACTAAGGAGATAATAAAGCATAAGAAGATGACTTGATCTATTATGAAAAATACGTCTTTAGGTTTGAGTAAAGATTTCCTTTCCTCAAAGTGACATAGACTTGCTATAGATAGTTTGTGTTGTTCCCTAGATTGACTATGGATGATATCATCATCACAGAAGCATTAGACAATCCAATAGTATATCCATCAACTCGTACAAACCATCCTTCATCTTAAATATTATTTTCCATTCTTCTCTTAAGTGGATTTGAATCTGATAATAACTGCTCTTAAGATCAATATTTGAAAATATAGTGACACATGCCATCATATCGATCATATCCATCCTAAGGATAGGAAAATTATATTTAATCGCGATTTTGTTTATCTCACAGCTATCCATAAACATCCTTCAAGATCATTCTTTCTTTAATGCAAGAAGAACTAGCACTGCATATGGACTCAAACTTTTCTTGATTAAATCATTTGCAAGTAGTTCATCAACTTACCTCTTTAACTTAGCATGCTCTTTGGGGGTTCAAATGGTAATGCGACGAGTTTGGTAGGGTTGCTCTGAAAACTAAATCGATAATGTCTTGATATGTCACACATGGGTAATAAACAATTTGTGAGATCCTTCGGAAAAATGTTACTTTTTTCCCCTGGTAGTTCTTATTGCAAAGGCTCGCTTCTCTAGCGACTAAGGCAAACAAAATTACGTCTTCAACGATTTCTCTTTCAAACTCCTTAAGACTTATGATATATAAGCTCTTTTCTATTGTTGCCTCTTTTTTCTGATGTAGAGTGACCACCTTGATTTGAATGGATTTAGATTGATTTTCTTAGCTTAATGAATTAACGAACATGAGTTCGAACGATCAAAGATCGTGACATTTATATCAAAAAGCCAAGGTTGACCTAAAATGATATACCCTACGTCTAACGACAATACCAAGGTTTTAGGTCTCGGTTTCGGTCTCGGTATCGCTCTTTCCAAAATTTAGGTTTAGGTATCGGTTATCGCCAGTTTCGGAGGTTTCAGAAGCAAATTTCGGTTTCGTTCGTATCGCTAGTTTCGCTAGTATCGTTTCGGGTATCAGTTTCGGTTTCGGATAACTTTAAATATGTAAATATCAACATCAATTTCAATTACACTAAGGAAGTTGCTATGCGAACAACCCTTTTTGCCCAGTTCACATACGTATGTGAACTGGGCAAAAATGGCTCTTCTCATAGCAACTCTAAGTATTTAAACTGAACAAAATGGGCTGTTCGCATAGCAATTCGAATAAGGTATGTGAACTGAGAAAAAAGGGCGGTTCGCATAGCAAGTCTAATCCTTGCTGCTAGTTACATTCATATTTTGATAAACAAATTGCATTATTTACAAGTTTGCCATTAAAATTGTAAAAGACAATGGCAAACTTGTAAATAAATGCAATATGTTTTTTGCTAAAAATGCACTATTGGTTAATGGCAAACTTGTTAATATACATTGATGCAGTAAAGACATTTCATGAATAAGTTTGCCATTACAATGTGAATGGACAGATATCAAACTTGTACATAAATGCACTATTGGTGTGGGTCTACCGATGCTGATAAATACAATGGCAAACTTGTAATATGTTTGCAAATGTGTAAATAAATGCAATATGTTCAGCAAAAATGTGTATGTGAGTAGTAGCGCCCATTATTAGGGATACAAGCTTCTTGTTGTTGTTGGATGAGGTTGAGGCTGGAGGCGCGAGGCGGCAGTAGGCTAGAGGTGCGAGGCGCGAGGCGGAGGTAAGTCTTCTTTCTATCTCTGCTTCTTCTTCCTCTTCTTTTTTTGTTCTTTTGCTGTAGCACTTGATGTGGGTTTTTTTTCCAGTTTTTCTTCATGATTTGATCTCCTTCCTCTTGCTCTTTCTCTCTTTGTCTTACTTCTTTGGTTTCGGCCGGAATGTGGCCGTTCCGGTCGAAAACCGAAACCAGTAGGCTAGTTTCGTCTCGTTCTCTTCCGATGTCGAGACGATACGGCCGAAAGGTTTCGACTGAAACCTAAAACCATGGACAATATATCACGCTAGAGCTTGTTCTTATATGAGGCAAATTGAATAGGCAGAAGACATCTATCCTTAATGTTGATGGACGGTGCATATGCACATAACATCTTATATGAGGGATTCGGGTTGGGGACTGACTGCAATTCTAAGCAAGAGAGAATATTGGAATATACATTATTGATTTAACTTTTGCTATCAATGATCACTTTACAACTCTTATCATTATACTTAACAAAGATGTGAATGATTGCACTCTTACATCAGTCATCATTCTCTTTTGACTAAGCTAAGGCATAACGAACAACTTCAAGTCCAGGTTATTCAAAGCAATGATCATAAAGCTCAACTCTAACATGAGTGTTTCGAAAACATCCTAACCTCTCTGAGTTTACATTAGTCTCATAAGAAACCTCACATAGCTTATGAACTTTTTTCTTATACCTTCATTAGTTACATCAAGGTCGTCTACAAATAAGTTCCTAGGTGGCATGGACATGCGAAGTGATCATAACTATGATACTTCTAGCACTGTATGCATGACCCGACCTTGGAAGTCTCACCCATAATTCCTTTACCTTTGTTGCTCACGTTAGTAGGAAGTTCAAGGTTTGATTTTGACTAAAACAGATCTTGTGATAGTTTGTTACCAGTTTATGTTGGACGGCTAGGCAGTTCTTGAGAGTTAAAGCGTATCGCCATAAGTGATCTAGGTAACGGTCAAGCTCTTACACGAGATGCTAAAGGTGTTCTAATTTGTGGGCCTCACGAAAGATAAGCTTCTTTCAAAGGTCAGATTGAATGCCAGATCTAAACTCATATCAATATCTTCCATCACACCGTATCGCATCAAGTACTCATCAAATCACCTAAATTGATAGATATAATTGGACGCATGCCTATAATCCTGGGACAAACTCTACAACTGGTTAAGGAATATCTGATTATAAGAGGTAGGTAAATATTTTTCTTTCAGCATCTCTTTCATCCCATGCCACATCAATATAGATCGCTATCTCCTACTAGCTTAGGCGCTCGATATTTTTTCAAAATAATTTGGCTAGTCCAATTGGTTTTATCATAGCAAATTTAACATTCATCTCTTCTAACATAACATACTAATCGAAGTAGTAATCCATGTTAGCCATCCAATCAATGAAAATTGTAGGATATAAACAGTCATCAAAAGTGGGTCAAAAGTGGGTGTTTCTACCTTGTGCTCATTATCACTCTCGTCTGGATCGCATTGCTTTGGATTGAGAATCTCTCTGTGCTACCTATATGGTGTGGGACCTCTATTATTATACGAACCCTCACATGAATCTCTCTGAAGGGATGTCTCTAGGTGGTGAACATGATTTCTAAGCTCACGGAACTCAGTTCTACACTTTGGACAACATCGTCTAAAGTGTTTATCCGGCTAATTATATCCTTAAGTATTTGGTTGTGTTAAGCTCTACAGGGATTAGGAAATCCGATGTATGATAGGCTCTACCACTATGGGAGACTATGCAAAGAAAGCTACTCTACCTTGTGCTCATTATCACTCTCGTCTGGATCGCATTGCTTTGGATTGAGAATCTCTCTGTGCTACCTATATGGTGTGGGACCTCTATTATTATACGAACCCTCACATGAATCTCTCTGAAGGGATGTCTCTAGGTGGTGAACATGATTTCTAAGCTCACGGAACTCAGTTCTACACTTTGGACAACAGCTTCTAAAGTGTTTATCCGGCTAATTATATCCTTAAGTATTTGGTTGTGTTAAGCTCTACAGGGATTAGGAAATCCGATGTATGATAGGCTCTACCACTATGGGAGACTATGCAAAGAAAGCTACTCTAAATATGTAACCAACACTAAACAAATATGAGGTTTATGCCTTTGCATTTTCTCTTTTTTGTTTAATAAATTTTTAAATAAAATTTAACTACACTGTTCTAATGCAATGTTCCTATATGATGTGATGCTTATGAAGAGATCAGCTAGCAAAGTTCACAAGAACAATTTAGATTTAAGATATTGCAAATAAATGATATAGTTTTCAAACATTTAATAAAGTGATGTGTGACGGTAAAGAACAATGTTGCGGGATGGCTAGATGCGATAATTCAATTCTTAATTAAATTGTTCAATGGTAATTTGTGAATCTCCTATGATCTAGGTTGGTTCTTTTAACAACGAATTTTTAGTAACCTTAAGGATGTGAAGATATCAATTTTATTGCCCAGTTCTTTGTTTAACAGTCATATGTTCATTTATTATTTAGGTAATCTAAACAAAACTAGCAACAATAAAATTGATTGAAAAATAAAAGTATTAAGGTTAAAGCTCAAGCTAAATCAAGTTTGTACGCTAGATCGTTGGCTGCATAGAAGATGAACAGGTCTAGTGAAGGTGTGGATGCATACTTGCTTGAATTGGCGTGCTGATGGTTCGAAGAGAACTGAATTTTGGCTGAAAATAACTCTGGACTCGTTAAAATATCAGAACATGCAAGAAAATAGTTGGAAAATGGCTCTAAAAATTCTCTGAAAATGGTAGAAGTTACCTTAGCAACGGCGGCAACTCGATTAATGGTTGCTTTCAGCCATGATTGCTCTGTGCTGTTGACTATTTAATGCTTGATCAGTATGTGGTTGGCTTGAGTCAACTCTGCTTCGGCTCGATTGGCTCATGCTGTGTTGATGTACAGTGTCAGCTTGAGTCAGCTCAGGTGGCGCACAGTTGTCTCGGGATCGGCTCAGCTGGAACTGGTGCAGTTGGCTTGGCTCACTCAGGTTCAGCTCTACGGAGCCATCACTGTAATGATCGATGCAGACCGAGTTTGCGATCGCTTTCGCTGGCTATTCTTATAGGAGATTGTTGTGTTGGATGCGGAGAACGATGGCAAGGCTATGGAGTGGTTGACGTGACCTACCGACGTCAGGGACGATAGCAACATCGCTACTTGATGTTGAAGATGATAGCATTGGTAGTTGACGGTGACGATTATAGGGTTTAAGTGTGGTAATGGTGGCAAAGTTGATGGTGAGGAGTGTGTGGGGTAATGGTAAAGGATGGTTTGATATGAACCAAAATAAAGATTAGATTTTTATTAATAAAATTGAAAATATAGATACATTGATCACAATTATAGGGGTGATCACCCTCCCAAGACGCCAATTATAGAGGACGTCCGCACTCTCTCGAAGAACGAGGGATAATCTCACCTATAATATCATTTCTCGCTCAAAGATAGCCTAAGAAATACCTCAGTCCATCCCAACTATAAATAGAGTTCAGAAATATAGAAAATTACAGAAAAACTCAAAAAGCCTGAAAAATTCCCAAAACGTCCCTAAAGATTCGAAACTTCCCAAAGCATCTCTTCATGGGACCAAAACACATAAAAAATGCGTATCTATCATTACTCCGTCCTCCGAAAACCACATTGTCCTCAAGGTGGTGCATGAAGTCCCAGATAGTCATACTCCAAGTGGGGATGTCCATCCCCTCCGGGCTCTTCTTTCTCTACTATGTCCTACTCGTCTTCTCCCACTATCAGCATCTAAAGCTTGCGCACTCCACAATAATTTCCTGGGGTGAATCTCTCATCGCATCTGAAACACAGCTCCTTCTGCCTCCTCTCACACATCTCTGCATCAGTCATTTTCCCGAACTGCCCTCTTTGCGGTGCCACTCTGCTCTTCTCTTGACTAGACGAGTCCGTCCCTGCTATGATCTGCTTACCCCTCGTAGTGTCTAGGACATAAGATTGGTATGCATAATTCCAACGGTCGCTGTGCCCCTTCAACACCCTTCGTTGCCATCCATCTCTGTCCTCATCATTCCCCCACTCATCACCGCCCACATAGAAACCTTGATGGTCCTCCCTCATGTCCCCTTCTCCTCCGTCATCTCCTGGGTACTCCTCATAAGTCGGAGGTGGCCGTCGTCTCTCTGCAGCATGTCGAGAGCAGTGAGACCCTCAAAACACGTCACCGTCGTCGTCGTGCTTCCACAAGTACTCTGGAGGATCGTCGTCATCGAAGCGCATCACCGGGGGTCTCGTGGCCCTCATCGGCTTCCTGGATTCGTGCTGGATCCGTTTCTTTGCCCAAAGCTCTCAAAATTTTGCGGATTTAGGGGTAAGGGCTGGCGCGCCCTGCAGGCCCCCTGTGGGGGCGCTGCCGGGTGCATGGTTTGCTGTCGAGCATGTCTTCGGACAATGCTTTGTCCTCCTAGGGTTTTGGGAGTCACTGTCGTTCATCGTGGGCTCATCATATTCCTCCTCGAAGTAGTTGTCGGCGTAGGAACGCATCCCTTCTTCATAAGCATCTATCTTTCCCTTCCCATTTCCAAAGCCGTTGCCTTTCGTCCAAAATTAGGGTTCGCTTCTTTCGTTTGAATAGCCATCACGAACCCCGAGATTTGTTGCAAGATCTGTGCTAGGGTCTTCTCCACGCCATCAAATCTTTGCTTCGTCGCCGCCTTACCCTTTTCCGCCTTTCCCGACATTTTTCAATTCCTTAATTTCGTTGTCGAATCTTTACTCCAAAGATTCGATCTTTTACTTGGATCTCGTCGTCGTCGTCATGGATCTTGATGCTCTGATACCATATTGATAGGAAGCAAAACAAAGATTTGATTTGTATTAATAAAACTGAAAATATAATGATAACTTGATCATAATTATAGAGGCGATCACCCTCTCAAAACGCCAATTATAGAGGATGTCTGCACTCTCTCGAAGAACGAGAGATAATCTCATCTTTAATATCAATTTTCTCTCAGAATAGATTAAGAAATAACTCAGCCACTCCCACCTATAAACAGAGTTCAGAAATAAGGAAAATTACATAAAAAAGTTACAAAAAGACCGAAAAATTCCCAAAACGCTTCTAAAAATCCGAAAATTCCCAAAACACCTCTTAATCGGCCCAAAACACATAAAAAGTGCAGATGTATCTTGGTTTTAGTTTTTCGGTTAGTGGTTAGTGTTTGGTGGAGAAGAAGATGAATATTAGAGATTTTTATTTTCAGATTTTTTTATCTTTTTTGAATGAAAATACTGAAAATTCAGGAAAAATAAAAAATCATAGAAATTTGTGAGAAATATAATGATTAGGATTTTGATGAGATTTTTTTGGATCTAACCCTAATAAAAATCTAAATCAAGGAAAATATTAAGGAAAAAGAAGATAGATCATCGGCTTTTATACCAAATTTGACGTAGAACGAAAGAAATTTCGAAAGAATTATGAAAAATTTAAGGAAGAACAATTGAGTATTTGGGTTCTTAGGTTTTTCACTAAGGAATTAGACCTCGTCAATTAGACCTTATTTGGGTTGGGAAATCAAAAAATTTCATTAAAAATAAAATAAGTTGGGAGTAAATTTATTAGTTTATAATGGGAAACATCTCATCTCCCAACCAATGTGTGACTACAACATATACTAAAATAAGAAAATTATAGTAACAAAAATCTAACTATTAGGGACCCATCAAATGGCTTTACTCAGGCCTGAACCCAACTGCAATGATTTAAGCTGGTTCTTGTGACTCCTCCTATGCATGTAGACTTTGATGTCCCCATCGCTATACTTTGGTGCCATCATATCAGTTAAATAGCTTGTTGCAGCTAATCTTCCTTTTTGTTCCCAGGTTTTATTTCTTGTTTCCACTAAAGGACTAGACACCAATTTTGACCACTCATGACCTGCTGCTGTATATGGGTGGGCATTTGGTTAATGGCATCTAATAATTGGTCTGTCACTCTTAGATTCAATTATAGTTGATGCTTCACCTTTACTGACAACAAACTCATGCGTGAGTTGCATGCAAGATCATCTGTAACAGTAGAAATTGCTGATCCTGTGATTCCTGCAGCTTTAAATTTCACAGTCAATTTAAATGTGCAACTCCCTTCTTATGTTGATTTAGAAAGGCTAATACTTCCCCCTACTTTCATGGGATATAAATTTCATAAGAAATCCTTATTATTATCTAACAAATGCTAGTCCTTTTTCTTAGCACCAGTGTCTGAGACAATGGAGCTGATACATAAAGATACATCAATGCTGTGTTGCTTAAGGTGATCATTTCCGCTATCGCTACCTCATAGCTTTCTTCCAGCAATTAAAATACTTTACATTGTTTATATCAAAATTTATAATTTTATTTTACAATTAGAGTTTATTTCTGCTTTTGCTCATTGGTTTTAAATTCTTGATCCTTTTGAGAATCAGTTTATTTTTACATTGTGGCCTTTTGATGTTAATCTTGTTTTCAATGCAAGGAATCTCGTTTGGTAAGAATCATGTCAAAATGATATGTTGTTGTTGTTTAAACTAGTATCATAATTTTCTGATGCTTTATGTAGTGACTGTTAGATGTATATATATATTCCCCTTTTGTATAGGGTCTTTTGTGCTTATTTACCTTTGCCTGTACTCTATATATATCGGGCTATTGCCCTTGAAATAAGATAAGAGAGTTTATTCCTAACATGGTATCAGAGCTAGGTTTAACCTAAACCCTAGCCGTCCTTTTGCTCTCCCGCGCCGCGCCTCCTGCTTCTGCCGTCGGCCGCGCCATCTCTCGCGCCGCGCCACGGCCGCCGCATCTCCCGTCAGCCGCATCTCCCACGGTCAGCGCCGCGGCCGCCGCATCAAAAATCTCCCGCGGCCGCCGCATCTCCCGCGCCGCATCTGCCGCTGCCGTCGGCCGCATCTCCCGCGCCGCCGCATCTCCCGCGCCGCTTCTCCCGAAGCCGCGAGTCGCGCCGTCGCGTCTCCCGAAGCCTTCGCGCCGCCGCGAGTCGCGCCGCCGCTTCTCACCGGCAATCTAGCCTCCGCCTCCTACGGATCTACCTCTTCATATGGCGTCTCCTACGGATCTACCTCTTCATCATCATCATGTTGCTATCCCTCGGTGTTCGTTGATTTTTGATGGCCTTAATTATAAGGAGTGGATACCGCACATTCGTCTCCATATGCGCGGTCAGCGCCTTTGGGCCCTTCTCACCGGCGATCGTCCTTGCCCACCGCGACCGGTGCTTCCCAGCGAGACACCACTCCCCCCCACTGCTGATGACACCGCCAAGAAGGCGGCAACCGATGCGTATGCGACTGCTGTTGCTGCTTATTCCTCTCAGGATGTTCTCTATCGGCGGTGGTGTGATGACGATGCTCGTGCCGCCAACATCCTCATCGCTAGCATTGATGTGTCCCTGACTGGCGACATTGTGAGTTTGGCGACGTCTCAGCTGATGTGGGATCATCTTCGCTCTCACTATGAGCCTACCGGTGACTCCCTCTACCTTGCTGTCGTCAGACAGGAGCACACTCTTCAGCAGGGTGATGCCACGACCGATGAGTTCTATGCACAGATATCTGCTATCTGGCGTCAGCTCGACTCTTTGGGACCAGCGATCTGTCGTATCTGCCAGTGTTGTCAGCATCAGCACTCCCACCTGCAGCTTCGTCGGGTCTATGACTTTTTGACCCGACTTCGGCCTGAGTTCGAGCAGATACGTGCCCAGCTGCTTGCCCGTCACCCGCACGTGACGTTCTTGGAGGTTCTTACTGCTATTCGTACTGAGGAGACTCGTCTTCGTACTGCTGGTCTTGTGGCACCTTCTGCTTCTGTTTTGGCGACCCGTGCTCCTGCTTCTTCTGCTCATATCACACCAGATCTGCCTTCTGCTACAGCACCCGTGCGAGGTGACACCAGACGCTGCACCTACTGCCACCGAGACAGACATGTGGAGGCACATTGTCACAAGAAGCGGAGGGATCAGGCTGCTGCCAAGAAGGAGACTGACACTGGGGGTTTCACCTCTCAGATGAGCACTACCCCATCTGATACTGAGCATGAGCTTCTCACGTTATTTCGTCGGATGTCTGCTTCTGGGGCATCAGGCTCTGCTTCTTCTGCCAGTCAGCCTCCAGGTACTGCGACACCATCTTCCACCACCTCAGGTACTTCTCCTTAGATCCTTGACTCTGGTGCTTCATTTCATATGACTCCTGACTCTACCACTTTACATTCCATTAGTACACCCTCCAGCCCTGTCACAGTTCTCACTGCAGATGGCACCCCACTTTCAGTTACAGGGCTAGGCACACTTTCTAATCCCACTTTTCATGTCCCTGCTGTGTCCATCGTTCCAAAACTCACCATGCAGCTTATGTCGGCAGGCCAACTTACTGATCATGGCTGTCGTGTTATTCTTGATTCTGACTCTTGTTCTATCCAGAATCGTCGCACGGGCACTCTAGTTGGTTCTGGCCCCCGCAGGCGTGATTCTCCACGTCTTTGGGAGCTTGACTGGCTTCATCTTTCTTCCGCTGCCTCTACCAGTCCTCCCATCACCACTATTGCCTCCGCCTCTGCTGCATCCTCTACCGGTTCGTTTGCCCAGTGGCATCATCGCTTAGGACATCTCTGTGGTTCGCGTCTTTCTTCTTTGGTTCGTAGAGGTTTATTAGGGTCTGTCTCTGGTGATATGTCTTTAGACTGTATGAGCTGTAAACTTGGCAAACAGTTACAGCTACCTTATCCTACTAGTGAGTCTGTCTCTCAGAGTCCTTTTGATCTTGTTCACTCAGATGTATAGGGTCCGGCCCCCTTCGTTTCGAAAGGGGGTCATCGCTACTATATTATATTTATAGATGATTTTTCTCGCTACACTTGGATATACTTTATGTCCTCTCGTACTGAGGTTTTGTCTATTTATAAATCTTTTGCTACCATGATCCGTACACAGTATACCACTCCCATTCGGGTTCTTCGTGCTGACTCTGCTGGAGAATACTTATCTCGGCGCATTCGTGCCTTTCTTGATATCCATGGCACTCTCTCACAGTTTTCCTGTCCCGGTGCTCATGCCCAGAATGGCGTTGCTGAGCGCAAGCATCGTCATTTACTTGAGACTGCTCGTGCCCTTATGATTGCTTCCTCTGTTTCCCCTCAGTTTTGGGCTGAGGCTGTATCTACTGCTACATATCTCAGCAACATGCAGCCATCCTCTCCTCTTCAGGGTGCGATTCCACTTGAGCGCCTTTCTACACCACCTCCAGATCTGCTGTCTTATCCTGAGCTTCGTCTTTTTGGTTGTGTCTGCTATGTCTTGTTGGCCCCTCGTGAGCGCACCAAGTTGACAGCCCAGTCTGCTGAGTGTGTCTTTCTTGGATATAGTGCTGTGCACAAGGGATATCGGTGTTGGGATCCTGTAGCTCGACGGATGCGGATTTCTCGTGATGTGACTTTTGATGAGTCTCGTCCCTTCTTCCCTCGTCCTTCTTCATCTTCCAGTCTGGCTTCTATTGTTGAGCCTCTTTTGTTTCTCATTTTTCCTGATAGTCCACTATCCACCATTCCACCACCCATACCCTTATCACCTGTGCCCTCAGCTCCACCACCAGTGCGCCCTGTGCCTCCGGTCACCTCTGCACCTACCCCAGGACATGTTTCTCACTTTCCTCTTCACTACACTCGTCGTCAGCGAGTCGAGGATCCTCCTGCAGTGCCTTCTCATGAGATGCCCTCCTTCACCAGTGACCCTCCTGAGTTGCCCTCTTCCTCCAGTGACCCTCCTCGTTACCACCTTCGTGATCGTGAGTCACTACGCCCTCCTGGTCGGTTTACTTCTCTGGGTGCTATTCTTGCCGAGCCGACCTCTTATCGGGATGCCGCTGCTCACCAGGAGTGGCAGCATGCTATGGCAGAGGAGATTGCTGCGCTTGAGCGTACTGGTACGTGGGATCTTGTACCCCTGCCTGCCCGTGTTCATCCTATCACGTGCAAGTGGGTTTACAAGGTCAAGACCAGATCTGATGGTACTCTGGAGCGCTACAAGGCTCGTCTTGTAGCGCGCGGTTTTCAGCAGGAGCATGGGATAGATTTTGAGGAGACATTTGCTCCTGTTGCTCATATGAC
Organism: Scilla litardierei; assembly: GCA_030789695.1. Classification (NCBI taxonomy): domain Eukaryota; kingdom Viridiplantae; phylum Streptophyta; class Magnoliopsida; order Asparagales; family Asparagaceae; genus Scilla; species Scilla litardierei. Next base: position 284,522,692 of record CM061133.1, on the reverse strand, counting down.
TACTGTTCACAGTCTTATTGCTGTTGCTGCTGTTCGTTCATGGACTATTTCCCAGCTTGATGTCAAGAATGCTTTTCTCAATGGCGTTCTTGATGAGGAGGTTTATATGCGACCACCACCTGGTTATTCTGTCCCCGAGGGCATGTTTTGTCGCCTTCTTCGCTCTCTATATGGTCTTCGACAGGCTCCACGTGTTAGGTTTCAGCGGTTCTCTTCTGTCGTCACTGCTGCTGGTTTTATTGCGAGTGATCATGATCCTTCTCTCTTTGTTCATACTTCATCTCGTGGTCGGACGCTTCTCCTTTTGTATGTGGATGATATGATTATCACTGGAGATGAATTTCAGTATATTGCTTTTGTGAAAGCACGACTGAGCGAGCAGTTTCTTATGACGGATCTTGGCCCTCTTCGTTACTTTCTGGGGATTGAGTTTTCCTCCACACCTGATGGCTTCTATCTCTCTCAGGAGAAGTATATTCAGGATCTTCTTGATCGGGCTTCTCTTGTTGATCAGCGTACCGCTGATACACCGATGGAGCTGAATGTACATCTTTGCTCTACTGACGGTGAGCCTCTTCCGGACCCCACTCGTTATCGTCATCTTGTTGGCAGTCTGGTCTATCTTGGGATCACTCGACCGGATATTTCATATTCCGTGCACATCTTGAGCCAGTTTGTTTCTGCACCTACTCAGCTCCACTACAGCCACCTTCTTCGTGTCCTGCGTTACCTGCGCGGGACCAGCCACCGTCGATTATTCTTTCCATGCTCTGGTCCTTTACAGCTCCATGCTTACTCTGATGCGACTTGGGTCAGTGATCCTTCTGATCGTCGGTCTCTATCTGCCTATTGCGTCTTCCTGGGTGGCTCTCTCATCACTTGGAAGACCAAGAAGCAGCAGGCGGTTTCTCGATCGAGTGCTGAGGCTGAGCTGCGTGCTATGGCCTTGTTGACAGCAGAGATTATTTGGCTGCGTTGGTTACTTGAGGATTTTGGCGTCTCTATTTCCACACCTACTCCTTTGTTGTCTGACAGTACAGGTGCCATCAGTATTGCTCGTGACCCGGTGACGCATGAGCTCACCAAGCACATTGGTGTGGACGCCTCTTTTACTCGTTCACAGGTACGGGATAAGGTTATTGCTCTACAGTATGTGCCTTCTGAGTATCAGCTTGCGGATTTCTTCACAAAGGCCCAGACTAGAGCACAACACAGTTTTTATCTTTCCAAACTCAGTGTTGTTGATCCACCATGAGTTTGAGGGGGGGTGTTAGATGTATATGTATATATCCCTTTTGTATAGGGTCTTTTGTGCTTATTTACCTTTGCCTGTACTCTATATATATCGGGCTATTGCCCTTGGAATAAGATAAGAGAGTTTATTCCTAACAGTGACAACCCCACTGCTGTCTGATGCTCTGTCATGTGATGATATTCTTTCAAGCACCTTCCTCAGAGACTTTTTTTTTGCTAGGAGAACCTAATTGATTGAGGTCAGTTGCTTGCTGGATTACTTCTGTGGTAATTGTAGTTGGTAAAATAAGTTGCTTTTGGGAATCAACTTTGTGGTGAAAATGAAGGTAACATACTTCGGTAGGCTAGCCCCTTTGTATTGTGTGTGTATGTGTGTATGTGTGAGATTGTCAACTATTCATAATATATACAAACCTGACGTCATCTCCTTTTGCTCCTTGTCTCCATTTATCTTCTACGGCAGCTCTCTTCTCAAATCAAAAATTTGTTATCTGGTATAAATAAAATTCTCTCTCTCAATGATGGGCATCCCATGCTTACAAATTACATTTTATATTGCTGTTTTTTCCTTCCGTTTTCCTTGTCGAAAATGTATTAAGTATCGGGTCACATCTGATTTATACATAAATTAGTTTGTAGTAGTTTTTAATTCTGATAATGTCTGTAGATCGTTAGTAGACATTCTGCCATCCTTAAAGTCTTGGTGGCTAACCAAAGTTCTAATTAGTTGAGATTATGAATCAAATGGTATATTGAGCCCCCTCAGAAAAGCCAAAGAGCCCCAAACCAACTTAAAAATGGGTGAAAGATGACAACCATCTTAGGAATGGATATATTATTTTAAGGTTTACGAGATGCTCTAATATTCTGTGACTTACTTCTTAACTGTTATCATCATTAGATCATGGACTTATCCAAAAGAACCCTCATCAGCACCATGCTCAACAAACATAGCGCCGTCATAATTTTAGTATAAATCCATAAGAAGACGTGTGTCAGCAAAATGAATGTTTGATGTTATATGACTTCGTAAAATATCTTTCTTTGCATTCTGAAAGGAAAACAGATGTAAAATATCTTTCTTTGCATTCTGAAAGGAAAACAGATGTTGTCGTAGACTTTGAAGTCAAAACTTAAATTACCTAATGTCCCCTTCGGTTAATACTATACTAATCACTTCCGTTGATGGCCATCCTTGAGATCTCGTAGTAGCCATCTCTGCAGATCTTTCATGCTATAAAATTACAGAAATCCACAATAACTTTCATGAACTGTGTTATTGGGCCGATGCGCTTCAAATATAATGCAGTAGAATTATCTCGTTGTCCCTAATTATTATCATCAAATCACACGAACAAAACATTTGCAATATAAGTTTTCTTGAGAACTGCAGAATGCCATTTACATTAGAACTTTAATGTCTATCAATTAAATTCAACAACATCAAGACTTTACAAATCGAAAATGTGGATATACTCCATATACATATCCTTACCCCACACCAAATTGTTTCGTGAACCAAGGATGATCGTCATTGCATCATACAAGGACCTGTTTAAACTAATCACCCTTGCAGCTTTTAGAAAACAAAGCTCTTTCTTACTATACTCATTTCAGCTCTGATATTATTTTCTTCTCAGTTCGTTTCTCTCCGGGTTCCTTAGCTATATCCACAAGTTTCCTCTGCAAATCCCAACCTAGATCCCATAGTGTCATACACAACTCTCAAATTCTTCTGCTGATAGTTCCCTATAATGCCGGTCTCATCCTCGTAAGAAAGCTCTGCGAAAGCCAAACACACCTGCGAATCATCAGACTTAACAAAATAAAATACCCCAGTGACATCCACATCAACCTCCACTTCTCCCTCAAACACCAGTTTTACTGTAGGAATGTTCACCTCCTCATTGCCTGACAAGTCAAAGCAAGTATCCAATATCGAATATCCTGGAGCCACAGGATATTGTGATAATTGCTTCACGAATTCATCTTTGACAGCCTTGTAGATGGAAGGAACAAGTCTGGTAATCACCGTCCCAGAATCGATGAGAATTTCGCCACTTGAAAAACCAGAAGCTTGCAGAGCCACACCGCCAATGCTCATACCAGTAAGGTTGAGAAAATAGAAGGGAGCCTGGTTGGGATCCGAAAGCAGTCTAGTGTACACCACTGGTGTGGAGTTTCTATAGCTAGAGGAATCCATTCCAAGAACTAGGGAACCTGAAGAGTCAAATTCCTTTGTGGGGAGACAGTAGGAGAAGAACCCTCCAAATTGAGCAAGGGTTTGAGACGCCAAGGAGAGTTCGTTCCGGCCAAGCCCCATAATCCCGGAAGCCCCCCCAAAGAGCCCACGGTTACTTTGTCCACACCCAAACACGAATCCTTCGACAATAGTGCCGGCCAGATTGATTTGGTCATGGGCTAAGACCCCGCGAGTGTATGATCCATCCCCGTAACTAATGGCATAGTTGCAACTTGGCTGGTTTAAGCCGCAGGTACTTGAAACTCCGGTGGCTAGTTGAAGGGAGTTACATGTTTGTGAGTCGCATGGAATTGGCTGGTAAGAAGGAGAAGTCGCGGGGTCAAACAGAGGGTCCTGTTGATTGTAGCAAGATGTGCAAGGTTGGCACTGAACCCATGTGAGGTCGCTTCCAGTGTCAACGATCACTGTCATCTTTCTTGATCCCAATTCGACCGTCACAACGTAGTTTAGAGTCTGAAGCTTTGCCCCAGAGGTTAGGGGAATTTGGGCTTCAGAGGATCCTTCTTGATTCTGCCTGGATAGGTTTTTTATCAAGGAGTGCAAGGAAGAAACTCGTGCCCCGTCAGAAATTAAGATAATCTGAAGTTTATCTTTTTGGTTCAGGGTTGGCTTCCAAGAGTAACCGTGGTGTCTCATTTCTAGTACTATTGCATCCTTCCCTCTTCCTGCAGGCAAAGTTTTGGTCTTTTATTAGAGGACTGAAACTCCGTGTGGAACCTGAAATCTTTTCCTAACGTACAAAATAGAGACAACATCTTCTTTTCGATCTCAGAGGTAGAAAAACAAAAGATAATTCCCAGACCCAGCGGGGTTTTGTGTGTGTATCATTAAGAATCGTACATATGGTCAACATACCAGTGTTATGAAAACTGGACCATTCAGCAAATCAAAAATGCAATCGGTTCGGTCTTCTATGACTGATCTGTGGACCTCATCCTTTAAAAAAATGTGTAAACAGAGAGATGTGTGGCATATCGAGTTAGAGACATAGATACTTAATATTTCCTTTTAAGAAGAATTAGTCTCGAGCTAGAAACTTAGATGTTAACTAATCTGTTAGTTAATAATGTGTGTGTACACACAAATTTTTATGTGAGAAAAATCCTAGGTGTTAAAAGCGCGTGAAAAGAGTTTAGTGGGGTTTTCTCGACGATCAAACCGTTGAATGTGTTCTAATAATACACTTACATACCAAAAATGATTTGTCCCTTAATGGGATCAGTACAAAATGTTCTATTGTTTTGAAACCATTAAATTTGTAATGGCCTTGTCGAGGGTCAAATCCCTCTATGATTCACATACTATTTTCTTTGGGTTTTATATATGTAAGGATTAAACATTTGATATATTTTTTTGAAAAAAAATTCCTAAAAATTTTTTTCGCACCAAAGTCCCTTGTGAAATTTTCGCACGGGATTTTGGCCCTATATATGTATGATTTAGATAATAGTATTGTTTTAATTGTTTATCTTATTTATTAAAAAGTATTAGCAATAATTTTTTATTTTTAAAATTAAAAAAATAAAAATCATGTAGCTTAAGGCATTTACAGTTTGCGATATCGATAGGTTTATCACTAAGCCTCATGCTTAAGCTATTTTCAACATTGTAGGAGAGTTCTGTTACTAATATACGTTACTCATATATATCAAGGGAATAATGGGTATCATGTCATATGAGGAAACTTGGTGTGGAGGCCGAAAAGCCTGCTCTCCATATCTTTTTTAGAAGATAGGTTCGTTGACCTTGGGGTGTAAAAATTTATATTGAATCTCAAATGACTCTATGCGCAAACAAATAATATGTAAACAGTAAGATTTTTGGTGTATCTATGTTTTATAATGTGTAGATCAAAATAAACAGTGTTATGGCACTGATTGAAAAGGCATTTGGTTAGTGCATTTGGAAATATTGGGCACCTGATATCATGTATATCAGGTATTCTGAAGATTAAAAATTGGCTTCTGATGTACAGAAAACATGATGTTATGTCACATCATCTTCATTATCTTATCTTACCCTTCATCCCAAAAATATTGGGCACCTGATATCATGTCATCTTTTGATAAATTATACTGAAGTAGAAAGAAAACAGAGAAAGAAAACAGAGATGCAGTGATGAGGGATGTACTCAAACTATGTTTCTATTAGAAAGAAATCGGTAAAGGAGGTAGTATTCTGGGAATGCATGCTCATGGCATGCTAATTAATACTTGCTACCACAATGAACATGCCTGAAAATTATTGTATCAAAATTTGTCCTTGTAGTAGATGACCTGGATTAGTTTTTTTGGTTGGTACTCCGCAAAGCAGAGGACATATTAAATTATTCATTGCAAGGATTCAAATAAATATGGAGAGAGATAGAGATTGATTGATTGGTGCACTAAACATATGGCTTAACTTGGTGTTAAAAAATTGAAAACTACCAAAAACAACATTTATTGGGAAATTTTCAGGGCTCTGTGGTGGTAGCGGAGGGATCGGGCCGATAGGCCCGAGACCGTAGCCCACCACTGAGCCCACCGGGGGTGCGGGGGCGGAGCCCCCGCGGTATGGACCTTTTCTGTTTTCCCCATATAAATATGATGTAATCTAGGGTTTCGGCTTTAACCTATTTTTAGCCGCCGCACTTCTCCCCTTTTGTACCAGATCTTCGATATAGTGAATTTCTCTCCTCTGCCCGTGGTTTTTCCCCGTCTTGGGGTTTCCACGTAAATCTGTGTGTTTTTGCTTGTGTTTTTCATTGTCTATTCTTGATCAAACTCGTAACAAGTGGTATCGGAGCAAGGTTCGATTTTTCCGCTAATGGCAACAATGAAATACGACATTCCGCTTTTGGATCGCAACACCAGATTTTCGCTATGGCAGGTCAAGATGCGGGCTGTTCTTGCACAGATGGATTTGGATGATGCGCTGCTAGGGTTTGATAAGATGCCCTCGTCTTGGACGCTGGAGGAAAAACATCGTAAGGATCGAAAGGCCCTATCTCAGATTCACCTTCATCTGTCGAATCAGATTTTACAGGATGTTTTGAAGGAGAAAACCGCCGCTGCTTTGTGGTTGAAGTTGGAGCAGTTGTGCATGACGAAAAGTCTAACCAGCAAACTGCATCTGAAGCAGCGATTATATTCTCACCGTATGTCTGAAGGTACGTCTTTGGATGAACACTTAACTATCTTTAAAGAGATTGTTTCTGATCTTGAGACATTGGAGGTTAAGTATGATGAAGAAGATTTAGGGTTGATTCTATTATGTTCGCTGCCTTCTTCATATATGACTTTCAGAGATACTATTTTATATAGTCGTGATACTCTAACAATAGATGAAGTTTATGATGCTCTATTCTCCAAGGAGAAGATGAAGCAGCTTGTGACAGGATCTGAAGGTCAGGGAGAGGGCCTTATTGTTCGAGGGAGGCCACAAGAGAGAAATTCAGGAGGTGATGTGAGAGGCAGATCGAAATCTAGCAACAGAGACAAGATCTGCAGGTACTGTAAGAAAAAGGGGCACATAAAGTCTGAATGTTATAAGTTACAGAATAAAAATAAAAGAGCTGCTGGCAATCAGAAAGGAAAACAACAGGAAAATTCTGGTGAAGCTGGTGTTGCTGAAGATAATCACAGTGATGGAGAGCTCCTAGTTGCTTCTGATGGTGACTCCAAACCTTGCGAGGATTGGATTCTTGATTCAGGTTGTACATTTCATATGTGTCCTAACCGGGACTGGTTTTCAACATATGAAACTGTCTCTAAAGGTGCAGTGTTGATGGGAAATAATGCATCTTGCAAGGTAATTGGCATTGGGACTGTCAGAATTAAGATGTTTGATGGAATTGTCAGAACACTTGGTGAAGTGAGACACGTTCCAGATCTGAAGAGGAATCTTATATCCTTGAGTACTCTTGATTCTAAAGGGTACAAGTACACTGGTGAAGGTGGAGTTCTGAAGGTTAGCAAAGGTGCCCTTGTTGCAATGAAAGGACAGAGAAGATCTGCAAACTTATATGTCTTGCAGGGTTCTACAGTTACAGGTGATGCAGCAGTAACTACGTCTTGCTTGTCCGATGGTGAGGTTACTAGACTTTGGCATATGCGTCTTGGACATATGAGTGAGAATGGAATGGCTGAATTAAGCAGAAGAGGACTTCTTGATGGTCAGAGTATCAGTAAATTGAAGTTCTGCGAGCATTGCATTTTTGGGAAGCAGAAGAGAGTCAGATTCATGAAAGGCATCCACAATACAAAGGGTGTACTTGATTATATACATTCTGATCTTTGGGGACCGTCTAGGGTGCCTTCTAAGGGAGGCGCTAATTATATGCTCACCATTATTGATGACTTTTCCAGAAAAGTTTGGGCGTTCTTCTTGAAGCAAAAAAGTGATGTGTTAGCTACATTTAAAGAGTGGAAGATTATGACTGAGAAGCAAACAGGGAAGCAGATAAAATATCTCCGCACTGATAATGGCTTGGAGTTTTGTTCTGATGAGTTTAATGTTTTATGCAAATCAGAAGGAATCATGAGACATCGTACAGTTCGTCATACTCCGCAGCAAAATGGTGTGGCAGAGCGCATGAATAAGACATTGATGGAGAAAGTACGTTGTATGCTTTCTAATGCAGGTTTAGCTAAGTCTTTCTGGGCAGAAGCCGCTTCTTTAGCTTGCTTCCTTGTTAATCGCTCTCCTTCTACTGCTATCGAAAAGAAGACTCCACAAGAGGTATGGTCCGGTACTCCTGCTAGTTATTCTGATTTGAAGGTTTTTGGTTGTCCTGCATATGCTCATGTTAATAATGGGAAACTGGAACCTAGATCTATAAAGTGTGTCTTTATTGGCTATAAACCTGGTGTTAAGGGATATAAATTATGGTGTCCAGAAACTGGAAAAGTCTTAATCAGTAGGGATGTTATCTTTGATGAAACTGCTATGCTTTCTGACTCGTCTTCTAGAGATACTTGTGATAAAACCCCACAGAAATCAAGCACGCAGGTTGAGTTTGAGATTCAGTCAGGACTTATGCCAAACTCTACATCTCAGTCCAGTTCAGAGATGCAGGATGGTGCTGCTCCCTCACCACCACGAGTCACACCACAATATTCTATTGCTAAAGACAGGCCTAGGAGAGATATAAGGCCTCCGCAGAGGTTTGGTGAGGCTGATTTGGTTGCTTATGCCTTAAATGTGGCCGAAGGTATTGATTCTACTGAAGAACCTTCTACATACTCAGATGCAATTAATTGTAATGATTCTGGCAGATGGATGATTGCCATGCAAGAGGAGATGGAATCACTTCATAAAAATGGCACATGGGACTTAGTACGATTACCTAAGGGTAAGAAAGCTGTTCGTTGTAAATGGGTGTTTAAAAGGAAGGAAGGAATACCAGAAGTTGAAGAAGCCAGATATAAAGCAAGACTAGTTGCAAAAGGCTATAGCCAGGTTCCAGGTGTAGACTTCACAGATGTGTTTTCTCCAGTTGTAAAGCATAGTTCGATTCGAGCTTTGCTTGGTATCGTTGCCATGCACGATTTTGAGCTTGAGCAGTTGGATGTGAAGACAGCTTTCTTGCATGGAGAACTTGAGGAGGACATATACATGCAACAACCAGAGGGCTTTATAGCCTCAGGAAAGGAAGACTTTGTTTGCCTGTTGAAAAAGTCTCTTTATGGCCTTAAGCAATCGCCTAGGCAATGGTATAAGAGGTTTGATTCATTTATGACTACTCATGGGTTCAATAGAAGCAGTTATGACAGTTGTGTCTATTTTAAGAAGAGTGTTGATGGGTCGTTTGTTTACCTACTCTTATACGTTGATGATATGTTAATAGCAGCCAAGGATAAAGAAGAGATAAGAAAGGTCAAAGTGCAGCTTAGTAAGGAGTTCGAGATGAAAGATTTGGGAGCGGCAAAGAAGATACTTGGGATGGAGATTCTGAGAGATAGAAAAGCAGGAAAATTGTACCTTAGTCAGAAAGGTTATATTGAGAAAGTTCTCTGCAGATTTAATATGCAGAAATCTAAACCTGTTACTACTCCATTAGCAGCTCATTTCAGACTTTCATCTACTTTATCTCCACAATCAGATGATGAGATTGATTATATGTCACGAGTTCCATATTCTAGTGCAGTGGGATCTCTCATGTATGCTATGGTCTGTTCACGTCCAGATTTATCATATGCTGTCAGTGCAGTTAGCAGGTACATGGCAAATCCTGGTAAAGAACATTGGAAAGCGGTCCAATGGATTTTCAGATACTTACGTGGCACTACTGACATTTGTTTGCATTTCGGGAGAAATAGAGATGGAGTCATCGGTTATGTAGATTCTGATTTTGCTGGAGACCTTGATAAAAGGAGATCACTTACAGGGTATGTTTTTACTGTTGGTGGTTGCGCTATCAGTTGGAAAGCTACTTTGCAGACTACAGTTGCACTGTCAACTACAGAGGCTGAGTACATGGCTATTACAGAGGCTTGTAAGGAAGCTATTTGGTTGAAAGGACTGTTTGGTGAACTTAGTGAAGATTTACAGATTACAACAGTCTTTTGTGACAGTCAGAGTGCTATTTTCCTTACAAAGGATCAGATGTTTCATGAGAGAACAAAGCACATCGATGTGCGGTATCATTTTGTGCGTGAGATTATTGCTCGTGGTGATATTGTAGTGAGCAAAGTTAGTACACACGACAATCCTGCTGATATGATGACCAAGTCACTCCCTATAGCCAAGTTTGAGCATTGCTTGGACTTGGTAGGTGTTCGTTGCTGAGTTAAGCCCTTTGGGGCTTTTGTGGAAGAGGTGGAGATCAGTTTCATCGAAGATTGTGCGTATTATTCCTTGCATTGGAATTCGTGTCAAGGTGGAGATTGTTAAAGTGTGTGACCCGAATCCGGTTTAGTGACCCGACCCGAAGAGCTCGCGGGGCGACATTTATTGGGAAATTTTCAGGGCTCTGTGGTGGTAGCGGAGGGATCGGGCCGATAGGCCCGAGACCGTAGCCCACCACTGAGCCCACCGGGGGTGCGGGGGCGGAGCCCCCGCGGTATGGACCTTTTCTGTTTTCCCCATATAAATATGATGTAATCTAGGGTTTCGGCTTTAACCTATTTTTAGCCGCCGCACTTCTCCCCTTTTGTACCAGATCTTCGATATAGTGAATTTCTCTCCTCTGCCCGCAACGATAACATAAAACATAATAGTAGATTGTGGGTAGATTGTGGATGTTGTCATAACAGAATGCAGCAGTGTTTAAATTTACTTGATCGTTGTGGCAAGCTGCTCTTCTTCCCATGGCTCTCTTCCAAGGGGACCCCTTTACTGATCTCCCCACTGCAATGGACTCTGCTTTCGGAAACCGCAAGAAGAAGAACAAGAAGAGGAGGTAGAAGAAGGCGGTGAACACGACAAGCCATTGTTTCAGCCCCCATTGCTAAAAGCTATAGCTAATGGTGGATGAAGGCGGAGAGAGAGAGAGAGAGAGAGAGAGAGGTTGGTGGAGATAAGAGGGAAAGAAAGAGGAGGGAATATAGTGAATGGAGAGATTCTTGTAAGGAGTGGATTTTGGCAAGGGAACAAAGGAGAAGGGGCTGGCTCTCTGGACCCACTCGTGCATGAGAATTATTGAGGATTCACATGCATGTCCTCCACATAAAGGCACCGGGCACCAAGCCAAAAGCTTAGAGAGATGGAGACCCCAGGCTGCTGCTATCCCCCAAAGTTGTCTTTGGGCTTGGATTGGTTTCTTGGAGTTCGCATCGCATCGCCATAAATCACAAGGGCTGTCCTACACTTGTGGGCGTAGGCCACAAACACACGCCGATGGCGGAAGGACCAAGTTGTTTACTGTCGTCTTCTGTGTTTGCCTGCTACCGTCGACCCATGAATAGGATTAGTTAAATTCCCTCTCTAATTGCATGTCTTTGTCACAGGATGGAATTCACAGCCGTGATCGGTCACGAGCTTGGCAGTTCGGAATCGTTCGTTACTGTTGCAGTCCATGCAGGTTATTATGATCCAACCCGACGCTTTTTTACTTCCATGGAGCAATATCATTATCTTTTCTGAAGAAGTTGCTGAAAATTTTATGCAGTTTTGGTGATTCCGAGCCATGTTCAGTTAGATAAACATTGAAGATAATTTGGTTGTATTGTGCTTCCAGGTCTGCATGACAGGTAACAGCCATGAGGCCAATAGTCCCAAGACCCTCGTATTCTCGAGCCAAAAACAAAATTTTTTTTTCGATATATCAGGACAACAGCTGTCTGTTATGTGCACTTTCGTCTTAACGGTAGTTGTGTAGTGAGAATGCCAGCCATATTGTTTTGATATCTTCACATCGTTAATCTTTTGGATGTGTGCATGTCATGGTTGGCATGTCATTGCTTAGTTGGCGCTTAGTTGGCTTCTACTTGAGAAATGCATCGGCATTCTTTAGAAAATTTTCAAATGTATATTTGTAAATATGGAATTTAGAATGTTCTTGTAAAATCTTTAATAGGAGGTAATTAAAGTCAATATGGTAGTTTTTAAAGACTCATCTTAGACCAATAGATTATAAAAGTCTCTACAAGGAAAATCTTCGTCATTCATTGTAGGAGAGCCTCATTTAGTAGTGGGAAAAGAGATGTCATTTGTATCTAATAGAATCATTAAGTAATAGCTAAGTAAAGCCAATATAGTTCTCCATTTCCATGTTCTTCTCTTGTATTCTTGAGTACCTTATGAGTGTAAGAATTTGAGGGAAGATTGACAGCCGTTTTAATAGGGTGAGCTATGTGACACATGTGATTGAATAAGTCAAATAGCTAAACAATCTGTCTGTGAGAGTTGGTATCCGAGCTTGCGGTTCAGGAAAGCTTGTGGTTCGTGGGAAAAAAGATGCTGACCAACGAGATTCCAAGCGACTCTAAGATGGCAAATGCCACCACTATGTCACTTCACAAGGAGAAATCTCGGGACGTCATGTCGGTGTTTGCGGCACAGTTGCGCAAGGAAGAGATTATCATGGCTGAGGCCCAGCTTAAGACCATGTGGGAATGCATTGAAGAGCTGAAGTCTTGGAGAGATGAGCTTCGGAGGGAGATGCAAATGATCTTGAACTCTACCGTCGACATACTCCAACAACGGGATTATGTCTTGGAGCGAATGAATGCTATCTTAGAGGCTCAAGTGGATGCCCCAAGGATGGAATCGAAGGAACTCAGGGAGAAGATGGCGTGTGCGAGTGGACCAATTGTTACTCATCCCATCTGGCCAAAGATGGATATTCTAAAGCCAAAGCCTTATGACATTACGCGAAATGTCGTAAGGCTTGACAGATTTATCTAGAATATTGAAAGGTAATTTTATGTCGTGGGGATCAAGTATGATAGTTCCAAGCTCCTCTTGGACCCTGTCTATCTTCAAGATGTTGCTACGTTGTAATGGCATAGACGTCGTGATGATGTGAAAATGGGAACATGCACCTTTTGACACTTTGGGAGGAGTTCAAAACGTAGATCAAGAAGCAATTCTAATGCTAAAAATGAAGCACAAGGTAAGCTGCGACGTCTTACTCAGAAGGGTGTTATTGGGTATCATATGAGAGAATTTTCTGAGTTTCTTTTATAGATCCCTGACATGAGTGAGAATGACTTGATCTTTGCATTTATGGATGGCCTCACAAGGTAGACCAAGATGGAGCTACAGAGGCGGAGGGTTCAAACTCTTGCCTAAGCTATGGCTGTTGCGGAGTCTTTGATCAAATTCAAGAAGGTGGATTCCATCAAACCGAAGGGCAAGAAGGTGAAGCTTGGCAAAGGTGTGGGAGAAAGGAAATTGTCCAAAGACTCGCAACCCAAATCAAATATATGAAAAGGTAAGTCCATAGAGGGAGCCACGAAGGATCGTATGTAGAAGCTCCAATGCTATTTTTGCGAGGGTTTGCACAAAACCAAGTATTGTCCAAAGAGGGCCACCCTTACTGAATAATTCAGAAAGAGGAGGAGAAACAAGAAGAGATGAATGGCAACTCATTCCATCTACTCAATGCTAGTCATGCAAAAGTGGATGAAAGGCCAGTAATGCCTATGTTCGTGGATTCAATGATCACGAGTAAGACTGTCAAAGCTCTCTTGGACACTAGTGCTTCTCATTTCTTGGTTTCTGGTATGGTGGCCAAAGATTTGGGCCTTGCAGTGACCATAGAGAAGGGTACCATTAAGGCCGTCAGCTTGGAACCAACTCCCATTGTTTTCATGACACGTCATGTACAAGTAAAAAAATGCGAGAATGGTCTGGGTTGATGGACATGACGGTGGTGGGCATATATGATTTTGACGTGGTCAATGACTTGGAGTTCTTAGATCAAGTGAAGGCTGTGTTGATTCTATACGCCAACACAATGTGCTTCCTCGAGGGCAAAGCTTGCACTGTTCTAATCTAGAAGAGAAGACCTTGTTCAAGCAAGATTCCTTTCACAATTCAGCGCTCCAAAGGTGTTTGAAGAAATGAGCCAACCTTCATTGCTCCAATGAAGATGGAGGAATGCTTAACTACGGGAGAGAACGTAACTAAGGAGATCCAGTCTATCATGGAGGAATATCATGACATCATGCCCGATAAGTTGCCTATCAAACTACCACCCATTAGAGAAGTAGATCACAAGACCGAGTTGATGTTTGGTGCGCAACCACCAACGATGAGACCATACAAGATGGCAGCACCAAATTTAGAGGAATTCCGGAAGCAACTTAAGGATTTGTTGGATGCAGGGTGATGGGTCCATATTTTCTATATATTTATCACATCATTTCACGCCATTTAGTTGCTCAAAACTCATTTTTATCGCTCTATTGATCGTTTATCGTATTATATTACTTTCGAACCTTTATTCTCTTTTTCAGGAACTTTGAGTCGATTTGGAAAAAAATGGAGTCATGGACACATCTGAGATCGCCAGAGCATCTATGGCATAGCTTCCTAGGTGCTTGACGCGGTAGAAAAGAAGATTTGAGGAGGAGAAGAAGAAGGAAGGAGAAGAGAGCAAGAAGAATGAAAAGCTCCAAAGGTTTGTCAACATTTCCAGACTACTTGATTGAGTGGACTTGTCCACTCAGTCCGAGTAGGTTAAGCCAAAGAGAGCGGCTTCAACTTCTTCCCAGCGTTTGAGCATGAGAGCCACTCGGACCGAGTAGCATTGCTACTTGGTCGAGTGAATATTCGGGCAGAGATGCAATTTTTAGGCTAAGTTCAAGTTCTGACCTCGACCGAGTGGAGTCGGTCACTCGGTCGAGTAGGCAAGGCAAAAGAGAGGAGATCGTCGACACTTAGCCAATTTGGGCAGCTCGAAGGCTACTCGACTGAGTAGCCTCGCTACTTGGCCGAGTCATTTTATCAACAGAACAACTATTTCCAAGCTTCTGCAGCCACTGGCACTTGACTGAGCATACAAGCCCACTCGACCGAGCGACAAGGTGACTTGGTCGAGTGACAAATGAGACAGAGCGATGTTATCAAGCCAAGCATGAGGCTCTACAGCTCGACCAAGTGGACCATCCACTCGGTCCGAGCGACCATCTCCCTAGCTGAAGATCAAAGGTGTCGACGGCGCGAGGAAGCCCTACTCGGACCGAGTGGCATTGCCACTCGGTCAAGTCGGGCAGCGATCCAATGAAAATTTAGGCTGAGTCGGGTTTTTTAATTATTATTTTTGGGTCCATACCCATATGTATATCAACGATATTTCTTCCTAGGTTAGGGAGAGCCAACTTAAAGTTCACTTTTAGTTCTAGTTTCAATTTTCTTAGCCGTCATAATTTCTTTTGGGAACAAAGTTTGGATCTTTCGGATTATATTTGCGTGGAAATTTGTTGGGTCGTAATTTTTTGAACAAGACTTCTTATTTTCACTGGTTTGGTATCGTTTTCGTCACCCATCTTTATTGCTCTAATGTTCATTGTTGCAATGAAGTTTGATTCTATTGTTGCTATTGTTTTTATTGCTTTTTCTATGAATCGTGAGTAGTTCTATTTAGGGCTAATGGATGAGCCCTAGGATTTTAGGGTTTAGATGTGAAAGTTGTGATTTTTAGGTTAAATTGGTGAATAATGGACGTGATGTGGTTGATCTAACCAAGTTTATAACATTCTCATCTAGGGTTTGTGATTCACGATAGTGGCACTTGCCCTAGAAATTATTCTATATAATTGATTAGAGTCATTAGTAGATTCAATTAGGGTTCGTGGTCCACGATAGTGGCATGCACTTTAAGGGCCGCCACCGATGCCCTATATTACTAATTGATTATCTACGATAGTAGCATCAATAAGAGCCATCATATCACGGATCGATGCTCTAATTCACGATAGTGACGTGAGTGGAGATTGAGAATTTATTGTCGACCGTAATGCTCATATTGCGTGCAAAGCAATCCACGATGATGGGGCTAAGTACGTGATATATTAGATGAGTAGTTCAACGATAGTTGGTTACGAATTTCACGTTGTTAACGCGACAATCTCGCCCTATAAAACCAATTCCAACATTGAAGTTATAACCTAGCAACAACATCCAACGATCCTAAAGGTGATTCCTAATGCCCTAGTTTCCATTCTATTGATAGGTTTTGTAAGAGGTAATCGTTACAACTCTTGGATACAACCCACAACTAACAAAGTCAAACAAATCTGAATAAAAACCCAAGACCTTAACCAACCACCTTCCCTGTGGATCGACAACCTTTACTATATTACAAAGTCTCGACACCATGCACTTGCGGATTCGAACAAGCTTTTGGCACCGTTACCGGGGAGGCAACAGTTTACTTGAGTTATTTTTTAGTTAGGAACTTGTTGGTTTCTCCATCACTCCTCACCCTACCGCATTTTTATTCTTTCCTTTTGTTACTAATGTTTTCTCTGAGTTTGTTGATTGTGCATGAACACTCGTCTTGGGGGATCCAACGATCTACAATTTGATCCCGAGATCGAAGGAATTTGAAGGAAACTCAAAGCAGAGCGGAGGCAAAACCTTCTGAAGGACCAAATGGCAGATCAACCCCCTCCACCACCTCTACGTCAGAACAATATCGAGGATTATATGAAGCTCAACCTTTCGAACGTATCCTATATCTTGAGACCGCAGCTGGCGGCAGGAAATTTTGAGTTAAAGACGGGCTTGATATCATTGATGCAGTAGGATGCCTGCCATGGACATCCTCATGAGAATCCTAATCATCACATCGATCTATTCTTTGCGAAGTGTGATACCTTTCAGGTAAACAATGTGAGTGAAGACGCCATCAAACTTCGACTGTTCCCATTTACTCTTCAGTACTAGGCAACATATTGGTTGAGGGCGCATCCTACGAATACATTCAAGACTTGGGAGTAGCTAGCCCAAGCCTTCGTCAATAAATACTATCCACCGTCCAAAACGGTGAGGCTTAGGAGAGCCATCACATCTTTCAAGCAACTCCCACAGAAATCTCTATATGAAGCATGGGAGCACTTCAATAACTTGCAACATTAGTGACCACATCACTGAGTCCAAGATTGGGACCTCATCCAAAGCTTCTACAATGGGTTGAAATCTGACACCAAGATGATCATTGACGCTTCCGCTAATGGAGCACTATTCGCAAAGCTTCCGGAGGAGGCCATATCGCTATTGGAAAAAATGGTCTCCAATAATCAACAATGGATCGATGATCACTCAACATCATCTAGGAGTGTCGTTGGTAGTCATTCTGAGCTGAAGCAAGCCACGAATTATGACGGGCAACTTGATTGCCTATAAAAGCAAGTGGCTCGAATTGAACAGAAGCTGAGTACATTGCCTTCACCTTCCAAGGCCCAGGGTTATGCTGCATGGGAAGATTACGCCGAGCAAGAGCACATTCTGATTGAAGGTTCTTTTGATGGAAAGGACGTACTAGCGGAGCAAATCAACTATATTTTAGATGATAGGAGTAATCCAAGGCCACAATGGACAAATCCGGCTTGGAAGACACATCCGGGATTCTCCTACGGTAACCCCAATGGAGCCACGCAACTACACACTCAGCCAAGGCCACAACAACCTCCACCTCAACCATAAGCACCTCCGCAGCAGTAGCAACAACAAGAATTTAGGCCAGCTGGGCCTTATAGACCACCGGGCTACAACAACCATCAACCTTACCAACAACCATATTAACAACAATACCAACAACCGACGGCACCAAAAGCAGGTGTGTAGGGGGCATTGGAAGCCTTTATCAATGCCCAAGCCAAGTAAAATGCAGAGTTGGTGGCTACTCAGAAGCAACTCACTATCAATGTTGACCTATTGACGGCCCAACTGAGCCAACTCAACAAGCCTCAAGGAAAACTTTTGGCTCAACTTGAGCCCAATCCAAGAGGGCATGTTAATGCCGTGGTGGCAATGTCAACAAGAGGAGGAAAGACCACCGATGCAGTTATGGTGCCGGTCCCAAAGCTAGTGGACCCACAACCCTCGACGGTTATTGATAAAGAGGATTGCATAGTTTCGGAGCCGATTATCTTGGTGAATCAAGAGAAGGCTGTTGAAGAACCATCTGGTAAAGTAGAGGAGGAGGCATCACCCATTCCTTTGGCCACTTCCATTGCTACGATACCAGTTGACACTCTACCTTTCATGAAGAGATCGGTTCAGAAATCTATGCCAAAGGATACTGAGAAAGTTAAGAGTAGTCGTCCTCCAGCCCTATACCCGCAGAGGTTAGCTATGGTGAAGCTCGAGAAGAAATAGGACAAATTTATAGAGATTCTAAAGGATGTTCACTTGAACATCCCTTTCATGGACGCATTAACGGAGATTCCGACTTATGCGAAATTCTTGAAGGATTTGATAGTGGGAAGGAGAAAGCAAGAGTCCCTCATGCTAGCAGACAATTATACGTCAGTCCTGAAGCACACTTTGCGTAAGAAGCTTCCCGATCCTGGAAGTTTCACGGTGCCATGCTCTATTGGTGGCATTCCTATCAAGAGAGCATTAGTGGACTTGGGAACGAGCATTAGTCTGATGCTGCTCTCTATTTTCAAGAGGTTGAATGCCAGTACGGAGTTGGAGCCCATGGTGATGAGTATACAGTTGGCAGACCAATCCGTCACCTATCTGATAGGCATTGCTCGAGATGTCATTTTGCTAGTGCTGAGAGGGATTGATGTGCCGATGGACTTCGTGATCATGAATATGTCTGAAGAGGGGATCTCTCAACTGATAGTAGGACGTCCTTTCATGGCTACGGTCGGAGTCCTTATAGACGTCCGACAAGGGACGCTTTCAATGAATGTTGGGAATATTGAAATAGAGTTCCACTTGCAAAAGCCGATGAAGGAGCATTTCTCCAAAGAAGAGCAAGTAACTTGGAGCTCGTAGAGGAGGAAGTTGATGAGGACTTCGCCATTGAGGAGGTCTTGAATGACCCCATGAGGCAGGACTTAGACGATGACAACAATGTCATACACAATAAGGCGTTGGCCGCCTACTTGAAGGTATTGGATGAGGAGCCACCTGATGCATCACATCCTCGACGACATCCAGAAACTAGAGATGATGACGACCCCGAGGTCGTCAAGATCCGTGAGCACATCAACACGGCGTCTTTGGAGCGCCAATCAAGGACAGACGAGATAGATGAGATCGTTGAAGGTCCACGGGACACGATAGGCCAACTCCCACATCATGGCCTTATTGGAAAGCATGACGAGTGCATCTCTTTTGCACCAAACATTTTGAAGCGACATTGAAGATCTAAAGAAGTCGAGCTTACGACTTTAAACACGCGCTTATCGGGAGGCAACCTGAATATTTTTTGTTTTTGTTTTTATTTATTTCTTTGCTGTCATTTTATTCAAAAATCCAACACAAAAACAATTTTAAATGTATTTAAAAATATTAAAATTATAAAATTATAAAAATTTCTGACGCTTAAACTTTTGTGCAGGTAATCAATGAAGAGAGCACGCAAAACGATGAAGGATGACGGATGAAGTGAAAGGAGAAGAGGAGAATAGCTTACTCTTACATTGGAGGAGACATGAGCCTACTCGCTCGAGTGGCATTGCCACTCGGCCCGAGTGGAGGAGCCTGTAGAAGATACAAAATCAGCACTCTGTCATCATTTTAACTCGGCTGAGTGGGCTAAGCCACTCGGTGGAGCATTGAAGTCTGCAGAGCAAAGCAAAATCATCACTCTGTCGTATATTTGACTCGACCAAGTGGAGTAGGCCACTCGGTCGAGTTAGTTAGTCTGCATATCAAAGGGAAAAAGGGACACTCTGTCTAAATTTTGACTCGGCCCAGTGACTTAGGTCACTCGGCCGAGTGACCGCTAAAGGAAAATGGGGCTCACACCAAATTGATTGCAGCTTGGTCGAGTTTCCTCAACTCGACAGAGTTACTTATAAGCACTAGCCCCCTTCCCTTTTTTCCTCTCCCCATCTTCACTATCCAAACACTCGATCGAGCCCAACCTCCCCTCCTTCTCAGCCGCTCGACTCGACCCCACCTCCCTCTTGATTCCACCTCTCCAGTGCCACCCAGCCCGACCGAGCTCCCCCACTCGGTATCATCTCCATCCCCTTCATTCCTATCTTCCACCCCCTTCATCCCCATCTCCATTCATCTCCACATCCCTCTCTCAATCTCTCTCAATTTGTTAATTTTGAACCATAATCCCCAATTATTTTAAATTTCAACCAATACTCTCCATTAAACTCATACTTTGTAATTAATCTCTTGAATTAATTTGTTTTGCATGTTGATTGGAGCTAGGGAGACATTATTTGGGCTTGGATTGCTTTGAGGCAAGCTTGGGGGAAAAGAAATCGCTTTTTAGGGCATCACGTGCTCTTATTGCTTCCGAACGAACTACGCTTCACGGACTATTTGGTACACTCGTTCCTCTACTTGAGCACTGTTTTTACAAATCCTATTGCGTGAATCGATTTCGTTCGTATAATATCATGCCACCTAGGACACGTGGTAGGAAGCCCCCGATAAAGAAGCAGAAAACTGGCGATGTCGGTGCTTCTTTTTCTAGTCATAGACGTGCACACTTTTGCACACCATCATCATCCACACCCACTCCATCTCCACCTCCATCTCCAACCCCATTTGCACTCGAACTCCCACCCATGGGTGATCCCACACCCACACCTCCATCCCAACCATCTCAGGGTACCTTGAACACACATGGCATTGTGTTTAAAAATGACGTTCATCGTCAAACATTTGAGACCATACCAAGGCTCCATATCATCCCCACTAGCTTTGCAGATATTCCAGCCCTAGAGAGTTTGGGTTACTAGAGGGTGTGCGTAGGCTATACCAAGCTATAGGTTGTGGGGATTTCTTATTGATGACGGTAAGAACCTATGTCCATCTCACCTTAGAGGCCTTGAGTTCTATCTTTAGAACTGCTCAAGGCATCACGTTTAGGATTTTGGACCGTGACGTAGATGTGACGTACAACATGCTCCGAGCCTTCTTTAGCTGGCCTCCTATCCACAATCCTGATTTGGTCTATGCACCGGGCACAAATACATCTACTTTCAATTTTGTTAGCTTCTGGGTACAGATAGCTGGCTTACCCCGCTTTAACCCCAGCCATGCGAAATCATCTTCCATCATTCATCTGTGTCTCCGCTTTGCTCAATGCCACTTAGCCACGACCATATTCTGTTAGCCTGAGCCTGGCACTGTCTCCACAGCCGAGTTGATTCATCTGAGTGGGATGACCAGACCCATCAGACATCTTGACGATGACACCCTCCACCCTCACATCCTGTCTGACACAGCTCGTTGGCTGTGCGACTGCCGACTTTCCATGGCCTTCTCTTCGAATGAGATTTGTTGTGGCGATTTCTTCACCCATCCCAGCCATTCATGAGCTTGAGCCTAGAGGAGAGGCTGCTGAGGAGAGAGATATCGACTGGGAGCTTAGTTCTAAGGGAGAGCCTGAGAGAGCAGCTACCACCATCACTACCACCACTTCTGCCCCGTAGCAAGCACTTCTGTCCCCACGGCTGCCAGTGCTCCTACGACCATACCCACCACCACACTTGCTGATAGTTCTGGAGTAGTCACCACCATCGCCCCTGAGATTCCTACACCTGCACCATCTTCTACGCTGCCTGCTTCTGAGTGTATTCTAGTATCTGTCGCTCCTGCGTCTACCATTGATCATGTATCTATTGAGCCTACTTCATCTGTCACCACTTCTGTCGTCTCTGCACATGTGGACTCCGTACCTATTGTTTCTATTCCAATCGAGTCCCCACCTATAGTACTGGTGCCTCTTTCTGGGAGCGTTTCTGTCCCCATCACTGCTGTATTTTCAGACATCGTCGTGGTATCTGTCTCCACTTCTGTCGCCAAGATGCATGTATCTGTTGAGATTACTTCCATTCCCACATCTGTACCTGATCTCACTTCCATTCTTGTTTCCACATCTGCTGAGATCCCACGTAGATCGCCTTTCCGACTTTGTTTTTCGACCTCGTTGACGTGCGTTTATATTTCATATATTTGCGCACGGTTTCTTCCGTGTTTTTCCGTTATTTACCGTCGTCTTATATTCGTTTTCTCGTGTTTTCTTGTTTTCTTTCACTTTTCCGTGTTTTTCGTATTTTGCAGGATTTTACTGGCATAGGGGACATAAAACGACGATATCATGAGTCCTCGGAGCAACGGGAGGAGTCACGCGTGATCCAGGGGGTCAAACGATGAAGATCGCATCTTTCAGCCCCTCACCCGACCGGTTGGTCACTTCCAACTAGGGCTGTTGACGAACAGAACGTTCGACGAACTACTCGTGAACAAGCTCGGTATATGTTTGTTTACGTTCGTTCGGGAAGCTTAATGAACAAGATTGAACAAATTTTTAGAGCTCGGTTAGTAAACGAACAGAGCTTGAACATAATTGTGTTCGTTCATTTATGTTCATGAACAAGCTCGTTAAGTGTTCGTGAACAAGCTCGTTAAGTGATGTTCGTGAACAAGCTCGTTAAGTGATGTTCATGAACAAGTTCGTTAAGTGTTCATTATAGTACATTGATGGTGGAATTGTTAGAATATTGGGTTCTTACATTTTATTGCATTTAGACATACTATATTTTAACTATGCTTGAAATGAATGTTTGTAATGGAATTTATGGAGATATTATGCTGGATTTGTTTGTTTTTGTCTTGCAAATATTTAATCCTTTTATTTCATTGATTTAGTCATTAGCAATTAGGGTTAAATATTATTATTCCTGATTAAAAAATTGACGTTTGTTTGTTCGTTTGAAAATCTGTTCATGAACAATATTGATTGTGTGTTCATGAACATGTTCCTGAACATGTTCACGAACAAGCTCGATAAGTCTTGTTAACGAACAGAACGTTCGATGAAATACTCGTGAACAAGATCGGTAATGTTCGTTTACGTTCGTTAACGTTCGTTTGGTAAGCTTAACGATCAAGCTTGAACATATTTTTAGAGCTCGGTTAGTAAACGAACAGAGCTTGAACTTGGATTTTGTTCACGAACAAAACCAAGCTCCATGTTCAAGCTCGTTCAAGCTCGTTCGTCAACAGCCCTACTTCCAACCGATCGGGTGATGCACGCGTGCACCACTCGGACACAAGTTGGAGCAGCCAAGAAGTCACCCGGTCGGTTCAGTGACCGGTTCAAACGCCCCAACTTTCTGGAATTCTGACGTTGAATGCCAACCGATCGGGTGACCTTCACCCGGTCGGTTCACCTGTAGCCGATTCTCCGAAGCCACGACACGGAGAGATCAACCGACCGGTTCACCCGACGGCACGAAGATCCAACCGATTAACTTCAACCTTCAACCGACCGTGCCGTGGTGACCGGGTGGAATCCTATTCTGCGCTGCCGAAGAAACGAAGCAGGTCACCCGATCGGGTGACTTTTCACCCGATCGGGTGATTTCGTATTCTATATATAGGACCCCTAGGTTTTCCAGAAACGAGAGTTGTTATTTTTTGCTGTTTTTTCTCTTTCTTGACGGCTGTAATTTTTCAGATATTTGTAAGTTTTCCGATCTTTGTCAAACTTTAATATAGTGTTATTAGCATTGCTCTTACTGCTTTTCAATCGCTCGATCATGTTTCTAACGGTCGATTTCTATTTAGATTGCTATTTACTAAATATGTGTGAGTAGTTCCCTAATCTGGGATTTTGGTGGAAACCCCTTCATGGGTTCTTCCCGATGCGTCCATAGGACTAGGAAATCGATAGTGATTAGGAATCTAACGGTTACGCGGGGTGTTTTATTGTCATCGGTGGGAAAAAGACCGCATTTGACCGTTGGACCAAGGGGGAATAAACTTAGCGGTTGACTCCCTAGCCATAGCTCATGCCCTTAGCGTAGACGTCGAATCCTAGCGCACGGGAGCGGCAGGATGAGGCGTCGGGAGTTATCGTTGCGAACTTAGTGCTCCCAGAGTCGGTCAGTGTTAATGGACACGGGAGTGCCCACTGACCGAACCCGGGAAGTCCGGCGTATCATCCTGGGCACCGACCGGAATATCGGGCCCATGGGACGCTGGTACCACTCTTAGAGGCAACGTCCCATCATTAGACCCTAATTCCGATCGTTATCCTACCCGTAGGGCGTATCGGCGAGAATCGCACGATAGGGTGGAAACCAAAGTCCCGGGTTTTTCCTTTATATTGTTTATCCCTTGCATTCCATTTACTGTGACAACCCATCATCTGATTCGGGCTAGCTCCCCCATGGGGTGAATTTGGTCCTCTTTGACACAAGCACATCCACGCCTCCCTGAGTTCGACCCCCAAGCCACACTACAACACCGTGTGCTTGCGGTTACAAATATTTAAATCTCACGCTCCCAATCATATTATTGCACACATCAAACACGCGCAAAGTGGGGGACGTCAAGCTTTATGGCGCAGTTGCCGGGGAGGCAACGTGCTTGTTATTTTAGGATTTCATGAACCCTTGTGTCTAGCTCTCATCCCTACCTCGCGATAATTTTCGCATTCTTCTTTTTCCTTTTTATTTTCTTATTTTTATTTTTATTTTTTATCTTATCTGTTTCTTTCCCACTTTTTGCTTCACGGGTGTTTGTTGTTTTTCATGCGCAGGAGTTCAAGAAGTCTCGACGACTTGATTCCCGTTGATCCAGAGATAAACGCCACCCTAAGGCGTTTGGTTGCCGAGAAGCGAAGAAGAGAGGATCCTGAAACCATGGGGGAGAACACCCCGCCTCACAAGTCCCTGCTAGAGTACTCGATGCCATCCATCGAGTCCACCTCCGCCATCCGTCCTCCGGCTATTACGGCCCAAAGCTTCGAGCTTAAGCCGTCTTTGGTGGCGTGGATCCAGCAGGATCAATTTTCGGGTGCACCCATGGAGAGCCCCATTGAACATTTGGACTCCTTCTTGGAGAAATGTGACACCTTCCGGATAAACGGTGTCACAACTGAGGCGATCCGACTGAAGCTGTTCCCCTTCTCTCTACGAGATAAGGCCAAGTTGTGGCTTAGGGGGAAGGACCCGAATACATTCAACACCTGGGAGAAGCTCTCAAATGCTTTCCTGACAAAGTTCTTTCCTCCGGGAAGACCATGAAGCCGAGGAGTGAGATCTCCTCCTTCTCCCAGGCCAGCCACGAGTCTCTGCACGAAGACTGGACCAGATACAAGGAGATGCAGCGGAGATGTCCCCACCATGAGCTCCCCAAGTGGCAGATCATAAATCTGTTCAATTATGGGTTGAGGGACGATTTGAAATCTTCCATGGACGCCGTGGCTGGAGGGTCCTTTATGTCAAGAGGCGAAGAAGATGCCGGACAAATTCTGGAAATATGGCATCTAACAATGAGCGGTGGTGTGACGAGAGAGCCACACCTAGATCTGGGGGCATCCACAGAGTCGAGGGCGTCGACAAATTATCCAGCAAGTTTGACTTGTTGTCGACCCAGATCTCCGCATTGATGGTAGGCACCGGTGGCACCGGTACACAATAGATTGCTGCGGTGGAATCTGAAGTCTTTGGAGAATTCGACGGTGGTGACATCTCACCACCGTTGGATCAGGCGAGCGCATTATTTTACAATCCTACGGGAAATGCGCCTTTTCCACCACGAACCAACTCCAACCCGGCCTACTCTCCTAACAACCGGAATCATCCCAACCTTAGCTACCGGGGGCCTTATCAACAGCCGACTCAGCAACAACGACAGATATATCAGCCGGCTAGGCCCCATCAGCAATTTCAGCAGTAGCAGTTTCAGCAGCAGCAATTTCAGCAGCAACAACATCCACAACAGTACCAGCAGTACACTCCAAGGAATCAGCAGCCCACCCAGCAACAATATGGCCAGCAGAGGGCCATTTCTCCGGTTGAGTCCCTCTTGACTCAATACATCGCTAACCAGGAGAAGATAAATCTGAAGCTGGAGATGGGACAGAGAGTCCTCGCTGATCAGGTGACCCAGCTGGGGTTATAAGTGGCGAACCTTCAGAGACCGCAGAATCTATTACCGCCACAGCCTGAGGTGAACCCGAGGGGGGTAAATCGGACCTTGGCGCTCACACATGAGCATGAGAACATGTCCGCCATCGTCTTGAGGAGCGGAACGCAAATACCCACGAGAGTGCCCCCCAAAGGACCGGAAGCACCGTTGGTCGTGGAACGACCAATTGAGAAATTAAATGACGACGGTGCTTCGTCGCCAAAGCCAACTACTCCGGAGGGAGTCCATGGAGAGGAGAAGAAAAAGGATGAGGAAGGAAACCTCAGAGTGTTCAAGTCTGTTGTGCCTTTTCCACAATGGCTTGCCCAAGCCAAGATTGATGAGAAGTATGGCAAATTTCTTGCCATGGTAAAAGATCTGAGCTTACAAATCCCCTTCCTCGAAGCCATCGAGACAATTCCTTCATACGCCAAATTTCTAAAGGACTTGGTGACACGAGGATCCAGAAAGGAGAAGGTCGTATTAACATCGGAGTGCAGCGCCCTCATTCAGCGCGCAAACCCACCTAAGCTCAAAGACCCAGGAAGTTTCTACATCCCTTGCTCTATTGGGGCAGTGCAAATCCAGAGGGCGCTCGTCGATCTAGGAGCGAGTGTCAGTTTGATGCCCCTATCGCTATACAGGAGAATAGGGATGGGAGATTTGGAGCCCACCGGCATGACATTGCAGCTTGCTGACCGTTCGGTCAAGTACCCGGTGGGAGTAGTAAATGACCTCCCCGTTGATGTGAGTGGAGTACAAGTACTGGTAGATTTTGTGGTGATGGACATGCCCGAATACAAGCACACCCCTATTATCCTTGGACGGCCCTTTATGGCAACCGCCAGAGTTTTGATAGACGTGAAGAATGGGAAGCTTTCCCTCAACGTCGGCCAAGAAAAAGTCGAATTTGACTTGGGGTTGTCGATGAAGTACCCCGATCCTCCGGATGATCCTAGTATTAATGCGCTGGAGCTGGAAGAAGAGAGAGCTGTGGAGGCAAGCTCCTGGGAAATTCTCTCGAGAAACCCCCCGACCACTTGAGAGATCTTGGAGAGCAAGATGGCTCACCAAAGAAAGAAGTTGCTGATGAGGCGGTCGCCCGACATGTGATCCCTCCCAGATTCCCAAAAGCTCCTCCTACGAGGAGAAAAGGCAAAAAGCCCATGGGGCTCACCGGGGATGAGGTCTGGATCCTTAAGCAAGTGGCGGTGGCCGCCAATATGAAGGAGAAGCCCCCGGACCCCGCCAACAAAGGGAGAGTAGTCGAGCAAGTTTTCTTGTCGCCACCGACTACAACAAAGGGAGAAGCTGAAGCGATGCCAAACTTTGGGCATCACCCGTATCGCCCACCTTGAACATCATCAACGGGCGTCGAGCTAACGACGTTAAACAAAAGAGCTTCATGGGAGGCAACCCATGCTCTAAACCTTTGTTTCCATTTTAGGACTATTTTTAACTTTGTTTTTTCTATTTTTTATAAATAAATCCAGCCGCAAGAACTTCCGTTGAGGGACTAAGGCCGTTTGTGCACTTTTGCAGAGAACAAGGCCCCAACCGATCGGTTGGGATATATCAGCTACCGGCCGTATCAGTCACTCAACGAACCGATCGGGTGAAGCCGGCCGAGACCGGGTGACAGACCGTGTAAGCTGTGCAGAAGTCTCGGGAATTTTGGGGAATTGGTCAACCGATCGGGTGAACGCATGTGAGACCGGGTGACAGACCGGGTGAGCTGGGCTGAATTCTCGGGAAAATTTGTGGAGCGGCCAACCGATCGGGTGAGTTATCAACCGACCGGTTCGCCTGTAGCGTTTCTTTAGCTGAAAATTTCGACCTAAAAGTCAACCGATCGGGTGACAACTCACCCGATCAGTTTGACTTAAATTCCTATAAATAGCCCCCCGCCCGTTCGTTCTGCCCTCGCCCGATTTCGAATTCCAGATCGTCGTTTCGACTCCCCCGCTTTCGCCTGACCTCATTCTCCCCTAAACCGACCCCAATCGATCTCCCCCCTCTCCCTATCCATCTCTCCATCGATTTCTCCCCCATCTTCCTCGATTTTGCCCACACACAAAACCCTAACTTTCACCCATTCTCCCCCATTTTCGAAACTTGCTGGAAGGATTCGCCGCGGCTTCACACGAGCTCCTGTTGCGTTGCGTTGGGGCATCTACAAGCAATGATCTTCATCCCAATTGGGTAACCTCACTCCTTAGCTAATTTTTTATTTTTGCCATAGAATTTCATTTTGCTCGCTTGCCGTGTTAGTGTGTATTCGTTGTATTTTGCATACACTCACACACATACACGACTCCTGCACAATGCCTCCTCGCCGTGCTAAACCCACAGACACCAGCTCTTCCAACCCTAGGCCCTCCCGTCGTGCTCGTCGCACACAATCCACCGCCCAACCCGCCACCACCACCAATTCATCCACCACCCCACGCCCCCTGACCCCGTTTACATTGGCGATGCCGAATACGAGGTGTCATTCCATGACGACGACTAAGCCGACCGGTTCATGTCCATGCTCCTCCTAGCTGGAGCTGGTGGTCGGGCAACTCAGGAGTCCGTCGAGCGTGACCTGCCCGTCCTTCAAAGCCTCATTCGCCACATTCGCACTGACCCACCCGGTGTCTCCGAGCTTCACATCCCACCCCCCACCACTCCTGGTCCTCAGCACAGGCCCCCATCACCACCCCCAGAGGGTGTGCCTCTGCTTGATATTTTCCCATCTAGCTTTTGTCTCCCCCTATTTTTAGTGCCCTTCTGTCTTTGCGGGGCCCTGCTTTACCACTGCTAGGGGGAGGACCCATTCACGTGTCGCGTCCCTTCTTTTTTATTTCTATTTCCTTTCTTTTCTTTTATTGACCCCCCCTTGCATACCTATGCATTTTCGCGATCACATCCTTACGCCAGCACTATCACGTCTAGCTTGGGGGAAGTCAAATTTTTATCTGTGTGCTGTCATGTTTTGTTTTTCTTTATGTGTTTGTTTAATTGTCGTGTCATGTGATTTTCCTTTTTTATTTTATTTTCTTTTCTGTTTATATGTCGTGTGGTGTGCTTTTTATTTTTATTTTTATTTCTTATTTTCAGTTTCATTTGTATGATTTTCTTGTCTTTCGTGTGTTTTTGTGTCTGTGCGTATTCCCCCCATATCCATTGCCCTCCCGTATTTAATTCTATTGCATTGAGGGCAATGCAAGTTTCAGCTTGGGGGAGTCGTACTTCGTGCGTCATTTGTGTCGTTTTTCTTCGTTTTTGAGTCGTTCTTCTCCATCTTTTTCTTTTCCTTTTTCTTTTCTTCTTTTTATCTCTTTCTCCTAGAGATAAACCCTATGATGAATTGCCAAAAAATCACACACACCTAGCATGGCATCGATAATCACATTCACTAACCCTAGGATATCGAGTCCTCTTGCATTTCATGCATCGTGGGTCCACTTAGCTTTTTGTGAGTCGTGCGTCGTGCCTAGCTGTTTGGTGTGCTTCTACTTTGTGATTTTACTTTATATACCTGTCCAGGAATGACCCCTAGATTATCTTGCTTCGATTTGAATATGCGGTATTTATTTCTCCTGTCTGCTTCTGCATGCTATATATATATCATATACTTCATTTCGCATGTGTCGAGATTCCCCAATTAAGGCTAGGATAACACATTTAGCCCATGCTCTAATTAGCGAGAATAGTTTCCTTTGCCCAAGTGTTTAGATTCCGATTTCTTTTTTTGTTTTACTTGGTGCAAATCCCCTCGTCGTGTACCGTTCTCCCATTTGGGAGGGTACACATGTGTATAGCCAAAAACCCAAAAATCCAAAAAAAGAGAAAATAAAAGAAAAACCCAAAAAGAAAAGAAAAGAAAAAAATATTGTACAACCAAAAAGCCAAAAAAATACAAATACTCAAAACCCAAAAAAAATTCCTGTGGTGAAAAAAAATTCCTGTGCCGAGAATAAAGGGAAGGCGAGAATTTGCACCGAGTGTTCTACTCCACATCATCTCAACCCCCATCGGTTTCGAAAACACTTGGCTTAGGAACTTTTTAGCTATTATCTAGGCTATAGTGTGGTGATTTCCTTAACCCTAGTTGTGGAGTCCCTGACGCATGATATGTTTCGATTCTCTCTCTATTCTCATGCATGCTTGAACTACTTATATTCACCGCTTTATTTAATTCGAATCGATATTTGGATCATTTCCTGGATTTGTGTATATCGAGCTTTATCGCACATCGTAGATAGTGACACCGACAGCTAGCACACGACCACACTCACTCGCGCTTCACCGCGTGGGCCCATGGCACTTGTCTGAACACGTATTCCTTGGTTTAGTGATGTGATTTGGCATCTGCTTGCTTGGTGTGTCGTTTTTGATTTTGTTGGCCCTGACGGGCGATCTAGGATATAGAGTTTTCTTTTTCTCTTTTTCTCTCTATTTTCTCTCTCCGAGCTCCTACTTTCACTCGTCTTCCTCGAGGACGAGGAATAGTTCAGCTTGTGGGATTTTGACGTGCGTTTATATTTCATATATTTGTGCACGTTTTCGTCCGTGTTTTTCCGTTATTTACCGCCGTCTTATATTCATTTTCTCATGTTTTCTTGTTTTCTTTCACTTTTCCGTGTTTTTCGTATTTTACAGGATTTTACTGGTATATGGGACATAAAACGACGATATCATGAGTCCCCGGAGCAACGGGAGGAGTCACGCGTGATCCAGGGGGTCAAACGACGAAGATCGCATCTTTCAGCCCCTCACCCGACCGGTTGGTCACTTCCAACCGATCGGGTGATGCACGCGTGCACCACCCGGACACAAGTTGGAGCGGCCAAGAAGTCACCCGGTCGGTTCAGTGACCGGTTCAAACGACCCAACTTTCTGGAATTCTGACGCTGAATGCCAACCGATCGGGTGACCTTCACCCGGTCGGTTCACCTGTAGCCGATTCTCCGAAGCCACGACACGGAGAGATCAACCGACCGGTTCACCCGACGGCACGAAGATCCAACCGATCAACTTCAACCTTCAACCGACCGTGCCGTGGTGACCGGGTGGAATCCTATTCTGCGCTGCCGAAGAAACGAAGCAGGTCACCCGATCAGGTGATTTCATATTCTATATATAGGACCCCTAGGTTTTCCAGAAACGAGAGTTGTTATTTTTTGCTGTTTTTTCTCTTTCTTGACGGCTGTAATTTTTCAGATATTTGTAAGTTTTCCGATCTTTGTGAAACTTTAATATAGTGTTATTAGCATTGCTCTTACTGCTTTTCAATCGTCCGATCATGTTTCTAACGGTCGATTTCTATTTAGATTGCTTTTTACTAAATATGTGTAAGTAGTTCCCTAATCTGGGATTTTGGTGGAAACCCCTTCGTGGGTTCTTCCCGATGCGTCCATAGGACTAGGAAATCGATAGGGATTAGGAATCTAACGGTTACGCGTGGTGTTTTATTGTCATCGGCGGGAAAAAGACCGCCATTGACCGTTGGGCCAAGGGGGAATAAACTTGGCGGTTGACTCCCTAGCCATAGCTCACGCCCTTAGCGTAGACGTCGAATCCTAGCGCGCGGGAGCGGCAGGATGAGGCGTCGGGAGTTATCGTTGTGAACTTAGTACTCCCGGAGTCGGTCAGTGTTAATGGACACGAGAGTGCCCACTGACCGAACCCGGGAAGTCCGGCGTATCATCCTGGGCACCGACCGGAATATCGAGCATATGGGACACTGGTACCACTCTTAGAGGCAACGTCCCACCATTAGACCCTAATTCCGATCGTTATCCTACCCGTAGGGCGTATCGGCGAGAATCGCACGATAGGGTGGAAACCAAAGTCCCAGGGTTTTCCTTTATATTGTTTATCCATTGTATTCCATTTACTGTGACAACCCATCATCCGATTCGGGCTAGCTCGCCCATGGGGTGAATTTGGTCCTCTTTGACACAAGCACATCCACGTCTCCCTGAGTTCGACCTCCAAGCCACACTACAACACCGTATGCTTGCAGTTACAAATATTTAAATCTCACACCCCCAATCATATTATTGCACACATCAAACACGCGCATAGCGGGGGACGTCACTCGTGCACACGCACGAGCACATAGGGCGAGGGGCGAGTCTAGTGGTGCACATCCAGCTGGTCGTTCCTGCAGCATTGACACACGTCTCACTGCCGTAGAGACTGAGGTTGCTGCCTTGAGGCGTGACTCCACTAACCTCACTCAGGCAGTCTCTTCCTGCCACCGTTCAGTGGAGGAGATCCAGCGAGATGTTAGGGAGATTCTAGAGATTCTTAGAGCACAGGGAGCACCACCTATACCACTAGCACCAGTTGCTCCTCCAGCACCACCAGCATCTTCTGCATTTTCGTCTGATCTCATATCTGGTCCACAACAGCGGGACCCATCACCACCTCCACAGGGTGGTGCCGCTGTCTGATTCGATATTTTGCTCCAATTCTCCCCTATTATTTTTGGTGCTCATCTGTCCACACAGGGCTCAGTGTCGTATAGCTTGGGAGAGAACTGCATCCATATCATTCCATCATCTGTGTGCATGTTTTGCATTTAGGCATTAGGACCATATAGTTGCATTAGGATCATACATTTGCATTAGTTTCTATTTTACTTTAATCTTTCTTGTTTTTAGGATTTTCCTTTTGTTTTATTACATCCCACCCACCGACCCACCCACCCATAGCATCTTTTTCCATCTTCATGCACATGTTCTCAGCAGTGAGGACACTGATGTGTTTAGCTTGGGGGATGAGCGCTATCGCTTTTTATTTATTCTTTTTTCATTTTTTCTCTTCATTTATCCATCTTTTTCGCCCCATTTAATTTTTATAGATGCATCATATAATTTTTTCTTTCTGTATGCTTGCATGCTGATTTTTATTTTTATTTTCTATATTTTCTTTTCCTTCTTTTGCTAGGTGAATTATCTGTGATGTTATATCTTATATCTTCACTACTGCAACAACTCTTATTCTTCGTGCCATACTACTTAGAGTATTTCATAATCTTAATCTTTATAAGTACTTGCAATAAATTTCTTTTGATGATCTCTCTAGTGTGATGCATGAAGTCTATTAAAACTGAATGCATGGAGTAGTGTTTAGCATGCTTTCATTGGATACACACCAAGATTCACACATCACTAGCATATTTGAAGCCATGCTATTATCTATGATTCGTAATTCTTGTTGCATGCTTGTTTGAATAACTTTACTGCTTGAATGCAATGCTTATTGATAGGATAATACACATGCTTATAAATGAGTTTAGTTGATGTATTATCCTTCTGAACCGTTTGTGCACACTTTTGAGTGAACCGAGTGTTATATTAATTCCTTCTCCATATATACCTTATATTCTCTACATGTCACTTGATTTTCCTTCCCAACTATTTTTATCATATCCACTCCCAAAGTTCCTTACAAATACAAAGTTTGCTCCAAAAAGATCAAAAAGTCAAAAAATGTGCCAAAGAGCCGAAAATCAAAGATTCAAAATCCATTGCTCCCACAAAAATCCAAAAAAAGAGGAAACAAAGTTTCAAAAATTCAAAGAAAAATCCAAATTTCACCACTTGAGGCAAATAGATATCCTTTTGGAAAAACAAAAATTTAAAAATTCAAAAATTCTAATTCCACAAAAACTCTTTGGATGTGATACATCAATTCAAGCTTGGGGGTAAAAATCTTTTGACCAAATGAGTGAGCATGACATTAGAGTGGAGTTGTGCACAAACAGAAAAGTTCGATAATCCTGAAACTTAACGAAACAATTGAGTCACGGAGATTTCCTATGATTTGATATGAGTATGTGTATGTCTTGACTTTTATTCTATTCTATACTGCATGCCTGGTATGCAACTTCTACGCTTCAGTTATAGCTTTTGATTGAAAAGTGTGTCGTCAATGTTATGCATATTCGACACTATGAAATATAGGATGTAGATATAGGCTAAGTGTATAAGTCTTAGAGAGACGCCTTTCATTCAATCTTAACACTCTTAAGTACTTCATTTGTTTAAGATATGAAGTTTCTGTGGTTGAATTTTTCTGAGTCGTTGTGATATGTGGTGAATAACTTGAAATCTGAGAGAATAATTTAGCGACCCTCTATTCTTTGCATTCTTTTCATTTTATTATTTTTATATCCCGGTGAACTTCCTATTCGTCTTCCTCGAGTAAGAGGTAAGTTTGGGGGATTTTGATGTGTCCATATTTTCTATATATTTATCGCATCATTTAACGCCATTTTAGTTGCTCAAAACTCATTTTTATCGCTCTATCGATCGTTTATCGTATTATATTACTTTCGGAGCTTTATTCTCATTTTCAGGAGTTTTGAGGCGATTTGGAGCAAAATAGAGTCATGGACACATCTAAGATCGCCAGAGCATCAATGTCATAGCTTTCTAGGTGCTTGACGAGGTAGATAAGAAGATTTGAGGAGGAGAAGAAGAAGGAAGGAGAAGGGACCAAGAAGAATGAAAAGCTCCAAAGGTCTGTCAGCATTTCCAGACTACTCGGTCCGAGTAGGTTAAGCCAAAGAGAGCGGCTTCAACTTCTTCCCAGCGTTTGAGCATGAGAGCCACTCGGACCGAGTAGCATTGCTACTCGGTCGAGTGAATATTCGGGCAGAGCTGTAATTTTTAAGGCCAAGTTCAAGTTCTGACCTCAACCGAGTGTAGTCAGTCACTCGGTCGAGTAGGCAAGGCAAAAGAGAGGAGATCGTCGACACTTAGCCAATTTGGGCAGCTCGAAGGCCACTCGACCTAGTAGCCTCGCTACTTGGCCGAGTCAATTTATCAACAGAACAACTATTTCCAAGCTTCTACAGCCACTGGCACTCGACTGAGCATACAAGCCCACTCGACCAAGCGCCAAGGTGACTTGGTCAAGTGACAGAGCGACATTTTCAAGCCAAGCATGAGGCTCTATAGCTCGACCGAGTGGACCATCCACTCAGTCCGAGCGACCATCTCCCCAGTTGAAGATCAAAGGCATCGACGGCGCGATGAAGCCCTACTCGGACCGAGAGGCATTGCCACTCAGTCAAGTCGGGCAGCGATCCAATGAAAATTTGGGCTGAGTTGGGGTTTTTAATTATTTTTTGTGGGTCCATACCCATATGTATATAAACAATATTTCTTCCTAGGTTAGGGAGAGCCAAATTAGAGTTCACTTTTACTTCTAGTTTCAATTTTCTTAGCCGTCGTAATTTCTTTGGGAACAAAGTTTGGATCTTTCGGATTATATTTGCGTGGAAACTTGTTCGATCGTAATTTTTTTTGAAGAAGACTCCTTATTTCCACTGGTTTAGTGCATCCATCTCTATTGCTCTGATGTTTATTGTTGCGATGAAGTTTGATTCTATTGTTGTTATTGTTGTTATTGCTTTTTCTATGAATCGTAAGTAGTTCTATCTAGGGCTAATGGATGAGCCTTAGGATTTTAGGGTTTAGATGCGAAAGTTGTGATTTTAGGTTAAATTTGTGAATAAGTGACGTAATGTGGTTGATCTTACCAAGTTTATAGTGTTCTCATCAGGGGTTTGTGATCCACGATAGTGGCACTTGCACTAGAAATTATTCTATAGACTTGATTAAGGTCGATAGTGGATTTAATTAGGGTTCATGATCCATGATAGTGGCACACACTTTAAGGGTCTCCACCAATGCACTATATTACTAATTGATGATCTATGATAGTAGCATCAATAAGAGCAATCATATCACGGATCGAAGCTCTAATTCACAATAGTGGCTTGAGTGGAGATTGAGAATTTATTGTTAATCGTAATGCTCATATTGCGTGCAAGGCCATCCACGATTGTGGGGCTAAGAACGTGATATGTTAGATGAGTAGTTCAATGATAATTGGCTATGAATTTCACGTTGTTGACATGACAATCTCGTCTTATAAAACCAATTCCAACCTAGAAGTTATAACCTAGCATCGACATCCACCGATCCTCGAGGTGATTTCTAATGCCCTAGTTTCCATTCTATTGATATTTTTTGTGAGAGGTAATCGTGAAAACTCTTGGATACAACCCAGAACTAAAAAAGTCAAACAACTCTAAATAAAAACCCAAGATCTTAGCCAACCGCCTTCCTTGTGGATCGACAACCTTTACTATATTACTAAGCCTCGACACCGTGCACTTGCGGACTCGACTCAAACACATGGTACATCCAACCATCAAAATCTCCTTATGGTGCATTGGTACTATTCCAAAAGAAGCATGATGGATTACTTCGATTGTGCGTTGAGTACTAATCATTCAGTAAAATTATGGGGGAGAACAAATAATTGATCCCTTTGATGACAGACTTGTTTGATCGGCTGGGACAAGGAAGGTACTAATCCAAATTAGATCTAATATCGGGGTATACCAACCAGATTACAAAAGGAGATGAACCAAAGACGACATGTGTGACAAGATATGGATCTTAGAGGTTCTAATCATGCCAGTTGGTTTCACAAATGCTCATACAACATTCTGCTCCTTGTTGAACAAAGTACTGGAGCCATTCCTACATTTCTTTGTCGTAGTATACCTCGAAGACATAGTGATCAATAATCAATGCATCTTTGGTGCATCTCAGAGCATATGTACCCCTTATGGAAAGTGTTCGAGGCCCTTCAGCAAAATGAGTTGTAGTGAAGAAAGAGAAATGCTTGTATGCACAAGAAGAAGTCGTGTTCTTGGGGCACGTCATCGGAAGAAGCAAATCAAGATGGATCAAGGAAATGTTTGTATTGGATATTGAGGCAACCCAATATATGTTTTGATGACGAGCATACATATTTGTGTGCTAACAACTGTGAATTCAAACATAAGAAGAAGAAGAAGTACAAAACTCAGTGAAGCTGTTCACGGTAAAAGCCTTAAGCAAGAGAAGAATCAAGACAAGAGTTTGAAGATTTCAAGTATACATCAATAAAGAAAGCAAAGCAAATTGTATTTTTGATGTGTCTACCTTCTTGTCATAGATTCATTTGTTAAAGCCATAATGAAACACTTCACCCACTTAGAAATACTTTTAAAAAGTTTTGAAAAAGTTTTGAAGCCACCATATTTTATTTTCATAAGTTTTCAGGCTAAAATAAAGCATTTTTGTGTTTATTAGTCGACCAATAGCTAACCCTAATCGACTAGCATAACATGAAAACTATGGCTTATCAGCATGTCAAATTAGTCGACCAATTTTACATCAAGAAAATTTCGTACTCTTTCAAGAGAAAATTTGTTCTTGTGAAAAAGCCTTCAAAAGAACATCCCATTTTGGCCTTTGTGTTCTTGAAGTTTTTAATTTTCTCCTTGGCCAAACCTGAGATCCTTATGCCCTGCTTTCAATGTTCTAAGATAGAGATCCCATCCCATAGTCTCACTGTTACACCTTGTGCTTCATCTAAGGTTATAGGGAATTGTTCTGCATCGACAAAAGTTTTTAAGTATTTTCTCTTTTGGTTTGTTAGAGGGAAGTGTAAGGTTACTTTTGAGATATTTTCAAAAGGGATACTCTCATTTGTGTGAGGGTTACACTTGAGGTTTGTTCGAGTGGGTTTCCTTACATTGGTTTGTGGTGTGAAGGAGGTTATACTAAGTACTTGCGGTTCACGAGAAGTTAGTGGAAAGCTCAAGTGGATATTACTTGAGGAATGGACTTAGATCGAGAAGACCGAACCTGTATAAATCACTAGTTTTTATGATTGTTTCTTGTGTGAATTATTTTATTCTGCAACTGAGTTTATTCCACTGCTTATATTATAAATTTGCAAAAAATTTGTTGATTAAGAATATAGTTTGGTAACACAAATAAATCTCATAGGTAGAGTTTTTATAATAATTTTTTAAAACACTAATCACACCCTCTAGTGTTTTCTATCTGTCATCCAGGATCCCTACACGAGTGATTCAATAATGGGAACCTCCCACAAAGGTGCCAGAGCTATGGTCATTTCTTGGATTGGTAAAGTACGACCAGAAGTTTTTCTGAGGATACTCAGCTATGGTAGCACCACTAACAGACTTGCTGAAGAAGAACTGGGCTTGGTTTTAGAGCCTGAAGTAACAACAATCATTCAAAGGATTGAAGGGGGCAGTGTTTGAGGAGTAATTCCTCTCTCTTACAGGCTTCAACAAGCCATATGAAGTCCATACTAATAGGAGTGACTTTGTTATCAGAGGGGTGTTGATGCATAATGGACACACTATCACCTATGAGAGTCAAAAGCTTAATGACACCGAAATGCGGAACATCATCAAGAAGAAAGAGATAACATTAGTGGTCTATTAGCTATGGCTATTGATGTGTGCCATTATTACACATATTTTACACTCTTCTCATTTGCATTTTCATATCATTTCATCCCCTGTTTCACCCCATTTTCTCCGTTTTGTTTCCTTTTTACGTTTTTTGGTATTTCTCATGCGTTGCAAGAGAAATCAGGAATTTTGGGCTCAAACGTGGAGAAAAGAGATGAAATGGAGCAAGAAGAAATTGGGAAGCCAAATGAGAAGAAATGAGCTGAAAAATGACACGCATGGTCGCGTGAGCCATGCCACGCGACTGCGTCGACCAAGGCACCCAAGTAGCCAATAGGATTAAGGCCACATGGTCGCGTCGTCAGAGCCAAATTACCATGCGGAGGAGCTGAGA
Organism: Scilla litardierei; assembly: GCA_030789695.1. Classification (NCBI taxonomy): domain Eukaryota; kingdom Viridiplantae; phylum Streptophyta; class Magnoliopsida; order Asparagales; family Asparagaceae; genus Scilla; species Scilla litardierei. The sequence continues at coordinate 284,483,986 of CM061133.1, read as the reverse complement.
AGGGATACATTTCGAAGCCATGAGGTCGCTTTCCCAGATGCCAAACGGGTGCGTCGTGAAAGCTGAAGGAAGAGAAGAACTCAAACGATGCAGTCGAGTCATTGGAGATGACGACGCGGTCCAGTAAAAAAGCCACCAGACGATGCGGTCGCATCCTCCCATGCTGAGATGAAGCCAAATGGCCGCTTCGTACGGCCATTTTAGATCAGATCTGGAGCAAAAAAGCCCCCAGACGACACAGTCGCATGGACTATCCACACAACCGCATCACATTTAGGATTTTCAGCCCTTTTATGCACTTTAGGCCATACGGCCGCGTCATTCTTGACACGGCTGCGTCATTCTTGACATGGCCGCGTCCTCCTAGGTTTTGGGGCCTGAGTGGATGCCATGAAGCGGTAGTTTTGGGTATTTTTAAGGGGTATAAAAGCTTTTTGATTCCTCTCTGCGTAAAGGATCTTCTCTGGACGAATTTTGACAGTATTTAGAGGATTTCATGTCTACAAACTCCTTTTTCTCTACTAGTTTAATTGTTCTTTTTGTTTTATTTGAATAATAATCCATCTATTGTTGCACTTTGTGATTGTGGATTGGGCTATTGATGAATCTCTATCATTATCTACTACAATGAATGTTAATTCGATGATTTCTATCGTATATAATTGTATGGATCGTGTGTAGTGATTCATCTAGGGCCAATGGGTTGAACCCCATTGGATTAAATTATGGATTGATGAATTATTGTGAATCTGTTGAGTAATTGAGGATGATGTGTATGTTAGGATCATTATTATCAATGTAGATCGTATCCCCCTTCATATGTAATTAGATTAATTCATGATTGACGTCGGGATTAATCTATGGTTTTCTAATACATTGATCAATACTATCGAATTGCACGATTGACGTCGGTAATCGATTAGAGCCCTCCTAACATAGATCCAAATCCTAATCCACGGAAGTGGCGTGGATGAAGATTGGGGATATTCGTCGGACATAATGTACATAGTGCGTATCGATGCACGATTGACGTCGATATCGATACGGGATAGGTATGCATATCTTGCACCATAAAAGTGGGGGGTATGATTAATATGAGGGGGTATCTTATCATCTGCCACGGAAGGTGGGGGGGGGGAAGAGAATACCCTTACATTAGACAACCTCTCCCAAACCTTATGAACTCAACAATCGATTAACACTAATCAATCCTAATTTAGTCCAATGGTGGTGATATCCATGCCCTAGAGTTTCTTTTATTGGTATTTTCTCCTAGTGTTTATAGATCTCTCTTTTCTTGAGAGCTTCGGCTATCCGATCGAGAGATTACGGACGAACTACATAAGAAATTTGAGGGAATATAAAGGGCGAAGATAAAAACTAAAAAACAAAAAAGAAAGCCACTGTGGAAACGGTTGCAGCTTGTACAGTTCGGTGGGGCCCCCGGCCTGTGGCCGGCCCAATTCTCTTTGATAAGGAAAATGCCATGTACACCGGTTTGACCGGTGTATATAAGACATTTTTGAAAAAAAATGAAACACTTCACCTCAAAAGTCCGTTCTTGTTATGAATCATCATCTGGGAGAGGAACCCCCAGCTCTTTATTTATAGTAGTAGAGGAGCGTACACAGATAAGATACAATAGATATGGTCTTATCTATAAGATAAGCCATGATCCCAACCAACTCGGTATTATCTCTTCACAACACTCCCCCTTATCCAGCCATGGGTGTGGACTCTGCTCATGAATACTTCAGGATTCTGAGCGTAGTAGGAGTCTCACATGGGGTGGATACTTTAGGATTCTGAGTTGGTGAGGTTTGCCTCGTTAAAATCTTTAGCTATGGAAAACCTTGTGTAAAAAATCATAGTTAAGGAAAAAGAGTACAAAAACTCTCTAACTCCCCCTGATCTGTACAAGCACTCAGGCTTTCAGATCTCTTAGGCGCCTCATCCCAATTTTCTGTACAAACGTCCTAAAGGTAGCAGTAGGAAGGGCTTTAGTGAACAAGTCTGTCAGGTTGTCACATGATTGTACTTGTCTGACGTCGATCACGCCATCTCTCTGTAGCTCGTGCGTCCAGAAGAATTTGGAGAAAATATGCTTCGTTCTGTCGCCTTTGATGTAGCCACCTCATAGCTGAGCTATACAAGCAGCGTTGTCCTCGAACATGGTAGTAGGTTCAAGTCCCAAGGCTTTAATCAGGTCGTCACCAGGATGTCATTTACAACTGACCGTAGCCAGAAACATTCTTTGCTTGCTTCATGGATGGCGATGATCTCTGAGTGATTGGATGAGGTCGTCGTCATGGTTTGCTTAACTGATCTCCAGGAAATGGCTATCCCGCCATGGGTAAACACGTACCCTGTCTGTGACTTTGCATTGTGGGGATCTGCCCTGTAACCTGTATCAGCATAACCAACAAGTGCAGATGATAATCCATTTTTGTAAAAGAGTCCCAAATCTGTAGACCCTTGGAGGTAGCGTAGAAGGTGCTTTACCCCGGTCCAGTAGCACTGCGTAGGCATTGCACTGTATTTGGCTAGTAAATTTACTGCGAATGCTATATCGGGACGCGTGCAGTTGGCCAGATATAGAAGTGCTCCAATAGCACTCCGATAAGGGACTTCTGGACCAAGTATATCCTCCCCCTTTCCAGCGGCCGAAAGGGGTCTTTATGTGCATCCAGAGATCATATCACCATAGGTGTACTAAGTGGATGACATTGGTCCATATGAAATCTTTGCAACATTTTCTTCGTATATGTGGTTTGGTGTAATATGATTCCGTCTATTAAATGTTCAATCTGTAAGCCAAGGCAAAATTTCGTTTTGCATAGGTCTTTCATTTCGAATTCTTTTTGTCAGGCTTACAGATATCTCAGCGATCTCTTCAGGAGATCCAATGAGATTCAAATCGTCTACGTAGACTGCTATTATGTCGAATCCTTTTCCCTTTGCTCTTATAAAGATGCAAGGACAAACTTCATTATTTTTGAATCCTTGTTGTACAAGGAATTCACTTAGTTTGTTATACCATATCCTTCTCAATTGTTTAAGACCATACAATGATCTTTGAAGCTTAACAGAGTAAACGTCCTGAGGTCTATCTTTTAATTCAGCAGGCATTGAAAAGCCATCAAGAAGTTTTATGTATATCTCCTTGTCAAGATTACCGTATAGATATGCAGTCACAACATCCATTAGCTGCATATCTAAACCTTCCTTTGCTGCTAAGCTTATCAGGAATCGGACAGTGATCGCATCCATGACCAGAGAGTATGTTTCCTCATAGTCAATACACGGTCTTTGGAAAAATCCTTGCGCTACAAGCCTTGCTTTGTAGCATGCGATCTTATTATTTTCATTTCTTTTTCTCACGAATACCCATTTGTATCCCACAGGTTTGACACCAGTAGGTGTCTGGACTATTTGTCCAAAGACTTTGCGTTTCTTAAGTGAGTCCAGCTCAGCTTCTATTGCCTGATTCCACTTTGGCCAATCATTTCTACGTTTGCATTCAGCAACGGAATGTGGATCATGATCATCGTTGCTTCCGGTGACGTGAATAGCAATATGAAATGCAAAGTCATCGTCGACCATTGTACTCTTTCTGTCCTACACCTCCCCTATACGAACATAATTTAATGATATTTTAGTTTCTTCCGGTAGTTCCTCTGCAGTGGATTCCGGGAGGGGTAAGGGTATGGACATGAGCTCATTTCTCTGTAGGGTTTCATCCCAAGGTCTCCGGTTATTTTTATTTTTCTTGGATTTTTATCCTTGGAGCCTGGTGGTCTGCCTCTTTTCTGTTGAGGTGCAGCCACTTTTGCTGCTGGTGGATTGCATCTATTCTCGAGGATGTCAATCCTAGCTGGAGTATTTGCAGCAGGGATGTGTGATTTGACAATCTTCTGGTTGTCAGTAAATGAGTCCGGTAATCGGTGGACAGTGTCCTGAATGTGGAGGATCTTCAGGATCTCATCTTCACATTGTTTGTTACCGGATCATAGTGGGTCAAACTTTTTGTATCCCACGTTATGATGTGCTTAGCACCAGATTTCTCAGTGTCTGGACCCATTTTGGGGAAAATTGTCTCATCAAATTCACAGTCTTCAAGACGTGCCTTAAATGCATCCCCCGTTTGGGGTTCTAGGCATCTTATACTTGAGGGTGAGTCAAACCCTACATAGATACCTAGGCGACGTTGAGGACCCATTTTTGTCCTCTGTGGTGGTGCAATGGGGATGTAAACTGTGCAACCGAAGATTCTTAAATGAGAAATGTTCGGCGGCACTCCATATGCAAGTTGCATTGGAGAGAGACTCTGACCTCCAGAGGGTTAATTTTTATTAACGATGCATCATGCAGAATTTCATGTCCCCATGCATCCACCGGCAACTGGGATTTCATTAACAATGGACGTGCAATCCATTGGAGTCATTTTATCAGTGACTCTGCCAATCCGTTCTGGGTATGAACATACAACACTGGATGTTCAATTTCTATTCTTGTTGCCTGGCAATACTCTTGAAATAACCAGGAGGTAAAATCCCCAGCATTATCCAGACGTTGTTTCTTTATTTGGATGTCTGGAAAATGCGCCCGTAACTTTATAATTTGTGTCAGTAGCTTTGGAAAAGCTAAGTTGCTGGTCTATAGTAGACACACATATGAATATTTTGAAGATGAATCAATCAATACCATATAGTACCGAAATGGCCCACTAGGTGGTGGATAGGTCCACATATGTCTCCATGTATTCTTTCGAGGAAGCTTGGAGACTCGATATCCACTTTTAGTGGTGATGTCCTTATTATTAATTTCCCCTTGAAGCAGGGGATGCAAGTGAATTCTCCCTTCTGAAGAATCTTCTGGTTCTTCAGGTTGTGCCCAAAGGATTACGATAAGATGCGAGCATCATCACAGAACCAGGGTGGCCAAGTTTATCATGCTAAAGTAAAAATTTGGCTAATGTCAGGCACTTTAGGTGCGCCTTCAAGTTAGCTTCTTCTCTTCGAATCTTTGTATGATAGATGCTTGATGAAAGGCTCTCAAAATGTTCAAGTATGGATTTTACTCCTTTTTCTTGAGACGTTACATACAGTAATTCCTTTTCATTTACATTTGATGTTTCCAAATGTAATCCGTTTGAACGGATATCCTTGAAACTTAGTAAGTTTCGGTTGGAATTCAGAGAGAATAGTGCATCTTTTATTTTAATTTCTGTTCCATTAGGGAGCAACACGGTTGCATTCCTAGAACCTTCAATTATATTCGATGGCCCTGAAATTGTATTTACATGGCTTTTTGTAACGACTGGTTTTCGTGTAATTGGATTATCTATATTAAATATATGCTTGGTGGATCTTCTCCTTGGATGTGATTTTTCCGTCTCCGTGGCTTTCGTTTTCATTCGTTCGTTGTGATTTTCTAGCTTCTTCCTTCGATCGTCGATTTCGGAGTAAGTCATTCGTGACGAGCTTCAAATCGCTCATATCTTAGAGTTAGAGTGATCTTAGAAGCCATAGGAATCTTCCCGAAGCTCCGCGATTCGAATCGGCACTTTTGGTGCATCTTAGTTGGTTCAAGAAGGCGGACCAACCGACTAGAATCCATTCTAGTCGGTCGGTAACTCTACTCAAACTGACTAGTTCCTTGGATTAATTTTACTTAAGTTACTGTTTCTGTTTAGTCGGTCTAAGTTCATCTTTCGACCGACTAGTTGTTAAACTAGTCGGTTAAGTTTTGTACTCAGACCGACTAATTCTTAGTTCTTCTGTACAGTCGAGTACTGTTCATTCTTAGTCGGTCTAAGAACATTCGTCGACCGACTAGATGAGAAACTAGTCGGTCAGTAGTTGTTCTTTGACCGACTAAATCTAAATCCTATTTTTCGTCAGGAGTTACTGTTTCCACTTAGTCGGTCTGCGTTGGTCAACCGACCGACTAGTTTCCAAACTAGTCGGTCAGTGGTTGCTCTTTGACCGACTAATCAGTGTCGAAACCCTAATTTCTGGGCAGCCGCCAGGTCATTTTCCAATAAATACCCCAGTTCGTTTCTTTTCTTTCTTTCTCTTCTCCTGGCCTCTTTCCTTCCCCCATTGACCTCTGATCTTCCCCAACCTTCCTTTAGCTCTTCCCCCTCATTAAGAGCCCATCCCCCTCGCCATTTAGGCCGGCCACCTCCTCTAGATCGTCGGAAAACCCCCAAAAATCCCCAAAACCCCATTTCTCCATATTTTCTCCCCATTCCAGATCTGAACCCTAGGTTTCCCCGGATCGTTCTTCCGTTGCCGTGCTTGCTCGGCTTCGATCTTCCGCTTCTATACGGTAGGGTTCGATCCTTTGGTTCTCTCATAACTCTCCTTGTGATTTTATTGAAACCCTAATAATAAACTAGGTTGGATGTTGTTCTAATGTTGTTTTGCCATGGCAGCGATTTCATCTCCGTAGATAACATTTCATGACGTGCCTCGTTGATCGTCATCCTTGGTGCGAGGCAAGTGAAACTTGCCACTTATGGTTTTAGGCCATTTGCTTGTTGTAGCGTAAAAGAGACTAGACGGTGAAATGATAGCCGCCTAGACGCCTATTTGATCTAGTTTGACAACGAAACTAGATCCGTCACCTCAATTGATCTCGCTTGACAATGAAGCTAGATCCAACCCTTTTAACTTGTTGTTCATGCATATTAAACTGCCATGTTTAAATTCTTTATTTGTACGCCTTACTACATGCCATGCCATCCATGTTGAATGTCGCATTCGTAGCACACACTACAATACTTGTGTTTCCTGGCTCGTGTTCCAGAAGCGGGCCATGTGTTGGTTGATAGCCAATGCCCGACCTACTAGTTTCCGGCTAGGCACCCACTTTTCGTGGGCATAACCCTATGCCATACGTGTCAATACATTTCCTGGCTCGTGTTCCAGAAGCGAGCATTCCGTGTTCGGGGTAATTCCCTGGCTCGATATACGTGTTAAGCACATTTCCTGGCTCGTGTTCCAGAAGCGAGCATTCCGTGTTCGGGGTAATTCCCTGGCTCGACACACGTGGGAGGGGTAGAGATAAACGGTCACTTGAGCTTAGGAGTTGGCCCGATCAGCCACTCTAGCCAATAGGCGGAATCTCTGTGCACGACGTGTTTACTTGACGTGATTTACTTGACTTGTACTTGAACACAGCCTGCGGGCAATAGGGCACTCACCTGTGTGTGAGTGATCCCTTGTACTTGTTACTTGACAACACATGTCACACCTACCACTTGTTACTTCCATGCTATACTTGCCACGCATCATGCTATAACTGCTAGGTTGCTAGTTTACCTCCCTTTCAGTTTCCTTGCCCAAGTCTTTTTAGACTTGCTGACATGTGCCCCTTTCTCTTTGGGTGTCGCATGTTAGTTGCCGAGCCAGAGATTGTTGTTGAGGGCGACGAGTTCGTGGAGTTCGTGCCCGATTCTGTTGTTTGACGAGGGGTTTGGGATACCGGTGCTCTTTCTTAGGACCTTGCAGTTTCCTTTTGTTTTAGGATTCCTGTTAGTTGTCGGTGCGTGGCACCTTTGTTGTACTTGTACTTTTGTTGGCCATGTTTGGGCCCTTAGATTCTTTTCTCTTTAAGCCTGGTGGCTTTTTCTGTGATGTTGGAATTTAATATGATGTATATTCTGAGATTGTCTTTTGTCTCCTTTCCTTTATTATTATCTTTGTTTCGTAACGCGTTGCAAGGACCTGCAAACTTATTGTTGATTGACGCTTATCGGGCTTGGAGCTTGCAGCTTCAAGTCTGAGCGGACCTTCTCACGTTTCACCTCCACATTTTTGGAAAGCGGGGCGTGACAGGTTTTATTGGTGGCCCATGCAGGTCCGTCTTGCAATTGCGAATTATCGGAACAACGATAATAACTATGGAATGTCCATTGAATAAATTACAACATCCGAGTCTATAGCCTTGAGTCTAGTAGTTTTCCTATGTCACTAGGTGGTAGGAAGACTTAGTTAGACGTCCGTGCTTGCTAGTTAGAGGCCCCTGATTGTTAGTTAGACTCCCTGCTAGGAGTTGATTTAATCGTCGTAGGAGTTACCTTAGTGGTTCCTGTCTATCTCTGACCGTGTTAGACTTTTAAGACTTCTTTTGTCGTTCGCTTGGGTTCATCGACTTCGGACCAAGCTGAACTCATTTCATTACCATCTAGCACTTAGAAAGTCTTAGCGATTAGTTCCCTAACCTTTAGTTGGTTAACTGTAAGAGTTTCCTGTAGATTTTCCTAAGTCATATCCTAGGCGTATTTATGCTTTGATCATCCGACCAAATCCCTTGCCCTGAATCCCATGACCACCACGTTTCGATAATCATTGATCCTTCGAATGTCCCCATTCGCGAAGCTTAATTTCTTTTAAAGTTATTTTTCGATTTCCCCTATTGAAGTTTTTGCTAAGTTTAAATTTCGTTTTAAACCCGCTACGTATATACTTAAATTTCTCACTTTTCGATTGAGTCAAAATTCCTTGTAGATTTCGGAGCCTAATGGTTGTAATTATAATTGCTATCTCGTAACCATTTTCTAATCTATATTTTCACATTTCGGTTTAAGGACTCTATTACTATTTTGAAAAAAATTCGACATACCATTTTTCTAACTATGAGATCCATTTTAATCGCATATCATACATACTTTAAAATCTCTTCCAAGATAAATAGAACTTCAATTGTTTTCATATATTAGTACTAGGTTCATTCTTTGAATTTCAAAATTTTGCCGGAATATTATATTAAGCTACTGCCGTATAATGTTTACGAACCTCTCCGTTGCAAATCTTGAATTTTCCGAAAGTATCTTTCCGACTTCCTTTTCCTAAGTTTAAATTTGTTTGGAACTTTAAAATGTGTATACTTATACCTCATGTTCTTTCGTTGACTTAAATTTATTTTTGAATTTCGAAAGTTTTGACGAGATTTGATTACTATTTTATAATGTTTTTCCAGCCTTTACTTTCATACCTATTTAAATATCTCGTCCCTTTCCATATATCAATTTAATTCTGAGCGTGTTTCTAATTTTTCCCAAACTCGATTTATAAAGTTTTTCCTTTCTTATTTATGCCGTTCAAATGATTCGTCACGCTCCCTTAATATACCTTCCAAGTCACACATGATTTTAGCTTTCAACAAACCAAGGATATGTTCAACATTTTCTCTATTACAATTTTTTTGGAAAATTACGTCTTCATAACTTTTCATGATCTAGACCCTCCGTAATCTGGTTTTAAGGCTTATTTACAAATTTTGATAATTTCATTACTAAAGGAATTATTATCTTTCCGTTCTCCAAACATACTTTAGAATAAATTCTAACTAAATAGAATTTCAAATATTTTCATATCCATGCTAGGCTCGTTAGCCCGTATGTTAAGAGCTTTGTGTAAAACGATTTCTTTTGGCAAATCCTGGTTACACTAAAAGGTAGTTTCAATATTGATTATTTAAGCTTTTCCTGGTTTAAAGACTTTGAAGGTATTTAGCACGAGTTTAAAATTCTTTCGTTAGTTTAATTTCGTTTCAAACTTTTGCCAACATTATTAAATCACCGCCGTATAATATTTTCTAAAACTACGTCCTTAATGTTCGTATGAACGCTTTACTTCCTTTCAAAATGATTTCCGTTAAGCCAATAAATCTTTTCCTCTGACTACGTGTTTTCAACTCAACCTTATTTCGAACAACTTATTCTATCGATCTTCAAATATCGTTTTTACGGAGGAGAATTCCAACTTTTCAAAATACAACCGTTTTATACTTTTAGTGTTTTTGACTTTCGCCTTTCACGTTCTATCTCCGAAAACTTATGAGAGTAATATTTACATCTTTCTTCCCCGCCTAAACATCCATAATTATATCTCAGTTTCACTTGATCTATTTACCTCCTTATCCTCGCCATATCTGAACCCATTTTAACGATCTTGTTTCGTTACGCCATCTAATCTTGGTTTCCTTCCTTCTGCCTAGTTATCCCACTAGTGTTTGCCGTTGTTTACGTCACGCCAGTTTAGTAGTGGGTCCTTGGACTTTTGGTGATGTTGTCGTAGTGCATGTACCTAAGTTGAGTATGTAGGCTTGAAGAGTGTACCCCCTATAGCATGATAATGTTTGCCTATTGTGTGATATATACATACTCAGAGTTATTCATGATGTTATGAAATTGTAAGTGTGTTAATATTTATAGATATGTACGTGGATAGCTATACCACTCTAGGGGCGTCTATGTATATAAAATTCTGTATTGGAATGTCTAATAGAGTGTATGTAGTTGGAGATACTTATGATGGTTGAAATAATATGATTGGTAAAACTATATATATGCTGGGTGTGATAATAATAGGTGTACGTATAGTTAAGGTGGGCAGGCCTATTATGTGACCTATGTGTTGTACGCGTGAGTGTGTGCTCGTACGTAGTTACGTATTGTGCGTGTATGCCATGAGGTGTACACGGCTATTGCATATCTTAACTGTGTATGATGTAGACGCGTTGGTATACTAATTATGGGTAATAGGATATGGTGTGAATATATGTATTACATGTGTGTGACTATACGGTGAATGCATGTATTAGGGAAGTGTTATAACTATACGTGCGCTGATGTCTGTATTACTATTATGGTATATAAAGTGATTGAACTATGTGAGTGTTACCTGACTAAATATTAATTGTGATTGACATGTGGGTTGTATATGGTTGTATTGGTGGATGTATATACTTGGGTATGGTATTGGTATAGGTGTGAATACCGTGTTACGTGTATAAAGTATCATGATATGTGACCGACGCCCCGCTTGCGTCGCGGCGGCGCGGTGTCGTTTACCGTAAGTTTCACGGTTAGTGTAGGGTGCGGGAATATCGAACTCAGGGAGGCGAGGTTGTGCTTGGGTCAGGTAGGACCTAAATCACCCCGAGGGGCGAGCTAGCCCGAATCGGTAGATTGTTGTCACGAAAGGAAATAAAAGGGTATGAACAACAAGAAAGTAAACCAGGGACTTTGGTTTCCAACCCAACGAGAGACTCTCGCCGATACGGCCTACGGGTATGGATAGCGATCGGGATTAGGGTCTAATGGTGAGACGTTGCCTCTGAAAGTGGTACCGGCGTCCCATGGGCCCGATATTCCGGTCGGTGCCCAGGATGATACACCGGACTTTCCGGATTCGATCAGTGGGCACTCCCGTGTCCATTAACACTGATCGATCCCGGGAGCACTAAGCCCGCAACGATATCTCCCAACGTCTCATCCTGCCGCTCCCGCGTGCTAGGATTCGGCGTCTACGCTAAGGGCGTGAGCTATGGCTAGGGAGTCAACCGCCAAGTTTATTCCCCCTTGGCCCAACGGTCAAAGGCGGTCTTTTTCCCGCCAATGACAATGAAACACCCCGCGTAACCGTTAGATTCCTACTCCCTATCGATTTCCTAACCCTATGGACGCATCGGGAAGAGCCCCCGAAGGGGTTTCCACCAAAATCCCAGATTTGGGAACTACTCACAAAAATTCATGAAAAAGCGATCTAAATGAAATTTAACCGTTGAAATCATAATCGGACAATTGCAATGCGGAAGTAATGGAGTAATAAAGACAATACTAAAATTTTAGAAAGATCTGAAAACTTACAAAAGAGTAACAATTACAGCCGTCACAAGGAAATAAAACAGTAGAAAAAAGAACAGCTCTCGTTTCTGGAACCCTAGGGGTTCTATTTATAGACCGTCGCATCAACCGATCGGTTGACAAGTCAACCGATCGGTTGATCCGTTACAAATTAATAACAGAAAACGGCGAGCTTTCACCCGATCACATGAACTGGTCGGGTGAGTTCTCGAGTGACCGGTTGGATCTTGGAGCAGTCGGGTGAACCGACCGGTTCGACGTCCGTGTCTTCAGCTCTTCTTTCTCAGCTACAGATGAACCGATCGGGTGAGAGTCACCCGATCGGTTGGCGTTTTGCTCCGAGAAGACAGAGAACAGCCCCCGCTGAACCGGTATGCGAACCGGTCGGGTGACTTCTTTGTGAGCTGCGGCAGAGACCGGGTGGTGCACGCGTGCATCACCCGATCGGTTGGAGATGACCAACCGACCGGGTGAGGGGCTGAAAGATGAATTCTTTGGCGTTTGACCCCCTGGATCACGCGTGACTTCTCCCATTGCTCCGGGGACTTGGGATATCATCGTTAAACGTCCTCTACGTGGTCGATCCCCTGCAATCATGGATAAACAAAGAAAAGTGAAAGAAAATGGGAAAATATACGAAAACGAGTAAGAGACGGCGGAAAAACATGGAGAAACACAAAAGAAAACGTGCGTGAATATATGAAATATAAACGCACGTAAAAATCCCCCAAGCTGAACTCTTCTCGTCCTCGAGGAAGACGAGTGAGAGTAGGAGCTCGAAAGGGAAAAATAGAGAGGAAGAAAGAAAAAGAAAACTCTAAACCCTAGATCGTCCATCAGAGCCACCAAAATCGAAAACGACACACCAAGCAAGCAAACGCCAAATCACACCACTAAACCTAGGAAAGCGAGTCCAAATAAGTGTCGTGGGTCCACGCAGTGAAGCGCGAGTGAGCGTGGTCGTGTGCTAGCAAATGGTGATGCTTTCTACGATGTGCTATGAGGCTCAATATACACAAATCCAAGATATGACCCAAAATATCGATCCGAATTGAATTAAGCGGCGAATATAAGTTCAAACATGCATGAGAAGAGTTAGAATAGAAGTGTATCATGCATCGGGGACTCCACAACTAGGGTTAAGGAAATCACGCCACTATAGCCTAGATACTAGCTAAAAAGTTCCTAAGCCAAGTGTTTTCGATAACAACTGGGGTTGAGATGATGTGGAGAAGAACACTCGGTGCAAATTCTCGCCTTCCCTTTATTCTTGGAAAGTATGAAAAAATATTCACACGGAAATTTTTTTGGGTTTTGGGCATTTGTATTTTTTTTTGGATTTTTGGGCTATACACAATTTTTCTTTTTTTTTCTTTTTGGGTGTTTCTTTTCTTTTCTCCTTTTTTGGAGTTTTGGCTATACACATGTGTACTCTCCCAAGTGGGAGAACGGTACACGACGAGGGGATTTGCACCAAGTAAAACAAAAAAGAAGTCGAAATCTAAACACTCGGGCAAAGGAAATTATTCTCGCTAAATAGTGCATAGGCTAAATGGGTTATCCTGGTCCTTAGTTGTGGAATCCCGACGCATGCGAAATGAAGTATACGATACAAATATAGCATGCACATAGTGGAAACAAATACCGCATATTCAAATCGGAGCATGATAATCTAGGGGTCATTCCTGGACAGGTATATAAAGTAAAATCACAAGGCAGAAGCACACCAAATGCTAGTCACGACACACGACTCACAAAAAGCTAAGTGGACCCGCGATGCGTGAAATGCAAGAGGACTCGAAATCCTAGGGTTAGTGAGTGTGATTATCGATGCAATGCTAGGTGTGTGTGACTTTGTGGCGATTCATCATAGGATTCATCTCTAGGAGAAAGAGCTAAAAAAAGAAAAGAAAAAATAAAAAACACGATGAAAACGACACAAAAAACGAAAAAGAAGGACTCAAACGATGCATACAGTGCGACTCCCCCAAGCTAAAGTTTGCATTGCCCTCAATGCAATATGAGTGAGTACGGGAGGGCAATGAAAATGGGGGGGAATACGCACTGACACAAAAAGAAATGAAAACGAGGAAAACACATAGATAAAACTGAAAAAGAAAGAAAGATCAAAATCAAAATCAAACAATACGAAAATAAAATAAAAATAAAAGCACACGACACGACACTCAAAAAATGAAAAACAAGCACACACAAAAAAAAATGAGAAAAACAAACAGAACACGACAGCACACCAAAATAGACGTCCCCCAAGCTAGACCAGAAAGTGCTAGCGAAATGATGTGATCGATGAAATGCAGAGATGTGCAAGGGGGAGTCAATCGGAATCGCTTGTACTGGAATGGTAGGGGGAGGGGGAGGAGGGAGGGGAATAGTGAATGAAAGAATCCTCAGAGGAAGAGGAGGGTGTGCCTATGGGTGAAGGAGGGGCGACAGGCTGGAGCACGGGAGGATCGATGTGCACCGGGGGGCTGTGGTGGAAGAAGATCGTACTAGGTGGGCCGATAGTTGGGTGCCAATCGGGAGGATCCAATGGTGGCAGATGCACTAATGGAGAATACCAAGGATCGGGGTAAAATTCCCAAGGAAGGCGAGACGGGGTATAGGGTACCCGCAAAGGGGCCAAAGGTGGCAGGATCGCGAAAGGTTCGCAGGCGGGGCTGTAAAGGTAGACAGCACGGTCTTCACCGAAGGGAGTGAGCATATTGATGTCGATCAAGTAATCACGATCAATACGGCTACGCCCAGGCAAAATAAGGAGGTCGGGAGGTACCCTCAGAACACAACTGACAATAAGAGTGATCATCCCACCACAACAGATGGAACCAGAAGTGGCACGGCTAACAGCGAAAATTTCGTGGATGATCCAATGAGCGGTGTTTATGGGCATAGGGACGTGCCCAAGGATCCTGTCATCGGACATGGCATAGAGAAAGAAGAGCTCATCCCTAGATACAGTGGACACATCCACGCGGGCGAAAACAGTGTTGGCGAGGATGCAATGGGCGAGGCGGTAACACGGGTGAATAATGTAGGAGGCAGGAGCCTCGGGTGGAAAGGTGGTGTACCGGGTAAATCGTTGCCAAACACCATCAGCCCGAAATTGAGAGTAGATGTCAGTTCGATCGTGGGTGGAATGTTCAATATTAGGATCGGGGTGACGGAGATTAAGGATATTGTTCGGCTCGATGAAACCCAGAGAAAAGTCATAATTGAAAGCGCGGAAGGAGAAACCTCCATCAAACAACTCGAGGGAACTGAGGAATTCAAGCGTGAGATTTCTGTGTGTGTGAGCATGGATGTGAGAGAGGGTATGGCACCCGATACAGTTGAAAATTCTCGCGACGCCGTTCGAAAGCCCTAGAGCTTCGAGTGTGGGGCGATCGGCGAAGAGTGTGGGTCTCATCGGACGATGAAGCAGTTCTCGCAAACGGTCAGACTGCTCTTCCGTAGAAGGGTTTATGCCAAGGAAAGAGGGGGAAAAGGGGCCGTGGAGCGGATCACGGCGCGAAGATGATGCAATCTCTTTCCCCTTCTTAGACATGGTGGCTATGTGGGTGGCGAACTTAAGATGAATATAGGGCAAGTGAAGCAGATACCACACCAATTTAGGATATTACAGATAAAGTTGAAGATGTGCAGAGTGGAAGAATGTTACCCAATGATGTAGCAAGATCGAGCGCCCGGGGGTCTCGTGTAGTAGGAGAAAACAATCCGGGAAGCCGCCGCTCGTTGATCTGACAAGAACAGAATTTTGAAAATTTTGGGGCTAGGGTTAGGGTTTGGGGGTTTTGATGATGGAATGTCGACTATGGCGAGGTGGCGGAGGTGGGGAAGTATGGGAGCGAGTGGGGATGAGGGTTAAGGGACAGTATGTGGGGTCGAGGAAGTCGATTCCACAGCTGGAGGGTGTGAAATCGCGTGAAGGGGGTTTTCTGAGGTCGGGTGGCGGTCGCCGTGTGTCAAGGTTATTTATAGGAGCGAAAGTGAACCGATCGGGTGGGAACCCACCCGATCGGGTAGCCAAATTTCGAAAGTTCAGTCAGTCAACAGCGACAGGCGAACCGATCGGTTGAAATGTCAACCGATCGGTTGGCCGCTTACCAAGTTTTTCCCGAGAGTTTAGGGCTGCTCACCCGGTTTCTTCAACCGATCGCGTTCGAACTCAACCGATCGGGTGGTTTTCCCCGAAAATTTCCCGAGAGTTCTCCCCAGCTCACCCGGTCTGTCACCCGGTCTCCTCATTTTCCAACCGATCGGTTCATTCGGGGACAGTTCTTGGTTTGTATCTGACACATCCCAACCGATCGTGTGGGAACCCACCCGGTCGGTTGAGGCCTTGATTTTCTGCAAAACCCAAGAAATGCCTGAGTTCCTTCATAGAAGTTGATTCGGCTGGATTTATTTATAAAAATAGAGAGAAAAAAATAAAGTGGAAAAAATACTACAAAACGAAGCATAAGTTTAGAACATGGGTTGCCTCCCATGAAGCGCACTTGTTTAACGTCGTTGGCTCGACGCCCGCAGCGGTGGTCAATTAGGATCCGGAGGGTTAGAGGAGGAGTTGTCGCGCGTGGGGGATCCGACCGGAGAGAATTCTGGTTCTCCTACTGCATAGTGTTTCAGACGCTGCCCGTTTACTTTAAATGGCTCATCCCTTCCCATTATCTCGATAGCCCCATGCGGGAAAACTTTGGTGACGCGGAACGGTCCCGACCATCTTGACTTGAGTTTTCAAGGAAAGAGCTTCAGCCGTGAGTTGAACAGGAGAACTAAGTCCCCTTCTTTGAATTCCCTCCTTAAGATTCGCTTATCGTGCCACCGCTTCAGCTTCTCCTTGTAGATCTTGGCGTTCTCATAGGCATTGAGCCGGATTTAGTCGAGTTCGTTGAGTTGTAGCTGCCGGTGCACTCCTACCTTCTTGGTGTCGAAGTTCAGATTCTTAACCGCCCAATATGCCTTATGTTCCAATTCCACAGGAAGATGGCAAGCTTTCCCATAGACGAGCCGGTAGGGAGTAGTGCCGATAGGAGTTTTAAATGCCGTCCTGTAAGCCCAAAGCGCGTCAGGGAGCTTTGATGACCAGTCCTTCCTGGAATTGGCCACTGTCTTTTCTAGTATGCTTTTAATCTCCCGGTTAGAGACTTCCGCTTGACCGCTGGTCTGCGGGTGGTAGGCACGCCCCACCCGGTGTTGTACCCCGTATTTTTTAAGAGGGCCTCAAATTTCTTCTCTATAAAGTGGCTTCCTCCGTCACTGATCAGGACACGAGGCACACCGAACCGCGGGAAGATGTTGCTTTTAAAGAACTTGGCCACCACTCTGGAGTCGTTGGTTGGACTGGCCACCGCTTCAACCCATTTCGACATGTAGTCTACGACCACCAAGATATACTGGTTCCCCGAGGAAGAAGGGAACGGTCCCATGAAGTCCACTCCCCATACATCGAAGATTTCTATCTCCAGGATGTAGTGTTGAGGCATCTCATTTCTTTTGGAGATATTCCCAGCTCTTTGGCATCTATCGCAGGCTTGGACATAAACATGTGTGTCCTTGAAGAGTGTAGGCCAGTAAAATCCGCTCTGGAGAATTTTCGCGGTGGTCTTGTAGGTGCTCGTGTGCCCTCCACATTGCTGCCCGTGGCAGTGGGAAATGATGGAAGTCGCCTCAGTTTCAGGGATGCATCTTCGTATCACCCCATCATTGCAGGTTTTGTATAGGTGGGGGTCATCCCAATAGAATTTGCGGACCTCATGGAAAAATTTCTTCTTCTGCTGAAAGCTCACATTGTGGGGAACGATGGCGCAAGCCAGATAATTTGCGATGTCGGCGTACCAGGGGGTCCAGGAGGAAGAGACAGAGAAGAGACGCTCGTCAGGGAGTGAATCATCGATCGGTGTAGCATTTAAATCGAGAGTGGGCATCCTGGATAGGTGATCGGCAACAACATTCTCCGCCCCCTTCTTGTCTCTGATTTCCAGGTCAAACTCCTGGAGGAGGAGAATCCATCTAATGAGTCGTGGCTTGGCTTCTTTCTTGTTCAATAGGTATTTAAGAGCCGCGTGATCCGTGTGTACGATCACCTTGGCGCCAACGAGATATTGTCGGAACTTATCCATGGCGTAGATCACCGCGAGCAATTCCTTTTCCGTGGTAGTATAATTTCTTTGGGCGGCATCAAGGGTTTTGCTCGTATAATATATGACATGAAGATTTTTATCTTTCCTCTGCCCCAGGACGGCACCAACCGCATAATCACTAGCGTCACACATCAGCTCAAAGGGGAGTTTCCAGTTTGGTGGTTGTATTATGGGTGCGGAAATCAATGCTTGCTTCAAAGTGCGAAAGGCCTCCATACACTCCTCGCTGAAGACGAAAGGTGCGTCCTTCACGAGGAGCTGGGTCAGAGGCCTGGAAATCTTCGAGAAGTCTTTTATGAAGCGGCGATAAAACCCCGCGTGTCCTAAGAAACCACGGACTCCTCGAAGATTGTGCGGTGGTGGAAGCTTTTCAATCACTTCGACTTTAGCCTTATCAACTTCGATTCCCCTCGAAGAGATGATGTGTCCCAGCACAGCTCCCTCTTGGACCATGAAGTGACACTTCTCCCAGTTTAGGACTAGTCCCTTTTCCTGACATCTCTCCAGGACCTTAGTGAGATTACTGAGGCACGAGTCAAATTTAGTTCCGTAGACTGAGAAGTCGTCCATGAAAACCTCCATGATATCTTGGGAGTAGTCAGAGAAGATAGCGGACATGAGTCTTTGGAATGTAGCAGGGGCGTTACAAAGTCCGAACGGCATTCTTCTATAGGCATACGTCCCGAACGGGCAAGTGAAAGTCATCTTCTCCTGGTCATCGTTATGAATAAGGATTTGAAGAAATCCTGAATACCCGTCCATGAAACAGAAATAATTATGCTTCGCCAGCCTCTCGAGCATCTGGTCAATAAAGGGGAGGGGGTAATGATCCTTCCTTGTAGCCTTGTTCAGCCTTCTATAGTCAATGCACATCCTGTACCCCGTGACGGTCCTCGTTGGTACAAGCTCGTTCTTTTCATTGCGAACCACCGTCATCCCTCCTTTCTTGGGTACAACGTGCACCGGGCTAACCCAGCGACTATCGGAGATAGGGTATATAATACCGGCATGTAGAAGCCTAACAATCTCTTTCTTCATAACTTCCATCATTATGGGATTTAACCTCCGCTGTGGCTCAATCGAGGAGGCTTGCTCATCTTCAAGCAGAATTCTGTGTGAGCAGAGGCATAAGCTAACCCCTTTTAAATCCTCAATTGCATATCCGAAAACTCCTTTAAACCTTTTTAGGACTCCAAGAAGTTTGGTCATTTGGTCTTCGGGTAGTGAAGAATTGACTATAACCGGAAGGGTCGAGCCTGCTCCCAAATATTCATATTTAAGCCCCGGCGGTAATTCCTTCATCTCAACTTCTTGGGGCCCTGACGCATACTTTTCAAGCTGAGCATCCTCAAGGGAAAGGAGTTCTTCATGGATTTCACTGAAGCCAGCATCCAGAATCTCATCCTCGGCCGTGGCTCCGCACGGCAAAATTTCGCAGGGTATAGTGGGAACGATCGAGGGATGCGTCGGGTCTCTTCCGAGCTCATCATAATTATCCGGGAAGAAGGCTTGTAGGTGAAAACAGGTTTCAGTCATCGACGATTCTCCACAACCGTTTCCAGCTTCCCAATTGTCCAAAGACCGGGGATGCTCAATAGAAGTCTGCAAGGAATAGATTGATTCATGTTCGGTGTTGCCTCCAAACCTGGTCGTGTGGCTTTCCTGACACAACTCTGCGGTTAACCCTTCTTCACTACATTCGAGACCATGGTTGTCGATATACGCCACTTCTCCGTGGGGAAAGGGAGTTGCCATGGCAAGGTGCTCCTGCGCATCTCGATATCTCTGGCCTTCCAAGGCGGCAGACAGGAGGGATAGTATATTCGAAGTGTTCAGTGATTCTGCCAAGCTCTGCGCCAAACAGCGGATATGGTGAGAGTGATCCCAGATGTCTCCTGAAACTGCATGCAACATCTTTGCCGTGGGGCCGGGATCTTATACGAAAGGAGAGAGAGAGAACTGCACAAGTGGCAAACACGTCAAAAGCACAGGTTGCATAAACGGGAACCGCAAGTTGCGATGGAAGCACGGCGATCCAGTCAGTCAGCTCTATACAATTACTATCCACAGTATATCCAAGTGAAATCTAAAAGTGTAGAGAGTGCGAAAATTATCGCGAGGTAGGGATGTGAGCTAGACACGAGGGTTCAAGAGATCCTAAAATAACAAGCACGTTGCCTCCCCGGCAACGGCGCCATAAACTTGACCGGCGCCCCGCTTGCGTCGCGGCGGCGCGGTGTCGTTTACCGCAAGTTTCACAGTTAGTGTAGGGTGCGGGAATATCGAACTCAGGGAGGCGAGGTTGTGCTTGGGTCAGGTAGGACCTAAATCACCCCGAGGGGCGAGCTAGCCCGAATCGGTAGATGGTTGTCACGAAAGGAAATAAAAGGGTATGAATAACAAGAAAGTAAACCCGGGACTTTGGTTTCCAACCCGACGAGAGACTCTCGCCGATACGGCCTACGGGTATGGATAGCGATCGGGATTAGGGTCTAATGGTGAGACGTTGCCTCTGAAAGTGGTACCGGTGTCCCATGGGCCCGATATTCCGGTCGGTGCCCAGGATGATACACCGGACTTCCCGGATTCGATCAGTGGGCACTCCCGTGTCCATTAACACTGATCGATCCCGGGAGCACTAAGCCCGCAACGATATCTCCCAACGTCTCATCCTGCCGCTCCCGCGTGCTAGGATTCGGCGTCTACGCTAAGGGCGTGAGCTATGGCTAGGGAGTCAACCGCCAAGTTTATTCCCCCTTGGCCCAACGGTCAAAGGCGGTCTTTTTCCCGCCAATGACAATGAAACACCCCGCGTAACCGTTAGATTCCTACTCCCTATCGATTTCCTAACCCTATGGACGCATCGGGAAGAGCCCCCGAAGGGGTTTCCACCAAAATCCCAGATTTGGGAACTACTCACAAAAATTCATGAAAAAGCGATCTAAATGAAATTTAACCGTTGAAATCATAATCGGACAATTGCAATGCGGAAGTAATGGAGTAATAAAGACAATACTAAAATTTTAGAAAGATCTGAAAACTTACAAAAGAGTAACAATTACAGCCGTCACAAGGAAATAAAACAGTAGAAAAAAGAACAGCTCTCGTTTCTGGAACCCTAGGGGTTCTATTTATAGACCGTCGCATCAACCGATCGATTGACAAGTCAACCGATCGATTGATCCGTTACAAATTAATAACAGAAAACGGCGAGCTTTCACCCGATCACATGAACCGGTCGGGTGAGTTCTCGAGTGACCGGTTGGATCTTGGAGCAGTCGGGTGAACCGACCGGTTCAACGTCCGTGTCTTCAGCTCTTCTTTCTCAGCTACAGATGAAACGATCGGGTGAGAGTCACCCGATCGGTTGGCGTTTTGCTCCGAGAAGACAGAGAACAGCCCTCGCTGAACCGGTCTGCGAACCAGTCGGGTGACTTCTTTGTGAGCTGCGGCAGAGACCGGGTGGTGCACGCGTGCATCACCCGATCGGTTGGAGATGACCAACCGACCGGGTGAGGGGCTGAAAGATGAATTCTTTGGCGTTTGACCCCCTGGATCACGCGTGACTTCTCCCGTTGCTCCGGGGACTTGGGATATCATCGTTAAACGTCCCCTACGTGGTCGATCCCCTGCAATCATGGATAAACAAAGAAAAGTGAAAGAAAACAAGAAAATATACGAAAACGAGTAAGAGACGGCGGAAAAACACGGAGAAACAAAAAAGAAAACGTGCGTGAATATATGAAATATAAACACACGTCAATATGTGTTTTGGGTCTCACTCAAGTTGAGTGGGTATACTCTAAGTATATTGTTGTGTATGTCTGTAGTTGCATATATAGTGATGTTTGATATATATAGTGATAGGAGTGTTTGTGCCTGGTTGTGTTACACACATGATTGTGGGTCGCTATACCAAGTATATAGCTATATGTGTTGGTCTTGTGGTATAGATATTTATTAAGGACTTGCCCGTGTGAACATATGTGTGCTAGCTAAACTAGGTGTGTTGATGTGCTGACATATGTGTTTCTATGTGTGATTGGTATATGTGAATGATTGATATATATATATATATATATATATATATATATATATATATATATATATATATATATATATATATATATATATGCCTGAGTATATAATGAATGGAATGATTGAGTATATGATGTGTTTCTATGCCTGAGTATATAATGTATGATTGGTATACATGGATGAAATGTTAGCGTGTATGGGTGTGCACCATGCACGGGTAAGCGTGTGCCTAGTTATAAGTTTTGGTGACTATGATGTGTTTGGCGTGTCGTGAGTATAGTTATAGGGCCGTATGTGATGTGAAGATATGGTGGAATATTTACATGCGTTTGAATGACTATATTTGTGAAATTACGGTAGCGGTGAATATGTATTAGATATAGTAAGACTTGTTTGAATAATAGCGTGGTGCGGCTGCATGTGTCGATGTGTGTGGTATTGGATGTATACTAGGAAATATTAGGGAGTAATATACACATGGTTGTTTGTTGCATATGTAGCTATCTATACGTAGAGCGATGGTTGTATTTGCTAAGTGTGAGACTAATCTTTTGTGAATATCTGAACCATTGTTTGTGCTAGGTAAGTAGTAGCTATATAATGGGTGTATGTGATCACTCCTTATTTTACACCTTTTTTCCGCATGATTACATGCCATTTAGATCGCCCAAATCATGTTTTTCACGATATATCGACGATATTGCGATACTTTTCACGATTTGTTGTTTTTGTCGTATTTCAGGAGATTTGGAACGATTTGGAGTGATCCCGAGATACACCTACTCCAGAGTGTCACCGATGACTTCCCCGAGGGGTATTCTGCTATTGGAGAGGAGCGGAAGAAGAAAGAACGTCGTAGGAGCGACGAGGAGGCAGAAACAAGCTGTTTGGGCATTTTTGGTGTCTCACTCGGCCGAGTGAAGGAGTCACTCGGCCGACCAACGAGACCCCGCTCGGCCGGCCAGATCAGACACGCTCCAAGTGTGCACTCGGCCGAGCATCGGAAGCCACATCGGCCGAGTGACGAGACCCCGTCTGCCCGAGTGGAACTCAGACGACGCCCATCAAAAAGAGCCAACTTACTGTTTTTCGTCTGCCTGAGCTTCAGAAGACCCACTCGGCCGAGTGGAAAATGCCGACCGCCCGAGTATATAGAAGCCATCGGTCGAGTGACGACAACTCACTCGGCCGAGCGACCCCCGAAGTGAAGACCCCCGAAGACCCAGACTTACTAGAAATTCTCAGGGTTTCTTACTCGGCCGAGCGACTTTTGTCACTCGGCCGAGTGAGCTGCGCTGCCTGTAGCGTAAATTGCGATTTTCAGGCTGCGCAGGGGCATTTTGGTCACAGTTTTTTGGACGATTTTGGGGGGTATTTAACCCCAGTTTTTAACCTAGGTTAGAGAGCTTTTTCCTTGGCTTTTTGCAGCTTTTAGATAAAACTTTTTAGCATTTGATTCTTGTGATTGGAGAGGAGAGAAAAGTTTATTTTTGTTGGATTCTTGGAGAACTCTATTGGTTTGTCTCCATCTCCATTAAAAATCTCATTTTTATTGCTTATTTGAATATTGTGATGAATTCTATTGTTATTTCCATTGTTTATTCTTGCATTTGTGATATGAGTTGTGAGTAGTCCATACGTCTTGGGGCGTGGGGATGAACCCTACGAGCCCAATTTCCGATTTGTGATGATTTGGTAGAAATATTGCTAGAATTGCTATTAGGGTTAGTTTGGGATCGATTTACTACGGATAGCTAGGTGTTCATATCGATTGGGATTTGCAAGAGATTGGATCCCAATTCGATAGGAAACCCTAGAAATCCGAATTGGGTTGAAATTGAGTTTCCGTAGTATCGGTTTGCAAGAGATTGGACTGATACTAGGGTTCTCGGTTGCAATTCCACGCCGATACCTGTTTGCAAGAGATTGGACGGGTAGGAACTATCCCAACCTAGGTCGTGGCCCGAGTTTGCACGAGAGTGGGCTCGGGGCGCGATTGAACGATGATGTTGATCCTAATGCTAGCTTGCCTAGGCTAGGGTTTGCAAGAGATTGGACCCAAACATAGGATAGCTATAGACCGGCAACAGCGAGAGAGCGTGAGCTAGGTTTTACATTCAGTTGTGACTAGTTCATCCGAAATTCTACCCTAGCAATGTTGATACCAATGATTCACATTGACGAGATACGGTGAGTAGCGGGGATTCCCCATTCCCTAGGCGTCTTTAATTGATTTTATATATCCATACTTTGTCTGACGATTGTGACAGGATCGCCAAAGGCAAATTCCCTCTTTTCTATTCCTATAGCCAGGTTGTTCGGAGCAGGCACTGTCATTCGTCCTCCCTGTGTTCGATAACCCGCTCGCCGCTACACCGTGTGCTTGCGGTAAAACTACACGGTCACACTTTTAGGTGTACGCCTGGAAGCGATCAAGTTTTTGGCGCCGTTGCCGGGGAGGCGATTGTGTTTGATCTTATCACCCTAGCTATTTCTTCTTTTTGTTTTATTTCTTTATTTTTTATCTAACCATTCCACTGTGCTAATCATTTCTTTGAAACTCTGTTTTCCCATTGCATGTACACGAGATCAACGGCGGACCCTGAAGCCATATTATTTGATCCCGAGATCGAACGTACTGTGCGGAGAATTAGAGCGGAGATGAGACAAGATCCAGAAGGGAGGTTTAGGACCAACCCGGAAACTGCGGAACAATTGGCCGCAAGAATGGCGAGGATCATTTCCATTCGCGATAGGCTTCGGCCTAAGACCTCTTCTACGACCTCGTCCATTGCCATGCCGGAGTTGGCGGCTGACAAGAATTTTGAGCTGAAGACTGGACTAGTGGTTCTGATGCAGCAGGATCCATTTCATGGGAACGCCCATGAAAATCCCCACTACCACATCCAGCTATTTTTGTCGAAGTACGCCACATTTCAGATGACGGGGGTCTCCATCGATGCCATCAGACTGCGCCTCTTCCCCTTCACATTAAAGGACAAAGCTCTTTATTGGTTGAGGACGCAAGTTGACGGAGTCTTTACCACATGGGACGAGTTGGCGAGCACGTTCATTGACAAGTTCTACCCGCCCTCCAAGACGGTAAAGATTAGGAGCGCTCTCATGTCCTTCAAGCAAGGACCCCAAGAGACACTCTACGAGGCTTGGGAGCGCTTCAAAGATCTGCAGCATCAATGCCCCACCATAGCATCGAAGATTGGGAGCTCGTCCATAGCTTCTATAATGGTCTCCAACCGGGGACCAAGCAGATTATTGATGCCGCGGCAAATGGTGCCATCTTATCGAAGACTCCCGACGAAGCTACGGCCCTAATTGAGGAGATGGCCTCAAACAATCAACAATGGGGCGACGATCGAGGACACTCTTCGTCCTCCTTGAAGCCATCTAGCATCTATGAGGCAAAGGCCGTAGCGGAGCTGACAAACAAGTTTGATTCTCTCCACAAGGTAGTGGAGAGACTGGAGAAGTATATCACGGAGCCCCAAGGAACCCCTTCCACATCCGCACCAACAAATCAAATGTGTGATTGGCAAGACCAATCTCAAGCTATGTATTTAGGAGGAGAACAAGGAGAGGGATCTTTGGAGCAAGTTCAATACGTCGCGGGGAACCAAGGATATTGGGCCAATCCGGCCACTAGAAACCATCCCGGTTTCTCCTATGCCAACAATGAAGGAGCATTAAACCCGCCGCAACAACCACCTCAACAAGCTCGACCACCACCGCAACAACAACAACAACAACATTATCCACCGAGGGGGCCTCCGCAAGAAAATTTCCCGCCAAAGCAACAAGTTGGACCCTATAGGCCGCCCGGATACAATCAAGGGTAGAGAAATCCAAATCCCCCACAAGCTCAACAACGTTCCGACTTTGAAGCTAGAGTGGAGGAGTTTATGGTCGAGCAGAAAAAGACCAACGCTACCTTGAAGGTGGGCCAAGATTCCCTTGCAACCATTGTAGTCCAAATCTCGGAGCAATTGGCGTTGCTCAATCGAAATACTCAACAATTTCCGGCTCAACCCGAGCAAAACCCACGGGGCACCACCGGCCACATCAATGCCGTGGTTGCGGTTACAAATAGAGGAGGGAAGGATACCACTCCCGTCATGATTCCAACCGAAGAGCCCATGGAGGAGAATGTAGAGCCAATTGAGCCGATCGTTGAAGTTGAGAAGGAGAAAGAGCCGCAAGAAAAAGAGAAATCTAGAGCGGAGCAATTGATTGAAGAGAGGCGTTTTATGCCACCAGTCCCATTCCCTCAGAGGCTTGCTAGAGCAAAGATGGAGAAGCGACTAGCGAAGTTTCTCGAGTATTTAAGAGGGGTAAGCCTCAACATTCCTTTCCTCGACGCCATCGTTGAAATCCCGACATACGCCAAGTTCCTAAAAGACTTGATTACGGGAAGAAAGAGGAAGGAGAAAATCATGCTCGCCGAGGAGGGCTCTTGGTTCACCAAGAGAGAGAAGGAGCCGGCTAAATTCAAAGACCCGGGGAGTTTTCGAATTCCTTGCACCTTGGGCGGCGTCCCTCTACAAAAGGCGTTGGTGGACTTAGGGGCTAGTGTTAGCCTCATGCCTCTCTCTATGTTCCTAAGGCTAAATACCGGCACAAAATTGAAGCCTACCGACATGCGGATACAACTAGCCGATGGTCGGATCACAAGGCCGGTAGGGATCGCAGAGGACATCCCGCTACAAGTCCCGGGGGGCATATGTTTGCCATGTGACTTCGTGATCATGGATGTTAAGGAGGAGGGAGACACGTCGCTAATACTTGGACACCCGTTCCTCGCCACCGCCGGTGTCATAGTCGACGTACATGAAGGAACTCTAACATTGAATGTCGGCAATATCGAGGTGGAGCTTCATATTCCTAAGGCAATGAAACATATGCCTTATCATGAGGAGCTGGACTATATGGACCTCCTTGACGAGGTTATTGAGGAGGCGATCCCCCATTCGATCGGCGCTCTATTCAAAGAAGATTTTGAGGAAGGGCCGGATTTGGGCCAAGAAGATAAGATGGAGCATTCCCCCGACCTCTCCACCGAAGTTGATGAAGGCGACGCTGATGTCGCAAGGATTCGAGAGCTTTGCAAGCTCTCAAAATTGAAGTCTCCGAAGAAAGCTCCGCCGATACGGAAATCGGTGTCACCGGTGAAGCCGAGGACCGGAGCAAGCACTAGCTTGGGGGAGCCACCCCCCAACACTACTCGAGACGAGAGATCACCGAGGGAGAACACACCACCGCAACTTCCGAATCCAAGCGTTCTCCCCGGAAAATTTGACGGGTGCATCTTGTATGCACCCAATATCCTGCTTTAATTGAAAATCATAGGGGGTCGAGCTCACGACCTTAAACGAGCGCTAGTCGAGAGGCAACCCGACGGTTATCGCTTTATTTTTGATTTTCCTTTATTTTTGTTTTAGAAATTATTAGTGTTTTGAGTCGTTCGACCAAAAATTTCATGATAACGGGTCCTATTTTTCTTTGACAGGAGAGGAGAACGATGGACCTATCATTAGGAGGATGAATAAGGCGACGAGGAGCGCTCCAGGAAGGCGCTCGATGCTTAGGAGGAAGATGAAATTGACTGGAGGAAGAAAAACAGAGTTTAGAGCCCAAACGAAGACAAACAGCAGAAAACAGGGTTCACTCGGCCGAGTATACTAGTCACTCGGCCGATCCATAAGTTCGTCCGCCCGAGTGGCTCACGAACGAGGGAAGTCTGCTGTACCCAACTCTCTGTTTCTTTTCTTGATTTCAGTATAATTGCTACTCGGCCGAGTATATATATTCACTCGGCCGAGTAAAACTGATACGCTCCTAGGATGAGTCTTACCGAGTAGCTTGAGCCACTCGGCCGAATGGACTTATTCCACTCGGCCGAGGATGGTAAGGCCACTCGGCCGAGTCATAAGAGGGGAGGAATTTTTCAAAATATTTTCGTTACGATCACTCGGCCAAGCGACTTAGTCACTCGGCCGAGTCGTAACTTTTTCTATAAAAGGGGGAGCGGGACAGCGTGGTTTTCGAAACGAAAAAATTCCCAAAACCCACGACTGTCTGTATCCCTCGCCCGCAGCTCCCCCCTTACTCGCCCGACCTCACTCCACGCCGCCGCGCTCGGCCGACCACCGCCGGCCGACCGCCCCTCCGCCTCGCCCGAGT
Organism: Scilla litardierei; assembly: GCA_030789695.1. Classification (NCBI taxonomy): domain Eukaryota; kingdom Viridiplantae; phylum Streptophyta; class Magnoliopsida; order Asparagales; family Asparagaceae; genus Scilla; species Scilla litardierei. Next base: position 284,455,936 of record CM061133.1, on the reverse strand, counting down.
CGCCGCCGGCGATCACCTCGCCGGCCGAGCTCCGGTACCCCGATTTTCTGCCTATTTCTCCTCTCTTGCGTATTTTTCGATGATCCATGTGTCTAACGAACCCCAAACCCAAATTAAATTCAATTTCTATCTATTATACCCCTAACCCCCCATACATTTTGAATATTACACGCTAATCTCTTCGTTTGATGCGCAGGTAAAATTGGGGAGCTTAGGGGAGCCCAGGGGAGCTTCCGGGGATTGTTTTGGGCTACATGGAGGCGTCGTCTTCGCACGCTTCCATTACTTTGCTCTCGCAGCGTGTCGCGGTATACTCTTTCCTTTATTTTACGCACGTCGCATTTTTATTGCTTTTGGTGAGCACCCGGGGCCCACATGCCGCCCCGGACACGGCCACGGTCCAGGAGAGCTTCTGCCAAGCGGAAGCGGTCGGATGAGCCCGGCCCCTCCCACGAGGTGGAAGACTCTCCTCCGCCTACACCGCCACACCCTATTCACCCCGCACAGCCTGCAGACCCCGCACACCCCGCACAGCCTGCAGAGCCCGCACAGCCCGCACAGCCACTCCCTGCCGTCCCACAGCCACCACCACCGGTTCCACTTATCGGGCCGCTGGGGATTACATTCCGGGACGACGCACACCGCGTCGTTTTCGAGCGCATTTCCCAGCGCTCGATCGTACCCTCCAGGTTCGCACACCTTGCAGACCTAGGACGCCTGGGGGTACTTGAGGGGATGCTCACGTTGTATGACAATGTGGGTTGGCGAGATTTCTTCCAGGTGTCGGCGGACACGTTCGTCCGTCCGACACTTGAGGTGCTTAGTTCCATCGCCCGGACCGACGAGGGATGCTCATTTAGGTTCATGGACCGAGAGTGCCAGGTCACTCTCAGTATGATGAGAGCTTTCTTTTCGTGGTCCGATGTCCCCGGGGCCGACCGTGGTTACGCCCCCACTCACATTCCCCCACCTTCCTTCGATTCCGGCGCCTTCTGGGCCAGGATCACGGGTTTACCAGCTGCCTTTGACCCTAGTAGGGCCAAGGCCTCGGCCATCGTCCATCCCTGCCTCCGCATTGCTCAGCGCCTTATGGCGACTACCTTTTTGGCGAGGTATGAGCCTGGGACGATGTCCACGCCAGAGCTTTATATGCTCTATGCGATGACGCGTCCCAGAGTTCTAGCTAGGGACAGTGACGAGTTGGTCCCCGCCGTCGTGATTGATATCGCGAGCTAGTTTTTGGACCGCATCATTGTATCGGTGAGCGCTCGCTCACCGATATGCTGCGACGGTCTGATCACACTGCTCACCTTGATGACCGGCGAGGACCTACCGGCCGATTTGCGTCGTTCTCCGGGCCCCACTTCACTGTCCATAGATGTCATGGCCCGGATGAAGATGCTTCGTCCGCACGGTCAGCAGCACTGGGTTTGGTTGCACGGTCCATTCGGTGCCGATTACATGATCCTTCCGAGCCCAGCTCGGACTCAGATAGCACCGGCACAGGTGGACTGGCTCCCGACGATGGATCTCCTGATCCCCGCCGCCTATGTGCTTGAGGCTGAGCAGGCTGAGCAGGCCCACGCTGCACCCGCTGACCCCGCTGCTCATGCTGACCCCGTGGCCCCTCAGCAGCCCAATATTTCTGCTGCTCCCGACACCTCTGTCCACACTTCTGCCGGTGTCGGGAGTACCCTCGCTGAGCCCACCTCCACTGCCTCCACGCCCACCACCACAGCTGGCCCTCTATCCGTTGAGCCCGTTTCCACCGCCCTACCCGAGCGCCCACCGACTGTAGTTGAGAGCGGAGAGCCCTCTTTTGCTGCCGTCGTGGATACCGTGGTTTCCACCTCTGTCTCCACCGCAGCCGTTTTTTCTGAGAGTGTCGTGACGTCTGTCCACACGTCTGTGTCACCGACCTCTCTGGCCGCCTCGTTTCCACTTTTATACTCCACTTCCGTTGCTGCTGCCTCCACGTCTTACCAGCCTGCGCCCCAGCCTCGCCCTGAGGCTCGGCCCACACTAGTGAGCATAGCACCCTACCTCCACATGCCTGCTGAGCCCATCACCTACGCCACCCGCGTCCGCCAGCCTCGTCCTGCACAGCACAGACAGGTGCGTCCCTCTGCACCACCTCCCCCTGACACTATACTTCAGAGCATTCGTGCTCTCGAGGGGGCGGTGAGTGCCCTCAGAGGCGACCTTAGGACCATGTCCGCCACCGTCACCACGATGGCTGGCCGTTTCGACCTACTTCCGGGCATTCACTATTGCCTCACTCAGATCCTCGAGCGGCTTCCTCGCGTACCCACAGCCACCCAGCAGGTACCCACCCCCACCCCTACACACACCCAGCCTGCTTCCACACCCACACCCACTCAGCAGACTGTTCCCCAGCCACCACCACCACCTCCGCCTCAGGACGGAGACGGCGCAGCCCCACCCTCTTAGGCACCCTTGATGCCATTGATCCTTTTTGCCGTCGTGCTGCCCATCTCTGCTGGGTCCTGTTGATTTTTGCCCACCACCCCCTCCCCTCACTGTTTTTGGGTACACATTTTGTTCATATCTTTATATATCATTTTTGGGAGAGAGGGAGAGTTTTTGGTGTCACACTTTTCTATCCGTTTCACTCCTGTATCTGCATGCATCATGTCCGCATCATGCTTTTCATTTCTTTATTTTTATTTTCTTTTTTTTATTTTCTTTTTTTTATCATCATGCATGCATCCTCACCTTCCCCTCACACTTCACGTCTCTCGGTGTGCCACACTTCGCACATTGAGGACACTGTGCACTTTAGCTTGGGGGAGTGAGTTCTCACGTTCTTTTCGATTTACCACCTTTATTTTTAGTTTTTTCACGCCATTTTCCGTTTTCGCACTCATTTTCATCATTTTTCTTTTTTTACCATGCATCACGTTTTTCTTATTTTCCTTGTGTGCTGCATTGTAAATAGTTTCATTTTCTCTCTTTATCTTTATTTCTTTTTCATCTCATGCTAGAGATGACTTTTCTGTGATGATGACGACGTGGAGTTAGCTTTCTCTATATGCATGCTATATTTGTCATGTCTTAGATTTTATCTCTGATATCATATGCTGTGATTTGCCTTGCATTTAGAGATAGTAACCCATACTTTTTCCGCATGAAAATGGATGAAATTTTATTATTAGCTGAGTCTGAATATTCATATGTATGCTATCGCAGAAAACACACCAAGATTCACGCATTGAATGCTTATATCCGGAGTACCGATTCCTTTTTCTATATCACTTCTATATGCATGATTTGTACATTTCACTTCAGGATGATTGAATGATGTTAGCTATGATAAATCTTGATTAGTTTAGCTTTTTTGTGATCGAAACTGAGTAGATTAGATTACCCTGCTGAAGTTGTCGTGCACGTCTTATAGAGTGAACTGAGAGACATATTTATTTCTTTCTCCACATATCTTGAACATCAATTCTCTATTTTAAAATCATTGGTGAATCTCCCCTTAGCGATTCTAATATATGGCATTTCCCCCGCTATTAATTCCCAGCTCCAAATTTCCCAAAACCAAAGAAAGAAAAAGAAAAATTCTTATATATCCTTGTTTCTATTTGATTTGGGATCATTGTGTACATATGCTATTGAAAAAAAAAGGAGAAAAAGAAAAGAAAAAGAAAAGAAAAGAGAAGAGAATCTCAATAAACGATCACATCTCATGTTCTCTCTTTCTTCTCTCTTTTTGTTTTTATTTTCATTACTTTTGGAGCTTCATAAAAATGGGGATGTAAATATTGTTTTTTATGCCACCACGCTTGTAGATAAGCTTGGGGGAGGGAATCCAATGATGTGTGAGAGAGTGACTACTTGACGGTGCATGACAACCTAGGCTAAGTAATATTCTATACTCGGTGAGATTGTTTTAGCTTTACAAAATCCAGAAATCTACGTCTAGCACTCATTTCATGAAATCCACTCTATTCTATTCTATTCTATTCTATTGCGTGGTATTCTTATACTCCTCATAGAAAGCATCCAATTGAAAAGTGTGTTGTCTGCGATATTGTATACCGCTTTAGATGATTCAGACGATGTTAATTCTAAAATCATTCCGTTTTTCATGCTATATTAGTATTTTTGGGTTTTCTATTTCCATTTGCATTATTGAACTATGATATCGAAATAATAATCTCTGACATGTGTTTTTCATTCGGTACATGCTATGTGAGTAAGCAAAACCCACGTCCTGAGAAAATGATCTAGCAGCTTCCCTCTTCGCTTTCTTCCTTTTTCTTCGCTTTTCGTTTTTCGTTTTTCGTTTTTCGTCGTTTTCGTTTTCCGAATCCACCGGGTTCGCCTTTTTACTTATCTTCCTCGAGGACGAATTAGAGGTAAGCTTGGGGGATTTTGATCACTCCTTATTTTACACCTTTTTCCGCATGATTGCATGCCATTTAGATCGCCCAAATCATGTTTTTCACGATATATCGATGATATTGCGATACTTTTCACGATTTGTTGTTTTTGTCGTATTTCAGGAGATTTGGAGCGATTTGGAGCGATCCCGAGATACACCTACTCCAGAGTGTCACAGATGACTTCCCCGAGGGGTATTCTGCTATTGGAGAGGAGCGGAAGAAGAAAGAACGTCGTAGGAGCGACGAGGAGGCAGAAACAAGCTGTTTGGGCATTTTTGGTGTCTCACTCGGCTGAGTGAAGGAGTCACTCGGCCGACCAGCGAGACCCCGCTCGGTCGGCCAGATCGGACACGCTCCAAGTGTGCACTCGGCCGAGCATCAGAAGCCACATCGACCGAGTGACGAGACCCCGTCCGCCCGAGTGGCACTCAGACGACGCCCATCAAAAAGAGCCAACTTACTGTTTTTCGTCTGCCTGACCTTCAGAAGACCCACTCGGCTGAGTGGAAAATGCCGACCGCCCGAGTATATAGAAGCCATCGGCCGAGTGACGACAACTCACTCGGCCGAGCGACCCCCGAAGTGAAGACCCCCGAAGACCCAGACTTACTGGAAATTCTCAGGGTTTCTTACTCGGCCGAGCGACTTTTGTCACTCGGCCGAGTGAGCCGCGCTGCCTGTAGCGTAAATTGCGATTTTCAGGCTGCGCAGGGGCATTTTGGTCACAGTTTTTTGGACGATTTTGGGGGGTATTTAACCCCAGTTTTTAACCTAGGTTAGAGAGCTTTTTCCTTGGCTTTTTGCAGCTTTTTAGATAAAACTTTTTAGCTTTTGATTCTTGTGATTGGAGAGGAGAGAAAAGTTTATTTTTGTTGGATTCTTGGAGAACTCTATTGGTTTGTCTCCCTCTCCATTAAAAATCTCATTTTTATTGCTTATTTGAATATTGTGATGAATTCTATTGTTATTTCCATTGTTTATTCTTGCATTTGTGATATGAGTTGTGAGTAGTCCATACGTCTTGGGGCATGGGGATGAACCCTACGAGCCCAATTTCCGATTTGTGATGATTTGGTAGAAATATTGCTAGAATTGCTATTAGGGTTAGTTTGGGATCGATTTACTACGGATAGCTAGGTGTTCATATCGATTGGGATTTGCAAGAGATTGGATCCCAATTCGATAGGAAACCCTAGAAATCCGAATTGGGTTGAAATTGAGTTTCCGTAGTATCGGTTTGCAAGAGATTGGACCGATACTAGGGTTCTCGGTTGCAATTCCACGCCGATACCCGTTTGCAAGAGATTGGACGGGTAGGAACTATCCCAACCTAGGTCGTGACCCGAGTTTGCACGAGAGTGGGCTCGGGGCGCGATTGAACGATGATGTTGATCCTAATGCTAGCTTGCCTAGGCTAGGGTTTGCAAGAGATTGGACCCAAACCTAGGATAGCTATAGACCGGCAACAGCGAGAGAGCGTGAGCTAGGTTTTACATTCAGTTGCGACTAGTTCATCCGAAATTCTACCCTAGCAATGTTGATACCAATGATTCACATTGACGAGATACGGTGAGTAGCGGGGATTCCCCATTCCCTAGGCGTCTTTAATTGATTTTATATATCCATACTTTGTCTGACGATTGTGACAGGATCGCCAAAGGCAAATTCCCTCTTTTCTATTCCTATAGCCAGGTTGTTCGGAGCAGGCACTGTCATTCGTCCTCCCTGTGTTCGATAACCCGCTCGCCGCTACACCGTGCGCATGCGGTAAAACTACACGGTCGCACTTTTGGGTGTACGCCCGGAAGCGAGCAGTATGCAAATGATTGAAATACGTGTATGAGTACGAATGACTGTGATAGGTATAAGAGTATAACATGCATGAATGAATACGTGTTAGTAGTGATGATGTTTGACTATCTAGTGCGTATATAAATAAGCACGTGCTATGACTACCTTTGGTTTGAAGTATGACGTGAAATGATTTGGGGTACTTAATAGAGCGACTAGATATGTTAGGAAGTCCGAGGACGGACTTTATTCTAAGGTGGGTAGGATGTAACGACTGGTTTTCGTGTAATTGGATTGTCTATATTAAATATATGCTTGGTGGATCTTCTCCTTGGATGTGATTTTTCCGTCTCCGTGGCTTTCGTTTTCATTCGTTCGTTGTGATTTTCTAGCTTCTTCCTTCGATCGTCGATTTCGGAGTAAGTCATTCGTGACGAGCTTCAAATCGCTCATATCTTAGAGTTAGAGTGATCTTAGAAGCCATAGGAATCTTCCCGAAGCTCCGCGATTCGAATCGGCACTTTTGGTGCATCTTAGTTGGTTCGAGAAGGCAGACCAACCGACTAGAATCCATTCTAGTCGGTCGGTAACTCTACTCAAACCGACTAGTTCCTTGGATTAATTTTACTTAAGTTACTGTTTCTGTTTAGTCGGTCTAAGTTCATCTTTCGACCGACTAGTTGTTAAACTAGTCGGTTAAGTTTTGTACTCAGACCGACTAATTCTTAGTTCTTCTGTACAGTCGAGTACTGTTCATTCTTAGTCGGTCTAAGAACATTCGTCGACCGACTAGATGAGAAACTAGTCGGTCAGTAGTTGTTCTTTGACCGACTAAATCTAAATCCTATTTTTCGTCAGGAGTTACTGTTTCCACTTAGTCGGTCTGCGTTGGTCAACCGACCGACTAGTTTCCAAACTAGTCGGTCAATGGTTGCTCTTTGACCGACTAATCAGTGTCGAAACCCTAATTTCTGGGCAGCCGCCAGGTCATTTTCTATAAATACCCCACTTCGTTTCTTTTCTTTCTTTCTCTTCTCCTGGCCTCTTTCCTTCCCACATTGACCTCTGATCTTCCCCAACCTTCCTTTAGCTCTTCCCCTCATCAAGAGCCCATCCCCCTCGCCATTTAGGCCGGCCACCTCCTCTAGATCGCCGGAAAACCCCCAAAAATCCCCAAAACCCCATTTCTCCATATTTTCTCCCCATTCCAGATCTGAACCCTAGGTTTCCCCGGATCGTTCTTCCGTTGCCATGCTTGCTCGGCTTCGATCTTCCGCTTCTATACGGTAGGGTTCGATCCTTTGGTTCTCTCATAACTCTCCTTGTGATTTTATTGAAACCCTAATAATAAACTAGGTTGGATGTTGTTCTAATGTTGTTTTGCCGTGGCAGCGATTTCATCTCCGTAGATAACATTTCATGACGTGCCTCGTTGATCGTCATCCTTGGTGCGAGGCAAGTGAAACTTGCCACTTATGGTTTTAGGCCATGTTTTAGGCCATTTGCTTGTTGTAGCGTAAAAGAGACTAGACGGTGAAATGATAGCCGCCTAGACGCCTATTTGATCTAGTTTGACAACGAAACTAGATCCGTCACCTCAATTGATCTCGCTTGACAATGAAGCTAGATCCAACCCTTTTAACTTGTTGTTCATGCATATTAAACTGCCATGTTTAAATTCTTTATTTGTACGCCTTACTACATGTCATGCCATCCATGTTGAATGTCGCATTCGTAGCACACGCTACAATACTTGTGTTTCCTGGCTCGTGTTCCAGAAGCGGGCCATGTGTTGGTTGATAGCCAATGCCCGACCTACTAGTTTCCGGCTAGGCACCCACTTTTCGTGGGCATAACCCTATGCCATACGTGTCAATACATTTCCTGGCTCGTGTTCCAGAAGCGAGCATTCCGTGTTCGGGGTAATTCCCTGGCTCGATATACGTGTTAAGCACATTTCCTGGCTCGTGTTCCAGAAGCGAGCATTCCGTGTTCGGGGTAATTCCCTGGCTCGACACACGTGGGAGGGGCAGAGATAAACGGTCACTTGAGCTTAGGAGTTGGCCCGATCAGCCACTCTAGCCAACAGGCGGAATCTCTGTGCACGACGTGTTTACTTGACGTGATTTACTTGACTTGTACTTGAACACAGCCTGCGGGCAATAGGGCACTCACCTGTGTGTGAGTGATCCCTTGTACTTGTTACTTGACAACACATGTCACACCTACCACTTGTTACTTCCATGTTATACTTGCCACGCATCATGTTATAACTGCTAGGTTGCTAGTTTACCTCCCTTTCAGTTTCCTTGCCCAAGTCTTTTTAGACTTGCTGACATGTGCCCCTTTCTCTTTGGGTGTCGCATGTTAGTTGCCGAGCCAGAGATTGTTGTTGAGGGAGACGAGTTCGTGGAGTTCGTGCCCGATTCTGTTGTTTGACGAGGGGTTTGGGATACCGGTGCTCTTTCTTAGGACCTTGCAGTTTCCTTTTGTTTTAGGATTCCTGTTAGTTGTCGGTGCGTGGCACCTTTGTTGTACTTGTACTTTTGTTGGCCATGTTTGGGCCCTTAGATTCTTTTCTCTTTAAGCCTGGTGGCTTTTTCTGTGATGTTGGAATTTAATATGATGGATATTCTGAGATTTTCTTTTGTCTCCTTTCCTTTATTATTATCTTTGTTTCGTAACGCGTTGCAAGGACCTGCAAACTTATTGTTGATTGGCGCCTATCGGGCTTGGAGCTTGCAGCTTCAAGTCTGAGCGGACCTTCTCACGTTTTGCCTCCACATTTTTGGGAAGCGGGGCGTGACACTTTTGTATGGTATCATGCTATGAAAATAGCACTTATACTGAAGGATCGTATGTGTTGAAGCATCGTCTACCAAGCAGTCATGAGAGCGATCCATCTATAAAGATGAATAAAACATTTGTATTTCAGGAACATAAATTTTTTTCATTCAAACTCAAATTACTTAATTCAAAAGCTCTCATAACATGAAACATTCTTAAACAATTTACTAAGATAAAAATAGAAGGCTAATCCAGCAGGTCATCAGTTTCAAAGTCGTCAGCTGTAAACTTGACTGGAGCATCAAATGTCACCAGGTTTGTTTCAGCTTTCTTTTTCTTGTTTTCTTTATACAGCTCCTGTAGATGCTGTGGAGTTCGGCACACTATGGACCAGTGACCTTTCATGCCACATCTATGGCACTGGTCTTCCCAATCCATCTTGGGTGGGGGTGCATCATTCTTCTTGTTGTCATTTCTACGCCAGGTGAATTTACGCTTCCCTTCATTTCTTCGCTGCTGGACTTGGCCCCTAGCCCTTTTGTTCTGTCCCCCTTTTTGTGGTCTTTCCTTTCTTTTGTTATCTCTTCTTTCTAGAAGAAGATGCATTGTGAGCTTCTGGGAGGGGGTCAGTATCAGGGGTGCATGTTGTGAGTGGCAAGGAGAAACTCTCTGTTTTGTTCAGCCATAAGTAAACATGACAGCAGTTCAGAATACTTGGTGAACTTTCATTTACGGTATTGCTGCATTAACATCGTATCGTTCTCATGGAAAGACTTGTACGTCTTTTCCAGCATGCGATCTTCTGAGACTTTTTCACCAGACAACTTTAGGCGTGAGGTGATGCTAAAAGAGCTGAGTTGTACTCAGCTATGGACTTAAAGTCCAACAGTCTCAGCTTCTCCCACTCATATCGTGCCCTTGGTAGTATAACATCTTTCTGATGTTTATACCTATCCTTAAGGGCAGTCCACAGCTCAAGTGGATATTCGACCGTAAGGTATTCAGCCTTTAGGGTCTTGTCCACATGGCGGCAAATATAGATAATGGCCTGCGTCTTTTCTATATCGCTTACATTTTCATTCTCAGTCACATCAGAAATGAGGGACTTAGCCCGCAGATGGAACTTCACATCGAGCTGCCAGCTCAGATAGTTTCTTCCTGATGCATCCAGCACTTCGAAATCGACACTTGCGATTTTAGCCATTTTATCTAGCAGAGCACAAACTTGCATGAATTAATAATTTAACCAATAAATATTTTCATGCTGAGGCAATTTTTAAATGAAGAGCTAATTGCGTGGATCGGCCAGTCCCACATAAATAAAAAGTCCAAAGTCCTATTACAGTCCATATTACACAAATGAAAGCTTTAAAAAGAAATTACAACTTTGGAAACCTCGTGAGTCCCATATAAGATCTTCAGCTTCAAGTGTGGCCTCCGTCTCCAGGAAAAGTAGTCTTTGGTCTTGGACTTTACATAAATTCCTCACTACAATTTCTCTCAAAAAGTAAAAGAAAAATGCAGGAAATAAAATGTGGGACTTAAACAGCTGATCTAAAACCGCAATTAGCCATCCATGCAAAAAATTGTGCTCATCAAATATTTTCAGCAGACATTTTCATCACAGGCATCACATGCATTTATATTCACATGAGGATAAACAATTTAATTACTTAATAATTATTGGACCACTGGGCAACGTCATATACCGTTAGGTTAGATGACTAACGGCAGAGCGGTCGCGGGATCTTACTAATTATTAAGTTTAATATTGCACAACAAAATATTAGTTTATCTACAGAATAAGCCATTAAAAATGATGCATAGCATATAATTATGATTATACAAAGTTATCATATAATGCAAAGGTTGTGCTAGTTAGGATTATTAAAAAAAAGTTTGAAAAGAGCCCAAAAAATGACATGTTCTTCATGAAGGGAAGAAGTTTTCCTTTTAAATATCCCCAATTGATCCCCAAATGTCCCCAAATGTTCCCTTAAAAATCTCATTAATGTCCCATATTTTATCATGATTTTTCATGAATTTTTAGGTCCACTAAACCCCTTTTAATCTTATTTTAGCCCCCTTCCTCTTTTAAAAACTGTTCTGTTTTTTTTTCCAGAAAATCGGCCTGCGGGCCTGAGGCCCGTAGTGTGGCTGCAGGCTTCAGGCCTGCAGTCCCATTTAATCCACTTTTTAAAGAAAACTTGTGGCCTGCGGGCTTCAGGCCCGCAGAGCTTGAGTAGTAGTTGTTTTTTTGTTGGACTGCCGGCCCAAGTCATTCAAGGGGCGACAGCTAATGTTTACCGCCGTCGCCCCCTGTTGCATCGCCTCAGGAGAGGCACAGGCCGCCCCACCATAGCAGGGATGGCAGGAGGACCCCCCCCCGCAGACAGGAAGGGGTGGGGTGGGTGGGTGGGCGGGGAATACGGCGGCCCCGCCACTCAGGCGGGGTCGGGGAATACGGTGGCCCCACCACTCAGGCAGGGTCAGGGACGGCCATAGCCCCCCGCTTTAGCAGGGGGACAGGAGCAGCCCCCCACCGTAGGGGAGGCGTGCATCCCCGCCATAGCGGGGGGTGCGGGGTCGATGTGCGGCCTCCGCCGTAGCGGGGGAGGGACAGCAGCCCCCCGCCGTAGCGGGGGGGGGAGACCGCATCCCCCCGCCGTAGTGGGGGGTTTCGGGGACGACGCGCGGCCCCCTCTCTGCTTCCAGCGTGATCGGGGGTCCAACAATTATTATTATCAATTTCAGATTGAAAAACATGTAAAACATGATTTTTAGACGATAAAAATCATCGATTTAGGCGATTCACCATATTTTCAATTCGATCTTGCGAGGTCTATGGATAAAACTATCATACGTATGATAAAAATGACATTTTAGCGAGAAATCTCTCTATATCCGTCCTCTAGATATAGCAACAGTTGAACGCAGCCTATGCGGATGACGACGCTCATTTGTTGTAAATGACACCGCACACGTGGATCTCCCGCTTCCTTCCCTTTCGCAATGATCGATTTTGTGTGGAAATTTTATTTAGAGTCTCGTGCTGATAACGTATTATGAATTATCATCTAGGGAAGGAACCCCATCGCTTTATTTATAGCATTAGAGGAGCGTATGTAAGGGGCTCTACGGGGCTACACACACTAGAAGGGGGGTGAATAGTGTAGGGCAAGCAAAGTGCTTAATTAAAAGTTACTAAAATTAAAGCACAATAAGCAGTGAAAATTAAAGAGTATGCTCAACACCAACAATCGCAAACAGAAGGATATTACCTTGGTTCCCCAAAACTTGGGTACATCCAGCCATACCAATATTCACTATAATTCCCACAAAGAGAAGTGAATACAATCTCACACAGAGATACCTCACACATAGGATTTAGGATTCCCACAAAGAGATATCCTTACTCTCACACAGAGAGATCACACACAGAGGATTTATGATTTTCACAAAGAGAGATCCTTACTCTCACACAGAGAGACCTCACACAGAGGATTTGTTCTCTCAAACAGAAAGAACCAAACTCTCACAAAGAAAGTAACTCCCACAAAGAGAGTAACTAATTGCCACAAAGAGAATTAGGGTTATCACAAAGGTGAAACGAAATAACACTTACATATGCCTTAATATGATCTTACCATCGAGATGTAGAAGGCATGCAAGTGAAACTCAAGTGCTTGAGATGAGGCTTTGATTGCACTTGATGATCTTTCTCTCTTCTTGGAATGAATCCTAACACTTCTCACTTGAGTGTATGAAATGAAGAGAAGAAAGATGTTCTCCAAAAAAGGAATGAGATTGAAATCCCTTGGAGAAATACCCTAGAGCTTAGATGCTATAACTAAGATTGAAGCTCTAATGAGGGAATATGAGAGATTAGGAGTTGTTATTGCTTCTCAAAGATATTCAATATTAACCAAGAGTTCTAAATGAACTAAGACAACTCATATATAAAGGAAGCCCAAAGGAACCCATAAAACCAGCCAAAAACCCAAAGGGAAGAAATCTGCAACGGCTAGATTTTGGTAGTTTATGGTACAGACAGTCGACTGATGAACAAATGACAGTCGACTGTTCAACGGCTAGAAAAATCCCAACAGCTATAATCTGAGCCAGGACAGTCGACTGTAAAAGACTACACAGTCGACTGTATATCCTTCATCAAGCGACTGCTGCAGGGATGGAAATAAAACAAAGAGATGCAAATTTTGCACTTACGCCTTTCAGACGACTGTTGACCATTTCACAGGCGACTATAAATATACATGCGACTTAAATACTTCATCAGTCGTCTGACTTGCAAATTGGGATGAAGCCCAGAAAATGAAAGTTGCGCACAGACGACTGTTTGAGCAATTTACAGGCGACTGTAGAAACTCAAGCGACTGTAAATTGAACATCAGTCGACTAAAGCGAAAAGCTCAAGAAGAGTCAATAAAAATGTTAACTTGAGCTGTGCAATACAGTCGACTGTAGAAGGCTCGACATGCGCCTGGAATCACCCAATCGACTGTAAAACCTTTATCAGGCGACTGTTAGAGAGCCAGAGACTCCAATTGAGTCTTTGTGCCAGATGAACCTATTGGGTAGGATTCTATGATAATCCTAAGGCTCACTAGATGGTTAAATGTATACGCTTGAGAGTATGACCATCTATCAAGGCATTACAATAATCCTAGACTCAAAAAAGAGAAATACAAGTAATAGAAATTACATGGATTACATATTGCATCTCCTAGAGTCTAAGTCTTCAAGCTCACAATACCTTGATGCTCCCCAACATCATCCAAGCTTTGGCACCCCTTGATGAGCTTCCCTTCATCAAGCTCCAAGCTTTGGCATAACTCCTACAGATGTCCATCCATCATCATGCTCCAAGATTTGGCTTCATTAGATGATCTTCATAATTTCATCCAAGCTTAAGCACTACATCAATCTTGGAGGTCTTTAAGATATCCCTTGTAATATCCTCCAGGCATTATGCTTTGTCTCATCAACATATAATCATTAAGCTAAACTGAGACTAAAACATAAGATTGATTAGCACACTAACATAATGTATTGATCATCATCAAAACAACGTTAGTCTTGAACCCAAGCACTAACAATGTACACAGATAAGATACCATAGATACAGTTTTATCTATAAGATAAGTCATGATCCCAATCAACTCGGTATTATCTCTTCACAACAGTTCTTAATCTCTTTCTTCTTGTTTTTTGGTCATATTTAGCCATCATCATTACATACACACGTCTTAAAGGGTGTATATAGTCCAATCATGATATTTTAGTTCTTAATTGTTATTATTATTGATAATTAATAAAAGGCATGTTGATTAAGTATAGTTTTTAGGGATAAAAAACAAAAGACCAAACACCTTACGCTAAGATCAAGTGAGTCGTCACATTCCATTCACAGTGTACGAGATTTTTAGTATGTTCCAAGTTTGTGTATGTGTATTTTTTTGACAATTTACATAAAATGTAGCTATGCATAAATGAGGCGGGGGGCATCTCGGGGTCGCCGCCGTGCGGCGGGGCGATAGGGGTGGGGGCTCTGCCTGTGGGACGGGCAAGGGGGCTCGGCTCCGACTTCAGGGTGGAGTGAGGGGGGACGACCCACGGCTAGGCGGGGGGCAGCCCACGGCGAGGCGGGTGAGGGGCGGCCCACGGTGGCCGGCGGCAAGGCCATGGGCAGATATAATATGGTGTGGAAAATGCTTTCGGGGAAATACAATTTGATTTATAAACACCATATTAATATATGAACCCAAAAGATATTGTTAACATGATATGAAAACAGTAATCGACGATTAGAAATCGTCGTTTTTAGATTATCAACTCGCTTTCTAATCCGATCTTGCGAGAGCGATAGATAAAAGAATCATGATCATGATTTAAAAATAGATTTTTAAGGATATTACCTCTAGATCCTTCCTCCAGATCTAGCGACGATTGACGAAGCCTACGCGTGGAAAACAACACATGTTTATAGTAGACGAAGCCACCCGCGTGGATCTACCACCTTTCCTTCGCTTTCGCAACGATCGAATTTTGTGGAAAAATTTTAGAGGCTTGTGCTGATAACGTGTTGTGAAGCATCAAATCCGAGGGAGACCCCGATCCCTTATTTATATTATTGGGAAGAGCGTACATGGATAGGATTACAATAGATATGATCTTATCCTATGGATAAGATATAATCCCAATACAAACTCTCGTTAACATCCGTTTACAACAATATTTAAAATTTATTAGCTATTTAATCCATGACAATTTTTGAGAAAAAGCCAAAAATTAAAATTAATTAGCAAAATCGACGAAAAAAATAATTAGCGAAATCGACCAATTTTCGCCACATCATCGACCAGGCAGCTAGCTCGGCGCTGACTCGGCATTTTTCCAGTTGGCCGGGTTGGCAACCCGGTCATTAGTCGTAAGTGAGGGACCCAGAAAATTGACCGGGGTTGGCAACCCCGACCAATTGGAAACCATACTTAACCCCATGCACTTGGAAACCCTATTTCATTAAAGCAAAGCAGCAGCGCTGTTTCAATGAAAACTGATCTTTGCTAAGAAAAAACATAAGTGCCACGTGAACGCAACGCAACTCAGCCGGACCCCGATCTCATATTAGCCCCGACCTTGCCGCACCCGTCCTTGCCCAACGCCGCACACAACCCTGAAGCTACGCTTCGTGAGTATTTCATCACTCAAACTATTGATTTTTGGTGAGCTAGGGTTTATTTAGAAAAATAAATTGAGAAAAAAGTATGTGAAATTTTCATTATTCACCATGGATATATACTGAATTTACGATGTAACAGTATGTGGAATTTTCATATGTAAAGCTAATTAGAGAATAATTTTTAAGAACAAAATGAATGATGTAAAAGAAAATTTTGATTGACATATGGTGAGAATTTGTTGATAAATAGTAGTGCAAAGAGATAGGAACAACTTCTCTAGATCAAGTCATCACATGTACTTTTTTTGTGTAAGATGGAAGGTTAAACATAAAGTTGACATAAAGTTATCAAGGAATTGATTTTTGTATAAAATGAAAATGCAAAGAGGTCTTTATTTTCGTGCTTATGTTTAGTTACTCGATATATAATATATTTAATATAATTGCAAATTATAGGATTTCATCTCATGGAGGATGCGGGAACCGTATCTAATGCGTGCTTGTATGATCAGGCATGCCATCGTTATACGCATCTTCAGTATGGACATATATGAATATTCAGAGAGATATTAATGTTACTAATTTGCATTATGCGGTCATGAAAAAAATTAATTTTGTCATTAATTGTTCGCATGATGTTATTATTGGAGTTGTTGATCACGTGCACAGACATTCTAAATGGAAATTAGATGAACTGGGATGCAAATATTGAAATGGCCAGATTCCACGTATGCGCTAGGTTGAAGTGGATTAGGTTAGACTGGGCACTACAGATAGTATTGGTTGAAAGATGGAGTCCATAGACTAACACATTCCATATGTGGCATGGTGAGATGACGATCACGCTCAGGACGTGGCAATCATCACCGGCCTACCTATTGACGGGATACCCATATACCAAGGTGGAAGAAATAGCAATCGGGGAGATGTGATGGAACGGCTCCTATGATATGCATCCATAGAAAACGAACGAGCTAAGGTGAAGCTTAGCTGGATTCGATACACTTTTATGGCTTTGCCTACACAAGCCACCAGGGAGCAGATTTATCAATATGCTCGGGCCTGCATGTTATATATGATTGAAACCTTATTGGTTCCAGATCCAAGAAATGGTTCGATGCACCTCTGTTGGTTAATGAAGCTAGAGCAGTTACAATATATTAGAGGGTATTCATGGGGAAGTGCTTTGCTTTAACACTTGTACTTCGAGTTAACTAAGGTAGCACGAAGTCAAACTTAGGAGCTATATATATGTCACCTTGTTGCATGTATATAATTTTTTAATTAAATTTGTGGTATAAATAAAATAGTATTCTGGAGCGAAAAACATGATGCGAAAGCCCATGCGAAAAACGTTTATCTTTTTTAGAATTTTTTTTATTTTTAATCCATACAATTATATACCTCATGGAAAATAATGGGTGAACCCTAGGGGGATTTGAGCACCGATCCACATGTTACAAAATTTAACGGTTTCATAACAATGGAACTTTTTTCAATGCCTTGATCGAAGGCCGAATCATTATTTTTCAACCATTATTTTTAGAGGTGTATAACAACATGCACTGAAGGAGGAAAAATTTTTGAAAAAAAATTTAAAAAAAAAATTCGCACGGAAATGTTTGCATTTGAAAATTTTCCTCTGTGTGTGTGTGACAAATTCATATATATATGTATGGTTGTAGGAAATATTGCATATTGGACAGGCAATGACTGGACAAATTGTATTGGATTACACCATCCCCTTAGGATGCAGGTGGAACGTACTCCGAACTTTTAGGGACAATCCACAACGGAACCTAGATTTCTATAGAAACAAGCTTGACTCGTTCGAGATCACACATGTATGATTATTTGAATTTTGTAGCATTAGTTGAAATATTGATATTTACATATTTTGTACTCAACTAATTTATGTTTGTCATTCATGTCTATTAGGTTATCTAATAGCCATATCTTAGTCGATTAGAGAATCTTCATGCGCTATGTGTGGTAAATCCCAATATCTGGCGTGCGCAGTACCTATATTTTACTTGGAGGCTATGGAGTTGCATGTACCAGACTGTGTATTGCAGCAATTTGGTATCCCACAGCACATCCCACTTGAGGTCCTAGTCATGCCGGTGAAGATCGGTATGAAACCTGCACAATAGCTACATGTCATTGCTTATCTTTTAAACATGTGGATGGATAGAGAGTAACATGTGGTTAATCGGCGGGAAGTAGCATCAAAAGATGAATATACAGAATGGTATTGTGGGATCACGAGAAGGTGGATATTTATTAGGTAGGAGCCATTGTTCTCGTACATGTCCCGTCGTCCCATCGAGCAACTAATGATAAATAGTATCTTTATAATCAATTTTATATGGTTATGTTGTAATTGTTGTATTTTATATGCATGTTTTTTCTTGGTTTTCCAGGCCGATGCATTATTTGACGTAGAAGCGATGGCTTCAACGGGCGTAGCAGAACCAAACCAACCTAATAGAACCAAGTCTGTATTTAGGTCAATTCAGAATAGTATCCAAGGGGAGTTGCATCATACACTGCACCTTCTAGAAAACATTTAGCCGAGTCATGTGGCGATTTCATATGAGTATACAAGCAAATGTTGGGGATGACGCTAGCCGGTCTCAGCGGCAACAAAAACAACCATATATGGAAGGTGTCACCATAACCAATAAGCACGTTTGCTAACGTACACTTGTCATTCGCAATCAACCATCCAACGACGAAACGATGACGAGGCTGGACCGTCTCAAAGGCCCAGAATTACTTCTTGTCAACAGTTGATGTGATCACCATCAAATTATTATATAATTGAATTAAATTAGTATGAAGATAAACTTGTATTTAAATTAAATATAAATTTTGCACTAGAAATGAACTGAATGTAATATTTGCGATGGTTTATGATGAAAGGTTTCTGATTATTTTTGAATTTATATATTCAACTTCGTGTTTGAATAAATATGAGTGTGTTTAAATGTGATATGCATGATATATGTGGTATATGGGATATGTGTGTAAAATTGTGTGTAATGACGGTGTGTGATGAATTATGTGTGATGGAAAATATGGGAGGGTTTGAATGGGTGAGTTGATGAAGAATAAGCAGCAACATCAGAACATCTGTTGCTAGTTCTGGGAGCTGATTCTCCCAGAACTCGGCTGATACTGAGTTCTGTGAGAATCAGCTCCTAGAACTTAGCAGCAGCAATTCTCCTGCTCCTGCACAAGTGCTTCAATCCTTCACCCCATTACTTCAATATATATTAAACATATCGCATATATCGCATATATCACTCACCATATATCACACATAATATATTACAATCTCGCAAAAAATATCACATAATGTAAACTCGTAATACATCACGTCAAAGTATATAAAATCACAAATTTTACATGTACTACAAATTCTAATGTATATTACATCCAAATACATAAAAATGTTCTTCATTCCCAGTTGAATATAATGCATCTCCAACATAAATTGCATTTTTAAGAAGCGATTGAAGAAAATATCTGAAGTAATGTCAAGTGATCAAATTTATATAATTAGAATAAATATGAAGTTGCTTGTGCATGTTTAAAAAATTGACTAACGATTAGTTTTTTGTCAGAATTTTGTCACAGTATCAATAGTAGCGTCTGGTCCTTCTCTATGAGAACATCAGTACTAAAATCCTAATTAGCTATAATGTATCTCCAATAGAAATAGAATTTTTCATGTGCGACTTTACAATCAATATGAATTCTATTTATTTTGGAGATGCACTGTAGCTAATTGGGACTCTCATACAGATGTTCTCATGGAGAAGCTCCAGACCCTTATGGCTGATATTGTGACAAAAATATGCCAAAAACTGATCGTTGACCATTTTTATATACATACACAAACAACTTCATATTTATGCACTAATTATATATACTTCAAATTGTAGGATCTAAGGACTATATCGGCACTACTAGGCAACACACACTGGAGGGGGTGAATAATGTAATGTCAACTTTAATGCTAATTAAAAAAATACTTGCAAATGCGAAATTACAAGACAAGATAATTAGAAAAATCCACAAGAGATAAACACAATCTTAGACAACACGAATTATCTTGGTTCGACAAATGCCTACTCCAATCCCACACTTTTTCTAGAGTCTTGTGGATTTTCTACTATCAAGCATTTTCCAAGACAATTCAAATACAACACACACTTTTCCAAGTGACACTCTTTTCCTAGATAGCACACACAATCTTTTACAAGATTGCAAACCCTATTCCAAGGGTATCACCCCTCTTTCCAGATAGAACACTTCCACAACCTGTGTAATGCCCTACAAGCTACTGCACAAGTACTAGAGGGGGGGTGAATAGTACTTTAAAAATAACAAGGAGTATAATTCCTAATTATAGTGCAAACAACTACCAAATCAATTTGCGGAAGCTTAAATTGAATGACAACAACAAAATTATCAATGCTAACAAAAGATGTTACTGGGTTCGGATCCACCCAAATCTCTCCGACTTGTTCCCGGTGATCCTACGTCCCAACCACCCGGATCCCCTCCGGATACTTAGGTTAGAAACCTTAACCCAAGATTTCCACTATGATATCTTGTGAAAAACCTTCACAAGATCAAATCATACATGCAATGGCAATAGTGAATCCCACAACCCGGGATCACAACCTTCTCTCACAACCGAGAGAATCAACAAGCAATATAAACAAGTTTATAATGAAATAAACAATCTTACCACAAAATCCTATACCTTGAGTTTTCTTACAAATAGGTGCAAGGAGGGATTTGAGGAAGATGAAGTCACCAAGACCTAGCACCAAAGAAATGACCAGCAAAGGGTGCCTAGGAGTGATTTGGAGACTTGAATCAAGTTAGAGCTTGAAGGGCTCACCAAGAACAAACTTCTCTCAAGATGGATTCTAGATCTAGAAAGTGAGAGAATGGATTTCTTGTGAGGAAGAGAGCTTTACAAATGAGTGAGAATAGCTATCTCTTTCAATCTCAATGAATCTCTTAATGGCAGCTCTAACCTAGAGAGAAATGACCTAGGTTCGTATTTATAGGGTCCCATAAAAACAAGTTAGGTCAAGTCCCAACGGATAGAAATCTGAGGCAACTAGTCGGTCAAAGAACAACCACTGACCGACTAGTTCATCAACTAGTCGGTCAGTCAAACAACATGGACCGACTAAGTGAAGAACTGAGAAGAGATAGAAATTCAGACCTAGAAATCTAGTCGGTCCAAGAAGACTTTCTGACCGACTAGTTTCACAACTAGTCGGTCAGTCAGTGAACGTAAACCGACTAAGAGGAAAAAACAAATAGTCTGAATACAAATTGACTTAGTCGGGCCAAGAACAAATGTTGACCGACTAGATTATCAACTAGTCGGTCACCAAACGTTCTTAGACCGACTAACGATAAACAGTAGCTTAGGAGAAATTTGGCATGTACAGTAAATCACAACTAGTCGGTCAAAGAAGCATCACTGACCGACTAGTTCACAAACTAGTCGGTCGGTGAGTCAACGTAGACCGACTAACTGTAAACATTACTGAACAAGAAAAGATTAACTCACACTAGTCGGTCCAAGAAGCTCTGCTGGCTGACTAGATCACCATCTAGTCGGTCAGTACTTCTTCTTGTACCAACTAACATGCACAAACAAGTCCGAATCGAAGCGCGATGCTTCGAGGAAGTTAGAATGGACTTGTACTAAGATCCTAGAGCTACGATATGAGCGTTATGAAGATAGAATCGTAAGATATACTCAAGGCTTAACATTCTATAGATCGAAGCTAAAAGACTATAAATAAAACCTTAATGAACGGTCTTCGAGAGCTTCGATCAATTCTTCATGACTTCCAAAACGGTCCAAGAGCTTCAACGAAGCTTTAGGCAATGAATACGAGCTTTGAGAAGTCTTGAGATGTCGCTTTGATTGTTCGCGTGAATTTGGCGACGATCTCCAATACTGCGCTCACAAATTGTTAGTTCATGAATTATTTATGTTTGCTCATCATCCAAAACCAAATCCGGGGAGTCCAATATTCAACATTCTCCCCCTTTTTGGTGATGACAAACCAACATAAATAATAATCAAAAATAATGATTCGAATGTAAAATACTTACTCCCCCTGCATTGATGACACGTTAATTCCAAAATGAATATATATAAATTGCATCAATCAGACGAGTAAGATATATAACGAGAATCGATTTTTGAAATATCGGATTTTGAAAATCCTTATATATATCTTAACTCCCCCTGAATCTAACACATCAAATTAGATTCTTGGAAATTGAGTTAAATTTTCATTTGACAACCTATTTATTATCATTATCTCTCCCCCTTTGGCATTATCCCAAAAATGGGGGGCATACAACGACAACAACTAGGAAATGGAAAATCCAACATCGGGAGTATTAGATATTGACGATGGACCTAATTGACACCAAGGGAAAAGTGATGAAATCAAATCAAGGTGTGCCAAATTTTCCATTATCAAAAAGCGATAATTAAAATCATCAAAAATACCAAATATTTATTCATTTATTGAATAAAGAAACATACTCTCCAATATTCAATATTCTTGGTTAAATTTGTGCATGGAAAACAATTCTATACAATTATAGAAATATAATCTATTTAACCAACTTTTTAAGCGACGAGCGACGAATTCACATGACAAAGGCATTTAATGAAAATTAAATGTGCACGACGAAGTAAAACAAAGAGAACATCGATGTATATATATATATGAATACCATGAGTACATCCAAAAAGACATCGAGTACATCAGAAGAAGTGCAACATACACATCAAAAAAAATACATCATACATCATCGAACCATCATCAACATCCAAAGTACATCAAAATACAACACCGACATCCATAAAACCAAAATACATCAAAACAACCCCAACACTCCATCCTAACCCAAAATACTCTCAATAAGATGCATCATCCAAAGATCATAGGAGAGGCCTCGAAACACACGATCACGAGGAAGTGGCAGGATCTGCAGTCTCCGGGGGTCCAGTCGAGGGAGTGGACTCAGGCTCTGCAGGGAGGAGAGGCGTGTGAACAGAAGGGATCGTCGGAGCAGGGGTGGAGACATCGACGACAGGCTCAACGGCTGGGGTCTCAACAGGAACATCAGCAGGCAAGTCAGGAGCAGGGTCGTCAGCAGGAGCAGCAGCAGCATCAGAAGTTTGATCCACTGGTGCAGAAGTCTCAGGAGCACTGGAAGAGGTGCCAGCAACAGGAGCAGATGTGGTAGCAGCAGCAGCAGCAGCAGTGGCCTCATCGCCACGAGCCAAGGAGGTGACAAGCTCATCAATATCCTCATCGTCCATCTCCTCATCCTCAGAAACAGGAGGAGGAAGCTGAACGCCCATCAAACTAGCCATACGGCAGACGACCTCCTCGGTACGAGCCAAACGCGACTCGTGCCGACGAAGCAACCGAACGACATCATCAAGTGTGGTGGTAGGAGGAGGGACTGAAGCAGCTGAAGGGGTGGCCTGAGATGCAGAAGGTGTCGACCGCTGCACGTGACGGAGTGACGCAAGAGATTTCTTGACGGCCGTCGCGTTCAGAGGAGGACCAAGGGGACGCTCATCATCAGGAGGCAAGGGAACACCGAATCGACGGAATACCAAGGTCAGGAGACAAGGATATGGGATATGCGCAGATTTAATGGTCTTGCGAATACACTCGAAAGAATCCATCTTATCGAGTATAATGCGAGCCCAATTAATCTCGCTACCCATAAACAGAGCGTAAATCAATTTAAGAAACGGCTGAGATGGAAGAGAAGAAGATCCATACTTGGGAAGAAGGCATGATTTCAAGATCAGGTTAATCACCCAAGCATTCGGCTTGAATGATTTCGAAGGGACTCCTATGAAAGCAGGGGGGATAACCTGGAAGATTTTGCCTAGGGTCCGCTGATCGAGGGAGGAGATATCGTCGACAGAGATGTCAGACGGGAGGAGGCCACACGACAAGCAACCTATCAACTCCCCCAAGATTTCTGCCGTGAGGACTATAGGAGTCCCCAAAACAGAAGTCTCGATGGAGTGAGACTCATCGTACTGGCCCCGGACACGATTGGCATAGAATAATTTGACCAGGCGAGGATAGGGTCTAGGGTTCGTCTTAGAGTCAAATCGAAGGTAGTCCAAAAGGCCACTATAGGATAACAGGTCCGCAAGGCCAAGAAAATCAGAAAACTGAACGTAATGCTCCAACAGCAGTGGGCAGTGCTCTATACGGTTGTACGCTGCTAGACACTGAGGGTCGTCGCGGCACAACGATATATCTACACCGCCGACTGGCATTGGACCTTTACCCTTAGCCTTACGGGGCTTAGGAGGAGGTGGAGGAGGGGGTGGAGTAGGTGCCTTCTCGGGATGTTCAGTAGTGTATTCTTCATCGGAATCATCCTCGGAATCACTAGCTGAACGCTCACCGGGAGGTGTGGGTGCACGGAACGTTTTAGGTTTAGGTTTAGGCTTGGAAGATTGGCCGGTAGGTTTAGGCTTGGACGTCCTCTTCCGCTTCAACGGAGTTGAAGACGAAGAGGGGGGTCGAGTGGTCTTGGCCCTACGCTTAGGAGGGGTCGAAGCGGTCGCGGCCTCTACGGTCATGGGGGATGCCCCAGAAGAGGTAATCGGGAGTCTCGTTCTTGCCATGATCACGGCACAACGAGTACAAACAAGTGACGAAGATCAAACACTCCTAAGCTTAAACCCTAGAACCTAACACATAAGCCCTAAGAGAGAATCCGAAACCCTAGAACCCTAGAGGAGAAAACAAAGTCTAGAACAAACCCTAGGGATGCAAAATGAGATCTAGGAAGGAGGGAGATACCTAGGGGAGTGGTCAACGGCGACGGGCGGTGGAGTTGGCCGGAAAGATGGCCAGAGATCGACGGGAAGACGAAGGGTCTCGATCGGGTTTAGGGGGTTTTCGAGCTGGGGAACGAAAACAACCGACTAGACTTAGAAAAAATCGGTAAGAATGGGTATTAGTCGGTCGAGAATGTGAAAAGACGCGATTGCCCTAAAGCACTTAGTCGGTCACAGTTCAAGAACTGACCGACTAGATTACGATCTAGTCGGTCGGTCAATGAGCTTAAACCGACTAAGTCGAAACAGAGGCAAAACGAAAATTCTAGGGCTAGAGTTAGTCGGTCACAGTATAGTCACTGACCGACTAGTTTTCAATCTAATCGGTCGGTAAGAGAACTGAGACCGACTAAAAGAAGTCAATGACAAGGGAAAGTTAAAGCTTGAACTAGTCGGTCTGAGTTCACTAGCTGACCGACTAGATGAGCATCTAGTCGGTTGGCTGATGAACTGAAACCGACTAGAAGAGTCCAAAAGTTGATAAATGAGTTCTCTTCATAAAACACTTGGATGAAACATCTTAACCCTCTCATAAGTCATCTAAAGTACCCCATAAAACATCGAAATCTTAAATACGACATTCAAATAAGAATTCGAGCAAAAATTCAAACATATCACATAAAATCCCCAAAAATTCAATAAATCTAGCATGAACGAAATATTGCGAAATATAATAGCATGCAAGATAATTGAATGAGACATGAATCCTATATCTCGGATTCACCCATAATCCCCAATTCTCGACGCAACCGCACAAAGGAGTCCTCCTTTAGGGGTTTCGTGAAAATATCGGCGATTTGCTTTTGGGTTTCAACGTACACTAATATGATGTCCTTTTTAGCAACATGATCATCTAAAAATGGTGTCGGACATCTATGTGTTTAGATCGGGAATGGTGCACCGGATTCTTTGAAAGACAAATAGCACTTTGGTTATCCACCATGATAGGGCTAGTATCACAATGAATACCAAAATCCTTCAGTGTGTGTCTCATCCAAAGAACCTGGGCACAAGCGGCACCAGCGGCAATGTATTCCGCCTCGGTGGTTGAAAGTGATACCGAATTTTGCTTCTTGGAAAACCAAGAGACAAGGGAATTTCCTAGAAAATGGCAAGTGCCACTAGTACTCTTCCTGTCAGATTTGCATCCCGCATAATCAGCATCACTATATGAGACTAACTCATATGTGCTAGATTTCGGATAAAGTAATCCAAAATCTAAAGTGTAACTTAGATAGCGAAAAATACGTTTAACCGCTACTAAGTGAGAATCCTTAGGTTGAGACTGATAACGAGCACAAATACAAACGGCAAACATAATATCGGGCCTACTTGCGGTAAGATAAAGTAAACTACCTATCATACCTCGATATAGACGAATGTCTACATCTTTTCCGACCGTATCTTTATCAAGATGCGTTGTAGTGCTCATAGGAGTCTTTTTCCCGGAGGCATTCTCCATTCCAAATCGCTTTAGCAACTCCACCGTGCACTTCGTTTGGTGGATGAAGATTGCATCGTTCAATTGGCGAATTTGGAGACCTAAGAAATATTTGAGTTCGCCCATGTGGCTCATCTCAAATTGTTCCTTCATAACATTAGAAAACTCTTCGCAAAGAGTGAAGTTAGTAGCACCGAAAATGATATCATCAACATAAATTTGAACTAATAAAATATCATTATTCGCATGCTTAACAAAAAGTGTAGAATCGGCTTCGCCCATTTTAAAATTCAAATCCAAAAGAAAATTCTTTAGGTGATCATACCAAGCTCGAGGAGCTTGTCTCAAACCATAAAGAGCTTTCTTTAGTTTAAAAACATGATTTGGAAATTTTTCATCTATGAAGCCCGGAGGTTGAGAAACGTAAACTTCCTCAACAACATCTCCGTTTAAAAATGCACTTTTAACATCCATTTGAAATAATTTAAAATTTTTATGGCATGCAAAAGACAATAATAGTCTAATTGATTCTAATCTAGCTACCGGAGCGAAGGATTCTTCGAAATCGATACCTTCCTCTTGTCGATAGCCTTGAGCAACTAACCGAGCTTTGTTCCGGACGACGACTTGATTTTCGTCGGTTTTGTTCTTGAAGATCCACTTTGTCCCTATGACGGTGTGGTTCTTCGATGGCAAAGGAACAAGCTCCCATACCTCATTCCTCTCGAATTGAATGAGTTCCTCCTCCATGGCAAGGTTCCAAGCACTATCTTCACACGCTTCAACTATATTCTTTGGCTCTATCGATGAGGCAAAGGCACAATTGGCGAAGTGGTGGACTTGCGATCTCGTCTTGACACTATCATAAATATTGCCAATGACTTGCTCATGGGGATGGTCGCGAACGGTATGAAGCCGCTTGGGAATACCTTGATCACTAGGCGCATTCTCAACAACTTCATTAGTCGGGTTAGTATCAATAGAATCAATTGAATCAATAGACTTAGAATTTTCAAACGAATCACATAAAACATCCATAGATTCATCATCATTTGAAATTCTAAAAGTAGTAAAATTCTCATTAAAAGAGACATGTAGTGATTCCTCGATCGTAGAGGATCTTTTGTTGTATATTCGATAGGCTTTGCTACGTGAGGAATACCCAACAAATATCCCCTCATCCGATCTCGGATCAAACTTGTCCAAATTATCATATGTGTTTTTAATAAAACATTTTGCGCCGAAAACACGAAAATGTTTAACTTGAGGCAATCTACCAAACAACAATTCATAACAAGTTTGTTTGGTGTCGGGCCTCAAAAGTATTCTATTAAACACATAGCAAGCGGTGTGTACCGCTTCCGCCCAAAATTGATAACCAAGTTGACTATCTTCGAGCATAGTGCGAGCACACTCCACAAGCGTTCTATTCTTCCTCTCAACAACACCATTTTGAGGAGGTGCGCGAGGGAAAGAAAACGTGTAAGTAATTCCAAGATCATCACAAAAGTTTGAGAAAGACTCATTCTCAAATTCACCCCCATGATCACTACGAATAGTGACAATGGTGGTTCCGATGAGATTTTGTACTTTCTTCACAAATATTGTGAAGTTTTCAAAAGCTTCATTTTTATTACATAAGAAAAATACCCATGTAAATCTAGAATAATCATCGACGATGACAAGACCATATCTTGCATTTCCTAAGGAAGCAACTCTAGTTGGCCCAAATAAATCTAGATGTAATAGCTCTAGTGGCCGTTTAGTAGAAATGCTTTTCTTAGGTTTAAATGAAGATTTAGGAAGCTTGCCACGTTGACAAGAATCACAAAAACTTTTCTTTTCAAAAACAAGCTTAGGAAAACCTTTAATGGAATTTAATTTTGAAAGCTTATAGAGTGTTCCAAAGTTCACATGTCCAAAGCGTCGATGCCATAAGTGTTGTTCACTTGTGTTGGCAACGAGACATTGTTCATATGACTTAGGAAGATCCAAAATATAAATATCTTTATGGCGTGTGCCGGAAAATAATAACTTATTATTATCATTTGAAATATGACATAATCCTTTCGCAAATCTAACTTTGTAACCTTTGTCACAAAGTTGGCTTATTGAAATAAGGTTATGACTTAAACCATTAACTAGATAAACATCACTAATTAAGGGTTTAGACGGGTTACCCACTTTACCAACACCGACGATGGTTCCGCTCTCGTTGCCTCCAAATACGACACGGTTTCCATTTGCAATGGGAACTACTCCAGAGAGCAATTGAGCGTCACCCGTCATGTGTTTTGAACACCCGCTATCGAGTATCCAATTCCCTTTGGAGCTAAATTTAAATTTGTTGCTCCTTTTCTTTTTCTTTTCCTTGAGTACCTAAAGATAAAAAATTTCATATCATGGTACCCAAGGTCATTGGGTCCTCAAAGGTTAGACCTTTGGAAGCCAAGTCCAATTGGACTTAGACTTCCCCACATAATTTCTACTATGCACAACATCCGAAAAATAAGCATTCATATATACTTGTTTTTCATCCATGCTTGTGTCCTTTGGGCTCCAAATAGTGAAAATCTTGGGAGCCCTCATCCTATTGGGTGCATGCATGCGACGTTGATTTCTACGTGATGCATGTTGTGGATAGGCATAAGGAACATGATGGAATGGTGCACGACGAGAATTATTCATATGATGAGGTGGGTGAACATATGCATGTGTGGGAACACGTGCGTGAGGGTGTATCACATGGTGTGCACGTGCCCGAGAATGTGTTGCATAAAAATCATCATATGTGTGAGACGGTGGAGTAGGACGTGTGTTCCTACGTGGCATGGTATTGGTGTACATATAAGCATGCCCCTTCTTTGGAGGTCCACCCAAAGTGGGTTTCTTTCCGAAAGAGGGTGTGGACGAGGTGGAAGCACCATTGGTAGATGAACTACCAATAGAGTGTTTGCTACCACTCGTAGAGTCACCGGAAGTTGGCCTAACAAAAGTAGTGGCCGCTTTGGATGGACATCCCATCGTATACCCCAAACCAATGTGGTGATTGGCCGGAAGTAAGTCACTTAGGATTTTATCCAAATGGTCCTTACCCTTATTGAATTTATTAATTCGGCCTAATGTGTTCTCATATTTCTCTTTGAGAGAACGCATAGAAGTATCCAAGTTGGATACTTGTGATGTGAGCACATAAACACGAGATTTAAGATTCTCGTTCTCAATACTCAAAGTCGAGTTTTGAGAATTAAATCCGCTATCCTATGTTCTTCCGGATCATCAATGCTAACATGTTCAAGTTTAGATTTGAGATTAACAATCTCATTTCTTAACTCTTCAACAACGGTGTCGTTGTTGGTGATGATAGTCTTAGGCGAGGTTTGAATGCTAGCTAGGTCATCTTTTGCTTTAGTATATCTATTTACTAATTTAGTGTATTTAGACTATAAATGAGAGTTAGCATCCCTAAGATCATCCATAGTTACCTCATCGCCTTCATCGTCGCTATCATCGGAGGAGGAAGATCCTTGATCATGCTCCTCTCTTGCCATGAAGCACATGTGCGCTTGCTCCACTTTCTCATCGTCCGACTCTCCGCTTGAGGAATCCTCGGAGTCGGTGAATGTTGCTCCAACAAGTCCCTTTTTGTACCCCTTTTTGTACTTCTTGGACTTGTCGAACTTCGGCGCCTTCCACTTCTCCTTTTGCTTGTTTTGAGGACAATCCGCTTTGATGTGTCCTGGCTTATTGCATTTAAAGCACAAAGGTGGAGAGGCGTTAGTAGAAGTAAATTTAGATTTTTGTTTGAAGTTACCCTTTCGGAAGAAGCGATTGAACTTCTTTGCCATGAGTGCAATGGATTCCATGTCCATTTCATCTTCCGAGTCCTCATCATCGGTAGAGGTGGATGAAGCCGCCTTGAATGCAATTGCCTTTTTCTTAGGCACGTCTTGGTTCAAATAGGACTTCATCTTTTCCTGTAACTTCACCTTGCTATCTTTGCGTACCTCGTATGACATCAAAGTACCCATCAATTGAACTACGGTATACTTATTCATGTCATTACCTTCCTCGATGGCGAAGGTACGTTTCTCCCAAGAAGAAGGAAGTCCTTCGATAAGCTTCGAGCACTTCTCCTTTTGGGTGTAGGATTTGCCGAGAGCCTCTAACTTGTTTATTATGTCAACGAAGCGAGCGTAATATTCCTTCATCTTCTCGCCCTGTTGCATATGAAACATTTCGTAATCTTTGTTTACAACTACGAGTTTAGAGTCTCTTACCCTACTCGTCCCTTCATGTAGAATGAGGAGGGAGTTCCAAATTTGATATGCACTCTTACATGTGCATATCTTATTGAAGTCTTCGGGCTCCAATGCGCATTGCAAGGCGTTCATTGCCTTGGCATTGCTTACCTCCGCGGTGACCTCCGCGGTTGTCCATTTCTCAAAGTCTTCTTCTTCGGGCTCGATGTATTCCTTCATTGTGGTCCTCCATAGAGATGCACTCCAGAGGAAGGTTTCCATCCGGTATTTCCAGTACCCGTAGTTGGTACCGTTGAAAAATGGAGGCCTTGTAGAGGAATGTCCTTCCATCACCGAAGACGCTCCTGCACGGTTCCTGAAGGTGCCATAGTCAGAAGGTGGACGCACAGCCTTGTTGTCGTTGGCAGACATAGCTCAGTATCTGGCTCTGATACCAAATGTAATGCCCGACAAGCTACTGCACAAGTACTAGAGGGGGGATGAACAGTACTTTAAAAATAACAAGGAGTATAATTCCTAATTATAGTGCAAACAACTACCAAATCAATTTGCGGAAGCTTAAATTGAATGACAACAACAAAATTATCAATGCTAACAAAAGATGTTACTGGGTTCGGATCCACCCAAGTCTCTCCGACTTGTTCCCGGTGATCCTACGTCCCAACCACCTGGATCCCCTCCGGATACTTAGGTTAGAAACCCTAACCCAAGATTTCCACTATGATATCTTGTGAAAAACCTTCACAAGATCAAATCATACATGCAATGGCAATAGTGAATCCCACAACCTGGGATCACAACCTTCTCTCACAACCGAGAGAATCAACAAGCAATATAAACAAGTTTATAATGAAATAAACAATCTTACCACAAAATCATATACCTTGAGTTTTCTTACCAAATAGGTGCAAGGAGGGATTTGAGGAAGATGAAGTCACCAAGACCTAGCACCAAAGAAATGACCAGCAAAGGGTGCCTAGGAGTGATTTGGAGACTTGAATCAAGCTAGAGCTTGAAGGGCTCACCAAGAACAAACTTATCTCAAGATGGATTCTAGATCTAGAAAGTGAGAGAATGGATTTCTTGTGAGGAAGAGAGCTTTGCAAATGAGTGAGAATAGCTATCTCTTTCAATCTCAATGAATCTCTTAATGGCAGCTCTAACCTAGAGAGAAATGACCTAGGTTCGTATTTATAGGGTCCCATAAAAACAAGTTAGGTCAAGTCCCAACGGATAGAAATCTGAGGCAACTAGTCGGTCAAAGAACAACCACTGACCGACTAGTTCATCAACTAGTCGGTCAGTCAAACAACATGGACCGACTAAGTGAAGAACTGAGAAGAGATAGAAATTCAAACCTAGAAATCTAGTCGGTCTAAGAAGACTTTCTGACCGACTAGTTTCACAACTAGTCGGTCAGTCAGTGAACGTAAACCGACTAAGAGGCAAAAACAAATAGTCTGAATACAAATTGACTTAGTCGGGCCAAGAACAAATGTTGACCGACTAGATTATCAACTAGTCAGTCACCAAACATTCTTAGACCGACTAACGATAAACAGTAGCTTAGGAGAAATTTGGCATGTACAGTAAATCACAACTAGTCGGTCAAAGAAGCATCACTGACCGACTAGTTCACAAACTAGTCGGTCGGTGAGTCAACGTAGACCGACTAACTGTAAACAGTACTGAACAAGAAAAGATTAACTCACACTAGTCGGTCCAAGAAGCTCTGCTGGCCGACTAGATCACCATCTAGTCGGTCAGTACTTCTTCTTGTACCAACTAACATGCACAAACAAGTCCGAATCGAAGCGCGATGCTTCGAGGAAGTTAGAATGGACTTGTACTAAGATCCTAGAGCTACGATATAATCGTTATGAAGATAGAATCGTAAGATATACTCAAGGCTTAACATTCTATAGATCGAAGCTAAAAGACTATAAATAAAACCTTAATGAACGGTCTTCGAGAGCTTCGATCAATTCTTCATGACTTCCAAAACGGTCCAAGAGCTTCAACGAAGCTTTAGGCAATGAATACGAGGTTTGAGAAGTCTTGAGATGTCGCTTTGATTGTTCGCGTGAATTTGGCGACGATCTCCAATACTGCGCTCACAAATTGTTAGTTCATGAATTATTTATGTTTGCTCATCATCCAAAACCAAATCCGGGGAGTCCAATATTCAACAACCTGGAAGCTAGGTTTCACAAATAACGAAACAAAATAAAAAATACAATCTTCCTATTGCCTTGATTTAATGTACACACAAAACATGAAGTGTGAAGGCAATGAAGATCGATGTCCAAGTGCTAGATGTAAGCTTGATGCACTAGTGGAATTCCTTAAGCTTTGGAATTCAATTCAATATCAAAGAAGCTCTAAGGAAATGAGAGAGATGAAGAGATGAAAGGTTAGCTCTTAGTTTTTGGTTCACAAATGATTCTCTATTCTGTGTGTATTGGTGCCAAAAACTTCCCCACAATCAGGTATAATACTCTCTTAATTTTGCACCAAAACCAAGAAAACGGCCCAAGAAATTTACAGTCTACCGGCTATAAACATGCAAAATTCCTAGTCACCAGACGTCTGGAGAAGGGTTACCATATGGCTGACCAACTGTTCAGTCGTTTGGTAATCCTTCATCAGATGGCTGACAATGAGTTGGTCATGAAGCAAACTAAAGACTAATCTCCAAGATAACAGACGTCTGAAGAACACTTGTCTGATGACTAATGCACTTTTTAGTTGTCAAACATGTCTTCTTCAGACGTCTGGAAAAAGTAGGTGGAAAAGACAGGAGAGTTCAAGAAAACTAACTCACTGTTCGAGCTCGCAAGTGCTTGGTATCGAGGCTTTGTAATATAGAAAGGTTATCATCCACATGGAAGGCGATTGGTGTAACGGCCGCTTTCCGACCATTCGTTTTTTCGCGCGTACGTTCCTCTTTCATACGCATATTTTTCTTTGCCCTTTCTTCTATCCGAAATACGCGTTGTTATATGTCTTTGTGATCGTATGGAGAGTAGTTATTTGTAGGATTTTTAGTGAACGTCATTTCATGGGTCGTTCTCTCTCAAATCAGCTTTGATTGGAGAGACGTCGCAACTTTAGACTTCGACATCGGACCTTTTTATTTTTAGTTCGTTTTTTGTGAACCTAACGAGCGATCGATCACCGTACCCTCGAGCCTCTCGTCGTCACGGTCATCCCAATATTTTTTTTCATAATTTTCGGACACTGTTTCCTTGGCCAAACCCACTAATCACTTTCGAGCCCGTTTAGCCTAACCCAAATTCAAATTTCAAAATTAATCAGATCTCTAAGAGATCTAATACGTATCATGAGGAGATTTCTGTGGCTACCCTCACCTCCCTTTTCCCTTCTTTGCACACCCCCTCTCTCACTCTCTCTCTCCTAGTCACCCAATATACTCACCCTTTAAACCATGTTTTAGCAAACATTCCATCTTCAAAAACAAAACCGCATGAAGCTAGGGGTCACGCAACCCATCAGGCTGTCGCCTCCCTCCTGCGTTTTCCCCTCCCTCTCGCCGCCGGCAAGGGGTCTCCGGCCACCCCTAAGCTCCGGCCAACTCCCTCTCTCTTCCCTCTCTCCTATCTTCTCTCTTTCCCCTAGAAACCCACCAAAAATACCCCATGGCTGAAAAATCTGACAACCCAGCCCTAGACAGCCGGCCACCGCCTTTTCCAATCGCCCCTGGCCAGCTCCGACTGCTGCTGACCTCCCCCTTCTTCCTCAACACCCTCCCCCTCTCCCCTACTCTCCCTCTCCTTCAAAACACCTCCCAACCCCATTGAAAACCCATCAAAAACCCAGTTTTGACAGATCTGCCCGCCGCCAGAAAAACCCACGCCCGTCGCCCTCTGGCGATCGTCGAAGACCACCTCCACCTCCATCGGACTCCCCTCGACCCCCTCTACCTATTGCAACTCTTTGTTACTCCCTCAGGCCGTGACAAACCTTGCCACGAACCCAAACACCTAATATTTTCTAGATCTGTTCTTTTCGCCTTCAAACACGCGCCCACCGGCTTCCGACCACCGTCGGTGACCCCCTTGCCTTCGTCGACTCCCCACAGCACACTCTACCTACTGCACCCCCTTTGTTATCTCCTCAAGCCGTGGTAATCTCGCTACGTATCCAAACACCTGGGTTTTCCAAATCTGTCCTCTTCTCCACAAAACAGCCTGGTTCATCGCCGTCGGCCATTGCTCCGGCCACCCCTCAGGTCGCGTGACCCCCTTCGACCTCCTTCATTCCCCAGCAGCCCCCTTGCTTCTAGGAGTTCATGCAAGTCGCCTATCTCACGTGTTTTCCCCGACGTTGTCGCCACCGTGTAAATCCGTTGCGCTACTCGCGAACGGAGAGATCCCGACGTTGCACGCTTGTTGTTCTTGCCTTCCGCTCGCTATCCAGACATGTCTCACTGTGCTACCCGTGGCTGAGACATTACTGACGATGCAGATCTATCGCCATTCAGACCCGATGTCCGATCTACGATCAAATATCAAAAAGGTTAGCCCCTAACGCATAGTAAGAACCCACACCGTAGCGAATCTAAAACCTAATCTAAAAATCATCAACGATAACTAAAGTTTACGTTACGCTTTTTAAAACGATGTTCAACCTTAGACATCGACGAATGGACTTGATACCTGTGCACATAGGATATTCATCGATTAGGCGGAATGAATCAAAAATCATGACTTTTGATTGTTAGGGTAGTCCCGCTGAACTTAGAAGCTTACCATAACAGGATTGATGAAAAGCACAATTTTACATTGCCGTTGTCCCGTTTCAGACGGACCCTCACTGACGCACCGCTTCGACGAGACGATCCAGACCGACGACTCACTCGCCACCGCAGGCAAGTGTTTCCACTTGCGTACTTTCGGCCACGTTTAGGCCATCACCCTTAAACTGTAAAAATACGACTAAAGAGAACCGGACGTGAAATGATAGCGTCCGGGATTCCCCTTGATAGCTTAGACTTGACGACGAAGTCTAAGCACAAACAACAACAATAACTGACACCCTAGGTTCTATCTGTGTGTGCATGCGTGTGGACCCCCTAGAATCAACAACAACAACAACTGCTATCATAGGTTTCATCTGGGTGTGCGTGTGTGTGGACGCATTAGACTAACAACTGAACAACAGAACATTCATAACTGGTCATATCTTGTCTTCTCTAGTTCATGTGTATACCTTACAAAAAGTCTCGGCGTCTCACCAAGGGAGTGAGCGTCCCGACTGACCGTGGGGATCTTTGGGAGCCCACCGAGGGAGTGGGTGTTCCTTACGTGTATACCTTACGGGAGTCTCGACGTCTCACCAGGGGAGTGAGCGTCCCGACTGACCGTGGGGAATCTTGGGAGCCCACTGAGTGAGTGGGTGTTCCTTTCGTGTACACCTTACGGAAATTATCGGTGTCTCACCAGGAGAGTGAGCATCTCGACTGACCGTGGAGAGAGGCACTCATCAAGGGAGTGAGTGGTACGCGTACAGTCCTGTCTTGTTTGACTTGAGCACTTGGGTTGGGGTTGGGTTAGAGGCCACCAGATAGAGTGTTTGGCCACTATCTACGCTGCATGCACAAACTCTCTTTGGTGTCACACACACTTCTTGTCTTGTTTGTACAGTCCCATCTAGCTTAGTTCCGTAGCCGATAGCACACGCTACGGCTACTGCCCGTCTTGTTTACTTTCCTGCACCGCTTTACTTCTTGCATAGTATAACTGCCATGTCATCACAACCGCATGTAATCAACCAGTAAAATGTTGCTCTTAAATTACTTTACACTTGCAGTAGAGTCTCTCACCTCTACCTTGTAGACTTTACCTGACGTGCAGTTCCTCTTCTCTTGGGTCTTGCACGTCAGGTGTTGAGCCAGAGTACGTGGACGAGACAGTACCAGAGGACTTGGAGCAGGAGTACATTGCTGATCGGGAATACGACCCCGGCAAGGACCAGTCTTAGATCTTCCTCAGTTGCTGACTTTGGAGTTTCCTATTGTTCGTAGTTTGGGTGCGTAGCACTCTTTACTTTTTGTTTTAGGTTGGGTGCATAGCACCATTAGTTTCCTTTTCTGTTGTTGTAGCCATGCTTGGGCTTCCTTTTAGACTTTTGTACTCGCTGGATATTATCATTTTATATTAATGAATGCAGTTACCTTATTTGTACTCTTATTTCTTTGTTCAGAACTTTTATATGCAAGAACCTGTAACTTCATGGTATCCCTACAGATGCTTATTGGGTCTGGGCTTCTCAGCCCCGGCCCATGCGGACCTTAGTCGTGTCTCGCTTCCGTCGTTTTGGGAAGTGGGGTGTGACAGGTTTTAGTGGTGGCCCATGCAGGTCCTACAAAAAGTTCGAAACAATAAGAGTACCGCATTCATTAATATCCGGTAGAAGTCTAAATTGGGTTCCTTGTCAGTAGGATGGTAGTAAGACTTAGACAGACGTCCAGGTTTGATAGTCAGGTGCCTTGGTTAAGATTTAGTCATACTCGTCTTAGGACACCATAGTCGCCTCTCACCCGGCACTGACCATGTTAGATTGCTAGAGTTCTTTTTTTAGTCGTTCGCTCGGGTCCATCAACTTCGGGCCCAGCAGAATGTAATCTTGACTCGCTTATGACCCTTCCCTGAGATCTCTATTACAGTCTAGTTCATTAGGAAGTCTTAGTGCTGAGTCCTCCTGATCTTTAAACGGCCCGATAATTAGAACCCCTGATTCTAGCATCTTCCTAACTATTACACTTCTGTGTTACTGGCCATAGTTTTCCAACGTAACTTTTCATGAATCATATCCTAGGCGTATTCATCATGCGATCATATTCTTTGCCTCATTTCACGTGGTCGTTTCATGCCGATTATCGTTAATTCTTCGAATCTCCCCCATTGTAAATCCTGATTCTTCTAAAAGTATTTTCGAAATTTCTTATTAAATTCTTTGCTCAGTTTAACTTCTTTGAAAACCCCTTATTATATATTTAAATATCTTGCTTTTCGGTTGAGTTAAAATTCTTTCTTGGATTTTGAAACCTTCTTGGTCGTAATTTTTAGTTACTATCTCGTAATCATTTTCTAACCGGTATCTTTCGTGTTTTAGTTTTAAAACCTCATTACCATTTTGATAATTCAATATATCATCCTTTTTCTAAACTACGAAATCCATTTTTAACCACTTACCGTACGTACTTTTAGAATATTTTTCTAAACTAAATAGAACTTCAATTTTTTTTATATAGCAGTTCTTTTACCATTTGCTCACTATTTCGACACACACACACACACACACACACACACACACACACACACACACACATATATATGATACCATATTTTACACGTATCCTTCTTTCGTCTATTTAATTATTTAGAGCAATATTTTTGTCCCACCCAACCAGCTATCTCCTTACCCTCGCTTTATCTGAACACATGCTTTCCGAACTTGCTTCGTTACGCTTTTGGTTTCGGTTCCCCTTCTATTGTTTAGACATTAGAGCTCGTCGTTGCCTGTGTCAACTCTAGTTTAGTAGTGGGCCCATTGGTTTTGTGATGTCGTCGTGGTGCATGTATATAAGTAGAGTGTGTGGACCTGTATGAGTGTGCTACCCTTAGGATTTTAATGATTGTCTCTTGTGTCATGTTGGTATACTTAGTGTTATTCGTGATATATGCATGAAGTTGTATGAATGATGGTATTTATATATGTGTGGATAGCTATACAACTTTAGGGATGTCTGCGTATATTAGATTTAGTGTTGGAATAACTACTAGTGGAGTATGTGGTTTGAAGATGCTTGTAAATGCTTGAAATAATATACTAGTAAGTCATGTGCATGTTAAGTGTAATGATAATAGGTGTGCTCATAGTTAAGTGTGTAGGCCTATTATATGACTTATATGTTAGTACGTGTGAGCGTGTGCTCGTACGCAGTTATGTATGTGCTTAGCCTTAAGTAGATACGTGCTTTCTATAAGAATGTGTGAGATATACGTACGGTAATAGGGTTATAATTTTGTTTGGTATTGCTTGCCCTTACAGGATGTTGTGTGTGTGCGTGTATACTATGAGGTATACACGATTATTGTACGTCTTAACTATGTATGGATAAGTATATGTATTAGTATACTTATTATATGTAAATTGATACTGTGCGAATATATATTATAGGTATGTGGTTATACGATGCATGCATATGTGAATAGTGTATTTGAATATATACGTCTGTTGATGTTTGTAATATTATTATGGTATGTATATGGTTACATTGGTAGATGTATATATTGGAGTGGTGTTGGTATAGGTATAAATATCGTGGTATGTATATAGAGCATTCCGATATGGGTTTTGAGTCTCACTCAAGCTTGAGTGGGTAAACTCTAAGTATATTGTTACATATGTCCGTGGTTTGCGTGTAGTACTATGAATATAGTAATAGATGATGTATGTATAGTGATAGGATTGGTTGTGTCTGGTCGTGCTACTCACATGATTGTGGGTGGTATACCACTATATAGTTATAAGATTGTATGTGATGTGTATATAAGATGAAGTATCTGCATGTACTTGAATAACTAGATATTGGTGTATTATAGTAGTGATAGATGTATATTAGATATAGCTTACATGATTTAATATTGTATGGTGTGACTACATGCATTGTTATGTTGGTATTGAATGTACACTATGAGATATTAGGGAGTAGTATATCCATGTTGTTTTGTGCATAGTTAATTATCTATATGTAAAGAATTACGATCGTGTTTGCTAGTGTGAAACTATTTTTTATGTAAGTATGTGTAACTTGGTTATGTGATAATGAGTGATAGTTATATAAGGCTGTACGTGAATATATGAATGATCGAAGTATGTGTATGATTTTGACTGTCTATGATAGATATAAGTATAGGATGTGTATATATATAAATACATGTTTGTAGTGTTAATGTTTGACTATCTAGTGCACATATAAGCACTTGTAGTAACTATACCTGCTTTGAATTATAGTGTGATAGTTACTAGAGTTGCTAGGTATATTCATAGTTAGAAAGTCCGAGGACGGACTTTATTCTAAGGTGGGTAGAATGTAACGGCCGCTTTCCGACTGTTCGTTTTTTCGCGCGTATGTTCCTCTTTCGTACGCGTATTTTTCTTTGCCCTTTCTTCTATCCGGAATACACATTGTTATATATCGTTGTGATCATATGGAAGAGTAGTTATTTATAGGATTTTTAGTGAACGTCATTTCACGGGTCGTTTTCCCTCAAATCAGCTTAGATTGGAGAGACGTCGCAACTTTAGACTTCGACGCCGGACCTTTTTATTTTTAGTTCGTTTCCTATGAACCTAATGCATGATCGATCATCTTACCTTTGAGCCTCTCTTCATCACGGTCGTTTCGATATTTTTTTCATAATTTTCGGACACCGTTTGCTTGGCCAAACCCACTAATCACTTTCGAGCCCGTTTAGCCTAACCCAAATTCAAATTTCAAAATTAATCAAATCTCTAAGAGATCTCATACGTATCATGAGGAGATTTCTGTGGCTACCCTCATCTCCCTTTTCCCTTCTTTGCACACCCCCTCTCTCACACTCTCAATCCTAGTCACCCAATATATACACCCTTAAAACCATGTTTTAGCAAACTTTCCATCTTCAAAAACAAAACCGCATGAAGCTAGGGCTCACGCAACCAATCAGGCCGCCGCCTCCCTCCTGTGTTTTCCCCTCCCTCTCACCGCCGACGAGGAGCCTCCGGCCACCCCTAAGCTCCAGCCAACTCTCTCTCTCTTCCCTCTCTCATATCTTCTCTCTTTCCCCTAGAAACCCACCAAAAATACCCCAAGGCCGAAAAATCTGACAGTCCAGCCCTAGACCGTTGGCCACCCCCTTTTCCGGCCACCCCCGGCCAGCTCCGGCCGCCGGTGACCTCCCCCCTTCTTCCTCAACACCCTCCCCCTCTCCCCTACTTTCTCTCCCCCTCAAAACACCTCCCAAACCCATTGAAAACCCATCAAACCCCCAGTTTTGACAGATCTGCCCGCAGCCGGAAAAACCCACGCCCGCCGCACTCTGACGATCGCCGACGACGACCTCTACCTCCATCAGACTCCCCTCGACCCCCTCTATCTACTGCACCTCTTTGTTACTCCCTCAGGCCGCGAAAAACCTCGCCACGAACCCAAATACCTGATATTTTCCAAATCTGTCCTTTTCGCCTTCAAACGTGCACCCACCTGATTCTGGTTGTCTTCGGTGACCCCCCTTGCCATCATCGATTCCCCACAGCCCCCTCTACCTACTGCACCTCCTTTTCTATCTCCGCAAGCCATGGTAATCTCGCTACGTATCCAAACACCTGGGTTTTCCAAATCTGTCCTCTTCTCTGCAAAACAGCCCGGTTCATCGCCGTCGACCGTTGCTCCAGCCACCCCTCAGGCCGCGTGACCTCCTTCGACCTCCTTCAATCCCCGGCAGCCCCCTTGCTTCTAGGAGTTCACGCAAGCCG
The DNA here is from genome assembly GCA_030789695.1 of Scilla litardierei. Taxonomy (NCBI): domain Eukaryota; kingdom Viridiplantae; phylum Streptophyta; class Magnoliopsida; order Asparagales; family Asparagaceae; genus Scilla; species Scilla litardierei. The sequence goes on along the minus strand of CM061133.1, from coordinate 284,415,054 downwards.
CCGATCTCGCGTGTTTTCTTCGACGTTGCCACCGCCGTGTAGATCCGTTGCGCTACTCGCGAATGGAGAGATCCCGACGTCGTATGCTCGCTGTTCTCGCCTTTCGCTCGCTGTGTGGACGTGTCTTGCTATGCTATCCATGGCCAAGACATTACTGACGATGCAGATCTATCACCGTTCATACCCGAAGTCCGATCTACGATCAAACGTCAAAAAGGTTAGCCCATAACGCGTCGTAAGAACCCACACCGTAGTGAATCTAAAACCTAATCTAAAAGTCATCAACGATAACTAAAGTTTACTTTATGCTCTTTAAAATGCTATTCAACCTTAGACATCGACGAACGGACTTGATACCTGTGCACATAGGATAGTCGTCGATTAGGCAGAACGAATCAAAAATCGAGACTTTTGGCTGTTAGGATAGTCCCGCAGAACTTAGAACCTTACCATAACAGGATTGATGAAAAGCATGATCTGACATCACCGCTGTCCCGTTTCAGACGGACCATCGCTGACGCATTGCTTCGATGAGACGATCTAGACCGACGAGTCACTCGCCACCGCAGGCATATGTTTCCACTTGCGTACTTTCGGCCACGTTTAGGCCATCACCCTTAAACTGTAAGTACGACTAAAGAGAACCGGACGTGAAATGATAGAGTCCGAGACCCCCTTGACAGCTTAGACTTGACGACGAAGTCTAAGCACAAACAACAACAATAACTGACACCCTAGGTTCTATCTGTGTGTACGTGCATGTGGACCCCCTAGAATCAACAACAACAGCAACTGCTATCATAGGTTTCATCTGTGTGTGCGTGCGTGTGGACCCCCTAGAATAACAACTGAACAACAGACATTCATAACTGGTCATATCTTGTCTTCTCTAGTTCATGTGTATACCTTACGGAAAGTCTCGGCGTCTCACCAAGGGAGTGAGCGTCACAGCTGACCGTGGGGGATCTTGGGGAGCCCACCGAGTGAGTGGGTGTTCCTTACGTGTATACCTTACGGGAGTCTCAACATCTCACCAGGGGAGTGAGTGTCCCGGCTGACCATGGGGAATCTTGGGAGCCCACCGAGGGAGTGGGTGTTCCTTTCGTGTACACCTTACGAAAGTCTCGGCGTCTCACCAGGGGAGTGAGCGTCCCGGCTGATCGTGGAGAGAGGCACTCACCAAGGGAGTCAGCGGTACTCGTACAGTCCAGTCTTGTCTTAACTTGAGCACTTGGGTTGGGTTGGATTAGCAGCCACCAGATAGAGAGTTTGGCCCCTCTCTACGCTGCAGGCGCGAACTCTCTTTGGTGTCACACACACGTCTTGTCTTGGTTGTCCTGTCCCGTCTAGCTTAGTCCCATATCCGGTAGCACACGCTACGGCTACTGCCCGTCTCGTTTACTTTCCTGCATCGCTTTACTACTTGCATAGTATAATTGCCATGTCATCACAACATCATGTAATCAACCAGTAAAATGTTGCTCTTAAATTACTTTACACTTGCAGTAGAGTCTCTCACCTCTACCTTGTAGACTTTACCTGTCATACAGTTCCTCTTCTCTTGGGTGTTGTACGTCAGGTGTTGAGCCAGAGTACGTGGACGAGACAGTACCGGAGGACTTGGAGCAGGAGTACATTGCTGATCAGGAGTACGACCCGGGCGAGGACCATTCTTAGAGGTTCCTCAGTTGCTGAATTTGGAGTTTTCCATTGTTCGTAGTTTGGGTGCGTAGCACTCTTTACTTTCTGTTTTAGGTTGGGTGCGTAGCACCATTAGTTTTCTTTTCTGTTGTTGTAGCCATGCTTGGGCTTCCTTTTAGACTTTTGTACTTGCTGGATATTATCGCTTTATATTAATGAATGCAGTTCCCTTATTTGTACTCTTATTTCTTTGTTCAGAACTTTTATATGCAAGAACATGTAACTTCATGGTATACCTATAGTCGCTTATTGGGTCTGGGCTTCTCAGCCCCGGCCCATGCAGACCCTAGTCACGTCTCGCTTCCGTCGTTTTGGGAAGCGGAGCGTGACAATTGGTATAGGTCTTGGGTTTATAATTCAAAGTTGCATGACTGTGTCAGTTATGGGTGTATCAAGAGTTTTGTCACGGAAATCTCTCACAATTACTAGCAATAGAATGGAAACTAGTGCGCTAGGAGTCACCACTAAGATCATTAGACGTCGATGCTAGGTTATAATTCTTAGGTTGAATTGGGTTCATAGGGCGAAATTGTCGCGTTTTGAACGTGAAATCGTAGTCAACTATCGTTGAACTACTCATCTAATGAATCATGTGCTTAGCCCCACCATCGTGGATGGCCTTGCATGCGACACGAGCATTACGATCGACAATTGATTCTCATTGTCCACTCGCGTCACTATCATGAATTAGATTTTCGTTCTGTAATGTGATGGCTCTTATTGATGCTACTATCGTAGATCATCAATTAATGATATAGGGCATCGGTAGAGAGCCGTAGAGTGCGTACCACTATCGTGGATCACGAACCTTAAGTGAATTCACTAATGACCCTAATCAAGCCTATAGGATAATATCTAGGGCAAGTGTCATTATCGTGGATCACAAACCCTAAATGAGAACATTATAAACTTGGTTAGATCAACCACATCACATACCTAATCACCAAATTAACCTTAAAATCATAGCTTTAACATCTAAACCCTAGAATCATTGGGCTCATTCAATTGCCCTAGATAGAACAACTCACAATTCATGGTGGAATCAATAGAAATAATAACGATAATAAGATTAAACATCATCGCAAAAATAAACCTCGAAACAATAGAGATGGAGAAGAAAATAATATCAAACCAAGAAGAATCCAGAGATCTATTAAGAGAATTAAGGATCCACAAGTTTCCACGCACAAATCTCTCCAAAATCCAAACTTTGCTTAAGAAAATGGAACGACGGGTAAGAAACTAGAAATCAACTAAAAATATGAACCTTCTAACCTAAGGAGGAAATGTTGTTTATATACATCCGGGTTGGGAACCATCAAAATGATTAAAACCCACAAATCAATTCAGTTTTTGTATCTGCGAGCCGCCCGACTCGACCGAGTGGTAATGCCACTCGGTCCGAGTCGGGCTTTGTTGCGCTATCGACGCCTTAGCCCTTGAACTTGAACGATGGTCGTTCGGACCGAGTGGATGGTCCACTCGGTCGAGTTCAGAGCCTCCTACTTGGCTCATAAATGACATTCTAGCTTGATTCTTACTCGATCGAGTCTCCTAGGCACTCGGTCGAGTGGACATATCTGCTCAGTCGAGCTGCAGTGGTGAAATACGCTTGAAATTGGTCGTTCTAGCGTAATTCCTGCTCAGACGAGTAGCAAAGCTACTCGGCCGAGTGATCTTTAAGCTCATCAATTCTGTTACGTGTTGAACGTCCTCGTCTTTTGCCTTACCTACTCGACCGAGTGAGCCTTGCGACTCGGTCGAGTTCAGAGCTCGACTTTGGCCTTAAAATGTCGATCTGACTGAATATTCACTCGACTGAGTAACTGAGCAACTCGGTCCGAGTGATCTTTAAGCTCGAATGCTGCTAGGTGTGAAATTTCACTTTCTTTGGCTGTAGCTACTTGGACTGAGTGGGATGAGCCACTCGGTCGAGTACTCTGGAAATGCTGAAAGGGTGAGAGCTTCATTCTCTTTGTTCTTCTCTACTTCCTTCCTCTTCTTCTCCTCAAATCTTTTTTCTACGAAGTCAAGCACCTAGCAGGCTATGCCATTGATGCTCTGGCGATCTCAGATGTGTCCATAACTCCATTTTGCTCCGAATCGCCTCGAAACTCCTGAAAATGAGAATAAAGCTCCGAAAGTAATATAATCCAATAAACGATCAAATGAGCGATAAAAATAAGTTTTGAGCGACTAAAATGGCGTGAATTGATGCGATAAATGTATAGAAAACATGTACACATCAAAATCCTCCAAGCTTACCTCTTACTCATCCTCGAGGAAGACGAATAGAAAGTTCACTGGGAAATAAAACTAATAAAATGAAAAAGAACACAAAGAAGAGAGGGTCGCTAGATTATTCTCTCAGATCTCAGGTTATTCACCACATATCAAAACTACTCTGAAAATGACTCACACGCTACCTAGAGATTTCATATATTATATAAATGAAGTACTTTAAGAGTTTAAGAATGAATAAAAGGGATCTCTTTAGGGTTCATATACTTCACCTATATCGACATCCTATGTTTCATATCCTTGAGTATACGTAACATTGGCGACACACTTTTCAATCAAAAGCTATAAATGAAGAATAGAAATTTCATACCAAGCATGTAGTATAGAATAGAATAAAAATCGAAACATACACATACTCATGTCAACTCATAGGAAATCCCCGTAACTCAATTGTTTCGTTAAGTTTCAGGATTATCGAACTTTTTCGTTCGTGCACAACTCCACTCCAATGTCATGCTCACTCATTTGGTCAAAAGATTTTGCCCCCAAGCATGGATTAATGTATCACATCCGAGGAAATGAAAATTTGATTTGGAATTTGGGAATTTGAAATTTTTGTTTTTGTTTTCCCAAAAGAATATGTATTGGCTCCAAGTGATGAAGTTTGGGTTTTTCTTTGAATTTTGAAACTTTGTTCTTTTTGGATTTTGTAGGCGCAATAGGATTGGTATCTTTGATTTTTGGCTCCTTTTGGCTCATTGACTCATTTTTGACCTTTTTGAACTTTTTGGAGCAAACTTTGAATTTGGAGAAAATTTTGGGAATGTATGTGATAAATATAGTTTGGGGAGGAAAATCAAGTGACGTGTAGAGAATATATGGTATATGTGGAGAAGGAATTGATATAACACTCGGTTCACTCAAAAGTATGAACAAACGGTTCAGAAGGATAATATGTCAACTAAACTCATTTATAAGCATGTGTATTCCTAATCCTATCAACAAACACTGAAATCAAGAAGTAAAGTTTTTCAACAAGCATACAACAAGAATTTTGAATAAGATATAATAACATGGCTTCAGTTATGCTAGTAATGCGTGAATCTTGGTGTGTATCCAATGTAAGCATACTAAATACTACTATACACATTCAATTTCAATAGGTTCCATGCACTTACACTATAGAGATCAACAAAAGAAATTTTTCAGGTACTTATAAATATGACGATTATGAAATTCTCCAAGTAGCATGACATGAATAATTAGTGTTGTGACAGCAGTGAAAGCATAGAGATATAATCATCACAGAGAATTCACCTAGAAAAAGAAAGAAAAGAAAATAGAGAAATGAAAATGAAAATCAATATGCAAGCACAAAAAAGAACATGATGCTTCTAAAAAGCAACAAATGGGGTGAAAAAGATGGAAAAATAAAGTGAAAAGTGAAAAAAAATAAATAAGATAGGAATAAATAAAAAGCGATAGCGCTCATCCCCCAAGCTAAACACGGTAGTGTCCTCAATGCTAAGAACACGTGCGTAAAGTTGGAAAACGATGCTAATGGTGAGTGGGATATCTGATAAAATAAAGCAAAATAAAAATCCTAGAAATAATAAAATAAAAGGAAAATTTAAACTTATGCAAATGCATGATCCTAATGCCTAAATGCAAAATGTACATACAGATGATGAAATGATATGGATGCAGTAGAATGTGTTCTCCCCCAAGCTATCTGAAGTGGTGCCCTGAAAGTGTAGACATCGGGGCACAAAAATAAATTGGGGATAACTGGAGCAAAATATCAAATCAGACAGTGGCACCACCATCTGGAGGTGGTGATGGGTACCGCTGCTGTGGACCGATCGGTCCATATTTTACACCTTTTTTCTACATATTTACATATCATTTTGATCGCACATATCACGTTTTTCACGATTATTCGACGATATCGCGTTGCTTTTCACTATTTCTTGTTTTTATCGGATTTCAAGAAATATGGAGCGATTTGGAGCATAAATGAGATCAAGGGACTTGCACGCATACCGGAGCGTCGCCCATGGCCTTATCGACCAGGTAGCAGCATTAGATGATGAGCAGAAGAAGAAGAAGTTTGATAGAATCGACGAGGAAGAGAGAAGGAGAAGATATGACTCCAGAAACAGGCCACTAGGCCGAGTACGCAGTCCACTCGGCCGAGTGAAGGAACGTACTCGGCCGAGTACAACTGATACAAAAGTGCCTGGAGTTATAGCCCACTCGACCGAGTGAATGATCCCACTCGGCCGAGTGGAGAACGCCACTTGCCCGAGTGCGTCAGAGCTTCCTGAAGGAAAACACGCCGGGCTCTCTGGAATTTTGGGGAGCACAACAGAAAACTCACTCGGCCGAGTGAGGAAGTCCACTCGACTGAGTGACAAATTCCATTCGGCCGAGTGACGCAGAGCGCCAGAGCCCAAAACCCCCATCTTCTCTGTTTTTATTTGGGTCTGTCACTCGGCCGAGTGGAATTCCACTCGGCCGAGTGGCGCAGTCAGCCTGTGTCGAAAGCTAGGGTTCTGGGCTGCGCCAGGGGCAAATCTATCAGCGTTTTTTGGCCGTTTTGACTTGTATTTAAGCCTAGTTTTTATCCTAGTTTGGGGAGAACCAGAAAATAGTTTTTAGCTTAATTCCAATTGTAATTCCCCTTTGGAGATTGAAGAACACGAATCTGGTTTGTTTTTCTTATCAAAATTTCGCAAGTTTATGAATTGCTTTCTTCAAAAACTTCATTTCTATATGTTTTCATTCATTTATTCTGCTATTGCTATGATGAATCGTAAGTAGTTTTGCTGTTCTAGGGCATGGGGATGAACCATATGGATCCGATTTTAAAATTATGATGAAAGAATTTCTGTGTTGCTAGAATTGTTAGAAGGTTAGGTTGTGATTGATTTATTACGGATATCTACGAATTTCCATCGATTTGGGGTTTGCAAGAGATTGGATTCATATCGATGGGAAGACCTAGATATTCGATTTAGATTTATAATCGAAACTCACTAGACTTGGTTTGCAAGAGATTGGACCAAAGCTAGCATTTTTATTATAAACATGTACCCATATTCGTTTGCAAGAGATTGGACGAATATGAGCTATCACAATCTAGATTGTAACTCGAGTTTGCACGAGAGTGGGCTCGAGGAGCGATTGAACGATGATGTCGATCCTCATGCTAGTGGCTTAGGTTAGGGTTTGCATGAGAGTGGATCCTAATCTAGGTCGCTATAGACCGACAATAGCACGAAAGCGTGAGCTTGGTTCTATATTTAGTTACGACTAGTTCATCTCAACAAAAGTCTTGCAACATTGAGATTCCTGATTCACAGATATAAATGACGATCCATAGTGGAGATTTCCTAGCCCTAGACGCTTTTATTATATTGAATTTGAATTGTTAATTGAACGACTATGACAATAGTATCCTAAAAACCATCCTTCCACCAATAGCTTAGTGATCAAAATAGAGTACCGTCATTAGTCCCTCCCCATGTTCGATACCCGCTCACCACTACATCGTACGCTTGCGGTAAAACTATGACTATCTCCCGGGTGTGTATCTGGGGGCTCGATCAAGTTTTTGGCGCCGTTGCCGGGGAGGTGACTGTATTTTTTTATTTTCTTTTACTTCGCTATTCCTTTTTTTATTTTATTATTTTATTATTATTATTACTCTTTTATTCCTCTATTGTGCTAACAATTCTATCTAGACTCTCTTTTTCTGTGCATATACACGAGATCAAAGGCTTCCCTAGGAGACATATTATTTGACCCTGAGATCGAGCGTACGGCAAGGAGGCTTAGAGCTAAGAGGAGGTCTGCTATAGAGGGAGGTCAAATGGCCGCACCGGAAACACTAGAGGAGCTAGCACAACGTATGACTAGGCTTGTCTCCATCCGAAATAGGCTACGGCCCAAGACCACGTCTACCACCTCTTCCATTGTCACACCGGAGTTGGCGGTCGACAAGAACTTTGAGTTGAAGACGGGACTCGTAGTGTTGATGCAACAAGACCCATTCCATGGTAATGCTCAAGAGAACCCACACTACCATTTGCAAATGTTCTTGGCAAAGTTCGCCACTTTCCAGATGCCCGGCATGCCAGCGGATGCTATTCGACTACGTCTTTTTCCATTCACTCTCCGTGATAAGGCTTTGTATTGGTTGAGGACGTAAGCCGAGGGAATTTTCACCACTTAGGATGAGCTAGCTAGTGCATTTATCAACAAGTTCTATCCACCATCCAAGACTGTGAAGATACGAAGCGCCTTAATGTCCTTCAGACAAGGCCCTCAGGAGTCTTTATATGAGGCATGGGAGCGCTTCAAGGATCTCCAACACCAATGTCCCCACTATGGCATTGAACCGTGGGAGTTAGTGCATAACTTCTACAATGGATTGCAACCGAGCACGAAGCAAATAATTGATGCCACCGCCAATGGAGCCATTTTGGCAAAGACACCGGATGACGCTACGGCCTTACTTGAAGAGGTGGCCTCTAATAATCAGCAGTGGGCCGATGAAAGGGGACATTCTTCGTCATCTTTAGAGCCGACTAGCATCTATGTGGCAAAAGTGGTTGCGGAACTCTCTACCAAATTGATTCTCTTCATAAAGCCGTAGAGAGATTAGAAAAGTTGATGAGCGAGCCACATGGAACTTCCAATGCGTCTGCACCCAGAAGAAGCATACACGACTGGCAAGATCTTATGTTTGTTGGAGGGGAGCAAGGAGACGGAGCTATGGAGCAAGCTCAATATGTTGCCGGCAGTAGCGGTTATTGGGTGAACCCGGCTGCCGGGGGTCACCCCAGATTTTCATATGCCAACAATGATGGAGCCTTAACTCCACTACAACATCAACCACCGCCGCAATAACCACAAGCCCGGCCTCCGCAACAACCACAATTTCAACAAAGGCCACCCCCAACAACAAAATTTTCCACCGAGGCAACAAGTGGGGCCCTATAGACCCCCGGGATACAATCAAGGATGGAGGGCACCCAACCCCCCCCACAAGCGCTACCAAGGTCGGACCTGTTGGATATTGGACTCCCCGGATTTGGTTTTGGCTGATGAACAAACATAAATATAATGTGAACTAACACTTTGTGAGCGCAGTTATGGAGATCGTCGCCAAATTCACATGAATATCAATTACGACGTCTCAAGACTTCTCAAAGCACGTGATCGTATGCCTAAAGCTTCGTTGAAGCTTATGGACCTATTTAGAAGTCATGAAGATTCGATTGAAGCTATTGAAGACGGTATCGTCAAGTTTAATTTATAGTCTTTAAGCTTCTTTTGTAGAATGTTAAGCCTTGAGTAGGTCTTACGTTTTAATTCTTCATAACGCTCATATCTTAGCTCTAGGATCTTAGTAGAAGTCCATACAATCCTTCCCGAAGCATCACGCTTCGATTCGCGACTTCTTGTGCATGTTAGTTGGTTCAAGAAGAAGAACTGACCGACTAGATGGTGATCTAGTCGGTCAGCCAAGCTTCTTGGACCGACTAGTTTCAGTCAGTTAATTCTTAGCTCTTTACTGTTTACAGTTAGTCGGTCTAAGTTGACTCACCGACCGACTAGTTTGTGAACTAGTCGGTCAGTGATGCTTCTGTGAACGACTAGTTAAGTTTTCCCTGTACATGCACATTTGAACCTAAGCTACTGTTTATCATTAGTCGGTCTGTGTTCATTGATCGACCGACTAGTTGATGAACTAGTCGGTCAACTTTCCTTCTTAGACCGACTAGTTTAGTTTACTGTACAAGCCAATTTTTCATCATACTTACTGTTTATTGTTAGTCGGTCTATGTTCATTTGGTGACTGACTAGTTGGTGAATTAGTCGGTCAACTTTTGTTCTTGGACCGACTAAGTCTATTTTAGCCCAGACTTCAGTTTTATCTGTTAGTCGGTCTACGTTGAATAACCGACCGACTAGTTGTGAAACTAGTCGGTCAGCTACTCTTCTTAGACCGACTAGTTCCTTAGTCTGTACTTTGATCTTTTCTCAGTTTACCCATTAGTCGGTTTACGTTAATTGATCGACCGACTAGTTGATAAACTAGTCGGTCGGTGGTTGTTCTTTGACCGACTAGTTGGGTTCAGAAAAGAGCCGTTGGAGCATTTAATGACTCGAATTTCTTTCTCTCTCTCCTCTATCCTATATATACTTGATGGGCTTCATTCATTGCTGACAAGGCTGATATTATTGCAAGTTTAGAGATCAAGAGAATTCATTCCAAGCTCATTCAAAGCTCATTCTTTCCATTCAATAATCTCTCCTCACTCTTACTTCCAAAGAGAGATTCATTGAGTGTGAAGCCTTCCAAGCCAAGTGCTTGATTCTAGGTCACCAACTTCCCCAAAGCTCTCCAACGCTGATCTACATCTTGGAGCTAGGGTTTGGTGCCACTTCTTCCTCAAAATCATCGTTGCCCTAATTCGTAAGCAATACTCAAGGCATAGGTATTTTGTTCGGTAAGAAGCTTTCTTATTTCATTTCATATTTGATTTGTAAGTTTCACTCTCGGTTGTGAGAGTGTGGTTGTGATCCCGGGTTGTGGGAGTCACAAATTACATTTTGTATGATTTGACTTGTGGAGGTTTTTCACAAGTATTTCATAGTGGAAATCTTGAGTTAGGGTTTCTAACTCAAGTATCCGGAGGGGATCCGGGTGGTTGGGACGTAGGATCACCGGGAACAAGTCGGGGAGACTTGGGTGGATCCGAACCCAGTAACATCTCTTGTTAGCATTGTTAATTTTGTTGTTGTCTTCAATTTAAGCTTCCGCAAATTGATTTGGTAGTTGTTTGCATTATAATTAGGAATTATACTCCTTGTTATTTTTAAAGTACTATTCACCCCCCCTTAGTACTTGTGTAGTAGCTTGTAGGGCATTACATTTGGTATCAGAGCCAGATACTTAGCTATGTCTGCCAACGACAACAAGACCGTTCGTCCACCTTCCGACTATGGCACCTTCAGGAACCGTGAAGGAGCATCTTCGGTGATGGAAGGACATTCCTCAACGAGGCCTCCATTCTTCAACGGTACCAACTACGGGTACTGGAAATGCCGGATGGAAACTTTCCTCCGGAGTGCATCTCTATGGAGGACCACGATGAAGGAATACATCGAGCCCGAAGAAGAAGACTTCGAGAAATGGACAACCGCGGAGGTCGCCGCGGAGGTAAGCAATGCCAAGGCAATGAACGCCTTGCAATGCGCATTGGAGCCCGAGGACTTCAATAAGATATGCACATGTAAGAGTCCATATCAAATTTGGAACTCCCTCCTCATTCTACATGAAGGGACGAGTAGGGTAAGAGACTCTAAACTCGTAGTTGTAAACAAAGATTACGAAATGTTTCATATGCAACAGGGCGAGAAGATGAAGGAGTATTACGCTCGCTTCGTCGACATCATAAACGAGTTAGAGGCTCTCGGCAAATCCTACACCCAAAAGGAGAAGTGTTCGAAGCTTATCGAAGGACTTCCTTCTTCTTGGGAAAAGCGTACCTTCGCCATCGAGGAAGGTAATGACATGAATAAGTACACCGTAGTTCAACTAATGGGTACTCTAATGTCATACGAGGTACGCAAGGATAGCAAGCTCAAATTACAGGAAAAGATGAAGTCCTATCTAAAGCAAGACGAGCCAAAGAAGAAGGCCATTGCTTTCAAGGCCGCTCCATCCACATCCACATCAACCGATGATGAAGACTCGGAAAACGAGTTGGACTTGGAGTCCATGGCACTCATGGCCAAGAAGTTCAACCGTTTCTTCCGAAAAGGTAACTATAAGAACAAAGCTAAATTTGGTTCTTCTAACGCCTCTTCCTCTCCTTTGTGTTTCAAGTGCAATAAGCCAGGACACATGAAAGCGGAGTGTCCTCTCAACAAGCAAAAGGAGAAGTGGAAGGCGCCTAAATTCGATAAGTCCAAGAAGTACAAGAAAGGAAACAAGAAGGGACTTGTCGGAGCAACATTCACCGACTCCGAGGATTCCTCAAGCGGAGAGTCGGACGATGAGCAAGTGGAGCAAGCGCACATGTGCTTCATGACAAGAGAGGAGCATGATCAAGGATCCTCCTCTTCCGATGATAGTGATGACGAAGGCAACGATGAGGTAACTATGGATGATCTTAGGAATGCTAACTCACAATTATGGTCTAAGTATACTAAATTAGTAAATAGGTATACTAAAGTAAAAGATGACCTAGCTAGCATTCAAACCTCGCCTAAGACTATCATCACCAACAACGACACCGTTGTTGAAGAGTTAAGAAATGAGATTGTGAATCTCAAATCTAAACTTGAACATGTTTGCATTGATGATCCGGAAGAACATAGGATAGCGGATTTGACTTCTCAAAACTCGACTTTGAGTATTGAGAATGAGAATCTTAAATCTCGTGTTTATGTGCTCACATCGCAAGTATCCAATTTGGATACTTCTATGCGTTCTCTCAAAGAGAAATATGAGAACACATTAGGCCGAATTAATAGATTCAATAAGGGTAAGGACCATTTGGATAAAATCCTAAGTGACTTACTTCCGGCCAATCACCACATTGGCTTGGGGTATACGATGAGATGTCCATCCAAATCAGCCACTACTTTTGTTAGGCCAACTTCCGGTGACTCTACGAGTGGTAGCAAACACTCTATTGGTAGTTCAACTACCAATGGTGCTTCCACCTCGTCCACACCCTCTTTCGGAAAGAAACCCACTTTGGGTGGACCTCTAAAGAAGGGGCATGCTTATATGTACACCAATACCATACCAAGTAGGAACACACGTCCTACTCCACCGGCTCACACATATGATGATTTTTATGCAACACATTCTCGGGCACGTGCACACCATGTGAGACACCCTCACGCACGTGTTCCCACACATGCATATGTTCACCCACAACATCATATGAATAATTCTCGTCGTGCACCATTCCATCATGTTCCTTATGCCTATCCACAACATGCATTACGTAGAAATCAACGTCGCATGCATGCACCCAATAGGATGAGGGCTCCCAAGATTTTCACAATTTGGAGCCCAAAGGACACTAGCATGGACGAAAAACAAATGTATATGAATGCTTATTTTTCGGATGTTGTGCATAGTAGAAATTATGTGGGGAAGTCTAAGTCCAATTGGACTTGGCTTCCAAAGGTCTAATCTTTTGGACCCAATGACCTTGGGTACCATGATATGAAATTCTCTATCTTTAGGTACTCAAGGAAAAGAAAAAGAAAAGGAGCAACAAATTTAAATTTAGCTCCAAGGGAAATTGGATACTCGATAGCGGGTGTTCAAAACACATGACGGGTGACGCTAGTTTGCTCTCCGGAGTGGTTCCCATCGCAAATGGAAACCGCGTCGTATTTGGAGGCAACGAGAGCGGAACCATTATAGGTGTTGGTAAAGTGGGTAACCCATCTAAACCCTTAATTAGTGATGTTTATCTTGTTAATGGCTTAAATCATAATCTTATTTCAATAAGCCAACTTTGTGACAAAGGTTACAAAGTTAGCTTTGCGAAAGGATTGTGTCATATTTTAAGAAAAGATATTGATAAAGTATTATTTTCCGGCACTCGTCATAAAGATATTTATATTTTGGATCTTCCTAAGTCATATGAACAATGTCTCGTTGCCAACACAAGTGAACAACACTTATGGCATCGACGCTTTGGACATGTGAACTTTGGAACACTTTATAAGCTTTCAAAATTAAATTCCATTAAAGGTTTTCCGAAGCTCGTTTTTGAAAAGAAAAGTTTTTGTGATTGTTGTCAACGTGGCAAGCTTCCTAAATCTTCATTTAAACCTAAGAAAAGCATTTCTACAATCGGCCACTAGAGCTATTGCATCTAGACTTATTTGGGCCAACTAGAGTTGCTTCCTTAGGAAATGCAAGATATGGACTTGTCATCGTAGATGATTATTCGAGATTTACATGGGTATTTTCATTGTGTAATAAAAATGAAGCTTTTGAAAACTTCACAATTTTTGTTAAGAAAGTACAAAATCTCGTAGGAACCACCATTGTCACTATTCGTAGTGATCATGGAGGTGAATTTGAGAATGAGTCTTTTGAGACATTTTGTGATGAAGTTGGTATTACACACACCTTCTCTTTCCCTCGTGCACCTCCTCAAAATGGTGTAGTTGAGAGAAAGAACAGGACGCTAGTGGAGTGTGCTCGCACTATGCTTGATGATAGCCAACTTGGCCATCAATTTTGGGCGGAAGCAGTACACACCGCTTGCTATGTGTTTAATAGAATACTTTTGAGGCCCGGCACTAAACAAACTTGTTATGAATTGTTGTTTGGTAGGTTGCCTCAAGTTAAACATTTTCGTGTTTTTGGTTCGAAATGTTTTATTAAGAACACGTATGGTAGTTTGGACAAATTCGATCCAAGATCCGATGAGGGGATTTTTGTTGGATATTCTTCGCGTAGCAAAGCCTACCGGATATTCAACAAACGAACCTCAACGATCGAGGAGTCGCTTCATGTCTCTTTTAATGAAGGATTTGTTCCAACTAGAATTTCAAATGATAATGATTCTATGGATGTTTTATGTGATTCGTTTGATAATTCTAAGTCTAATAATTCTATTGATTCTATTGAGACTAACCCAACTAATGAAGTTGTTGAGAATGTTCCTAGTGACCAAGGTATTCCTAAACGGCTTCATACCGTTCGTGACCATCCTCATGAGCAAGTCATTGGCAATATCTATGATAGTGTCAAGACGAGATCGCAAGTGAACTACTTCGCTCATTGTGCCTTTGCCTCCTCGATAGAGCCAAAGAATGTTAATGAAGCATGCGAAGATAGCGCTTGGATCTTAGCCATGGAGGAGGAGCTCATTCAATTCGAGAGGAATGAAGTTTGGGAGCTTGTTCCATTGCCATCGAAGAACCACACCGTCATAGGGACAAAGTGGATCTTCAAGAACAAAACCGACGAAAACCAAGTCGTCATCCGGAACAAAGCTCGGTTAGTTGCTCAAGGCTATCGACAAGAGGAAGGTATTGATTTCGAAGAATCCTTCGCTCCGGTAGCTAGATTAGAATCAATTAGATTATTATTGTCATTTGCATGCCATAAGGATTTTAAATTATTTCAAATGGATGTTAAAAGTG
Source organism: Scilla litardierei (assembly GCA_030789695.1). Taxonomy (NCBI): domain Eukaryota; kingdom Viridiplantae; phylum Streptophyta; class Magnoliopsida; order Asparagales; family Asparagaceae; genus Scilla; species Scilla litardierei. The sequence continues at coordinate 284,399,910 of CM061133.1, read as the reverse complement.
CATTTTTAAACGGAGATGTCGTTGAGGAAGTTTACATTTCTCAACCTCCGGGCTTCATAAATGAAAAATTTCCAAATCATGTTTTTAAACTAAAGAAAGCACTTTATGGTTTGAGACAAGCTCCTCGAGCTTGGTATGATCGCCTAAAGAATTTTCTTTTGGATTTGAATTTTAAAATGGGAGAAGCCGATTCTACACTTTTTGTTAAGCATGCGAATAATGATATAATTTTAGTTCAAATATATGTTGATGATATCATTTTTGGTGCTACTAACTTTGCTCTTTGCGAAGAGTTTTCTAATGTTATGAAGGAACAATTTGAGATGAGCCACATGGGTGAGCTCAAATATTTCTTAGGTCTCCAAATTCGCCAAATGGACGATGCAATCTTCATCCACCAAACGAAGTATACGGTGGAGTTGCTAAAGCGATTTGGAATGGAGAGTGCTTCCGGGAAAAAGACTCCAATGAGCACGACTACGCATCTTGACAAGGATACGGGCGGTAAGGATGTAGACATTCGTCTATATCGAGGTATGATAGGTAGTTTACTTTATCTTACCGCAAGTAGGCCCGATATTATGTTTGCCGTATGCGTATGTGCTCGTTATCAGTCTCAACCTAAGGAGTCTCACTTAGTAGCGGTAAAACGTATTTTCCGTTATCTAAGTTATACACTTGATTTTGGATTACTTTATCCAAAATCTAGCACGTATGAGTTACTCTCATATAGTGATGCCGATTATGCGGGATGCAAATCCGACAGGAAAAGTACTAGTGGCACTTGTCATTTTATAGGAAATTCTCTTGTCTCTTGGTTTTCCAAGAAGCAAAATTCTGTATCACTTTCAACCACCGAGGCGGAATATATTGCCGCCGGTGCCGTGTGTGCTCAAGTTCTTTGGATGAGACACACACTTAAAGACTTTGGTATAAATTGTGATACTTGCCCTATCATGGTTGACAAACAAAGTGCAATATGTCTTTCCAAGAACCCGGTACACCATTCCCGTTCGAAACACATAGATGTCCAACACCACTTTTTAGATGATCATGTTGCTAAAAAGGACATCATTTTAGTGTACGTTGAAACCCAAAAGCAAATCGCCGATATTTTCACGAAACCCCTAAAGGAGGACTCCTTTGTGCGGTTGCGTCGAGAATTGGGGATTATGGGTGAATCCGAGATATAGGATTCATGTTTCATTCAATAATCTTGCATGCTATTATATTTCGAAATATTTCGTTAATGCTAGACTTATTGGATTTTTCGGGAATTTATGTGATATTTTGAATTTTTGCTCGAATTCATGTTTTGAATGTCGTATTTAAGATTTCGATGTTTAATGGGGTAGTTTAGATTATTATTGAGAGTTTTGCGATATATCGTCCAAACGTATTGAGGAGAGAACTTGATTATCAATTTTTGGACTTTTTTTAGTCGGTTTCAGTTCAACCACCAACAGACTAGATGCTCATCTAGTCGGTTAGTCGAAGAACTTAGACCGACTAACTCAAGCTTTTTGAGTTTCCTCTCCATTTTAACTCTTTAGTCGGTTCATGTTCAATGACCGACCGACTAGATTGAGATCTAGTCGGTCAGTAAATGAACACAGACCGACTAATTCTTGTCAGTTAAACTTGGATTCAGCCACTGTTTGCAACTAGTCGGTTCAAGCTCATTGACCGACCGACTAGATCGTGATCTAGTCGGTCAGTGCTTGAACTGTGACCGACTAGTTGTGCCAGGGAATGTTTGGTCATTTGCGATCTCGACCGACTTAAACCATGTTTAGTCGGTTTGTTTTCATTCTAATCGATCCAACCCCCTTCTCCCTCAGCTCAAAGCCCCGATCTCTCTCGTGCCCCTTCGAATTCTGATCGATCTCCGGCCGTTTTCCGGCCATCTCCGTCGATCTCCACCGTCGGCCCCTCCTTCTAGGTGATTCCTCTCCTATCTAGGGTTAGTTTTCCTTTCCTAGAGCTAGGGTTAGTTCGGTTTCTAGGGTTTCTAGGGTTTAATTCTTTTTTGGCTAGGGCTTCCTTTTGATCTTCCTTGTGCCGTGTCTTGCTTCGACTATGGCAAGAACACGTATCACGATCACTCCATCTAGCCCCTCGCCGATGACCGTAGATCAAAACCCTTCGAATCCCGAGTATCCAACCCATCCGAAACGTCGAGCTAAGACCACCCAACCTTCGTCGTCTTCGCCTCCTCTCAAGAAGAAGAGGACGACGACCGCCAAGCCTAGAGGTCAACCCAAGCCCAAGCCTAAGCCCACGACCAAAGATCTTGCCTCTCGTTCTTCATTCCATACTCCTACCGATTCCGATACGGAGTATAACCCCGAGACAGAGACTCATAGGGAACCCTCTCCTCCTACTCATCCTGAGTCTAGCACCCACCCTCGTACGTCTACCCGTAAGCCTAAGGGAAAGGGTCCGATGCCGGTGGGCGGTGTCGATATTTCGTTGTGTCGCGACGACCCTATGTGTCTAGCGGCTTACAACCGTATCAAACATTGCCCGCTGCTTCTGGAGCATTTCGTCCAGTTTAGCGACTTCCTAGGGTTAGCTGATCTTCTCTCGTCGTCGGGTCTCCTCGATTACCTTCGATATGACCCGAAGGCGAATCCTCACCCCTACCCTAGATTAGTAAAGCTTTTCTATGCGAATAGGATCCGGGGTCAGTACGATGAGACCCACTCTGTTGAGACGACCGTTTTGGGGACCCCTATAGTCCTCACAGCGGAAATCTTAGGAGAGATTTTGGGTATCTCTTCGTCTGGCCTCCTCCCATCTGATATCTCTGTTGACGATATTTCTTCCTTAGATCAGACCGTCCTCTCTGAGATTTTCCATCAGATCCCTCCTGCCATGATTGGTGTGCCATCTAAATCTTTCAAGCCGAATGCATGGGTCCTAAACTTGATTCTGAAGTCGTGCTTGCTTCCCAAGTACGGCTCCTCATCTTTACCGTCCCAGCCCTTTCTGAAGCTTATCTATGCTATATTCATGGGGAGCTCGATTAATTGGGCTCGCATTATACTCGATAAGATTGATTCTTTCGAGTGTATTCGCAAGTCCTTTAAATCGGCTCATATCCCATTTCCTTGCTTGTTGACCCTCGTGTTTCGTCACTTCCGTGTCACGTTGCCTCGTGACGATGAGCGTCCCCTTGGTCCTCCCCTGAACGCGACGGCCGTCAAGAAATATCTTGCGGTGCTTCGTCACGTTCAGAGGACGACACCTTCAGCGTTAGCCCCTGCCTCTACCAGTGCCTCTGCTGCTCCCTCTGCCACCCTGGATGATGTCGTACGGTTACTTCTTCGTCACGAGTCTCTCTTGGCTCGTACCGAGGAGGTAGTTTGCCGTATGGCTTGTCTGATGGGTGTTGAGCTTCCTCCTTCTGTGTCTGAGGATGAGGAGTTGGATGAGTTGGCTGAGGAGGACGTTGAGGAGCTTTATCGTGCTTCGACTCGTGCCCCTAAGGGCCCTTCTGGTACTGCTGCTGGTGCTTCCTCTTCCGGTGCTGCTGTTGCTGCTTCGTCTGCTGGTGCCCCCGAGAGCACACCTGTTGCCGCCACTCCTGTGGTGGATACTCCGACTGGTGCTCCTGAGGCCACTACGGTTGCTGCTCCAGAGGTTGCCACTTTTGCAGTCGCTCCTGCTGATCTTTCGGACGTTCCTGCTGATCCAGTCACCACCTCTGCTCCTGCTGAGCCTGCAGTTGCTTCTGATCCTCCCGCTGCCTCTTGAGTTTCTTCGAGGCCTCTCCCAATACTCATTGGATGATATATCTAGTTGTGAGAGATGTTAGGTAGGATAGTGTGGGTGGCTATGTATTTTGGGTCATTTTGATGTCTTTTTGATATTTTTGATGATGTGTTTGGATGTCTTTTGATGATGGTGTATTTTTGTTGACACTCCGATATCTGTGATGTGATGATGTATTTTTTGTGCACCGATCAGTCGATCGATGTTTTGTATGTCGATAATGTACTCTGCTTCATACTTTATATATATATATATATATACATCGCAGGTGACATCTCATTGTATTGTGCAATTTTTAATTCTTTATGTCTCTGATGTCTGATTTCGTCGCTCGACGACAATAACTTGGTTTAATAGAAATTTCTTCTATGAAAAAAAAATAGAATTGTTTTCCATGCACTAAATTAACCAAGAATGTTGATATTGGAGAGTATATTCCATAACTCAATCCGTAATATTGATTTGAGTTTTGATGATCTCGTTTTACGATTTTCGACTTTGGTTTCATTGACACGCCTTGATTCTATTCGTATTTTCTCTTTGGTGTCACTTGAACCATCGTCGTATTCTACGACTCCCGTGCTTTTAATTTGAGGCCATTGTTGTTGTCGTTGTTATCATCCCGCTCTTTTTGCTTATGCCAAAGGGGGAGAGATATAATAATAACGATGTGCTAAATGAAAATTTAGAGCATTTTTCCAAGAATCTAACTTGATGTGTTAGATTCAGAGGGAGTTAAGATATATAAATGGATTTTCAAATCCGATATTTCAATAACCTTCATTTGGTATTCAATAATTCAATAATCGATTCTCATTTAATATACTTCACTCGTCTGCTTGATGCGTATTATTTTTGTTTAAATTGGAATTAACGTGTCATCATTGCAGGGGGAGTAAGTAAATTTCATTTGAATTATTATTTTTGATTATTATTTATGTTGGTTTGTCATCACCAAAAAGGGGGAGAATGTTGGATATTGGACTCCCCGGATTTGGTTTTGGCTGATGAACAAACATAAATATAATGTGAACTAACACTTTGTGAGCGCAGTTATGGAGATCGTCGCCAAATTCACATGAATATCAATTACAACGTCTCAAGACTTCTCAAAGCACGTGATCGTATGCCTAAAGCTTCGTTGAAGCTTATGGACCTATTTAGAAGTCATGAAGATTCGATTGAAGCTATTGAAGACGGTATCGTCAAGTTTAATTTATAGTCTTTAAGCTTCTTTCGTAGAATGTTAAGCCTTGAGTAGGTCTTACGTTTTAATTCTTCATAACGCTCATATCTTAGCTCTAGGATCTTAGTAGAAGTCCATACAATCCTTCCCGAAGCATCGCGCTTCGATTCGCGACTTCTTGTGCATGTTAGTTGGTTCAAGAAGAAGAACTGACCGACTAGATGGTGATCTAGTCGGTCAGTCAAGCTTCTTGGACCGACTAGTTTCAGTCAGTTAATTCTTAGCTCTTTACTGTTTACAGTTAGTTGGTCTAAGTTGACTCGCCGACCGACTAGTTTGTGAACTAGTCGGTCAGTGATGCTTCTGTGACCGACTAGTTGAGCTTTCCCTGTACATGCACATTTGAACTTAAGCTACTGTTTATCATTAGTCAGTCTGTGTTCATTGATCGATCGACTAGTTGATGAACTAGTCGGTCAACTTTCCTTCTTAGACCGACTAGTTTAGTTTACTGTACAAGCCAATTTTTCACCATACTTATTGTTTATTGTTAGTCGATCTATGTTCATTTGGTGACCGACTAGTTGGTGAATTAGTCGGTCAACTTTTGTTCTTGGACCGACTAAGTCTATTTTAGCCCAGACTTCAGTTTTATCTGTTAGTCGGTCTACGTTGAATAACCGACCGACTAGTTGTGAAACTAGTCGGTCAGCTACTCTTCTTAGACCGACTAGTTCCTTAGTCTGTACTTTGATCTTTTCTCAGTTTACCCATTAGTCGGTTTACGTTAATTGACCGACCGACTAGTTGATAAACTAGTCGGTCGGTGGTTGTTCTTTGACCGACTAGTTGGGTTCAGAAAAGAGCCGTTGGAGCATTTAATGACTCGAATTTCTTTCTCTCTCTCCTCTATCCTATATATACTTGATGGGCTGCATTCATTGCTGCCAAGGCTGATATTATTGCAAGTTTAGAGATCAAGAGAATTCATTCCAAGCTCATTCAAAGCTCATTCTTTCCATTCAATAATCTCTCCTCACTCTCACTTCCAAAGAGAGATTCATTGAGTGTGAAGCCTTCCAAGCCAAGTGCTTGATTCTAGGTCACCAACTTCCCCAAAGCTCTCCATCGCTGATCTACATCTTGGAGCTAGGGTTTGGTGCCACTTCTTCCTCAAAATCATCGTTGCCCTAATTCGTAAGCAATACTCAAGGCATAGGTATTTTGTTCGGTAAGAAGTTTTCTTATTTCATTTCATATTTGATTTGTAAGTTTCACTCTCGGTTGTGAGAGTGTGGTTGTGATCCCGGGTTGTGGGAGTCACAAATTACATTTTGTATGATTTGACTTGTGGAGGTTTTTCACAAGTATTTCATAGTGGAAATCTTGAGTTAGGGTTTCTAACTCAAGTATCCAGAGGGGATCCGGGTGGTTGGGACGTAGGATCACCGGGAACAAGTCAGGGAGACTTGGGTGGATCCGAACCCAGTAACATCTCTTGTTAGCATTGTTAATTTTGTTGTTGTCTTCAATTTAAGCTTCCACAAATTAATTTGGTAGTTGTTTGCATTATAATTAGGAATTATACTCCTTGTTATTTTTAAAGTACTATTCACCCCCCCCCCCCCCCTCTCTAGTACTTGTGCAGTAGCGTGTAGGGCATTACAGGACCATGAAGCAATGGTTGAAGAATTCATAGCCGAACAAAAGAAGACTAACGCAAGATTGATGGCTTAACATGATTCCCTCAATACCGTCGTGGCACAGCTGGCAGAGCAACTTACATTTCTCAACAAGACTAATCAACAATTGTCGGCTCAACCGGAACGAAACCCACGGAGCAACACCGGCTACATCAATGCGATAGTGGCGGTAACTACAAGAGGCGGGAAGGATACTACTCCTGCCATGATTCAAGAAAAGGAACAGATGGAGGAAATTTCGGTTGAGAAAGAGTCAGTCAATGAAGAGGAGAGCCCAAAGACAGCAAGTAATGGTGAAAAATCTGAAGTAGAGAATCAACGAGAGGAGCGAACTTATATGCCACCGGTACCATATCCACAACGGTTAGCAAAAGCAAGAATTGAGAAGAGGCTCGTTAAATTTCTAGAGTACTTACAAGGAGTGAGCTTGAACATCCCGTTCTTAGATGCAATCGTCGAAATCCCGTCCTATGCAAAATTCCTCAAGGATTTGATCGTGGGCAAGAAACAAACGAAAAGGGTAATGCTAGCCGAGCAAGGTTCATGGTTCGCCAATAAGGAGAAGATGCCGACCAAGTGAAAGATCCCAGTAGTTTTAGAATTCCTTACATGCTTGGAGGAGTCCCTCTACAAAAAGCCTTAGTAGATTTGGGAGCAAGCGTGAGCTTTATGCCCCTCCTAGTGTTTAAGAGACTGAATATGGGGACCGACCTCAAGGCCACAGACATGAAGATACAGCTCGCCGATGGGCGAATCACTAGGCCAGTGGGAATAGCAGAAAATGTCCCGCTGCAAGTACCGGGGGGACTATGCTTGTCATGCGACTTCGTAGTGATGGACATTAGAAAAGAGGGGGATACATCGCTGATTCTTGGACACCCCTTTCAAGCCATAGCCGGAGTGATTGTAGATATGGGGGAAGGAACATTGTCCCTTAACGTTGGCGACATGTCAGTTGAGCTCCATATTCCTAAGACGATGAAGCGTGCATTGGCCAGAGGAAGTGGACTACGTGGACCTCCTCAATGAAGTCATAGACGACGCCTGCCATTCGCCATTGGAGCCAAGCACGACGACGACCTTGTAGAGGTTCAAAATACCGATTTTGATCAAATGAATGATATTGAATAAAACACGATTTGATCAAAAATGTTTGCCTTGAAACTTGATTCTTTAAAATTTGCTCGTGGACTTTAGAGATCAATAGTCAAGTATATCTTTAACAAAAAAAATATGAACTTTAAAACTTGCACAAAGATTAAAATAAAAAACTTGTATTTTGAATCTAAAAAAAGAAAGCATTTAAGCTTGAAAATCAAAATGAACAAGTGTTTAAAAAAAGGCTAAATAAAATACCAAGAATGATCTTTAAGAAAGATTAGCACACGAATTAAAACAGTAGCCTTTTTGAATTAGAACACAGAAAATGGAGCTTGAGAGCTTTTGAGCAATAGATAGAATATTTATCAATTAGAATGGTGTATTTTAAACTACTAAAATCCCATCTATTTATAGGCAAATAGAGGCTTAAAATCTGCTCAAAATAGCTTGAAATCAGCTCCAAAAATCAACTCTAACGGCTAGCTAACGGGTAGCAAAAATTAAGGCAGATATCCAAATTAGTCTCAAGTTGACCCAAATAGTCAATTATCCTTCCAGATTGTCGGCTATCACCTCTAGATAGTCTGTTATTTTATCAAATAGTCCGTTATTATTTTGATAGAGAGTTCTCTGACAGAAATAGTCGGTTATCAGTCCAAAATAGTCGGTTATTTTGGGATACATTAATATATATACTTCAAAATACTTCAAAACTAATTCATAAAAATTATGTTATAGAAATACATTAAGTAATATACTTTAAAAATATTTTTCAGTGATTTTTGCAAGTGTGTGGCTTTACAATTCTACGCAATTACTCACACAAACACAACTTTAGCTCTGCATTCTTCATTCTTCATTCTTGAACTTGATCTAACTTCTCTTGCTCTCAATTCTTCATCTGATTCACGATCCAAGGTATCATTATCTGCTTCATTTTTTAACGTTCTTGATTGTGGCTTCAAGTTCTCTGATTTGCGTCATGATGGCTCCAAATCTATAAAATAATCTACATACACTTGAAATGAAATCATTAGTCCATATATTACTTGTGCACATCATTAAACTCATCTGGGATGGGTCTCAATATCCCAACACTCTCTCCCATTTTGAGACAACAAATGATACAAAATATTAAAATAATATGAAGTAATAAGGTTACTTACGCTCCCCCTGCAGAGATGCATGAGCATAATCGCTATGGAGAAGTTACTTTCCCATGCATCAAAGTTAGTTAGCAATAAGTTTTACATATGCATGATTTTCATATTATTTTCAACTCAAGTTATTATTTTATAGGCATTGTGAGCTTATTCTCCTCTCCCCCTTTGTCACATCAAAAAAAATACTAAGTGTAATATATAGATACCAAGCGAGGTATATGACAATTTTGTAATACGAATACAAAGTAAAATAAAGAGTGGCATAGGTGAGATAACATAATATGTCTCAATATCCCCAAAAAAGTATTCAAGATTTGCATAAGAACGACATCCAATTTGCAAGATAGCATGTAGTGCTACACAATCATAACAAGATTTTAACAAGCAAAACACATAATCATTACACATTACACACCATCACATAGGTTCCAAAATATTACATTACTTTCTCACATAAGAGCACAAAATTTGTGAGAAATTTAAGATTGTAGCATATTAATATAAACCATAATATTTCAAAAGTTCAAAATAACATAAGCAAACAAGCAAGCATCCTAAATGACATGAATCTATTCTCCTCGAATCTCCTCCTTGAACTTCTCAAGTTCGTCCTTGACCTCTTAAATGACGGCATCGGTGATGTCATGCCAATTCTTCAGCGTCACTTTGAGGCTTTCAATCTTTTGGAACACATCATCTCTCAAGCTATTCATGCGATCATTTGCTTGAGCCTCCATTTTCTCAAGCTTAGCAAAGATGGCTTTTTGGAATGAAAGCATATATGGTGGGATTCCTCCTGGAATGAAGCTTTGCCTTCTTCCATAGGTTGCCTCTCATCGGCTTCTTCTTCCTCTTCTTCTTATGCTTCTTCTCCTCCTCCTTCGCCTTCACCTTCTCCCTTACTGAACCCTCTTACCATAAGTGCATGCTCCTCATCAAGATCGTCGTCGCCATCTTCGCTGGCTTGAAGAGCTAGTGGTTTTGAAGCCTTTTCCTTTGGTTTCTCTCTTTCTTCAATGTTCTGCAGCTCAAGCTCATGTGACATCAAGTTACCTATCAAGTCCTCCACTCTCATTTGTGATAGATCTTTAGCTTCTTGAATGGCAGTGACTTTAGACCGAAACGAGCTTGGCAGCACCCTTAAGATTTTCTTTATCTGCTCAAGACTAGAGTATGACTTACTAAGGGAGCTAGACTTGTAAACGATATTGGTGTACCTTGCAAACATCTCTAAGATGGATTCTGATAGAAGCATGCGAAAGCTCTCGTACTCTGTGCACAGCAAGGCAAGTCTAGACTCCTGATTCAGGTTTAATATTACATATTTAACCCCCCATTTAGCCCTATTTTGTGCTCATATGATGCTATATTGTTCTCTAATACATACGTATTTTGCACACAACCATTTATTAGAGAAAACACCTCATTTGAGCATAAAACAGCAATTAATGGAGTATTTCTGCACTTTTTATATTTTTCATGGCAAGATCTCGACCTCACGATTCCAACGACTATTTATTTGTATTTTTCTGAGATCTGTGCTAATTACTGTGAATTTTTGAATGTAGAATATCATTTATTGGAAATAAAATAAATATGCATGAATCTTGGCGCATGCGGTGGCGCGCATCCACGAACTCCCGCTCAGATCGAACGGCCATCAAAGGCGGGCGACGCGGCTTTTTCTGCGTCGTTGGATCTCGATCCAACGGCCATCAGCGGCGCCAAACGCAGCGGAGACACGGCCATTTTTCGACTGTTGGATTCAGATCCAATGGCCCATGCACGCGGAAGAAATCGAGCAGAGAACGGGCGACGTGGCGCGATCTTGAGCGTCGATCTTCCATCCAACGTCCATGAGCTCTCCCGCGTTTTGAAATGAGAACGAGGCGACGCGGCCGATTAATGACCGTCGGATTCAGATCCTACGGCTACGATCTATCCCCGATGCGATCTCGGAGAGCGATCTGGATGCGAACGGGTGGCGTTCAGACCCGTTAAGACGCCACGCGTCGCTCACTCGTCGAATCCCGCATCGATCGGACGGCTGAGAAATGCGCCGACGATTGTGAAGCGGGTTGGGGTCGAATTGAAGCGGGTTTCAACCCGTTACGCACAGTAAACCCGCAATGCCTATTATTTAAGCATATTCTAGGGTTTTTGGGCATCTTCTGGCGTATTCTTGGCGTATTAGAGGCTCTAGGAGCCGTATTTCTCCTCTGAAAAATTCTGTAAAATTCCAGAGGCTGTTCTTCATTTTTCCAGAGAGTTTTGAGGCTTATATTGGAGATTTGGTGATGAATTCTTAAACTTATACCCCGTATTTGAAGCTTTTCTATTGTATTTGGCTATTAGAATGAAGTATTTTGCTATGAACTTTGATTTTTCATGCATTATGAGTAACTAAATCTTATTTGTGCATGGTATGGAGTAGTTAGGGGATGTGAATCGTATTCGTTTGGTTGAATATCATTGTGCTTAATCGATAACGTCGCTAAAGTTGTGAACTTCGTTATTAAATCCTCTTTTTCATCTTCCAAAAGAAGTGATTGAGTTGACGATCGCCCCAAAAGGGTGAGTTTTGATCTCTCCAAAAGAGAGTTTCATACCGTAGTTGTAAGATTATAACTTTAGCAACGATTTTATTCACATTGTGCTTTAACCCCCAAAAGGGCATCTTCCGATGAATTGCTCCCAAAAGGAGAATTTATTGAGTAATATTGAGTATTTTCCGGTGAATTGCTCTCAAAAAGAGAATTCATTGTGTTATATTTGTCAACCAAGTTAATACGAATTATTGATCCTAACGAACCCATACCATGTGCATACGTTTCGTCGATACTTTCATACACGACTCTTCTTTGTTCGTATTGTTCGCACATCACCATCACGCACTTTCACACCATCATCACCATCATTATTGAAGTGGTTAGTTTCCTTTCGTCGGATTTCTATTTGATTTGAGCTGTGGTTGCAACAGATTTCCTCCCGAGGATTTGACATCTGGACTCCCAGATTATATTACTGTACGGACTCTTGCGCTTGAGAGAAGCACTATTTTGGGCCTACCAACTCCTTCACCTGTGACATTCCCTTATGCGTCACCTCCAGCGTATGCCATATTTCCTGCGCAGTTTGACAATATGAGATATGATTAAATTCGGATTTATCAAGAGAGCAAATAAGCGCATTCATAGATTTACCATTAAGAGAATAAAGACTCCAATCAGCATCATTCCATTTTTCTTCAAGTTTAAATATTCAGTGTCTTCGATTTTAATCATGGGTGGTTTATAGCCATTTTCAACAATTTTCCACACTTTATAATCAACAGACACTAAATAAATTTTCATTCTAGATTTCCAATAAGCATAATCAGCAACATTAAATTTAGGGGGACGTGATATAGACTGATCTTCAGCAAAAAGCACAATCAATAGAATTCATGGTCAATCTAGCCTAGATTCTCTAACCTGGTTTGATTCGCCTAGAGGGGGGAGTGAATAGGCTAATAAAAATTCTCGTGCAACCCATGAGCAATCACAGGCAGTTATAGCAGATGCAGAGTAAATATTAAGCAATCACAGAGTACGCAGCAGATTTACCCTGGTTCGGTCGTACCACGACCTACGTCCAGCCCCAAGCAGATACTAGCATTAATATGTTTCTTTGTATAACTACTCTGAGTCTCGAGCTCCCCACCTAGTTCGTACCATACTCCCCGAGTGCAAAACACTATTAAACTAGTAAATTCTTCGTCTTGGCAAGCCCTAACTCGTCAAGACTCCATTGTCTAGTCCCAAACTAAACAAGTCCCCAAAACGTCACAATGGTAAAGTTTTCCCTACAAATATCGCTACTACTACACAAATAAAATAATAAAGAGTTTAGGAAATCTGAGTTTGCGTAGCGGTAGTCGTCTCTGTCAATCAGATCTGGTCAGATTGTATCTGACTGGATGTAGTCGTCAATGTCACGTCATCCCTTGAAACTTGTGGCCTAGGGGCTCTTCCCTTGTTGCGTAATATGGAGCTATCTCTAGGGTACTTGCGCAATGTGTGATGGCTTTCCCTTTTGTAAACTTGCGGCCTCCTTGAGATGTGTCTACCCTTTGAAGTTGTGCAATGTATGGATGGAGATCTCTTACTTGAGGTTGCGTCCTTGGCAAGGGTTTGGAGAGTATGTTGTGGCCTTGGCTTGGAGAACCCCCCTTGGTTGAAGATGTAGGAGATGGCTTTGAAGCTTGAGCAATGGAGTTCTCTTGGAGATGATGAGGGTTGGCCTCTTGAGCAATTGTTGAAGAAGTTTCCCATTGAACTTGTGTAACGACCCGCTCTCGGGGCCTGTTACTTATTTGATATTTGCACAGGTCCTGCAGTTTACCAGTGAAAACAAAATAGCCACAATCCAGAGATGTACCAATACTCAAACCAGCGTACATTATTACAGTCCAGATTAAAGTACAACAGCAAGCAGCACTCTCTCACCAATACATCAAGGAAATACAGAAAATAAATGCGGAAAGGAAATACATAACATAGCACACTCACACCAATACAAACAGCTAAAATTCTGCAGTCTCCGGGTCGTACTCTGGCTCTGTAAACTCAGGGGCAATTTCTTCAACCTGGTCGTCGTCTGTCGGTGCCATAAATGGAACCGAAGGTAAGTCACAATAATTCTAAATATAGAAAAGAAGCAGTGCACAAGTATGACAAAAGTAACTACGTACGAGCAAACTAGAGTGAAAAGTAAAGTACTGAGCAACAACTGTATACAACTGAGCATTAAAAGTAAACTGAACTGGATAGGTTAACAACTGTACTATGGTAGAGCAAGTGTGAAGCAGGCTAAGCAAGAGAAACATGCTACCGCTGTAGCTAAAGATACGACAAGTAAGGTACTCTGACTGCACAAGTGTAGTAAGTAACGTACATGGAACGTGTAGGGTATCGGTGACTGTATTAGCTAAAGATAGGGTGATAGTGATGAAGATCGATGGTGTTACATAATCATGATTCACATCCTTGCGGTCCAGCGGAACACGGCCAGGGAAGTGACTAAGCCAGGATCACTACCCCAAGTCTAGCAAGGGTGATCCAATAAACTTAGCCAAGCACATTGACTGGATCATGGTCCATTGAAGGAAGCTTATCATTCTTATGGTTGCCACCGATAAAACTTATACGCTAAACTACGTGACTCAATTCGGAGAGTACAATATGTGACCATCAAGTCCATCTCTTGCCTGGGCGCGACCCAGACGAATGCCGAAACACAGGCACGGTACATGTATTTTGCCGAAACACAGGCAACGGGACGGTATGCCGGAGCACAGGCAGCGGGACGGGAAGATTGAACTCCAGTCACTCCCATACTCTCTCAAACTATGAGTTACCCCAAAACCCCAGTGAAGTGTTAAGTGTTCTGTGTACATGTTTTATACGGGATGTTCCACAAGATGTTCCATGCGATGTTCCACCAGATATTCCACAACATGTTCCACAACATGTTTCTCAAGATGTTATCAATTCCTTGTTCACGATGATAATTAACCAGGACCACTGGTTTTAAAACCAGAAAGTAAAGCAGAGCAGATGCTAAGAAATTTGAGGATAAAGACAAGTCCAACAAACATGGAATACAAAAACTGTTGGTTTAAGGGTGGTAGTTTCGGTAGTACACAATTTACCCAAGTTGATGTTTGTGTTTAAGAACCACCAAAGTTGAAAGTTGGCAAAGTAATCTATAGTTGATTACTTTCCTATTAGATTAGGTTTCTAGTTCGGTTCAAGTCAAGTAGCCGTTCGGAGGCTATAGTGGTGTCCTAAGTTCATACGGGTACACTTATCTAATTTTCTAACATTAAAATTAGTCGTGACTTACCAATTTCGAGGCTGTCATGGCTATCCGGAACTTGATCTAGGTCTTCCTCTGAAGTAGGTGCACAATAGTTTGTACCTGCAACACAAAAACATTGATCAAAACACACAACGTTTCTATCTAACTATCTGATCGTTCTGATTTTCAAAACTGGCTAAAACGGTGTCAAAAAACGTTCTAAATTTTTATATAAGCCTAAAATAATTATTTAGATTTTACTGCAAGAGGGGAGAATTTTCAGAAGCTTCTGTAATTTCTTATAATTTTTAGAAACTTAGAAATAGCTTAAATTCCCAAAAACCTAAGGGACGTGTATCTTCCGTAATTTCTTACGGGAGCAATACAAGTCGGAATTACATGAATGAGTAGTCAAAATGACCGTCTCAAAGTCTATTATCACATATAATTTTATCACATATTTTTGTGTGTGAAAACAGCGAGTTACGATTTTTAGAACGAATTATACGTATTTAATCTTTAGGTTCGAAAAATCATTCTGGAAAAAGTAGCCGTCTGGTCGAGGTAAGACCAGCGCCATTAGATCCGAAATAATGTTTCTGATTTTCTGGAGCTATCTGCACATTTTTCTGGGTCCTGTATTTCAAATTATGGAATTAAAACCATTAAACCCTATTTAATAAATAATTTAAAAACTAAAATACGAAATTAATCCGTATTTACGAGTGTGCCATTGGGGTTACGCACGTTGCTCCTTCGATCAGCAGCTCCGGGGGCGGGGGCTTTTGCTTGGCCGGCGGCGCGACTAAGGGCGGCGGACGGCGGGCGAGTCTCAGGCGACGGCGGGGGGCGTTGGGACGGCGGCGACGGCGGCTCAAGAGGGCGGCGCAGCGGGGTGAGGGAGCTCGGAGCTTCGGGGGGCGCTGCTCGTCGGAGTGGTGTAGGCGGCGGTCGGCGGGATGCGGTGTCGGGGCTGTGGCATGGCGGAGAGCGTCGGCGGCGGCGGCAGCCCACCGGCGGAGGGAGGGAGCGAGAGCGTGAGCGAGAGAAAGAAGGAGAGGGCGCGAGAAACATTCGATGGCCTGGGCTTCAAACGTGAGAGGGGGAGGAGTTTTTATAGTAGATTTAAATTAGTAGTTAATTACAAACTTAGTCAACATGTAATTAAGATGTTAGGTATTAGTCAAATTGCAATTAATTAGGATAGGTTAACTTTAAGACTAAGTGTAGAAATTTTTTGAACGTGTCCCCTCCCATGTGTTAGTCATGTTTATGGTTAAAAAAAATTTTGATTAGGTTAATGTAATTTAGTGATTAGGTTATAGTAATTAACTAGGGTAATTGAGGACGGTAAAATTGTAACGAAATTACGAATTTGCCCTTGCTATCAAACGTGTCCGAAAAATTACGAAAACATACCCACGGGACCGTATTGTCGCGAGGAAGGCGAATACGAAGTTATTTTCAGAGTTTGGGCTACGGGGATACTAGTTTTTGACCAAAACATTTAGAAAGCGGGTTTGCGGGTTCTCTATTGAAATGATATCAGAAAATTACGAAATTAATGTGGGGAGGCCTAAATGATCATAGGATGTTACTGCAGAAGTTTGAAAACGTTTTGAAGGCCTTTGAATAGAAAATAAATTCGTCGAATCAAAATGGTAATTTTTTGAAAATGAATTTTAACAGAAATGTTTTGGGCATTTGAGGAAATCTGAAAATACTGAAATACAATATAATAAGTCTAGTGTTTTAAAATATTTTTATAGAATTTTTTTGAAATCATTTAAAACTCCTGATCAACCATTACAAAATATATTAAATTTGTAATTAAATGTTTTGAAAAATTACGAGTCGTTACAACTTGTGCACTTGAAGAAGTATTATGGCAATGGAGTTTTGGCAAGTTGTGCAAGAAGCTAGGGTTGATGCTTGCGGTCAAGGAGAGGCTAAAAGATCTTTGCTTGTGGGAGGAAGGAGATGAGGCTTTTGGCAATGGGGGTGATGTGCAATATTTGGTGAAGAGGGTTGGAAGGTAGCAAGTTGCGCAATGTGGTAGGGTTGAAGTTTTGGCCAACCTCCCTTTGGTTCTCGTGGGTTGTTGCCCTCTCAAGTTATCTCTCTTTGGAAGATGGGTTTATATAGGAGAGAATGTGGTATAATAGAATCAATTAGAATCCCATATTTGATGGAGATTGGAAGGAATCCTAACTTGAATAGGATTTGAATGAGTCGCCATGGATATGGAGTTTGAATATGGATGGCTATTAGATTTGAATTTGAGTAGCTATAGGATTTCAAATAAGATCTCATTTAATCACCATCGATTTGCATGAGATTCTCCATATCTCTCCATCTTTGGCCAAGTCTTCAATTTGCATAACTTTAGGATTTGATTCATGCACCAATTGATTTGAATCAATTCAAATATGGAGTTGAATTGATTTTTTTCCTTATCTTCCCATCTTTGACTTAGTCCAATATTTGTAGCCATTATCTCCATCTTTGACTTAGTCCATTGGGTAATGCATGACAAATTCTCCATCACTTTTACTTAGTCTATTTTTGAGTATTTGCGAGAGTGCCATTCCTGAAAACACTTAGCACACACATTAAATCGTTCACACATGTTTGTTATCATCAAACACAAAGTCATCGATTGGTGTATCCAACTACACGTTGTATGCAACAATCTCCCCCTTTTGATGATGACAAACCAATATAAGATTTGATCAATAACGATTCATATAATATCATCGTGACATATGTGTGTGAAGTGTGAAGATGGAGGATGTATGCAATATGCAACAAGTATGTCAATGATGTGCAAACATACAAGCATGCTACAATGATGTTCAAGCATTCAAACATGTATGCATGCTCCCCCTTTATTACTGCTCCCCCTTGAGCCAATATTCATATATTCAAAAAGCACATTTTCATTATTCATTAATGCTCCCTCTTAAACCAGTATTCATATATGCAACATATAAGCATTAATGCACACACCAAATCTTATCAATTCTTTCTCCCCCTTTGTTATCATCAAAAGTGTATAACGAATTCAAATTTCATACCACATGCAAACTAAAGAGTATTATAAGTTACCACTAGCACTTGCATGTAGACATTTATAGAATAAGCACTTCAAATTCATTGAGAATTATAACATAGACTTCTACACTATCGTGTAAGTGTGATGATTAAACATTGAAGCATATAAGGAGAACGTTTAAGAAATTCAACCAGAACCAATCCACATTTTCCATTAAACATGAAATCACCTAGGATTGATTTTCCACATCTCATTAAAAATGAGTTCAAGTTATCACACCCAAAACATAGCCTATAAGGACTCTTAGATGTGTGGATGGCATTGCTTGACGAGTATAACACCAACGCTAAATATTACCCATAAAGCATATATTGGATACTCGTGGGTAGTATACTTACCAAGGATTGTATCCATTTTTCATACGAAGCTATTTTCATTCTTTTTTTCATTTTTTTTATATTCAATTCTTTTGTGCTCAATTTTAATCCATAACAAGGCACATCATATCCATTAGATTTTCAGTTATTTTTCATCCTACATTCACTTTCCAATAATTCATAAAAGATGTCTCCAAATGTACAACAATATTTAATATTCGTGGAAGTGAAAGTGTAGGTGTAGAAATCAAATTATTCTAATCATTGAACATGCCATGCCTATTTAGAAAATCAAACATGCACATGTAGCCATAACAATAATACATCAATTTCTACATGGAAATGATTATCATTCATTAATATCACTTAAATGATTCAAAAGAAAGATGTACATTAAGCACCGTTTTTTTTTTCATTTTTTTGTTTTTGTTTATAACAAACTAAGCTAGCAAGAAAACAAACTAGCACACAAATAAAAAACAAATCACGTACACACACAAAAATAAACACACCAAAAATGCTATGAAGGTACTCATTAAGTTCAAGGAAGAAAAACATACCTTCGCATCGTCATTTGGCTAAGGAACTAATAGAAATGCAACGTCCAATTCATAGTTCCTCACACCTCTATCTTACCTACACAGCAGATGCTATGTGTGACCTTGGAATCCAACAAGGTCCACTCACATTAGTCATCAAATTTTTAGGAACCCATACTTGCTTAAAATTTATGTTTGTGTTCCTAAATTTGCAATAATAAGAGCTATGACCAACGCAACCACATGTAAAGCACTTTGCATGAAGATATCCAACCTTTGTTGTTTCAATGTGAACTTTTCTATATTCTGTCTTTTCAACATTTTTAAGACCATATCCTAGTCCTCGCCTATTATTGTCATAAAGTTGATTTCTAAGAATAATATCCAACGATTGTTTTCCAATTGAAATTTTCTTTAATGACAATTCTAGACTAGTCACTTTGAATTTCAATAAAACATTTTCATTCACAAGCAAAGTGCATTTACTTATGAAAGCTTTCTTGTTTTCATCCTCTTTCTTTTCAAAATCAATCATTTTTCCATTAAGCTCATTTTTAGCATGCACATATTTTCAATGAGCTTTTTGTTCTAAGTTTCAATCATAATCAGTTTTTCTTTATGCATGCTAATTTCTTTTAACAAAGAATGACAAGAAAGACAATCAACTTTTTCATGTGAGCTAGATTTTTCTTTTTTCAACATGGTGATGGTATATTTGCATGCAACAAGTTCTTCTTTCAGATTTTTAGTTTCTTCCAACATGTCACAATTTTCTTTTTGCAATTCAAAACAAGAATTTCTATAGCATTCTATAGTAGAATCTAGCTCATCAATTTCATCTTGCATTTTCTTTAAAAGTTCAGCTCTAGTACAAGATTTTACCTCGTCGTGCATTCCCATTAAGCATAGGGATGAGTGGGCTTCATGCTCCTCATCTTCATAATCGTTATCCATGTCCCACGTTAATGCTAGAGCTTTTCCTTTCTTTACAACGACGTTACTCGTTTCTTTTGGGCAATCTCTCGTGTAGTGTCCCTTCTTCCAGCATTTAAAACATTCAACTTTATCAGTAGTATTTTGTTCAAAAGTATTTCTAGCAGGATTATATTTATTAGAACGATTAAACATTTGTGCCATTTCAGCTCTTCCTTGCTTTATCTTGATGTACGTGCTGAACCATCTTACCATAAGTGCATGCTCCTCATCAAGATCGTCGTCGCCATCTTTGCTAGCTTGAAGAGCTAGTGGTTTTGGAGCCTTTTCCTTTGGTTTCTCTCTTTCTTCAATGTTTGCAGCTCAAGCTCGTGTGACATCAAGTTATCTATCAAGTCCTCCACTCTCATTTGTGATATATCTTTAGCTTATTGAATGGTAGTGACTTTAGCCTGAAACGAGCTTGGCAGCACCCTTAAGATTTTCCTTATCTGCTCAAGACTATAGTATGACTTACCAAGGGAGCTAGACTCGTAAACGATGTTGGTGAACCTCGCAAACATCTCTGAGATGGATTTCTATGGAAGCATGCGAAAGCTCTCGTACTCAGTGCACAGCAAGGCAAGTCTAGACTCCTTCACCTGTGACATTCCCTTATGCGTCACCTCCAGCGTATGCCATATTTCCTACGCAGTTTGACAATGTGAGATACGATTAAATTCAGATTTATCAAGAGAACAAATAAGCGCATTCATAGCTTTACCATTAAGAGAATAAAGACTTCAATCAGTATCATTCTATTTTTCTTCAGGTTTAAATATTCAGTGTCTTCAATTTTAATCATGGGGGGTTTATAGCCATTTTCAACAATTTTTCACACTATAATTAACAGACACTAAATAAATTTTCATTCTATATTTCCAATAAGCATAATCAGCACCATTAAATTTAGGGGGACGTGATATGGACTGATCTTCAGTAAAAAGCACAATCAATAGAATTCATGGCCAATCTAGCCTAGATCCTCTAACATACTTTGATACCACATGTTGGATCTGGATCTAAGCCTAGAGGAGGGTGAATAGGCTAATAAAAATTCTCGTGCAACCCACGAGCAATCCAAGTCAGTTATAGCAGATGCAGAGTAAATATTAAGCAATCACAGAGTATGCAGCAGATTTATCTTGATTCGGTCGTCCCACGACCTACGTCCAGTCCCAAGCAGTTACTAGCATTAATATGTTTCTTTGTATAACTACAATGAGTCCCGAGCTCCCAGCTCCCCACCTAGTTCGTACCACACTCCCCGAGTGCAAAACACTATCAACCTAGTAAATTCTTCGTCTTGACAAGCCCTAACACGTTAAGACCCCATTGTCTAGTCCCAGACTAAATAAGTCTCCAAAACGTCACAATGGTAAATTTTTCCCTACAAAGATCGCTACTACTACATAAATATAATAATAAAGAGTTTAGGAAATTTGAGTTTGTGTAGTGGTAGTCGTCTCTGTCAATTAGCTCAGGTCAGATCGTATTTGACTGGATGTAGTCACCAACGTCACGTCCTCCCTTGAAACTTGTGGCCTATGTGCTCTTCCCTTGTTGCGCAATATGGAGCTATCTCTAGGGTACTAGTGCAATGTGTGATGGCTCTCCCTCTTGTAAACTTGCGGCCTCCTTGAGATGTGTCTCCCATTTGAAGTTATGCAACATATGGATGGAGATTTCTTGCTTGAGGTTATAATGCCCTACGAAGCTATTGCACAAGTACTAGAGGGGGTGTGAATAGTACTTTAAAATAATTAAGAAGATAATTCCTAATTATCTTGCAAACTCAACCAACAATGCGAAAATGTAAATATTGACAACAAAGAAATCCAATCGCAAACAGACGATATAACGGGTTCGGATCCACCCAAGTCTCCCCGACTTGTTCCCGGTGATCCTACGTCCCAAACATACGGATCCCCTCCGGATACTTGAGTTAGAAACCTCTAACTCAAATTTACACTATGAAATACTTGTAGAAACCTCTACAAGGTCAAATCATACACAAATGAAATTGTGACTTCCATAACCCGGGATCACAAACAAACTCTCACAACCGAGAGTAAAACACTTACAATATCGAAGTAAATGAAATACGAAATTCTTACCGACAAAACCCTATGCCTTGAGTAAACTTACGATTTAGGGCAAAGAGGATTTTGGGGAAGATGAAGGCACCAAACCCTAGCTCCAAGATGTAGATCAGCGATGGAGACCTAGGAAGTTGTTGGTGACCTAGAATCAAGCTCTTGGGTTAGAAGGCTCACAATCAATGAATCTCTCTTTTGAAATAAGAGTGAGTGAGAGATTCAAGTAAGAAATGAAATAGCTTTGAATGAGGATAAACTGATTCTCTTTGATTCTCTAAAGATCAATTAATATCAGCCTTGAATTCTATGAATGCAGCACTCCAAGTATATATAGGATAAAGGAAAGAGAGAGCAAAATTCATGGCATTTAATGCTCCAACGGCTCTATTCTGAAGCAGACTAGTCGGTCAAAGAAGGATCACTGACCGACTAGTTCATCAACTAGTCGGTCGGTGAAACAACATGAACCGACTAAGAGGTGAACAGTGAATAAAGAAAGTTCAGACTTAAAGAACTAGTCGGTCTAAGAAGACTTGCCAACCGACTAGTTTCACAACTAGTCGGTCGGTGAGTGTTCTTTGACCGACTAACAGGTGAAATCAAATAGTCTGAATACAAGTTGAACTAGTCGGTCTAAGAACAAATTCTAACCGAATAGTTTCTCAACTAGTCGGTCGACAATCGTTCTTAGACCGACTAATGATAAACAGTAGCTCAGGCTCAAAAATGGAAGTTCAACTAGTCGGTCTAAGAAGGATTTCTAACCGACTAGTTTCACAACTAGTCGGTCGGTGAACCTTCTTTGACCGACTAACTGTAAACAGTAACTGAGCTAGAAATTGAGAAGGCATTCTAGTCGGTTCAAGAAGCTTTGCCGACCGACTAGATTGCCATCTAGTCGGTTGGTTCTTCTTCTTGAACCAACTATCATGCACAAGAAGCCGCGAATCGAAGCGCGAAGCTTCGGGAAAGTTCGTATGTGCTTCTAATAAGATCCTAGCTCTAAGATAGGAGCGTTATGAAGATTAAAACGTAAGACCTACTCAAGGCTTAACATTCTACGAAACGAAGCTAGAAGACTATAAATAAAACTTGACGAACCGTCTTCAATCGCTTCGATTCGAATCTCTTGACTTCAATAATGGTCCTTGAGCTTCAACGAAGCTTCAAGTATACGATCACGTGCTTTGAGAAGTCTCGATACGTCGCTTTTGATGTTCATAGAAGTTTGGCGACGATCTCCATAACTGCGCTCACAAAGAGTTAGTTCACGATATTTATGTTTGTTCATCATCCAAAACCAAATCCGGGGAATCAATACTCAACATTGTCCCTCTTTTTGGTGATGACAAACCAACATAAATAATAATCAAAAATAATGATTCAAATGAAATTTACTTACTCCCCCTGCATTAATGACACGTTAATTCCAAATTAAACAATAATCATATGCATCAAGCAGACGAGGAAAGTAAAAAATGAGAATTCAATTATTGAACTATCGGATTTGGAATCCATTTTTATATCTTAACTCCCCCTGAATCTAACATATCAAATTAGATTCACGGTAAATTGATTTGAATTATCATTTAGCACATTGTCATTATTAATTCTCTCCCCCTTTGGCATAAGCAAAAAGAGCGGAAGGAGATCAACGACAACAACAATGGCTTCAAATAAAAGCACGGGAGTCGTAGAATACGACCACGGTCCAAATGACACCAAAGGAAAATACGAATTAAATCAAAGCGTGCCAACAAGACCAACGTCGAAAATCGAAAAATAAAATCATCAAAACTCAAATTAATTTCACGAATTGAGTTATGGAATATACTCTCCAATATCAACATTCTTGATGAATTAAGTGCATGGAAAACAATTCTATGTTTTCATAGAGTTAATTTCTATTAAATCGAGAGTACTCATCGAGCGACGAAGTCAACATCAGAGACAAAAAAAATATAATGTGCACAAAAGAGGTAAATGTCAACACGATGTATATATATATATATAGCAAAATGGATACATCTGACAACATACATAATAGCGATCCTCAGATCGGGGCACATCATACAACATATGTCACACCGGACATCAAAAATGATCATACAACACAAGTGTATCAACATAACATCAAAATACATCATATAACATCCAAAATGCATCAAAATACATCAAAATCATAACCACCCAAACTATCCTACCCCACTCTCTCACTACAAGATATATCATCCAAAGTGCACTAGGGAGAGTCCTCCAAGCAAGCTTAGGAGGCGGAGGGAGGATCTGAAGCAGCAGCAGGCTCTACAGCAGGAGTGGTGGTCACTGGGTCAGCAGGAGTGTCCACAGATGGAATAGTCGCTACGGGAGTGGCCTCGGGAGCACCAGACGAAGTATCCACCGGAGGAATGGTGGCAGCAGGTGTGCTCTCGGGGGCATCGGCAGACGTAGCAGCATCAGCAGCAGATGTACCCTCTGGGGCACGAACAGCAGATCCAATAAGCTCCTCGAGCTCAGCATCATCCATCTCCTCGTCGTCAGAAACCGACGGATGAATCTCAATGCCCATGCGAGAGCAGACGCGAGCGAGCATCTCCTCGGAACGAGCACAACGAGACTCCACACGTCTCAACGAACATGCAAGCTCAGTAAGAGTAGGAGTAAGAGGAGCAGCTGAAGCAGAAGCAGAAGCAGAAGGAGTCATCCTCTGAACGTGACGAAGCGCCGTAAGAGACTTCTTGACGGCCGTCGCATTCAGAGGGGGACCAAGGGGACGCTCATCATCGGGAGGGAGAGGGACCTTGAAGTGACGGAAGACGAGAGTCAAAAGGCAGGGATATGGGATTTGAGCAGATTTTGTGGATTTCCTAATACACTCGAAGGAATCCATCTTATCAAGAATAATCCTAGCCCAATTGATCTCACTCCCCATGAAAATGGCGTAGATCAGCTTAAGAAATGGCTGGGATGGCAAGCTCGATGAGCCGTACTTTGGAAGGAGGCACGACTTCAAGATAAGATTCAAGACCCAAGTGTTGGGCTTGAAAGATTTGGATGGGACGCCAATCATGGCAGGAGGGATGATATGGAATATCTCGGAGAGCATGGCCTGGTCAAGATCAGAAATGTCATCGACAGAGATATCGGCAGGGAGGAGGCCAGAAGAGGAGACACCTAACAAATCTCCTAAGATTTCTACCGTGAGGACTATCGATGTCCCCAAGACAGTCGTCTCAATGGAATGGGTCTCGTCATACTGACCGCGAACACGGTTCGCATAGAAAAGCTTGACTAGACGGGGGTGTGGATTCGCCTTAGGGTCATAGCGAAGATAATCAATAAGACCACTAGACGAGAGAAGATCGGCTAAATGTGGGAAGTCAGAGAACTGAACGAAGTGCTCCAATAACAGCAGACAGTGTTCGATACGATTGTATGCCGCGAGACACAACGGGTCATCCCGACATAGCAAAATATCGACACCGCCAACTGGCATGGGAGCCTTCCCCTTAGGCTAACGAGTGCTAGATCGAGGTGGAGGAGTAGGAGCCCTAGCGGTATGCTCAGACTCCGGAATATATTCTGTGTCGGAGTCATCGGGAGGAGATGGAGCACGGAATGAAGCTGGAGACACTGGCTGTTTCCTAGGCTTGGGCTGAGATCTAGGCTTGGCGGTCGCCGTCCTCTTCTTCTTAAGAGGAGGCGAAGAAGACGATGGATGGGTCGATTTGGATCGGCGTTTAGGTTGCGGGGGGTCCGTAGGAGGCGACTCTACAATCATAGGTGAAGGACTCGAGGGTCAGATCAGGATGCGTGTCTTCGCCATAATCGAGACGAGACACGCACGAATTCAAACTAGAAATCGAAATCTAAACCCTAACACAAACCCTAGACAAACCCTAAACCGAATGGAATCGAAATCGAGCTGAAAATCGAAGGAACCTAGGTCTAAAAGCTGAGAGAGGTAGATACCTAGGAGGAGGAGAGGAGATCGACGGCTGACGACGGTGGAGATGGCCGGAGATGGCTGGAGATGGCCGGAAAACGACGATCGACGGCGAAGGGAATGAGGGAAGTCGAAGGGGTGAGGGCTGAGAGATAATATCACACCGACTAGAAAGAGATTTAGTCGGTGCAGAGGGGCTTTAAGTCGACTAGGAATGCGAAAAGACACAGCTGCCCCTGTGCAATTAGTCAGTCACAGTTCAAGCGCTGACCGAATAGATGACGATCTAGTCAGTCGGCCAATGAGCTTGAACCGACTAAGTGCAAATAGTAATAGAAGCCAAAATTAAGGCTTGAGTTAGTCGGTCTGAGTTCATTTACTGACCGACTAGAAAGCAATCTAGTCGGTCGGTCAATGAACATGAACCGACTAAAAGAGTCCAAAAATTTTAGAATTTGAAATTTTGAGTTCTCTCCTAATCACACTTGGACGAAACATCGTAATACTCTCATATATCATTATACTACCCCATTAAACATCGAAAATCTTAAATTTGACGTTCATGAATATTTCGAGCATAAATTCCAAAAATTCAACCAAAAATCCAGAAAAATCTCAATAAATCTAGCATGAGCATATATAAACGAAATTTAATAGCATGCAAGATTATTGAACATATGAATCCTAAATCTCGGATTCACCCATAATCCCCAATTCTCGACGCAACCGCACAAAGGAGACTTCCTTGAGTGGTTTTGTGAAAATATCGGCGATTTGCTTCTGGGTTTCAACGTACACTAAAATGATGTCCTTTTTAGCAACATGATCATCTAAGAAATGGTGACGGACATCTATGTGTTTAGAACAGGAATGGTGTACCGGATTCTTAGAGAGACATATTGCACTTTGGTTGTCCACCATGATAGGGCAAGTATCACAGTACCAAAGTCTTTAAGAGTGTGTCTCATTTAAAGAACCTGAGCACACGCGGCACCGACGGCAATATATTCCGCCTCGGTGGTTGAAAGTGATACGGAATTCTGCTTCTTGGAAAACCAAGAGACAAGAGAATTTCCTATAAAATGGCAAGTGCCACTAGTACTTTTCCTGTCAGATTTGCATCCCGCATAATCTGCGTCACTATATGAGATTAACTCATATGTGCTAGACTTTGGATAAAGTAACCCAAAGTCAAGTGTGTAACTTAAATAACGGAAAATACGTTTTACCGCTATTAAGTGAGATTCCTTAGGTTGAGATTGATAACGAGCACATACACATACGGAAAACATAATATCGGGCCTACTTGCGGTAAGATCTAGTAAACTACCTATCATACCTCGATATAGACGAATGTCTACATTTTTGTCGCCCGTATCTTTATCAAGATGTGTAGTAGTGCTCATTGGAGTCTTCTTCCCGGAGGCATTCTCCATTCCAAATCGCTTTAGCAACTCCACCGTGTACTTGGTTTGGTGGATGAAGATTGCATCGTTCATTTAGCGAATTTGGAGACCTAAGAAATATTTGAGCTCACCCATGTGGCTCATCTCAAATTGATCATTCATCACATTAGAAAACTCTTCGCAAAGAGTGAAGTTAGTAGCACCGAAAATGATATCATCAACATAAATTTGAACTAAAATTATATCATT
Organism: Scilla litardierei; assembly: GCA_030789695.1. Classification (NCBI taxonomy): domain Eukaryota; kingdom Viridiplantae; phylum Streptophyta; class Magnoliopsida; order Asparagales; family Asparagaceae; genus Scilla; species Scilla litardierei. Next base: position 284,372,496 of record CM061133.1, on the reverse strand, counting down.
ATTCGAATACTTAACAAATAATGTAGAATCAACTTCTCCCATTTTAAAACCTAAAACCAAAAGAAACTTCTTTAAACGGTCATACCAAGCTCGAGGAGCTTGTCTCAAACCGTAAAGTGCTTTCTTAAGTTTGAAAACGTGATTTGGAAATTTTTCATTTATAAAACCCGGAGGTTGAGAAACATAAACTTCCTCAACAACATCTCCGTTTAAAACGCACTTTTTACATCCATTTGAAAGAGTTTAAAATCTTTATGGCATGCAAAAGATAACAATAATCTAATAGATTCTAGTCTAGCTACCGGAGCAAAGGATTCTTTGAAATCGATACCTTCCTCTTGCCGGTAGCCTTGAGCTACTAACCGAGCTTTGTTCCGGATGACGATTTGGCTCTCATCGGTCTTGTTCTTGAAAATCCACTTCGTTCTTATAATGGTGTGGTTCTTCGAAAGCAATGGAACAAGCTCCCAAACCTCATTCCTCTCGAATTGAATGAGTTCCTCCTCCATGGCAAGGATCCAAGCACTATCTTCGCACGCTTCGTTAATATTCTTTGGCTCTATCGAGGAGGCAAAGGCACAATAAGCGAAGTAGTTGACTTGAGATCTCGTCTTGACACTATCAAAGATATTGCCAATGACTTGCTCATGAGGATGGTCACGAACGGTATGAAGCCGTTTGGGAATTCCCCGATCACTAGGAACATTCTCAAAAGATTCATTAGTAGGGTTAGTATCAATAGAATCAATAGAATTAGAATTACCAATTGAATCACATAAGACATCCATGGAGTCATCATCATTAGTAATTCTAGTCGGGACAAAACCTTCATTAAATGAAACATGAAGTGATTCCTCGATCGTTGAGATTCGTTTGTTGTATATCCGGTAGGCTTTGCTACGGGAGGAATATCCAACAAATATCCCCTCATCGGATCTTGGATCAAATTTGTCCAAACTACCATACGTGTTTTTAATAAAACATTTTGCGCCGAAAACTCGAAAATGTTTAACTAGAGGCAATCTACCAAACAACAATTCATAACAAGTTTGTTTGGTACCGGGCCTCAAAAGTATCCTATTAAACACATAGCAAGCGGTATGTACCGCTTCCGCCCAAAATTGATGGCCAAGTTGGCTATCATCAAGCATAGTGCGAGCACATTCCACTAGCGTCCTATTCTTTCTCTCAACAACACCATTTTGAGGAGGTGCGCGAGGGAATGAAAAGGTGTGAGTAATACCAACATCATCACAAAAATTTGAGAAAGACTCATTCTCAAATTCCCCTCCATGATCACTACGAATAGTGACAATGGTGGTTCCAATGAGATTTTGTACTTTCTTAACAAATATTGTGAAGTTTTCAAAAGCATCATTTTTATTACTTAAGGAAAATACCCAAGTAAATCTAGAAAAGTCATCAACGATGATAAGTCCGTATCGTGCATTTCCTAATGAAGCAACTCTAGTTGGCCCAAAAAGATCTAGATGTAAAAGCTCTAGAGGCCGCTTAGATGAAATGCTTTTCTTAGGTTTAAATGACGATTTTGGAAGCTTGCCTCGTTGACACGAGTCACAAAAGCTTTTCTTTTGAAAGACAAGCTTAGGGAAGCCTCTAATAGAATTTAACTTGGAAAGCTTAAAAAGTGTTCCAAAGTTCACATGACCAAAACGTCGATGCCATAAGTGTTGTTCACTTGTGTTGGCAATGAGACATTGTTCATGTGATTTTGGGAGATCTAGGATATATATATCCTTATGGCATGTGCCGGTAAACAATAAGTCATTATTATCTTTTCTTAAAATATGGCACATTCCTTTCGCAAAGCTAACTTTGTAACCTTTGTCACAAAGTTGGCTTATTGAAATAAGATTGTGGTTTACTCCTTTAACAAGGTAAACATCACTTATAAGTGGTTTAGAAGGATTACCCACTTTTTCAACACCTATGATGGTTCCGCTCTCGTTGCCTCCAAAGACTACCCGGTTCCCATTTGCAATGGGCACCACTCCGGAGAGCAATTGAGCATCACCCGTCATGTGTTTTGAACACCCGCTATCGAGTATCCAATTATTCTTGGAGCTAAATTTGGATTTGTTGCTCCGTTTCTTTTTCTTGAGTACCTAAAGATAAACATATCATTCCATGGTACCCAAGCTCATTGGGTCCTAAAAGATTAGACCTTTGGAAGCCAAGTCCAATTGGACTTAGACTTCCCCACATAATTATTATTATGCACTACATTCATGAAATAAGAATTCATGTAAACTTGTTTTTCATCCATATTTGTGTCCTTCGGGCTCCAAATAGTGAAGATTTTGGGAGCCCTATTCCTATTGGGAGCATGCATGCGTTGTTGAATTCTACGTGATGCATATCGTGGATATGCATATGGCATATGATGAAATGGTGCATGATGATAATCATTCATATGATGATGTGGGTGAACATATGCATGTGGAGGAACACGTGCGTGAGGGTGTCTCACATGGTGTGCACGTGCCCGTGGATGTGGTGCATAGAAATCATCATATGTGTGAACATATGGAGTAGGATGTGTGTTCCTACGTGGCATGGTATTGGTGTACATATAAGCATGACCCTTCTTTGGAGGTCCACCCAAAGTGGGTTTCATTCCAAACGAGGGTGTGTACGAGGTGGAAGCACCATTGGTAGATGAACTACCAATATAATGTTTGCTACCACTCGTTGAGGCATCGGAAGTTGGCCTAATAAAGGTAGTGGACGACTTGGATGAATTTCCCATCTTATACCCCAAGCTAATGTGGTGATTGGCCGAAAGTAAGTCATTTAGGATTTTGTCCAAATGATCCTTACCCTTATTGAATTTATTGATTCGGCGTAATGTGCACTCATATTTCTCGGTGAGAGAACGCATAGAAGCATCCAAAGTGGACACTTGTGATGTGAGCACATAAACACGAGATTTGAGATTCTCATTCTCAATATTCAATGTCAAGTTTTGAGAAGTCAAATCCGCTATCTTGTGTTCCTCTGAATCCTCAATGTGAACATGCTCAAGTTGAGATTTGAGATTCACAATCTCATTTCTCAAGTCTTCAACAACGGTGTCATTGTTGATGACGATAGGTTTAGGTGAGGTTTGGAGACTAACTAACTCATCTTTGGTCTTAGTATATCTATTAACTAATTTAGAATATTTAGACCAAATTTGCTCGTTAGCTAATCTAAGGTCGTCTATAGTTACCTCATCGTCGCCTTCATCGTCGCTATCATCGGAGGAAGATCCTTGATCATGTTCCTCTCTATCCATGAAGCACATGTATGATTGCTCCACTTGCTCATCATCCGACTCTACATTTGAGGAGTCCTCGTCGGAGTCGGAGAATGTCTCGACAAGTCCTTTCTTGTACCCTTTCTTGTACTTCTTTGACTTGTCGAACTTTGGTGCCTTCCACTTCTCCTTGTGTTTGTTTTAAGGACAATCCGCTTTCAAGTGTCATGGCTTGTTGCATTTGAAACACAAAGGAGCGGAGGCGTTAGAAGAACTAAATTTAGATTTTTTCTTGAAATTACCTTTCCGAAAGAACCGGTTGAACTTCTTTGCCATGAGGGCAATGGATTCCAAGTCCAACTCTTCTTCCGAGTCTTCATCATCGGTAGATGTAGATGTAGATGGAGCGGCCTTGAACGCAATCGTCTTTTTCTTTGGCTTGTCTTGCTTCAAGTAGGACTTCATCTTATCCTGCAACTTTAGTTTGCTATCCTTGCGTACCTCATAAGACATTAAGGTACCCATTAGTTGAATGACGGTATACTTACTCATGTCATTACCTTCCTCGATGGCGAAGGTACGTTTCTCCCAACAAGAAGGAAGTCCATCAATTATCTTTGAGACTTTCTCCTTTTGGGTGTAGGTTTTTCCAAGAGCCTCCAACTCGTTGGTGATGTCAACGAAGCGAGCATAATACTCCTTCATCTTCTCACCCTGTTGCATATGAAATAATTCGAAATCTTTATTTACAACAACGATTTTGGAGTCTCTTACCCTACTCGTTCCTTCATGCAAGATGAGGAGGGAGTTCCATATTTGATATGCACTCTTACATGTGCATATCTTGTTGAAGTCCTCGGGCTCCAAAGCACATTGCAAGGCGTTCATTGCCTTGGCATTGCTTACCTCCGTGGCGACCTCCGTGGTAGTCCATTTCGCGAAATCTTCTTCGGTGGGCTCGACATACTCCGACATCGTGGCTCTCCATACTGAAGCACTCCGGAGGAAAGTTTCCATCCGACATTTCCAGTACCCATAGTTGGTACCGTTGAAGATGGGAGGCCTCGTCGAGGAGTGTCCTTCCATCACCGAAGAAGCTCCTTCACTGTTCCTGAAGGTGCTGTAATCTGAAGGTGGACGTACGGTCTTGTTGTCGTTGGCAGACTTAGCTAGGTACTTGGCTCTGATACCAAATGTAATGCCCTACGAAGTTACTGCACAAGTACTAGAGGGGGGTGAATAGTAATTTAAAATAATTAAGAAGACAATTCCTAATTATCTTGCAAACTCAACCAACAATGCGAAAATGTAAATATTGACAACAAAGAAATGCAATCACAAACAGACGATATAACAGGTTCGGATCCACCCAAGTCTCCCCGACTTGTTCCGGTGATCCTACGTCCCAAACACCCGGATTCCCTCCGGATACTTGAGTTAGAAACCTCTAACGTAAATTTGCACTATGAAATACTTGTAGAAACCTCTACAAGGTCAAATCATACACAAATGAAATTGTGACTTACATAACCCGGGATCACAAACAAACTCGCACAACCGAGAGTAAAACACTTACAATATCGAAGTAAATGAAATACGAAATTCTTACCGACAAAACCCTATGCCTTGAGTAAACTTACGATTTAGGGCAAAGAGGATTTTGGGGAAGATGAAGGCACCAAACCCTAGCTCCAAGATGTAGATCAGCGATGGAGACCTAGGAAGTTGTTGGTGACCTAGAATCAAGCTCTTGGCTTGGAAGGCTCACAATCAATGAATCTCTCTTTTGAAATAAGAGTGAGGGAGAGATTCAAGTAAGAAATGAAAGAGCTTTGAATGAGGATTAAATACTTCTCTTTGATTCTCTAAAGATCAATTAATATCAGCCTTGAATGCTATGAATGCAGCACTCCAAGTATATATATGATAGAGGAAAGAGAGAGCAAAATTCATGACATTTAATGCTCCAACGGCTCTATTCTGAAACAGATTAGTCGGTCAAAGAAGGATCACTGACCGACTAGTTCATCAACTAGTCGGTCGGTGCAACAACATGAACCGACTAAGAGGTGAACAGTGAATAAAGAAAGTTTGGACTTAAAGAACTAGTCGGTCTAAGAAGACTTGCCAACCGACTAGTTTCACAACTAGTCGGTCGGTGAGTGTTCTTTGACTGACTAACAGGGGAAATCAAATAGTCTGAATACAAGTTGAACTAGTCGGTCTAAGAACAAATTCTAACCGACTAGTTTCTCAACTAGTCGGTCGACAATCGTTCTTAGACGGACTAATGATAAACAGTAGCTCAGGCTCAAAAATAGAAGTTCAACTAGTCGGTCTAAGAAGGATTCCTAACTGACTAGTTTCACAACTAGTCGGTCGGTGAACCTTCTTTGACCGACTAACTGTAAACAGTAACTGAGCTAGAAATTGAGAAGGCATTCTAGTCGGTTCAAGAAGCTTTGCCGACCGACTAGATTGCCATCTAGTCGGTTGGTTCTTCTTCTTGAACCAACTATCATGCACAAGAAGCCGCGAATCGAAGCGCGAAGCTTCGGGAAAGTTCGTATGGGCTTCTAATAAGATCCTAGCTCTAAGATAGGAGCGTTATGAAGATTAAAACGTAAGACCTACTCAAGGCTTAACATTCTACGAAACGAAGCTAGAAGACTATAAATAAAACTTGACGAACCGTCTTCAATCGCTTCGATTCGAATCTCTTGACTTCAATAATGGTCCTTGAGCTTCAACGAAGCTTCAAGCATACGATCACGTGCTTTGAGAAGTCTCGATACGTCGCTTTTGATGTTCATAGAAGTTTGGCGACGATCTCCATAACTGCGCTCACAAAGAGTTAGTTCACGATATTTATGTTTGTTCATCATCCAAAACCAAATCCGGGGAATCAATACTCAATAGAGGTTGCGGCCTTGGCCAGGGTTTGGGGAGTATGTTGGGGCCGTGGCTTGGAGAACCCCCTTGGTTGAAGATGTAGTAGATGACTTTGATGCTTGAGCAATGGAGTACTCTTGGAGATGATCAGGGTTGGCCTCTTGAGCAATTATTGAAGAAGTCTCCCCTTGAACTTGCGCACTTGAAGAAGTATTATGGAAATGAAGTTTTGGCAAGTTGCACAAGAAGTTAGGGTTGATGCTTGCGGCCAAGGAGAGGCTAAAAGAGCTTTGCTTGTGGGAGGAAGGAGTTGATCTTTTGGCAATGGGGGAGTTGCGCAATATTTGGTGAAGAGGGTTGCAAGGTAGCAAGTTGCGCAATGTGCTCGGGTTGAAGTTTTGGCCAGCCTCCCTTTGGTTCTCTTGGTTTTTTGCCCTCTCAAATTATCTCTCTTTGGAAGATGGGTTTATATAGGAGAGAATGGGATATAATAGAATCAATTAGAATCCTATATTTGATGGAGATTGGAAGGAATACTAACTTGAATAGGATTTGAATGAGTCACCATGGATAGGGAGTTTGAATATGGATGGCTCTTGGATTTGAATTTGAGTAGCTATAAGATTTCAAATAAAATCTCATTTAATCACCATTGATTTGCATGAGACTCTCCATGCCTCTCCATCTTTGACCAAGTCTTCAATTTGCATAGATTTATAATTTAATTCATGCACCAATTGATTTGAATCAATTCAAATATGGATTTGAATTGATTTCCTCCTCATCTTCCCTTGTTTGACTTAGTCCAATATTTGAGCCATTATCTCCATCTTTGACTTAGTCCACTTGGCTAATGCATGGCAAATTCTCCATCACTTTTACTTAGTCTCTCTTTGAGTATTTGCGAGAGTGTCGTTCCTGAAAACACTTAGCACGCACAGTAAATCGTTCACACATGTTTGTTATCATAAAATACGAAGTCATCGATCGTTGTATCCAACTACACGTTGTATGCAACAAAACCCCAATAAGATAGCCCAAAACCCAAAACCACTAACTCAATAGTCGGCTGTAATTAAATACCAATAGCCACCCAGATAGTCAGTTATTTGGCAAGATAGGTGGCTATCGGGCAGCTTGGTCAAAAGCTGCTTTATATCTTATTTAAAATCATGCCAAACTGGTTTATATTAACATATAATCATTTAGAACACAATTCTAATACTGAAAAATAATTTACAGAATATTACCTTATTCAAAAATAATTTAACTCAATTTTCTTACTATTATTTCTTTTTGCATTCTCTTCACTTTCATATGCGAGGGAATTTTGTGAGAGAGACACTTTTGCTATTCTCCGTATCCATTGGTAGCTAAAAACAAATACAATTTTGGTACCCTTTTCTTTTAGGTCCGAGGGAAGTTAGATGAGAGTAAATCTCATTTTAATGGAAGCCAAACCCAATGTGGTTTACTATTTCCTTCACAAATATATGTATAATTCTTGTTTAAATGAACTTTGTAAAATAAATCATTCACATACCTTTCCTTCACTTCGTTTGAGCCGTTTCTGGGAATCTACATCTTGATGTACCTGCTTTTCAAGTGATAATTCCTACTATGCTTCTTTTTATGCTTAGGGTTGGATTTTTTATATCCTAAGCCGGTCCTACTCCCCGAAGATTTTTGTCCATCAATTATATCATCAAGTTTTACTTTTCCTTTAATAAATTTTTCAACAATCTTGGATAAATCATCTAATTTTCTCTTTGTGGTGGTCACTATGTTGTCTAGGTCATTTATCTTGTTTTTCATACCATCGACCTCTTCCAAAAGAGATTTATTTTTATTGACTAGTTCTTCATTCTCTTTCTCAAGTTCTTCCCTTTTCTTGGTGCAACTCTTATATTTTTATTCAATTTATAATGTTCTCTAATGAGATTTTCATGAACATTGCATAATTCCTCATATGCACCTTTAATATCAAAATCAGAATCACTACACTATCATCATTGCTATCATTAAGTAGGTCGTCATCATTATAATGATGCGAAGATGAGTCGGAATTAATTACCTTTGATGATGTTGACACCATAGCGCACATGTGTGCATGCTCTCCTCTGGGTTCATCTTCGTCGTCAGATGATGATGATGATTCGTCTGAGCTCGATACATCACTTTGGTCAAAAGCTGCAAATGCCCTTTTCTTTGGCTTTACAAGCTTTTTATCTCTTCGGCTCCGTCTTCTATCTCTTTTCTTTTCGTTGCTTTTTCCTTGGTCATGATTTTTCTCCAAGGGGCAATCTCTTCGAATGTCTGGTTTATTGCATCCAAAACAAATAATAGCGTTAGTGAAACAAGATTTACGCTTTTCGAACTTACCTCAAATGAATTTTCTGAATTTCCTTGTAATGAAGGCTATCTCGTCTTCGTTTCTTTCATAAGGTTCTGAATCTGAGCTCTCTTCATTTGCTCTAAACTCCAAGTTATTTTTCTTCGGCTTCTCCTCAATTTGTTTGTCCTCTTCCAACTCAATCTCATAGGACATGATATTTCCCATCAGCTTATATAGGGTGATTGTCTTCGTGGTGTTAGCTTCACGAATGTCGATAGTCTTTCCTTTCCATTCGGGCCGAAGCGATCGGACAATCTTCCTTACCTGATCATATTTAGGGATTTTCTTGCCTAGTCCTGCAAGCTCATTAGTAATGTTACTAAAACGAGTATTGACATTGCTAGTACTCTCTCCTTCTTCCATTTTGAAACTTTCAAATTTAGAATATAGCATGTTTATCCTAAATTTCTTTACCTTCTCTGTACCTTCATGGCTTACCTCCAAAGTATGCCATATTTGATGCGACGTTGTGCATTACGACACTCGATTGAATTTGGTACATGTTAGTGTACATAATAAGAAATTCATTGCTTTTGCATTTTGATTACCTCTCTTTTTCGTCTGCAGTCAGGTTACACTCCATTTCTTCCTCAGGTTGTGTGTACTTGTTTTTAGTGATGGTCCATACGTCAATGTCTACGGATTGTAGATGAATCATCATTCGAATTTTCCAATTCGCATAGTTTGCTCCGTCAAACAAAGGTGGATGTTGAGTGTTGAGTCCTTCAGAACGGTGAGAAATTGATTACATCGCCTTTTAACTTAGGTTTGATACCACGTGTGGGATCTCGTGGATGACAGACAACACTAAAAGAGGGTTTGAATAGAGTTGTCACAAATAATAAACTATTTAGCTCAATTAAAAATCCTTCTACGAGTTGCTTATGTCTCAAATCAAGTTACCTCGAATTTGTAATTAATCAACAAAATATTAAGTTTAAATATAAGAAGCAGCGGAATAAAAAAATTCAAGCAATAAATAATGATAGAGAAAGAGATCACAACGCAAACACAAAGAATTTTATCCTGGTGCGGCCCAACCTTGGCCTACGTCCAGTCTCATACTCACTTCGGGATTTAATCCACTATATTGCAACACGCAATACAAGCACCTAGCTTCCATCGCTAGGAATTTCCAACACATAATTACTACCAACTAGGATTTCCACGCACGCACCTAGTTTCCACCAACTAGGATTTCAATGCAAGCCACCTAGTTTCCACCAACTAGGATTTCCAACACACTTTCCCTTATAATTACGGGAATTACAACAATGAGTCTTCTTCAAAGACTTCACAAAAGATATGAAAAAGAGTACAATGATTTTCTATAATCCAATAGTATATGTATGAAACGTGTCTTAAGAAAATCTAAGATTGTGATCAAATGAATTGTGATCAAATGAATGATATTGAATAACATTTTAATCAAATGAATGATATTGAATAAAACACGATTTGATCAAAAACGTTTGTCTTGAAAATTGATTCTCTAAAATTTTCTCTTGGGTTTTAGAGATCAATAGTCAAGTATTTTAATCTTTGACAAAAAATACGAACTTTAAAACTTGCACAAAGATTAAAATTAAAGAACTTGTATTTTGAATCTAAAAAAAGTGTTTATGCTTGGAGATAAAAAACAAGGGTATAAAAAGAAAGGCTAAATAAAATACTGAGAATAATCTTTAAGAAAGATTAGCACATGAATTAAAACAGTAGGCTTTTTGAATTAGAACACAGAAAATGTAGTTTAAGAGCTTTTGAGCAATAGAGAGAATAGTTATCAATTAGAATGTTGTATTTTAAACTACTGAAATCCCATCTATTTATAGACAAATAGAGGCTTAAAATCTGGTCAGAATAGCTTGAAATCGGCTCCAAAAGTCAACTCTAACGGCTAGCTAACGGCTAGCAAAAATCAAGGCAGATTTCCAAATCTGTCTCAAGTTTACCCAGATAGTTGGTTATCCTCCCAGATAGTCGGCTATCACCTCCAGATATCCGGCTATTTTATCAAATAGCCTGCTATTATTTTGACAGAGAGTTTTGAGAAAATCTCTGATCGAAATAGTCGGCTATTTTGGGATAGCTTAATATATACACTTCAAAATACTTCAAAACTAATTCATAAAAATTATATTATAAAAATACATTAAGTAATATACTTTAAATACATTTTTCAGTGATTTTTACATGTGTGTGTTCGTAATATACTATGGCTTTACAATTTTACGTAATTACTCACACAAACACAACTTTAGCTCTTCATTCTTCACTCTTGCTCTTGAGCTAACTTCTATTACTCTCAATTCTTCATTTGATTCATGATCTAAGATATTATTATATGCTTCATTTTGTAGCATTCTTGATCGTGGCTTTAAGTTCTTCGATTTACGTCACAATGGCTTCAAATCTATAAAATAATCTACATACACTTGAAATGAAATCATTAGTCCATATATCACTTGTGCATATCATCAAAATCTACTGAGGTGGGTCTCAATATTCCAACATGCGTTACTGAAGAAGGAGCATGAACCAGTGGTGGAGATCTAACAAACACAATTGAAGTAGGTCTACGACAACGTGTCTGAGATTTCACATCGGTTGATCGACGACTCAGATCGACCCACACCATAAGCTACAGAAGACGGACTTCAGACGGATGCTGGTGAAGTTGGTGGTTCACGCGCAGTTGGTGGAGATAGCTTGTCGCCAATGGTCGTTCAATCAAAGGATTCCATAGCAGTGTCGAGGCCGAAGCGAGAGATAAGAAGACCTGCAAGGTACTCGGAGATGGTCTCATTCACCTGTCACGTAGTATATATCGATGTTTCCACTTCTTTTAGTGAGGTGGAGCAATCCGAAGACCCGAAGAGGTGGAGAAGTGCAATGGACAAAGAGATAGAATCACTGGCGAAGAACGACACATGTGATCTTGTGGAGCTTATGTAATGCCCTACAAGCTACTGCACAAGTACTAGAGGGTGGGTTAATAGTAATTTAAAAATAACAAGGAGTATAATTCCAAATTATTGTGCAAACAACTACCAAATCAATTTGCGGAAGCTTAAATTGAATGACAACAACAAAATTAACAATGCAAACAAATGATGTTAATGGGTTCGGATCCACCCAAATCTCCCCGACTTGTTCCCGGTGATCCTACGTCCCAACCACTAGGGATGAGAATGGGCATGCCCAAAGCCCGATTGGGCTTTCATTTGGGCATGCCACATCATCATTCCTACTCACCCCTTCACTAATTCTTCTAGAATTAGTGAAGGGGTGAGTAGGAATGATGATGTGGCATGCCCAAATGAAAGCCCAATCGGGCTTTGGGCATGCCCATTCTCATCCCTACCAACCATCCGGATCCCCTCCGGATACTTAGGTTAGAAACCCTAACCCAAGATTTCCACTATGAATATCTTGTGAAAAACCTTCACAAGATCAAATCATACAACAATGGCAATAGTGAATCCCACAACCCGGGATCACAACCTTCTCTCACAACCGAGAGAATCAACAAGCAATATAAATGAGTTTATATTGAAAAGAGCAAACTTACCACAAAATCCTATACCTTGAGTTTTTCTTACCAAATAGGTGAAAGGAAGGATTTGAGGAAGATGAAGTCACCAAGTCCTAGCACCAAGGAAATGACCAGCAATAGGTGGCTAGGAGAGATTTGGAGACTTGATTCAAGCTAGAGCTTGAAGGGCTCACCAAGAACAAACTTCTCTCAAGATGGATTCTAGATCTAGAATGTGAGAAAATGGGTTTCTTGTGAGGAAGAGAGCTTTAGATTTGAGTGAGAATAGCTATCTCTTTTGATCTCAATGAATCTCTTAATGGCAGCTCTTACCTAGATAGAAATGACCTAGGTTCGTATTTATAGGGTCCCATAAAAACAACTTAGGTCAAATTCCAACGGATAGAAATCTGAGAAAACTAGTCGGTCAAAGAACAACCACTGACCGACTAGTTCATCAACTAGTCGGTCAGTCAAACAGCATGGACCGACTAAGTGAGGAACTGAGAGGAAAGAGAAATTCAGACCTAGAAATCTAGTCGGTCCAAGAAGACTTTCTGACCGACTAGTTTCACAACTAGTCGGTCAATCAGTGAACGTAGACCGACTAAGAGGCATAATGAAGTAGTCTGAATACAAATTGACTTAGTCGGTCCAAGAACAAAAGTTGACAGACTATATTGTCAACTAGTCGGTCACCAAACGTTCTTAGACCGACTAACGATAAACAGTAGCTTAGGAGAAATTTAGTATGAACAGTAAGTCACAACTAGTCGGTCAAAGAAGCATCACTGACCGACTAGTTCACAAACTAGTCGGTCGGTGAGTCAACGTAGACCGACTAACTGTAAACAGTAAAGTCCAAGAAATTAAGGAATCAAACTAGTCGGTCCAAGAAGAGTTGCTGACCGAGTAGATCACCATCTAGTCGGTCAGTACTTCTTCTTGTACCAACTAACATGCACAAACAAGTCCGAATCAAAGCGCGACGCTTCGAGGAAGTTAGAATGAACTTGTACTAAGATCCTAGAGCTACGATATGAGCGTTATGAAGTTAGAATCGTAAGATATACTCAAGGCTTAACATTCTATATATCGAAGCTAAAAAGACTATAAATAAAACCTTAAAGAATGGTCTTCGAGAGCTTCGATTAATTCTTCATGACTTCCAAAACGGCGCAAGAGCTTCAACGAAGCTTTAGGCATGAATACGTGCTTAGAGAAGTCTTGAGATGTCTCTTTGAATGTTCTCGTGATTTTTGCGACGATCTCCAATACTGCGCTCACAAATTGTTAGTTCATGAATTATTTATGTTTGCTCATCATCCAAAACCAAATCCGGGGAGTCCAATATTCAACATTCTCCCCATTTTTGGTGATGACAAACCAACATAAATAATAATCAAAAATAATGATTCAAATGAAAAATACTTACTCCCCCTGCATTGATGACACGTTAATTCCAAAATGAATATATATGAATTGCATCAAGCAGACGAGTAAGATAAATAAAGAGAATCGATTTTTGAAATATCGGATTTTGAACATCCTTATATATATCTTAACTCCCCCTGAATCTAACATATCAAACTAGATTCTTGGAAATTGAGTTAAATTTTCATTTGCGCTATTTATTATCATTATCTCTCCCCCTTTGGCATTATCCCAAAAATGGGGGGCATACAACGACAACAACTAGGAAATGGAAAATCCAACATCGGGAGTCGTAGACAATGACGATGGAACTAATTGACACCAAGGGAAAAGTGATGAAATCAAATCAAGGTGTGCCAAATAGTCCATTATCAAAAAGCGAGAATTAAAATCATCAAAAATACCAAATTATTATTCATTTCTTGAATAAAGAAACATATTCTTCAATATTCAATATTCTTGGTTAAATTTGTGCATGGAAAACAATTCTATACAATTATAGAATTTCAATATATTTAACCAAGTTTTTCAATCGTCGAGCGACGATTTTACATAGCATGGACATTGAATGAGAATTAAAGTGCACGACGAAGTAAATATCACAACATGAACATCGATGTATATATAGATAGAAACATCATGAGTACATCCAAAAAGATATCGAATATAAAAAGTACATCATATCAAGTGCGACACATCATCTATATAAACATCAAAAAGTACAACATCATCATCCTCATCAAAATATAACACCATCATCAACATCATCCAAAGTACATCAAAATATCCAACACCGACATCCAGAAAACTCAAAAATACATCAAAACAACCCTCAAACTCCATCCTAACCCAAAATACTCTCAATAAGATATATCATCCAAAGAGTAGTGGAGAGTCCTCGGAACAAACGATCACGAGGAAGTGGCTGGATCTGCAGTCTCCGTGGGTCCAGTCGACGGAGTGGACTCAGGCTCTGCAGGGAGGATAGGCATGTCAACAGACGGGATCGTTGGGGCAGGTGTGGAAACGACGGGCTCAACAGCAGGGGTCGCAACAGCAGTAACAGCAGGGGTCTCAACAGCAGCAGGTGAGATAGGAGCAGGCTCATCAACAGGGACAGCAGCAGCCTCAGAAGTCTGAACTACTGAAGCAGAAGTCTCTGGAGCACCGGAAGTGGTGCCAACTCCAGGAGCAGAAGTGGTAGCAGCAGCAGCAGCAGTAGTGGCCTCATCGCCACGAGCCAAGGAAGTGACAAGATCGTCAATCTCCTCATCGTCCATCTCCTCGGCCTCAGAAACGGAAGGAGGAAGATCAATCCCCATCATCTGAGCCATACGGCAGACGACCTCCTCGGTACGAGCCAAACGCGACTCGTGCCGACGAAGAAGGCGTACGACATCATCCAATGTAGCAGAAGGAGTGGGGGCTGTAGCAGCTGAGGGAGTGGCCTGGGAAGCAGATGTGGTTGACCTCTGCACGTGACGAAGCGCCGCAAGAGATTTCTTAACGGCCGTCGCGTTCAGAGGGGGACCCAAGGGACGCTCATCGTCAGGAGGGAGAGGGACTCGGAAATGACGAAACACAAGGGTCAACAGACACGAATATGGAATATGCGCAGATTTATTGGTCTTGCGAATACACTCGAAAGAGTCCATCTTATCGAGTATAACGCGAGCCCAATTAATCTCGCAACCCAAGAAAAGAGCGTAGATCAGCTTCAAAAATGGCTGGGATGGAAGTGAAGATGAGCCGTACTTGGGAAGCAAGCACGACTTCAGAATGAGATTCAGTACCCATGCATTTGGTTTGAACGACTTTGAAGGAACTCCAATAAAGGCATGAGGGATCACATGGAAGATATCAGAAAGAACGGACTGATCTAAGGAGACGATATCATCGACGGAAATGTCAGAAGGAAGGAGACCAGATGACGAACAGCCAAGTATCTCCCCCAAGATTTCTTCCGTGAGAACTATAGGAGTTCCCAAGACAGTAGTCTTGATGGAGTGACTCGCATCGTACTGGCCTCGGACACGATTGGCATAGAACAATTTTACTAGGCGAGGATAAGGTTTAGGGTTGGCCTTAAGATCGTAGCGAAGATAATCAAGGAGCCCACTATAGGAGAGGAGGTCAGCTAAGCCAAGGAAATCTGAAAACTGAACATAGTGCTCCAATAGCATCGGGCAGTGTTCAATACGGTTGTAGGCCGCTAGACACATAGGTTCGTCGCGACACAACGATATGTCAACACCACCCGCTGGCATTGGGCCCTTTCCCTTTGGCTGGCGAGTCCTAGGACGAAGTGGAGGAGTGGGTTCCCTATGGCCAGGCTCATCCTCAGGGATAAACTCAGTATCGGAATCAGGAGGAGTAGAGGGAGAGTGGAGTATGGGCTTTTTAGACTTAGATTTTCGGGGTTTGATCGTCGCCGTCCTCTGCTTCTTCAGAGGAGGCGAAGACGGAGAAGCTTGGGTAGATTTAGCACGACGCTTGGGCTTAGGCGGATTCCTAGGGTCGGAAGGCCCTACAGTCATGGGGGATGCCCCAGAGGAAGTGATAGGAATCCTCGTCTTTGCCATGATCGTGGCACGACGAGTACAAGCAAACGAAGCTACGAGCTACACAAACCCTAGAGATCAAACCCTAGAAGCACAAACAACAAACCCTAACACACTTCGAAAAAAATCCGAAACCCTAGATCACCTAGGAGAGAAATCGAGCTAGATCAACCCTAGAATAGGAGAACGACCTAGGAGGAGGGGGAAGATACCTAGGGGAGCGATCTGCGGCGACGGATGGACGGGAAGATGGCCAGAATCGATGGGAGTAGCGTCGGAAGACGAAGGGGCTCGGAGGGGTTTTGGGAAATTTCGAGCTGGAGCTTTGAAAGAGACCGACTAAAATGAACTTTAGTCGAATAGAAGAGTTTTAAGTCGGTCGAGATTTTGAAAAGACACATTTGCCCTAACACACTTAGTCGGTCATAGTTCAAGCACTGACCGACTAGATTACGATCTAGTCGGTCGGTCAATGAGCTTGAACCGACTAAGTCGAAACAGAGGCAAACAGGAAATTCTAGGGCAAGAATTAGTCGGTCGCAGTATAAACACTGACCGACTAGTTTGCAATCTAGTCGGTCGGTAAGTGTACTATGACCGACTAAAAGAAGTCAATGACACAAGATAGTTAAAAGCTTGAACTAGTCGGTCTGAGTTCACTAGCTGACCGACTAGATGAGCATCTAGTCGGTTGACTAATGAACTGAAACCGACTAGAAGAGTCCAAAAATTGATAGATGAGTTCTCTTCAAAAAACCACTTGGATGAAACATCTTAACTCTCTCATTAGTCATCTAAATTACCCCATAAAACGTCGAAATCTTAAATACGACATTCAAATAAGAATCCGTGCAATAAATTCGAACAAATCACATAAAATTCCCAAAAATTCAATAAATCTAGCATGAATGAAATATCGTGAAATATAATAGCATGCAAGATAATTGAATGAAATATGAATCCTATATCTCGGATTCACCCATAATCCCCAATTCTCGACGCAACCGCACAAAGGAGTCCTCCTTTAGGGGTTTCGTGAAAATATCGACGATTTGCTTTTGGGTTTCAACGTACACTAAAATGATGTCCTTTTTAGCAACATGATCATCTAAGAAATGGTGTCGGACATCTATGTGTTTAGATCGGGAATGGTGCACCGGATTCTTTAAAAGACAAATAGCACTTTGGTTATCCACCATGATAGGGCTAGTATCACAATGAATACCAAAATCCTTCAGTGTGTGTCTCATCCAAAGAACCTGGGCACAAGCGGCACCGGCGGCAATATATTCCGCCTCGGTGGTTGAAAGTGATACGGAATTTTGCTTCTTGGAAAACCAAGAGACAAGAGAATTTCCTAGAAAATGGCAAGTGCCACTAGTACTTTTCCTGTCGGATTTGCATCCCGCATAATCGGCATCACTGTATGAGACTAACTCATACGTGCTAGATTTTGGATAAAGTAATCCAAAATCAAGTGTATAACTTAGATAACGGAAAATACGTTTTACCGCTACTAAGTGAGACTCCTTAGGTTGAGACTGATAACGAGCACATATGCATACGGCAAACATAATATCGGGCCTACTTGCGGTAAGATAAAGTAAACTACCTATCATACCTCGATATAGACGAATGTCTACATCCTTACCGCCCGTATCCTTGTCAAGATGCGTAGTTGTGCTCATTGGAGTCTTTTTCCCGGAAGCACTCTCCATTCCAAATCGCTTAAGCAACTCCACCGTATACTTCGTTTGGTGGAAGAAGATTGCATCGTTCAATTGGCGAATTTGGAGACCTAAGAAATATTTGAGTTCGCCCATGTGGCTCATCTCAAATTGTTCCTTCATAACATTAGAAAACTCTTCGCAAAGAGTGAAGTTAGTAGCACCGAAAATGATATCATCAACATAAATTTGAACTAATAAAATATCATTATTCGCATGCTTAACAAAAAGTGTAGAATCGGCTTCGCCCATTTTAAAATTCAAATCCAAAAAAAAATTCTTTAGGCGATCATACCAAGCTCGAGGAGCTTGTCTCAAACCATAAAGAGCTTTCTTTAGTTTAAAACATGATTTGGAAATTTTTCATTTATGAAGCCCGGAGGTTGAGAAACGTAAACTTCCTCAACTACATCTCCGTTTAAAAATGCACTTTTAACATCCATTTGAAATAACTTAAAATTTTTATGGCATGCATAAGACAATAAAAGTCTAATTGATTCTAATCTAGCTACCGGAGCGAAGGATTCTTCGAAATCGATACCTTCCTCTTGGCGATAGCCTTGAGCAACTAACCGAGCTTTGTTCCGGACGACGACTTGATTTTCGTCGGTTTTGTTCTTGAAGATCCACTTTGTCCCTATGACGGTATGGTTCTTCGATGGCAAAGGAACAAGCTCCCATACCTCATTCCTCTCGAATTGAATGAGTTCCTCCTCCATGGCAAGGATCCAAGCACTATCTTCGCAAGCTTCAACTATATTCTTTGGCTCTATCGATGAGGCAAAGGCACAATTGGCGAAGTGGTGGACTTGCGATCTCGTCTTGACACTATCATGAATATTTCCAATGACTTGCTCATGGGGATGGTCGCGAACGGTATGAAGCCGCTTGGGAATACCTTGATCACTAGGCACATTCTCAACAACTTCATTAGTCGGGTTAGTCTCAATAGGATCAATTGAATCAATAGACTTAGAATTTTCAAACGAATCACATAAAACATCCATAGAGTCATCATCATTTGAAATTCTAGAATTAGTAAAATTCTCATTAAAAGAGACATGAAGTGATTCCTCGATCGTAGAGGATCTTTTGTTGTATATCCGGTAGGCTTTGCTACGTGAGGAATACCCAACAAATATCCCCTCATCCGATCTCGGATCAAACTTGTCCAAATTATCATATGTGTTTTTAATAAAACATTTTGCGCCGAAAACACGAAAATGTTTAACTTGAGGCAATCTACCAAACAACAATTCATAGCAAGTTTATTTGGTGCCGGGCCTCAAAAGTATTCTATTAAACACATAACAAGCGGTGTGTACCGCTTCCGCCCAAAATTGATAACCAAGTTGACTATCTTCGAGCATAGTGCGAGCACACTCCACAAGCGTTCTATTCTTCCTCTCAACAACACCATTTTGAGGAGGTGCGCGAGGGAAAGAAAATGTGTGAGTAATTCCAAGATCATCACAAAAATTTGAGAAAGACTCATTCTCAAATTCACCCCCATGATCACTACGAATAGTGACATTGGTGGTTCCGATGAGATTTTGTACTTTCTTCACAAATATTGTGAAGTTTTCAAAAGCTTCATTCTTATTACATAAGAAAAATACCCATGTAAATCTTGAATAATCATCAACGATGACTAGTCCATATCTTGCATTCCCTAAGGAAGCAACTCTAGTTGGCCCAAATAAATCTAGATGTAATAGCTCTAGTGGCCGTTTCGTAGAAATGCTTTTCTTAGGTTTAAATGAAGATTTAGGAAGCTTGCCACGTTGACAAGAATCACAAAAACTTTTCTTTTCAAAAACGAGCTTCGGAAAACCTTTAATGGAATTTAATTTCGAAAGCTTATAACGTGTTCCAAAGTTCACATGTCCAAAGCGTCGATGCCATAAGTGTTGTTCACTTGTGTTAGCAACGAGACATTGTTCATATGACTTAGGAAGATCCAAAATATAAATATCTTTATGGCGTGTGCCGGAAAATAATAATTTATTATTATCATTTGAAATATGACACAATCCTTTCGCAAAGCTAACTTTGTAACCTTTGTCACAAAGTTGGCTTATTGAAATAAGATTATGATTTAAACCATCAACTAGATAAACATCACTAATTAAGGGTTTAGACGGGTTACCCACTTTACCAACACCGACGATGGTTCCGCTCTCGTTGCCTCCAAATACGACGCGATTTCCATTTGCAATGGGAACCACTCCGGAGAGCAATTGAGCGTCACCCGTCATGTGTTTTGAACACCCGCTATCGAGTATCCAATTCCCTTTGGAGCTAAATTTAAATTTGTTGCTCCTTTTCTTTTTCTTTTCCTTGAGTACCTAAAGATAGAAACTTTCATATCATGGTACCCAAGGTCATTGGGTCCTCAAAGGTTAGACCTTTGGAAGCCAAGTCCAATTGGACTTAGACTTCCCCACATAATTTCTACTACGCACAACATCCGAAAAATAAGCATTCATATATACTTGTTTTTCTTCCATGCTTGTGTCCTTTGGGCTCCAAATAGTGAAAATTTTGGGAGCCATCATCCTATTGGGTGCATGCATGCGTTGTTGGTTTCTACGTGATGCATGTCGTGGATAGGCATAAGGAACATGATGGAATGGTGCACGACGAGAATTATTCATATGATGAGGTGGGTAAACATATGCATGTGTGGGAACACGTGCGTGAGGGTGTCTCACATGGTGTGCACGTGCCCATGAACGTGTAGCATAGAAATCATCATATGTGTGAGACGGTGGAGTAGGACGTGTGTTCCTACGTGGCATGGTATTGGTGTACATATAAGCATGCCCCTTCTTTGGAGGTCCACCCAAAGTGGGTTTCTTTCCAAAAGAGGGTGTGGACGAGGTGGAAGCACCATTGGTAGATGAACTACCAATAGAGTGTTTGCTACCACTCGTAGAGTCACCGGAAGTTGGCCTAACAAAAGTAGTGGCCGTTTTGGATGGACATCCCATCGTATACCCCAAACCAATGTGGTGATTGGCCGGAAGTAAGTCACTTAGGATTTTATCCAAATGGTCCTTACCCTTATTGAATTTATTAATTCGGCCTAATGTGTTCTCATATTTCTCTTTGAGAGAACGCATAGAAGTATCCAAAGTAGATACTTGCGATGTGAGCACATAAACACGAGATTTAAGACTTTCATTCTCAATACTCAAAGTCGAGTTTTGAGAAGTCAAATCCGCTATCCTATGTTCTTCCGGATCATCAATGCTAACATGTTCAAGTTTAGATTTGAGATTAACAATCTCATTTCTTAACTCTTCAACAACGGTGTCGTTGTTGGTGATGATAGTCTTAGGCGAGGTTTGAATGCTAGCTAGGTCATCTTTTACTTTAGTATATATATCTATTTACTAATTTAGTGTATTTAGACCATAAATGAGAGTTAGCATCCCTAAGATCATCCATAGTTACCTCATCGCCTTCGTCGTCGCTATCATCGGAGGAGGAAGATCCTTGATCATGCTCCTCTCTTGCCATGAAGCACATGTGCGCTTGCTCCACTTTCTCATCGTCCGACTCTCCGCTTGAGGAATCCTCGGAGTCGGTGAATGTTGCTCCGACAAGTCCCTTTTTGTACCCCTTTTTGTACTTCTTCGACTTGTCGAACTTCGGCGCCTTCCACTTCTCCTTTTGCTTGTTTTGAGGACAATCCGCTTTGATGTGTCCTGGCTTATTGCATTTAAAGCACAAAGGTGGAGAGGCGTTAGTAGAAGTAAATTTAGATTTTTGTTTGAAGTTACCCTTTCGGAAGAAGCGATTAAACTTCTTTTCCATGAGTGCAATGGATTCCATGTCCATTTCTTCTTCCGAGTCCTCATCATCGGTAGAGGTGGATGAAGCCGCCTTGAATGCAATTGCCTTTTTCTTAGGCACGTCTTGGTTCAAATAGGACTTCATCTTTTCTTGTAACTTCACCTTGCTATCTTTGCGTACCTCGTATGACATCAAAGTACCCATCAATTGAACTACGGTATATTTATTCATGTCATTACCTTCCTCGATGGCGAAGGTACGTTTCTCCCAAGAAGAAGGAAGTCCTTCGATAAGCTTTGAGCACTTCTCCTTTTGAGTGTAGGACTTGCCGAGGGCCTCTAATTCGTTTATTATGTCAACGAAGCGAGCGTAATATTCCTTCATCTTCTCGCCCTGTTGCATATGAAACATTTCGTAATCTTTGTTTACGACTACGAGTTTAGAGTCTCTTACCCGACTCGTCCCTTCATGAAGTATGAGGAGGGAGTTCCAAATTTGATATGCACTCTTACATGTGCATATCTTATTGAAGTCCTCGGGCTCCAATGCGCATTGCAAGGCGTTCATTGCCTTGGCATTGCTTACCTCCGCGGCGATCTCCGCGGTAGTCCATTTCTCAAAGTCTTCTTCTTCGGGCTCGATGTATTCCTTCATTGTGGTCCTCCATAGAGACGCACTCCGGAGGAAGGTTTCCATCCGGCATTTCCAGTACCCATAGTTGGTACCGTTGAAGAATGGAGGCCTCGTAGAGGAATGTCCTTCCATCACCGAAGATGCTCCTTCTCGGTTCCTGAAGGTGTCATAGTTGGAAGGTGGACGCACGGTCTTGTTGTCGTTGGCAGACATAGCTAAGTATCTGGCTCTGATACCAAATGTAATGCCCTACAAGCTACTGCACAAGTACTAGAGGGGGGGTGAATAGTACTTTAAAAATAATAAGGAGTATAATTCCAAATTATTGTGCAAACAACTACCAAATCAATTTGCGGAAGCTTAAATTGAATGACAACAACAAAATTAACAATGCAAACAAATGATGTTAATGGGTTCGGATCCACCCAAATCTCCCCGACTTGTTCCCGGTGATCCTACGTCCCAACCACCCGGATACCCTCCGGATACTTAGGTTAGAAACCCTAACCCAAGATTTTCACTATGAATATCTTGTGAAAAACCTTCACAAGATCAAATCATACAACAATGGTAATAGTGAATCCCACAACCCGGGATCACAACCTTCTCTCACAACCGAGAGAATCAACAAGCAATATAAATGAGTTTATATTGAAAAGAGCAAACTTACCACAAAATCCTATACCTTGAGTTTTTCTTACCAAATAGGTGAAAGGAAGGATTTGAGGAAGATGAAGTCACCAAGTCCTAGCACCAAGGAAATGACCAGCAATAGGTGGCTAGGAGAGATTTGGAGACTTGATTCAAGCTAGAGCTTGAAGGGCTCACCAAGAACAAACTTCTCTCAAGATGGATTCTAGATCTAGAATGTGAGAGAATGGGTTTCTTGTGAGGAAGAGAGCTTTAGATTTGAGTGAGAATAGCTATCTCTTTTGATCTCAATGAATCTCTTAATGGCAGCTCTTACCTAGATAGAAATGACCTAGGTTCGTATTTATAGGGTCCCATAAAAACAACTTAGGTCAAATTCCAACGGATAGAAATCTGAGAAAACTAGTCGGTCAAAGAACAACCACTGACCGACTAGTTCATCAACTAGTCGGTCAGTCAAACAGCATGGACCGACTAAGTGAGGAACTGAGAGGAAAGAGAAATTCAGACCTAGAAATCTAGTCGGTTCAAGAAGACTTTCTGACAGACTAGTTTCACAACTAGTCGGTCAGTCAGTGAACGTAGACCGACTAAGAGGCATAATGAAGTAGTCTGAATACAAATTGACTTAGTCGATCCAAGAACAAAAGTTGACCGACTAGATTGTCAACTAGTCGGTCACCAAACGTTCTTAGACCGACTAACGATAAACAGTAGCTTAGGAGAAATTTAGTATGAACAGTAAGTCATAACTAGTCAGTCAAAGAAGCATCACTGACCGACTAGTTCACAAACTAGTCGGTCGGTGAGTCAACGTAGACCGACTAACTGTAAACAGTAAAGTCCAAGAAATTAAGGAATCAAACTAGTCGGTCCAAGAAGAGTTGCTGACCGACTAGATCACCATCTAGTCGGTCAGTACTTCTTCTTGTACCAACTAACATGCACAAACAAGTCCGAATCGAAGCGTGACGCTTCGAGGAAGTTAGAATGAACTTGTACTAAGATCCTAGAGCTACGATATGAGCGTTATGAAGTTAGAATCGTAAGATATACTCAAGGCTTAACATTCTATATATCGAAGCTAAAAAGACTATAAATAAAACCTTAAAGAATGGTCTTCGAGAGCTTCGATTAATTCTTCATGACTTCCAAAACGGCGCAAGAGCTTCAACGAAGCTTTAGGCATGAATACGTGCTTAGAGAAGTCTTGAGATGTCGCTTTGAATGTTCTCGTGATTTTTGCGACGATCTCCAATACTGCGCTCACAAATTGTTAGTTCATGAATTATTTATGTTTGCTCATCATCCAAAACCAAATCCGGGGAGTCCAATATTCAACAGCTTATGAAGGATAAGAAAGTAATTGGGTGTAAGTGGGCCTACACATGGAAACGAAGGGGTCAAATCAGGAGTTGTTCTCAACAAAGCTCACCTCGTAGCGAAGGGCTTCGCACAGAGAGAAGGCATTGATTACAATGAGGTCTTCTCTCCTGTGGTGAAACATTGCTCGATTCGGATCCTGTTGGCATTAGTTGTTCAGTTTGACCTTGAACTGGTGCAACTAGATGTCAAGACGGTGTTCTTGCTCGAAAAGCTCGAAGAGAAGATCTATATGTCTCAGCCCGATGGCTATGGGAGTGGTGACGGTCTTGCATGTAGGCTGAAGAAGTCACTCTATAAGTTGAAGCAATTACCGAGGCAATGGTATAAGGGGTTCGAACGCTTTATGACGGATGATCAAGGGTATGTTCGTAACCCCTGTGATCATTGCGTGTTCTATTGGAAGTTGGTTGATGGGTCCTTCATCTATCTTCTGCTTTATTTGATGACATGCTCATATCTTCATCGAAAAAAGTGGAGATTCGGAGATTGAAGTCTCAATTGAGTTATGCGTTTGAGATAAAGGATCTAGACGAGGCACGTAGGATTCTTGAGATGGAAATCACAAGAGATCGAAATGGAGGTACTGTTCATCTTTCACAGAGTCGTTATTTAAAGTCTGTTATACAGAGATTTGGCTGTGAGAAGATGAAGCGCGTAGCTACTCCGCTTGCACCTCACTCCAAGCTTAGTGCCAAGCATTGTCCGAAGAACGAAGAAGAGAAGAAGCTCATCGAGAGCGTACCATATGCCAATGCGGTATGGGCCTTGATGTATGTAATGGTATGTCCCAGACCTGATCTATCACATGCGGTCAGCATGGTGAGCAGATACATGCACAACCCAGGAAAGGAGCACTGGTAAGCAGTGCAGGGGATCTTGTGGTACATCAATGGCACAGTCGACGTCAGACTGACTTATAGCCAAAGTGTTCATGGTCCGCATACCGTCGGTTATGTCGATTCTGACTGTGTAGGCGATTTGAATGGGAGGCTATCGATGACAGGCTACGTCTTCACCCTGTATAGTGCTCCAATTTGTTGGCGGTGTATCCTTCAGTCTACGATGGCCATGTCTACTACGGAGGCAGAGTATATGGCATTGACTGAAGCGACGAAAAAGGCGATATGGTTGATGGGCTTGATGGATGATCTAAGTGTCTACCAAGAGCGGTACAATGTCCATTATGATAGTCACAGTACGGTTCACTTGTCTAAGAATCGGGTCTTCCATGCTCGCACCAAGCATATCAAAGTGAGATTCCACTTTGTCAGTGACTATGTAGGAGAAGACGACGACGACATCAACTTGTTGAAGATCGGAACAGATGACAACCTAGTGGACATGCTGACTAAGGTTGTATCGGGAGTCAAGTTCAAGCACTGTTTGGACTTGCTCAATGTGGTTGCTCGATGAAGTTGACGTCGGCCCTAGAAGGGAGCATCGTGACTCGAAAGAGTCAGTCGGTCCCAAGAGGGGACGTTCGTAGCTCGGTGGAGCATTCGGTCCTCCGGGACATTTGGCTCTTCGGAGCAAAAGGGGGGAACACTAGTTGATGCTCTACCAAGGTAATGCAGTAAGGGTCGTTCGATGGTCGAAGGCTCGAATCTTGCCAAGGTTGAGATTTGTGAAAGTTGGCTCGATTCGGTGTAGAAGAAGCATCGGTCGTACAGACGAGTTAGTTTGTGCAGAGCTAGCTCGACTGTGCTTGGGTTCGACCTATCTGACTCTGCGGAAGTCAGATACCAGAATGAAAAGCATTTGGTCTTCTACAGCGCAGTTGGTCGTTCGGTCGCCAGCTTGGGTCTGATACTCAATTGCTCGGCATTGGATCACTTGGTCGTAACTCGGTTGAATTCCGTGCTTAGTCGAACGGTCGTATGGTGCCTCATTGGTCGATAGCTCGTACGCATGGATCGGAACTTCACTCGTTCGATACAGAGGGAAGATCGCTCGGTTGAAGGGAGCCCATTGGAATGCGGCCCACTAGGATGCGGCGGAGGCCCACTAGGGTGCTGCGCATTAATTGCGTAGAGTTGCGATTGGACTGGATGCCGTTAAAGTCTGGATCCGTATCTTTTGGAAATTCTAGCCAATGATGATACCTATTGTAACCTAGAGTTATAAATATGGGGGTTTAGGTTAGGGTTTCGTGTGCAACATTGAGGGACATTATTGGAGAGAATTAGAGCCGCCATTTGGGAGAGGCAACTTTGAGAGATTGTGTTGTGAGCTTTTGGAGAGATCGTGTGTGCTTCTTCTTCGCCTGTGAAGAAGAAGATTTAGGTAAAGCTCATCGGTTTTCCCACATAGCCGGTCCACGGCCTAAAAGCAATTCTCATAGTGCTTTATTGGTTGTTGTTTGTTTGCTCATATTTGTTCCGGGGTTCCGAAGTTCTTCGGCGATCCGTGTTTCCGCAACGCCGCACAACAATTGTCCCATGTGTGCATAGGCGTCGAAGTTGGCCCTCTTCCTGTGTTAGAGTAGTAGCATGCATAAGTTTTGTCACATAATGTAAGTTCTACTACTTAATTGTTATCCACAATTTTTAAAAAGCACGCAGCAATTTCATTTTCGGGTATGTTTGATTTTCTGTTGAGACTCCCGTGTGTTTGCTTCACAATTCTCGACATATAGTGCCGACATATCATGAGGTTACAGATCATGGCCTTCGCATACAGATATCCAGGTGAGTGTTCAACCCCAAGAAATTTCTTCCTGGAATCTAAACATAGCTGTGCTTGAAATGTGCTTCTCTAACAATCCAAACGGGGTCATGCAGTAAGTCACATGCAATGCTTCATGCTGGGCTTGAATGGACCGAAGACTGTTAAAGATAGCAATATATGCTAATCCGATGCTCTTTCAGGCTCCAGGCTACTGGCCATGAGGTTTTTGCTGCATCGGCCCAAATAGGCACCGGCACTTCTCAAGTCAGCCACCGGTACTTCCCAAGTCATGCTTGTCTCTCTCAGGTTGAAGACTCGTAACCTTGGCTAGTCTTCAACCATGGCCTTAACATTGACTGTGGCAATTTTGTGTACTGCAGGAGCTTGCTCCGCCTTCCGTTTTAATGCAATGCGGGGAGATTTTAGGATATGTGCATTATTCATTCCCTACCTACAGAAAGGGAAAAGGGAGACTGTAATTTTATCTTGCCTATTATGTACAGGGACCATCTTACCAAGCATGATATAAAGCTGCAGTTTCCCCCCATCCACGCTCGCGTTTTATTTTTCAGCATCTTTCTTTTATGCTATCTTCCCTGTGGACAGGGGTGGCAAAATGAGCCCGATCTGACCCGACCCGAACCCGGCATTCTTAACCGGGTATGGGTAGGGGGCAATACGGGTCAAGGAGGAAACGGTTTGACCCAACCCGACCCGGAAAAAATCCGGATCGGGTATGGGTTTGGCATGTCAACCCGAATGACCCGAATTCGACCCGAATTCGACCCGGTTTACTTTCTCTATATATATAAAAATTTATATGATAACTTCAATACACAGTTGCAATAAGAGTTGTGCTTATACGATTTGAATTGTTGTCCTCTTCTTTAAGAGGTCTTGAATTCAATTCCTTTTACGTACAACTTTTTTGTTAATTTTATTACTTTTGTTAATAAAATGATAACGTTAATTATACTTTCTTGCTGTCATCAGTGCAGTTTAAGCGACGAGCTACTGGAAATTATACAGCACTTAATAAATTGTCGGTGGCTCTTAATAAATAGCTGGATATCGAAAAAGGAGCAGTAGTGTATAAGTCAAATCTTAACCCGACGGATTAACCCGAACCTGACCCGGAAATTTTTCGGGTCACCCGAACCCGACCCGAAATCAATCCGGGTCGGGTCAGGGTTTACCCCTATCCGGGTCAGGTCAAATCTGACCCGACCCGAACCCGAACCCACCCGACCCGTTTGCCACCCCTACCTATGGAGGGGTTTAGGTCAAAATACTTTTTACTAACCGTCAATGCTGCAGTAAAATGGCAATAAATAGACATGGGACGATTCGATCCTGACTTGGCAACTGGAAAGATTGTGAGTTCTACATCATCACAATCATCATCATCATCTAAGCCTTCATTCCAAAAATTTAGGGCCAACTTAATGGACCCAATAAAGATGCCATAAAATACAACATTTATACTGTTATAAACAGGCTTGTGGTGGGCCTACCCGTTAGTGGGTATCCACCCATTATGTATCCCTACCACTATAAATACAGGGCTATGGATTCCATAGCCACCAAGTTTACAACACGTTATCAGCACGCTCGAAGCTGAGCCGAACCCCTGCCGACGGACGAACGCGACGCGAACGGGCTTCCTTCACCGAACGTCGCTAGATCCGGCGGGTAGGATCTAGAGGTAATCCTGAAACCCTAGATCTAAATTCGTATGCGCATATGTCTAGATCCAAGATCCTTGGATCGATTATTTAATGAAAATCAACATTTTTATTGATTAAAAATCAACTGTTTACAATAAAAACGATTTTTTGGAGATTAAAAAATGATTTTTCTACTAAAAATTGGATTTTTATCCCCAAAACCCATCAAACCCTAGGGGATCTTTTCGCCGGAATGCGAACCCCCCCCCCCCCCCCCCCCCAAACTCGCGTCGCCGCCGCCGAAACCCCCTTCGGCTTGCGGCAAACCCCGCCCGCCGCCCGAAGCGACGGGCGCCCCACCCCGCCGTTGCAAACGGCGGGCTCGCCCCGCCGCCAGCAGCGGCGGGCGACCCCCGCCGCTGCGACGGCGGGCCAAACCCGCCGCCAGCAGCGGCGGGCGACCCCGCTGCTGCAAGCGGCGGGCCAAACCCGCCGCCTGTAGCGGCGGGCGACCCCGCCCCGTCGCTGGGCTCGACCCGCCGCCAGCAGCGGCGCCCCCCCCCCTCCGGTGCGCGCTCATGTCCGGAAACCCTAGCTGCCTGAAGCGGCAATCCGCGCGACCAAAAACCCTAACTAGGGTCTCACCCCGAAAATTCACTATTTTCAAACGATTTTTCAGATTTAAATTCGATTTTCCTTCGCTATAATCTGATTACATGTGATTTAATTCAACGCTTTTTATTCGGATTATATGATTTTTACACGTTTAAAAATTAGGAAGATCCTGCGACCGCTCTGCCGTTAGTCAGCTAACCTAACGGTGCATGACGTTGCCTAGTGGTCCAATAATTTTTAAACGAAAGATCTTAATTTTCCACTACAAACTGTGTCACGCCCCGCTTCCCATTAGACTTGAGAGCGAGGACGTGAACGGGCCCGCTTGTGCAAGTCAGGAGGAGGTACTTTTGCTTTTCTTTCCCCTTGACTTATCACAATAAGCGTCTGTGTAAAAACTGCAGGTTCTTGCTTGCATT
Source organism: Scilla litardierei (assembly GCA_030789695.1). Lineage (NCBI taxonomy): Eukaryota > Viridiplantae > Streptophyta > Magnoliopsida > Asparagales > Asparagaceae > Scilla > Scilla litardierei. The sequence continues at coordinate 284,342,854 of CM061133.1, read as the reverse complement.
ACTCAAAAACAACGCAGATATAAAAAAAAACATTATTACAATCTCAACCGTCTCAACGGAATTACAACAAATGGAGAAAAGAGAAGTGGGTCTTATGACCCGTACAATAAGTGAAAAGAAGTGCAATGAAAGTTCTCTAGTTTGACAGTTCTTGGTTCACTTGTTCAGCTATCTCAACTAGTCCTCCTGGTGCTAAAGCTCGGGATCTGACATACATCCAAAAACATGAATGTATGTCAGCAAGGGTCTGCAAGTAGATGTTAGAACCCAAGGCAAGAAATATACAAATTTATACTGCATTTAAGAGGCATTAATCATTTAAATGAGATAGCGACAAAAGGATTAAACAAACTGATTATAAAATGAATTAAAGCAAAGACATCCTAACATGCAGTTCTAAGCAGTGTAGTACGTAAAGTAAATCTTTTCTTTGTTTCATTAGCATGTCAATTCAAGTGAGATAACAATTTCAAGTTACAAGTTTCACGATGTTAGCATTTCACGATTGTTAGCATTGTCAATTCTACAATAGGGTTCTCGCCCTTAGGACGTGATGAGTGAGTCCTTCTTCTCACGGGGGCTTACCGTGATTGGCGCTAACCCACCGCCTACGGGTGGTGCCCTTGAAGAGAGTACTCGTTCATACGCCTAGCAGCCGCTCAACCCTTACCCCACCCAAGATTTGTGCTGGAACACGAGCCAGCCTAATTCACGAATTGCAAGCACGAATTTGTCAACTTACATGACATCACGAAAATCACGATTTCGCCTTCGAGGCGCACGATCTCACGATGTCACTCTCTAATGACCAAGCAAGATATTCTTTCAATTTAAGTCGTCAACGTTTCACCATTAATTTACAACATTCACAATAAATGAAAGAATGGCAAACAGGTTGGTTTGATGATCATTTTGCAGAAAATGAATTTTCTTTGTTATCATTAAAAATTTAGCATATATCAAGTAAAAGACCAATTGAGCATCCAATTTCAAAAATACATTATAAATTGTATACTTGCCTGATTCCGACGATTTTGTTGTCGTTGGGTCCGTCTTGACGGGTATTACGTGTCTGTACTTCCGGTTCTCTGTTTCGGTTAAAGAATTCACAGAATTAGATATATTGCGAGATAAGTCAAAATATTGGGTTAATCCCCGAATTGGGTTCGTCTAATTTTTATTGGGCTCTCTGGCTAGGGTGATGTCTGTATTGTATTATATCATTCTCATTGTAAGCCATATTTTAATCTCTAATGTTATCCTAACATTATTGACAACTGCTAAAATTTAATACTACCTAATTAATTAGTATTAACAACCTGGTACTAGTTAATGACATAGTTATCATCATGTTAACATCTCAATCAAATACTACCTACTCTACACCTACCCAACATGTTAACTTTACTCTCTCCACTTTATTTTATATTAACAACCAAGGCTCTGTCTTTCTTTCTTGTACAAATCAATTAATATCATATGAAATCACATCCTCTCTTCAAGGCTGTCAGCAACCATATCCTACTACTCATTTAATTAATAATATATTAAAATCCCCCCACTCCTTTCTTTCTCAGGCTTTGTCCCTTGAATTTAAACACAGGTCACTGTCTCAATCAAACACTACCTACTCATTTACTTAATATTTTTCATTATTAAAATCACACACTAGTTAATTTTATTCTCTGTTTCCTTAATTATTTATATAGGCTGTCACCCTTTTTCATGGTTAACATTTTATTTATTAAACTACCTTCTCATTCTCTTTCTTCTCTCTAACTTAATAATATAACTTAAGGGCTGTCACTTTTATTTCTAACTTTCTTTATTAATCTCCCAGGCTGTCCCCTCTTACACAATTAAGTAATAGAATATTAAAATCCCCCTCTAACTCTTTAACTCTCTCTCTCTTCCTATAACTTTAAGAGAATTACTAACTTTAATAAGTCTGACTATCTTTCTCTCTAACACTCTCTTCTCTCCCTGTCTCCTCCGTCTCCTCTCTTTCTTCTTCTGTTCTTTTGTTTTTTTATTCTTTTTGTTCGAAGCTTACAGGCAAAGGGGAGATTCACGCACCAAGGGGAGGAGGAAGCGACGGACGGCGCAGGGGGAGCTCCGGCCTACGGCGGCGGCCCAGGCGGCCAGGCGGCGGTGGTGGCCTCCGGCAACTCCAGGGCGGCGGCGCTTCAGGCGGGCGGCGAGCGCGGATCTGCGGCAGCGGGCTGGTGGCGCGCGCTCGACGGCTGAGGGTGAGGGAGGAAGGAGATGAAGGAGGTTTGGGGTTTTGATTTTGTGATCTCTGAAATTGATTTCAGATCTGAAATTATCCCTCAAGATTCTGATTTCTGATTTCAAAAATCAGTTTGGGTTGTGTTTGGGAATTTGATTTTTGGGGAGAAATTGTTTGGGGAAGATTCTGATTTTTGGGTTTGATGTTTGTAAGAATCTGAAGTTGATTCGGTTTGTTTCCTCTCTTCAAATTTTCAGTTTGAGTTTGGGGAAATTGGGGCTGATTGTTGGTGGATTTGGTTTTGATGAAGTTGTTTGATTTGGAGATGATGAACTGATTTGTGTTGATGTGTTTGGAAAAAGATCTGGGTTTTGGTTGATCCGTTTGATCTTGGTTTGAGAATTTGATGGAGTGTTTGGGCTGATGAACAGTTTTGGAAGGAATTTGTTTGGGTTACTGATGTTTGTGGGTTTGTATTAGATGGATTTGCAGTTTTGATTTCTTTGCAGGGGGAGACGATGGTGCCTTAAGAAGACTTAGCAGGGGACAAGCGCTCATCTTTTGTCAAGGATTAGGCCATCGATTTAGACAGCATTAATGTTCTTTTGACTAATTGTGATGAAACGGGTGTGTGTGTTGATTTTTATAGGCAGAGGAATGTATCTGCCTAACATCTGTCTTCAAGGAGACGTGAGTGTTTTGATTTTTAAAAGGAAATCTAAGCTAACTTTTGACTAAGCAATTAGGGGGAGGAATCTGATTTCAAAAACGTGTTACACTCATTATTCCTACTTATAAAAATTAAATGTGAATAACAGGTTATGTTAAGTTAGGGCATTAAATGATTAAGATAATTAAGTAATTAAGTAAGGTTAAATGTAATAAAGTAATTAGTAACTTAATTAAAGCAATTAACAATCGGTAATTAGCACGATAATGGAGTTAAAGTAATTTGTTGAACTTTGACAGCTAATTAATCAGGTTGCGGTAAAAATGAAATACAGAGATGTGTACGCGTCGACTCGTACATACGAAAGATTATTCGGATGACTGTAATAGAATACCGATACGCACGATTCTACACACGTCTAAAAATACAGGCCGTTACAAACTGCATGTGATGATTAAATTACCTGTAATGTATAAACTGCCTGTGATGATGCCTGCTGCATTTTAACTGCCTGCGACGAATGTTAAATATTTGCTGTGGTTTTGGATCGGCTAGTTATCACCATTTCCTTTTTCATGCATTATTTCCTTTTTGAGAGAAAAATGTAGTGAGGATAATTTTGTAATATTACAAGCCCGGCGGACGCCTCAAGAAGATGAAGGACCATTCCCGAAGAATAGGGGCCCCACGGGGGTTCCCGAGTTGTACTTTCATTTCTTTTTGGGACTGTATGGACTGTAATTAATTTGGTGATTAGCCGATCCACGCAGCAAATATCTGTGTCTGAAGTGTTTAATTATTTATTTCTCTGTGATAATATCTAATTATTGCCTATCTTTTAACATGCTAGAGTGATAAATGACCAAAATTGCGTGCGTCGATATCGACGTTTTGGATGCTTCAGGCAAGAACTACTTAAGCTGGCAGTTGGACATAAAATTCCATCTGTGAGCGCAGGGATTGAGCCACGTCATCGCTGTAGGCGATAAGGTTTCTGATATAGATAAAGCGAAAGCAATTATCTATATCAGACGCCATATCGATCGGACCCTGAAGGCCGAGTACCTCACGGTGGAAGACTCGTATGAGTTATGGACCGCCCTCGAGGATAGATATAAACATCAAAGAGATGTTATACTTCCCCGAGCGCGGTATGAATGGGAAAACCTCCGTCTCCAAGACTTTAAGTCTATTGCCGAGTACAACTCGGCACTCTTTAGCATCACCTCACGCCTGAAGTTGTGTGGTGAAAAGGTGATGGAGGAGCGCATGTTATAGAAGACGTATACATCTTTCCACGAGAAGGATGTCATACTAATGCAACAGTATCGTGAACGCAAGTTCACGAAATACTCAGAGCTTCTCTCATGCCTTCTGATGGCAGAGCAGAATCGTGACCTTCTTCTGGCCACCCATAACTCACGCCCTACCGGCACTGCTCCTACGCCTGAAGCGCATCACAGCTCCTCCCAGAAGAAGAGGAGCAACTTCACAGGCAAACCCCAGAAGGGTAAAGCGATGAAGAAGCAGTCTAGAGGACCCCCTCCCAGAAGCAACAATGAGGGGTGGAAGAAGAATAATGTGTGGAAAAAAAAGGACGACGGCCAGACATCTGCCCCCAGAAAGGACTGGGAAGATAAGTGCCACAGGTGTGGCATGACTGGACACTGGTCCAGGAATTGTCGGACTCCACGCCACCTGCAGGACTTGTACAAAGCGAGCCAGAAGAAAGCTGAGACGAACCTGGTGGTTCAAGAAGACCTGGCACCAATCAGGTTCATCGCTGAGGACTTCTCAAACGATGACCTGCTCGACTGAGGACATTATCCATTTTCTATGCATTGTAGCTTTCCTTTTTGAGAAACTATTTATCTACTTGTTTTTCTTCTCTAGCATGTTGAAGTACTTTTTCAGACATTAAATTGATTATCCGTAGTATATCTTTCTGTGTGTGCCTTATACTGCGATATTTTCTTTTAAAATAGATGGACTTTAAATGCCTAGTGGACAGTGCCTCTATTCACACGATACTCCAAGACATCTGCTGTTTACAATGCATTAATAAATACGATGGCACCGTAAATACAATTTCCGGTCCATCAGGTATCATTGAAGGATCAGGGGAAGCACAATTTATGCTCCCCAACAAAACAAAACTACTTATAAAAGATGCACTTCTCTCCCCTAGCTCGCATATAAACCTGTTAAGCTTTAAAGATATCCGCTTAAACGGATACCACCTTGAAACGGTGAGCAAACAAAACAGAGAATACCTTGATGTAACGTCTCATAAAAACGGTGCTAAAAACACCGTCGAGCGTTTTGAGGGACTCCCGTCGGGTCTCTATTACACAAGGATCAGAGCAATGGAAGCAAACACACTAGAGCACCAGAAGTGCCATAATCAACCAGAATTCAAACTCTGGCACGATAGACTAGGACACACTGGAAGGAATATGATGCGTCGCATCATATCCCAATCCCGTGGAATTAACCCGAAAAGCCTGACGCTACTTCGGAAGGGTGCAAATCCTTGTCCCCCTTGTTACAAAGGGAAATTGATTACGAGACCATCCACCCTGAAGGTGGACTCTGAGTCTCCAAGCTTACTAGAGAGAATACATGGAGATATTTGCGGGCCTATTCACCCCGCAAGTGGACCATTTCGGTACTACATGGTACTGATCGACGCATCTTCAAAATGGTCGTATGTGTGCCTCCTGTCCACCCGCAACGTAGCCTTTGCAAAGCTACTTGCACAAATTATAAAGTTGCGGGCACATTTCCCTGACAACCAAATCAAGAAATTGCGTCTGGACAATGCTGGGGAATTCACATCACAAGTCTTCCTAGACTACTGCCAAGCAACCGGCATAGAAGTTGAACATCATGTAGCTCATGTTCACACCCAGAACGGGTTAGCCGAATCTCTTATAAAGAGACTACAATGGATCGCTCGACCATTATTGATGCAATGCCAGTTGCCGGTAAGTGCATGGGGACATGCCATATTGCACGCTGCATCGCTGATAAGATTACGACCGTCAGGTAGTCAATCTTATTCTCCGATGCAACTTGCATATGGGAACCCGCCCGATATCTCTCACTTGAGGATATTCGGATGTGCTGTCTATGTCCCCATAGCACCACCGCAGAGAACCAAGATGGGTCCTCAACGGCGTCTTGGTATCTATATTGGTTTTGACTCACCATCGATCATTAGATACCTCGAACCCCTTACAGGGGACGCCTTTAAAGCACGTCTAGCAGATTGTGAGTTTGATGAAAGCAATTTTCCCAAACTAGGCATTAACACACAGAAGCCAGAAGCTTCAAAGACCATTACATGGGACACAAAGACTTTATCTCATTTTGATCCGCGTACAAATCAATGTGAAGAAGAGATCTTAAAGATCCTTCAAATTCAAAACACAATTCACATTTTATCGGACAAATTCACTGACAACCCGAAGATTGTCAGATCACACGTCCCTGCTACAAATACGCCAGCTAGGATTGACATACCCAAAGATGGATGCAATCCACCTGCAGCAAAAGCGGACGTACCTCAACAAAAAAGAGGACGACCCCCAGGCTCCAAAGATAAGAACCCTCGAAAGAGAAAAAATCCTGGAGCAATAATAACGATACCACCACAGGATACTGAGCTCAGCCCAGCTACCTCTCCCCTCCTAACAACCCCTGAAGAGGAAAATATAGGAGAAATATCATTAAATTATGTACGTACTGGGGAGGTACTGGACAGAAAAAGCACAATCATCGATGATAACTTCGCGCTCATTATTGCCACTCACGTCACTGAATACGACGATGAAACCGATCCACGCTCTCTAGCAGAATGTAAACGCAGAGAGGATTGGCCAAAGTGGAACGATGCAATAGGAGTAGAGCTGGACTCACTCTCGAAGCGCAAAGTTTTTGGACCTGTAGTCCTAACACCAAAGGGTGTTAAACCTGCGGGATATAAATGGGTATTCGTGAGAAAAAGAAATGAGAATAACGAGATCGTGCGTTACAAAGCGCGCCTTGTTGCACAAGGCTTTTCCCAACGACCAGGAATAGACTATGACGATACCTATTCCCCGGTCATGGACGCGATCACTTTCCGTTTCATTATAGGCCTATCCACAAAAGAAGGCTTGGATATGCAGCTCATGGACGTTGTGACTGCATACCTATATGAAAATATAGATAAGGACATCTATATGAAAATCCCAGATGGATACAAACTACCGACAAAAATGACAGAAAGACCTCGGGACGTCTACTCTGTCAAACTCCAGAGATCACTGTATGGTCTAAAACTGTCAGGTAGAATGTGGTATAACAGACTTAGTGAAATCCTAGTGCAACAAGGATTCACAACAAATGAAGTCTGCCCTTGCATCTTTATAAGAGTAAAGGGAACAAGATTCGTGATTATTGTCGTCTACGTAGACGACCTGAACATCATCGGATCTCTTGAAGAGATAGGTGAGATATCCAAAAGTCTCACACAGACTTTTGAGATGAAGGACCTTGGCAAAATGAAGTTCTGCCTAGGCTTACAAATTGAACACTTAAGCGGAGGAATCCTGTTACACCAATCGACATACACAAAGAAAGTGCTGAAAAACTTCCTTATGGACAAATGTCATCCGCTTAGTACACCAATGGTCGTTCGATCATTGGAGGTCGACACAGACCCCTTCCGACCGCTGAAAGAGGGGGAGGAAACACTGGGTCCTGAAGTACCCTACTTAAGTGCAATTGGAGCACTCCTATACCTGGCAAACTGCACGCGTCCTGATATAGCGTTCGCAGTTAACTTACTAGCCAGATACAGTTCTGCGCCCTCAAAGCGCCACTGGAACGGAGTTAAGCAACTTCTGCGCTACCTCCAAGGGTCTGTGGACATGGGACTATACTTCAAGAAAGGTGTATCCTCCGACTTGGTCGGTTATGCAGATGCATGATACAGGTCCGACCCACATACCGCAAAGTCCCAGACTGGTTTTGTGTTCACATACGGTGGGACGGCCATCTCATGGAGATCTGTGAAGCAGACATCGACAGCAACCTCATCCAACCACTCCGAGCTCATTGCGATCCACGAAGCTAGCAGAGAATGCTTTTGGCTTCGATCAGTCATCAACCACATCCTCAAGACCACCGGCCTGAAGATGGGAGATCTTGGACCTACCATCATGTATGAAGACAATGCTGCCTGCATCGCTCAACTACGAGGTGGCTACATCAAAGGTGACAGGACGAAACACATATCCCCCAAGCTCTTCTGGACACATGAACAACAAGTGGACAACCAGATCGACATCCAGCAGATCCAGTCTTGCGACAACCTGGCAGACCTGTTCACTAAAGCTTTGCCGCGCAGCACCTTTAGAAAACTTGTACTAGGAATTGGGATGAGACAGTTGAGGGATTTACAAGCCTGAAGCTTGTACTTATCATGGGCAGTTAATGATGTGTTATACTCTTTTTCCTTGGCTACTGGTTTTTCTCACTGGGTTTTCCGTAGCCAAAGGTTTTAACGAGTCAGCCACATCAACTCTGGATCCAGAAGTATCCATCTCTGATGTTATCCATCGATCAGGAGAAATTACAGAGACTTGTACTTTTTTCCCTTAGCCACAGGTTTTTCCCACTGGGTTTTCCTTGACAAAGGTTTTAACGAGGCAAGTACTCTTAAACTTAGGGATCCAGAAGTATCCATAGACCCATGATCAGATAAGCTCTATGAACCCTGAAGCGTTCATCACGGCTTACAACAATGGATGGATAAGGGGAAATGTTATAAACAGGCTTTTGGTGGGCATACCCGTTAGTGGGTATCCACCCATTATGTAACCCTACCACTATAAATACAAGGCTATGGATTCCATAGCCACCAAGTTTACAACATATACATGCTTTTACATCACCTATTAATGCTTTTCAGGAATACAACATTCAAATTAGATCAGTAGAGCGTGTTACATACCAAAACAATGGAATAATAATAATAAAAGAGAATGCACGTGAATTGGGGTAGTGACTTCCTACATACTGAATAAATCTTAATCATCAAGACATACACGCACAAAAGTGAAAGAACATAACGTTTAAGGGTCGACATGCAGTTATCATACAGGAAATCCCCAAGCAGTTGATACATTCAGGCAACATTCAAAACCACAAAACAACTTAGGAGTCACTGGACACTTGATCCATTCAGGAAAAAAGATTCTAGGCGGCATTACCAAAATTGCTAAGCAAAGTGCAAGGATGCAATCAGCACCAAAACTACTCTGCAGTGGACCAAACAGCACCAAACATTCAGTTTGTAAAACAATCTTGATGTTGCCCATCTCAAATGCATGACCTGTGATATTATAAACCAAAAAGCCTAAAGCATTGGGGGGAAAAGAGCACAACCCTTGATAAGCTTTACAGCTGAGGAGTTATACTTGGTGAGGCAAGGCTGCACTGATAAACAGTCGGCCAACAAAAGCTGAATCCTTCATAAATATTCAGGGAGACAAACCTTACCCAAAACTTAGTTTGAATCGCCACCAATTTGATTTCAGCTTTCAAAGCACAGTGCAACCTTTTGAGGTAGATACTCTCTGCTCCACCATACCGTAATAGGTAAAGCAGCTACACAAAACCAAACAATTTGTAGTGTTCATAGTGATGGATACAATTTCAACAAATATGGATAAAGATATAACATAATAGATTTGCTTTGTAGATCACTAGATTGGTGCTTGGACAAAGGCATGTGGGTCTGTCAATAACGCCAACCCCGAACACAAGAAACTCAAGCTTGCCGAAGCATACATTTCACGGATCCCTCTCTATGGAGTTGGGATATCAGCAGCTGAAAGCGGAATATGTGAGCTTCCTGTTATCCAAATGACAATATCAATTTATTCTCATTTTCCTTTTCTCCGCCTGTCCCTATCCCTTTCTCTGGTTCTATCCCTCTCATGATCATCTCTTTCTCTACTTCCACTCTTCTCACGCTCCCTCCCCCTTTCACTTTCTGCATCATACGACCGGTCTCTTTCACGATGTCTCTCTCTATCTCTATCTGCATCACCCTCCCTTACCCTGTCTCTTGTTGATGACCTCTTTTGTGGGCTGCGGCTTCCACTCTGACTGCGGTGGCGTTTCCTAGAAGAGTCATGGCCATCATCACGTTTCCCCTTCCTCTCCATAGATGTTCTCTCTGCAATTGGAATGGTTTAACATATCATAAACTTGAACAAACAATAGTAAGCTTTTCTGATTCTTTGGTTATTTAACAAGAAGAGAGTCGGGGTTGTCCATTCGCAAAGATGTGTTCAATAGCCAACTTTATTTCTACAATCACATATAGTGACAAAAGTTAAGTCAAAAGATTTGATACTTTGCATCACATGTGATTTGTTTAAATGACTAGCTCAATGTCGCTCAACTCCCAAAAAATGGGGTATGGTTGTCAAAACGGATAATGCCTACTTCATCCTTAATCAATTAAATGTATGATTTCATTCTGAACCTCTGGTAACCCAAGATTGTGGACAAACAAATGTAAACCTAGTAATTATGCAAAATCTAACTTCAGAAGGAACTTGGTACATGCTATAGAGCGGTGTTGTTGAATGATGATTAAGACAAGGTGGCTTAGAAAAGATCCTATGTTGTGCACAGACACAAACACACCGACATGGGGACGATACGAAACAACACAGCAACACTTAAGAAAATTCAAGAAAAGTATACTCAAAGTGCAAGGATTGTGTCCGATATGCGTGTGCATCGTGCATCCGATATGTGTGTCCAACACATGTCCGACAGGAGATGGTTCCATGGTTGAAGTATCAGCGCTACCTAGAGAAGATCTCAAGAGAAACAGTGCATGCATTCAAAATTATAAACACGCATGATGAACAAGTTACAAACCCTAAAAAGAAAAATCACTGTAGAAAGAAACAGAATCACAAGTTTAATCTTACGAGATGATTGCCTACTAGAGCCTTCTATAGAGTCTAGCAAACCAAATTCTGCCTGAAGCCGTCTCCGGTGACTTGCAACCTTCTTTTCTATTTCTTCTGGGTTTCGGATACCTCGTTCTTCGAGAGCTTCGCGGTATTCCATTACAGCAACCTCCAAACGCCTAAGTTTCTGTCTGCATGACAAGAGACAACCACATAAGGTTCCAATAGAACTACAGCCACACAAGGTTCCAATAGAACTATGTATCACACGTTTCAAAAGATCAGATGCATAATCGATATAAGGATATGCATTGTGACCTGTGCTCTTCACTCATGCTACTCTCAGGATGAGGGACACAGCCAGAGTCAGCTGTTATCTCAGTCTCATCTACCTTCTCAGGACCAACACCAGCATTTTCGCTGCCAGATGAAGAGTAACTTAAGCCTAGACCTCTGCCTCCTTTCTTGTCTTCATCATCACTGACATCATCCTCCCGAGCCCATTTAGAAGCTGGTAAAACTGGGTCAGATTTTCCTTTCTTGTTTGGAAATGCTCGTAGCTCAGGATGAGGAATTGCAAGTGTTGGTGCTAAAGAGACAGAAGCACCTCTAGCATTCCCATGAATCGTTTCCTCGTCATGTTGGTTCCACTTGGACAAACTTATTGGTTCAGTTCCATGGTTGGTTTCTCTACGGGCAGAACTATTTCCATTCCAACTGCCATCCTCTCTTGCATGCTTACCAGAATGGCTATGTGCATATCTCATATCTTCATCTCGATCATAACCTCTTTGCTTTTCTGCTTCCTCCAGATTCAGCAATCTTGCAACCATCATTTCCTTACCACCACAAAGCGAGAGACCATTGTGCCTGCACCGTCTTTCCAGTTCAGTAAGAGGAAGACCTAACAGTTCCTGCATGGCTGCTCCTTTCCCCATTGCCAATGCAACATCTTGGTTAATTTTGTTTCCTTCAGGAAGATCATCGGAACCACTTTTGTTAACAATTTCAGGTGCATCCCCACATATAGAGTGGAAAGGTATAACACCAGAGTTCCCTGAACGAAGGAAAGTGGCGCGCAGCCCATTGACATATGCATCAGAAAAGAGAAACCAGTCGGCCCATACTTGAAGAACCTTCAAAACCCGCTCCTACATCAACCATAAATTAATTGCAGCCTGTTATTTTTAGGGGGGTTTTTTTTTTTTTTTTTTTTTTTTTTTTTTTGGGGGGGGGGGGGGGGGGGAGGGGGGATATGACTCAAATAAGATCCATACTTAAGTTACCTTGAGGGCTTCAGCAGTGATCCTTCCTGTAATACTACGGTACAAGTCATTGAAGCTTTCCATTATATCAGGTAGAGTTGCTTCAAATTTTGTGCGATAAGCCGAAGCATTTTTCACCGGAGCACTACTGTTGTGCAGGATATCAGAAACTAGCATAAGCCGAGCAACCTTAGTTGGTATAGGTGTTTCTTTAAGTGTCAATGATTCTGTGAGAACTTCAACCACCTACATAGAAACAAGAACGCCAAAAATTAAATGCATTAACAGGGACAGAGGCAGGGAGCATATATGGCAACCATATGAGATCAATACTTTCTGCAATTGGACAAGCACACTATTTGATGCCCATAATGTGACAGTACCAATAAAGTCTCACCGGTTTAATTTATTAGTTAAGTAGGCAATAGTGTATCAAATGCTTTATATCAACATTTTTGAAGAAGTCCTAAGCAATATGGTTGATCGTTCTTGCAGCTAAGATGCAAGGAAATTGTTATTACCTCTCCAGCTGCATCAGCATTATCCAAGGCAAACCCCATAGCCTCTTTTATTTGGCTCCTCTCCAAAGTTAATGAACGCAGCATATCCTCAAATTCATCTCGTTGTGGATCTGTTAGTGTCCTTTCCAACTCCACACGCTATAAAACATTGATAGTAATTCACTTAGATCACTTCCAACAAGTGCAGGTTTGGCATATCCACAGATCATTTTATATTAAACCCTAAGCAAAGCCCATATATCAAAGAAAATGCCCAAGTCACTGTGAACATGAAAGCCAGCTCACCCTGCTTCTACCAGCGGCATATGTGGAGGTAGATTCTTTCTCATGTTCTGGACTTCGGACAACTGGCAAAGAGGGCGGAATCCATCTAGAAAGGGAGAAAGTACCGTGTTATACAAAGATAACTAACCCAAGTAGAACCATTTCTATAACTATGATAGGCGAAAAAAGACGGGAGAAGTGCGCAGTAAAAGTTACATTTTAAGAAGTAATATGCAACAAATAGAGTAAGAAAACATGTATGGTTACCTCCCACTTCCAGTAATCATGATGAATGGCTCAGTCCTCCATCGTTGAAGCGTATCACCCTACATTTGAACAATAATGAAAGAGAACATAAATTTAGAGAGGGATCACCATCATAGTTTTTCATGCACTGCATTCTTTATACAATGAATTGCAACAGCTAAATCCACAAATTTTTGGGAGGGATGGGCAGCCTTTACAATAGATTCCTTGATCTACGAAGGTTCTGTAATTCCTTTGTGAGGGATGGGCAGCATTTTACGTGTCCTTGTCCTTTAACATGAATTAAGATGCACTATCAATGATCGTGTTCAAATTAAAAGGGTTCAGTGCCCCACAATTAAACAGTGGACGATGCAAGAATTTTTTTTCCCCTAGTATTTACGTAATGGAATAATACTAATTTTATCTGAGGGCAAAACATTGTAAATCTCATGTCATGTCTTCTAAGATAGATGTCAATGTAGGTTTTATCCAATCCACTAACATAAAAACTGTTGAAATTTCACCAGGAAAAAAAGACCAGCCATGTCTCCTATGATCAAGTCAAAAGATGTGATTATTAGGCTTAAATTAAGAAAGGTTCAAAATCTTTAAATTACCAAACATATTCTGATCATTTCTAGCCCGCAACTTGCTTTTTATCCCCTTTTTAGGTCTTTTTAGAGTTTAGGTTTTTCTTTCTTCCCTTAGAAAGCGTGTGATGAGGATCATCGAGTTCTAATTAGTTAGATTCAATTGAGATTTATTTGATTTTCAGTGAAGATTTTATTTATTTTTATTTGGTTTTATCTGTTAAGATTTTTAGTTAGAATTTTCGTTAGGATATTATCTGTTTTTATTTGATTTTATCTGTTAAGATTTTAGTTCATTTATTTGATAATTTAGTTATTTGGTGTAGTCCAACATTGGATGGGAGAAGATTTGTTTACAATTGTAAGCCTATAAATAGGCTTTAAACTTTGTTGTATTTGACAATCATTGAATGAATGAAAAAAAATTGATTTGAGAAAATTGTCGTTGTTTTAAATCTTTTTTAAATCTTTCTTGTGAACTGTGCGGGAGTGGGCAATCGTGAGCCTTGAAAAGATACCTAGATCTCTAAATCTCCGATATACTACTCTGTTAGTGTGTACGGAGTATGGTCCGAGTGAGAAACTCTCAACATCCCTTATTTATTTAGAATCTCTAATATTTTCCAATTTTTTCTTCCTCGATTTTCTCCATTTTCCTAATTTAGAACCATAAACCTAATAGTTTTTATATTCTTCATCTTTCTCTGTAGTCATGCATTAAATTTGGTATCAAAACCAAAACTTTCTTCTTGTCTTTTTCCTCATACTATTTTTTCTTTTTCATTTAGTTAGGTTTTAGATCAAAGTTCAAAAATGTGAAATTTTCTTCTCTTTTTATATTTTTCATCATTTTCTTATCTTTAGAATTTTTAAATTCATGAAAAAAAGAGATAAAAGATCAAAAGAGAGATAAATGGGGAAAAACCAAAAGGGTGGAGATTAAAAAATTAAAAAATTAAAACAGATTAAAAAGAAAAAAATCCAAAAAAGAGCCAAGAAAACAGAAACAAAATTCAAAATACTATCAAAAAATTTAGTTAATATATTTAAAAAATTAGTAAAAAAGCCAGGAGAAAATTCCCACGACTATTGTTCATATTTTTCTTAGTCATCCTTTCAACATTTCCGCTTTCTTCATAAAAACCAAATCAAAGTTCTTCATCCTCGTCAGTCTTAAATCAAAATCCATCAAACACATCCACTCTTCAGCTTCCCAAATAAATATTTTTTACTGGATTGAAGCTAATTTATGGGATACAACAATGCTAACTACTACATAAGCTATTCTTTTCTGATAAATTATGAGCATGAGATGTTCATCCTACTCTATAATAGCTTTGATGATAGGTATGTATATGATGATTGGAAGTATCATATAAAAGATTCCTTCTCTTGTTTTGACTTATACGTACACATATCACAAGTTAAGTCAAAAAGTGTTATCTTGATATAAATAATTTCATGTTCCTTTTCGACGTTGATTAACATTCAAAATCACTCTTCGATGTCATTATCTTTCCAAGCATCGATTAATCCACCACTCATCTTTAACAATTCTCAGGTCTGAAAGCTGTGAAGGATCCACTAGAAGAGTTATAGAAAAGCAACAACAAACTTCAAATACTCGAATAATTAAAAAAGAAGCAAGAGATCAAGCACAAACCAAAGCACAGGATAGAGATCGAGCCAAAACCGAGACAGAGTGAGTCTGAGCATGAGCTTAAGCCGGATCAAGATTAAGACACAGTTTGAGCATAAGCCTAAATTGAAACCCGAGCCAGCACTAGAGTCTGCCAAAGTCTCAGCTTGATCCCGAGCCAGCATCGCAATCCGAGCTAGAGCCCTATCTTGAGCAATGTGTTGATCTTACATCAGCTCTGCAGATAGAAACACCACTAAATCTAATTGAGTACATCAATTTTGTCCTTTTCAATCTGTCACAGCCTACCAATCAACAAACGGTCCTCTTTTCTTCAGTGATCTTTATACATTCTCCTAAATATCGGGTAATGTTCCATTACCAACATTCACCAAGTGGTAGATTTTTTAAAGCGGGCGAGAATGATATGGATCAAGTTAATCAAGTTATAATTAATTGGAGTTAGTTGAGATTTTATTTGATTTTAGGTAAGATTCTATTTGTTTTTATTTAGTTTTATATGTTAGGATTTTTAGTTAGAATTTTAGTTAGATTTTATTTGTTTTCATTTAGTATTTATCTATTAAGATTTTAGTTGATTTTAATTTAATATTTTAGTTATTTGGTTTAGTCCAACATGGATGGGAGAAAACTTGTTTCAAATTATAAGCCGATAAAGAGGCTCTAAAATTTATTGTATTTGGTAATCAGTGAATGCATGAAAAAAGAATTGCTTTGAGAAAATGGTTTCTCTTTAAAATCTTTCTTCTGAGGTGCGATGGAGTGGGTGCCCGAGAGTCTTGGCGAGTGGCCTAGATCTCAAAATCTCGGGCATGCTAATTTGTTAGAATATGCAGATGATTGCATGAATGAGAAACTTTTACCATCCCTTAATTATTTAGAATCTCAAAAAAAATTCCAACTAGTCCTTCCCCAATTTTCCCTATTTTCCTTAGTTTAGAATCATACATCTATTAGTTTTTATATTCTTCCTCTTTAGATCTTTCGTCCTGCGTCAATGTGTGGCCGCACACACGTGTCTGGGGTTTTCTATAAATGGAATCAAGAGAAGTAATTTGATGTATCTTGTTAGCAAAAACACGGCGATAGAGAAAGGACAAGTGACGCCGAGCTTCATATTTTAACCTAGTACTTCCCAAACCAAACCCCACAACCTTGTCATCTAAGCAACACCTCACTGACAAAGTCTATATCAACGATAATGTGGTAAATTAAAGCAGTTTTGAGTGAAGACATTAAATTTTCTCATAATGGCTTCCAATATTTGCGAAGTCTGGTGCAGATCCATATTATATAGTCGATCTCCACAATAATTTGATGAGAACTAGCAGAAAAATGAGGTGAATAGGTCACAACAAATAGTATGCACTTTTATACTCTGAACCTTGGCATTAGTGTAATGCTCAAGAGTTTAGTAGGGAAAAATTGTGTTGCCAATTTGTGTGACGTACAGCAAACACAAAATTACTAAGGAAATATTTCGACTCCTTGCTTCAACAAATGCTCAATACAGTGCTCAATTATGAGGCCTCAAGGAAAAAGATTTATGAGTGAACAGCATACTATGCTCTTAGAAACATATACACATGTTGCACGGATACAAACGCGCCATGTATCGTGTGCAATACGTGTTTGACATGTCTGCCACAACATGGGTTCATGTGTAAAGCGTCCGTGATACCGAGATATTTTGAAATATATTAAAATAAATGGAATCAAACACATCATTGTGATATGGACTACCTAGACATGCATTAGAATTAAATGTCTTCCACCTGAGACACCATGTAGTCACTACCAGCCATACAGACTGAAATAGACTAAAAACTAATTTAATATAAAATATAGATAACTCAACAAACACCGGCTTAAATGTAGCAATTGTTGTTTCAAAATATTTTACAATGAACCAAAAATGAATCCTCTTTTTAAGGAGGGGGAACCTACAAATAGCAATAACTATATGAGAATCTTAAACTAGATAAAACATATACTATTGTTGCTTGAACTTCAAAGGAACTATTTCACTATTTTGTAACTGACTGGGAAGAGCAAAACTTTAAGGAGCAAGGGACATGCACTAAACAAATAGTTAACAAAAGTTAGGTACATGTGCTGGGCAGCTGCATTGCATTGGATTATCATCCTCACACTTGGAAGGTGGGAGTATAACCCACTGGTATGGTAAGAGGATTCAGTTATAATCAAAATTATGTCTCTCAGGAAGAAAAAATGTTTGCTCACATGGGAGTCAAATTTGAGACGCAATGATTGGGAAGCTAAGAATAGGTAATTGGATTGCTATTATGTAATCTTTTGTTAAGGTAGAAGGGTTGAGCATCCTCTATTTTTGACTACTTACAATAATGTCTCATCTTTTATGAACTTATCCATATATACATGTAGTATTTATGCAATGCTAACAAAAGCTCTCATCAATCGCACCATTTGGTTTTGTTTGTTTTTTTTTGGTTGGGGGGGGGGGGGGGGGGGGGGGGGGGGGGTATAAGAGATGATATTAAAAGCGGAGGAATATCAACAAGGAAAAAATACCTGTGCAAAGGAGTAGAGTCTCCAAACATAGTACGTATGCTCTTTGGATCCAAGCTCAAACAAGAAGTTAAAAAGAGTGTTTCCACGGCCCCTCTCCATAACAGCTTGTTCAAAGGCACATCCTCCATCAAGGACATGTAGGGCCATTGTGTCAATAACATGCCGTAGATGTTTATCCTCGGGAGGAATAACCGATATATCTGGAACGTTTGGAGTGAGCACCTACACAACATTCCAACCAAACCATGATAAATTGATTTGTGAATATAATATTATTATATATGATGAATATTTGAACAAACAAAAAAAACCTGAAAAGACTCTGTAATCTATGCAATGAATGCAATAATTGTATAATGTTGGCATCCTATGTGAAGGTTAACCGAGAACAAGTTTCATTGTGAAACAACATTACAATTGAGCAAACAAGTCCAATATGTGGAGAGAGAGAAAAGTTGATACGCATATGCCATTATCTGGATTAACATACCAGCTCAGAGCTTTGACTAGTCACAGAAGTAACTGGCGGGCCATCAGGACCAGACAAAATTACAGTGCCTCCCTGACAAACAACCAAAAAAATATTAAGTGTTAAACAGTAACTGCACAGTTCAAGAATCATATAACAAGTACTAGACAGATTGAGTGAACCATAAAGAAGGGAAAAGGAGGAGGAAGAGGAGAGGGGCAAAAAATGTCAAACACTAAAGGATTGCATATTAAATTGTACTTTTCACTCCAAAAGAAAAGTATAGAAAGAGCATAATGAAAATTATGGGAAACAACAAAGATTGGGGAAAACCTCCTTGTTTCTAATAGCCATGTGCCCTGGTGGAGGAGCTGGTAGGGCCTGTGCAGGAAGTGATACAGATTTACCCCACCCAATCTTTAATTCATATTCATATACTATTACACCTGAAAAAAAAGAAATTTAATTGAATGGTCAGTTTAAACCTATGAAATTAAATGATTTTTCTCCTCAGAAGCTAATTCTTGCAAGTGAAGGAAAAGGGCATGTGAACTACTATGTCATATGAATGCTTACAGACCATACGAAAGAGCTTTCAGGTCTGACTTTTACACATAATTTGTAGGACATTTAACTTTCAGGTGCATAACCATCAGATGTACAAAGAAAGTACTGTAAATTTGACATAGGCCCCAATAGACAAGCAAATACCAGAAACTGCATGCACCTTTTAAGTCTCTGTACAGCAGAAAGGCCAGCTCATAACATTTAGGGATAACATACACAGTTTGTTGCTGCTTTTATTATTAGGAAAGAACACGTTACAGCTGACACAAGAATTATACTAATGCAGACAGAGCTCTTCCCATCTTGATTCTCCCTTTTCTTTTCAATCTTTATTTTTATGTTTTAATTGGAATCTTAGATATACATCAATAGTAGTATGTGACACATGTCACCGATATCAAGATAAATATAGTGTTTAGCACAAGTAAATTGATGCACACATTTCAGCAGAGAGTGAATAAGAGTTGTAACAAAAAAATGAAAAGGTGATATGGTCAGATTGCAGGCAGGATTTAAGGAGAGAAAATGCCATGAAAAGATCTTAAAAATATTTTGCTCACATCAAAGCACTTCTAGCATGATATATACCATTTGGTTACGATGAAGAATGACTATATATTTCATGTACAAGTTGGCCTTCAGATCCGAATTGAGTTTAGATCCGACTATACCGTTGTACAAATTGGCATTTAGTTTCAAGGAAGAATGATTATAAGTTCCATGAACAATATTCTTCGACTGATGCTGGTGAAATTGAGACCAACAGTTTTCTATATCAGAACGTTCACGTAACGAAGGTTTGGACTCCGTTTTGGAGCATCAAGATCAGTAACTTCTTGTAAGTGTGTAATTATTGGAGGTTTTTCTAGGTTTGGTTTCGGTCGCACATGCATGCATGCGCGCACACAAAGTTGGACAATGATGCAATCAAGAGGATCAATGGTGCGGATTCTATCGCCTCTCTCTAGGGATGAGAGTGGGCATGTCCAAAAGCCCAATTGGGTACCCAATTGGGCATGCCACATTCTAAATCCTTCATTATGGTCTAGGAAGTTTGGCATGCCCAATTGGGTGCCCAATTGGGTACACAATTGGGCTTTGGGCATGCCCATTCTCATCCCTACCTCTCTCCCCCCAAATATAAAAATATGTAACCCCAAATGAGAAATCTATCTCGCTGAAAATGATCTAACAAATTTAAACTACATATTAATTAAATTCTAAATAAGTTAAATGTGGTTTACTCATGCAAAACATAGTGACAAAATCATCATTTCAGAATTGTCACAATTAACTAACTTGTTGTCATTTGACGCATGAATAAAATATGTTTAAATCATTTAAAATTTCATTTATGGGTAGTTTAAATGTGCTGGATCGCATTCAATGGAACAGATTCTCTATTGGGTTCCTAATTCAGATCCATATTTTTATCATTTCATGTGTACCCTCGCTCTCCCCCTTTGCACACAGGGGCGGAACTCAGGCTTAGAGTGTGGGGGCCCGTGCCCCCACAAATTTTTTGAAAATAAGTGTTTTTGTATACAAATTTTTCATTACGCGGCCAACATTTACTTTCATTTATGGCAGGCAGATGGGAGTCATGAGACGGGTGGGCTGATGAGGGTGGAAGGGAGGGAGCACTTTATTGTTTTCCATTTCTCTCTCTCTTCATTACAACTGCAAGTGTTTGCTCTCATGTACGCCCTTCTTCCTTACTGGATTTATCTTTGAGAAAATTGGGCGTAGCCGTTAGGATTAGGTTTTGTTTTGATTGAAATTGTTTTATTATATGGGCCCTGAGGGCATTACTTGATGATTTGCTTGAATTTGTTGATTTCTTTTTTCTTTTTTTTTGTTTATATTTGCTGTTGATTTAGTCACTGTTTCCCCTTTTGAGAATTGAATATATTCATGATGTCTTTTACGTCGTTTTATTTGCATGTTTCTTGCAGGAAAAAAATAAAAATAAATTGTTATTTGAATAATGTGACTTCTCCTAAAGTATTTGATTAGCCTTATGCGTCGCAATGGGGGGCATTTTGATCAATTTCTGGGCTTAACTTGTAAATGCTTAGAAATTACTTGAAATTGATGGTCATTTTGTTTGGATCTATTTGTTCTTTATTGAAATATATCTAGTTGTTGATAGTTCTAGTCCTTTATAAAAAAAGTTGGGTAAAATTACAGACGGATCTACGAAATATTTCTCAATCCACACAGTGAATAACTGAAATTTTGGAATCCGCTCTGTATCAACTTAATTTAAGGTGGACATGTGATTATCAAGTTCATTTAATGTATAGTTACAAACATTGAGGGCGACCGGCAATGTGACATGCAATACTATCAGAATATGCAACCATAGAGAAGATTGTTGTAAGGTATTGATTGTTTTTGAACTTTTTTAATTTAATAATAATATTTCTTTTATTAATATTAAAGTGTGACCCAATAAATCCAAAGGCATGGTTCCGCCACGGTTTGCACATGCATAATGTCGCAATAAAATAAATGGTTTAGAATTGTCACAACACTTTAATTTTTTGTTACGTGATGCATTAGATAAGACATGACTAAATCATTTGAAATTTAAGTTACATGTAGTTTAAATTTATGGTGAACCGGATCTCTAATCCCTTTAAGTGTACCCTACCTCCCTCTCCATACATATTTGTCTACTTGAATATCTATATCTATATCTATTTGTACAAGAATAATGAGTACTATATGACATATAAACACTTGTGTTATTGATACGATTTGGGGGTCAAATCGTATTTAGGGCTGAATTTAAAAGTGGAAAAAATGGAAAAGAGTGGAATTTCTATTGAAATACGAAGAACAATGAGATAGATTTGATCTTTTCTGGAGAGATCACTTCCTAACTTGAATTAAAGGATCAAGTCTAATCCCCCACTAACCCTAGCCGTCCGGCTATTCAATCTCAATTCTTCGATAATGAACAACTAGGGTTTTTGGGGTATTTATATGACTCATCTAATTATTGCTAAGCACACACATCGTGACTTAAGCAATGACTAAGGACACTACCAAGCAAATAATAAGCTAAAGAAGATAAAGTGGATAGTTCTAATCATGGCTCGTGCCCGCTCCACGCGACGTGCCCGATCTCTGGTGCCTACTCCTGTAGACGACCGCATCATTACTCCCCCAAAAAAACGAACACTGTCCTCAAGGTTGTAGTCTGGAAACTGGGCCCTGATGATATCCTCCGGCTCCCAAGTAGCCTCGTGGTCAGGCAAACCCAACCATCGTATCAGCACCTCCCGACCGCCCCCCTAAGTGTGTCATACCTGCAGAATGTCCTGGGGCTCCATCATCACCTCCAAGTCAGCTGTCAATGTCGATGGCAGAATGACCACCGGTGTCTGCGCTCCAATCGCTTGTCGTAACTGAGAGACGTGAAAAAACTGGGTGTAAGGCAGAGCCTGGGGGCAATGTCAGTCTATAAGCCACGGGTCCAATCCTCGCCTCTATCTGGAAAGGCCCGTAAAAGAGTGGCTAGCTTCTCATTACGGCGCGGGCTAGTGACCTCTGCCGATATGGTCTCAGCTTCAGATAGACTCGATCTCCTACTGCAAACTCCACCTCTCTACGGTGTGCATCCGCCTTGGCTTTCATAAGCTGCTGAGCCCTCGTCAAATGCTTCTTCAGCTCCTCCAAAATTCCCTCACGCTCCTCGAGGTACTGATCCAACAGGGACATTGGGGTCGTCCCACGGCGATAATGGATCAGTGCTGGCGGATCCCTCCCGTACAACACCCAAAACGGTGTCGTCTGTGCGGCTGAATGGAAGGAAGTATTATACCAATACTCCGTCCATGCCAGCCATCGATACCAACTCCGAGGGCAATCCGATACAAAACAGCGAAGGTAGGTCTCAACGCTCTTGTTGACGACCTCCGTCTGTCCATCCGTCTGGGGGTGGTAAGCTATGCTCCTCCTCAGAACGGTCCCCTGCACCCTGAACAACTCCCTCCAAAACTGGCTCATGAAGACAGTGTCCCTATCTGATACTATGGAATCGGGGAACCCGTGTAGACGCACCACCTCCCGCATAAACGCCGTAGCCACTGTCACTGCAGTGTAAGGATGTCTCAGCCCAATGAAGTGTCCATACTTGCTCAGTCGGTCTACCACCACCAAAATCACCGAGAATCCCTCCGACTTGGGTAGCCCCTCCACAAAATCCATACTGATCCCCTCCCAGACCTGCTCAGGAAGAGCTAAGGGCTGCAGCAGCCCTGCTGGTGCCATGGCCAAGTATTTGTGACGCTGACAGACGTCACAACGGGCTACCATCTCCGTGATGTCCTTCTTCATTCCCCTCCAGTACAGCTCCCTAGCCACTCTCATGTACGTTTGCTGGACGCCAGAATGCCCCCTATTGCACTCCCATGGAACTCCTGAAAAATCAACGGAATGTGCACTGAAACCCGCGGTATCACCAACCTTCCCCAATACAACAACCGTCGTCCCTCCACCGAATAGCCTGGGTGCTCAGCCATCCCCTGAACCAAATCCTCTCGAACTCTAGACAACTCCTCGTCGGCATCAACCTCTCTCCATAAAGGCTCTCAATCTGCTAGCAGTGGTACTGACAAGGCTGTCAAGGACGTAACCTCCTCCCGTCGTGATAGTGCATCCGCAGCATTGTTATCCAACCCGGGCCGATAGTGTATCTCAAACTTGTAGTCCACAAGCTTAGATAACCACTTCTGATAGTCTGCCGCCACCAATCTCTGCTCTAGCAAATATTTCAGGGACCTCTGATCCGTGCGCACGATAAATGGCCGTCCCAGCAGGTACGGACGCCATTTCTGAATCGACAAAGCAATCGCCATCAGCTCCCTCTCATACACAGACTTCTGCCGCGCCCGTGATGACAAAACCTGACTAAAGTAAGCCACGGGTCACTGATCCTGCATCAGCACTGCTCCCAGTCCGTACCCCGAAGCATCAGTCTCTACCACAAAGGATCTGCTAAAATCAAGAAGAGCTCGTACCGGAACGGTCGTCATCGCCCCCTTCAGGGCCTCAAATGCCGCAATCGTCTCCTCGGTCCACTGGAATCCATCCTTCAACTGCTCAGTAAGAGGCCAGGCAATGGTACTGTAGCCCTGCACGAACTTGCGGTAATATCCCGTCAAGCCCAAAAATCCCCGCAACGCCCTCAGTGTAGTTGGCCGCGGCCGATCTAGCATGGCCTCTATCTTGCTCCTATCAGCTGCTACCACTGCTGCTGAAACCACATGCCCCAAGTATTCCACCTTCGCCTGGGCGAACGTGCACTTCTTCCTATTGGCATACACCTGGTGTGCCTGTAGCTCCTGTAACACAGTCTCCAAGTCTCGCACGTGCTCCTCCACTGTACGGCTGTACACCAATATGTCGTCGAAGAACACTAAGACAAACTGCTGTAGGTAAGGCTGGAATATCTTGTTTATCAACGACTGAAATGTAGCAGGCGCATTCGTCAACCCAAAGGGCATGACGAGAAACTCATAATGCCCCTCATGAGTCCTGAAAGCAGTCTTCTGTACCTCCTCTGCCTTCATCCGGATCTGATGATAACCTGACATCAGGTCAATCTTCGAAAAGATCGACGCCCCATGTAGCTCATCTAACAACTCATCTATCACCGGTATAGGAAAACGGTCTGCCACCGTCTCCTTATTGAGAGCACGGTAGTCTACACAAAACCTCCAGCTACCGTCCTTTTTCTTCACCAAGAGCACCGGCCTAGAGAACGGGCTAACACTCGGTCTAATCACTCCCGCCTGTAGCATCTCCCTGATCAATCGTTCGATCTCATCCTTCTGGACATGCGGGGTACCTGTATGGCCGGACACTGACGGGCGCTACTCCCTCCCGTAGTACGATGGCGTGCTCGTGGTCCCTCTGAGGTGGAAGTCCCTGCGGCATCTGAAAGACGTGCCCATAGCTGCCCAACAACTCATCCACCTCTGGTGGCGCCCTCTGCTCCTGTGTCTCTGCCCCCAACTCCTGATAGGACACAAAATATGCCTCCCCTCCTACCAACACTGCCCGAGCCAAGGACTTCAAGGATGTTGCGCGACAACACAGACTGGGGTCCCCTAGCAAAATCACAGTCCTTCCGTCCTCCCGATACTCCATCCTAAGCATCTTCCAGTTGAACTTGGTGTCGCCTAATGTCTGTAGCCACTGCATCCCCAATACCAAGTCAACCTTTCCCAGCTCCAGGGGGTAGCAATCTACCACCACCTGAGCTCCCAGCACTGCCAGAATCACAGCCCTGCAGACACCCCTGCTCTCCTCCCTCTGGCCGCTGCCCAAAATCACCCCAAAGGTGGCTGTCTCACTCACCTCTAGCCCCATCTGCTCCACCAACTTCCTGGAGATGAAGTTGTGAGTCGCCCCACTGTCTATCAATATCGTCACATACTGGTCTGCCAACCTGTCCACCAGCTTCATGGTGTGATAAGGAGTAAATCCCACCACGGAGCTAAGAGAAACCTCCACAACGTCCAAGTGCTGGTGTTGTTCTTCCACAGCCTCCTCCCCATCGAGTATAACGGTAGTATCTCCCTCTTCTTCCTCCTCAGCCGCCACCTCCAACTGCATGGCCCGCCCTGCACACCGATATCCCGGGGTGAACCGCTCATCGCACTTGAAGCACAGCCCCTTGGCCCTGCGCTCCCTCATCTCTGCCTCGGTCATCCGACGGTCTGACTCCCCGTGCGGGTCTCCTAGACCGCCCCTCGAGCCGGTGCCAATGCACCTGTAGGAGCCTTGGGTGCTGGTGCTGCAGGACTCCGAAAAGTCGACCCTCCCCAAGCTCCCCTCGCTCTCCTACCCTCTGTCAGCTTGTATTCCACTTTCCTGGCAATCCTCATCATGGCAGATAGACCTCTGGGTTCTTGAACTCGTAGCTCAGCTCGAATCTGTGGCTTGAGGCCCTTCAGGAAATTTCCCTCTATGAACTCAGCAGAAACTCCCTCTACTCGGCTCGCAAGCCGCTCAAACTTCTACACATACTCCCGCACTGTCCCCTCCTGTCGCAGCGTGTACAACTGCTCAAACAGGCCGCCGGCCTGCGTCTCCTGGAACCTCTCCATAAGGCACTCCGTCAATTCTATCCAAGTGCGGATAGGTCTCTGCCGTTGGCTCCAACGGAACCATCCCAAAGCCTCCCCTTCGAAGCACATCCCTACCGACTGCATCCTCTCCGTCTCAGATAACCCCAATACATCGAAGTACCTCTCCGCCTTGTAGACCCAGGCGTTAGGATCCTTTCCCCCAAACAGGGGCATGGTCAACTTCCTCAACCGACTATCGTGGCCAGCATCGCCACGTGGGCCTCCTCCCCGATTTCCCTCCTGGTATCTCTGTCGTACCGGGCCCTCCAATCTCCATCTAGGCCGCTCCTGATGCTCATGTGCTCCCCAAATCTCCTCTCGGGCTCTCTCAGCTGCCCGCTGCTCCTCAGCATCCCACGCCTCTCCATCTCCCCACTCCTCCTCTTGGAGGTTATCGGCAT
Organism: Scilla litardierei; assembly: GCA_030789695.1. Lineage (NCBI taxonomy): Eukaryota > Viridiplantae > Streptophyta > Magnoliopsida > Asparagales > Asparagaceae > Scilla > Scilla litardierei. The sequence continues at coordinate 284,316,288 of CM061133.1, read as the reverse complement.
AGCGTGTGTACTCCTCATACTCCGGCACATGTCCCACATCCTCGCCGGCCTCCTGAAGTCTCTGTAAATCCTCCTTGGCGCGCCTCAATGTCTCCAACGCTCCCTCCATGCTCAAGGGAAAACCGAAAAATCCATGTCGGCCCCCCACATAGCCCCCGGGGGCTGCCGCAGCTGTGCGGGGCCCCTGGCGTGTCGCCAGGGCCCCGCCGGCCTCGTCCCGGCCCCGCTGACCCTCGTCGGGGGCCTGGTGGGCCGCCAGACCCCCGCGGGGGTCGGCGCGACCCTCTATGGGGTCGCGCGGCCCTGCGCGGCCCAGACCTGGGCCGCGCAGGGTCGCGCGGCCCCTGGCGATCTGCCAGGGGGCTGCCGCCCCCCAAAATAGCCCCTGCCGCCTGCCGTTTTGGTTCGATGGTCTCCCGGAACTTCACGATCCGCTGTTCTGGCTCCTCGTACGCCGGATCCCTTCCTTGATGCCATATATCTGAAGAAAGATTTAGATTTGTCGATGTCGAAGCCCTAATTTCAGATTCGGGGGGTTGTTGTTGTTGACGAAAAGCTTGAAGGAGGTCCTGGATGTCGGTGGATTTCGCAAGCCCCTTCATCTCTTGATGAATGCCTCTGATCTCTCCTTGAAGCCCATCGATCCGCTTGTTTACTTCATCAAGCTTGCCGTCAAACTTCTCCTCGACAAGCTCCGCCGCCGTCTTTGCCCTAGTTCCCGCTATTAGATCTTGATGCTCTGATACCAAAATGATACGATTTGGGGGTCAAATCGTATTTAAGGCTGAATTTAAAAGTGGAAAAAATGGAAAAGAGTGGAATTTCTATTGAAATACGAAGAACAATGAGATAGATTTGATCTTTTCTGGAGAGATCACTCCCTAACTTGAATTAAAGGATCAAGTCTAATCCCCCACTAACCCTAGCCGTCACGGCTATTCAATCTCAATTCTTCGATAATGAACAACTAGGGTTTTTGGGGTATTTATATGACTCATCTAATTATTGCTAAGCGCACACATCGTGACTTAAGCAATGACTAAGGACACTACCAAGCAAATAATAAGCTAAAGAAGATAAAGTTGATAGTTCTAATCCTGGCTCGTGCCCGCTCCACGCGACGTGCCCGATCTCTGGTGCCTCCTCATGTAGACGACCGCATCAGTTATATAACGCCAGAATAGTCCACTCTTCACATATTTTTTGAACAAGCAGCTCGATCTTCCTATTATAAACCACATAAAACCAAATATATAGTGAACCCAAAGCATTTTGCTTGTCAATCTAGGGGTGAAGAAAATTATATTGTTGTAAAGCCGTAGCAAGAAAATTTTATGTTCACAAAATATTTAGTATACTTGAGTTCTAGAAATATCTAAATCAAAATGATCAGTGTCAATTATTAAAAAATTATGGGTGGATTTTTTTGGGACCATCATATGCCATAAGTGTTCATATGTCATGCAATACATGTTATTCTCTCTTTATACACATATGAGCATATAGGAAAAAGATGCTATGGGAGAACTTTCTGATGGCAGTCAAAAAGTTCGCTTATCACATTTATCACATTTTTCTTAAACAGATGCTACCATTCAAGTTGATTTTTATATTCTAAAACCTCAAAACATCAATATGGGAAAAATGGTGCCATGGGAGAGATTCTCTTATGGCATCAGAAAATCCACTTGTTATATTTTTTAAACAACCAGGACCGTTCAAGTTGATCTTCATATTCTATATCCCCACAACACCAAAGATAACCCGAAAATTTTGCCTCCTTGACCTGGAAGGAGTAAATAGTTTTATTGATGCAAAACTCTTTTAGGATCAAATGCATATGCAAACAATATGGACACCACAATATTTGTGATCTACCTATGTTTATGGTTGTGTAGATCAACTTGAACGACAACAATCGTCTAATAAATATGTGAAGAGTGAACTTTCTAACTGCCATAGAATAATTCTCTCCTATGATATTTTTTCCCCGCTTTTTACGTGCATTTATATTGATCCAGTAGAAATAGTTTGTTGTGTAAAAAGGTGAGTAACGTTAATGTAATCCGTTAGATTACAACAGACGACTGAAAATTGATGCCTATAAAATTGACATATTAAGGAATAAATCCGAATATAATTGATAGATATCAATTCAGAATTGAAGTCTGTAGGCTTCTCCTTCCATCGACTCATCCCAACCCAAAACCTCCACCTTCCTCACTTTACCATTACGATGATCTTTAGATTATATAAAATAATACAATTTAAATTTAAAAATCAACTAAGCATTAAATGGACATAAGCGCCCAAAAGAAAAGAAAAGAAAAGGTAAACTTGTGACTCAAAACAAGGGAAAAGGAAAAATTATATTAGCTTCATCAGATGTAGTGAATCCAAAACCACACTTTCGTCAAATTCAAGTATCAAATGTTTAAAAAAACTCTTGAATCACCTTGTCTATTGTCTAAGCAGTCAGGGTAGAATTGTTAGTGAATAATATAGGATGCCTTCCGCTATTTCTTCCCCTTCTTATTTCATGTCACCCAAAAGGTTGTAGGTGAAAATATTAGATGAGAATGACAAAAATTAGGGATCCATATTTGATTGTCGCAAAACACAATAAAGGGGATTCAGGATATTTTTTTTGTAAATATTTAATACCGGAGTATAATGAAATATGGTTCATGATTCACTACTTTTAATGAAGATATACTACTTTTTTCTTTCTTATTTTAGTCACAAATTTACTTTTCTATCTTTGTTTTCCGGTGCTCTGTCCATATAATGCTTAGTTGTTTTTTTAATTTAAATCGTAATATTCAGTGCAATGGTAGAAAGACGTAAAGGTGAAGGTTTTGGTTTGGGAAAAGACGGGTGAAGGATAAATTTGGTGAAAAGCATGTTCAATTATTAATTAGATATCTCTCAATTATTAGTTTATTTCATAATATGTCAATTATATTAACATAAATCTCAACCATCCATTGTAATCCCATGGACTCCATTAAAGTTTTCTACCTTCTCAGAAAACAACTCTTTTCACACACACAGATATATACCAGAATATGGAGGTGTGCTGACAGCACATGATTGGATTTCTTGTGCTGTCAGTGATTTGGGGGGCTAAAAAGATTTTTTATTTTTATTTTTATTTTGTAATGTCTTCTAAAACATGTTAGCTACCTTTCCACCAATTTTTAAGTGAATCCAACACTTTTTGAGCCTCCATCCATGCATTTCAAAAGATTGCGCTGACAGTTTCAGAACTTAAGCGGTCTTTTTGAAATGCATGGATGGAGACTCAAAAAGTGTTGGATTCACTTGAAAATTTGTGGAGAGGCCAACAAGTTGTAAAAACACATTGAAAAAAATGTTGACCCCCAAAACGCTGACAGCACAGAACACATCCATATTCATCATGTGTGGTGTGTATCTATTATACAATTATACATTTGAGGACCTTTTTTGAATCTGTCCTACATGGCTGAGTTTGTCCAGTCATATTTTGGCTTGATGACTAGGATGTTGACTATGATGAGATAATGGGTTAGATAAAGTTTTAGATGGAAAAAATTAAATTTGAAATTTGGAACTTTGAAACCTATTTGTTGAAGGTCGATGTGACGTTTGTCCTAGTTGGACAAACAATTGGCCTGGGGTGCTCCACCTCATCTCGGTGAGGCCCAATGGGGGGTGGGCGGGTAGGGTTTTGGGCTTATTTTGAGGTGGGGTTTTGGGGAGTTGATTTGAGATGGGTTTTTTGCGCTTTGATCCCTGCTTTTCCTCCTTCTGCCCCCGACACTCCACACACTTTTTATCGCTTTGGCCCACTCTTCTCTCTGCATTTGAGCCTGGACGACGACTGCAGGCAATTTCTAGTATGTATGTGTGGGGGGAATACGGATGTGTGCTAACAGCGCATGAAAATTCACGTGTTGTCAGTGTTTTGGTGGTCAAAAATTTTATTTTTTACTTTTTTTTCAATGTGTTCTACAACTTGTTGACCTCCACACCAATTTTCAAGTAAATCCAACACTTTTTGAGCATCCACCCTGCATTTTAAAAAGATTGTGCTGACATTTTCTGTTCTTGGGCAGTCTTTTAAAAGCGGCCTTTTGAAATGCATGGATGGAGGCTCAAAAAGTGTTGGATTCACTTAAAAATTGGTTTGGATGTCAACAAGTTCTAGAACACATTGAAAATAAAGAATAAAAAACTTTTTTGACCCCCAAAATGCTGACAGCACAGGAAATCCGAACATGTGCTGTCAGCACACCTCCATATTCATACGCACAGACATACATACATATACATATATATAGCATATACACACGCGTGCAAAATGTATCATATGACATTAAAGCAAGTTTTCTCATATACGATGATGTGTAATTTCATCCATAAGAAAGAAAGAGTTACATGTGGTTGTATTTTTTACCACCAATGTGACCTCTCTTTATTATAAATGAAATTGCATCATCCTCTCATATATGGCACAAGTGCTCATGGCATATAAAACCCCTTTCTTTCTATATGTGTGCGTGTGTGAAAGGTAATCAAAAATGTTCAAACCTCCACTGCATGACACTACAATGGCTATCCTGAACCATCTAATACTACGGTATACAAACATGTAAACATGTAATTGTCGTTATTATTACATAATGTATCTATATTGTACATATACATACACGATATAAATTTCTGTATGATTATATATAATATATTTACAAGTATTGTTAAAAAGGAAAATAGTTCAGCGCCCTAGTCGCCCTTATTTTCTTCCGATACAAGTATTTTAGTCATTAACATTAACAGAAATTAGAATAATCAATTTTAAAGAGTGATAAATAGTAGTCAGATGTAACAAATAATATATCGAGAACAACCTCATATCCTCAGTGAAATTTATCCAAATCAAACTCATATTTAGAAATCTAAATTCATCTATACTAAATCAACTAATTCCACTTAATTGTCTCTTCTGTCGGTTTTAGAAGTAACATCCTTTATACATTTGATGAAGATGTCCTAAGTGTCATGAAAAATGACTAGGACAAAATGTGGGCCCCACCCCTACCCTCATCCCCTCCACCTCACCCAAAAGTCACCCTCCAAGCCACTTATTTACATGTTTGTCATCCCCTCAAAAAAACCCCACCAACCCCACTTAATTACATTTTTGCCATTCACCCCAAAAAACCAAAAAAAAACCTATTAACATGTTTGCCGTCCCAAGATTTTTTGCGTTTTAACCCCCGGACTTTGCCCTTTGTGCACCCGACGATACCGACACGCACACCCACATTTCACTCTTTTCGGTTATGCGCATTCACCGCATCCTCTTCGTGAAGGGTTTTTTTGGCTCTGTGCACTGTGTGCATGGGTTATTTCTAGTATATCTCCACAAGTAAAACTATAAAAGACAAATTTGAATAGATAACAATCAGCCAACTGAGCTTCTCTTAAATAGCAGAGCATGTCCTTCGTTATGCGAGATCATGGATTCGAATCTCCTCATGGATTCGAACCTCCACAACAGGCATGAGCAAGAGGCCTTTCAAATTAAAATCCATGGGCGCAAACTCACCCGGCAACAACTTGTGTCCGCATCACATGGAGGCTACGAATGTTTGTAGACGTTTGTAATGAATCACTGACGCAAGTTCACTCTCCCTCCATGGCTCCCTCCACTGTAGATATGATTCCATTTCCCCCAATTGAGGTCTATGATGTAAGCCTACACCCTCCTAAACAAAAAAGAAAACAAGTACCCTAAAAACAAATAGCCTAGATCTGTATCCCCTCTCGCTCTCGCTACAAGCCTGCAAGTACGTAATAGGTACTAAGTTCAAAAGGAAAAATTAATATACTTCAAATTATATCCGGATTTTTGAAATAAATTGGGAAATGCCAAATAAATCCGGATTTTTGAGTTGGAAGGAGACGATGGATGGAGAATCACCGTCGCCTTCCCTTGTCTCCTCCCAACCCAATGTTTTGATATATATATTATTGAAATAAATTGAGAGGGTTCAATTAAGTTTTGGTCAAGTGTTGGGCCAGATAAATCCGTAGTTTTGAGTTGATAAGTTTTGGCATATTGCTGATAGAACCCACTGATGCAGTCCAAAACTAGCAGAACTATATCCAAGATAGAACTGAGAGTGTCTAATAAAAGAATGAAATTCGACCAAAACCGGTAAACCAGCCAATACGTACCGAAATCTGGCCAAAACTGGCTGCATCATGCCAAAGCTTGGATTGAACTTGGAAAAAAACCAGTGACACAAGCCAATGTAGATTTTTTTAATACCAAGTTTCGAATTGGTGAAACTGAAATGATTCCATCAAAACTTAAACATTTTGGCAATGCTACATCTGTTGTTCATAATCCACACGGCCGAAAATTTAGAAGAATTGTGTAAATAGTCACTTTTGGACATTCCACATCGACTGGAACATCCCCAGCCACTAAAGATCCGCATATGTTCCCTAGCATAATAAATTTAAATGCATTACTTACTCTAATGACACCCCCTTGCTTCCCACACAACAATGGAATTTTCAAATGTACATTCAACATGGGCAGCATCCACTGCAGTGTTTGAATGTCTCCAATTTTCCACGATTTAAGTTCTTCTGGCAAAAACACACTAATATTATATCCACCACAAATCTCAACAAAATTAGAAGTTCAACGTTTATTGTGAAAATCAAGCCCAAGGCGATAATCACATATATAGTCAATAATCTGACATAAAAGTTATGTATTTTCAAACTTCGGATGCATTAAGGGTTACGTCCTAAAAAACAAAACAACAAAGCCTTTGCCACATATACTGGGTTGATTACATGAATCCTTTATATACATCAACTCAGTCAAGTCTAGACAATTGTCTTTTTACTAAAACTGCCTCAATCCATGTTCCTTTAGAACTGTATCTAGGCCTTGTTGCTCCCAAAACCATCATTCTACCACTCTCTTAGCTATAATTTAGTAGCTTGTCTCTCCAGACTAGCTCAAATCTCTCTCTCTCTCTCTCTCTCTCTCTCTCTCTCTCTCTCTCTCTCTCTCTCTCTCTCTCTCTCTCTCTCTCTTCAACTGGAGCTACATCAAACTTCTTACGACTGCACTAGTTTCATGTGCAGTTTTTAGTGATTTTGCACTCATTCCTATAAACTTTATACACTAATTTTTGAACACGGTCTTTCTTAAATGCTCAACATCTAGCTACATCAAACTTCGTATGCCTGCACTAGTTTCATGTGCAGTTTTTAGTGATTTTGCACTCATTCCTATAAACATTATACACTAATTTTTGAACAAGGTCTTTCTTAAATGCTCAACATCTGATCCAGAAAGCCTGGCAGGCTGTACTTGTATAACTTCACAGAGCTGCCATTCAAAATATTGGTGGCTACTAACATCATCAGAAGGAACTGAATTACAGAAACAACCCCTAGTTTGGAACACGTACACAAGTTTCGCATCTCAATACGAAGGTGTTGGACACGACAATCATCTAAACTATATACACAAAGACACAAGTATACGTGTATATTTTTTCTGCACATAAATTATCTAACTCATATAAATATATATCAAGTCTATATTCATACTTCAAAAAAATTATTTTTTGAATGATCTTATAAAACTCTAGCTTTTGTCAAGAGAGCATAACCTGCCTCATATGCTACATATCCTTAAGGTGAACAACAATGGGCATATTTTAAATGCTGGACATGGATGGACACATGTATCATGTCGGATTGTCTCGGATGCAGCAATTTTTGGTTAGAAAAGATGCCCTACATATCATAAGAAACAACAATAATAACTAAACCTTCATCCCAAATTTTTTAGGTTAATTACAGGAATCCTTGTTTTAATCTAGCTCTATCAAGTCTTAAGGGACATTCTCAGGATCAAATCAATGGTCATAATCCTCTCAATTTCGTCCATGGTAGTTCTAGCTGTAGTCCTCATGGCTCCAATAACTACCATCATATTACTTCTACAAACTGGCACACTTAACCGCATCTTTGCATGTGCCAAAGCCTTTATCCTCACCAGAAGCAACATCTAACTCCAATTAGGGTAAACTTGCTAGCTGATCACAAGTTAGATATAATATTTAAACATCACAATATGCAACCAACACAAACTTCGCACAATTAAGCCATCGGTATGTCCATTTTAACATCCTGAAGAATATCATCGTAAAAACTTGGCTGATGATGATAATAGAACTATGCAAATAATGATACACTTAAAATTCCAGTAGATATCATCAAACCTTGCATCTCATCTTTGGCTGCCTGTCCATCAGTTCTGTTCATGAATGCAACAAAGCCACAATTCCTTTGTCTTCTGCGTTCCTCTTCTGTTCGAGGCCACATTATTTTCACACTAGCAATGGGTCCAAACCTTCCGAACGTCCTTAAAAGAAAATTCTCATCCACCTGACAGAACCAGCATTGAAGAAGTAATTGAAGTTAACTAACATACATTTGAAAGATTAGAAGGTACTAAGATATACTACATTTGAAAGATTAGAAGGTATTAAGATATACCGCCACCTGTGGTGAAAGATTTCCAACATAGAGATTTGTAGTCTGGGGATCCCCATCATCAAACGATCCAGGAAGTTTCCCACTTGGATCAAAGTCATCCGGCAATTCATCAAAACGGCTCGATGGCTGAAAATGGAGCACTTCAGTAGCAAATTCTTAACAGCTACATAGTGAACAAATAGAGTGCTTAAAGATAAACATACACATGAAACCATAATCCAAAGCAGAAATGCTCAGAAGACTTAAATAAATCATGTACTTGGGACGTTGTTGTATGCATATCAATGAAAAGAAAGACATGTTTCTGCATTGGCTAAGCTGGATATTAGTGGAATGAAAGATAAAGTTGGGTTCATTTGCTAGTCTGATAAGAAATCAAACAAGGACAAGCCTGGAAGGCGCTTTTGGCCATGTAATGTGCTAAGTGGATTTACCGTACAGAATGAAAAAAGAACCAGATAACAACACAAAGATGCAATAACAAATGCAAAAGTTCACTGGAGATAAGCATGTCATAAATAAGAACTCAACATTCACAAGCGTTAACAAGCATTCACACAATTTTATATGCATGACCTCGTTAGAAACGAGAATAAGAACAATCATATGGTGCGCACCCAGACCATACAAGGGAATAGATCTTAACCAGTCAATGCCAGCAACCCTGACCCAAACCCAACACAAACTCAGCAAACAAAGTTGGGTATGAATGTGATCTGAGCTCGTTATCATTTAGGTCTTGGCCTTTCATTACGTTTAATAAGATTTGACTACCTTTTCCCTAAGACAAATAAAAACATAGTACCACAAAACCATTCTAAAATTACTTCAGGTCATCATGGCCAGTGATGATAGTGTACATACCCCATTTAACATGCTCTGATAACATAATGTGCCTAAATTCCAGTGACAATTAAATTTAAAAGACAAAGGAAGACTTACAGCAGAACTATCACTGTGGCGTCCTTCACGCCATTGTTCACGTTCTTGATTGCGCTTCTCTCTTAACTCTTGTTCAAGCTTCAGCTCTTCCAGGAAATTATCAATAGCACGCGGTTTTCCTTTCTCCTTCTCCTTTGGTTTTTCATCATCCTTCTGCAAGTTGCCAAAAGCTCTTCAGATGTCATCTTCCAAAAAGTCTTATAAAGGCATTTATTAACTATTGTAAGACGTATGCTATGAACAAAAGTAAACAAGGTAACAATGCATGATCAGCTTATAAATATGGAGGAATGATGACTCCATCCTTTCCACATGTATGTATTCCTTTGGGGAAAGAAATTTTCCTATTAATCAGTAGTTTAAATAAATTTCCAGCATTCTACTCAATCAGCCATCTCCAATTACAAGAATGTGACATTTATTTTTCGTGACAAAGATAAAGCTCAGAAGTTTCGGGCATTTAATAAAGTGTGAGCTATCGTTAGGATATTAAAAAATCACTTTTATCTTAAAGAGAATGATTCATAAGCAATCTCCTAAGGTTTTCCACTATAAACATCCTCTTGAATCACACAATGATATAGGCTAAATTTTCTTGTTTCACATGTCCAAATATTCAACAACTAATTGAAACGGAAGTTTAAAAACTCAGCACCAAGAAAGTGACAGAAAGAAATTCAAAGCCATAGCTTTATTTCAAAAGTCTATTGTCTTTGAATTTTCATGCATGTTTTCTAAAGAGATCAGCAACTATCACAGTTTTGCCTATCCAGTCGCCCACTAAAGTTAACCAGCACCAGTACTCAACTGGCACAACTAGAGTGATATAAATGATGAAAGATCTCTCTCAACACTATAAAAACAGTTAAGGCCCTCATTCAATCCAGACTTGACATGAAGTGTTGTACTTCACAAATTACAACTTAGCTAGGAGTTGCCAGGTTTACAGAGAAAGTATGTATCTGCAAGAAAACAATGTTGTGATTAGATAAGAACCACATAAATTAGAAAGAGCAAGCCATACACAACCCATTTATACTGCAGTGTTCTTACCTAACCCCGTAAAGACAAATAAACCAACATAAAGTCCAGTGTGTGCAAACATAAGCAAAAAGGAACATGGCCGTGTGCCTGGCAACTAGCTTGCGTTAGAAATCTCCAGAAGATTTGGCATGAAAACAACATTCGACAATGGAGATTATAGTTTGATGTTTAGATCTATGGGGGGGATATGAAGCAGAGTTCCAAAAGCTAAAGATGGGTGGTGTGGAAATTCCATACACAAACTGGTCATTTGGTAGCAATGGTGATGCTATATTATGGAGTAGTCCAAGAGCACTTCTCCTTTTGGTTTCTCAGTGCCGAAGAACCACCCCTAGAACAATGGTTTACATACAATTTATCCAGTTTGAGAAGCCCAATGTTCCAGAAACCAGAGTACACAAAAAATTATGTCTTATCCCCCCCCCCCCAAAAAAAAAAAAAACAAAAAAAACAAAAAACAAAAAAAACAACAACTTCAGACAAGTTAGACATAAGAATTCCTATGGAAAATCGTTGGTGTAGGATCTCCTAATCTCAGTCCTATCTGGTTGTGTCGTTAAATAAAGTTCAGTAAAGAGAGGTAGTTGCCATATTGGAACCTGCAATTTGGAGCGAGGATAGAGCATATGATATATGCCAGAACTATGATTTGCAAATATAAGATAAGTTTTCACTTTACAATGTACCGGCATTGCACACAACAAAAGCAAGCAAGCAGCAATAGAAGAGACTCTATCATCAAATTACTTGATGAAGTGCTCGGATTTTGGGTTCTACAAGCCACAGAAAAGGAAGCAAGACGAGGATAAAGTTTAATGCAGCAAAGAGTAGGCTGAACCAGATTGATCCATAATGATTCTATGTTCAGCATAATGCCAAGTCCAAATTGTCCAAACTATATTTTATTATTTTGTTAGATTTGGTTCCTCCAGTTTACCTGTACATCAAAACACACTTCTGATTATGCTTTCCGAAATTCTACTAAAATGGATAAACAGATGCTGAAAATCTAGTTTCCAAGAGATAGCAAGAGAGGGGGGAGAGAGTGAAAGATAAACTAATTGCAAGTCATTACTAATTTGGTCCGTGAATCTCCATCATTCTTTAATCCCATGTCCTTCGAGAAGAACTATGTTTTCCATGATTCTCCAATTCTTTGAAAGTTTAGAGCAATGGTTAACAAGCTTAATGTAATTCACCATATCTGCAGGGTTCATCAAGGAGAAGGTGCCCAAACCTCACCCAAACCAAACCTCACCCCAAACCTAAGCCTCACCCCAACTCCTTTTGAATACAAAACATGTTTAGCGAAAATCAATAAGCCAAATAGAATCATGTACATAAACTCAAAAGCTTAGAACCAAAATAAGTGAGATATTCCGTAGGATGACAGAAAACATACGATTAAATAGATGAATCAAGAAGTGTACATTCTACCTTTTTCTCTGACTCTCTCCCTTTAGAAGCCGGAGGTATGAAAGAAGGCACATATCTGCAGAAATCAGCGGAAAAAAATATGGTTATGGCCCAACAATAATATAAATTGTTTTGCATATATGCAATATAGACAAGATAAGCTAGAAATATTACATTTTTTAGAATCGATCTATTATTAAACTGGTCAGCTCAGGCCTGGTTTTAGATGACAATGGTCAAACACACGCACAATGACACAAAACCATCTTCGCTAAGAAGCAATGTTCCTTCCGGACAGGTCTGGATAGGTGTAGGGGAGATAAGTTTGATGGATGGCCAATCCTCTTCTTGAGCTTGTGTTTGACCTGTGTCCACTAACCTTCTCTAGAATCAGAGAGGATGGAACCTATTATTATAGGCCCACATATGCAACCGATTCAAAAATCTGGCTGCAGGTTTTTGAACGAGATATCTCGGGGATCTCCTCCTCATAAACAGCAAATAATTCTAAAGTGCTTCCCTAAAAATGACAAACTAATTTTTTCTCTCTTTTTCCCTACTCCATTTCCTCCGTTTTTTTCTTAATAATCAACTATAACAAAACTCTCTTACCTATGCCTGGCATATAAAATAGATACAAATGGAAATAATGACAAAAAATGAGAAACAGGCTCATGGCATCTCCTTACTAGGCACATGTAATTATTTCACTGTAGATAGTAGTTAAAATGTGCTAATCTAGTAATAGAAAACAATGTGATCACTTATATACCAAGTAAATTCAATTCGAATAACAATATTTCTCAAGGCCATATGCACATCTACTTTCCAACATAAAAAGAGTCAACTCTTTATGCACGAACAGTAGAATATTGGAGCATTTAATTGGCATACCATAATTAATGTCTGCAGTAAAGTGATAGATCTCAAGGAAAATCCGAAAATATATTGAGAATAATGGAAATAAAGAGATAGATTTGGATACAATTTAAGGGGCAACCACCCTCCCAAGACGCTGGTATAGAGGACGTCAGAACTCTTCCTCGGGAAATCACAAAATAATCTAATCAAAATCATGACTAGGGCCGGCCGCAACCCTCCCCCTAATACAATTCCACTAATTAGCAATTTACCCAAATGCTCCTATAGCAAATAAAATAATACAAAAAAAGGCCAAAAGTTGCGAAAACACCCCAGAATCATGTGGTTGGGTCCGGTCTCCCCTTGATGCGTCACCGACTGTAAGTGATGAGCCCATCACTACTCCCCCCAAAAGAGCCACATTGTTCTTAAGGTGGAAGTCGGAAAATTGTTGAGCCATTACGCTCACCAACTCCCAAGTGCTCGCGTGCTCTGGCAAGCCCTTCCATCTCACCAATACTTCTCGCTCCCAGCGCTCCCCATACGGTAGGAGAGAGTGTATGTTCGCCAATTACCCCCTTCAACTCCTCAGGCTCTAAGCTCATCTACATATCTTCTGTCAATGTCACTGGAAGTGTAGGAGAGAGTGTATGTTCGCCAATCGCCTAACGACGCTGGGACACATGGAAAACATGATGGATGACCGATCCTGGGGGCAGCTTCAATCTGTAGGCCACAGGTCCCACCTTGGCCTCTACCTCATAAGGCCCAAAATATTTGAGTGATAACTTCTCATTCCTTTTGTGGGCCAGGGATTTTTGTCTATAAAGACGCAACTTCAGATATACCATATCTTCCGCATCAAACTGCACGTCCCTGCAACAGCGATGTTCGAATGTCTGTCAATGGCTCCCAGTCCTGCACATGGTCCGCCTCAATCTCCCGTTGCAATGACTCCAAGTCCTGCATTACCGAAACCGACAAGACTGCCAAGTGTACATTCTAATCCCGACGTGACAATGCATCTGCACTGCATCTGCAGCCATGTTCTTCAGCCCTGGACGATATTCTATCTCAAGCCTATATCACATAAGTTTCCGCAGCCACTTCTGATGTTCCTCTGCTATCATGCGCTGCTCCAACAGGTATTTGAGACTCCTCTGATCTGTGCGAACCAAAAAACTCCGCCCCAGTAAATAAGGCATCCACTTCTAAATGAATAGGACTATAGCCATTAGCTCCCTCTCGTAAACAGACTTCAATCTGGCCTTCGTTGTCAACACCCGACTGAAGTACGCAATGGGTCGTTGCTCCTGCATCAACACAGCCCCCATTCCATGTCCTGATGCGTCAGCCTCCACAATAAATGATCTGGAAAAATCTGGTAACACCAGGACTGGTAAAGTAGTCATAGCCTTTTTAAGGCCTCGAATGCAAGTGTCGCCTCGCCACTCCAAATAAACTTGTCCTTTTTTAGTAGCTCTGTGAGTGGCCAAGCGATAGTACCATATCCATGCACGAATCTCCTGTAGTAACCTGTCAGCCCAAGGAACCCTCTCAACCCCCCCTGAGTGTGGTGGGACACGGCCAATCCAACATCGCCACTATCTTCGACCTGTCAGCTGCTACCCCCTCTGAAGACACCACATGCCCCAAGTACTCCACCTGTGGCTGGCCAAATAAACACTTCTTCCTGTTTGCATGTAGTTGATGATATTGCAGCTCTTAAAAAACTACCTACAGATGGTCCAAGTCATCGAAAAACACCAGTACAAAGGTAGAGGCAGCATACCTAATTCATCAGGGCCTGAAAGGTAGCGGGGGCGTTAGTCAAGCCAAAAGGCATGACTAGAAACTCATAATGGCCTTCATGCCTCCTGAAGGCAGTCTTTGGCACATCCTCTGCTCGCATCCTGATCTGATGGTAGCCTGATTTGAGGTCAATCTTTGTAAAAATGGCTAAACCATGTAACTCGTCCAGGAGCTTGTCAATCACTGGTATGGAAAACTTATCAGGCACCGTCTCCTTATTTACTGACATGTAATCCACGCAGAAGAGCCAACTCATATCCTTCTTCACTAGCAGCACAGGACTATAAAAAGAGCTCACACTGGGCTGGATAACACCAGCACGCACCATCTCTGTGACCATCTTCTCTATCTCGTCCTTCTGCGCCTGAGGGTGACGATAGGGCCGGACGCTGATGGAAGACACGCCCTCCCCCAGTACTATGGCGTGCTCGTGGTCTCTAGGTGGTGGAAGACACTGAGGTTACTGAAAAACCTCTCCAAACTACTCCATCAATTGTTGTACCTCCCCTGTAATAGGATGCCCACTACCAGCCTCAGCGCCATCATCTCCCACTAACTCATGTAGCTCCACCAGAAATCCACGCCCCTTCGCCTGGATAGTCGTCGCTATGGTCTTAAGTGAGACCAAAGATCTGCATAAGCCGGGGTCCCATGTAGTACCACTGCTCTTCCATCCTCATGGAACTCCATCCTGAGCAGCTTACAATTTACCTTCATGTCCCCCAGTGTCTGCAACCATCGCATGCCTGAGATAATATCTGTACTCCCCAAGTCTAAGGACAGGAAGTCTGCCAGCACCTGGACCCCATGCAGTGTCAGAATCAGCCCTCGGAAAACCTCGCAGCTGCTCTCCACGTTGCCCTGCATGTATCCACCAACTGAAGCCCATGCTGCTCCATCTCTCCTGAAAATGAAATTGTGGGTAGCCCCACTGTCGATAAGTACAGTCACCTTCTGGTCATATATGTATCATACCAACTTCATGGTATGGTTCGATGTGAACCCTACCACAGGGTTGAGAGAAACCTCTGCCACGTCCAACTCGTGATGTGGAGTCCACATCCTCCTCTGTAACCTCGATGGTCTCGTCCTCCACATCTGATTCCTCCTCAGGCCCTCGCAACACCTGAAGCTTGCACACCGTGCACCTATGCCCTGGGGTAAATCTCTCGTTGCAACGTAAGCATAACCACTTCTGCCTCTTCTCCCTCATCTTCGCGCCCGTCATCCTTCTAAACGGGACCCCTGCTGGTGGTGCACTGCTCTTCTCTCCAGCCTTTTCCTTATTCGCCTGATCTGTCTATATAGCTGCCTTCAGCCCCCCCTGTCGCTGCTGGAGCTCCACGCAGAACCTGCCCACCCCAACTACCTATGGCTCTCCTCTCCATCTGGTGGTCATCTACTATTTGTGCCATCTTTATGACCTCCACCAGCCCCTGAAGCTTGTATAGACAAATACAGAAACAAATAATAGGCTTCAGGCCCTTCATGAAAGTACCCTCCAGCGACTCATCAGAGAATCCTCGCACTCGCCCTGAGAGGGTCTCAAATCTCTCTATGTACTCCCTAACAGACCCGTCCTGCCTGAGTGCGAACAACTGCTCATGAAGGTTCCCTATTAAGGCTCCCGAAACCTCTCCAATATGTGATCCTTGATCTCCTCCCAACTGCGAAATGGGCGCCGCTGCTCTCTCCACTGATACCACCCTAGAGCATTACCCTCTAGACATATTGCTGCCGCCTCCAGCTTCTGTGCCTCAGTCATACAGGACATAGTGAAGAACCTCTCCGCCCTGTAAATCCACGCATGTGGATCCTCCCCCTAGAATATGTGCATCTTCAACTTTCGTAATCTGCTATCCACCCCAAAGTGTCCCGGATCTGCTCTTCCATCGTGGGGTCTGGTTGTTGGGATGGTAAGTGTATCTATCCCTTCAAAGCCCCTGTGGGCCTCCTCGTCCTCAGTTGTCTTCCCAACCTTCCCCTCCCCCATAGGCTCCCCCCGCCTCATCTTCGTAGTATTCCACACCTCCATCATCTCCTCCTGAATAATATCCATCCCATTGTGCATGTCCGAAAGACCCCCGAAGTGGCTGAAATTGATCCTCGGGTATGTGGCACGTTTGCTGGGGTCTGTGGGGCTGATTCCGGTCCTGGAGGGGCTTGAAATCCCCCCTGACGGCTGCCAAGGGCCGACTGGGGCTGCCGAGCCTTCGACAGGCCATGGCAAGGCAGCCGAAGGACCAGCGGCCCCCTGATGTAGTCGGCAAGGTCGGCCGGCCCTGCTGGAAAGCCGACATGATTCGACCGGCCCTGCCAGCTGTCGTTGTGGGGGGCAGTTCGATGAGGGCGGGGGCAGTCCCAAATCTGGGCCAGTCGGCCCCTAATTTGGATCTGGGGGTTTGGACGGCTTACTCTGATGCTCTGTTGATGCGCAGCGGCCTCCTCGTCCACCCAAGCCCCTTCGTCTTCCTCCTTGAAATATTCGTCGACGTCAGAAAGCAAGCCCTCATCGATATTCTCCACTTTTTCCTTCCCCTTCTCCAAAGGTGCCACCTTTTTGTGAGATTAAAGTTTGTGCCTTCGTTTCCACCCTTCGTCGTAAGGATCGAAAGTCGAAAAATGATTTGAGCGATGGCTTCGTCTTGTTTGTCTTGCTTGGCCGCGATCTTTTCAGTGGTAGCTGTCAACCGTGATATCGCTTCGCCGTGCTCCGTTGGGGTTTTTTTATGCCCTCAATCCAGCCATTCAATTGTTCCTCCATCGTGTTGATACGATCTTTAGATCTTGTTGCTGCCGCCATGAATCGTAGAAGCTCGTATACAAAATTGATAGATCTCAAGTAAAATCTGAAAATATGTTGAGAATAATGGAAATAAAGAGATAAATTTGGCTACAATTTAAAGGGTAACCACCCTCCCAAGACATCGGAATAGAGGACATCTGCTCTCTTCCTTAGGAAATCACACAATAATCTAATCAAAAGCATGCCTAGGGCCGGCCGCAACCCTCCCCCTAATACAATTCCACTAATTAGCAATTTACCCAAATGCCCCTATAGAAAATAAAATACAAAAAAGGCCAAAAGTTGCAAAAACGCCCCTGAATCATGAATCATGTGGTTGGGTCCCGTCTCCCCTTGGTGTGTTACCGACTGTAAGTGATGAGCCCATCATAAAGCAACATAACAGTAATACAACATAACGAGTCAGGATAATCAAGGATGAGGTCACATTTGGCCTATAAGAGAATCCTTGAAAGTTTATTAGATAAAAATTCACCCACGAAGAACAGGAGCAGATCCTTTTAAGTTACTGAAGGCACCAGACAAACAGTTTTCCATACTCACATTACTGACACCGGTATTGAAAAAAGCAAGCCAAACATGCATCATCATGTCTTCACCCCAATATTTGCCTTTTGACAGTTTTCCTTCTACTTGCTTTACATCGGTTCAATAGTAATGTTAATGCTTTTGCTTGTCAAATTATTAGAAGAAAGAAGCCAATGTGGAACAGCTATGCTTTAACTTAATTCTACTAAATCCCAATGAAACACTACTATATGATAATACATATTTTTCGTAATGTCCTTTTTAGTTTATTATTAAAGTTAAGATGCCCCCTTACTTTATGCAGAACTTTGTAGAGTTTAAACCACAGACATTAATCCCAATAAGACGAGAACCATTGTTTCAACCTTCTGAACAAGGTTTGAGAACTCTGTTTGATTTTCAATTTTGGGCATTGGAAAAATTATAGATATCGGATAGTTTCACCCGTTTCGTAAGTTTCATGTTGAGTTTCAATTTCGCCCATTTTGTAGGTTTCGTTTCATGTTTCAGTTTCGGTTCCATTGAGTTTGTTACATATGTATATACACATAATTATATATTAATATAGTTATATAATATTTTTTAGCTGAAACTTCTCTAGAACCTCAATTAGTTCTTTACAATTTTATTAATATAAAATTATAAAATTACATAAAATAAAGGAGCAATGGGCATAAATCTGACCTCATGATTTACACGCTATACATGAGTATTAATTCTTTTTTACGATACCACTGAATGAAAATATTAAGCAAAATTCATCAGATACTTCAATCTCACGTAGCAACATCATTTAGTTATATTGCATCATCATTTAGTTATATTGCAGAAAAATGACGATAACAATATTGGATTTGAATTGTCCTAAAAAGATATCATCATGTTACCATATGCCAAGAGCCGACGCTGCTTGATGAACAGCATGTAATGTAATGACTGTAATGACTGCTTATGTAATGACTACTTTGACGGCAAGATTACTTATCGCTTGTTGAATCGTATATTTCGTGATCAAAATAATCTTTATAGACATTAAAGTGTCTACACAATATGTAATACTGTCAATCATGACAGTCTCTATTTGTATATGATTTATGTATGGCAGAATTATTATAACCTCTATAATAATCATAACATAGATACCTGAAATGATAAGAATATACATCATTTCTTCTTTTATTAGTTTATTATTTCCTATACTCGTGTAAATGAATTATATCGTAAGCATGATCCCCACTGCTGTGAGTAGCCGATCATAGTCTATAGCAACATAATATTCACCGATGAGACCTTGATCATCAAATGATGAATCATCCTCATTTTCTTGATCCTATGCTTTCTTTCGCATATATGTTATTTTCAGTTAACCCTAACTTGGTCATGACTGATTGTTCAGTTTCTGCAAGTGCTTCATCTAATTAAGAATTGTCTACCATATGCAATCTGTCTTACATCTTTCTAGTCCATTCCATCAATGGATCCTTATGAAAAATGTGATCTAAGTCAATTACATGATCGTCATTTGTTTTTGAGGTAATGATTTAAAACACTCCTAACGTTTTTCCAAAAATCACTTAAGTAACTTAACATTTTTTTTCATCACTTGACAGCCATAAGCTGTCAATTTTTCTTTTAATGGCCAAAATATCCACTTCTTTTTCTTCTTCCTCTTCTTTCTTTTCCTCCTCACATCATTGTTGTTTCTTCTTTTCTATTTTTTATTTCTTCTTTTGTTGCTTTCTTGCGTCCCAAGACTGATAAGGAGCCATAATCTCATGTGTCCCGAGATTGCTGATGAATCATGTTGTAATCTGACAAAGCACTTGTTGCATGGGTTAAGTGCAATCTACCGGTTTCAGCCTCCCTAAATTTATATTCAACCTCACTCCTTGGCACACCATATGAATAACTATGATAATAAGCCGGTTGGGTAGCTAATGGTTCGGCTGACCTTTTATATTCACTTTGGTCCATTCTTCTTGGTGAGAGGTCAGTATCTCTCTATTCTACTTGGGTAAGTAGCTCTTGTAAGAGAAGCATAGAGATGGTAGGGATCTTTCTCTCAGTGATGGGTCTAAAGCAACAGATGAAAGGATAGGGGTTGGTGCTAATGCTTGTATTGCATGTCACCTAAGGCCATACATTTTATACTCTTTCTCACCGAATGAAAAAGGATCAAAGGAACAGCTTCCCTTTGTATAAGAGCGATCCCCTTTTGACCTCGCACCATTATCTCAGCATGCAGTGGCATGAAGCGGGGCACTTTCGTTGCTGTTATTATAGGTCTGTGGAACAAATGGAATTTGAATCAGATGATGACAACAGAGAATAAGAAACAAGATTAACGGGAAGAGGAAAAGAAAGAAGAGGAAGGAGTGCTTTTGGTCATTAATAAAAAAAATCGACAACTTAGGATGTTAAGACTTAAGAGATACAAAAAAAGTTAGGATACTTAAGTAATTTTCGAGAAAACATTTAGTGTGTTTTAGTCATTACCCCTTTGTTTTTTCCCTTACAATATTTTCTCTTAACCTCATGTTATAATTCACAAAATCAACTCTTCAAGATTTTTCATTATTAGTCTACTCGTGATCATTGTGTGAATAAGTACAAATGTGATCCAACTTCGCTCACAATTAGACGAGACTATTTGACTTAAACCACACATAACTAACTGTGTAATATTTGGAACTTGATCTCTTTCAATGTTGATTATCATTCAGCTACAAAAAAAATTTATTCAGCTTATTTTTTTACTTCATGTGAACATAAAAAATTTAAACTTCTAATAAATACCTGCCGTGACCTACTTAATTGCAATACGTGCTTTTTGAAAGTTAAATGCACCTATGATTATTGTCTATAATTTCAAAATGTAGACAAATGATCGATTTTTATAGATAAAAATAAAAATATCAAAACAATTTACTTCTATCTATAACAAGTTTCTTCAAAATGTTTGGCTCCAACCTCTCAACTCATGTCTAAATCCAATAATTACCTTATTACCATTTATTGCTTTGTTAGCGTATTGAAAATGAGAATTCAAAAAATACAATGTAATTGTATAGTTGAATTATAACATGTAAATAACTTATCTATACTAATTTAAAATTAAACTACAAATATAAAATACAATACTGAGCGGCTACATATCATGAGGTACATGCTTATCCTATCTTTTTATTAATCATGTCTCATCATTTCTTGTAACATCTACGATTTTCTTCTTAATTTCCTCTTTTGCTCAGTCTGTGACCTCCTAAAGGCAACCATTTCAGCCTTATACATCGATATCAACCATCTTTATAACTTTCACTAATGGCTCAAATAGAAGGATAACATTTAAAATTTCTTGACAGAAGTCATCATTATGAATTAAATTGTATATGTCACTTGCAACCATCCTTCTATTGGGTTTAAACTTAGGAAAGCTCTCTGACCATACTCTTGAGTGATCATTGTCCTTAAATCATCTCGATACACATAAATAGAGTCCAATGCTATAAAGTAAGTAACAAATCTCATGATTGTAGGGTCGGTCCCTTTTCATATCAAGCTGAACACCCAACCAATATTGTCTATAAATCCAATTACTATCTGATACCTTGTGATTATACGTTTGATATACACCTCTTTTGACATATCAAAAACTAACAATCAATACAATGTGTTGCATATGGAAAGCAATAAAGATGTTCTCTTTTTTCAGCAACAATTGTCCAGTCGATTTATAATTTGATCCATAATCAATAACTACTTCAACAACTTTATGCTCTCTAATTATATTAACATATTAATTCATCAAGTCAAATATATATGAATCATTTTAAAATTTATCAGTTCCATCCATAGAATTAAGGAACATTATCTATATGTTGAATAAACAAGAAAATTAATAGTTTTTTTCTATTTTATGTATTCCAACCATCGCACATAAGTATACAATCAAATTCATCCCAATGACTATAAAAATTTCCATATAAGCTTTTACATCATAAACTTTCATATCTAACCAAGTGTTAGAAAGCTCCCAAACAATGTGTGGAGGAACGCCACGACCTACAGTGGCAAAAACATCGACCATTGTTTGATAGTATGGACAATGGACTATTAGCAACAATATATAGAATAGAATGTGTCTGTACTACATAAATTTGGCAACAACTCTACTTCACTCTTTTTAGCATCTTTAATACCTTTCATTGCAATCGTTATCGAAAATTAGTTTTTACCTTGCATCTTTAAGAGTAAAATGTTTAACATGAATGGAAGAACATTTAGAAAGAATAGAGGAGTTCACTGATAAAATCCATTTAAGCTGAGCTAGATCATACTCTCATTCTTCCACTAGAGATTTTCTTCAATAAATATTTGCCTACTCACTCTCACCCTCTTCTTCCTCTTCTTCTTCGGAAATTGCCCTAGTAGGCAAAACCATCCTCACCGTCTTCTTGTCAAATTTCAACCTTTTCTTTTCTTTTCTTTTGCAAATATATATACTTTCATCTCTATTTTACTTCTTTTGATACTTCCGTACATATCATTACATACCCAGCAATTCCCGCCAAATGTTTCTTAAAACAAATTACACCTTCATGCATTTCTTTTACATAATAATTATATAGTATGTTGATGATCATTTGACATCATTTTACCATAATTCCAACCAACGTCCAATTATTTTTCTTTACGAATTCTTTGAGACATATCTCAAATATCATTTCAATCGGAAAATAACATACAATGAGTTAATTATTTAGAAAAATAAACTATTTTAATAAACAAATTAAAATCTTAATTAACCTTTATACCTGAAATAACATATAATGTGTTAATAAAAATGTTAATGACTATGCCTAAAGTTAATAAAAATGTTAATGACTATGCCTAAACAAATAAACTATTTTAATGTTAATTGTTTAGAAAATTTAGATATTTCTAAACAATTAACATTAAAATAGGAAAGTATTAGCAATTAATAATTAACACAATGAAGACGAATTTAAATCAGCCCCTACATGGACACGTGGTGATGGTTTTTTTTTCATTATTTTCTTCTTTCATGATGAGAAATGAGTGATTCGTGATCAAATTGCGGTTTGAGAGTTTTAGATCCAAGTATTCTACAATAAAGGATAGGTGTCGTTTCGATTTTGCTTCCAATCTAGCTTCAGACATGTTATTCTTCGATTTTGATTTGATCTTGCTTCCATTTTGGTTTTTAGTCGAGGGGCGGCAATGGTGATGGAAATTGAGGAATTTTGCAACAATGTAGCTTCTGAAGTGCGGTCCTATGGAGAAGCCCTCGGATCTTGCTGAAAAATTCACAATAAGTCTCTAAATTCTCACCTTTTCTCTCAATCCTCCTTCATTTCTAAAACTACATGTGGGCCTTTTTTTAATTTGTTCACTGATGAGAGTTTGGATTTTATAAAAGAAGTTTATCTCAAACATTAACTGTTTGTTCACGATAAAGTCTCCTTGGATTCGACTATTGTATTTGTTCACGAGAATTTCCTGATGCATCACATATGAATAATCACTTTCATTTCTCTTTCTTTTTTCTTTTTATGTCGGCTCTTCTTTGTTTTCAATCAAGGATGACGAGACCAACAAAACTTGATCGATACTGTAGGAAATTGTGTTGTTTCGTCCAAAACTTGTCGAGCACAAGATTTGATCAAAGTTTCAGATCGCTTAGCTACAAAACCGAAACTGCACAGCGCCAATACCTTGTGCCTTGCCTCTAAATCAAGCACGTGTATCCATGTCACCATTTTGACAATAGCCATAGCCTGAAAACAACAAATTGTCATGAATCTCGAAACCCGAAAGACTGAAAGAGTATAGTGGTTATTTACACTTCCTTCCCCCTTTATAGTTGTAGCTGAGGAGTTCTTGTAAGGTATATTGTGTTGGCATCTAAACTCTCCTAATTCAGCCTACCAATTAAATTCTAGTTTGGTATTCATATCGGTGTAGTATAATAGAAATTTGCCTCGTCAATTTTCATGCAAACCTTTGTTCGGTGCCAAAAAAGGAGCAGATAAAATTACAGCATTTTATAAAATACTGAAAATAATTGATCAGGTAGTAGATATCCAGCAATATTTACAAAGCCTAGAAGAATAGTTGAGAAAAAAATGATTGTAAGACCAGTAAGATGAAATTGGCATTATGTCCAAATAGTTTTTTTTAATGGACAGAGCAGTTTAGGAAAAGGAAGATCGCACATCTTGTCAGCGCATGATACGTCTGATAGATTTGTCCACCCACATCACGTCATTATTTGTAACAAGTTTGGTGGGAAAAATCATGCCCATTGGCATAAACTCGCACCAAACAAACACAGAAGAAAATCAAAATAAGCTAACGCGTACACATCAATGAAGACTTTGTAGTCCAACCCTAGGGCCAATCTTGGTCCTGATGTTGTGCAATCTAACATGGAGACAAAACCCAAGTCCAAGGGCAAATTTTTCAGATATCAATTCAAACAAAGACGGTAAGCAGGAACATTTAAGATTTGCAACAAGAAAGGGCCAGAGAATATTGTCTAATTTGTTTACTTGTGTACATGGATCGCCAACAAACCGAAGCAGGATAATATATGCTACCAGAACAAGTCTTTGCCCAGGTTTATCACAAATTCAGTGTGAGTTATCAGATGCCTTTGATATTGTGTTTTAATTTTCCAAATCTATTAAGTATCAGTTTTAACGTAGCATAAGGGTGGAAGTTTTTACTAGACAATAAAATTCAAAATATTAGTAATAGGTATTAGGTGGCATCCGAAGAAAATTTCCTGATGAGGCAATCAAAAGTTCACCCTCCATTGCGCTGTTCATGTTGATCTCCAAGCCCTAAAACATATGACACCAAAAATCTTGTGTTTTACATGCACGTTGCTTGAGTATCTAGAGATGCACGTCTTCTGTTATTTGAGAACCGCTGATTTTTTTTATCACTCGATGAAGAAAAAATCATATGCCAATCTGGAGACGTTTGGTTTAGCTATGTTTTGGGACATATATCAACATGAACCACCAAAACATGCAAGGAGTGAGGAGTGGACTTTTTCCCCTTCAATCCTAGATGCCACTCGAAACCGATTTATCTTAGTTACAATTGGGTTGCATAACTCCTAAAAAATTGACTTTGGAAAGGGTTGGTTGTGGAGTCTCATGAGAAGCCAGACCCCTATTTTGTCATGACATTCATGGTTTAATTTCTTTTTTCATATATAAGGGGACATTTCCACAAGATTTCAAACCTAATGCAGGCGGGTGGTACGGAAATACAAATAAAACGAAGCTAATAAAAACAAGTATTTTATAGTAGGGGTGTCAAATTGGAACCAACCCACCAACCAGAACCCGGCCAGTTTTTACGTGTGTGTGAGAATCCCAAAACGGGTTTGCATAGAAAGTGGATCAACCCCACCAAGCCGGCTATTATTCAGATCGGGTACGTGTTCTTGAAGCTGTACATGTTCTCGAAGCTGACCCAGGTCGACCTCAACCCAGCTCGTAACTCGACCGACTTACCTAACCCAGTATGTGTCTGTATGATCTCTTTCTCTCGTCATTTCATCTTTCACATTCTAATTTCCGACCCTTGTTCTCTGATGAGAACCCAGTCCAATTTGACAATCTTCCTATACATCCCCATATCCCTTCCACTTGCAGCCTGATCTAGCCGTCTCCTTCATCCTGCAACTTGATCTGTCCATCTCCATGCACCCGCAACCCAACCTAGCCATCTCATCCACACACAGCCATCTGTGGAACAACCCAATATGGCCATTATTTAGCAAAAATACCAACAGTTCAACGAGCTTGCTGCTACAAAACAGCCATATTCTTGTGTTGCTTGATTTTTATTGGAGAATTTTTGTTTTTGATGTTGGAATTTGTCAGATAAATTTTTGTTTTTGTTGCCGAATTTTTTGATGCAAAACAATCAAAATAACCCAGGTTTTCTACATACACCCTAAACCCGATCCGAGCCCGAACCCAATCCAACCCCAACCCATGGGATCAAGTTGGTCAGTTACAGGTCACCAAGATTTTTTCTGAGTCAGATATGATCAGATATGGGTATATGGGTGAGAGTACTTGACCTAAATATTATTCGGGTTTGGTTTCAGGCATGCCCTTAACCAGACCAACCGGGTCTGGTTAAACTTGACCCGACCCAAACCCAACCCAATTGCCACCCCTATTTTAGATTATCAAGAATCTAGTCAAGATTAGTAAGGGATGTTCCTCCTAAATTCCCAGTAGACATCAGCATCCTTGTATGTATTTTCTCAAATTGATACATAAATGTCACTGACAAGCTTTATATCAATGCAAACTTTTCGTACTTTTTCCTATTATTAACTATTCCAACCATGAGATGACTTAAAGTCGAGCAACATGTAGATTAAACTGCAAATGCCAATTAGATAACTAAATTACATAGGTTTAAATTTTACATGTATGTCATGTTTACTCTTACTATGTTACCAGTTGAAAAGGCCCATGGGAAAAAATGTAAAATGGCAATGATAAAAGGAAGAAACAAACAAAAAAGGTTGGCTACTTGGTGCATAAATGTTAAAGGTAAAGGACACCTAAGTCAAGAAATATTGAACTAAACAAGCAAATACCAACTATCAGATTAAAATTAGCGTATTGCAATCACGTCTAACTCCTACAATCCCTGCTACATCTGTAGATGTGATTGTTTGAAGGACATTCTATGGTGATGGTGATAAAAGGAACAAAGAAAATTGAAGGTTGGATGAGGGTGAAATAAGAGTGAAAAGGCAAAGAAAGGGGAAAAAAGAAGGAAAAATTTGTACACTTTCCAACTGCTATTTCTTTTGTTTTCAGTTGTGGCACCCAGCTTGTAGCTTGTTGCATGTGGGTGCACGTGCCAGATAGAGACAAAAGTAAGCACTTCAGTCTTCTAGAAGTGCTGTACTCTCCCAGTTTGAGGATACTTCAGAACACTCAAAAAACATATTAACTGCATATCAGAACAATGCTCAACAACCTTCCCACTAGACATCAAGTCCAAACATTGTCAAGTAAAGATCAAAAATTAAATTTATACCGTCAAAGGCTAATATGATATCTTAACATTTCAAGATACATATATACGTGTATATACTCAAATATAGTCATATCTTTAAGTCAAACTTTTAGGACGTTTCTGTTTAGATACCTTTTGGACAATGACTCTACACACTTCACATTTGAAAATGTCGATTTCTTAAAGTCGGGCTTTAGGTTCCCCTTCAGACACTCTTTCAGGGAGACAGTTAATACCCATATCTCTTGCATGTAGCCAGGTGCCGATCCATTTAAGTGTGTTCATACACGTAAAGAGAAGGGGAGAGGCAAGGGAGAAAGGGTAAAAGTAGTTGGATGAGAATGAAGCTGCGGAAGAAAGAAAGTTTTAAAAAGATTTTATACTATAAAAGGTGCATATTCTGACATTAAAGGGGGCTAAAAAGGCAAAACTAAAAGGGACTAAAAATGCCTCAATCAAGTTATTATATTGTTCTAAACCGATGCCATAATCATAACATCTCACTGGAACTTCTAGCATTGAGGTAATAGTTCCCAAGGAGACCATTTCCATCAATTGGTTTGAGAATGAGACACCATTGCTCTTTGGCTTAATTTGTGCCTTGTAGATGATCTGATTCCATAAAGTGAATTCTAAGAAATTTATGACTGAACTCCTTGACACGAGTTTTTTTGGGTATATGGAATGTTCTTGTGATTCTCTATGAACTTAAACAGCATCGCCGAGAGAGGAGGATTGCATGCCAATCTGACTGTTTCATGGTCAGCTCTCTTGCATGTAATTAGCCCTGGTCTGAAATCTTCCAACGGAGAAAAGTTTTTAATGATGCTGTTGATTAAAGCAATCTATGCTCATTGATCAAATAGATGGTTGTTAAATAAATGCCCCGACAAATGAACCAAACAACTCTGTCCATGGCACATGATAACAGCTAATATAGGCTTGAAACTCAAATAAAGCTTTTGTAGATTTTGTCAACTATGATTGTTTCTAGTCATGTTGAGATGTCCTTCCTTCAACTTAAGATAGAACAGCATTCTAGTTGTCGGTTTTATTAATTGACTCCAAACTTGAGCTCTATATTACAATGGTTACAAAATCCACGTAGTCTAAACAATTACAATTTCAGGTTGCTAGCAACTGGTAATAACCGAGTTGGCTCATAGACAAAGAAGGATCCTAGATTAAATATATTTATTAGGAATCACTAGTAAAATCTATCAGCCACGTTTCTATTACGTTATAACCTATATAATGGGATGTTTTTGATCGAAAATTGTAATGAATGTTGTGATCTAATGTTTGTGTGGAGGCTAGGATCTTCCTTCTATGCTCCCATCTAATCTTCTTCTCTTTCCCTAAATAGTTTTTCCGCTCAGATCTGGACAATTAATAAAAATTTTCTTTAATCTCAAATCTCACACTTTAAAAGCTCTGAATCCAAATCATTATCCTTGCACGGTCAATAAAAAGTTGTCGCAACAGTTACTATTTGCAAAAATTCACAGTTTCAGCAACTCCAATGATCAGTAACCTTAATAATAACTAAATGCAATGCTGGTATACATGCTGTCTACATGCCTAGTTTTCAATAGATAACTCATTGATGTTAAAAGACTTTCTGATCTGATTCAAGGAGTTTAAAAACAAAAAAAATCAGTGGCAAAGATAATTCATTTATCCTGAATCTTTCCAAAGTTTAAAGTAAAGTTGGTTTTAACGTTTAACAAAAAAAATTAAGGTTCATCATCAGTGATTTGGTTATTTTAAATTTTTGCTCTTAGAATGTGTAAAAAATTATCTGGCTCTACAAGAAGCTTGATGCACTTTTTAAATGGACTGGGAAAATGAGATGGCAACATAAAATCTTTCCAACCTCCTTGCCCAGCAAAATTAACACCGAAGTCTGAGCAAGTAGAGCGGCGTTACAAAACAACCCACTTATAGAGAAAATGAGCTAGCATTCCCAATTATGCAGGCTACAGAAGGAAAAAGGTTTGTTTAACTTGGTCAGCCATATAAGTTCATGCTTGGACAATGTGCTACAAATGAAGATCACAATCATACTCTTGATATCCGTTTTATCCCTGCAAATATAAATACTTCAGTTACTGTTACCCCATAGCTGCAGATAGTCTGTTATAGCTATTCCAGAGCTGAAATCACGCAGGACTCACAGCTTTCTTGTATGTACTATTTTACTATTTTTGACGAGTCATATTGTCTCAAGAGTAGTGCATCCATGTCAATGCTTCTTACACTAGCAAACTAAACATCACATGTTGAATGGCACACCTTGCACATACTATAAAACTCAAAGCCTTGTTGTAGCAGATAACAGCTGACATCTGCATATATTCCTCAAATCAGATAAAAGATTTTTGAGAGCCTCCATCGCTCTAATTATAAATTGTACTCATCCATGGCCATTGCAGTCTTAGACTCTCAGCTAATATCAACCCTCAAATAAAGGAATCCCCTGATTCAAATCATTATGTATATCTGGCACCGCCTTTATTTTAATACATCCATCTGCAATTGTCCTCCCATCAATTATTGATGTCATAACAGACCATATTAGCGATCCACCATGCAACGTAGAAAATGACATCTTTGCATGCTCGGTTTAGGATTTTGTATGGATGTGTCCAAGTATCATGTTGAGCCGATGCTTCAGCCTAGAAACATTTGGACCATGATCTATAAGTATTCTTAAAGGAAATCAGTGTCTTACATTACTTTTTTCAGAAAGTGTCTGTCTCTTAACATGATTTAAATTTTTGAAGCCTATCCAATCTAAACTAACTAGTCATAACACGTGACATTCAAATTAATTCCCCGAAAAATTTAAATCCATTCAAAATCTTTCTCCCAAAAAAATTTGCAGCAACTTCAAAATCCTCCCAAAAAATTTCCAGCCACCTTCGAAATATTCCCCCATAACAAAAAAATTTAATCACATTCAAATTAAATTTCAGTTCCCCGAGAGAATTCAGTTCCCCGCAAAAAATTTAGTTCCCTCCGAAAGAAGTTTAGATCTCTTCAAATTTAGTTCACCCAAAATTTAAAATTTTAGTTCCCTCCAAAATTTTCAATTAAAATTTAGTTCAACCAAAAAATTTAGTTTCCCCTAAAACTGTAATTTCCCCAAAAATTTAATTCCCCCCAGAATTAGTTCCACCAAAAATTAGTTCCTTTCAGATTTAGTTTCCTTTAAAATTTTAAGATTTCCCGCAAAATCCCTCCCCGCAAATCTTAAGAGTTTTTCCACCAAAATTTTCACAAACTCTCATCGTAAGCATTGATTTCTTAAGATTAAATCTTAGACATCTTTCTATCAACCCTTTTGTCCTTGTCAGCAAAATCATTTAAAAGCATTCCTCAATTGTAGAATAGATTATTTGAATACTAAGATTTTCTACGTAAATCTAACTAATATGTCAACTATTGAACGGTCTAAATTTTCTTATATTGCCTTTTTAAAACCTTAACTGAATTCATTAATACCCAAAGGAAACAGTGAGCGCCTAATCAACCAACTTTCTATTATTATATATCTTTATATCTATCGTTACAACCAAGGTTAGAGAACTCGGTTTCTATTTCGATCTCTTCAAAAAAATTTGGTTTTGACAGTTTTGCTAGTTTCGTCGATATCAGATTTAAGTTTCGGTTTAAGATTTATCTATATTTTTATTTTTATGTATGTATTTCTATAATAATGCATAGCTTATCCATTTAGCTTTGCACGTGTTTTCATTTGTCCCCAAGCTTATATCTTAGTCATTTATAAAAAAACTATAAAATGTTTTCACGTGGTATGCAAGCCCATGGCTTTGTATGTGTTTTCGGTTAATTGTAATTCTTTTTTTGGTTTGGCCCTTGGGCCCACGAAGCCTAGCAATGGGATATAAAAATAGCATACTGCTTCTCTCTTTACTTGATCTTGATCTTAAAGCGGTAGCGACTCTTTCGACCTGACCTCTCTCTCAACTCAATCTCGAAGCGGCATCCTGCCCCCGAAAACGATGAAGACGATGACAATGATGAAGATGAAGATATAACAAAAACGATGAGATGGTCACGATGATCACCCTGTGAGAATTTCATCTTTCTTGTCGACGAAGACGACGGTATCAATGATGATCTAAATCCACCGATGATGTCAGATCTTTTTTAAATTTCATCGTGAATTCACATTATAATGATCATGCTGAATTTTTCATTTTTTTTAAATTTTTCGGTTGTCATTTGTTGTTAGGTTTATTGTTGATTTTTTCCAAGTTGTAGCAATTTTTAGGTGTTTCGGCCGAAACCAAGATTTCAACACTATTTTATATCGGTCCTCTTAGAACTGATTTGAAACTACCGAAACGTTTGGGTTTCAACCGAAACCTTGTTCCTTGGTTACAACCCAGCCATATGTGAACAATCCATGCAATCAACTCAGGAAACAATTATATCTCTGACAATACTATTATAACAAAAAAGACATGTTTGAACAGACAATGAAGCTGACTCAAATAAAAAATAAAATGGGAACCTACTAAAATATAATTTCAGCAAATTGTCACATTGGAATCAATCACAATTATTTAAAATACATATAAGAATAATTCTAAGTTAAAAAACAAAAATTAGAAGTTACCCCTGCTGGAATTCCAGTTTTCAAGACTCACAAAACATATAGGCTTAGCATACGGAAATTATCATAAATATTTGCGCTAAACTTAGTTTTCTATTTTCTCAATTTTATTTTCTTTCCTTTTTGGCTTCCCTAGCATTCCTCATACCGTGTACTTTTTGGTTGAAAGAAATTTGCCCTCCCATTTGGGCTAAAACGAGGATGGTGTGTTTTTTCAGTTTCTTGTGATAGTTTTTTATACTTGAATTATCAAATATTGATTGTAACATATTTTGAGTTATATCTCAAAAAATTTATTATTTATCTTTTATCCCTTACAGTTGAATAATAATCTCACATAATCTTCACATATTTGTACTGTTTTTATTTTGATTTTTTATATTTTAGTTTTTTCTAATTATTATGTAATGTCAAATTATTCAATTCGCAAAACCTTATCTATTTTAACGTAATCTGCTATATGAATGGACATACTTCATTACACATGGCCCGGATGCTAGTCAGAGGTAGAATGACTTAAACAGTACTCAATGTCTATATGGACTGTTGATGGAAAAAAAAGGCTCCTAGAGTTTTGCACAAATAAAGATGGTAAGGTACTTCATAAATAGATAATTAACTTGTCAAAAAATTGCCAGGTCTTCCAACTACTAATGTGGAAGATCTAGGTTCTTAAAACATGTTATCAGCTTTCTGTTAGGATCCAAGATAAAAAGACGATTTTTATAGAGAATTCAAGGAAATAACAAGATATTTGAGCACAAAAAGAGGTGGGCTCTCCTCCCAAGACGCCTAGAGGACGTCCGCACTCGTTTAATCTAAGAACTACTCCTAATGACGCTCAATAGAATAATCTCAATATCAAGCATGAAAATCACAAATGACGGCTAGCCCTATAAATAAGAGAAACTAGGGTTTTCCTAGGCTAAGGGCGCGCGCGCATAAACAAGAGGGCAAGGGGGCCGGCGGCCACATGGGCCGGCCTATGCTTGGGCAGAAATAGACTGCCAGGTCTATTAATACTCCCCCAAAAGAACCACCTTGTCCTCAAGGTGGTGTAAGTCCCGACGGTACTACTCCGAGTGGGAGTCGTCCTCCCCTCCGATCCGTTCGTCCTCCACGTCATCTTCCTCGTCGGCTTCCGCGATCAACACTTGGAGCCTTCGATCCACACAGCGATGTCCAGGAGTGAAGCGCTCGTCGCATCTGAAACATAGCCCCTTTTGCCTTCTCTCCCTCATCTCCGCATCGGTCATCCGTCGAAATGGGCCCCCGGCCGATAGTGGGTTCTGCTCACCCATCTTCTCAAGCCCTGTCTGAACTGTCTCAGTAGTAATCACTGCTCCACCTGCCCCAGTCATAGTACCCCGCTGTATTTGCCCACTGTAGCAGCTCCCACCTCTCCTATCCTCAGCGCGGGAGTCCTCCACCATCTGCGCCATCTCGATGACTTTGGAAAGCCCTCGAGGCTTGTATGGCCTCACCGCAGCTCGAAGACTAGGACGTAGCCCCTTCAAGAAGGTGCCCTCCAGCAACTCGTCCGACACCCCATGAACTCATCCTGCCAGTGTCTTGAATTGCTCAATGTACTCCCGCACCGGCCCCTCCTGCCTGAGGGCGTACAGCTGCTCGTGTAAGTTCCCTAGCCGGGGGTCTCTAAACTTCTCCAGTACCATGTCCTTCAGCTCCTCCCAGCTCCCGATCTGCTATCGTCGCTCCTTCCACTGGTACCATCCCAAGGCTCGCCCCTCCATGCAGATGGCCGCCGCCTCCAGCTTCTGGGCCTCGGTCATGTGATGTGCCGCGAAATATCTCTCCGATGTGAACAACCAGGCGTGTGGATCCTCCCCAAAAAAATCGGCATCTTCAGCTTCCGAACTCTGTAATCTCCTCCAAAATGCCCCTGCTCGGGCCTCCCATCGTCTCTGTGACGCGAACGGTAGTGCTGCCTCCTCTTGTCCAGAGTCTCGTATCGCCTAGGTGGTCCTCCCCGCGACCCCCATAGTCTCCTAGGTCTCCGTGCCCCTCGTCACCTCCAAACACGCCCTCTGGCCACTCCTGGTGTCTCTGTATCTCCCTCCGGTGCCTGCTGTGCGTCTCTCCTGGTGGTGGGGCGGTGGATGCCACCTCCCAACATCAAAACGAGGGTCGGGAGGGTCCCGATAGCCCTTGCTGTAGCCTCCGTGCTCCTGAAAATCTCCGGGTCTCAAACCCTCCTCAATGTCATGTGCCGGAGCCTCTCGACGCGGCTGTCCCTGCTGAAAAGTGCCGAAATCGCCGCCAACAGTCCTCGGAACGTCGTGCGTCAGCCTGGGAAGGTCGACGGGGCCGCAGCCTGCCAGGGGCAGGGCCGCCAGCCCCGCCCGGGGATCCTGGGGGCCCCAGCGCCCCCTGGGTCAGGGGGGTCACCAGACCCTCCTGAGGGTTCGGCGCCCCCGGCCGACCCCAGGGGGGTTCGCCGGACCCCCCCCCCCCCGGTAAGCCTGGGGGCCCCGCAGCCCCCGGGGGGTCGGCGGGGGTCGCCGGACCCTCCTGGGGGTTCGGCGCCCCCGGCCGACCCCAGGGGGGTTCGCCGGGCCCCGCCCCCCGGTGTCCCTGGGGCCCCAGCGGCCCCCCAGTTGGTCGGGGGGTCGCCGAACCCCCTTAGGGGTCCGCCGCCCCTGGGCGCACCCAGAGGTGGCCGCCGCCCCCTGCGGCTAACCTGGGGGCCGGTGACCCCCTGGGGGAGGAGCCGCTGCCCCCGCCCTCCTCACGTGCATTCCCGCGTGGTTGATCGAGGTCGCTGGTCCATCCTTGGGCTTCTGCGGCCTTTCGCCTAATCTCCTCTCGATAATTGACCTTCATCGGCTCCTCGTCATCATCCTCGAACAAATCTTCCACCAAAAAATCACTTTTTGGGTCAAAGCTTTCAACTTTCTCCTTCTCCTTCTTCAAAGGTGCCGCCTTTTCCCCCGTTTTAGGGTTTCCTTCCCCTTTATTGTTCGCCGCCAATTGATTTAGGGTTGCTATCATTTGCGCGAATTGGTCGTCGTGCTTCGCCTGGTTCGTCGTCAATTGGTTGATGGAAGCCGTCAATTTTGCCATGGATTCGTCGTTGGCCGCCAATGATTTCTTGATCCCGTCGATTTCGCTCATGAATTTGGCCTCCAAAGCTTCAATTTTGTCGTGGGATCTTGTCGTAGCCGCCATGGATCGTCACGTGCTCTGATACCAAAATGTTAGGATCCAAGATAAAAAGACGATTTTTATAGAGAATTCAAGGAAATAACAAGATATTTGAGCACAAAAAGAGGTGTGCTCTCCTCCCAAGACGCCTAGAGGACGTCCGCACTCGTTTAATCTAAGAACTACTCCTAATGACGCTCAATAGAATAATCTCAATATCAAGCATGAAAATCACAAATGACGGCTAGCCCTATAAATAAGAGAAACTAGGGTTTTCCTAGGCTAAGGCTGCGCGCGCGTAAACAAGAGGGCAAGGGGGCCGGCGGCCACAGGGGCCGGCGGCCACATGGGCCGGCCCATGCTTGGGCGGAAATAGACTGCCAGGTCTATCACTTTCCCAAACAAAAAAGAAGTTTGTATCATATGGCTTGACATGATAAGAAATGGATCTCCATACGCATGAAGGAATGACTATAAAAGGATGCACAAATCAAGGAACTCAATCAGTCAATCGTATTGGCATCAAATGGAAACAAATAATCCTGTCAATAATCATGAACCATCTTGAATCATAACATTGATTAAATCAAAAAATAAAAATAAATATGGTGGAGCAACTCAATCTTTCTTCCATGCTTTCTTCTGATATTCATTTGGCTAAGAATCATGTCAACTTCTCGGGGAGGGAAAGTGATCAAGACAGCACACTTATAGTGACTGCAGAGCGGTAGTGATTAGTAAAGTTGAACTCAATGGATATAATAATCAATGCTGGTGGGTATGATGCATAATACATCAGTGATAATCAAGGAATGGTGAAACATTGATGATATCAAGAGAAGGGATGATAACAGCATTAGACAACCAAGGTAGTGCTAGGTGGTAAACTACCCACAAGGACCTTAATGTGAAACTATCTTTTTTCTTTGGAAAGACATTAAGGTTGATACTTATCTTAAATCTGTTTGCAAAGAATAACATTTTCCTCCTGCAATCTCCTACAATGGCATATAATCATCAGCTGGAGGATAGTGCAATAGATGACAGCAAAGATGTTGAACCGCTAGATTGTTTTCATACCAAATTTGAAGCAGCCAAACTTCTGAGTTACAGCAGTTGGTGGCTTTAGTTTTACTTCTTATAAAAACAGGAATGGATGGAATCAAAAATTAAGAAAGTAAAGGAAGAAAAATAAGATAATCACGTAGACAAAAAAGGATAACCCAATTACTGAAGAAGGAAACTAGTAGTAAAAAGGTACTGAAGGAGGCACACAACACCATTTCCGGAGACATATAGTTCGTAATTGGGACTGTTTTAATAACCCAATTACTTCTGTTTCCTCACCAAAATTCCGGGAATGTACTGCTGTCAAGAATTTCATAAGACACAATTTAAGCAGATACTTGGAACACAATGGGGTAAACTAGAAAAGCTATCTTCCACTTCGTCATCAACATTGACTTTTAGGATACTGAAAGGCTCAAAAGGCGATGATTATAATAGATAAAAAATGATGTGTGACAAGAAAGGGAAGATATCCAAAACAGGTCCATAATCTCCTAATGTTTCATACCATACGTACTCTCAATCAGTAAGTTGTCCCATGTATATCCTCTGGTGATGTCCAAAAAAATAATATAATTTTCAATACTAAGCAATTGGGTTTCTCCATTTACAGAAGTAGGCAAAGGAGACTGGCCCACTGGAAAGATAGATCAGGTGTTCCCACATATGTATCATCTTTCCCATCACAAGTCATCTCAGCCTGTTCCTAATGGATATTATGTACTGAAGCACTCATACGAGAGTGAATAATTTTACAACAAGGTCGACATCACATAAACCCTTGGAGCCTGAGTTTACCTAATGCCAAGCCTGTCAGTGGCATCAAATTCCTAGCTAAGGAAAAAGGAAGGATAAAAGAGGGACGGGATGTTCTCATGAAAACTAGTTGTCCAACCGCATGTACGAAAAAAAATACCCACATAGAACAACAAAGGAAAACTCAAAATTATATACTAAGACAGGTTTGTTAGATGGGGGAATGATAAACTTGCTACAAAGAATTGCCTTCATATCAGAGGAATGACAGAAGCCGCACTGCCATACAAAGGCCATTCCTAAATTAAGATTTCCAAATTATTGCTAGTACATGTTAACCCATGATACATAGGACCTGTGACATGTTTTCAAGTGGATAATATCTGAAAAGAATCGAAAGATGTTCAATATTAAGCATGTAAGCAAAGACAGGACGGTGTCATATTCTTTTCATACATGTTCATGTGCTCATTACCTTCTTCCATTGAGCACACAACACAGTCATTATTTCATCCATGCCCACATTCTCTCTTAGGTACCCCTTTCTAACATAAAAGGGTCTTTCTTTTCTACTGCAACGTCACATCTGGAGGACATGAAGCGATACATCCCAAAGAAAAATATGGATCACATTTTTTAGCCCCAAACACTAGTAGAAAAACAAGTATTCATGCTATTCTTTAGCCACTAACTGAAGAGATTGCTTAACAAAATGCATTGGAACAAAGAAATGCATGTTCATGTCACTTTTGTGGTTAATAAAGAATGAATAAAGTTGCAAACGTCAATCAATATGCTTCAAAGGAACAGTTACACATACAAAAGTGTTAAGGTCATACGGTTTGTAACTTTATAGTCAGCTGCAAGCAAGAAATCAGGAAACTGAAGATACAGCCACAAGCAAGCAAATAATGCCCCCAATGCCTTTACATGCTCTATTTTGCACCATGCCACACATCATCAATGTGCTTACCTTAAATTTTATAGTATGATTAGGACTTGTCAGTCCACATGACGAGTGCTGATAATAGATGTTTA
The DNA here is from genome assembly GCA_030789695.1 of Scilla litardierei. NCBI lineage: Eukaryota > Viridiplantae > Streptophyta > Magnoliopsida > Asparagales > Asparagaceae > Scilla > Scilla litardierei. Next base: position 284,278,543 of record CM061133.1, on the reverse strand, counting down.
ATAACAGCTACATTATTAAAATTCAACTTGTATATATTATGGAACTCATCTCAATGAAAAGATGACAATGTTGCCATTAAGCTGCAGCTTTCTTAAAGCATCGACTGTTCAGACAATATCACAAATTCAAGGACTAAATTGTGAATTTATTTTCCTTACTGATGGAAAACCAAAAGCAGAAGTTCAAGGTAGAAATGTGAATACTAATTTTGCAAATTCTACAAGTGTTGGACAGTGCAATTTTATCAGAGGTAAGAATATTGGACTTTCATGTTAGTTTGATCAAGACAGGAGCGTTGATATGTATGATTAAACAGAACAATACAAGGCTCCTTACACCTATATGGAAGTTACTGTCCAGATGAAACAGAATCTTCTCTAAATAAGAGATGGGGGAAAAGGAGTGTGGTATTGTGCCTGTCATCAAGAAATCAGGTAAATCTGAAACCTAAGCCAAAAATGGGGGAGAAGACCCCATTTTCTGGTTTATATCTGCAAGACAACATAGTTACATATTTATATAAATAGTGTTTATCTAAAAAGAAACAAACCTCATACATAATTATCAATCATGTCGATGGATAATCAAAACTTGCAATACCCTTCGGGAATCAAAACTACAATGCTCTATATTTTAAGCATGGAATATGGCCAACACCAGGATTCCATCTTCTAATAATCAAGTACATTTCAGTTACCTAGTTCCCTTCTTTGGAACAGATAGCCCATCTTTGGAATTTCCACCTGCGATCGTCGAATGAATGAAAAAGGCCCACGTTTTTAATAAAAATAATCATATAGTAGAAAAATCAAACAGGTATCCATTTGCGAGAAATTGAAGGGAAAAGGCTAAAGATATTTAAAAAGAGTACAAAACTCCTTGAGACTAACCTTCTGAATCTGTCTTCAGCTTCTCATTTGGATTTATCGTCCCGCCTCTAACGAAAGCCTTTGATCCAGGTGCATCATTCCCTTGAAATGATTCCACAAATTCGGCATACAAGCGGGCAGTTTCATCCTCAACTCTCTTCAGAATTGACCAATCAAAATGAAAAAATTATCAAACAATTGAAAACCAATTCTGAGTGGTGTATTTTGCTACTTCCATATAACAAATAAAATTTTCTTTTTTTCTCTATATATTCCAATGGATTATCTTAAAAATTAAAACCTTGGATGGACACATTGTTTGATAACAAACGGGCCGAGTTCAAAATAACCAAAACCACCGAACCTTGTCCAAAGATAATTACAAATATCATAATTTATTATTCAAAGAAGAAATTTTAAATATTACAATTAAAAACTTCCGTATTTCTTTTCCTCTCTATTTAGACTGGCAAAAATATTTGTTTAACTCTGTATAAAATCAGACAATATCAGATATTTTGCATTTTATCAGTAAATCCCAATGGAATTTTTTATTCATGGGAATAAACTTGTAACCAACAAACCAACAAACAAGAAATCACCACAAAAATTTTGAAGCCAGCTAAATGAAACGTTTTCTCCAAACAGTTCTCACTTCCATTCAATTAGCAATCAGCATATCTTTTTTAACTACCGCAATCAGCTAATTTCTATCAAAATCTTATTTTATATAATCATTCTGTCTGATGTGAATTAACAGATCAAAATGTGGAAAAGGCATTCAACTAGTTAACAAAATCCAGTAATCCACTATTTAGCTTCGTGCTAACGAACTGTATGTCTAGTTTTCTTCAAATCAGAATTTTATGTGTGTTTGGATCAAAAATGGAGATGGGAAACAGCATTACATATGGACATAAAAGGTCACCCGCTTAATTTTTCCAGTTACAAGGAGGACTTAAAAAGAGTATGAGAATGCTTGAAAACGTGTAGCTTTCCTCGCTTAAACTTTACAAATTATTCATTCTTCTAGTAAAGCAATCAAGCAAATCTCCGCAGCCTTCCTCACACCCAACCAAACTCTAGTTCACGATCCATTGAAACTATAAAAATCAAAAGAAAACAAGAATAATTAAAATGTTACCTTCTTCTTGGCCTCTTCCTCTTCGCGATGCTTCTGGAAAGGGGTCTTCTTTCGCGTCATTGAGAAGTTCATCTCTCCAATCTAACGCTTAAAACACAAAATAGCAAACTGCAACCCATCAAAGATCACAGAAGGAACAAATTTAATGCTTGTTAGCACAGAAATCAATCTAATCATGGATATCGAAATAAAACCAAACAAAAAAGAGGGTTACATAGGCTAGACGAATTGACATGAAGTAAACCCTAGAAGAGAGGAGAATGAGATTGAGTAGAACCTTTGCGATCCAGCTGCGGATTCGACGGTGAAGCGATGATTAGGGTTTCAGTGTTTTGGGTCGATTAGCGTGGGCGAAATTAAAGAAACGAGAGATGGTCCAATTCTTCTATGTCGAGTTCGCGAAATGATGAAGAGAGAGAAAGGGAGAAAGAGCTCGGTCATTCAGAATTTTGCGCCGTTCCAAATGTATTTGTAGTCGGGTTCGATTCCTATAGGGCCTGTTCCTCTTTGGGTGAGAATGGGTTCGGGTTTACCGTTGTGAATAGTAAATCTTGACGTGGGATCCACGGGTTGAAAAGTTGGTTTGAGAATTGTATGTAGGCTCCACATAACTTTCTTGTATTTGTGTGTTTCTTTGTTGAGAAAGTTTTTGGGAAAGTTTGATGTGTGGTCCACTAATTAATTAATTGTAAGTAAAAAATCGGGAGAAATCTGACGGGAGTTGCTGCAATTGGTTAAAACAGAGAAGAGATAGTGCAGTGGGACCCACAAAACAACTTTCCCATGGATTTTGGGCGAAATCCGCGCGATTTGCGCGGATTGTGCGATTCCTCCTCCGTGACTCCACGTCAGCCGCTTTCTCTGAAAATATTCCGCGCAAAGAAACAAAAGATGTGAGATTGGGCTGATTTGACTTCAAACGGTAAATTTTTTTGGCTTTCTTCGGTGCTTTCCGCGGAAAGAAACAGGCTCTAAACTTCAACCCCAATATGATTCCACATTACTCAATGTCTTGATTTTATTTTCTTTCTTTCTTTCTTTTTTAATTGCATTAAAACATGTCTATTCTACGGATGATATATGACTAATAATCAAACTAGTAATCAAATAATGGACAAATTTTGGAAAAAGACCAAATATTAAAATTAATTAGGAAAATTGAACCAAAAAATAATTAGCAAAATCTACCAACTGTGGCCACATCAGCGTCCATGGGGTGACTGGGTGCTGACAGGATTCGCTTCAACTTGGTTGTAGTTGCTAACCGCAGCCAAATTGCTATTGCGCACTGTGCACTATACACTTTGTCTGGGTTGCCAACACGGGCCAAATTGCACTGCAGCATTTTCCAGAACTCAACATCGGCTGAGAGCAACATCAACTTGTTGTTCTGCGAGGATGAGCACTCCCAGAAGGGTATGCATACACGCACCCCCAAGTGCAAGGGTGTTAGAGCAATATATTCCCGCAGAGTTCGGATTCGAATCCACAGGGAGGTGTTGCTTATACTACCTAGCGATTACTAGGTTGGTTAGGCTTCGGGTTTATTGTGGAGGTGGATTACGGAAAGGGTCGTAATGGCGATGGATGTCGATAGCGAGGGTGTCACAATCAGCAAAACACAACCAAAGACAATATACAAAAGACAACAAATAAATCAGAGAAAACAAATGAGAGAGATCACTAAGGTGTCGGTATCCCCATTAGGTCTTTTGGGCCTGGACATTAGGTTAAGGATCCTTTCGTTGAATTATAAATGAGGGTAAGAGTGTCACATCTGAAAATGAAAGCGAGTAGTCAACTCTCGTTGTCCTACTCGTCTAACGTGTCTCTATGCTCGACTCTATTTTCGCAATCAACTTCGCATATGGATACGTGCATTACGCTTAACATAATCCCTGTATCACAATCTGTATCCACACTCATGATCTACGGTTGAGATACTACACTACGATTGGTTCTAGCAGTCGGGCTATTCTCATAGTCACAGACTAGCGGATTGGGAATTAGTAATCACCCCTAGTGCACAAGTCACTCTCATGATCACGAGCCCTAAAAAGCAACCACTAAACCCTAATCAGATTTGTGGGGATTTTCCCTAAAAATATGGAGTCGTTTTTGCGGTCCTCCAATTCTAGAGCTAATCCCCCAAAGTACGTGTTCAAACTACCACGGTGCAACTCTAGGTTCATTCAACTACCGGTAACCTAATATCCAATCTCTAGGATCCTAGGGTTCAACCCAACCCTGGCAATAAATTTACTCAAGTATATCAACAGATATGAAATCATTAGAAAACATCGTATGCATTATAAGAAAAAATCAAATAAAGATTAACAAAGAAATACTTAGATTCGATATAGAAATCCAATCCAAGATCCAATCTTCAAATAATACAAACTTCAATCCAATAAGAGGTGGCCGGTGGCGTAGCCTAACCTCTGAAAATGTCGTTCAAGAACCAAAAAGGGGATCCCCCTCAATGACAGCTACAATATCCTTATACACAACATCCCAACCCCTATCAAAACCCAAGGAAACCCCCCAAATTTGTGCCCAAACCCAATAAGGAATGCAACTTAAGTGATGGGCCCCAGGCAGTTCAGATTCTCTGTCTCCTTAGTTCAGCCGAGCGCAATGAGCGGTTCTGCCCGAGTATAATTTCCAGCACAGATTCGTCAATTTACATAAATTTTCCTAGAACTCATCCGACCTCCGTTTTGCACGTTCGTGGCGGCGTTGGAACCGTCATGAAGTCTACTATCTGAGAAATATATGAGAAAAATAGTGTAAAATCTTGGATGATATCAGATCTTCAAAGAGTGAATGGCTGTCCAGTTTTTCTGCACTTTCTACTCCGCTCGGCCGAGCGCAAGTGCCGCTTGGTCGAGCATGCCCTAGCGCTCGGTCTAGCGCCTCTTGAGGCTCCAAAACATAGCGCTGAAATGTGGGGGGGCTCGCTCGGTCGAGCGGGATAGCCACTCAGTCGAGCTAAATCGACAGAGAATTCTAAGGCAATCTTTAGCTCGGTCGAGCGTATTGGTCGCTCGGTCGAGCGGTCATATCAATCAACCCTCTTTTTAGCCCTCTTTCTTCCCTTCTTTTTTGTGACCCCAGCTCGGTCGAGCGGTGCATGCCGCTCGGCCGAGCGGTCTGGAGTTTCAGTATACTCCAGATCAGCTCTCTCCTCTCTTCTTCTTCATTCTTTTGCTCCTATCCAGTAGCATGAACTCCACAAGTACGATGTCATTGACGCTCCCGCATCGATGTTCATGTCTTTCTCCCCAAGATGCTCCAAATTTCTCGATATTCCCTGAAATGCAACCAAACGCTCTCAAAGTTAAATAATTCCGATTATCATTATAAAAGCTTATAAAATCAGGATTTAAGCAATCAAATATGACGTGGATGTGAGGTATAAAACATGTATAATACAGACACATCACAGCTCCCCGTTGCTGCTGTTTTTCAATAGTAGATGAGAGCTGTTAATGTTGCCGATGCTGTCATTTGTTGCTGCTTTTGTCATTTACACACCACACACCATATATCGCGTAAATCACATATATCACATATATCATATTCACACTCCCACACGACATCACAAACTCCATCCGCCATAATACATCGCCTTCACACACCATAGCTCACATATATCACATTCACACACCACATATAGCACATATATCACATATATCACATTAAATTTTAAATAAGGTGAATGCAATATATTTCATCAAAATACAGCAAATAAATTTCATCACAAATACATAAACTATGATTACATCACATCAAAATATATAATATCTCAAAATTTACAATCACATTAAAATCTAACATACAGTACTTCCAAATTCATAAAAAACAACATTGTTCTTCATTCCATGGAGGTGAAAATCCAACATTGCATGGCGACATGGAGTGATACTAGCTTCGTCAGGCTTCTTTTCAATAAGAAGTGCATCAGGTATGGGAACCTCCTTCTCCATGTGACGAAGTCCTACAATATTGGAATAAATTAGAACACACACAATATTACAAGTAATACAAAATACACGCTTTGTAAAATGAGAACACAAATGCATACATATAATGAAATAAATTAGATGGGCTGAACGTATATGTGGAGGATTTCGGTAACATGATTTGTAATGCCCGAGCTGATTACAGTTGCTACAGCTATTCTGCATATCGCCCTTCCGAGGAATATCCCTGGCCCCACGAATCCGAGTTGATGGCGGCCGACCCGGAGGTCTTTATTTGATAGGGGGCGTTATCATGGAACCATCCCAATCCTTCCAGTGACGTGAATAATGTATGGATGAAATATGTAGCTATATAAACTTTGAAATTTTCGAATGATATACCAAGACGACCGAAACGGCCAGTATGATATGTTTGCACCATATTCATATCTGGACATTATAATGATCATATGTGCACATGGCATGTGCTCAGAATATTACAAGCATAGCTGCAATTTTCACCTTGTATCGTCGCGGTATATGTGAGGGCATTATTATCTACCACCTGCCATTCATACTCTACAAAACGTGTGATGTAGAAACACCGAGCTTCTTGTACATGTGCCCTCAGAATCTCCTCTACTTTGGTGTGAAATTTGTACTATATCCATCAAGCCAACGATGGTTGAAATATTTATAAATATTTATTTAACATATAAAAGATTCTGGCAATCAGCACTTGCGTCGGTAACGATTGAGCTCATTTGAGCACCTCCATTGAAGCTCTCAGAGCAATTTGTTGTCATGATACAATAGCGTTTTCCATAGTCTTCATGCATAACCCACATCCATGTCTCCCCATGCAAGTATTTGTTAATCCACTCATCTGCTACAATAGACTTTTATCTGATCTTTGCATGAAACACATTGTATGTAAGCAAGTCAGGTACATTACCTGCTCATCCAATGTTCATTTCCAAAGTAATTGGTCTATATCATTTCGACTTGAAATTGTGATATATGTCCAAGATAATGCATATGGTGTTTAGGAGCCAACCAGCCATCACGTGGTGCTCTTGGAATACTGTTCATTCTATCGGAAATGAAGGTGATCATTCGGCGTTTATGAGCACTAGGTATCAATACATAATTGCAGCTTTAAAACACCGCCAATTTTCTGGGGTTTCAGACAATACAACAGCAAAGCTAAAGGAAAAAATCCGACCATTTGTATCAACTCATGTAGCCACAAGCAAACACCCAGCATATTTACCATACAAATATGTGCCATCTATACGTAGGACCGGCCGACAGTGCTTGAAACCTTCAATTGATGGTTAGAATGCCCAAAACACACATGTAAACTATTTCACTCCTGATCAGATAATGTCGATGGTAATCTTATAAATTGTTCCAGGATTGCTTTCAGCAATGCCTATGGATACTGTAGGAGCATCTGGTATGACTCCTCCCAATCACCAAATATCTTTAATAACACCTTCATTTCTAGCTTGTCATGCTTTGTAATATGATATTCTTTCCGAACATGCTGTGTATGTGTCACGCCCCGATCCCAGAATACTCGGAATTTTACAAAATTTTTAAGTATCCTGAAGAGTGGGGGTGATGAAAGGAAAAGAGAGAGAAAGGAGAAGCTGAAAATGTATGCCACTACGCACATGCTGGGATAGTACAAGTGCAGCTTCATTATAATATCAACAAACTCATAAATAACATAGAACAACAACAACATATTTATATAACAACTTTCATTTACATACATAGTCCGAGTGTACCACTACATATACACCGCCACTCTCAACCTTTCCAGAGAACCATGTCATAATACAAATCACCGCTCACATCAAGTGTTACCCCTGAAACCCAACTCCAAATCACCACCAACCATGCATGCTACCTCTGCTACCTGAAAATAGGGGGAAGCACGTCAATGCGTGCCCCAGTAGGAATCCACTTGGATTTGGAACACCAATTTAAGGTTATCAACCACTAAGCAAGGCATGAGAAATAAGATGTCACGCCCTGCTTCCCAAAAATATGGAGGCGAATCGTGAGAAGGTCCGTTCAGACTTGAAGCTACAAAGCCACAAGTCCGATAAGCGTCAATTATCACAAAGTAGCAGGTCCCTGTAATGTGACTCGGAAACAACAATAACAATAATAGAAAAAGAGACAAATAATTAAAATTATTCAACTCAGAGTCCAGATATAAATTCAACAACCAGAAATGCCACCAGGCAAACAAAAAGAGTCCAAAGGAAAAGGTCTAGCATGGCCAACAAAGGAAACTAACAACAACGGTGCTACTCACCGACAACAACACCACTAACAAAGAAGGAACGAAGTAGCACTAGGACTGGTCACCGGTGTCCTCGTACTCAACGTCAGCAACGGGATCGGGCATGAACTCCACAAACTCGTCACCCTCAACAGCAATCGCTGGCTCAGCAACTAACATGCGACACCCAAAGAGAAGGGGCACATGTCAGCAAGTCTACAAGACTTGTGCAAGGAAACTAGGAAAAGTAAAAACAACCTAGCAGTCCTAGAGTATATTATGACATGGTATATTATGCAAAGAGAACAACAGCAGTTTATGTTGTGGCATGATTATAGCATGGCAAGTAAACATGGCATGGCAAGTAAACAATTACATGACAAGTACAAGAATTGTAAGCACGTCGTGCACAGAGATTCCGCCCTTTGGCTAGAGTGGCTGTACGGGCCAACTCTTATGCTCAAGTGACCGTTTATCCCTACCCCTCCACGTGTGTCGAGCCAGGGCATTACCCCCGAACACGTAATGCTCGCTTCTGGATCACGAGCCAGGAAGTGTTTTTAACACGTATGGCGTAGGGTTATGCCCGCATAACGGGTGCCTAGCCGGTAACACGGAAACACGGATTTGTACAAGGATTTGTAGCGTGTGCTACGATGCAACATGCAACATGATATGTAAAATGGATGCACATGACAATTATTTGAAATGAAATTGCGTACCGTTAAGAAAATTAAACATGACAGACAATTGTATGACATGGCCAGACAAGGAAAATTCTAGCTTCGTTGTCAAGCTAGAATTGAATTTGCGCCTAGACCGCTATTATTTCGCGGTCTAGTCTCTTTCACGCTAAAATAAAGTATTGGCCTAAAAACATGGCCTAAAGCAAGGTTGGAAAGTTTCACTTGCCTGATACCGAGGTTTGTTGATCGACGAGAGTTGTCACACAAACGCTACTCTACGGGAATTAGGGTTCGCTGTTTTGGCAAAACAGAAAATTAGAATTAAAGATCTAATCCACATTTGTATTGGAATCCTATAACGTCTAGTAATCAATTTTTATTAGGTTTTCTAAATTACGGTGAGGGTTATGGGGAGATTAAAGGTAGATCTACTAACCGTATTGTAGCGGAAGAATGACGATCATGATGCCTACGAACTGCAGGTAGAAGAGGATTCGACGATCTCCGGGTTGCCGTCGCCAAACCAAGCTTAGCACGACAACGGAAGAGCGATCCGAGGGAGAAGTAGCGGCTAAAAGGATCTCCTACGGTTGATCTAAAATGGATCTGGAGGATGGGGAAATATAGGGCAAATCTGGAGCAAAAGAGGATTTTGGGGTTTTTGGTGTCGGCCGGTGGCCTACGGGGGTGGTGCCGGCGCAAAAGAGGGTGAGGGGGTGCTCGAGAGGATGAGGAATGGCAAGAGGAAGGTTGGGGGATGATTGGGGAAGAGGGTTGGCTTGGAGAAGTGAAGAGAGAATAGGAATGGTCGAGGTTTAAATAAAGAAAAAGTGCGACTGCTACGACTTAACCTAGGTTTATTGGGCAATTTAGTCGGTCAGAGAAGGGTGGTCGACCGACTAGTTTGGGATCTAGTCGGTCGGTCGTCCAACTGACACCGACTAAAATCAAACAGTGAACAGTGTCTGTACAAGGAAGGCATGATTAGCCGGTCTGTGAAGACCCGTCGACCGACTAGTTTGGGATCTAGTCGGTCGATGAACGTTCACGAACCGACTAAAGGTCGAATAAGATAGATAATGAATACTGACAGTTAGTCGGTCTGAGTACAAGACCTGACCGACTAGTTTGGCAACTAGTCGGTCGAAGAATGTGCTTAGACCGACTAAACGTAAACAGTAACTCAGACGAAATTTATTGACAAGAACTAGCTGGTCTGAGAAGTGTTGCCGACCGACTAGATTGCAATCTAGTCGGTTGGCTCTCCTTCATGAACCGACTAAGATGCACGAAAAGTGCCGAATCGAAGCGCGAAGCTTCGGGAAGATTCATATGGCATCTAGGATCACCCTAGCACTAAGATTAAGATGCTATGAAGTTAATCGTAAGGATTTCTAACGGGAAAAACACACAAAGAGGGAAACATCCAATATTATTCATATAATAGTCATTAAAAACCGGTCGTTACATCCTCCCAACCTTAAGAAAAAATTCCGCCCTCGGAATTTCCTAACACTCACGTGTCAGGGAACAAAAGTGGGTAGCGCTCTCGCATCTCGTCTTCTCTCTCCCAAGTAGACTCTCCTGGCGAGCCGTGCGCCACATCACCCTAACAAGATCGACGGTCTTGTTCCGAAGTGACTTCTGACGCCTGTCCAAGATCTGCACTGGCAGCTGGTCATATGTCAGATCAGGGCGAATGGTGATCTCCGAGAAATCCACAGCGTGAGATGGATCGCTGATGTAATGACGAAGCTGCGACACATGAAAGACATCGTGAACTCCTTCCAAAGATGGCGACAAGGCTAAGCGATAGGCTACCTCGCCAACCCTCTCCAGAATGTCAAACGGTCCAATGTATCTCGGGCTCAGCTTCCCTCGTTTCCCAAAGCGAATCACTCCTCGATTCGGGGAAATCTTCAGGAACACATGGTCACCTGGCTGAAACTCCAAAGGACACCGTTTAGTATCAGCCCAATGCTTAAAACGGTCCTGAGCAATCCTCAGCCTCTCCTGTATGTTCCTCACAACATCAACAGCCTCCACGATCATCTCAGGTCCTAACAGCTCCCGATCTCCAATGTCATCCCAGCTCAGTGGCGATCGACATTTCTTCCCATACAGTGCGGCAAAAGGTGACATGCCAATACTTGCCTGGTAGCTGTTATTGTAGGCAAACTCAACAAGGTGAAGATGATCCTCCCAAGAACCCTTGAAGTCCAACATACACGCCCTCAGCATGTCCTCCAAGATCTGGATCATCCTCTCGGACTGGCCATCCGTCTGCGGATGGTACGCCGTGCTGAAACTCAGACTCGTACCCAAACTCTTCTGCAAACTCTGCCAGAACTGAGATGTGAGCCTCGTGTCTCGGTCCGACACGATACTCACAGGGACTCCATGAAGTCGTATGATCTCCTGCACGATTCACGTTACATCACTATCTAAACTAGGAAGAAGGAAATTAAAACGGAGAGTAAAAGATTTACCTCCATATATCTCCTCGCTAGCGCCTCAGTAGACTGTCCTACTCGGAAAGGAATAAAGTGCGCGGATTTGGTCAATCGGTCTACGATCACCCAAATCGCGTCATTCTGCTTCGGACTCCGAGTAGTCCAGTCATGAAGTCCATAGTGATGTGTTGCCACCTCCACTCCGAAATCGGGAGCGGTTGTAGCAACCCCGTCGTACGCCGATGCTCCGCCTTTACCTGCTGGCAAACCAAACACTTGGCTACACTCCGAGCCACACTCCTCTTCATACCATGCCACCAAAAGTTCAGGCGAAGGTCCTTATACATCTTGGTCCCACCAGGATGCACAGAATACGGCGAACTGTGTGCCTCCGCCAACAGCTCCTCTCTGATGTCTCCAGCTGGTACACACAACTTGGCTCCAAACCTCAGCGAGCCATCCTCATGAATCAAGAAGTCAGTCCACAGATCGGCTTCCACCAACTCTCGTATCTTCACCAACTTCGGGTCTCCAGCCTGCCCAGCCTTGATCCTATCCACGATCGTCGACTGTATCTGCATACACATCAACGAAGAGACCTCACCAGGCAGAACAATCTCAATACCGGACTCGCAAAAATCCTGCTGCAATCTCCACTGCGAAGTCAACAACATCACCACTGGAAGCCTACTCAACGCATCCGGAACCACATTCACCTTGCCAGGGTGATACTGCAAATCGATCTCGTAGTCAGCCATGAGCTCCAACCATCGACGCTGTCGCATGTTGAGCTCCTTCTGAGTGAAAATGTACTTCAAGCTTTTGTGATCAGTGAAGATCTTCACCTTCTCACTCAGCAGGAAGTGCCTACAAATCTTCAGCGCAAACACGACAGCGGCCAACTCCAAATCGTGCGTCGGGTAACTCTTCTCATGAGCCTTAAGCTGACGAGAAGCATACGCAACCACGTGCCCATGCTGATGCAATACACAACTGAGACCCTTGCCAGAAGCATCGCAAAAGATCTCGAATCCTCCCCTCCGATCAGGCACAACAAGAACATGGGCAGACGTCAGCCTCTCCTTCAGAACACCAAAAGCCTCCACACAGTCATCAGTCCAAACAAAAGATACATCCTTCCGTGTCAGTCTGGTCATCGGCTCAGTAATATGGGAGAAGTCCTTAATGAAATGCCGATAATAACCAGCCAATCCAAGGAAACTCCGGATCTCAGACGCTGACCGCGGAACAGGCCACTCCCTGATAGCCTTGATCTTCTCGGGGTCCACCGAAATACCACCTCCAGTCACCACATGCCCGAGAAAAGCAACTCTGTCCAACCAAAACTCGCACTTGGAATACTTAGCATACAACCGATGCTTCCTCAAAATCTCCAACACTGTCCTCAAGTGCGACACATGCTCCTCCTCTGACTTTGAGTAGATCAGAATGTCGTCAATGAAGATAACAACAAACTTGTCTAAAAAGTCATAGAAGATCAAATTCATCAGATTCATAAAAACTGCGGGTGCGTTGATTACACCGAAAGGCATAACCACGAACTCGTAGTGTCCATATTTCGTCCTGAACGCTGTCTTCGGAACATCTTCCTTCCTCACCTTCAGTTGGTGATATCCACTCCTCAGATCCAACTTAGAGAATACCCTCGATCCTCCAAGCTGATCAAAGATGTCATCAATATGAGGCAACTGATAACAATTCTTGACAGTCACCGCATTCAACTCCCGGTAGTCGACACACATGCGACGCGAACCGTCCTTCTTCTTCACCAGCAAGACCGGTGCTCCCCACGGAGACACACTAGGATTAATGTAACCCTTCTAAAGAAGTTCATCCAGCTGCTTCCACAACTCCTCCAATTCTGCTGGTGCCATACGTAGGGCGCTTTCGAAATAGGCTGCGCTCCCGGAATGAGATCGATCGAAAACTCGAGAGCTCGATCGGGTGGCAATCCAGACATCTCCTCGGGGAAGACGTTGTCGAAGTCACGCACTATCGCAGGCTGACACTGCTTCATCTGCATAGCCACAATCTCCACTGGTCTGGCTCGAAACCTGACCGAACCAAGCGAACTGCTGCCACGGCTGAACTCAAACACCAGATGTCCAGGGATCTCGAACACCACCTTCTTCCTCCGACAATCGATCGTGGCGTAGAAACTCCCAAGCCAATCCATCCCGAGGACGGCATCATAGTTGATGATGTCGTGGACAATGAAATCAGCGTAGAGCTCATGTCCACAGACCACCAAAGGGAAAGAATTGCAACCACGATGCACCAAAACCACGCCATTTCCCGTAACGATATTCCAACTCTTGGAAAGAGGGGAAGTCGACAAGGAATGCTTCTCCACGAACCTCCGGGAAATAATGCACATCGATGCACCTGAGTCGAAGAGGACTCGTGCAGGAAATGTGCAAACCAGAATTACACCTAACAGACAGTCTAACAATCAAGTTCTATTCTAGCATACACAACAAACAACCAAACAATTTACAACAAACAAGACTAACTAAGGAAATGATAACTAGGTTGAGAATTACCTGCAATAACCTCATCCACCGCCTCGGTCTCAACAGCAGTCATCAGAAACGCCTGTCGCCTCGACTGGACAGCCTGCTGAAAAGTCTGCCTCTGCGGAACGAGAGGCGCTCCACGTCCAGCAGGAACAAGCGTCCTCTATTGCAACGGCTGAGCTGCAACAGGTCCCTTCCACGGCTGCTTGGACTTTGGGCAGTCCCTCATGGTATGCGCAGGATCACCACAAATCAAGCACTGCCCCAACATCTTCCGACACTGATCCTTGACATGCCCAGTCTTGCCACAGAAATGGCAAGTCTTCAGAGTAGGAGGTCCTACGGGCCTCTTGAACTGCACCGGCTGATTGGGCCCGAACCCTGGTCTCATCACTGCCCTGGCCTGCTCCACAGGCCTCTTCCCAGCTCCAGAAGCACATCCTCTCTTCTGGTTCACGATCCGCTCCTGCCTCTTCGCCGCAATCAAAACCTTCTGATAGGAATCCGCATCAGAAGAAGTCACATAGCTCTGAAGATCCAAAGACAGCCCCTGCAGAAACCTCTGGGCTCTCTCATCAGCATCCTGCACCATCTTCGGTGCGAAACGACTCAGCCGGGTGAACTCCTGTTGGTACTGATCCACCGTCAAGCTCCCTTGCTTTAGGTCAATGAAGCGCTGCGCCATCTCCCTCCTGGCAGCCTTCGGAAAATATTCCTCATCAAATCTGGACTTGAAAGTAGCCCAAGATATCGGCTCCTCAAGCAACTCCTCCTCGTCATCCCACCAGTTCCGAGCGTTATCCTTAAGCTGCCTCTTCGCCAAGTCAACCCATCCAGCCGGGTCGACCTTCGACATCTTCAAGTTGTCCTCCATGTTCCTGGTCCATTCATCTGCAGCCAGAGGTCCTTCGGTCCCATCAACGTAAGCGGGACCCAGCTCCCGAAACTGCTTCGCTCCAGGCTCGAAGCGAGGGACATTCTGAACCGGCTGCGCTGCTCGAGCAGGTGGAACATTCCGGGCATTCTGCAGTATCCCCTGCTGCACCTGCATCATCTGATGCATCATCCGCATGATCTCCCCGTTGGTGGACTCCCGACCCGGCTCCTCGTCACGAGGGGGCACACCACCACCAGCACGGGTATTCCGTCTCCCAGCCATCTATTGACACAGGAAAAACGAAACAAATCAGACTCTTAGCCTTATGACTCGGTGTTGAAATTTGTTTATCGGACATTCTATAATTCTTATCGTTGTTCCGATTAAGTCACAGTTACAGAGGGACCTGCATGGGCCACCAAAGAAACCTCTCACGCCCCGCTTCCCAAAAATATGGAGGCGATGTGTGAGAAGGTCCACTCAGACTTGAAGCTACAAAGCCACAAGTCCGATAAGCGTCAATTATCACAAAGTAGCAGGTCCCTGTAATGTGACTCAGAAACAACAATAACAATAATAGAAAAAGAGATAAATAATTAAAATTATTCAACTCAGAGTCCAGATATAAATTCAACAACCAGAAATGCCACCAGGCAAACAAAAAGAGTCCAAAGGAAAAGGCCTAGCATGGCCAACAAAGGAAAATAACAACAACGGTGCTACTCACCGACAACAACACCACTAACAAAGAATGAACGCAGGAACACTAGGACTGGTCATCGGTGTCCTCATACTCAACGTCAGCAACAGGATCAGGCACGAACTCCACAAACTCGTCACCCTCAACAGCAATCTCTGGCTCAGCAACTAACATGCGACACCCAAAGAGAAGTGGCACATGTCAGCAAGTCTACAAGACTTGTGCAAGAAAACTAGGAAAAGTAAAAACAACCTAGCAGTCCTAGAGTATATTATGACATGGTATATTATGCAAAGAGAACAACAGCAGTTTATGTTGTGGCATGATTATAGCATGGCAAGTAAACATGGCATGGCAAGTAAACAATTACATGACAAGTACAAGAATTGTAAGCACGTCGTGCACAGAGATTCCGCCCTTGGCTAGAGTGGCTGTACGGGCCAACTCTTACGCTCAAGTGACCGTTTATCCCTACCCCTCCACGTGTGTCGAGCCAGGGCATTACCCCCGAACACGCAATGCTCGCTTCTGGATCACGAGCCAGGAAGTGTTTTTAACACGTATGGCGTAGGGTTATGCCCGCATAATGGGTGCCTAGCCGGTAACACGGAAACACGGATTTGTACAAGGATTTGTAGCGTGTGCTACGATGCAACATGCAACATGATATGTAAAATGGATGCACATGACAATTATTTGAAATGAAATTGCGTACCGTTAAGAAAATTAAACATGACAGGCAATTGTATGACATGGCATGACAAGGGAAATTCTAGCTTCGTTGTCAAGCTAGAATTGAATTTGCGCCTAGACCGCTATCATTTCACGGTCTAGTCTCTTTCACGCTAAAACAAAGTATTGGCCTAAAAACATGGCCTAAAGCAAGGTTGGAAAGTTTCACTTGCCTGATACCGAGGTTTGTTGATCGACGAGAGTTGTCACACAAACGCTACTCTACGGGAATTAGGGTTCGCTGTTTTGGCAAAACGGAAAATTAGAATTAAAGATCTAATCCACATTTGTATTGGAATCCTATAACGTCTAGTAATCAATTTTTATTAAGTTTTCTAAATTACGGTGAGGGTTATGGGGAGATTAAAGGTAGATCTACTAACCGTATTGTAGCGGAAGAATGACGATCACGATGCCTACGAACTGCAGGTAGAAGAGGATTCGACGATCTCCGGGTTGCCGTCGCCAAACCAAGCTTAGCACGACAACGGAAGAGCGATCCGAGGGAGAAGTTGCGGCTGAAAGGATCTCCTACGATTGATCTAAAATGGATCTGGAGGATGGGAAAATATAGGACAAATCTGGAGCAAAAGAGGATTTTGGGGTTTTTGGTGTCGGCCGGCGGCCTACGGGGGTGGTGCCGGCGCAAAAGAGGGTGAGGGGGTGCTCGGGAGGATGAGGAATGGCAAGAGGAAGGTTGGGGGATGATTGGGGAAGAGGGTTGGCTTGGAGAAGTGAAGAGAGAATAGGAATGGTCGAGGGTTTAAATAAAGAAAAAGTGCGGCGGCTACGCCTTAACCTAGGTTTACTGGGCAATTTAGTCGGTCAGAGAAGGGTGGTCGACCGACTAGTTTGGGATCTAGTCGGTCGGTCGTCCAACTGACACCGACTAAAATCAAACAGTGAACAGTGTCTGTACAGGGAAGGCATGATTAGTCGGTCTGTGAAGACCCGTCGATCGACTAGTTTGGGATCTAGTCGGTCGGTGAACGTTCACGAACCGACTAAAGGTCGAATAAGATAGATAATGAGTACTGACAGTTAGTCGGTCTGAGTATAAGACCTGACCGACTAGTTTGGCAACTAGTCGGTCGAAGAACGTGCTTAGACCGACTAAACGTAAACAGTAACTCAGACGAATTTACTGACAAGAACTAGCCGGTCTGAGAAGTGTTACCGACCGACTAGATTGCAATCTAGTCGGTTGGCTCTCCTTCATGAACCGACTAAGATGCACGAAAAGTGCCGAATCGAAGCGCGAAGCTTCGGGAAGATTCCTATGGCCTCTAGGATCACCCTAGCACTAAGATTAAGACGCTATGAAGTTAATCGTAAGGATTTCTAACGGGAAAAATACACAAAGAGGGAAACATCCAATATTATTCATATAATAGTCATTACAAAAACCAGTTGTTACATAAGACTTGTAAACTAAATAATATGGCGGAAAGTAAACAGCTAGGTGAGGGATCATACCTGCGGTTTGATGTCGAGTTACTGCAAGAAAGAGGTTAGCACGAATAAAAATACAGGAATTCAAACAAACATTATCTAATAAGATAAGTACAAGTGCCAGAGGTATGACACAACGTCACAAGCAAAGCAGGTGAAGGGGAGAGGGAGGGTGCCACCAACAGGAGAATGTAACATGTACAATTCTTATTTTTTAATTGGGAACTTGGATAAACTGTGTGATACCAGGACCTGGACTTCACCCCAAATTTGGGTTGAATATAGCACTCGACGCAGTGGACACTGCACTATACGCCGGGCCTCTCAGCTCCCCCGTCCCTAGCAGGAGTGAGGCTCTCCCACAATAGCACAACCTCCGTATGTCCCCTCTACTCCCGGTAAAGGCAAATGGGTATAAATATCACATATCACATAATCATTTCCCCCAACTTCTTAGTCCAGGCCTCATATCCACAATTTACTCAAATCCCACCTAAAACACGGGTTTTGCTAACGCACCCTCCTTAGAGAGGATTGAAACATTCTTGTTACGACCTAAAGATCGTGATAGCCCAACTTTCTATCCCATATTATCAAGCTCCCCACCTATGTCACTCCTCCGTCACGAAGGCCGGCGGGCCCCACGCTAGGATGCCAATCTAGCGGCTCCAGAAACTGTGTTCAGCTCACCCGCGGTAGAGCGCCAGACTACCCCGAAGCCCGACGCTGCCGAGGGAAGGGCGCACCCTACTATGGTCGATGGTAGAGACGCACTCCTCCAGGATCCGGGTCGGTGGCACCGTACCTCGGATGCCATCAAGGTGACTCGAAGACCGGCCGACAGGGCGACCTGGTGGCCCTGAGCCGCACTCCTTCCATCGCTAGGGCTACCCGACGAATGCATCGATAGCGCCACATCTCGGACGCGCACTAACGTCTCTCGGGCACGTTGAACGTGACAAACAACCTAGTACAAAGGACGCTACTGACAGTAGCGCCGCCTGACCGTCCGGCAAAGTACCCCATGGCCGCTGCGCCCCCTGACCTTTAATACTTTCGGCCCTTACACCCTAACGAAAGCGCCCCTGGCCGTTGGCGCCGACACTCCTGTTCCTGACATCATCGGCCGAAGCTTCCGCTGACAACAGGGCCAGCTTAACACGCCGAGTCAGCATGCCAGGTCAGCCCCACCTAACCGCCTCCGACAGGTATAAATACCCACTGAATTCTTACAGTAAAGGGGTTGGTAATTTTACTCTCAACTCTTATTATTCACACACAAGAGCAAAGGTTGTCCATATCTTTGTTCTTCCACCCATAGCTCGTCACGTACGGTCGACTCACCTTCAGTCCGACCTGCGTGCCTAGCCTCCAATTTTAGTCTTATTACCGACTTAGGCATCAGAGAGGCTAAGGGTTGGACCCCAACCCGGCCTTTCTGACGAGCTGCTCCTTGCGCAGGTTAGCTCGTCATCACCGGTCGCGCTTGCCCGCAACCTAGGCAGCTCGGCCCCGTCCCTACATCCTGTCGGATTCGACACCGTGGTCAGCTTCCGCATCAAGTTTAGCCTCATCACCCCTCTAATCACCTGTCAAATAGCCTACCCTAATCCCGCCATTAGCATAACCACCGTGCCCTTGGTTCCCCATAATACAAATTCATTGTACGCGAGTTCTACCCCGCAACAATTGGCGGCGCCTTTAATGCAGCACTTTTTTTCTCTTCCCTCGAATTTTCAAATCTGGCCTTCTCCACTTGAAAGTTTCAGTTTAGCATAAAGGACTCCGAAGAGAAGGGCACGGGCTGAGCTACGTGCTCGCTCCCCCCTCCAGACTCTGGGGCAGGGCCAACCCTCGCCACCCAAACCAGAGAAGGGCATGGGCCGAGCTACGCGCTCGCTCCCCCCCTCGAGACCTCTGGGGCAGGGCCAACCCTCGCCACCCAAACCAGAGAAGGGCACGGGCCGAGCTACGCGCTCGCTCCCCCCCTCCAGACTCTGGGGTAGGGCCAACCCTCGCCACCCAAACCAGAGGAGGGCACGGGCACGGGCACGGGCTACATGCCCGCTCCCCCCCACTCCAGTGAAGACCTCCGGGGCAAGCCTACGAAGCTTCGCCACCCAAACCGGAGCTCCATATGCGGGGTAGGCGACGGCCCAATACCCGTCCGACTATAGAGGTTGCGGGGAAGCGACGGCCCAATACCCGCCCTCTCAAAGACTCTGGGGTAGGTCCAACCCTCACCACCCAAACCACAGACGGGCACGGGCCGAGCTACGCGCTCGCTCCCCCCTCGAGACCTCTGGGGCATGGCCAACCCTCGCCACCCAAACCAGAGAAGGGCACGGGCCGAGCTACGTGCTCGCTCCCCCTCCAGACTCTGGGGCAGGGCCAACCCTCGCCACCCAAACCAGAGAAGGGCACGGGCCGAGCTACGTGCTCGCTCCCCCCTCGAGACCTCTGGGGCAGGGCCAACCCTCGCCACCCAAACCAGAGAAGGACACGGGCCGAGCTACACGCTCGCTCCCCCCGCCAGACTCTGGGGCAGGGCCAACCCTCGCCACCCAAACCAGAGAAGGGCACGGGCCGAGCTACGTACCCGCTCCCCCCCTCAAGACCTCTGGGGCAGGGCCAACCCTCGCCACCCAAACCAGAGAAGGGCACGGGCTGGGCTACGCGCCCGCTCCCCCCTCAAGACGTCCGGGGCAGGGCCAACCCTCGCCACCCAAACCAGAGAAGGGCACGGGCCGGGCTACGCACCGGATCCCCCCTCAAGACCTCCGGGGCAGGGCCAACCCTTGCCACCCAAACCAAAGAAGGGCACGGGCCGGGCTACGTGCCCGCTCACCCCCACAAGACCTCCGGGGCAGGGCCGACCTGCGCCACCCAAACCAGAGAAGGGCACGGGCCGGGCTACGCGCCCGCTCCCCCCTCAAGATCTCTGGGGCAGGGCCGACCCTTGCCATCCAAACCAGAGAAGGGCACGGGCCAGGCTCCGCGCCCGCTCCCCCCTCAAGACCTCTGGAGCAGGGCCGACCCTCGCCACCCAAACTAGAGAAGGGCACGGGCCGGGCTCCGCGCTCGCTCCCCCCTCAAGACCTCCAGGGCAAGGCCAACCCACGCCACCCAAACTAGAGAAGGGCACGGGTCGGGCTCCGCGCCCGCTCCCCCCTCAAGACCTCTGGGGCAGGGCCAACCCTCGCCACCCAAACCAGAGAAGGGCACTGGCCGGGCTCCGCACCCGCTCCCCCCCTCAAGACCTCTGGGGCAGGGACAACCCTCGCCACCCAAACCAGAGAAGGGCACGGGCCGGGCTCCGCACCCGCTCCCCCCTCAAGACCTCTGGGGCAGGGCCGACCCTCGCCACCCAAGCCAGAGAAGGGCATGGGCCGGGCTACGTGCCCGCTCCCCCCTCAAGACCTCTGGGGCAGGGCCGACCCACGCCACCCAAGCCAGAAAAGGGCACGGGCCGGGCTTCGCGCCCGCTTCCACTCAAGACCTCTGGGGCAGGGCCGACCCTCGCCACCCAAACCAGAGAAGGGCACTGGCCGGGCTCCGCACCCGCTCCCCCCCTCAAGACCTCTGGGGCAGGGACAACCCTCGCCACCCAAACCAGAGAAGGGCACGGGCCGGGCTCCGCACCCGCTCCCCCCCTCAAGACCTCTGGGGTAGGTCCAACCCTCGACACCCAAACCAGAGAAGGGCACGGGCCGGGCTACGTGCCCGCTCCCCCCCTCAAGACCTCTGGGACAGGGCCAACCCTCGCCACCCAAACCAGAGAAGGGCACGGGCCGGGCTACGCGCCCGCTCCCCCCCTCAAGACCTCTGGAGCAGGGCCAACCCTCGCCACCCAAACCAGAGAAGGGCACGGGCCAGGCTATGCACCCGCTCCCCCCCAAGACCTCTGGGGCAGGGCCTGTTGGATCTGGATCCTAGCCTAGATGGGGGTGAATAGGCTTATAAAAATAATTCATGCAACCCACGAATAAGCACACGCAGTTATAGTAGCAACAGGGTAAATAAAAAGCAGACACAGAGTACACAACAGATTTACCCTGGTTCGGTCGACCCTTCGATCTACTCTAGCTCCCAAAGCAGATACTAGTATTGAATAGT
The DNA here is from genome assembly GCA_030789695.1 of Scilla litardierei. Classification (NCBI taxonomy): domain Eukaryota; kingdom Viridiplantae; phylum Streptophyta; class Magnoliopsida; order Asparagales; family Asparagaceae; genus Scilla; species Scilla litardierei. The sequence continues at coordinate 284,256,712 of CM061133.1, read as the reverse complement.
GTAATAGGTACAAAACCACAAGTTAGAGCACGCTTAGAGCACCCTCTACATCTCTACACTCGCTAGTCTCTCAGTACCCACACACAGTGTTTCCTCTCACTATCAATCCTAGTAATGCTTTCTACCAGCTAGTCCCAAACTAGCTGGGTCCCACTTGTCTAGCCCCAACCAGACAAGTCCCAAAATAGTCCCCAAAATATTGGTAAAGTTTCCCCTATAGAGAACGTTACACTAAGACACGAATAAAAGAGTTTAAGGGTTTAGAAATGCTCAGTTCGTGTCCGTGTAGGCGTCTCTGTCAGTCAGCACGTCGTCAGCTCCAATCTGACGCAAGCGGTGTCTCAATCCGACTCCTGGATGTCAAGTTGTGCACTGGTATGTGCGTAAAGCAATTGCAGTTCAATCCTTTAATAGTGGCCAGTCTGTGCGCTCAGCAACCCCCTTTAAATCAGTGGTCGGTGTGCAGAGCAAATTAGTTCAACTCTAATAATTAAAGGGCCTGTGCGCAGAGCAACTCCCTTTAAATCTTAAGCCACGTCATGCTTTAAAAGCCGTGCTTAAGCAATTTTTGCGTTCCGATCTTTCGTGATCAAGCGGATGTGAAGTTTCCACGTTAGCGCTAAAATTCATGCGCGTTGCGATTCGTCTTCATTTCGTTTTAGGTCATGCAGGCTCCGAGTTCCTCGCTTCTCCCTCCGGCGACGATGGCGGTCTTCGACAGCGGGGTTCTGCCTCCAATCAACGACGGGCTCTTCAACATGTAGCGGCGAGACTTTCGATGGCGACGGTGGCGGCAAACTCTTCCTCGTCGTTCAGCAGCTCCGTTGGCGACAACTCTCGGTGGTGGTGTAAGCTTCAACAGGAAACAGCGACGAGCTCTCCGACTGTAACGTCGAGTTCTTCAGAACCTCTTCGACTTCTTCTTCTTCGTTGTCAGTAGCAAGAGGTTCCTCCTTTGACGGCATACGAACGATCAGCAGTGGTGATCTCCTCCGATCGCTTGACGGCAACGCGAGCTCTCGTCCAATGGTGGCGTCTCCTTCTCGGCAGCGGCGATCTCCTCTCGACGGCGTGCAATGGCGGATCTGATGTCGACGACGACAACAACCCAGGCGACGGTGGCGACTTCTTCAGCGACGATGACGTTGATCTCGACGGCTTCACGGCGACATCAGTTCAGATGGCGTTTTCGACGTTCAACTCGTCGGCGGTGGCTTCTACGGCAGCGGGCTCGGCGGCGCTTTGATCTCCGGTGATCAGCTTCTCAAAACGACGATGGTGTGATTGAGATGCACCCTCCTTTTCGATGGTGGCGGGCTGCTTGATGAAGGCGATGGCGAGCGGACCTCTCGGTGCTGACTCTCCGACGGTGGCGAAGGTTGCTTGGAGAATTAGAAGAGTTGCAGCAATGGACTTTTGATAAGGATTTCTTGATAGCAATGAAGTCTCTCTAATGGGCTAAGATACTCGATGTGGTTGTGGCTTTTTGGCAGAGGAGAAGTACTAGGGTTTTTGTTTTTCTCTCTTATTTTAATCAACCGCTTGATATTTTGTAGGCCTCCTTTTTTTTATTGCCGCGCCCTCTCTTCATCTCAATACGAGAGTATAAATAGGATTTTGATTAGGGTTTTGGGTTGGCCGAGAATCAAGTAGAATGATGATGATGAGGAGTCCCTAGAATCAAGGGATTAGAATATTTGAATGGGATTTTATTGAAGTTTGAATAGGAAATGGGTAAGACCAAATATTTGCAAATCTAGCCAAAAGATTTGATCAAAACCCTTTTGAATTCAAATTTGGCTCCATCCCTTTTCCTCTTTGGACCAAGTCCGCCATGCTATATGAATATATTTTTGACCAAGTCAAGAAATCATTTCCATCTCATCTCTAATTGGACTAAGTCCAGTTTGCTTAGGCCAAAGCTCTCACACACACCCAAATAGCTATATGAATAGCAACTCCTCCAAATAGTGAAAGATGTATCGTTTCGCCAATCCTGAAACACACTAAGAACACACGTCAGATATAACGATACGTTTGTCATCATCAAACCAAGATCCTAGATCGTTGCTTCCAACACCTCCCCCTTTTGGTGATGACAAACCCATAAAAGATTTGAGCAATAAGTATGGGTGTGCGAAGTGTGTTGAAGGGTGTAATGCAATATGAAAATCATGGAAGTATTGAAGGATCCCATCAAGAGATGATAGAGGATCGAAAGAGAGAAGAGACTTACGTTAGCGTACGCTTCGTTATAGTCTCTGAACTTCGCCCTCGGATTCTCCACAACAGTCGGTACTTTGTCACAGAGGATCAAAGCAACGTTTCACCGTCTAAATCTCTATTTGGAAGAAGAACTTAATGGAAGGGAGAAGAGGAAAAATAAGTTGCCTTATGCAAACTTATGGCATGAATGATTAACCTTAAAGCCTTACCCTTGGGTCCTATTTATAGGCCAAGGGGGTAGTTATTGTAGGAAATAACTACTTATAAGCTTATTAGCCTATATTAGCACTATTCCTTATCCTCTTCCTTATGCACTTATCAAGTGCCTTTATGCACTTATAAAGTGACTTTTTCCACTTATCGAGTGGTCCTTTTCACACATGAAAAGGTTCCCTTCGCACATGCTTTCATGTACGCGACATCTGAGGTCCATAGACCCTCATACATTCCCTCACGGGTGTATACATGTCGTCCATATCCAACATCTCCCACTCACACTTGAGGGGATTGTAAGGAAACATCTTTTCCTTTAGTTCTTCGGTTTATCATACTGAGAAATAGACCGTGTGACCGTCATGCGCATAGAGTCTGCTGTTGTGCACTTGTTAGAGATACACAACACTCCTTGGGATGCAAAGTTGAGTAGATCAATGCATGCTTTACCCCAGATTATTTCTTCACATCTCTTATACTTTATATTCAAAAATTGAATCCCATCTGGATTACAATTGGCTGGCCAGCTTTGAATCTCTAAAGTCCAAATGTGAATATGAAATTAATCTTCCTCTTCTTGCGATCCTTTTGATCTTGACTTGACTCGCTTTTCTAACATGCCCCGCCGGACCGAATTGACCATAGTCCATAACCAACATGCTAAGACAGCGATCACCCAGTCAAATCTAAAGGAACCAATTAGAGTCCATAAGGGTAAGAAGTTTAAGACCCATGTGGTTTTTGGGTCTCACATAATAGTAAACACAATTACCATTCTAACCCAATGGTCAAATGCATACGTAGTATGAATACGTATTACAACATCACTCCTTTCCCAGGGAGCGTATGTCTTAATGATGTTGTAAGGATGATGATCAGACACCACAATGTCTGACTTTGAGTCCCTTTTACTACTCATTAATTTCCTGGACCCACATCCCGCATAAGACAGATAACATTTCAAAAATCCTCTTAGATCTTTTGTAAGCATCCATATGATGCAGATCTTTCATACGACCATTTTGGTTAAGTCATGACTCTAAATCATATGTCTGACGATTTTGACTTTAAACAGGTCTCATCTTTATCTTATCCGTTTGATAGAATAAAGGCGGTTGCTCATGTGAGAGAGCCAACCTCAATCTGTCCGACATACTAGAAAATATAGCTGAGATTAAAAGAAATGTACACAAACATTTTCAAGAAACTCATATGCAATGTCGAAAAGAACTTATTCTTTTATTAAATTTGATCTTTCATAGACATGGGAATATACATTGATACAACTCAGCTCTTACGCAATCCTTGAGATGATAAGTGTTTGTAAAACACATCTCTGGGGATCGCCTTCGTAAGCGGATTCGCTATCATCTCATGCGTAGATATGTACCTAATGTCTACCTTCTTGTTCTTATCATAGTCTTTTGCAAATTTGTAGAGAATATCAATGTGTTTGGTCTTACAATGGAATTTTGGATCTTTGACATAAGCTATAGATGCTTGACTGTCACTGTATATTGGTACAGCACCTGAGTCATTTGCATCAATTAGCTTGTCTAAGAACCTCCTAAGCCAACCAGCTTCTTGGACCGCCATGCTAAATGCTACAAACTCGACTTCCATAGTTGAAAGTGCGATGCAGGATTGCTTCTTGCTACTCCAGGATATTGCACCAGATCCGAGTAGAAAAACATGTCCTGAGGTCGATCGTCGCTCATCGAGATCACCCGCCCAATCAGCATCAGTGTAGCCTTCGAGCCTCATGGCATTTCCGTGATAGCATAAAGCATAGTCCGCAGTCCCTTTAAGATACCACATTATCCTCTTAACCGCTTTCCAGTATGCTTGCCCTGGATTGGATTGGTAACGACTTACCATTCTAATGGCAAAACAGATGTCCAGTCTTGTACACATCATAGCGTACATAAGACTACCAACTGCACTAGAATATGGAACTTTTTCCATAATTTCCTTTTCTTTTTTGGTTCTTTGGTCACATTTTTTCAAACATAAATTATCGCATTTGCTTATAGGAGTATCAATGGACTTACAGTCCTGCATATTAAAACGTTCTAGAACCTTCTTTATATAAGTCTCTTGTGAAAGAGAAAGAAGTTTCTTCGAACGATTCCTTGAAATCTTAACTCCAAGGATATATGCGGCTTCTCCCATGTCTTTCATCTCAAATACTGATGAAAGTCAAGCCTTGATATCCATCACAAAGCCCTTGTCATTTCCGGCTATTAAAATGTCATCTACATATAAAGACATAATAACATACTTGCTTTTGATCCTCTTGATATATACACAGTTATCTTCATCAAGCATGGTAAAACCATTTGATAAGACAACTTCTTGAAATCGTATATACCATTGCCTCGAGGATTGTTTAAGACCATATATGGACTTACGAAGTTTACAAACCTTATGTTCGTTTCCTTCTTTTACAAACCATGTTGGTTGTTCCATATAGATCTCCTCGTCCAATTCTCCATTGAGAAAGGCAGTCTTTACATCCATTTGATGTAATTCGAGGTCTAAGCAAGCTACCAAAGCCAGAATCAAGCGAATCGAGGAAAAACGAACAACAGGTGAGAAGGTTTCTTCGTATTCTATCCCTTCCTGTTGCATAAAACCTTTCGCGACAAGGCGAGCTTTATATCTGAGAAACAACACACGTGTTGAAGTGAAAGGCGTTGGGACGTGCAAGCTCGTCTTGGACAACGGCCGCACTATCTTACTTCATGATGTTCTCTTTGCTCCGGATATTCGAAGGAATATCATATCTGTGGTCGTCTTAATGTGTCTTGGTTATAGTTGGTTCTTTCATAATTATAATGTGGATCTGTCTTGTAATAATTCTTTAATTGGTTCTGGGTATGTTTTTAAAGGATTCATTGTATTGAATACGATGTACGATTCCTCAAATTTTAATGAAAATTTCCTTGTTACAAATTCCTCAATTTAACGAACATAAGGGTTGTAAACTTCGTAAGTCCATATATGGTCTTAAACAATCCTCGAGGCAATGGTATATATGAAGAGGATCAAAAGCAAGTATGTTATTATGTCTTTATATGTAGATGACATTTTAATAGCCGGAAATGACAAGGGCTTTGTGATGGATATCAAGGCTTGGCTTTCATCAGTATTTGAGATGAAAGACATGGGAGAAGCCGCATATATCCTTGGAGTTAAGATTTCAAGGAATCGTTCGAAGAAACTTCTTTCTCTTTCACAAGAGACTTATATAAAGAAGGTTCTAGAACGTTTTAATATGCAGGACTGTAAGTCCATTGATACTCCTATAAGCAAATGCGATAATTTATGTCTGATAATTCTTGGTGAAGACGAAAATACATTTCAACCTTCACCAATGGATGATACGAATGATAATTCTTGGTGAAGACGAAAATACATTTCAACCTTCACCAATGGATGATACGAATGATGCGAATCCTATTCCATATAGGAATAATGATCCAAGTGGGAGCAATTCTAATCACATTCCAAGTGGGAGTAATATTAGAATTGATCCAACTTCGAGTCAACAAGGACTTGAAGAATCTCAAATGCGACGTAGTAGTCGTACAAGGTTAGCTCCTCTAAGATTTGAGGATGAATTCCCACAAACCTTTGTGACTTTACTACAAGAAGATGACGAGCCTGCTACTTTCAAACAGGCCATATCATGCCCTGCAAAAGACAAATGGATGGAAGCAATGAAGGAGGAATTAGAATCCATGAAAATTAATCGAGTCTGGGACTTGGTTGACTTACCCAGAGGACGTAGAGCTATTGGGAACAAATGGGTTCTTAAGATCAAGCATAAGGCTGATGGTTCTATAGACAGATATAAAACCATCAGACTTATGCTTGATCTTAAGAACCCATTTGTTCCCAATAGCTCTACGTCCTCTGGGTAAGTCAACCAAGTCCCAGACTCGGTTAATTTTCATGGATTCTAATTCCTCCTTCATCGCTTCCATCCATTTGTCTTTTGCAGGGCATGATACGGCCTGTTTAGAAGTAGCAAGCTCGTCATCTTCTTGTAGTAAAGTGACAACGGTTTGTGGGAATTCATCCTCAAATCTTAGAGGAGCTAACCTTATACGACTACTACGTCGCATTTGAGATTCTTCAAGTCCTTGTTGATTCGAAGTTGGATCAATTCTAATATTACTCCCACTTGGAATGTGATTAGAATTGCACCCACTTGGATCATTATTCCTATATGAAATAGGATTCGCATCATTCGTATCATCCATTGGTGAAGGTTGAAATGTATTTTCGTCTTCACCAAGAATTATCATTCGTATCATCCATTGGTGAAGGTTGAAATGTATTTTCGTCTTCACCAAGAATTCTCCCACTCGAATGAGGTAATCCTTCTTGATCATAAATCTCAAATAGAGATAAGTCCTGACTTATCTCGCCCTGTCTTGGAAACTCATTTTCCAAGAAAGTAACATCCCTCGACTCAAATTCAATCAGTCCTCCATTGTCTTCCTGACCAATGAAAACATAACCTTTGGAGTTTTCTGCGTATCGTATAAAGATACATTTCCTCCCCCTTGGCCCAAGTTTGCCATACTTATGGGAGTAAATATGCGCATAGGATGCACACCCCCAAGGTTTTAAAAAGCTTAAGTCAGGAGACCTTTGGTTCCACAACTCATAAGGAGTGGAGCTAACTGATTTCGAGGGTACGCGGTTCAAGATGAAAGCAGCCGTCAATAATGCATCACCCCAAAAGGTGATTGGCAAGTTAGCTTGCGCCATCATTGAATGGACCATTTCCATTAAAGTCCTATTCCTCCTTTCAGCAACACCATTTTGTTGCGGAGTATAAGGCATAGTTATTTGATGAACTATGCCCTTTTCATCACAAAGTTCCTTAAAACTTGATGATTGATATTCATCGCCTCTATCGGTTCGCAAGACCTTAATCTTGCGATCTAATTGATTTCCCACTAAACTCATATAGTTTTTAAAGCAGGTTAATGCTTCACTTTTGTGGGATATCAAATAGATATGTCCGAATCGGGTGAAGTCACCAATAAAAGTGATGAAGTAGGACTTCCCGCGTCTTGTCTTGACATTCATCGGACCATATATGTCCGAATGGATGAGCTGTAATGGAATCTCGGCCCTTGTGCCGGTTCCAAATGGCTTGCGACAAGATTTTCCTACAAGGCAATGTTCGCAAGTCGACATTTCGACCTTTGAAACATTGGATAGAAGGCCACGTTTGGCAAGTCTATCCATACGTGTTGGTCCAATGTGACCAAGCCTTGCGTGCCAACAAATTACATCTGACTCAAAAATCGAAGAATTTGTAACAATGAAATTTTCATTAAAATTTGAGGAATCGTACATCGTATTCAATACAATGAATCCTTTAAAAACATACCCAGAACCAATTAAAGAATTATTACAAGACAGATCCACAATTATGAAAGAACCAACTATAACCAAGACCCATTAAGACGACCACAGATATGATATTCCGTCGAATATCCGGAGCGAAGAGAACATCATGAAGTAAGATAGTGCGGCCGTTGTCCAAGACGAGCTTGCACGTCCCAACGCCTTTCACTTCAACACGTGTGTTGTTTCCTACATATATCCACTTCGTTCCTTGGGGTATCCGGTGATACTCCACGAAGGACCGTCTGTCCCTTGCTATGTGGTCGGTGGCACCTGAATCAATTATCCAAAAGGGATTGGATTCTACAAGAAATATTGAACTAGAAACACATATGTAACTAGTATTATTACAAGTTACCTTGTCACCTCCATCCGCACATGAACATGCAAAGTAACCTAACTTGTTGCACTTGAAGCGCTTGATCTTCTTCAAGTCCTTCTTCTTGTGCCATTTCTTGTTCCCACCCTTTTGTTTGGGTTTCTTGGTAGACACCGGTTGCTTTTTATGGTCATGAGCAAACTTCGAGTGATGTTTACGTTTCTTTCCCCTGTGTGAGGAACTAGCAACCATGTGCACTTCTGTACTTGGCTTGGCGGCCGCAAGCTGCTCTTCCTCTAACTCGAGGTGCTTAGTGATCACTCCGAATTTTACACCTTTTTTCTGCATGTTTGCATACCATTTAGATCGCTCAAATCGTGTTTTTCACGTTTATTCGACAATATTGCGATGCTTTTCACGATTTGTTGTTTTTGTCGTATTTCAGGAGATTTGGAGCGATTTGGAGCGATTCTGAGATGCACCCACTCCGGAGTGTCACCGACGACTCTCTTGAGGGGTATTCTATGATTGGAGAGGAGTGGAAGAAGAAAGAACGTCGTAGGAGCGACGAGGAGGCAAAAATACGAAGAATGGGCATTTTCAGCATCCACTCGGCCGAGTGAAGGAGTCACTCGGCCGAGCATAGACAGCCCGCTCGGCCGGCCAGATCGGACACGCAACAGAGCTAATATCAGCATGCACTCGGCCGAGCATTGCCAGACCACTCGGCCGAGCACCGAGTTATCCCTCGCCCGAGTGGAGCCAAGACGACGACAACCAAAAATGTTGAACTCTTTGGAATCCGTCAGTCAGCCCCAATGACCGACTCGGCCGAGTGACGAACGCCATCTGCCCGAGTGAAGAACGCCCATCGGCCGAGTGAAGAAAAGTCACTCGGCCGAGTGACTCCCGAGGAGACGACCCCCAAGACCCCCAACTCTCTGGAATCCGTCAGGGTCTCTCACTCGGCCGAGTGACATTTGTCACTCGGCCGAGTGAGCCACGCTGCCTGTAGTGTAAGTTGCGATTTTGAGGCTGCGCAGGGGCAGTTTCGTCACAGTTTTTTGGGCGATTTTGGGGGGTATTTAACCCCAGTTTTTAACCTAGTTTAGGGAGCTTTTTCCTAAACTTTTGGCAGCCTTTTTGATTAACTTTTAGGAGATTAGATTTGGATTATTGGAGAGGAGATAAAAGTTCTTTTTTGTTGGATGCTATTGGAACTCCATTGGTTTGTCTTTCTCTCTATTAAAAACCCTATTTTTTCTTGTTATCTTGATTATTGCAATGAATTCTCTTGTTATTTCCATTGAATATCTAATGATTTGCATGATGAATTGTGAGTAGTGTTATCGTCTTAGGGCGTAGGGATGAACCCCACGAGCCCAATTTCAAATTTGTGATGAATATGTAAAATTCTTGCTAGGATTGATTAGGGTTAGTTTGGGATTGATTTAATACGAATAGCTAGGGATTCATACCGATTGGGATTTGCAAGAGATTGGATCCCAATTCGATAGGAAGCCCTAGAAATTCGAATTAGGTTGCAGTTGGATTCCCCTAGGATTGGTTTGCAAGAGATTGGACCAATACTAGGGTTTTCGATTGCAATTCCATACCTGTACCCGTTTACAAGAGATTGGACGGGTAGGAACTATCCCAACCAAGGTCGTAGCTCGAGTTTGCACGAGAGTGGGCTCGAGATACGATTGAACGATGATGTTGTTCTTCACGCTAGTTTGCCTAGGTTAGGGTTTGCAAGAGATTGGACCCCACCCTAGGTTTGCTATAGACCGGTAATAGCGCGAGAGCGTGAGCTTGGTTCTACATTTAGTTGCAACTAGTTCACCCGAATTTCAAGTCTAGCAATTGTGAAACCTACGAATCACAATGATGAGATACAGCAAGTAGCGGGGATTCCCTATCCCTAGGTGTCTTTATTAATTTGATATTTTCTTTCGTATAATTGAACGACTGTGACCGCATTACTGCGAACATTTCTCTACTGTTCCTATAGCCAGGTTGATTGAAGAAGACACTGTCATTAGGCCTCCCTATGTTCGATACCCGCTCGTCGCTACACCGTGCGCTTGCGGTAAGACTACAGTATCGCCGTCCCGGGACGTGTATCCGGGACACGATCACTTAGAAACATCGTTGAAGTTCTTGATGCTCTCATTATGAGTGAGATGCATCTTCATGTTGTCCCATTCGATTGGTAGGGAACGCATGACTGCTTGGATTTGTTGCTCATCAGTGATCATATGACATGCATCCTTTAACTCTGAAATAAGATTCGCCATGTGTCGCAGATGCATTCCCATGGAATGATCTGGACGTTTTTTGTACGAATCGAATTTTATAGTTAAAGAGCGAAGTTTGGTCACCGAGGTGCCACCAAACTTCTCCTCTAGCTTGGACCATATGTCCATAGCTAGGTCATATTCTCGGAAGATTCGCATTATGTCGTCGGCCATACTTGACAACAACGTAATGCGAGCAATTTTGTTCTTCCGAGACCAAGCATCGAAAGCTTCCTTGTCTCTTCTGTGTTGGGCAGTAGTGCCTAACTCAGGTTCAATCATTTTGTTCGTCAGAGTTTCGAGCACATCTTGCTCCTCTAGAACATATTGTATCTTCATGGACCACAGTTTGTAATTATCGCCGTTGAGTTTTTCACCTTTGTTCAACTCAGCGACGATGTTCTTAGTAGCGGAAGACATTTTAGATTTAAAATGTTGCAAAAGACATAAAAAAGTTCGATCAAAAACATTGCATAAATTTTACATTTGATAAGTTACTTTCGAAAAATATTGAAGATGTTGCTCTAGAATCAGAAAGGTCATTACGATTTCAATCACCATCTAGAACAACTTTCAATATTTCCCCATCACTTATCAAACAATAGTACTCTTATAGTACTTGCAGCGGAAAAGCGATTTTGAAAACGTATTTTGAAAACGTATTTTGCAGCGGGAGGTAGTGGCCTGCCCCGGCCATTGCCGGGGTCGAGCCGTGGCCGTGCCAAGGCCGGACCCCCCCGTTGGGGTCGAGGCTGGGGCTCTTCGGCCTGGCACTGGCCTCGGCCAGGGCGCCTCTGCCCTGGCCTCGGCCAGGGCAGGCCTTGCCCCTGGCCGAGGCTGGCCGGCCTCCTTGGAGTCCGGCTGCACACCCCCCCGAAGGGGGGTGGTCTTGGTTGTCATTTGCCGAAGCCAACCCCTTCCCCAATGGGGAGGGGGGTGCATCATGCACCAAAGAGATATGCTATTGCCATACTACATGGTGACAATGCACCATGCCCTTCCATGGCAATCTTCTTCTCTGATGAGAAGTTTTGAAACCACCATATTCTCCGATGAGACACCCGTTCATCGAGAAAGTGGTTATGCTTTAATGGCCGTGTGCCAAAAAAGAAAAAAAACACACACTTTCAAGGCCGTAAACTTCACGCTCTACATGAAGAGAGTGCCCATTCCCTATTGAATGGAGACTCAGTGTCACGCCCTGCTTCCCTAAAATGGAGGCGAGACGTGACAAGGTCCTCACGGGTGTGGAGCTGTGAAGCTCGACGCCCGATAAGCGTCAGTAAAACAAGTGCAGGCCCCTGTAACCACAAACGGAACAACAATAATAACACAAGGAGATACAAAATTAAGATTCCAAATCTCAGCATTGTCCAACATTAAAAATTAAGTTCAACATCCAGAAAAGCCACCATGCTAAAAGAAAGAGTCTAGGCCCAGAACAAGGCCAACAAAGACAACATAAACAGAGTATTGGTGCTACGCACCGATAACAAAATAGTCTAAAATGAAGAACACAAGCAGCCTCTACGACTGATCGCCCGTGTCCACGAAGTCCTTGTCAAATACAGGCTCGGGCTCGGCGTCCGCAAACACCTCGTCCTCAACAACGAACTCAGGCTCAGGATCTAACATGTGACACCCAAAAGAGTAAAGGGGCACATGTCAGCAAGTCTAAAAGACTTGGGCAAGGAAACTGAAAAGGAAGGTAAACTAACAACCTAGCAGTTATAGTATGCATGACATGGCAGTTATGGAATGAGTGCACAAGTAAGACATGGTGAAACAATAAGTGCGGGAGAACAATTATCAGGGCATGCCAAGAGTAGCCAAGCTAATAACAATCTCATTCTTTTCACTAGTCACGTTTCAAGTGGTTTGTAGATATTTACGCCTTACAGCTGAACTGTTGAACATTCACACTGATTGGTCGCTTAACACTACCCCAGGACCCAGAGTTTACGCCTTACAACTGAAGTTGCTAATCGGGCAGACTCCCAGTTGATTGGCCGCTTAACCCTTACCCCATCCCACACGTAAACAAGCCAGGGTCCCTGTACACGATGCTCAGTAAATGAGCCAGGGTTGCCCCGCACAAGAGCTTGTTTTTAGGTTCACAATTTGGCGTAGGGTTGTGCCCGCTAAAAGCAGGTGCCTAGCCTCAATCAATTCACTAGGTGTAGCGGAGCTACGCAATCACGGGAACATTTAAAGAATGCAATGACATGACAATTAATTCGCGTACCGTTAATTGAAATGAAACATGACATGGTAGTTATGCAACATGATAAATGACGGATCTAACTTCGTTGTCAAGCTAGATCCTGGAATTGCACCTAGGCGAGTATCATTTCGTCGCCTAGTCTCTTTTACGCCTACAACAAGCAAATGGCCTAAGACATGGCCTAAAACCCTAAGTGGCAAGTTTCACTTGCCTAGCACCGAGGATGACGATCAACGAGGCCGTCACACAAATGCTAACTACGGAGATGAGATCACTGCCATGGCAAAACAATATTAGAACAACATCCAACCTAGTTTTTATTAGGGTTTTACAAAAACACAAATGGGTTAAGAGAACTCTATAGGATCGAGTTATTACCGAATCGCTAGCGGAAGAACGATGCCGAGCAAGCACGGTGACGGAAGAAACGATCCGGGGAACCTAAGGTTCAGATATGGAATGGATGGGGAAATCTAGAGAAAATGAGATTTTGGGGGTTTTGGGGGTTTTCCGGCGACCTAGAGGTGGTGGCCGGCCTAAATGGAGAGGGGGAGAGGCTCTTGAGGAAGGAGGAATGGTTAGAGGAAGGTTGGGGGAGATCAGAGGTCAAGGGGGAAAAGAAATGGCCAAGAGAAGAGAAAGAAAGAAAAGAAAACGTTTGGGGTTTAAATAGGAAACCATCCGGCGGCTGGGCGAAATCTAGGGTTTCGACAGCGGTTAGTCGGTCAAAGAAGGGTTGTTGACCGACTAGTTCAACAACTAGTCGGTCAGTCGACCAACTGTGACCGACTAAAACCAAACAGTAACTCAGGTTGTCGAAATGGTCAAAGATTTAGTCGGTTAAAGAACAATGGCTGACCGACTAGTTTGCAACATAGTCGGTCGGTGGTTGTTCTTGGACCGACTAACGATAAACAGTAACTCAGGTAAAATGTATCAAAGGAACTAGTCGGTCTGAGAGCAAGTTCTGACCGACTAGTTTCACATCTAGTCGGTCGGTGGTTGTTCTTAGACCGACTAAAAGTAAACAGTAACTCCTGTACAATTGATTCAATGAACTAGTCGGTTCCAGTAGAGTTACTGACTGAATAGATCTCAATCTAGTCGGTTGGTCCCCCTTCTTGAACCAACTAAAGTGCACTAAAAGTGCCGAATCGAAGCGCGAAGCTTCGGGAAGATTCCTACGGCTTCTAGGATCACTCTAACTCTAAAATATGAGCGATCTGAAGTTCGTCATGAGCGACTTACTCCAAGATCAACTATTCTAAGGAAGAAGCTAGAAAATCACGACGAAACGATCGAAAACGAAAGCTACGGAGACGAAAACCACACATAAGGAGAAAATCCACCAAAACATATATATTATATTAGATAATCCAGATACATGAAAAACCAGTCGTTACATCCTCCCCAACTTAAGAAAAATTCCGTCCTCGGAATTTCCCAACACTCACGTGTCCGGGAACAAAAGTGGGAAACGCTCTCGCATCTCATCCTCATTCTCCCAAGTAGACTCTCCTGGCGAGCCGTGTCGCCACATCACCCTCACAAGATTGACAACCTTGTTCCGGAGTGACTTCTGACGCCTGTCCAGAATCTGCACTGGCTGCTGGTCATACGTCATATCAGGGCGAACGGTAATCTCTGAGAAATCCACAGCATGAGATGGATCGCTAATGTATCGACGAAGCTGCGACACATGGAAAACATTGTGAACTCCTTCCAAAGATGACGGTAAGGCTAAGCGGTAGGCTACCTCGCCAACTCTCTCCAGAATGTCAAACGGTCCAATGTATCGCGGGCTCAACTTCCCTCGCTTCCCAAAACGAATCACACCACGATTCGGGGAAATCTTCAAGAACACATGGTCGCTTGGCTGAAACTCCAAAGGACGGCGTTTAGCATCCGCCCAATGCTTAAAACAGTCCTGAGCAATCCTCAACCTCTCCCGAATGTTCCTGACAACATCCACAGCCTCCACAATCATCTCAGGTCCCAACAGCTCCCGATCTCCAACGTCATCCCAACTCAATGGCGATCAACATTTCCTCCCATACAGCGCGGCAAAAGGCGCCATGCCAATACTCACCTGGAAGCTGTTGTTGTAAGAGAACTCCACCAGATGTAGATGGTCCTCCCACGAACCCTTAAAATCCAACATGCACACCCTCAGCATGTCCTCCAAGATCTGAATCGTCCTCTCGGACTGGCCATCTGTCTGCGGATGGTACGCCGTGCTGAAACTCAGACGCGTACCCAAACTCTTCTGTAAACTATGCCAGAACTGAGATGTGAACCTCGTGTCTCTGTCCGACACGATACTCACGGGGACTCCGTGAAGTCGCACAATCTCCTGAACGATTCACGCTACATCACTATCTAAACTAGGAAAAGGAAATAGAAACGGAGAGTAAACGAATTTACCTCCATATATCTCCTCGCTAGCGCCTCAGTGGACTGTCCCACTTGGAATGGAATAAAGTGCGCGGATTTGGTCAATTGATCTACGATCACCCAAATCGCGTCATTCTGCTTCGGACTCCGTGGTAGTCCAGTCACGAAATCCATAGTGATGTGTTGCCATTTCCACTCCGGAATCGGAAGCGGTTGTAGCAACCCTGCCGTACGCTGATGCTCCGCCTTTACCTGCAGGCAAACCAAGCACTTGGCTACACTCCGAGCCACGCTCCTCTTCATACCATGCCACCAATAGTTCAGACGAAGATCCTTGTACATCTTGGTCCCACCAGGATGCACAGAATACGGCGAACTGTGTGCCTCCACCATCAACTCCTCTCTGATATCCCCAGCCGGCACACACAACCTGGCTCCAAACCTCAGCGAGCCATCCTCATGAATCAAAAAGTCAGTCCGCAGACCGGCTTCCACCTGCTCCCGAATCTTCACCAGCTTCGGATCCTCAGCCTGGCCAGCCTTGATCCGATCCACGATCGTCGACTGAATCTGCATACACATCAACGAAGAAGCCTCCCCAGGAAGAACAATCTCAACTCCAGACTCGCAAAAACCCTGCTGCAATCTCCACTGCGAGGTCAAAATCATCACCGCTGGAAGCCTACTCAGCGCATCAGGAACCACATTCACCTTGCCAGGGTGATACCGCAAATCAATCTCATAATCCGCCATGAGCTCCAACCATCGACGCTGTCGCATGTTGAGCTCCTTCTGAGTAAAAATATACTTCAAGCTTTTGTGATCGGTGAAGATCTTCACTTTCTCACTCAGCAGGAAGTGCCTCCAAATCTTGAGCGCAAACACGACAGCAGCCAACTCCAAATCGTGCGTCGGGTAATTCTTCTCATGAGTCTTGAGCTGACGCGAAGCATACGCCACAACATGCCCGTGCTGATGCAACACACAACCGAGACCCTTGCCAGAAGCATCGCAAAAGATCTCGAATCCACCGCTGCGATCAGGCACAACAAGAATAGGGGCAGTCGTCAATCTCTCCCTCAGAACACCAAAGGCATTCTCACAATCACCCGACCAAACAAAAGGTACATCCTTCCGCGTCAATCTGGTCATCGGCTCAGCAATACGGGAAAAGTCCTTAATGAAGCGCCGATAGTAACCAGCAAGTCCAAGGAAACTCCGGATCTCAGACGCTGACTGCGGAACAGGCCACTCTCTGATGGCCCTGATCTTCTCGGGATCCACTGAAATACCATCTCTAGTCACCACATGCCCGAGAAAAGCAACTCTGTCCAGCCAAAACTCGCACTTCGAAAACTTAGCATACAACCGGTGCTTCCTCAAAATCTCCAACACCGTCCTCAAGTGCGATGCATGCTCCTCCTCCGACTTAGAATAGATCAGAATGTCGTCAATAAAGATAACGACAAACTTATCTAAAAAGTCATAGAAGATCAGATTCATCAGATTCATGAAAACTGCGGGTGCGTTGGTTACACCGAAGGGCATAACCACAAACTCGTAGTGTCCATACTTCGTCCTGAACGCTGTCTTCGGAACATCTTCCTTCTTCACCTTCAGCTGATGATAACCACTCCTCAGATCCAACTTCGAAAACACCCTCGATCCTCCAAGCTGATAAAAAATATCATCAATGCGAGGCAACGGGTATTTATTCTTGATGGTCACCGCATTCAGCTCCCCGATAGTTCACGCACATGCGACGCGAACCATCCTTCTTCCTTACCAGCAGCACCGGTGCTCCCCATGGAGACACACTAGGATTGATATAACCCTTCTGCAAAAGCTCATCCAGCTGCTTCCGCAACTCCTCCAACTCTGCGGGTGCCATACGATAAGGCGCCTTCGAAATCGGCTGCGCTCCCGGAATAAGATCAATCGAAAATTCGAGAGCTCGATCAGGTGGCAAACCAGACATCTCCTCGGGGAAGACGTCATCAAAATCACGCACCACAGCTGGCCTCTCCAGCTCCATCTGCATAGCCACAATCTCCACCGGCCTGGCCCGAAACCTGACCGGACCGAGCGAACTGCTACCCCGGCTGAACTCAAATACTGGATGTCCGGGAATCTCGAACACCACCTTCTTCCTCCGACAGTCGATCGTAGCATAGAAGCTCGCAAGCCAATCCATCCCAAGGACCGCATCATAGTTGATGATGTCGTGGACAATGAAATCAGCGTAAAGCTCATGTCCACAAACCACCAACGAGCAAGAATTGCAACCAAGATGCACCGAGACCACGCCATTTCCTGTGACGATATTCCAACTCTTGGAAAGAGGGGACGTCGACAAGGAATGCTTCTCCACGAAGCTCCGAGAAATAATGCACATCGATGCACCAGAGTCAAAGAGAACTCGTGCATGAAAAGTGCACACCAAAATCACACCTACAAACAGTCTAACAATCAAGCCTTAGCCTAGCAAACAGTCATATTCAAGCAAACAACATAATCTAACAAACAAAGCCAAATAAGAAAGGAACAGCTAGATAGAGGATTACCTGCAATAACCTCATCCACAGCCTCGCTCTCCACAGCGGTCATCAGAAATGCCTGCCTCCTCGGCGGAAAAGCCTGCTGAAAGGCCTGCCTCTGAGGGACAAGAGCTGCTCCACGTCCAGCAGGAACATGCACTCTCTGCTGCAACGGCTGTGCTGCAACAGGTGCCCTCCGCAGCTGATTCGCATGCCGACAATCCTTCGCGACATGAGAAGCATCACCACAAACCAAACACTGGCCCAGAAACTTCCTACACTGATCCTTGATGTGGCCAGGCTTGCCGCAGAAATGGCAAGTCTTCTGAATAGGCCCTCCTGGCCTCTTGAACTGCACCGGATGATTAGGCTTGAAACCAGGCCTAACCACCGCCCTGGCCTGCTCCATAGGCCTCTTCCCAGCACCAGAAACATGTCCTCTCCTCTGGCTCAGGTTCAGCTCCTGCCTCCTCGCAGCGACCAGAACCTTCTGATAAGAGTCCAGATCAGAGGAAGACACAAAACTCTGAAGCTCCAAAGCAAGTCCCTGCAGGAACCTCTGAGCCCTCTCATCAGCATCCTGCACCATCTTCGGTGCGAACCGACTCAGCCTAGTGAACTCTTGGTGGTACTGGTCCACCGTCAAGCTCCCTTGCTTCAGCTCAATAAAGCGCTGCAGCATCTCCTTCCTGGCAGCCTTCGGAAAGAACTCTTCATCAAACCTGGACTTAAAGGTAGCCCAAGCTATCGGCTCCACCAATATCTTCTCTTCCGCATCCCACCAGTTCCGAGCATTATCCTTGAGCTGCCTCTTCGCCAAATCAACCCATCCAGCCGGGCTGATCTTGGCCATCTTCAAGTTATCCTCAATGTTCCGAATCCACTCATCGGCAGCCAGAGGACCCTCAGACCCATCAAAATAAGCGGGACCCAGCTCCCGAAATTGCTTCGCTCCCGGCTCGGAGCGAGGGGCATCCTGGATTGCCCGAGCAGCTCGAGCAAGTGGAGCATTCTGGACTTGCAGGAGCACGCCCTGCTGCACCTGCATCATCTGAAGCATCATCCGCATCATCTCCCCATTGGTGGGCTCCCGCTCAGGCTCCTCGTCATGAGGGGGCGCACTACCACCACCACGGGTAAATCGCCTTCCTGCCATCTAATGACACAGAAAACGAAGCAGATTAGACTCATAGCTTATGACTCGGATGTCGAACTTAGTTTATTGGACATTCTAATATTATTATCGTTATTCCGATAATTCGTAGTTACAGAATGGACCTGCATGGGCCACCAACAAAACCTGTCACGCCCCGCTTCCCTAAAATGGAGGCGAGACGTGAGAAGGTCCGCACGGGTGTGGAGCTGTGAAGCTCGACGCCCGATAAGCGTCAGTAAAACAAGTGCAGGCCCCTGTAACCACAAACGGAACAACAATAATAACACAAGGAGATACAGAATTAAGATTCCAAATCTCAGCATTGTCCAACATTAAAAATTAAGTTCAACATCCAGAAAAGCCACCAGGCTAAAAGAAAGAGTCTAGGCCCAGAACAAGGCCAACAAAGACAACATAAACAGAGTATTGGTGCTACGCACCGACAACAAAACAGTCTAAAATGAAGAACACAAGCAGCCTCTACGACTGATCGCCCGTGTCCACGAAGTCCTCGTCAAACACAGGCTCGGGCTCGGCGTCCGCAAACACCTCGTCCTCAACAACGAACTCAGGCTCAGGATCTAACATGTGACACCCAAAAGAGTAAAGGGGCACATGTCAGCAAGTCTAAAAGACTTGGGCAAGGAAACTGAAAAGGAAGGTAAACTAACAACCTAGCAGTTATAGTATGCATGACATGGCAGTTATGGTATGAGTGCACAAGTAAGACATGGTGAAACAATAAGTGCGGGAGAACAATTATCAGGGCATGTCAAGAGTAGCCAAGCTACTAACAATCTCAATCTTTTCACTAGTCACGTTTCAAGTGGTTTGTAGATGTTTACGCCTTACAGCTGAACTGTTGGACATTCACACTGATTGGCCGCTTAACACTACCCCAGGACCCAGAGTTTACGCCTTACAACTGAAGTTGCTGATCGGGCAGACTCCCAGTTGATTGGCCGCTTAACCCTTACCCCATCCCACACGTAAACAAGCCAGGGTCCCTGTACACGATGCTCAGTAAATGAGCCAGGGTTGCCCCGCACAAGAGCTTGTTTTTAGGTTCACAATTTGGCGTAGGGTTGTGCCCGCTAAAAGCAGGTGCCTAGCCTCAATCAATTCACTAGGTGTAGCGGAGCTACGCAATCACGGGAACATTTAAAGAATGCAATGACATGACAATTAATTCGCGTACCGTTAATTGAAATGAAACATGACATGGTAGTTATGCACCATGATAAATGAAGGATCTAACTTCGTTGTCAAGCTAGATCCAGGAATTGCGCCTAGGCGAGTATCATTTCGTCGCCTAGTCTCTTTTACGCCTACAACAAGCAAATGGCCTAAGACATGGCCTAAAACCCTAAGTGGCAAGTTTCACTTGCCTAGCACCGAGGATGACGATCAACGAGGCCGTCACACAAATGCTAACTACGGAGATGAGATCGCTGCCATGGCAAAACAATATTAGAACAACATCCAACCTAGTTTTTATTAGGGTTTTACAAAAACACAAATGGGTTAAGAGAACTCTATAGGATCGAGTTATTACCGAATCGCTAGCGGAAGAACGATGCCGAGCAAGCACGGCGACGGAAGAAACGATCCGGGGAACCTACGGTTCAGATCTGGAATGGATGGGGAAATCTGGAGAAAATGAGATTTTGGGGGTTTTGGGGGTTTTCCGGCGACCTAGAGGTGGTGGCCGGCCTAAATGGAGAGGGGGAGAGGCTCTTGAGGAAGGAGGAATGGTTAGAGGAAGGTTAGGGGAGATCAGAGGTCAAGGGGGAAAAGAAATGGCCAAGAGAAGAGAAAGAAAGAAAAGAAAACGTTTGGGGTTTAAATAGGAAACCATCCGGCGGCTGGGCGAAATCTAGGGTTTCGACAGTGGTTAGTCGGTCAAAGAAGGGTTGTTGACCGACTAGTTCAACAACTAGTCGGTCAGTCGACCAACTGTGACCGACTAAAACCAAACAGTAACTCAGGTTGTCGAAATGGTCAAAGATTTAGTCGGTTAAAGAACAATGGCTGACCGACTAGTTTGCAACCTAGTCGGTCGGTGGTTGTTCTTGGACCGACTAACGATAAACAGTAACTCAGGTAAAATGTATCAAAGGAACTAGTCGGTCTGAGAGCAAGTTCTGACCGACTAGTTTCACATCTAGTCGGTCGGTGGTTGTTCTTAGACCGACTAAAAGTAAACAGTAACTCCTGTACAATTGATTCAATGAACTAGTCGGTTCCAGTAGAGTTCCTGACCGAATAGATCTCAATCTAGTCGGTTGGTCCCCCTTCTTGAACCAACTAAAGTGCACTAAAAGTGCCGAATCGAAGCGCGAAGCTTCGGGAAGATTCCTACGGCTTCTAGGATCACTCTAACTCTAAAATATGAGCGATCTGAAGTTCGTCATGAGCGACTTACTCCAAGATCAACGATTCTAAGGAAGAAGCTAGAAAATCACGACGAAACGATCGAAAACGAAAGCTACGGAGACGAAAACCACACATAAGGAGAAAATCCACCAAAACATATATATAATATTAGATAATCCAGATACATGAAAAACCAGTCGTTACACTCAGCATCCATGAGGAGTGCGAGTTTGGCGAGATGAACGGTCAGTTCTTCCCGTCACGGAGAGTTCCTACCATATCCGTAATGGCAGAAGACCCTAACGTGAAAAGAATAACTTTTGCGTTCTCTCCGTCACGATGCGCTCCTACCATATCTATAATGGTAGGAAACTCATTCGTGAAAGTGACAACGTCTCATTCATCGGTGAGACCGGGGCGAACCCGTGTGGCTCTGATACCAATGAAGGATCCCATCAAGAGATGATAGATGATCTAAAGAGAGAAGAGACTTACGTTAGTGTATACTTCGCTATAGTCTCTGAACTTCGCCCTCGGATTCGCCACAACAGTCGGTACTTTGTCACAGAGGATCAAAGCAATGTTTCACCGTCTAAATCTCTATTTGGAAGAAGACTTAATGGAAGGGAGAAGAGGAAAAATAAGTTGTCTTATGCAAACTTATGACATGAATGATTAGCCTTAAAAGCCTTACCCTTGGGTCCTATTTATAGGCCAAGGGGGTAGTTATTGTAGGAAATAACTACTTATAAGCTTATTAGCCTATATTAGCACTATTCCTTATCCTCTTCCTTATGAACTTATCAAGTGCCTTTATGAACTTATAAAGTGACTTTTTCCACTTATCGAGTGGTCCTTTTCACACATGAAAAGGTTCCCTTTGCACATGCTTTCATGTACGCGACATCTGAGGTCCATAGACCCTCATACATTCCCTCACGGGTGTATACATGTCGTCCATATCCAACAAGTATTACAACATAGCATGCACAATGTTATAACAAATATAAAAGCATGCTCCCCCTTCAACATTATTTAAGTATTTTTCATGCTCGCCCTTCAACATATAGTACCGACATACCAAATCTTTCTTTTTCTTTCTCCTCCTTTGTTATCATCAAAAGTGGGCTACTGAAGTCTCAAAAATATCTCATGCAAAAATAAACCATTATAAGTTATAGCTAGCATTTACATGAGTTTTCTAATTAGCAAACAATTCAAGCTCATGGAATTTCACAAAGTGACTTCTCCACCTTTGTGTAAGTGTAATGATATAGACAATAAAGTACTAAGGGAGATTCAATTTTAGAACAATCAACCAAATCAATCCACATTTTCCATTTTTCATGAATATCGCGAGGATTGAATTTTCCCACCTCATCAAAGATGAGTTCAAGTTACCAAACCCCAAAACATAGCCTAAAAGGACTTTTAAATGTGGGGTGGCATTGCTTGACGAGTAATATACACCAACGCTAATGATTACCCATGTAGCATAAGTTGGATACTCGTGGGTTGTGTATTAGCCATGAAGTGCATCCATTTTTCATACGGAGCAAATATAGTTTTTTTTCAATTCTTTTGTGCTCAATTTTAATTCATGACTAAACACTTCATATCCCTTAGAAAATTCAGAAATTAATCATTCCTACATTCACTTTCCATTATTCTTCAAAAGAATCTCCAAAAGCACTAAAAAGTCAATTATCGTGAAAGTGCAAATGTAGGTGTAGAAGTCAAATTCGAAATTTATGATACATGTCATGGCTACTAAAAAGAGAACAACATGTTCATGTAGCTACAATAATAATGAATTAACTTCTACAAGGGATAGACTTGAACATTCATATAATACCACTTAAGATAAATCATAAAGGGTATTCTTTTAGGCACATTTTTTTGGGTTTTCAATTTTTTTTCAGAAATAAAAACATTAAAAATCATGCAAGCAAGCACACAAAACAAAATAAAAACAGGCACACAAAATAATCTATGAAGGTATGCAATGAAATGCAAAGAGGGACAAAAATTATACCTTCTCGTCGCTATTTGACGAAGGAGCTAAAAGAATGAGACATTGAAAAATTTGCTCCTCGCCAAATCTTCACCTTACCTACATGAAAGGTGTTAAGTGTGACCTTGGAATCCAACAAGGTCCACTAGTGTTAGCCAATATTGTTTTAGGAACCCACACTTGTTTAAACTTGATATTTGTGTTCCTAAATTTACAATAATATGATGTGTGGCCTACACTATCAGAAGTAAAGCACTTTGCATATAAGTTCTTTGCAATAGAGGGTACATTGTGGAATTTCTTGAATTTTGGCTTTTCAACGTTTTTCAAACCAAATCCAAGTCCTCTTCTTTTATTGCCATATAATTGATTCTCTAAAATGGTATCCAACGATTGTTTTCCCATAGAGAATTTCTTAATGGCCAATTCAAGATTAGAAACTTTAGATTTTAACAATTTATTTTCTTCCACAAGCAGTGTGCATTTACTTATAAAAGCTCTCTTGTTTTCATCTTCCTTCTTTTCAAATTCAATCATTTTTCTTTTAAAGTCATTATCCAACATGCAGAATTTATCATTAAGCTCTCTAATCACATAGTCCTTTTCAGTTTCGAGCTTAATCAAATCAAGTTTAAGCATGCTAATATTATTCATCAAGGAAGGACAAGAGAGACAAGGTGCTTCATCATTAAAACTGGACTTTTCCTTTTTCAATATGTCAATAATAGAGTCACGAGCAACAATTTCAATTTTCAATTTTTCAATCTCCTTAGACATATCATATTCAGATTATTGCATTTCAAAGTTCTCATTTTGATAATCATCTATAGTTGACTCAAGCTCTACTATTTTATCTTGCATTTCTTTACTAAGAGTAATGAGTTCAGTTTTACTACCAGAAATTACCTCATAGTGTATTCCCATCAATGCCAAGCATGAGATGGCAACATGATCATCCTCCTCACTCTCAGCTTCGTTGTCCATATCCCAAGTTAGCACCTTGGATTTTCCTTTTTCTTCAGCGACCTGAGCTGTCTCATGTGGGCACTCCCTCATTCGATGTCCTATTTTCTTGCATTTAAAACATGTCATTCTATTAGTAGCATTCTAATCATGAGTTGGCTTAAAAGACTGAAAAAAGTTAGAGCGATTAAACCTGGGTGCCATTTCTGTTCTTCCTTGCTTGGTCTGGACATACTTTCTGAAATTTCTGACCATTAGCGCTATGTCCTCATCATCATCCTCACTTTCGCCAGCTTTCAGAGTAAGTGGTTTTGTAGCTTTCTCCTTCTCCTCAGGTTTCTCCCTTTCATTCACGTTTTGCAATTCAAGCTCGTGGGACATTAGATTACCTATCAAGTCCTCCACCCTCATCTGTGACAGATGTTTCGCTTCTTGGATGGCAGTGACTTTAGGCCTGAAAGAGCTTGGCAGTGCTCTTAATATCTTTCTCACCTGCTCAAGGCTAGAATATGGCTTACCGAGCGAGCTAGACTTGTAGACAATGTTGGTGAACCTCGCAAACATCTCTGATATGGTTTCTGATGGTAGCATGCGAAATCCCTCGTACTCTGTGCTCAGAAGTGCAAGTCTAGACTCCTTCACATGTGACGTTCCCTCATGTGTCACCTCTAATGTATGCCATATTTCCTGCCCAGTTAAACAATGTGAGATTCTATTATATTCAGATTTATCAAGTGCACAAATGAGACCATTCATAGCTTTAGCATTTAAAGAATAAGATTTCCAATCATTATCATCCCATTTGTCATTTGGTTTTTCAATCTCAACACCATCTACTTTAATAGCAGGCAGTTTATATCCTTTTTCAATTATTTGCCAAGCTTTATAATCAACAGAAATAAGGTAGATTTCCATACGATTTTTCCAATAAGCATAATCACCTCCATTAAACTTAGGGGGACGGGAAACAAACTGACCCTTAGCAAAAGCACTATCCATATGGTTATTCACGGTCAAACCTAGGCTAGATCCTAAAACCTGCTCTGATACCACTTGTTGGATCTGGATCCTAGCCTAGAGGGGGGGGGGGGGGGAATAGGCTTATAAAAATAATTCGTGCAACCCACGAATAAGCATACACAGTTATAGCAGCAACATGGTAAATAAAAAGCAGACACAGAGTACACATCAGATTTACCCTGGTTTGGTCGACCCTTCGACCTACTCCAGCCCCCAAAGCAGATACTAGTATTGAATAGTGCAATAGGTACAAAACCACAAGTTAGAGCACGCTCAGAGCACCCTCTACGTCTCTACACTCGCCAGGCTCTCAGTACCCCACACACAGTGTTTCCTCTCACTATCAATCCTACTAATGCTTTCTACCAGCTAGTCCCAAACTAGCTGGATCCCACTTGTCTAGCCCCAACCAGACAAGTCCCAAAATAGTCCCCAAAATATTGATAAAGTTTTCTCTACAGAGAACGTTACACTAAGACATGAATAAAAGAGTTTAAGGATTTAGAAATGCTCAGTTCATGTCCGTGTAGGCGTCTCTGTCAGTCAGCACGTCGTCAGCTCCAATCTGACGCAAGCGGTGTCTCAATCCGACTCCTGGATGTCAAGTTGTGCATTGGTCTGTGCGTAAAGCAATTGCAGTTCAATCCTTTAATAGTGGCCGGTCTGTGCGCTCAGCAACCCCTTTTAAATCAGCGGTCGGTGTGCAGAGCAAATTAGTTCAACTCTAATAATTAAGGGGCTTGTGCGCAGAGCAACTCCCTTTAAATCTTAAGCCACGTCACGCTTTGAAATCCATGCTTCAGCAATTTTTGCGTTCCGATCTCTCGTGATCAAGCGGATGTGAAGTTGCGATGTCAGCGCTAAAATTCGTGCGTGCTGCGATTCGTCTTCATTTCATTTTAGGGCATGCAGGCTCCGAGTTCCTCGCTTCTCCCTCCGGCGACGATGGCGGTCTTCGACAGCGGGGTTCTGCCTCCAATCAACGACGGGCTCTTCAACATGCAGCGGCGAGACTTTCGATGGCGACGGCGGCGACAAACTCTTCCTCGTCGTTCAGCAGCTCCGTTGGCGACAACTCTCGGTGGTGGCGTAAGCTTCAACAGGAAACGGCGACGAGCTCTCCGACTGTAACGTCGAGTTCTTCAGAACCTCTTCGACTTCTTCTTCTTCGTTGTCAGCAGTGAGAGGTTCCTCCTTTGATGGCGTACGAACGGTCAGCAGCGGTGATCTCCTCCGATCGCTTGACGGCAACGCGAGCTCTCGTCCAATGGCGGCGTCTCCTTCTCAGCAGCAGCGATCTCCTCTCGACGGCGTGCAACGGCGGATTTGATGTCGACGACGACAACAACCCATGCGACAACGGCAACTTCTTCAGCGACGACGAGGTTGATCTCGACGGCTTCACGGCGACATCAGTTCAGATGGCGTTTTCGACGTTCAACTCCTCGGTGGCGGCTTCTACGGCAGCGGGCTCGGTGGCGCTTTGATCTCCGGTGATCAGCTTCTCAAAACGGCGACGGTGTGACTGAGAGGCACCCTCCTTTTCGATGGTGACGGGCTGCTTGATGAAGGCGATGGCAAGCAGACTTCTCGGTGCTGACTCTCCGACGGTGGTGAAGGTTGCTTAGAGAAATTAGAAGAGTTGCAGCAATGGACTTTTGATAAGGATTTCTTGATAGCAATGAAGTCTCTCTAATGGGCTAAGATACTCGATGTGGTTGTGGCTTTTTGGCAGAGGAGAAGTACTAGGGTTTTTGTTTTTCTCTCTTATTTTAATCAGCCGCTTGATATTTTGTAGGCCTCCTTTTTTTTATTGCCGCGCCCTCTCTTCATTTCAATACGAGAGTATAAATAGGATTTTGATTAGGGTTTTGGGTTGGCCGAGAATCAAGTAGAATGATGATGAGGAGGAGTCCCTAGAATCAAGGGATTAGAATATTTGAATGGGATTTTATTGAAGTTTGAATAGGAAATGGGTAAGACCAAATATTTGCAAATCTAGCCAAAAGATTTGATCAAAACACTTTTGAATTCAAATTTGGCTCCATCCCTTTTCCTCTTTGGACCAAGTCCGCCATGCTATATGAATAGATTTTAAACCAAGTCAAGACATCATTTCCATCTCATCTCTAATTGGACTAAGTCCAGTTTGCTTAGGCCAAAGCTCTCACACACCCCCAAATAGCTATATGAATAGCAACTCCTCCAAATAGTGAAAGATGTATCGTTTCACCAATCCTGAAACACACTAAGAACACACGTCAGATATAACGACACGTTTGTCATCATCAAACCAAGATCCTAGATCGTTGCTTCCAACAGGGCCAACCCTCGCCACCCAAACCAGAGAAGGGCACGGTCCGGGCTACGCGCTCGCTCCCCCCTCAAGACCTCTGGGGCAGGGCCAACCCTCACCACCCAAACCAGAGAATGGCACGGGCTGGGCTACGCGCCCGCTCCCCCCTCAAGACCTCTCGGGCAGGGCCAACCCTCGCCACCCAAACCAGAGAAGGGCACGGGCCGAGCTACGCGCCCGCTCCCTGATTGGCCCCGGATATACACCCTGTCACGACCCGCTTCCCTAAAATGGAGGCGAGACGTGAAAAGGTCCGCACGGGAGTGGAGCGGTGAAGCCCCAAACCCGATAAGCGTCAATTTAGTATAAGCAGGTCCCTGTAATTGCAATCGAAACAACAACAACAATAATAATAGTATGAGACGGATATGAAATACCAATCCCAAAGTTTGTCCACAAAATATCCAACATCACAGAAAAGCCACCAGGCTAAAGGAAAGAGTCTAAGGGCCCAGAACAAGGCCAAACAAAAGCAACGACATAAATAAGTATAGGTGCCACGCACCGATAACAAAACAAATGTCTAACAAAAATAAAACACAACGGAGACACTAGGACTGGTCCCCAGTGTCCACGTACTCCCCGTCCAACACGGGCTCAAGCTCGGCGTCCGCAAACACCTCACCCTCAGCTGGCAACTCGGGCTCAAGGTCTAACATGCGTCACCCAAAAGAGAGAGGGGCACATGTCAGCAAGTCTAAAAAGACTTGGGCAAGGAAACTGAAAGTGACTAACAACCTAGCATTTAATTGTTAAACAATGGCATGACAGTTGAATATGATGCAACAGTTTGAAAGAGTGACAAGCATGCACGGTGTAACAAAAGCTACCAATTCACTAATCACTAATCACTTATCACTTATCACTTAACACTTAACACTTAACACTTAACACTTAACACTTAACACTTAGTGCATAGAGAGTCCACTTACTGGCCAGCTCGTTTATCTCTATCACTATCAACACTGAAACACTAGAGATTTCACCTGCTGGCCGGAGTGGCTGATCAAGCCACTCGGGCTCAGTCCGCTTATCTCTTACCCCACCCACATGTGACGAGCGTTGGGGTTTCCAACTCATTATGCTCGCTTCTGGTCACGAGCCAGGAAAATAAGTGTGTGTTGACATTCGAGCGTTGGGGTTTCCAACTACAGGGCTCGCTTCTGGAACACGAGCCAGGAAACATGGGATTGTAGCGTGTGCTACGCAATCACGATAAATAATCACTATGCAATGCCATGAACAGATAATTGCGTACCGTTAATGGAATTTAAACATGACAGGCAAAATGCAATGATATGAACATATTCGCGTACCGTTAATTTAAAGTAAATGTGACATATGAGCATGATGAGGGTGACGGACCAAGCTTCGTTGTCAAGCTAGGTCAAGGGCGTCTAAACGGCTATCCTTTCACCGTTTAGTCTCTTTTACGCTAAAGCAAGGGAAATGGCCTAAGACATGGCCTAAACCAAGAGATGCAAGTTTCACTTGCCTATCACCGGGGATGACGGTTACGAAGGTTCGTTACCGCGGATGCTAGCTTACGGGGAATCGCTGTTATGGGGAACAATCATCAAAACACAAGTATTTTATTAGGGTTTCATAAAAATTACAATAGGATAAGAAAACAACGGTAGATCGATTTCTTACCGAGAGGTGGCGGAAGAAACACTCCGGGGAACCCTAGGATCAGATCTGGAAGCAAATGGAGAAGTTTGGGGAAACTAGGGTTTTGGGGGATTTGGGGATTTTGATGGATGAGGGTGAGATTTTGGGGAAGATGAGGGGTAGAAAGAGTGGATGGATGGATTGGATGATGGATTTAGGGCTTGGAATGGAGAAATGGAGCTTGGAGGAAGATGGGGGCTGAAGAGGGAAGTTTTTAGGGTTTTGGGTCGTGTTGGAGAAGAAGAAGTCGTTTGGGTTGGGTATAAATAGGTTGGGCTGGCGGCTGCCCAGAAATTAGGGTTTTAACACAGGTTAGTCGTTCAAAGAGCAACCACTGACCGACTAGTTTGGCAACTAGTCGGTCGGTCGATCAACGCAGACCGACTAAGTGCAAACAGTAACTCCTGAACGAAAATAGGATTCTAGAGTTAGTCGGTCCATGAACAAGTACTGACCGACTAGTTTGGCATCTAGTCGGTCGATGAACGTTCTTAGACCGACTAAGAGTAAACAGTAGCTGATACAAAAATAATATGATGAGTTAGTCGGTTCAAGAAGCATTGCTGACCGACTAGTTTGCAACCTAGTCGGTCAACCAACGTCCTTAGACCGACTAACGATAAACAGTAACTCCTGAGAAATTTAGAAAGCTAACTAGTCGGTCCAAGAAGGATTGCCGACCGACTGGATCGTCATCTAGTCGGTCGGTGGCCCTTCTTACACCGGCTAATGAGTACAGAAAAGTTCCGATACGGAGCGCGGGGCCCCGGGATCGATTCCTAAGACTCCTAGGCTTGATCTAATAGTTAGATACGACCGTTATGAAGTCCGTCACGAATGACTTACTTCGAAATCGACAATCCTAAGGAAGAAACGAGAAAACACGACGAATCGATCGAAAATGAAAGCTACGGAGACGAAAACCACACGCGAAGAGAAAATCCACCAAAACATATATTATATTATAATAAATTCAGATACAAGGAAACCAGTCGTTACATCCTCCCCAACTTAAGAAAAATTCCGTCCTCGGAATTTCCGAATACTCACGAGTCCGGAAACAAAAGTGGGAAACGCTCTCGCATCTCATCCTCATTCTCCCAAGTAGATTCTCCAGGTGAGCCGTGTCGCCACATCACCCTTACAAGATTGACAACCTTGTTCCGAAGCGACTTCTGACGCCTGTCCAGAATCTGCACTGGATGCTGGTCATACGTCATATCGGGGCGAACGGTAATCTCCGAAAAATCCACCGCATGAGACGGATCGCTAATGTATCGACGAAGCTGCGACACATGGAAAACATCGTGAACCCCTTCCAAAGACGGCGGCAAGGCCAAGCGATAAGCTACCTCGCCAACCCTCTCCAAAACGTCAAACGGTCCAATGTATCGCGGGCTCAACTTCCCACGCTTCCCAAAATGAATCACACCACGATTCGGGGAAATCTTCAAGAACACATGGTCGCCTGGCTGAAACTCCAAAGGACGACGTTTAGCATCCGCCCAATGCTTAAAACGGTCCTGAGCAATTCTCAACCTCTCCCGAATATTCCTGACGATATCCACGGCCTCCACGATCATCTCAGGCCCCAACAACTCCCGATCACCAACGTCATCCCAACTCAATGGCGATCGACATTTCCTCCCATAAAGAGCGGCGAATGGCGTCATGCCAATACTCGCCTGGAAGCTGTTGTTGTAGGAAAACTCCACCAAATGCAGATGGTCCTCCCACGAACCCTTGAAATCCAACATGCACGCCCTCAGCATGTCTTCCAAAATCTGAATCGTCCTCTCGGACTGGCCATCCGTCTGCGGATGGTACGCCGTGCTGAAACTCAGACGCGTACCCAAGCTCTTCTGCAAACTCTGCCAGAACTGAGATGTGAACCTCGTGTCTCTGTCAGACACGATACTCACGGGGACTCCATGAAGTCGCACAATCTCCTGCACGATTCACGTTACATCACTATCTAAACTAGGAAAAGGAAATAAAACGGAGAGTAACAGAATTTTACCTCCATATATCTCCTCGCTAGCGCCTCAGTGGACTGTCCCACTTGGAACGGAATAAAATGCGCAGATTTGGTCAACCGATCTACGATCACCCAAATTGCGTCATTCTGCTTCGGACTCCGAGGTAGTCCAGTCACGAAATCCATAGTGATGTGCTTCCACTTCCACTCCGGAATCGGAATCGGTTGTAGCAACCCGGCCGAACGCTGATGCTCCGCCTTCACTTGCTAGCAAACCAAACACTTGGCTACACTCCGAGCCACACTCCTCTTCATACCATGCCACCAATAATTCAGACGAAGATCCTGGTACATCTTGGTGCCACCAGGATGCACAGAATACGGCGAACTGTGTGCCTCCACCATCAACTCCTCTCTGATATCCCCAGCAGGCACACACAACCTGGCTCCAAACCTCAGCGAGCCATCCTCATGAATCAAAAAGTCAGTCCGCAGACCGGCTCCCACCTGCTCCCGAATCTTCACCAGCTTCGGATCCTCAGCCTGGCCAGCCTTAATCCGATCCACGATCGTCGACTGTACCTGCATGTACATCAACGAAGAAGCCTCCCCAGGAAGAACAATCTCCACACCAGACTCGCAAAAATCCTGCTGCAATCTCCACTGCGAGGTCAAAATCATCACCGCTGGAAGCCTACTCAAAGCATCTGGAACCACATTCACCTTGCCAGGGTGATACTGCAAATCAATCTCATAATCCGCCATAAGCTCCAACCATCGACGCTGTCGCATGTTGAGCTCCTTCTGCGTGAAAATATACTTCAAGCTTTTGTGATCGGTGAAAATCTTCACTTTCTCACTCAGCAAGAAGTGCCTCCAAATCTTAAGAGCAAACACAACGGCAGCCAACTCCAAATCATGCGTCGGATAGTTCTTCTCATGAACCTTAAGCTGACGAGACGCATACGCCACAACATGCCCGTGCTGATGCAACACACAACCGAGACCCTTGTCAGAAGCATCGCAAAAGATCTCAAATCCACCGCGGTCAGGCACGACAAGAATAGTGGCACTCGTCAACCTCTCCTTCAGAACACCAAAAGCACTCTTGCAATCACCCGACCAAACATAAGCAACATCCTTCCGCGTCAACCTGGTCATCGGCTCAGCAATACGGGAAAAGTCCTTAATGAATCGCCGATAGTAACCAGCAAGTCCAAGGAAACTCCGGATCTCAGACGCTGACGACGGAACAGGCCACTCCCTGATGGCCCGAATCTTCTCGGGATCCACTGAAATACCATCTCCAGTCACCACATGCCCGAGAAAAGCAACTCTATCCAGCCAAAACTCGCACTTCGAAAACTTAGCATACAACCGATGCTTCCTCAAAATCTCCAATACCGTCCTCAAGTGCGAGGCATGCTCTTCCTCCGACTTCGAATAGATCAGAATGATGTCGATGAAGATAACGACAAACTTATCCAAAAAGTCGAAGAAAATCAGGTTCATCAGATTCATGAAAACTGCGGGCGCGTTAGTTACATCGAAAGGCATAACCACAAACTCATAGTGTCCATACTTCGTCCTGAACGCTGTCTTCGGAACATCATCCTTCTTCACCTTCAACTGATGGTAACCACTCCTCAAATCCAATTTAGAAAACACCCTCGAACCTCCAAGCTGATCAAACATATCATCGATGCGAGGCAACGGGTATTTATTCTTAATGGTCACCGCATTCAACTCCCGATAATCCACGCACATGCGACGCGAACCATCCTTCTTCTTAACCAGCAACACCGGTGCTCCCCACGGAGACACACTAGGATTAATATAACCCTTCAGCAACAGCTCATCCAACTGCTTCCGCAACTCTTCCAACTCAGCAGGTGCCATACGATACGGCGCCTTCGAAATTGGCTGAGCACCTGGAACAAGATCGATAGAAAATTCCAAAGCTCGATCAGGCGGCAAACCAGACATCTCCTCGGGGAAGACGTCACCAAAATCTCGCACCACAGCTGGCCACTCCAGCTCCATCTGCATAGCCACAGCCTCCACCGGCCTGGCCCGAAATCTGACAGGACCAAGCGAACGGCTACCACGACTGAACTCAAACACCGGATGTCCGGGAATCTCGAACACCACCTTCTTCCTCCTGCAGTCGATCGTAGCATAGAAGCTCGCAAGCCAATCCATCCCAAGGACCGCATCGTAGTTGGTGATGTTGTGGACAATAAAATCAGCATAAAGCTCATGTCCACAAACCACCACAGGGCAAGGACTGCACCCACGATGCACCGTGACTACTCCATTCCCTGTGACGATATTCCAACTCTTGGAGAGAGGGGACGTCGACAAGGAATGCTTCTCCACGAAGCTCTGGGCCAAAATGCACATTGACGCACCTGAGTCAAAGAGGACTCGGGCAGGGAACGTGCAAACCGAAATCACACCTAACAAACAGTCTAATCGATCAAATCTTATTCTAGCAACACCATACACAAGCTCTCACATAATTTAACAATCAATTAATTAAAGAAGGAACAATCCAGATCGAAAGTTACCTGCAATGACCTCATCCATGGCCAAAACCTCCTCCTCAGTCATCAGAAATGCCTGCCTCCTCGGCGAAGCGGCCTGCCGAAAAGCCTGCCCCTGCGGAACGAGGGGCACCCCACGACCAGCGGGCACCAGGGCTCTCTGCTGCAACGGCGGGGCAGCAATAGGTGTCCTCCAAGGTTGCCTCAACCTCGGGCACTCCCGGATAGCATGGGCAGGATCTCCACAGATAATACATTGCCCCAAGAACTTCCTACATGATTTCTTGACATGGCCCTCCTTGCCACAAAAATGGCAAGTCCTCCGAACAGGCCCTCCTGGCCTCTTAAACTGAACAGGTGGGTTCAGCCTGAATCCAGGCCTAACCACAGCTCTCGCCTGCTCCACAGGCCTCCTCACAGCACCAACAACAGACCCCTTCCTCTGGTTCACGAGCAGCTCCTGCCTCTTGGCTGCTACTAGAACCTTCTGATAAGATTCCCGATCAGAAGAGGTCACAAAGATCTGGAGCTCTGAAGCAAGCCCCTGCAGGAACCTCTGAGCTCTCTCCTCAGCGTCCTGCACCATCTTTGGTGCAAACCGACTTTGCCTCATGAACTCCTGGTGGTACATGTCCACCGACGAGTTCCCCTGCTTCAGATCGATAAAACGCTGCAACATCTCTTCCCTGGCAGCCTTCGGGAAGAACTCACCATCAAATCTGGCCTTGAAGGTAGCCCAGACGATCGGCTCTACCAACATCTTCTCTTCAGCATCCCACCAATTCCTGGCGTTATCCTTCAGCTGGCGCTTCGCCAAGTCAACCCAACTTACTTCGTTGACCTTGGACATCTTCAGATTGTCCTCGATATTCCTCATCCATTCATCAGCAGCTAGTGGACCTTCGGTTCCATCAAAATACGCAGGACCCAGCTCTCGAAACTGCTTCGCCCCGGGCTCAGGGCGAGGGGCTTCCACCACCCGAGCAGCTCGAGTCACCGGAGCATTCTGCACCTGCAGAAGCACACCCTGCTGAACTTGCATCATCTGCAACATCATCCGCATCATCTCTCCATTAGTGGGCTCCCGCTCAGGCTCCTCGTCATGAGGGGGCGCACCACCACCACCACCACGGGTGATTCGCCTTCCTGCCATCTAATGACGCAGAAAACGAAACAATTAGACTCACAGCTTAGGGCTCAGATGTCGAACTTATTTGTTGGACAATCTTGCATTATTATTGTTATCCCGATTATCGCAATTACAGAGGAGACCTGCATGGGCCACCACTAAAACCTGTCACGACCCGCTTCCCTAAAATGGAGGCGAGACGTGAAAAGGTCCGCACGGGAGTGGAGCGGTGAAGCCCCAAACCCGATAAGCGTCAATTTAGTATAAGCAGGTCCCTGTAATTGCAATCGAAACAACAACAACAATAATAATAGTATGAGACGGATATGAAATACCAATCCCAAAGTTTGTCCACAAAATATCCAACATCACAGAAAAGCCACCAGGCTAAAGGAAAGAGTCTAAGGGCCCAGAACAAGGCCAAACAAAAGCAACGACATAAATAAGTATAGGTGCCACGCACCGATAACAAAACAAATGTCTAACAAAAATAAAACACAACGGAGACACTAGGAC
This sequence comes from Scilla litardierei, assembly GCA_030789695.1. NCBI lineage: Eukaryota > Viridiplantae > Streptophyta > Magnoliopsida > Asparagales > Asparagaceae > Scilla > Scilla litardierei. The sequence continues at coordinate 284,221,344 of CM061133.1, read as the reverse complement.
TGGTCCCCAGTGTCCACGTACTCCCCGTCCAACACGGGCTCAAGCTCGGCGTCCGCAAACACCTCACCCTCAGCTGGCAACTCGGGCTCAAGGTCTAACATGCGTCACCCAAAAGAGAGAGGGGCACATGTCAGCAAGTCTAAAAAGACTTGGGCAAGGAAACTGAAAGTGACTAACAACCTAGCATTTAATTGTTAAACAATGGCATGACAGTTGAATATGATGCAACAGTTTGAAAGAGTGACAAGCATGCACGGTGTAGCAAAAGCTACCAATTCACTAATCACTAATCACTAATCACTTATCACTTAACACTTAACACTTAACACTTAACACTTAACACTTAACACTTAGTGCATAGAGAGTCCACTTACTGGCCAGCTCGTTTATCTCTATCACTATCAACACTGAAACACTAGAGATTTCACCTGCTGGCCGGAGTGGCTGATCAAGCCACTCGGGCTCAGTCCGCTTATCTCTTACCCCACCCACATGTGACGAGCGTTGGGGTTTCCAACTCATTATGCTCGCTTCTGGTCACGAGCCAGGAAAATAAGTGTGTGTTGACATTCGAGCGTTGGGGTTTCCAACTACAGGGCTCGCTTCTGGAACACGAGCCAGGAAACATGGGATTGTAGCGTGTGCTACGCAATCACGATAAATAATCACTATGCAATGCCATGAACAGATAATTGCGTACCGTTAATGGAATTTAAACGTGACAGGCAAAATGCAATGATATGAACATATTCGCGTACCGTTAATTTAAAGTAAATGTGACATATGAGCATGATGAGGGTGACGGACCAAGCTTCGTTGTCAAGCTAGGTCAAGGGCGTCTAAACGGCTATCCTTTCACCGTTTAGTCTCTTTTACGCTAAAGCAAGGGAAATGGCCTAAGACATGGCCTAAACCAAGAGATGCAAGTTTCACTTGCCTATCACCGGGGATGACGGTTACGAAGGTTCGTTACCGCGGATGCTAGCTTACGGGGAATCGCTGTTATGGGGAACAATCATCAAAACACAAGTATTTTATTAGGGTTTCATAAAAATTACAATAGGATAAGAAAACAACGGTAGATCGATTTCTTACCGAGAGGTGGCGGAAGAAACACTCCGGGGAACCCTAGGATCAGATCTGGAAGCAAATGGAGAAGTTTGGGGAAACTAGGGTTTTGGGGATTTTGATGGATGAGGGTGAGATTTTGGGGAAGATGAGGGGTAGAAAGAGTGGATGGATGGATTGGATGATGGATTTAGGGCTTGGAATGGAGAAATGGAGCTTGGAGGAAGATGGGGGCTGAAGAGGGAAGTTTTTAGGGTTTTGGGTCGTGTTGGAGAAGAAGAAGTCGTTTGGGTTGGGTATAAATAGGTTGGGCTGGCGGCTGCCCAGAAATTAGGGTTTTAACACAGGTTAGTCGGTCAAAGAGCAACCACTGACCGACTAGTTTGGCAACTAGTCGGTCGGTCGATCAACGCAGACCGACTAAGTGCAAACAGTAACTCCTGAACGAAAATAGGATTCTAGAGTTAGTCGGTCCATGAACAAGTACTGACCGACTAGTTTGGCATCTAGTCGGTCGATGAACGTTCTTAGACCGACTAAGAGTAAACAGTAGCTGATACAAAAATAATATGATGAGTTAGTCGGTTCAAGAAGCATTGCTGACCGACTAGTTTGCAACCTAGTCGGTCAACCAACGTCCTTAGACCGACTAACGATAAACAGTAACTCCTGAGAAATTTAGAAAGCTAACTAGTCGGTCCAAGAAGGATTGCCGACCGACTGGATCGTCATCTAGTCGGTCGGTGGCCCTTCTTACACCGGCTAATGAGCACAGAAAAGTTCCGATACGGAGCGCGGGGCCCCGGGATCGATTCCTAAGACTCCTAGGCTTGATCTAATAGTTAGATACGACCGTTATGAAGTCCGTCACGAATGACTTACTTCGAAATCGACAATCCTAAGGAAGAAACGAGAAAACACGACGAATCGATCGAAAATGAAAGCTACGGAGACGAAAACCACACGCGAAGAGAAAATCCACCAAAACATATATTATATTATAATAAATTCAGATACAAGGAAACCAGTCGTTACATCCTCCCCAACTTAAGAAAAATTCCTTCCTCGGAATTTCCGAATACTCACGAGTCCAGAAACAAAAGTGGGAAACGCTCTCGCATCTCATCCTCATTCTCCCAAGTAGATTCACCAGGTGAGCCGTGTCGCCACATCACCCTTACAAGATTGACAACCTTGTTCCGAAGCGACTTCTGACGCCTGTCCAGAATCTGCACTGGATGCTGGTCATACGTCATATCGGGGCGAACGGTAATCTCCGAAAAATCCACCGCATGAGACGGATCGCTAATGTATCGACGAAGCTGCGACACATGGAAAACATCGTGAACCCCTTCCAAAGACGGCGGCAAGGCCAAGCGATAAGCTACCTCGCCAACCCTCTCCAAAACGTCAAACGGTCCAATGTATCGCGGGCTCAACTTCCCACGCTTCCCAAAACGAATCACACCACGATTCGGGGAAATCTTCAAGAACACATGGTCGCCTGGCTGAAACTCCAAAGGACGACGTTTAGCATCCGCCCAATGCTTAAAACGGTCCTGAGCAATTCTCAACCTCTCCCGAATATTCCTGACGATATCCACGGCCTCCACGATCATCTCAGGCCCCAACAACTCCCGATCACCAACGTCATCCCAACTCAATGGCGATCGACATTTCCTCCCATAAAGAGCGGCGAATGGCGCCATGCCAATACTCGCCTGGAAGCTGTTGTTGTAGGAAAACTCCACCAAATGCAGATGGTCCTCCCACGAACCCTTGAAATCCAACATGCACGCCCCCAGCATGTCTTCCAAAATCTGAATCGTCCTCTCGGACTGGCCATCCGTCTGCGGATGGTACGCCGTGCTGAAACTCAGACGCGTACCCAAGCTCTTCTGCAAACTCTGCCAGAACTGAGATGTGAACCTCGTGTCTCTGTCAGACACGATACTCACGGGGACTCCATGAAGTCGCACAATCTCCTGCACGATTCACGTTACATCACTATCTAAACTAGGAAAAGGAAATAAAACGGAGAGTAACAGAATTTTACCTCCATATATCTCCTCGCTAGCGCCTCAGTGGACTGTCCCACTCGGAACGGAATAAAATGCGCAGATTTGGTCAACCGATCTACGATCACCCAAATCGCGTCATTCTGCTTCGGACTCCGAGGTAGTCCAGTCACGAAATCCATAGTGATGTGCTGCCACTTCCACTCCGGAATCGGAAGCGGTTGTAGCAACCCGGCCGAACGCTGATGCTCCGCCTTCACTTGCTAGCAAACCAAACACTTGGCTACACTCCGAGCCACACTCCTCTTCATACCATGCCACCAATAATTCAGACGAAGATCCTGGTACATCTTGGTGCCACCAGGATGCACAGAATACGGCGAACTGTGTGCCTCCACCATCAACTCCTCTCTGATATCCCCAGCAGGCACACACAACCTGGCTCCAAACCTCAGCGAGCCATCCTCATGAATCAAAAAGTCAGTCCGCAGACCGGCTCCCACCTGCTCCCGAATCTTCACCAGCTTCGGATCCTCAGCCTGGCCAGCCTTAATCCGATCCACGATCGTCGACTGTACCTGCATGTACATCAACGAAGAAGCCTCCCCAGGAAGAACAATCTCCACACCAGACTCGCAAAAATCCTGCTGCAATCTCCACTGCGAGGTCAAAATCATCACCGCTGGAAGCCTACTCAAAGCATCTGGAACCACATTCACCTTGCCAGGGTGATACTGCAAATCAATCTCATAATCCGCCATAAGCTCCAACCATCGACGCTGTCGCATGTTGAGCTCCTTCTGCGTGAAAATATACTTCAAGCTTTTGTGATCGGTGAAAATCTTCACTTTCTCACTCAGCAAGAAGTGCCTCCAAATCTTAAGAGCAAACACAACGGCAGCCAACTCCAAATCATGCGTCGGATAGTTCTTCTCATGAACCTTAAGCTGACGAGACGCATACGCCACAACATGCCCGTGCTGATGCAACACACAACCGAGACCCTTGTCAGAAGCATCGCAAAAGATCTCAAATCCACCGCGGTCAGGCACGACAAGAATAGGGGCACTCGTCAACCTCTCCTTCAGAACACCAAAAGCACTCTTGCAATCACCCGACCAAACATAAGCAACATCCTTCCGCGTCAACCTGGTCATCGGCTCAGCAATACGGGAAAAGTCCTTAATGAATCGCCGATAGTAACCAGCAAGTCCAAGGAAACTCCGGATCTCAGACGCTGACGACGGAACAGGCCACTCCCTGATGGCCCGAATCTTCTCGGGATCCACTGAAATACCATCTCCAGTCACCACATGCCCGAGAAAAGCAACTCTATCCAGCCAAAACTCGCACTTCGAAAACTTAGCATACAACCGATGCTTCCTCAAAATCTCCAATACCGTCCTCAAGTGCGAGGCATGCTCTTCCTCCGACTTCGAATAGATCAGAATGATGTCGATGAAGATAACGACAAACTTATCCAAAAAGTCGAAGAAAATCAGGTTCATCAGATTCATGAAAACTGCGGGCGCGTTAGTTACATCGAAAGGCATAACCACAAACTCATAGTGTCCATACTTCGTCCTGAACGCTGTCTTCGGAACATCATCCTTCTTCACCTTCAACTGATGGTAACCACTCCTCAAATCCAATTTAGAAAACACCCTCGAACCTCCAAGCTGATCAAAAATATCATCGATGCGAGGCAACGGGTATTTATTCTTAATGGTCACCGCATTCAACTCCCGATAATCCACGCACATGCGACGCGAACCATCCTTCTTCTTAACCAGCAACACCGGTGCTCCCCACGGAGACACACTAGGATTAATATAACCCTTCAGCAACAGCTCATCCAACTGCTTCCGCAACTCTTCCAACTCAGCAGGTGCCATACGATACGGCGCCTTCGAAATTGGCTGAGCACCTGGAACAAGATCGATAGAAAATTCCAAAGCTCGATCAGGCGGCAAACCAGACATCTCCTCGGGGAAGACGTCACCAAAATCTCGCACCACAGCTGGCCACTCCAGCTCCATCTGCATAGCCACAGCCTCCACCGGCCTGGCCCGAAATCTGACAGGACCAAGCGAACGGCTACCACGACTGAACTCAAACACCGTATGTCCGGGAATCTCGAACACCACCTTCTTCCTCCTGCAGTCGATCATAGCATAGAAGCTCGCAAGCCAATCCATCCCAAGGACCGCATCGTAGTTGGTGATGTTGTGGACAATAAAATCAGCATAAAGCTCATGTCCACAAACCACCACAGGGCAAGGACTGCACCCACGATGCACCGTGACTACTCCATTCCCTGTGACGATATTCCAACTCTTGGAGAGAGGGGACGTCGACAAGGAATGCTTCTCCACGAAGCTCTGGGCCAAAATGCACATTGACGCACCTGAGTCAAAGAGGACTCGGGCAGGGAACGTGCAAACCGAAATCACACCTAACAAACAGTCTAATCGATCAAATCTTATTCTAGCAACACCATACACAAGCTCTCACATAATTTAACAATCAATTAATTAAAGAAGGAACAATCCAGATCGAAAGTTACCTGCAATGACCTCATCCATGGCCAAAACCTCCTCCTCAGTCATCAGAAATGCCTGCCTCCTCGGCGAAGCGGCCTGCCGAAAAGCCTGCCCCTGCGGAACGAGGGGCACCCCACGACCAGCGGGCACCAGGGCTCTCTGCTGCAACGGCGGGGCAGCAATAGGTGTCCTCCAAGGTTGCCTCAACCTCGGGCACTCCCGGATAGCATGGGCAGGATCTCCACAGATAATACATTGCCCCAAGAACTTCCTACATGATTCCTTGACATGGCCCTCCTTGCCACAAAAATGGCAAGTCCTCCGAACAGGCCCTCCTGGCCTCTTAAACTGAACAGGTGGGTTCAGCCTGAATCCAGGCCTAACCACAGCTCTCGCCTGCTCCACAGGCCTCCTCACAGCACCAACAACAGACCCCTTCCTCTGGTTCACGAGCAGCTCCTGCCTCTTGGCTGCTACTAGAACCTTCTGATAAGATTCCCGATCAGAAGAGGTCACAAAGATCTGGAGCTCTGAAGCAAGCCCCTGCAGGAACCTCTGAGCTCTCTCCTCAGCGTCCTGCACCATCTTTGGTGCAAACCGACTTTGCCTCATGAACTCCTGGTGGTACATGTCCACCGACGAGTTCCCCTGCTTCAGATCGATAAAACGCTGCAACATCTCTTCCCTGGCAGCCTTCGGAAAGAACTCACCATCAAATCTGGCCTTGAAGGTAGCCCAGACGATCGGCTCTACCAACATCTTCTCTTCAGCATCCCACCAATTCCTGGCGTTATCCTTCAGCTGGCGCTTCGCCAAGTCAACCCAACTTACTTCGTTGACCTTGGACATCTTCAGATTGTCCTCGATATTCCTCATCCATTCATCAGCAGCTAGTGGACCTTCGGTTCCATCAAAATACGCAGGACCCAGCTCTCGGAACTGCTTCGCCCCGGGCTCAGGGCGAGGGGCTTCCACCACCCGAGCAGCTCGAGTCACCGGAGCATTCTGCACCTGCAGAAGCACACCCTGCTGAACTTGCATCATCTGCAACATCATCCGCATCATCTCTCCATTAGTGGGCTCCCGCTCAGGCTCCTCGTCATGAGGGGGCGCACCACCACCACCACCACGGGTGATTCGCCTTCCTGCCATCTAATGACGTAGAAAACGAAACAATTAGACTCACAGCTTAGGGCTCAGATGTCGAACTTATTTGTTGGACAATCTTGCATTATTATTGTTATCCCGATTATCGCAATTACAGAGGAGACCTGCATGGGCCACCACTAAAACCTGTCACGACCCGCTTCCCTAAAATGGAGGCGAGACGTGAAAAGGTCCGCACGGGAGTGGAGCGGTGAAGCCCCAAACCCGATAAGCGTCAATTTAGTATAAGCAGGTCCCTGTAATTGCAATCGAAACAACAACAACAATAATAATAGTATGAGACGGATATGAAATACCAATCCCAAAGTTTGTCCACAAAATATCCAACATCACAGAAAAGCCACCAGGCTAAAGGAAAGAGTCTAAGGGCCCAGAACAAGGCCAAACAAAAGCAACGACATAAATAAGTATAGGTGCCACGCACCGATAACAAAACAAATGTCTAACAAAAATAAAACACAACGGAGACACTAGGACTGGTCCCCAGTGTCCACGTACTCCCCGTCCAACACGGGCTCAAGCTCGGCGTCCGCAAACACCTCACCCTCAGCTGGCAACTCGGGCTCAAGGTCTAACATGCGTCACCCAAAAGAGAGAGGGGCACATGTCAGCAAGTCTAAAAAGACTTGGGCAAGGAAACTGAAAGTGACTAACAACCTAGCATTTAATTGTTAAACAATGGCATGACAGTTGAATATGATGCAACAGTTTGAAAGAGTGACAAGCATGCACGGTGTAGCAAAAGCTACCAATTCACTAATCACTAATCACTTATCACTTATCACTTAACACTTAACACTTAACACTTAACACTTAACACTTAACACTTAGTGCATAGAGAGTCCACTTACTGGCCAGCTCGTTTATCTCTATCACTATCAACACTGAAACACTAGAGATTTCACCTGCTGGCCGGAGTGGCTGATCAAGCCACTCGGGCTCAGTCCGCTTATCTCTTACCCCACCCACATGTGACGAGCGTTGGGGTTTCCAACTCATTATGCTCGCTTCTGGTCACGAGCCAGGAAAATAAGTGTGTGTTGACATTCGAGCGTTGGGGTTTCCAACTACAGGGCTCGCTTCTGGAACACGAGCCAGGAAACATGGGATTGTAGCGTGTGCTACGCAATCACGATAAATAATCACTATGCAATGCCATGAACAGATAATTGCGTACCGTTAATGGAATTTAAACGTGACAGGCAAAATGCAATGATATGAACATATTCGCGTACCGTTAATTTAAAGTAAATGTGACATATGAGCATGATGAGGGTGACGGACCAAGCTTCGTTGTCAAGCTAGGTCAAGGGCGTCTAAACGGCTATCCTTTCACCGTTTAGTCTCTTTTACGCTAAAGCAAGGGAAATGGCCTAAGACATGGCCTAAACCAAGAGATGCAAGTTTCACTTGCCTATCACCGGGGATGACGGTTACGAAGGTTCGTTACCGCGGATGCTAGCTTACGGGGAATCGCTGTTATGGGGAACAATCATCAAAACACAAGTATTTTATTAGGGTTTCATAAAAATTACAATAGGATAAGAAAACAACGGTAGATCGATTTCTTACCGAGAGGTGGCGGAAGAAACACTCCGGGGAACCCTAGGATCAGATCTGGAAGCAAATGGAGAAGTTTGGGGAAACTAGGGTTTTGGGGATTTTGATGGATGAGGGTGAGATTTTGGGGAAGATGAGGGGTAGAAAGAGTGGATGGATGGATTGGATGATGGATTTAGGGCTTGGAATGGAGAAATGGAGCTTGGAGGAAGATGGGGGCTGAAGAGGGAAGTTTTTAGGGTTTTGGGTCGTGTTGGAGAAGAAGAAGTCGTTTGGGTTGGGTATAAATAGGTTGGGCTGGCGGCTGCCCAGAAATTAGGGTTTTAACACAGGTTAGTCGGTCAAAGAGCAACCACTGACCGACTAGTTTGGCAACTAGTCGGTCGGTCGATCAACGCAGACCGACTAAGTGCAAACAGTAACTCCTGAACGAAAATAGGATTTTAGAGTTAGTCGGTCCATGAACAAGTACTGACCGACTAGTTTGGCATCTAGTCGGTCGATGAACGTTCTTAGACCGACTAAGAGTAAACAGTAGCTGATACAAAAATAATATGATGAGTTAGTCGGTTCAAGAAGCATTGCTGACCGACTAGTTTGCAACCTAGTCGGTCAACCAACGTCCTTAGACCGACTAACGATAAACAGTAACTCCTGAGAAATTTAGAAAGCTAACTAGTCGGTCCAAGAAGGATTGCCGACCGACTGGATCGTCATCTAGTCGGTCGGTGGCCCTTCTTACACCGGCTAATGAGCACAGAAAAGTTCCGATACGGAGCGCGGGGCCCCGGGATCGATTCCTAAGACTCCTAGGCTTGATCTAATAGTTAGATACGACCGTTATGAAGTCCGTCACGAATGACTTACTTCGAAATCGACAATCCTAAGTAAGAAACGAGAAAACACGACGAATCGATCGAAAATGAAAGCTACGGAGACGAAAACCACACGCGAAGAGAAAATCCACCAAAACATATATTATATTATAATAAATTCAGATACAAGGAAACCAGTCATTACACACCCGAAGAACGATTGTAGTTTTACCGCAAGCGTACGGTGTAGTGGCGAGCGGGTATCGAACACGAGGAGGTGGTGTTGGTTCCAATCTATCCTAGGTTGGCTCGACTACGAATGTTTTATTGGTGGAGATGTGTATGTTATGATATAATGGAAATGGTGAGTGATGTCTGTGTCGGTGATAGAGAAGTTGGATAAAATATCGATTCAAATATAAGATAATAAAAGTGTCTAGGGCTAGGAAATCCCCACTACGGGTCGTCATTCATCCTTGTAAATAGTAAATCTCAATATTACTAGACTTGTGTCGAGGTGAACTAGTCGTAACTGAATAGAGAACCAAGCTCACGCTCTCGCACTTTTGCCGGTCTATAGAAACCTAGATTAGGGCCCACTCTCGTGCAAACCCTAATCTAAGCCACTAGCATTAGGGTCGACATCATTGTTCAATCTCCCCTCGAGCCCACTCTCGTGCAAACTCGAGTTGCGATCTAAGTTGTGATAGTTCGTATTCGTCCAATCTCTTGCAAACGAATATGTGTATAGATCTATAATAAAAATGCTAGCTTTGGTCCAATCTCTTGTAAACCAAGTCTAGCGAATCTCGATTATAAATCTAAATCGAATATCTAGGCCTTCCCATCGACAGGAATCCAATCTCTTGCAAACCCCAAATCGATGGAAATTCCTAGCTATCCGTAATAAATCAACAACAACCTAACCTCGTAGAAATTCTAGCAATTTAGAAATTTATTCATTACAAATATGAAATTAGATCCGTAGGGTTCATCCCCATCCCTAGAACAACAATCAACCAAGCATAGCAATAACGATATGAGAATCAATAAAAACCATTACTTGCATGTAAAAAGATAGCAAATCAAAGATTCAAATAATAAGAATAAAAATACTTATCTTTGATGAAGATCTTCAATCCAAATACAAGCTTTTTGATCCAAGAGGGGGCCTAGGGCATGTCCTAACCTCTAAAATAATCCTAAGAAAACATATGGGGACCTAAGAAAACATGGGGGATCCTCCCTCAATGACGGCTACAAACCCCCTTAAATATCCATCAAAACCCAAGCAAGAAAACCCTAGAAAACCCCTCAAATTTGTGCCCAAAAACAGCCCAAACCGCAACTTAAAATCTGGGCCCGCCGCCGACTCGGCCGAGTGGAACATGTGACCCGGCCAAGTGGAAATTCCAGCACTGCAGCGTCAACTTACAGAAATTCACCAGATTTCATCCGACCTCCGATTGGCGCGTTCTTGGTGGCGTTGGAACCCTCATGAAGTCTACTATCCATAAAAAATATGAGAAAAATAATTTGATTACTGGAATGATAGAAGAGTTCAAAAGAGTGGGAGGCTGTCTGAAAATCTGGGCGCTGCGTGTCCTCGGCATCACTCGGCCGAGCGGACTTCTCTACTCGGCCGAGTGACAGAACCTGTAAAATTCCAGTAAGTCGGGGGTCTTGGGGGGTCTGTCTTCGGAGGTGACTCGGCCGAGTGGCTTTACTTACTCGACCGGGGGGCATTTCTTGCTCGGCCGAGTCGGAACCGTCAAAAGCCTGTACATTTCCAGTAAGTCGGCCTTTTTTGATGGTGGATTTTCCATGCCACTCGGGCGATGCGATCTTCATACTCGGCCGAGTGGGATATCGTCCCTCGGCCGAGTGCACGCCCAATTCCTTCTGTTGGAGCGTGTCCGGTCGGGTCGGCCGAGTGGTCTTCTTGCTCGGCCGAGTGAGTGCTCCACTCGGCCGAGTGGCATGCTGTAAATGCCCAATCTTCTCCGTTTCTCCTCCTCGTCGCTCCTACGGAGTTCCTTCTTCTTCCACCCGTCTCCCATCGCCGAATAGCCCTTAAAAGAGCCTTGGGTGGCGCTCCAGAGCGGGTGCAAGTCCCTTAAGCTCATTTTTGCTCCCGATCGCTCCATATTTCCTGAAATCCGACAAAAACAAGAAATAGTGAAAAGTAACGCAATATCATCGAATACTCGTGAAAATCGCAATATGAGCAATCGAAATGGCGTGAAAACATGCAGAAAAAAGGTGTAAAATATGGAGTGATCAAAATCCCCCAAGCTTACCTCTTACTCGTCCTCGAGGAAGATAAGTAGAGAGACGGACTCGGGAGATGAAAATAAAGAAAATGAAATAAAAAAGAAAGAACACGAGGTGGAAGGGGTCGCTAGATTCTTCTCTCGGATCTCAAGCCATAAGCTACACATCACGATAACTTGGAAAATACAAATCACATGCTATAAGGATTTCATATCTTACATAAACATGGTTCTTGCAAGTTTTTAAGAACAACAAAAGGGATTCTCTAAATTCATACAATCAATTCATATCCACGTCACGCATTTCATAGGATTTAATATACAAATGTTGGCAATGCACTTTTCAATCAAGAGTTATAATTGAAGCATATAAGAATCACACCAAGCATGCAATAGAGAATGGACTAAGAGACATGACATTCACATATTTATATCGATTCATAAGAAATCTCCATAACTAAAGTATTTTGCTAAGTTTCATCATTATCAAACTTCCCCATTCGTGCACCTCTCCACTCTAATGTCGTACTCACTCATATGGTCAAACGAGTTCACCCCCCCAAGCTTAGCTTGAGGCATCGCATCTAAAGGAATATGATAGTGGAAAATGGGATTTTTGCCTTGGTTTTCCCAAGTGTTTTGTGGCTCCAATAATGAGATAGAGAAACATTTTTCTTTTTTTCTTTTCGAACTTTTTGTTTCTCATTTTTCTTTTTGGATTTTTGTAGGAGCTATATGATTTGTATTTTTGGCTTTTGGCTCCTTTTTGGCTTTTTGGACTTTTTGGAGCTAACTTTTCTTTTGTAGGGGGGTTTTTTTTCTTTGGGAAATGGATGCGATATAAGTAGCTTTAGGAGGTGAACTCAAGTGACATGTAGAGAATAAAAAGATATATGTGGAGAAGGAAATAATGTAACACTCGGTTCACTCTAAGATGTGCACGAACGGTTCAATAAAATAATACTTCAACTAAAACTCATATGTAAGCATGGATATTCTCAATCATCTCAATAAAAAGCGAAGTCAAGCGGTAAAGAGTACTTTCATATCAAGCATGCAACAAAAGGTGAATAAGATAATAAGGCAGATGCTTCCGTTATACAATTGATGTGTGAATCTTGGAGCACTTCCAACAAAAGCATACCAAACACTAATCCATACATTCAGCTTTAATTAATATCATGCATTCATATAGAGGAATCATCAAAAGAATATATAAGCAAGCACATGGATAGTAGGACTATGAAATACTCTAAGTAGCATGGCAAGGAATAATAAGCATCGTGATGATTACTAAAGCAATAAGAGATGTCATCATAAGGAACAAATCTAGCAAAATAAGGAAAAGAAAATAAAGATATAAAATAAAAGAGAGGAAAGAAAAGAAAAAAGAGGCACACAATATGATGCATGAACACACATAAAAGGAAAATAAGATGAAAAAATCAAAAAGTAAACTAAAATAAAGTAAAAATGCAACTAATGCATCTAAATGGCATGGAAATGCACTCCCCCAAGCTTAAACTTCACATTGTCCTCAATGTGATCATAGTGGAAGAATATGAGGAACAACGATAATAATGGGGGGGGGGGGGGGGGGGGGGGGGGGGGGGGGGGTGAATGAAAAATGATGAAATGAATGACATGAAATCCTAATGCAACTACATGCACATACAATGATGCATGAGAGCGCTTTCCCCCAAGCTTATACCAAACAATCCTATTCAAATGACTCAATCAAAAATTTCATGGCTTTGCAAAGCATGATCAAGTCAAATGAATAAGAAAGTGAGTATTCACTTGAAAGAAATGCTCGATGGTGGTGAGCAAAAGGATGCGGCGTATCAAAATATGGAGAGGGGAATTAATATATATATTGGGTTTGGGGTGTAAAAGATTTTTGTTGCCGTCATAAGAGGTGATATTTATTCAAGCAAATCTATACGGTCCTCTCGCTGTCGAGAGGATTCGGGTTTATTGAAAGCATAAAAATTTCTACACTACTGGATTGAAATCATCTATAGCGAAAGGCGGATCCAGTATCTTTGCCGGTGCAGGCAACTGCTCCAACTGCTCTTTCCGTGGCTCCGCCAGGTGCGTATGTCCACGGACTCTATCAGACTCCAGCAATGCGGCTCCCTGCACCTCTCTAAGGACTCCACCTGTACCCTGCAAGAGATAAGCCGCATCAATCTGATGTGGATAATTCTTCCCCAAAATAAATGTATTCCAAAGAGGGTCATCAACATAAGTATTTAAAATTAAAGACGGGTGACAACACTTCCCTGGAAATAAATCTCCACTCTCGTATACCACGTCGATCAACTCCTCATTGTTCGCCTCAGGTTGTTCAGGTAGCTTGGGCATATAAGCGTAGGTCTCATCAGGCAGCTCCTCATCATCGTCAGACTTATCCCATCTCACCTCCTGATCATATTCAATAGTGTCCATGGGTGCTAACTCCTCTCTCTCCTCCTCGTATAAGTCCCATCGTACCTCTTGATCGTATATACATGAATCCTGTAAAAGGCACGATGAGTCGTCAAAATCTGAATTATAAAAAACATCATACACGAGAGGGGAATCAAATATAAAGGGCGAGGGAGTAAAGAGATCTCCCTGAAGGGGAGCCATAAGCTTTGTGGGATTGTCCTCGGTGTCAGTGGAAGGGTGGTCCTCTGAGGGATGCTCAGCCTCTGTAGAAAGTAGAGGCAGCTGCGGTAGCTTGAAAGGAGGAGGGTAATGCTTGGGATCCTCATGAATGGCTGTGTCCTCGTCCCAATGCACGGCCTCCTCGGTGACAAGCTCTGGCTCCGCATGTAAGGCCTCCTCAAAAGCAAGCTCTGGCTCATGTGGGTGGTAAGGGGGAGCGACGATGGCACAAGCTGACTCTGCCCCAAGCTGAACGTGGACATCCTCCTCAGGCTCCTCAGGTGTAGAAGGCAATGTAAACGTCATCATATCCTTTTCATGCCTCATTCTTTGTTTCTGTCCTGGAGCTCGAGGCACCCGATTGCATGGCTTGGCCTCCTCAATAGTAGGTGCAGGTGGCTCTGTGGGCTCATGTATCTTGACCGCGGTATAAAAGTGGGTCTTGTGCCCCTCAACTAGAGCATAGACTCCATCATCAATTGTGCCTGTGGAAGAGATACAATGAGTAATAAAGTTTTGAAATTCGAGCTCAAAAGGTTCAACTGCCGTTATTGTCAATGGACCGGAATCTCGAACTACGTCAACAATGTTTCTCAATAGGTCCATATATGTGTCCTCCTTTGACAGTTCAGATGTCTCTATTTGTGGTGTGTTGATGGTGTAAAGGTGGATATGATCACCTTCAAGTGAAGCATACACTCCATATATGATAGTACCTGCGCTAGAGACATTAGCCATAACAAAATCGATGAATACTTGGTCGTATGGTTTACTTACCGTAACGGTTAGTGAATCGGTAGATCGAGCATCATCTATCATTTGCTCCAAGGCTGCTGCCAACTGAAGATCACTGAACTTCCCCACTTGCATCCTCTTCAAAAACTCACGTGAGGGTCCCTTTAGCAGTGAAGATATCAAATAGCGTGGGGTCATTCCACTCATGGTCTGACTCCGTCTGGAACATTTCTAACATTCCTTCAAACCTAGACAAGGCTTCCCCGAAGGATTCTCCATCAGCCTGATAGAATGCAGCGAGATATATGTAGGATTGTATAGAGCACGCTCGCATTTTCTTTGGAAGCACCATCGCTGCAACAACTGTACCTGATCAATCAAAGTAAACAACCTGGAAAAGACATCAGTGGTACAAAGAGAGATAAAGATAATAATAGCAGGTGGTGGGAAAAAAATCTATCTCAATGTTTTTTTTTGATTTTTTTTTGTTTTTTTAATGTAATCTAATCAACCTAATTGTGACAAATTGGCACCCAACGGGAAACACCTCCCCGGCAACGGCGCCAAAAACTTGATCGGCCCCGGATATACACCCGAAGAACGATTGTAGTTTTACCGCAAGCGCACGGTGTAGTGGCGAGCGGGTATCGAACACGAGGAGGTGGTGTTGGTTCCAATCTATCCTAGGTTGGCTCGACAACGAATGTTTTATTGGTGGAGATGGGTATGTAATGATATAATGGAAATGGTGATGGATGTCTGTGTCGGTGATAGAGAAGTTGGATAAAATATCGATTCAAATATAAGATAATAAAAGTGTCTAGGGCTAGGAAATCCCCACTACGGGTCGTCATTCATCCTTGTAAATAGTAAATCTCAATATTACTAGACTTGTGTCGAGGTGAACTTGTCGTAACTGAATAGAGAACCAAGCTCACGCTCTCGCGCTTTTGCCGGTCTATAGAAACCTAGATTAGGGCCCACTCTCGTGTAAACCCTAATCTAAGCCACTAGCATTAGGGTCGACATCATTGTTCAATCGCCCCTCGAGCCTACTCTCGTGCAAACTCGAGTTACGATCTAGGTTGTGATAGTTCGTATTCGTCCAATCTCTTGCAAACGAATATGTGTATAGATCTATAATAAAAATGCTAGCTTTGGTCCAATCTCTTGCAAACCAAGTCTAGCGAATCTCGATTATAAATCTAAATCGAATATCTAGGCCTTCCCATCGACAGGAATCCAATCTCTTGCAAACCCCAAATCGATGGAAATTCCTAGCTATCCGTAATAAATCAACAACAACCTAACCTCGTAGAAATTCTAGCAATTTAGAAATTTATTCATTACAAATATGAAATTAGATCCGTAGGGTTCATCCCCATCCCTAGAACAACAATCAACCAAGCATAGCAATAACGATATGAGAATCAATAAAAACCATTGCTTGCATGTAAAAAGATAGCAAATCAAAGATTCAAATAATAAGAATAAAAATACTTAGCTTTGATGAAGATCTTCAATCCAAATACAAGCTTTTTGATCCAAGAGGGGGCCTAGGGCATGGCCTAACCTCAAAAATAATCCTAAGAAAACATATGTGGACCTAAGAAAATATGGGGGATCCTCCCTCAATGACGGCTACAAACCCCCTTAAATATCCCTCAAAACCCTAGCAATAAAACCCTAGAAAACCCCTCAAATTCGTGCCTAAAAACAGCCCAAACCGCAACTTAAAATCTGGGCCCGCCGCCGACTCGGCCGAGTGGAACATGTGACCCGACCGAGTGGAAATTCCAGCACTGCAGCATCAACTTGCAGAAATTCTCCAGATTTCATCCGACCTCCGATTGGCGCGTTCTTGGTGGTGTTGGAACCATCATGTAGTCTACTATCCATAAAAAATATGAGAAAAATACTTTGATTTCTGGAATGATAGCAGATTTCAAAAGAGTGGGAGGCTGTCTGAAAATCTGGGCGCTGCGTGTCCTCGGCATCACTCGGCCGAGCGGACTTCTCTACTCAGTCGAGTGGGCTTCTCTACTCGGCCGAGTGACAGAACCTGTAAAATTCCAGTAAGTCGGGGGTCTTGGGGGGGTCTGTCTTCGGAGGTGACTCGACCGAGTGGCTTTACTTACTCGGCCGGGGGGGGGGGGGGGGGGGGGGGGGGCATTTCTTGCTCGGCCGAGTCGGAACCGTCAAAAGCCTGTACATTTCCAGTAAGTCGGCCTTTTTTGATGGTGGATTTTCCATGCCACTCGGGCGATGCGATCTTCATACTCGGCCGAGTGGGATATCGTCCCTCAGCCGAGTGCACGCCCAATTCCTTCTGTTGGAGCGTGTCCGGTCGGGTCGGCCGAGTGGTCTTCTTGCTCGGCCGAGTGAGTGCTCCACTCGGCCGAGTGGCATGCTGTAAATGCCCAATCTTCTCCTCCTCGTCGCTCCTACGGAGTTCCTTCTTCTTCCACCCGTCTCCCATCGTCGAATAGCCCTCAAAAGAGCCTTGGGTGGCGCTCCGGAGCGGGTGCAAGTCCCTTAAGCTCATTTTTACTCCCGATCGCTCCATATTTCCTGAAATCCGACAAAAACAAGAAATAGTGAAAAGTAACGCAATATCGTCGAATACTCGTGAAAATCGCAATATGAGCAATCGAAATGGCGTGAAAACATGCAGAAAAAAGGTGTAAAATATGGAGTGATCACTCCCCCCTCAAGACCTCTAGGGCAGGGCCAACCCTTGCCACCCAAACCAGAGAAGGGCACGGGCTGGGATCCGCGCCCGCTCCCCCCTCAAGACCTCTGGGGCAGGGCCAACACTCGCCACCCAAACCAGAGAAGGGCACGGGCCCGGCTCCGCGCCCGCTCCCCCTCAAGACCTCTGGGGCAGGGCTAACCCTCGCCACCCAAACCAGAGAAGGGCACGGGCCGGGCTACACGCCCGCTCCCCCCTCAAGACCTCTAGGGCAGGGCCAACCCTCGCCACCCAAACCAGAGAAGGGCACGGGCCAGGCTCCGTGCCCGCTCCCCCCTCAAGACCTCTGGGGTAGGGCCAACCCTCGCCACCCAAACTAGAGAAGGGCACGGGCCGGGCTCCGCGCCCGCTCCCCCCTCAAGACCTCTGGGGCAGGGCCAACCCTCACCACCAAAACCAGAGCAGATACATGCTGGGCAATCAACGTACCGCTCCCCCTGGCCAACCTGTGATCCTCGAAAACTCGAACCTATGGAAGAGGACAAGGAAACGCAAACCGGGTCAGACCTGACGCGGACCGAGGACCGCTGTACAACACCTACTGGATAAAGGCCGGGTCCCGATAAAGCAGGCCCCCGATGTGACTCGTCGAGACGAAGGGACGCTCGGGAAACCCGCCATTAATGATGACACGCCCCCCGAGAAGCCAGGGTTGACGAATCGCATTAGGCGCCACCTGGCAAAAACGGTTCCCAAGGGGTGTGAATCTGAGGAGCCTATTAATGATGCCAGCTAATCACATTAACTAGAGGGAAACCGTCAACAAAATCCCTCTATAAATACCCCCTCTCCCCTTTGGAGAGGAGGAAGAAGAAATCATGGGGACCGATCCCCGTCCCCTCCCCCAGATATGAAAAGGCCGGAGACGCCTCGCCCAAACAGATGGTAGGCCACTGGCCACCGATGGAACCCACCCCCCACCGTCGGTCTCTCCCACACGACGACCACCGATGGACTACTCCCCTTACCCAGGGGACGGCCCAGTCGCCAGCCTCCAACTTCCCTTAGACAACTTGCAGCAGGACAATTGGAGCCCCGTTGCTGGACCGCCCCACCCCCTCCGGCGTCCGACGAACGTATGCGCTCCGGCCCCTGAGAATCGGAGACACGGGGCAGCCCTGCCAGATCACCCCATTGGGCACTCCGGCCTCTGCCTGGATGCACCGGCTTCAGCGGGCCCGCCTCCCATCGGCCCGCCATGCCGATGGGCTATTCCTCCCACATACGGATCGCCAATGGGCCATTCCCCTTACACATGGGGAGCCCCACCTTCCACTCCTCCATCTGCCATGTAACAGATGAAACAGCGGAAGGTCGGCGTCCGACAACCGCCTATCCCCGCCAGTGGAAAAGGCAAAAGCCGCTCCGGGCTCGCAGGTCTCCAACGACGCGCTTCCTAACGACCCACCTGCTCGCCCGCGACCTTCCCCTCGAGGCCAGGCCGTCGGAGAACCCCCCAGAGAGCCGACCTCCCCACCTCCACCTCGTCCGCAGCCTCCTCCCGGGTTTCCCTTCGATGTATGGATCCCCGGGAGAGGCCTCGCAACCATTCAGCACAACGAAGGTGGGGCTGGATATGACAAAGCAATGGAGGGGAAGGAAGGCCGCCCTGCAGATAGGGATTCACTCACCCCGACGCAGGTCACAGCAAGGCTGCATACCTGATGAAAAGCTAACTTATTTACGATCATTACCTAACCCCGGGACGAGCTCAAGGAGCTCGGCCACCCAAACCGGTGGACGCAGGACCAGCTACCCAATCGCCAATCCGCCACTGATGTGGATCTCCACGTATCACGAACATTAGATCCCGATCTGATGGCACGGGCGTAACGTAAATTTATACAGTCCATAACCATGGATCAACTTCTATTCATGACGTACGAATTGTTACAAAAGAAGTGGGGCGAACCTACAAAATGGGCCCTCCTTTAGGTCCCCCTATTTTACCACAAAAAGTGACACAAGAATAGATTTCCTTACGCGATTCCCTACGGGTCCGCACGTTCGCCATCAGGGCGACCATCTTGCGGAGCATTACCCGACCCTTGCCTTCCAGTTCCCGGTACGGCCGCGCTAATCTCGGGGCTCCCTCATCCTCTTCTTCCTCCCCCTCGGAGGCCGCCAGAGCCTCGAAATCAATGTCTAGTGAGGGATAGAGATTCCGGGCCCTCCCCATAATCCTCTTAAGGCAAGACTCGCTCCCTTCCTCCCGGCCCAGCTCAATGCCCCTCCGCAGTCCTTCCTCCCTGCCCACCTCCCGAGCCTTCCTTAAGGCCTCAGCCAGCTTGGGGACGAAGGTCGTCACCTGATAGTGCCGGAACTCCTCTAGCTTGCCCAATAGCTCCTCCTTCGTGGCGGTCAGCTGCATCTCTAAATCAGCTACCCTGGCCATGCTCAGCTAGGCCTCTCGCTCTCGTTCTGACTCACGGGCGCATCTGTCAGCGATCCGCTTATCCAGATTTGCCACATGTCCCTGGTACTCCTGGATAGACACCCGCTGGTCGGTGAATTATTTCTTCAGTTTGGCATACCGGGCCTTCTCTTGGTCGAGCTCC